>CM075655.1:31250000-32500000 GCA_037953625.1 Crotalaria pallida | reverse complement strand
TTATAATTAATGATTTCTCTATTAATCCTTGATTAAAATATGTGTTTATGTAGTTAGAGAATGTATGTGAAAGTATTTAATAAATATAATAATGCATGAAATAATATTTTTGCATATTAGTCCCTGGGTTGGGACCTAGAAGCAAGTATAAGGAAAGATTTTGGAGGGAAAGTAAATAAAATAATTATTTTTCAAAAACTGGGTAAAATACTCGAGTATTTTCTGGAATACTCGAGTATTCTGGACAGAGTTGCACGAGTTAGTGCGTTTGGTGAGTCACCATCAACGATTCCGTGTCGTTGACACGAAATCATCACCTTGCCACCACCATAGTATTCGTGTCGACCTGCATGAGTGTTTCCTCACTCTATTTAAGCTCAGCAACACCAATTTGTGGAGATTCTTGGCCAAACTCGAAGTTGTTGGAGCAGCTAGGGTTCTTGATTCGTCTCCTTCAATTCTCTTTCTTTGTGTCAAATTGAACCACAAATCAAACACTAATACAAAGCTCACATCACGAGCTTTGTATAAACACCAAAATCGTGAGGATTGAGTGAGTGTGGTGGAAGATTCAAGGCTTGGAAGTGGAGCTGTTCTTGGTCAAGCTGTGTTTGGAGCTTACTTTGATTTTGATTTCTGGTAAGCTCACGAGTCCTTGAGTTCCAAATTCGATTTCTATAGTTAGTATGTGTTGCATAGAGTATAGAAAATCTAAAATCCCCAATTCTTATCTCTGTTTCATGTGTGAACCAATTCAATATTGGTGGTGCACTCAAACTGCTCTGGATGTGATGCTTAAAGCTGTTCTGGGTGTTGAGGAGCCTTTTTCTTGCAAATTCTTTGTTGATTCACGTCTGAGAGGTAAGGGGAAGTAATTTCGTACACTAGATAGAGTTTAAATTCCATTAAATGCATTAGAGAGCCACCAAGAGGCTCTAAGGGCTTAGATTGAATAGGAACTTTGGTTTGGAGACCAAGTCATGCTCTAAAACTGTGTTGATCAAGTTCTAAATCATGCATGTGAACTTAAATGAACACTATTTCATGAGTATTGTGCTTATTATGCAATTTGAAGTGTTGAGTTGTCAAATTGTGTATTTTATGCATTAAGGATTGATTCTCTGTCAAATCTGTAATTTGATATGAAATGAGTGTTGTAACATGTTCTATTTATGATATATGAACTTTGTGGATCCCTGGATTGGACTAGAGTTGAGTAGAACTGAAAATGGTGTGTTAAAACTAAGATTTCAGTCTGTTCTGCTGTGAAACACTCGAGTATTGGACAGGGTACTCGAGTAAAATGTTTGTAAAACAATGTAATTTGAGCAAGAACACTCGAGTATTGTGTCTAGTACTCGAGTATCGAGTAAGACCTGGGGACATGTTAAGACAAACCACTCGAGTAATGCAGGGGTGACTCGAGTATTCTGGAAATCATGATGAACACTCGAGTAACCCATGAACTACTCGAGTAATTTAATGAATTTGAAACCCAAATCCCCAGAAAGTCATGAACACTCGAGTAACCCTAAGAACACTCGAGTAATCTGGAAAAGTTGAAAAACACTCGAGTATGTTGAATTATACTCGAGTAATTTACCTGAACCTGAGAAACACCATTTTCAATTCTGACTTAGTTGGTTAAGAATTTAACTATAATAATCCAAAGGATCTGAACTTAAAAGAGATTGATTAATATAAGTGTACCGTTTGGTGACGGTTCTTTTTAAAGATAAAATATGCCTAGATGGCCAGTAATGTATTAATCAATTTCCTTTAAGCTTAGAAAGTGATGCATTCATTCTGGAGTTGGATGGTAGGACATATATCATGTTTTTGGTAAACATGTGGAGGGCCTCTGGGAGCGCCAATATGCTTGCTTGATGACACGTTGTTGACGTGGTCAGCTTAGTGGATGCCGATATGATTATACCGTTTGGATGACGGTCCGTTTGGATGACGGGATATGCTCGGGTGGCATGGATTCCAAGCTTGTCGTGTACATTCTAGGTGAATGTACAAATTGTTGTATACCTAGGAATACAACGCACGGTTGAGTGATGGGTTGTCAGGGATGGACGTCAGAGAGTGATATAGTTTGATGAAGATAGGCTTGAGAGCTAAATTCATGCATCATGTCACTCATTTAAATTAAGTGTAATAAACGAAATGAGTATGAGCATCCTATGTGCATTCAATAACTGCTAAGTGCTAAATGCGATTGTTGTTCATTGTTGCATACTTACATATTCATATTGTACAAATTTATACTCTGTTGATTATGTGTATAGAAATGCTTACCCCTATGCCCTTGTAGGTGATGTCTCGGTACATCGCTTGCATAGAGATCCGGCCACTTCCTAGTGGCATATGGATCTATGAGGACCATCGCGCGGTGTTCGAGGGAGAGGTGGAGATCACCTTCTACCACCCGAACCCGTTGATTCGATTTCATCCTCGTAGATTTAGGATTCCCATCATATACACTATGCACGTACCCTCGTTTTACACATACCATGGACCACCTCCCACACGACCAGCTCGCTCTTATCACAGTTTTCGTTTTCGACCTACCCGCTCACACCCTTTTTCTTCGAGAGTCGTCCGCGAGGAGACTCCCCTTTCTGATCCGAGGAGCCCAACTAGGGTCTCACCATCTCCCGACCCTGTACCCAGTGGTAGGGTACACTCTCCTTCGGATGAGATTGAGGAGGATCCAGTGGAGGACGAGAGCGGAGGCGAGCCTTTCGTGCATTCTACTGGGAGTGACTGGAGGGATGACGATCCCTAGGTATGTGTATATGGTGTATGATGTGGATCTAAGGATCCGATGTGGCGTTGCTGTGGAGGAGATTTTGCTGCTGCTGATGATGATGATGTTACTCTTTTGCTGCTTGGAGACTACTACTACTACTGCAGATGTTGCCAGATCTATGTGACCACCTCTAGAGTTCATATTTTGGTTATGTATATATTGTAGATATACTCTTGGAGCACTCTAGGGTTATGGTTTTATCTTGAGCATAGATCTCTATGGACTTGTATATGGATCTTGGAGACTTATGTTGGGACTATGTACTTATGACTCTTTTCTTATGTATATATATATATATATCAAACCTATGTTTATCTTTTATTTAATTGTATAGTCCTATAATTACCCGCTTACTCTGATTTAATCATTAAACGAGTTCGGCTACATGGTATCAATTTCGCGAATCAAAGCAAGGGTAGCTTCATTTACCTTCTATTATATAAATACGATTTCGAAACACGAATGTTACCCAATTCATGAAAAGGTTTTAGAAATTGCCGAATTCGATACAACTGTTTGAAATGAGTTAGAAGTTCTTCTCCAAGTATTCCAAATTTTGATTGGTGCACCCGCTTTAAAAGAAAATTTTATTTTTACATTTTATAATACTTACAAGTCCATATCTTCTCCAATATAATAGCTTAATTACTATATTATACTGGATGTATTCGAAAGGGTGTCACACTGAGTGGTATCAGAGCAAAAGTCAGATCCTGTAGTAGTGGAAGTAGTTTCAGAAAGGTAGCCATCAACATCAAGCATGTATCTCCAGGGCATGTTCATTATATTGACTGTTAGTATCTTGCTTACTGAGCTTTAGATACAATTGACTTGTTTTTATCTTGTCTCTTTTGAGCACAAGACGCAATTGAATGTGAATTTAGAATTTTAAGCTATAGCCTTAGTATAGGTGGTGTAATTAAAGTTTCTTTAGTTCAACATATGTGACCATAAGCCCATAGCGCAGGTCTATTATGGCAACTAGAAACCAAAATCACACCAATGCGATGTTAGAAAGGATCACCACGGTATTGGAGGCTATGCAGCGACAATCTCAGCAACCATCTCAACCGGTTAATCCGCCTCATCAGTGTAATGTGGGTAACACCGAGGCGAAGAGTTTGGCTGATTTCAGGAGTTGCAATCCGCCTAAGTTTGAAGGAGGATTTAAACCGGAAGAGGCCAATAAGTGGATTCACACCATGGATAAGATTTTGAGAACCTTGGAGTGTTCGGAAGCTCAGAAGGTGGCTTATGCAACCTACATGTTAGAAGATGAAGCTGAGAATTGGTGGAATCACACGGTTCAGCTTTTGCAATATGAGGGAAGGGTTGTGAATTGGGGTGTATTCATGGAGAAGTTTCTTCATAAATATTTCCCTGAAGATTTAAGGAGAAAGAAGGAGGTGGAGTTTTTACAACTGAAGCAAGGGAGTATGAGTGTGGGTGAGTACGCGGCCAAGTTCGAGGAGTTGATGAAGTACTCTCCATACTATCAGAACAACCCTGATGAAAGGAGCAAATGCATCAAGTTTGAAGGGGGCTTGAGACCCAAATTGAAGTCGATTTTCAGCTACCAGCGAGTTCAAAGCTTTCCTGCTCTGGTGGACATGTGTAGAATGTATGAAGATGACAAGAAAGCTGAAGAATTGCAAGTCTCAGAAAAGAAGGACAATCAGAACTATGGACCTCAGAGACGTAAAGGTTTTAACAACCGAGGTAAGGGTCCGTATGATCGTCGAGGGAAAGGCAAGGGGAAAGTTGGTGGATCGGATGGAAAGAATTTTCGGAGCGATGCTCCATTTTGTGATAAGTGCAAGCGCCATCATTATGGCCGTGTTTGTTGGGGAATCAGTGGATGTTTCAACTGTGGGAAGCCGGGACATTTTGCAAGAGACTGCAAGGAACCGGGCAAGGCTAACACAAGAGGAGCTGCTGATAGGCCTATGGCTCAAGGAAGGGTTTTCACGCTTAGCGGTGTGGAAGCAAACCGATCCTCTGATCTGGTGCAAGGTAAATACTTGCTTAATGGTCAGCTTTGTCATGTCTTGTTTGATTCGGGTGCAACGCATTCATTTGTTTCATATGAATGTGTAGATCGGGTAAGTTTACCAGTGTCTGAATTACCTTATGCTTTGAAAGTAGGAACCCCTACCAATGCTCCTGTAGTTGTTTCGAGAGCATGTCTTAACTGTGACATAGAAGTGATAGGACAAACCTCTAACGTAGATCTAATTTGTTTACCCTTAACAAAATTGGACGTGATCTTGGGGATGGATTGGTTAAGTCGAAACCAAGTGATCATCGATTACGATAAAAAGATAGTAATCTATAGAAACCCAATACCTTCTGGCTACATGTGTTTGTTCAACACTGAAGTAGAAGAACATGGTCCGAGGATAGAGGAGATTTCTGTTGTCAGTGACTTCCCGGAGGTATTTGCGGATGAGATTCCTGGTCTACCACCAAAGAGAGAGATTGAATTTAGTATTGACCTAATTCCGAGAGCCGGTCCCATTTCTATCACTCCTTATAGAATGGCACCACCGGAGATGGCTGAAATGAAGAAGCAGATTGAGGAGCTGTTGCAGAAACAGATGATCCGACCAAGTGTGTCACCTTGGGGTGCTCCGGTTTTGTTCGTCAAGAAGAAAGACGGTAGTATGAGGATGTGCATCGACTACCGGCAGCTGAATAAGGTCACAATCAAGAACAAATATCCATTACCAAGGATAGATGACCTTATGGATCAAGTTCGTGGGGCTTCGGTATTTTCCAAGATTGATTTGAGGTCAGGATACCATCAGATCAGAATTAGAGAAGAAGATGTCTCTAAGACCGCATTTCGATCCCGATACGGACATTATGAGTATGTTGTGATGCCGTTCGGATTGACGAATGCACCGGCTATTTTCATTGACTACATGAATCGAATCTTTAGACCCTATTTAGATTCATTCGTGGTCGTGTTCATTGATGATATCCTTATTTATTCCAAGAGCCCGGAGGAACATACTGAACACTTGAGGATAATGTTGAGCATTCTAAAGGAGAAGCAGTTGTATGCCAAACTTACAAAATGTGAGTTATGGCTGGAGGAGGTTAAGTTTTTGGGCCATGTGATTTCGAATAAAGGAATAGCACTAGATCCGACGAAGGTAAGTTCGGTTTTGCAATGGGAGCAACCAAAGTCGGTCACGGAGGTGAGAAGCTTTCTTGGTTTGGCTGGGTATTATAGAAGATTTATCGAAGGTTTCTCAAAGATTGCATTACCCTTGACGAAGTTGACTAGGAAAGACCAACCTTTCACGTGGGATGAGAAGTGTGAAAGGAGTTTCCAAGAGTTGAAGGAAAGGTTGACATCCTCTCCTGCGTTAGTTCTGCCTGATACACAGAAGAGTTTTGATGTGTATTGTGATGCATCGAAACAAGGTCTTGGGAGTGTTTTGATGCAAGAGGGACAAGTCGTCGCTTACGCCTCGAGACAGCTAAAAGTTCATGAAATGAACTACCCAACTCATGACCTGGAGTTGGCAGCTGTTGTGTTTGCATTAAAGATCTGGAGGCACTATCTCTATGGCACTACGTTCCGGGTGTTTAGTGACCATAAGAGCTTAAAGTATCTCTTTGATCAGAAAGAGTTGAATATGAGGCAGCGTCGATGGATGGAGTTCTTGAAGGATTATGAGTTTGAGCTTCATTACCATCCTGGGAAGGCAAACATCGTGGCAGACGCATTAAGTAGAAAGGCAATGCACATCAGTGCGATGATGGTTAGAGAAGCTGCATTGATAGAGGAATTCCGGGATCTGAGCCTGACAATGCAAGTAGAGCCGACAAGTATCAAGATGGGGATGCTGCAGATTGCTAATGAGTTTCTGCAAAGGATTCGGGAATTGCAGCACAAGGATGAGAAACTTATGGAAAAGACGAAGCTGATGGAAGAAGGCAAAGAGTTGGAGTTCCAAGAGGGGAAGGATGAAATCCTTCGTTTTAGGGAAAGGATATGTGTACCTGATGATTTGGAAGTAAGAAGGATGATCCTGAATGAAGCACATAAGAGCAAGATGAGTATGCATCCGGGAGCTACCAAAATGTATCAGGACCTGAAGGAGATATTTTGGTGGCCTGGTTTGAAGAAGGATGTGGCTGAATATGTGGCATGTTGCTTGGTGTGTCAGAAGGCAAAAGTGGAACACCAAAGGCCAGGAGGAGAATTACTTCCCTTGGAGATTCCGTTGTGGAAATGGGATAGCATCTCGATGGACTTTGTGTCGGGATTACCAAGGACAACTACTGGTCATGATGCAATCTGGGTGATCGTGGATCGTTTGACCAAGTCGGCGCATTTCATTCTCGTGAATATATGCTACTCTTTGGAAAAGCTCACTCAGTTATACATCAAGGAAGTTGTTCGTCTGCATGGGGTACCATCAAGCATCGTGTCAGATCGCGACCCGAGGTTTACGTCGAAATTTTGGCAAGAACTGCATAGAGCTCTGGGTTCAAGATTGAAGTTAAGTTCTACATACCATCCACAGACTGATGGTCAAACGGAGAGGACTATTCAGTCACTGGAGGATATCTTACGAGCCTGTGCTTTGGAAGGTCAAGGGAACTGGGAACAAATGTTGCCGCTCGTGGAATTTACTTACAACAATAGCTACCACACGAGCATCGGAATGGCACCATTTGAAGCCCTGTATGGAAGAAAGTGTCAGACACCGTTATGCTGGTTTCAAGTGGGGGAGAGTTCTCTGGTTGGACCAGACTTTGTACAAGAGACCACAGAACAGATCAAGATGATACAAGAGAAGATGAAGACGGCTCAGAGTAGGCAGAAAAGCTATGTTGATAGAAGAAGGAAACCCTTAGAGTTTGATGAAGGAGACCATGTGTTCATTAGAATAGTACCAACCAAAGGTGTTAGTAGAGCCTTGAAAACCCAGAAACTATCACCTAAGTTTATTGGTCCCTATCAAATTCTAAAAAGAGTCGGCCCAGTAGCCTATCAATTAGCCCTGCCTCCGTCACTAGCTAACCTTCACAATGTATTCCATGTGTCTCAACTGAAAAGATATGTCCATGACCCCACCATTGTCCTTAAAATCCAACCTGATGACTTAGAAATTCATGAGAACCTAACCTTTAAAGCCGTGCCTGTTCGCATTGAAGATCGAAGAATCGAGCAGCTTAGAGAGAAGGATATTTGTCTGGTCAAAGTCGTCTGGGTTTGTGGTGATGTGATAGAAGCATCTTGGGAATTAGAGAATAAGATGCGTCAGGATTATCCTGATTTGTTTGTATGAGTTGAATTTCGGGGACGAAATTCCTTGTAAGTGGGGGAGTAGTGTAACACCCCAAAATTTTAATCCCCGATTAATGAAATGTTAATTATAATTAATGATTTCTCTATTAATCCTTGATTAAAATATGTGTTTATGTAGTTAGAGAATGTATGTGAAAGTATTTAATAAATATAATAATGCATGAAATAATATTTTTGCATATTAGTCCCTGGGTTGGGACCTAGAAGCAAAGTAAGGAAAGATTTTGGAGGGAAAGTAAATAAAATAATTATTTTTCAAAAACTGGGTAAAATACTCGAGTATTTTCTGGAATACTCGAGTATTCTGGACAGAGTTGCACGAGTTAGTGCGTTTGGTGAGTCACCATCAACGATTCCGTGTCGTTGACACGAAATCATCACCTTGCCACCACCATAGTAGTCGTGTCGACCTGCATGAGTGTTTCCTCACTTTATTTAAGCTCAACAACACCAATTTGTGGAGATTCTTGGCCAAACTCGAAGTTGTTGGAGCAGCTAGGGTTCTTGATTCGTCTCCTTCAATTCTCTTTCTCTGTGTCAAATTGAACCACAAATCAAACACTAATACAAAGCTCACATCACGAGCTTTGTATAAACACCAAAATCGTGAGGATTGAGTGAGTGTGGTGGAAGATTCAAGGCTTGGAAGTGGAGCTGTTCTTGGTCAAGCTGTGTTTGGAGCTTACTTTGATTTTGATTTCTGGTAAGCTCACGATTCCTTGAGTTCCAAATTCGATTTCTATAGTTAGTATGTGTTGCATAGAGTATAGAAAATCTAAAATCCCCAATTCTTATCTCTGTTTCATGTGTGAACCAATTCAATTTTGGTGGTGCACTCAAACTGCTCTGCATGTGATGCTTAAAGTTGTTCTGGGTGTTGAGGAGCCTTTTTCTTGCAAATTCTTTGTTGATTCACGTCTGAGAGGTAAGGGGAAGTAATTTCGTACACTAGATAGAGTTTAAATTCCATTAAATGCATTAGAGAGCCACCAAGAGGCTCTAAGGGCTTAGATTGAATAGGAACTTTGGTTTGGAGACCAAGTCATGCTCTAAAACTGTGTTGAGCAAGTTCTAAATCATGTATGTGAACTTTAATGAACACTATTTCATGAGTATTGTGCTTATTATGCAATTTGAAGTGTTGAGTTGTCAAATTGTGTATTTTATGCATTAAGGATTGATTCTCTGTCAAATCTGTAATTTGATATGAAATGAGTGTTGTAACATGTTCTATTTATGATATATCAACTTTGTGGATCCCTGGATTGGACTAGAATTGAGTAGAACTGAAAATGGTGTGTTAAAACTAAGATTTCAGTCTGTTCTGCTGTGAAACACTCGAGTATTGGACAGGGTACTCGAGTAAAATGTTTGTAAAACAATGTAATTTGAGCAAGAACACTCGAGTATTGTGTCTAGTACTCGAGTATCGAGTAAGACCTGGGGACATGTTAAGACAAACCACTCGAGTAATGCAGGGGTGACTCGAGTATTCTGGAAATCATGATGAACACTCGAGTAACCCATGAACTACTCGAGTAATTTAATGAATTTGAAACCCAAATCCCCAGAAAGTCATGAACACTCGAGTAACCCTAAGAACACTCGAGTAATCTGGAAAAGTTGAAAAACACTCGAGTATGCTGAATTATACTCGAGTAATTTACCTGAACCTGAGAAACACCATTTTCAATTCTGACTTAGTTGGTTAAGAATTTAACTATAATAATCCAAAGGATCTGAACTTAAAAGAGATTGATTAATATAAGTGTACCATTTGGTGACGGTTCTTTTTAAAGATAAAATATGCCTAGATGGCCAGTAATGTATTAATCAATTTCCTTTAAGCTTAGAAAGTGATGCATTCATTCTGGAGTTGGATGGTAGGACATATATCATGTTTTTGGTAAACATGTGGAGGGCCTCTGGGAGCGCCAATATGCTTGCTTGATGACACGTTGTTGACGTGGTCGGCTTAGTGGATGCCGATATGATTATACCGTTTGGATGACGGTCCGTTTGGATGACGGGATATGCTCGGGTGGCATGGATTCCAAGCTTGTCGTGTACATTCTAGGTGAATGTACAAATTGTTGTATACCTAGGAATACAACGCACGGTTGAGTGATGGGTTGTCAGGGATGGACGTCAGAGAGTGATATAGTTTGATGAAGATAGGCTTGAGAGCTAAATTCATGCATCATGTCACTCATTTAAATTAAGTGTAATAAACGAAATGAGTATGAGCATCCTATGTGCATTCAATAACTGCTAAGTGCTAAATGCGATTGTTGTTCATTGTTGCATACTTACATATTCATATTGTACAAATTTATACTCTGTTGATTATGTGTATAGAAATGCTTACCCCTATGCCCTTGTAGGTGATGTCTCGGTACATCGCTTGCATAGAGATCCGGCCACTTCCTAGTGGCATATGGATCTATGAGGACCATCGCGCGGTGTTCGAGGGAGAGGTGGAGATCACCTTCTACCACCCGAACCCGTTGATTCGATTTCATCCTCGTAGATTTAGGATTCCCATCATATACACTATGCACGTACCCTCGTTTTACACATACCATGGACCACCTCCCACACGACCAGCTCGCTCTTATCACAGTTTTCGTTTTCGACCTACCCGCTCACACCCTTTTTCTTCGAGAGTCGTCCGCGAGGAGACTCCCCTTTCTGATCCGAGGAGCCCAACTAGGGTCTCACCATCTCCCGACCCTGTACCCAGTGGTAGGGTACACTCTCCTTCGGATGAGATTGAGGAGGATCCAGTGGAGGACGAGAGCGGAGGCGAGCCTTTCGTGCATTCTACTGGGAGTGACTGGAGGGATGACGATCCCTAGGTATGTGTATATGGTGTATGATGTGGATCTAAGGATCCGATGTGGCGTTGCTGTGGAGGAGATTTTGCTGCTGCTGATGATGATGATGTTACTCTTTTGCTGCTTGGAGACTACTACTACTACTGCAGATGTTGCCAGATCTATGTGACCACCTCTAGAGTTCATATTTTGGTTATGTATATATTGTAGATATACTCTTGGAGCACTCTAGGGTTATGGTTTTATCTTGAGCATAGATCTCTATGGACTTGTATATGGATCTTGGAGACTTATGTTGGGACTATGTACTTATGACTCTTTTCTTATGTATATATATATATATATCAAACCTATGTTTATCTTTTATTTAATTGTATAGTCCTATAATTACCCGCTTACTCTGATTTAATCATTAAACGAGTTCGGCTACATGGTATCAATTTCGCGAATCAAAGCAAGGGTAGCTTCATTTACCTTCTATTATATAAATACGATTTCGAAACACGAATGTTACCCAATTCATGAAAAGGTTTTAGAAATTTCCGAATTCGATACAACTGTTTGAAATGAGTTAGAAGTTCTTCTCCGAGTATTCCAAATTTTGATTGGTGCACCCGCTTTAAAAGAAAATTTTACTTTTACATTTTATAATACTTACAAGTCCATATCTTCTCCAATATAATAGCTTAATTACTATATTATACTGGATGTATTCGAAAGGGTGTCACACTTTTATCTCTGTGGATTGAGAACATAGTGCTTCTGATTTCCTCATCAGTAACTGGTTTAATTAGTGCTATTTGTTGCTCCACTGATAACAAGGAACCCATCCTTAGTTCTTCTTGAGACATATTCCAATCCTTCTGATCCCCATGCAGTAAAGTTCTGTAATACTCCTCAAAAGCTGCTTGAATAGAGCTCTTGTCTGCACAGATTTGACCATGCATATCAACAATTCTGAGCACTCTATTCCTATACTGTCTCACTTTGATTGAATTATGGAAGAAGCTTGTATTTTGATCACCTTCCTTTAGCCAGTTCTCCTTAGCCTTCTGTTTTAGAAAGGAAAGAGCCTTCTGCTGGACATTTCTGTACCGAACATAAATTTCTCTCTCTTGAGATTGAAGATTAGCATGACTAGGATCAACAGATAAATTTGCCTGAGCCTGTTCCAGTTGCTCGCTCAACAGCAGCTCTTGTTTGTCAATGCATCTAAACTTATCTTTGTTTAACTGAGAAAGACCCTTTCTGAGAATTTTCAATTTCTGCATGACTTGATACATCATATAACCTGCAATCTCAGAATCTCAGACCTCTTTAACGATCCCTTCAAATGCATTATCACTAGACCACAGGTTAAAGTATTTAAAATGAGTCCTTCTAGTTCCACTGTGATGAGACCATTTTACAACCATAGGACTGTGGTCAGATAAGCCCCCTGCTGAAAATCTGTCTGCACCTCAGGCCAAGCCTGAATCCAAGCTTGATTCACAAGAGTTCTGTCGAGCTTGCAAAAAACTCTTGTGTCATTCTTCTGCTTATTATCCCATGTCAAGAAATTGCCATAATAGATCATATCTTGCAACTGACATTGAGCTACACAGTTTCTGAAATCAGCAAGCCTCTCAATATCCACAGGGACACCTCCATACTTTTATTGAGGATCAATAAAAGTATTAAAATCTCCTAGGACCAACCAAGGCTGAGTCATATTATCACTAATCACCTTCAGGTTATCCCAAAGCTCAATTCTAGCATGGCAGTCATTTGATGCATAGACCACTGTTACAACAAACTAATGTCTACCTTGTTTCTCCTTTTTAATACAGTGAACAAACTGCATATTGGATTGTAATATTTCAACCTCAAACATATCATGTCTCCATAAGAGCCATATTCTTCCTCTGGAACTGATATCTAGGTCCATAAATGAACCCCAACCAGGTGAAATTTTGTCTCTGATAGAAGGGAATATAGAAGCTGTGAGTTTATTCTCCAAAACACCTAGAAACCCTAAGTTATTTTCTCTACACAAATTGCTAATCGCTTCTTGTTTTTTAGGGTGATTAGCTCCCCTAATATTCCAAGCAGCTAGGTTATCCATGATCTAGTTGAACCAGATTGGGTGCTGATGGTTTGCCTTTTGCTCTCTGTTCACAACCTGCCATTCATTCTCACCAGAATCCTTATGATTGGCATTGGCATTTTCATTCTGCACAGATGCTTGCTGATCAACCTTTTCTTTGTCAACATTCTGATATGTACTATTCAACTTCTCAATCTCAATTGCTTTAGCTTCTTTTGCAATCTTTAGGACATCTTCCTAAGTAGGTTGTTTCTTGACCACCCACTCTTTTCTAGTTCCCTTCCTGCACATTTTCTTATCATGACCATGCTTCTTGCAAGTTTCACAAAACACTGGTTTCCATTCATATGTTACAACTTGTGTTATAACTTGTTGATTCTCATCTTGAAAAAACACTTCATCAGGTAGAACTGATGGATCCACCTCCACCAAAAATCTAGCAAAATTAATCCTCAATATGTCTTGATTCATTTTATCCACCATTATGGGGTGTCCAATGAAACCAGCTATTTTTCTTAGAGATTTTGTACCCCAGTATTTCACATCCAAGTCTTTCAGTTGGATCCAGATAGGCACCTTATCAGGATTTCCTTTGGTGATAAATTTGCCATGCCATTGAAAAAGCATTACAGGTTTACCATCAAAGTGAAAAGTTCCTATTTCGAGGACATTATTTCGTGCTTCCACTGTATTGAATCTGACAATGAAGGTTCCATCTGAATTCATCAGAACCTTGTCTATGCCATGCTTCCCCCAAATTCTATTGATGAATCCATTGAATACCTGATATGGGGGTTTAGTGTAACACCCCGCATTTTCTGGACTCAAATAAATTAATAAGATTTTATTTAAGATTGAATTTTCAGAATTTAAGAAAGACTTTCAACTAAATGTTTTGGCAAACGATTCTATTTGAGAAATGAGTTAGTCTTTTTATCAAAATGATTTGAGGTTTTAAATGAATGACTTCTTTTTGAAGATTTTTGATGAATGTGAAAATATGGTTTTATTGCAAAATTAAGTAAAGTTTATTTTTGTAAATTGAATTGGTTTATTTGGTTTTCTTGAAAGTTAGTATTTTCGAAATTGTGCATGTGTGTTTTGTGCAAGGAATTATGTATGCAATCTAATTAGTAAATTTAAATGAATGAATGCATGAATTGTGTGAATTGTATAATGTATATGTATGTGTGCCGTATGCCTTGAGGAGGAAACATGATGTTATGTGCATAATCAAATAAGTGCATTATTTCATCATTCCATGCTATGTGTCCATGATGATAATATGAAATGAAATTAGGTGTGTAGGTGTTGTTCGGCCGTTTAGGATTAGAAAGGCTAGGGAGAATGCACTGTTTCATAGTACTCATGTTATGTGAAATGGAATTGTATATGTGTGTATGCATGCATATTGTTCGGCCATGGGATGAGAGGACCAAGTGAGTTTGATTTCCTTACCCATTAAAAAAATAGAAATTCAAATAGAAACTAGGAGGAAGCTAGGTTGGTGACTCATGATGCCTAAGGGAAGACTTTCTTCCACCTTGCCTCACCTTGATAAGACCCTTGCCATGCAAATTTTAGAGTGGACCGGATTACCCCTTGCACAACCTCTTGAACCGAGGTCCAAATAGGAAAAATCCCAAGCCTTTGCTTTTCTCTTAAAACCGTGTCTGTATGTGTTGGTTAACCATTCTTCACTTCCAAACACTTTGTCCAAGGGTGCATCAAACTCTTGAGATTTTAGAGAGAAAAGAGAGAGAGGCCGTAAATAAGAAGAGAGAGAAAACAAGAGTCCAAGCCTAAGATTCTTAACCCAAACTTCCTCAATTTCCTTCTCCACCACATTCTTCTTCAAGGAATCAAGAAGAAAAGCCACCCCCTAACCCAAAGAAGAGGAGACTGAAGCACAACCCTAGGAGGAGAAGAGGAGAACCGAAGTTTGGAGATTTGGTTAGAAGTCTTGATTTGAGGTAGCCATCTAAGAGAACACAGTGTAGTGATTTTGGCTTGTAAAAGGACTTTATTATGGACATTGTTCAAGTATAATATTTATGATGCATGTGTCTAATTTCTCATAAACTTGAAGCTTAAGTGCCTTGCATGTTATTTTTGTGATTCGATCTTGAATATTTGTGCTTGAATGCTTTAATTTTTAATTTGTCCTTCACGGCTTTGTTGAGGTTTTGTAGTTAGGCTTGTGTTCTTGCTTTGATCTTGCTTTGCATGCCTTGATCCATGATTGATCCTTGAGAAAATGTGGAGCTTGAGTTTTGAATGTTGCGTTGAGTGCGAGTCTTAATTTTCTCTAGATGCATGTCACGTTTTTCGTAGGAAAGTGGACATAACAAGCTTTAGAGATAATTTTGTATAAAAAGAATTTAAACCAAGGCTTTGTGTATGATGATGATAATACGGTTAATGCTTAGATAAATTAAAATGTTGTTTTGAAATCTTACATGATGTGATCTTTGAATGTGAAACTAAATTTGTAATGTCTTGCCTTTTTACTTAAGATCATACGGTCAAGACTAGGGAGCCATGCTAGATCATCATGCATGTTGAAATTTGTCTCATTTGGAGATTCTTAAGTGCATGCATAATGAGACTTATATGATCAAAGAATTTTGAATACATGCATGAAGTTCCTAGAAGTCAAGGATTGTGTTGTATCTCTTGATCTTTATTGTGTTAAGAGACTACAATCTTGTTGCTAAATCTCTTATGTGAAACTCACGGTCTTGTGAGCCTAAGTGTTTGAGAGAGTTCATTTTGTTTTACATGTATGTTTTACTGTTGGAATTAAGGATCTCTAAACCTATGGGACTAGAATCTTTGATTTTAAACTTAAAAGAAAATTTTTCATAATCCCATTCGGTTTAGAAACAAATCTTAAGCCATTTTGTTTTCTTTTGTGATACTACTTGAATTAGCTTTGAATAAAAGAAAGTTGATTTGATAGATGATTGAATTGAATGATTTCCCTTTTTTGTTCCATTAGGTCTTAGTACGAGAATAAAAGAAATGAATTCGTTTATCTCTTATAGGTTGATTTAAGATCATGTTGGCATGAATTTGAGTGAATGTGTCCTTTCCTTTAATTACTATTTAGAAGATGATGTTTAAAAAGTAGGATGATATATTTGTTATATGTGCATGTATTAGTAATCCTTAGATTGGAATATAAACCTTGCCTCATGATGGATGAGATTCAGCCATGCATAGAAAATAGGTGCACATGTTTGATTTTTGCTTTATGTGCATGTGTGATGAATGGATTGTGATATTATAATTGTATGAGTTTGAATGATTAGAATGTTTAACATTTTTGACTTAATCATTTGTGTTGTTTTTGATTCGGTTTTAAAGAAAATAAAGTAGGTCAAATGATTTGTTTAATTGAAGAGATTTTCATATGATTTATGAAGTTCATGGTTTAATTAAACAAATGATTTTATAAGAAAACCTTAAGATAAATGTGGCCTTTTTGGAAGCCAAGAAACTATTCATATTTTGTTAAGCAAGTTTTTGAAATGAATGTTATGAGTTTTAAATTTTTAAGTATGTGTTTGAAGAAACGTTCTTACTTAATCATGAATTACAATCAAAGTGATTTTAATCAAGAAATGTGGTAATGATGCCTTATATTTGAAATGATTTTTATAAGAACGATTTTTAATAAGAGAAAATTATTTGAGTGCCAGCAACAATCGGGAAGCAGTTACATGCGTCGCAGTGAGAACCGAGGATCGCCGTGGGAATTATCGTCAATCAAGGTGAGAGAGAAGCTTTCCTAAGACACCGTGGTAGTTAGGTGATTTAGTAGGACGTTCCGTATCATCTCAAAGATCGGAACTAAGTGGTTTGGAGTCAGTAGTATAGTGGCAATTGTTTGATTGTATGGCCACTTATAAGAAGGTGACAATGACCACATTGTGTTGTGTGATGTTGTGTGAATAATAGCATGCTTTTATATATTTATTTAATTATGCCTGATGTTATTTTTTGCTGTTAAATTAAGTGAGTAACATGTTGATGGACGTCTGTCACGTCCTGAATATGAAAAATGAAAATGAGATAAGTAAGTGGCAGAAAATAAAGATGTAAAGAGAAAAGAATAATGATAAGATGGATTTGAAAGGAGATAAAGAGTTGAGATTGGGGAATGAATTGATGATAATGTTGAGAATGAGCCAGAGCTGGGAAAGTATTGTTGTTGTTGGAACAAGGTGTGAATTGAGTGGAGCTGGGCTCCTTTGTTTTTGGTTTTAGTCTGGGACTAGTATTGAGTTGAGCTTGCTCCTCCATTAGCGCTCAGAAAAGATGTAATTTTTGAAAAGGTTTTTGAAAAGGGGTTTTTGAAAAGGGTTTTTGAAAAGAGATTTTTTTTAAAAAGGCTTTCGAAAAGCAGTTTTTGAAAAGATTTCTAGAAAGGAAATTTTTGAAAAGAATTGTGGAAATAAAATTTTGTGAAGGAATTATGTAAAGAAAATTTTGAGAAAGGTTTGTGAAAGGAAACCTTTGGAAAAAGTTTGAAAAGTGGGATTTTTTTTTGAAAAGACTTATCAGAAGAGATTTTCTTTTAAAAGTTTCGTGAAAAGTTATGTCCTTGAGAAAAGCTTTGCGAAACAATCCTTTGGTAAAGTATTTGAAAGGATAATGAAAGAGAGTCTTTTGAAATAACATTTTTGAGAAACATGTTGGTGGAAACTATGTTTTTGTGAAAACTCATGAAAAAGAGATTTGTGAAGGTTTATGGAAGGGGTGTTTTGAGATAATTTTTGAAAAGATTGTTTGAGAAAGGATTTTGAAATGAGATAATTACGAGAGATGGAGAATGCTGAGAAGGTTGAGAAATGAGATGTGAGACAGTGACGTGAACCCAGCTCTGTGCTATGTGAGAGAAAGATTGTGCAAAGTTAGTGGTCGGGACTCGTTGAAGGGTTGCACGAAGGACGGGCCGACCTTAGGATAATTAAAAGATAAAAGACTTAAAAGACATGCGTGGTGAGGTATGAGAGTGCGAAGTAGTGGAGAGGAAGAAACGATAAGTATCTGCGGATACTTAGGACGAGATTGCATTAGGGGAGGACGATGACGGTGAAACGTCAAGAAGTCTAGAGTATGTTTCTGGGCAGAACGAACTCCACAGGTGGCGCACTAACGTGGTGGGGACTGGGTCTAATGCCGTGGTAAGTTCTGCGGGCCCACTAGAAACATACTGTCGTCCCCTAGATTGCAAATCGAGAACAGTGAGAGGGACTGGAACGGGGCATTGTGTTTGCCACTGCGTGGACAGTGAGCCTTGTTATTATTGAAATGATTTGAGGACGAGATCCTCCTAGTTTGGGACCATTATGTGTTGTGACAGTTGTCGTGCCCGCGTGGTAAAGGTCCTGTACTCCTGTTTGCTTCCGACTAGGTTGGGTGGATGACCGAGGAGATGTAAACGTGAGTGATAACCGAAAACGAAATGAATTCCCCGATGATATCTTATGATTCCCCAGAGTAAAGAGATGAGGAGAATTGATGAGATCGGAAAAAAAGAAATTCTGAGAATGATAAGGAAAAGAAACTGAGAAAGAGAGAATAATTAAGAGAAGTGGAATTGAATTTAGAAGGAAAAGATTAAGGATAATAATAAAGACAATAAGACTGATAATATTGACATTGATATCATGATTGTTGGGTGTTTGTATGCTGTATGTTGTATGGTATGTTTGTATAAGTCCTACTATCTTGCCTAGCATAATCCCACACCGTCGACGATCCGTCGTTCGGAACGCTTACTCTCTCCTGTTCGTTGGCATATCGGTGCTGCTGGTATTTCAACGGGCAGATGGAGTATTGCATGGATGTCACCACGTGGAGTAAGTACGGAAGAGGTCGGAAGCGCACCCCATGTGTGTAACAGCCCAGTTTTCGGAAACCAAAATAATTGACTTCTGTTTATTAAGGTTGCAAAAATGAGGCCATTTTTTTTTTGAAAACGTTATTGTAACTTATTATTGAAAGGAATGCAGAACATACTTGAAAAGTGGTTGATGTTCTTTAACCGTCTCTTTTGAAAGCCGAGTTGTTACTTGGATCCAACTCCTTTACTTTATTTGTCGAAAATGTTTCATTCAGGAAACAGTTTGATTTCATCTTAGACTCTTTCATTCATTGCCCGAAAAGATCTTAAGTATATTTCATAAAAGAGTGTTGTCATAAAACGTCGGGCTTGCTTCAAAATAGTTGGAGTACAGTAATAGTTCATCACTTTGGTAATCCTGAGTACCAACAGAGCATCAGATCTAAAATAACTAGATTATTCTTACACTACCCTATCAAAGGCAATCGGATGAAGGTCCTCTTTCTTCTTGCGTCCTTTCTTCTTCCCCGGGAATGCCACCTTACGAGTCGATGTCTCTGCTGGGTCGTCGGATTCCATCGTTGCTTCATCTCTGGTAGTATAGTTCCACCGTTCCTTCTCTCTGTAGTCCTTATATCCGCGAACCGTAACTTGTCTCAAGCACGGTCCTAAATCTGTCCCGCTCAATTGATGTTCCGGGTCGGGGATTACAATCTGAGTGTGGCCGGTCCATACCCAGCCTCTGGCGGTACGCTTCCATCCTCTCCCAAATTTGTTCCAAGTAGTGGCGTCCATACAACACTCCATCTGCCCATTGGAATCACCAGTGACACCAATGTGCCAACGAACAGGAGAGAGTAAGCATTCCAGACGCGTAGCGTCGACAGTGTGGAATTACGGTAGGCAAAATAATAGGACACACACACAAATAGCACACAACACATACAAAACAACAGGCAACATTTTATCATCATCATTATTTCACTTTATTTTTATTCATTCTTGATTCTCACTCCCACTCACAGGTCTTACTTTCTTTTCCACAATTCCATTCTCAACCTCTTTCTCATTCTCTATACTTCTTACACCCATTCTTCCTTATACGATCTTTCCTTTTAATGTCTTATTGAATTAAAACCATCGATGATCAAGGGAGTTAAAGGATCATCGAGGTACGCGTTTCCTTTCGTAGTTAGCACTCGCATATCAAGCCTACATCTCCTCGGCCATCCATCCATCTAATCGGAAGCCAACAGGAGTACAGGACCTTTACCACGCGGGCATGACAGCTGTCCAACAAATGGCTCCAAGCCAGGAGGTCTCAGCCTCAAAACATATCATATAATCAAAACACATTTCCCCATTCCAGTCCCTCTCCACTGTTGTAGACTTGCATCGAGGGGGCGACAGTATTGTTGTAGTGCGTGCACAGAACTTACCACGGTATTGGACCCAGTCCCCACCACGTTAGTGCACCACTTATGGAATTCGTTCTGTCTACAACAATACTCTAGACTTCTTGACGTTTCACCGTCATCGTCCTCCCCTCCTGCAATCCCCACCCGAGTATCCGAAAATACCCATAGTATCTTCCTCTCCACTACTTCAGGTTAACTTTCATAACCTCACCGCGTCCGATGTTAATGTCTTTTAAAAGTCTTTTATTTAATTAACCTATTGGTCGGCTCACCCTTTGTGCATCCCTTCAGCGAGTCCCGACCACTATCTTTGCACTTTCAGAAACACATGTAGCTCAGAGCTGGGGGTCATTCACTTGATACACATCTCATTTTTCGATTGAACCACACTCTCAATTTCACGACTTTCCCAAAAAACATCATTTCCAGAAAAATTCTCCAAAAATCATCTTCCACCAAAATACCATTTCAAATACACTTTACCCCGATCCCGTTCATAACATGTTCCACAAAATATCTTTTCATAAAACCTTTTTCAAGAGTCCGTGTCATAAAATTTCTTGGAAAGTATCGTTTCACAAACTTCTTCAAAATCCCATTCCAAAAACATTTTCAAAAATTTCAGTTTACAAACCTTTTTCAAAAATTGCTTTCGCAACTCAAAATTTCTTTTTCAAAATTCTTTTTTTCAAACACCTTTGTGCTGAGCGCTAGTGGAGGAGCAAGCCCAGCTCAACACTAGCTCCCAGACTAAAACCAAGAACAGAGGAGCTCAGCTCAACTCGGTTCGCTTCTCATCCCAACAATCAACATCACACTCCCCAGCTCTGGCTCGTTCTCATCATTATCATCAATTTCCTTTCTCGGTCTCAACTCTCATCTCTTTGTTTAATCACTCTTATCCTTCCGTCATTCTTATTTTCTTGTCATTATTCTTAATTCGTTTTTCTCCTCTCATATCCAACAGTCGTTTACTTATTATAATTATAAGCATCATGATACATGAATCAATAAACAATACAAGCATACTACAACATCACACAATAAAATTGTGGTTTTTGTCACCTTCGTATAAGCGACCACACAGGGCAAACAATTGTCGCTTATACTACTGACGCTAACCACGAGTTCCAATCTTTGAGATGATACGGAACGCCCTACTAAATCACCTAGCTACCACTATGTCTTAGGGAAGGCTTATCTCTCACCTGAGGTCCAGCTGTTGAAGGTGTGCTCTCCTTTGAACTTTGTGCTGCCATCTTCCCCAACCTCTTTTCTTTATTATTCCTCATATTAAATAAAACAGTTTACGTCATCAACTTATTTGAGGGAAATCTTTTCTTAGTTTGATACTTATCTTCTCTTTTGTTGAAAATTTTTGAAAATATAATTATTTTCGATCCGGTTCTTTCTTAAATCAATTCCCATTTAAAAACTTTACTCTGAATCATATGAAAACATTTTTAAACCAAGGAAACTCGTCCAAGTAATGCTGGACAACAAAACAGTTTTACGAAATCATTTTGATAAAACTCCGAAAATATTATAAATACATTTTTTTTTATTTTTATAAATATTATAAATACATTTTTATTTTTTTTAATCCTACCCGGATACACATAAGCACACACATGTATTTACTCACACAAAATTCTTCCAAAATTAATTTAACTCATTTGTTTCCTTTATTTTTGACTAAAAACCTAATAGAAAAGAAGTGCTTACAACATAATTTAAAGCAATTCATTTAGCATATTTCTTCAAAACATACTCAATTCTTTTAAGTCATTTCATGGAAAGGAATCCTAACCTAACTAACATGATTAGGCCGAATATCATCATGGTATAACAAAATCTAAAATCCTAAATTTCTATCATGCATGCACCTAGAACATGAATCAAGACATAGATCAATTTTTCAAAAACTTGTTTTCTTATCTTCTTTATAAAACCGTGGGTTACATAAAGAAATTAGCAAGTAAAAAAAATTTAGTTCCTCAACACAATAAAATTAGGAATTATATCAAAGTCTTTGTTTTCTTAAGAAAAACACATGCGTGCGCCTATAAATCTCTAGGTAAGGAAATTTTCAACAGGCAAGTAAACAAGATGATGATCTATCATGATTCCCTATCCTACTTAGACTTGGCCGAATGGTTCTTTAACAAAATCAAGAGGAAAACTTAAATCTTTGTCTTTGAAATACTTGTGAGTTAAGTCAAAACATAGATCATTTGGAAAAGAAGTGTTTCCCTTGGTTTCTCATCAAAACCGAATCATGCAAGTAAAGGATCAAAACTTTTTGAGCAAGAAAACTACATGCAAAGCTTTGTAAGATTAAAACCATAAAAATCATAGCAAGTATCAAACCTTTTTCAAGATCAACACAAAAGATTCAAGACCTTTTGAAAAGAAAATCAAAGATCAAAGCCTTAGAAAAATCAAAGTTGAAATCAAAGCATGAAAATTATTTAGATCAACTTCCTTAAGCATCAAATCGACATGCATGGACTCAAAATGAAATAAAGATCATCATGACCTAATTCCCAAACAAGGCCGAATAGGAATGTCCATGGGTTTAGGTTCTACAACTTGGAAAGTTCTTGAAACTCAAGATCAAGGCTTAACAAACTCTTACAAACATAGATCCGCTAGGAACTTAGACATACAACAACAACAAAAACTTTTACAAGACTTAGAAATTAAAATCACTTAGAACAACTTAGGATCTTCGAATAAGATAGAGAATGAGAAGAATCTTCAACCTCTTCACTTAATCTTCAAGGATCTAAGGCTTAGGACTTGATCTTTCTCTTCCTCTTCTCCTTGGGTGCTCACGGGTTCTCCCTCTCTCTCTATATGTTTCTAGTTCCTTTCTAAGAGTTGGATGCTCTCTTAAGAGAAGTGTTTGGTTGTAGAAGTGAAATGAGAAGCAAATGGGGTTGATGGTGCTACGGTTTGGGCTATAAATCAACACACAACATTTTCCCTTCTTGCCCTTAAGATCATTCGGTCAAGAGTTGTTGGGTGAAGGGTAGAATTGGCCAAACCAAGGCTTGCATGGCTCAAGCCAAGCCTTAGACAAATAGAGAAGAATTAGGGCTAATCCCACTTCCTATTGGTTGGTCAAACATCTAACCATGCTTAACACTTAAACTAAACCTAGGTGCTAAGGATTACTAGCCTAGGGTTCAAGAAGTCAAGGCATGACTCATTCATGCACTACACACTCTCCTTCTCACGACGACACATATGCACACACATGCACAATTTCATTTTCCTTTTTCTTTTTTTCACATAAATCATAATTTCCATATAATTACAAAATATAAAATGCTTAAAGAATTTAATTTAAAATGCCATAAATCCGAAATTCATAAGGTTTGCCTCGAATAAAATCAGTTGCTTAAAAATCCATAATCGCTTGAAAACACAAAATAAATTTAAGTCAAGAAATACTTTTTGAAACCACATCTCTTAAAATACTTTATCCAAAGAATCTTTTTAGGGTTTTCAAACAAATATGAGGTATTCAGTCAGGGGGTTACAACATGAATTTAGGGAGAATACATACATGTTCACATGGCACACATATACATATACACATAAATTTATAGATCCATACATCACACATTACTCTATGCATATACACACATCGTAATAATTGAATGCCTTAAAACCGAAGTATATTCATGTATGTCAAACCGTGTGTACACACTCAATAAATCACAAACATTTTAATAAATTATTAAGTGTATAAATTTTCTCAAAAATCAAATTTCTAAATGTTGGACATCATTACTTTAAAATCATTCATTATCTCAAAAACGTGAATTCTAAGAGAATCAATTAAGAAAATACTCTTCCAAAACAGTTTTCTTGAAAACAAGTTCCTTTAGTGTTTTGGTTTAATATGAGGAATTTATGGGGTGTTACAATGTGGTTGGGTATGGACCGGCTATACACAGATCATAATTGCAGATCCAGAACATCTACTCAGTGGAGCTAACCTGGAGCCGCACATAGGGCAAGTCACCGTACGAGGGTATAGGAACTACGCGGAGAAGTTTCGATACGAGACTCGGAGGAATACTTCCCTTCTTCATGAGGTGGAGCCGGAATCGATCAGCAATGAGGGGAACACAACAACAAGAAGGGCATCATCCTCGGAAGTGAGGAGAGAACGCAAGGAGAAGAAGGGACTTCATCCGATCGTGTTCAATAGGATAGTCTAAGGATAGGATTATTAATTTAAGTTTGTTGTAAGGATTACCAAGCCATGAACCATTTATGTAAGCAAGCTAAGTTTTCAAACTGATTGATGGAATACATTTCATGCTAAGCAAATCATGTGAAGTTTTTAAAAGATTGCCAAGATGATTTCGAGCCAGGTGCTTCTATTGAAATAAATGTTTTATGAAAGGGAAAGTTTTTAGTAACAACTCGGTTTTCGAAAAAGGGTGTTTGGAATACCAAGAACTTTTAAACAACGATTTCAAAACATGTCAACAATGTTTTACAAAAAAAAAATTTGGCCTCATTTTTGGTAGTTTTTAATACACAAAGTTAATTATTTTGGCTTACGAAAACTGGGCTGTTACATTTAGCACCAAGGATATAGCATGTCAGCGCAGATTCCCAGTATTTAATCTCATCCTGTATGTCTTCCTTGTCAATAATTCCAATGGCAGTCCCTTCTTTTATCTCAGGTTTGCAGAATTCCAATTTCCCTCATGCGTTTCTCAACTTAGATATGACAAAATTGTCCCAAACATTAGGCTGTTTTGGGCTCGAATGATCAACCTCCTTTGGTTTCTCAGTCTCTTTTGGTGTCTCTGTTTCGTTTTGATTCTCAAGGGCATCACCAAACTGAGTTTCTTTCACGATCTCTTCATCATGATTCACGATCTTCTTTCCTTTGATTCTTTGACGAATCGCATCAAGTTTACTGAGTAAACACTCAGTTTGCTTGCTGTCCAAGGCATCAAGGCTCTCAAGACTAAGGCTTCGATCATCCAACAGATTCAAGTCTAAAGGAATAGAGTCATTCACATAGATGGAGCTAACACGATTTTCGGGAGTAGAAGAAGAAGAAGAAGAAGAAGGTTTTTGGTTGCTAGGTCGCCCTCTCTTTTTTGCCATAACTGCGGCGGTGACGGCGGAGCAGCCACCGAGAAAGGAGAGAACGAAATTTTCAATAATGGAACAAGTTTTACTTAAGGTGTTAAGCAAAGGTCCAGGGCTGTTTTGGGCCAAATTGGAAGAGAAATGAAAATGGTATTGAAAATCATAATAAATTTTGTTTCTGGAATTGTACAATCTAATCGGTTAAGATATCCTGTAACCGGTTAGAACTTGAAAACAAAAATAAATTTTAAAGGTTTTTGTTAAATAATTTTTATTATTTTTAATTATACCCTTCCAACCCAAAATCAGTAAAAATTACCTAATTTAAATTCATGGGAGAATTTTATGGGTTAAGGTAATTTATTTTTAATACCTAAATTTCATCATTGAAAATAATAAAAAGAATTATGACATATGTTTAGTCTTAATTGTGGAAATGTTAAGATTATGTAATAATAATTATGGATTAATTATGGAAATTAATTAAAGGCCAACCAATAATGCTTTGTGTTTGTGTATTCATTCATGGAGAATGGGATGATTAGGTCAACAATGTGATTGGGTAATGTTCTGGGAACATGACCGGAGTACTCTAGGAGTACCAAACTGTTACGTTTTGCTTGATGACACATTCTGTGTATGGATGTGGCCAGTGTGGGTTCACTGTTGATGTGGTTATTACGTCTTCGCGACGTGACGTTCACTTTGGGAGTGGCGTTAAGTACCATGGTGATTCATTTCGTCTTTGCGACGTGACGTATACTCTGAGAGGAATGTTAAGGAAATCGCCCCAAGCAATTCCGCCATATGTTATGAGAATGTATTATTTAGTGTTCTGGGAACACAAGGATATCTGTTGATAGATATCTATATGATGTTTGGAGGCCTCAGATTTGTGAATAGAAATCATGCATCATGCCACTTGCATTGAAAGAGTTATAAACATGAACATGGGTGTGCTCATATGGCTATGCATATTCTATCTGTCTATGATTATATGTGTTTGATATTTTAGTCTCATTTTATTATGTATATGTGTGATGCTTACTCCCATGCCCTTGTTAGGTGTTGGCTAGATACCTAGCTTGCATCGAGATCCGACCCATCCCTAGTGGTATTTGGACTTACGAGGAGCACCAGGCCACCTTTGAGGGTGAGGTGGAGATTACTCTTTATCACCCTAACCCCTTGGTCAGGGTGCAGCCTCGTAGGTTTAGGATCCCTATTATATATACTATGCATGTTCAACCCTTGTATTCTTATAGACGACCACCCCCAGCTCGACCTGTACGGAGATTTCACAACTTTCGTTTTATAGCTGCCACTCGTTCCCATCCTTCTGCTTCGAGAATTTTCACCGAGGAGACTCCTTCTAGCCCGACAGGTGTCGGTAGGTCTATTCTTGCTACAGACCCTAGACCCAGTGGTAGGGTCCCTACCCCGTCGGATGAGGTCGAGGAGGATCCTGTGGAGGATGAGGACGAGGAGGAGGTACCAGTTGAGCCGGTTTCCAGGACTCGTAGTGGAGTTAATGGTTCCTAGGGCGAGCATAGTATAGATAGTTTGGATCCTAGGATAGGGATGTAGCTGCTGTGGACCAGTTGGGAGCTTTGGAGGATCAGTTGACCTGCTCTGAGATGTCTATCTTTTTGAGTTGTATCATGTTGTATATATTTTGAGATGTCTTAGAGTTGAGGTCATATCAGTTATAGTCTTTTTATTTTTTTTAGTATATGAACTTGATATTTTGGACTTGTGCTATGCTTGGATTGTGATGATGTACTGATGGGGATCTTTTTATCTTATTATATATATATATGACGTTTATATATCACAAATGATCCTCAAGTATTGTTTTATTCCGCGTACTCTGATTTTCATAAAAAGGGAATTCGACGACGATTATTATTTTGTTATCGATAAATCATTCGAGATAACGGTAAGTTATGATACAAGCTAATTATAAGATTATTTATAAAGAAATGAATGTTGTCTCGAATCATTTGCTGAATTGAGTTCTATAACTTATTAATAAGCCGAATTCAAATTATTTATGAAAGATTAAAATATTTGATTAAAACGCAAGTCCAAACTCTTTTAAAATTTAAATAGAAGATAAATGAAATTTTTTTTATTGACCTATTTTTCAATAATAAGTCCATAACTAAGTATTTGGAAACAAATATAATTTTCGGTTTATATTAAGGAGGTGTCGCATTTGGCGGTATCAGAGCAATGGTCATGTCCCTCTTAGCACTGGTTGTGCGGCTTAGTACGTTATTCAATGAAGATTGAATATAGTTTAAGTTGAATTAGATAGTTGTGTGTTTCTTTCAAAAGACCTTTAGTGTCCCTAAGTCCATAGTGCATGTCTGCTATGGCAACTAGAAATAAAAAGCACATGAATGAGATGTTGGATCGAATTACAGCTGTTCTCAAAAGCATGTAACAGCATCACCAGCAACAAGAAAATCAACCACATGCGTGCAATGTGGGGAATGCTGAAGCAAAGACTTTGTCTGAGTTTAGAAGTTGCAACCCTCCAAGGTTTGAAGGAGGATACAAACCTGATGAGGCTAATAAGTGGATTTATGAGATTGACAAGATCTTCAGGACTTTGGATTGCACCGATTTTCAGAAAGTAGCTTTTGTAGTCTTTATGCTTGATGGAGAAGCTGAGAATTGGTGGAATCATACAGTCCAATTGCTAAACTTTGAAGAAAGAGCAATCAACTGGGGAGTATTTATGAAGAAGTTTCTCAATAAGTATTTCGCGGAAGATTTGAGACGGAAGAAGGAGATAGAGTTTATGCAACTCAAGCAGGGAGATATGAGTGTAGGGGAGTATGCTGCCAAGTTTGAGGTATTGATGAAGTAGTCTCCCTACTACTTATACAATCCTGATGAACGGAGTAAGCGTATTAAGTTTGAAAGTGGTTTAAGGCCGGAGCTGAAATCAGTATTCAGTTACCAAAAGGTTCAGAGTTTTCTTGCTTTGGTTGATATGTGTAGAATGTATGAAGACGACAATAAAGCTGAGGTGTTGGCTATTCAGACGAGGATCAATCCTCAGAGTTATGGACCACAAAGGAAGAAGGGGTTAGATCATCGGAATAAGGGTCCATATGCTCACAAGAACAAAGGCAAGAGTAAAGTCGTAGCTGATGACAAGGGTAAGTATTGCAATAATGCTCCTTATTGTGAGAACTGCAAATGTCATCACTATGGAAGGATCTGCTGGGCAACAAGTAGTTGTTACAATTGTGAAAAACAGGGTCATATTACGCGAAATTGTAAGGAACCTGTGAAGAGTAATTCCAAAGGACCTGCTAGCAAATCAATGGCTCAAGGCAGAGTGTTTACCTTGAGTGGAGTGGAAGCCAAACAATCCCCTGATCTCGTGCAAGGTAACCATCTACTTAACAACCAACCTTGTATGATCTTGTTTGATTCAGGAGCTACACATTCTTTTGTTTCCTTTGAATGTGTGAATCGGTTGAATCTAGTTATGTCTGATTCACTTTCTTGCCTTAGAGTTGAGACTCCTACGGGATTACCTGTAATTGCTTCTAAAGTCTGTTTAGATTGTGGTGTCGAGATATTTGATCGCGTCACTAAAGTAGATTTGATTTGTCTCCCTTTGTCACAATTGGATGTGATCTTGGGTATGGATTAGTTGATGAAAAACCAAGTGATCATCGATTGTGATCGAAAGACAATTCACTATAAAACCCTTAAACCCGAAGGTTATATGTGTTTGTTTTATGCTATCAGGGAAGAAGAAGAGAAGCCGATTGAAGAGATCCATGTTGTGAAGGAATTTCCGGAAGTATTTCTGGAAGAAATACCGGGATTTCCTCCGAAAAGGGAGATTGAGTTTGGAATTGAGTTGGTTCCGGGAGCTGGTCTCATTTCTATTGATCCTTATAGAATGGCACCACCGGAAATGGCTGAGATGAAGAAGCAAATAGAAGATTTGTTTCAAAAGCAAATGATCAGGCCAAGCTTGCCGCCGTGGGGAGCTTCGGTGTTGTTTGTAAAGAAGAAAGATGGGAGTATGAGAATGTGTGTTGACTACAGGCAGTTGAATAAGGTCACCATCAAGGACAAGTATCCTTTGCCAAGGATTGATGACCTTATGGATCAAGTTAGAGGAGCTTCGGTATTTTCTAAGATAGATCTAAGATCGGGTTATCATCAGATCAGGATAAAGGAGGAAGATATACCCAAGACAACATTTCGATCTCAATATGGACATTATGAATATGTAGTAATGCCGTTCGGATTGACTGATGCACCTGCTATTTTTATGGATTACATGAACCAGATCTTTAGACCATATTTGGACTCGTTTGTTGTGTTGTTTATAGATGATATCTTGGTCTATTCTAAGACTCCGGAAGAGCATGAGGAACATCTCAGGATGATGTTAGGAATCTTGAAGGAGAAATAGTTGTATGTCAAACTCTCCAAGTATGAGTTTGGTTGAGCGAAGTTAAGTTTTTGGGGCATGTACTCTCTATGGAAGGAATCGCGGTAGATCCAGCAAAGGTGGATTCTGTGTTGCAGTGGGAGCAGCCTAAGACTGTGACTGATGTAAGAAGTTTCTTAGGACTGGCTGGATATTATCGTCGGTTCATTGAAGGATTTTCTAAGATCGCGTTGCCTCTCACAAAGTTGACTAGGAAGGATCAACCTTTTGTGTTGGATGACAAATGCGAAAGGAGTTTCCAGGAATTGAAGGAAAGATTGACGTCATCTCTTGTGTTAATCTTGCCTGACCCCTGTAAAAGTTTGAAGTGTATTGTGATGCTTCCAAGCAGGGACTTGGAAGTGTGTTGATGCAAGAAGGACAAGTAGTTGCATACGCATCAAGACAGTTGAAGACGCATGAGGTGAATTACCCAACGCACGATTTGGAATTGGCTGCAATCATGTTTGCTCTAAAGATACGGAGACATCATCTCTATGGCACTACGTTTCGAGTGTTTAGTGACCATAAGAGTTTGAAATATTTGTTCGACCAGAAAGAGTTGAACATGAGACAAAGAAGGTGGATGGAGTTTTTGAAAGATTATGATTTTAAGCTTCAATACCACCCGGGAAAGGCGAATGTGGTGGCGGATGCGTTGAGCAGAAAGGCAATCCACATAAGTTCTTTGATGGTTAGAGAAGCTGCTCTGATTGAGGAGTTTAGAGATTTGAGTTTAGTTGTGCAAGTGGAGTCAACAAGCATTAAGATGGGAATGTTGCGAATCACAAATGAATTCTTGGGACAAATTCGTGAATTGTAACATCTAGATGAGGAGTTGTTTGAAAGGAGGAAACTAGTTTCCAAAGGGAAGGAACTTGATTTTCATATAGGACCGGATGAAATTCTTCGTTTTAGAACGAGAATTTTCATTCCAAAGGACACTGAAGTTAGGAGATAAATCCTTGATGAAGCGCACAAAAGTCAGATGAGCATACATCCTGGATGAACCAAAATGTATCCAGACTTGAAAAAGTTGTTTTGGTGGTCTGGTTTGAAAAGGGATGTAGCGGAGTATGTGGCTTCATGTTTAATTTGTCAAAAGGCTAAGGCTGAGCATCAGAAGCCTGGAGGAAAGTTACAACCTCTGGATATTCGTAAATGGAAATGAGATAGTATCTCAATGGATTTTGTGTCAGGTTTGCCAAGGACAGTAGCAAATCATGATGCAATCTGGGTGATTGTGGATCGTCTGACTAAGTCGGCGCATTTTATTCCGATAAATATGCGCTATTCTTTGGAAAATCTCTCCTAGCTCTATATTAAGGAGATAGTTCATTTGCATGGCGTACCTTCAAGTATTGTCTCAGATCGTGATCCCAGGTTTACTTCAAGGTTTTGGTACAGTTTACATCAGGCTCTGGGTACAAAGCTAAGGATGAGTTTTCATATCATCCTTAGACTGATGGTCAAACGGAAAGAACTATCCAGTGTTTGGAGGATACTCTATGGGCTTGTGTACTTGAAGTACAAGGGAGTCGGGATCAAGTGCTACCTCTTACAGAGTTCACTTACAACAATAGCCATCATGCGTGTATCAGGATAGCGCTGTTTGATGTTTTGTATGGGCGGAAGTGCCAAACCCCGCTATGTTGGTTCCAAGTGGGGGAGAGTGTGGTTATTGGTCCAGAGATTGTGCAACAGATAACTGTGAAGATTAAGATGATTCAGAAGAAGATGAGGGTGGCTCAGAGTCGGCAGAAAAGTTATGCGGATCAAAGGAGAAGGCCATTAGAGTTTTCGGAAGGTGATCATGTGTTTCTTCGGATAGTTCCGACAAAAGGAGTTAGTCGAGCCTTGAGAACCCGAAAGCTTTCACCCAAATTCATTGGCCCTTAACAAATCCTTAAGCGAATTGGTTCTGTCGCTTACCAAATAGCCTTACCTCCATCTTTGGCCAATTAGCACAATGTCTTTCATGTTTCTCAACTTAAGAGGTATGTGCATGACCCAACCGCTATTCTCCAAATCCGTCCTGATGACCTAACTTTGAGAGAAAACCTTTCCTTTGAGGCTGGGCCGGTTCAGATTGATGATCGAAGAATCAAACAGCTCAGAGGAAAGGAAATTCCTTTGGTCGAAGTTATTTGGGAGAGCGGTGATGTATCGGAAGCAACGTGGGAATTAGAGGAGAGGATGCGTCGGGATTACCCCGAGTTGTTTTTGTAAGTTACAATTTCGAGGACAAAATTCTTTTTATGTGGGGGAGTAGTGTAACACCCCTAATTTTCGTCTCCCAAATAATAGGAAATTAATTATAGAATTTGTTTTATAATTAATTTATATTAGTTTTGAAGTTTAGATTTTTTGTACATTATGTGTTTGAAAATATAAAAATATGGAATATATTTTTATTAGGATATTTTGTACAAAAATATAAATTTTGCAATTCTGTCCTTAGGTTGGGACCTAATTGCAATATTAGAAAGGTTTTTCGAGGGAAAACAATTAAAATATAAATTTTTGAATTTCATCAATATCTAACCGGTTAGATATGCCTTGTAACCGGTTAGTCGACGAACCTAGAAACTAGGTTAGTGGATGTTGATGAGTAATCACTGGAATTAACCCTTAATTGCCACGAATCCCACTCGATTCATAGTGGGAAACGCGTGTCGTCCTACATGCTACTCAATTTGATCTATATAAGGCTCAATTGTGGTTGAATTGAGCTCATTTTTTGCATTTGTGGTGGGGATTGCTCTGTTTAGGTCACCTGTGTTCATCACCTTCGTTCTTCCGCTCTAAGAGACAACAGAAAACGAGATATACACTATTGTAAAGCTTGAGTCAAGGGCTTTACATTGATACTAAAATCGTGAGTTGAGAGTGTGTGTGTGAGAAATGGTGAACTTGAGAAGTTGGCACTTTGAACTTGTCAAGTGCAGTTCCAGATTCGTGGAGCTGACTTTGAAACCTGATTTTGGTAAGCACATGCACTTTCTAAGTCTCAAATTTGTTCAATCCTTTAGTGCATGTTGCATAGAGTATAACCTAACCATTTTCCCCAATTTGTTTGTCCATTTCATGTGTCAAATCTTCTGGTTTTTGAACCCTGTCGAACCTGTTGTTGGCTGAAAATAGAGAGTGGACATTCTGTGGAGTTTTTGCATTTTTCAGTGATTCAACTCATCAAACACTACAAAGAGGTAAGGGAGGAGTTACCTTATACTAGAATGAGATTTAAAATGTGATTTGTATAGTGAGAGTCACCAAGAGACTCTAAGGTCATAGTTTGAATTGGTTTTAAGGCTTGGAGGTCAATTTTCGCTCATTTCTAATTTTGAGAAACTTTGATATGATGCATGCAAGCTTATTTGATGCTTTGTTGATGGTTATGTGCATTGTATATGAATTTGGTATTTCAAGTTGTGAAGTATGTGTTTTATGGACTTTTGGAATATGAGAATGGCATGCATGGATTTGTTGCATGTTTAAGTGTTTAAAAATGTGTAATTTAAGGCATTAAACCTCCGTTGATGATGAAAAAGGGTTAGATTTGAGTACCAATGAAAATGGTGTTGAAAATCTTAATTTCAGTGTGTTGTACTGCAGAATCTAACCAGTTAGAGGTTCAGCGTAACCGATTAGAGTTTGACAGAAATTAAAAGTGAAGTTTTGATTTTTGTGAAGTTGTTCTCACCATTTTAATTGATTCTCTTAACCTATTTTCACTATAAATTACCCTGTGAATGTTGGCTGATGAAGCAAAGTTGGGTAATTAGTTTTCTACCTTAATGTTAATAACAAACTCATTTGGAAAATATACAAGATTGGAAAGTATGATGAATTATGGAATTTTCAATGATGGAACAAGTTTTACTTAAGGTGTTAAGCAAAGGTTCAGGGCTGTTTTGGGCTAAAATGGAAGTGAAATGAAAATGGTATTGAATATCACAATAAATCCAGTTTCTGGAACTGTACAATCTAACCGGTTAGGATATCTTGTAACCGGTTAGAACCTGAAAACAAAAATAAATTTTAAAGGTTTTTTTTAAATAATCCATATATTATTTTTAATTATACTCTTCCAACCCAAAATCAGTAAAAATTACCTAATTTAAATTCATGGGAGAATTTTATGGGTTAAGGTAATTTATTCTTAATACCTTAAGTTTATCATTGAAAATAATAAAAAGAATTATGACATATGTTTAGTCTTAATTGTGGAAATGTTAAGATTATGTCATAATAATTATGGATTAATTATGAAAATTAATTAAAGGCCAACCACTAATGCTTTGTGTATGTGCATTCATTCATGGAGAATGGGATGATTAGGTTGGCCATCTGATTGGGTAATGTTCTGGGAACATGACCAGAGTACTCTGGGAGTAACAAACTGTTGCATTTTGCTTGATGACACATTCTGTGTATGGATGTGGCCAGTGTGGGTTCACTGTTGATGTGGTTATTACGTCTTCGGGACGTGACGTTCACTCTGGGAGTGGCGTTAAGTACCATGGTGATTCATTTCGTCTTTGCGACGTGACGTATACTCTGGGAGGAACGTTAAGGAAATCACCCTAAGCAATTCCACCATACGTTCTGGAAACGTATTATTTAGTGTTCTGAGAATACAAGGATATCTGTTGATAGATATCTATATGATGTTTGGAGGCCTCAGATTTGTGGATAGAAATCATGCATCATGCCACCTGCATTGAAAGAGTTATAAACATGAACATAGGTGTGCTCATATGTCTATGCATATTCTATCTGTCTATGATTATATGTGTTTGATATTTTAGTCTCATTTATTATGTATATGTGTGATGCTTACTCCCATTCCCTTGTTAGATGATGGCCAGATACCTAGCTTGCATCGAGATCCGACCCATCCCTAGTGGTATTTGGACTTACGAGGAGCACCGGGCCACCTTTGAGGGTGAGGTGGAGATTGTTGGAAAACAAGCGGGTAGTACGAATCCCTAAAAGGGGGTGAATAGGCGAAGAGTACGAATCTTCGCCAATTAAAAATTATCGTTTACTAAGGCCTTTAAAACAATCAGAGTAAAAACATTTAAAACGTATATACTTGAATATATGAAAATTAAGCGCGCGGAATTGTAAAGAGATAATGAAAGAGAAGCGAACACATGGATTTTATCCTGGTTCACATTAGTGTGTTAACGAACACTAATGCTACATTCAGTCCTCCCTCTCTGAGATAGGAGATTTGCTTCACTATGAACAAGAATTGTGAGTACAAGTAATATGTAAGAGAAAACCTTTCCCTTAGACTCGTCCCTCCAAAGAACATCTTTGGAACTTGTGTCTCCCCAAACAATTCCTCGAACCACAGCGAACCTTGTGCTTGAAGAAACCTTCTTTAATTCCACTTGAAACCTTCAAGTGTTTGGCTTGATGAAAACCTTTCACCAAGTGCATTTGTCAATGTCTTGTTGTTGGCACTTTACACCTCAATGTGCGGATGAACAACTCCAATGAAGATCAATGGTACTTGCATCTTTCTTGAGTTGATTAGCAACTCACTTAAGAACACTAAGTACTGAATCAAAATCTGGATCAATGAGAATGAACGCAATTGTATATCAAAGTGGGTATTTGTGAAAGTTAAATGCAACACTTGAACGTTCTTCTTAATCATATGTGAAAATGCAATAGATTCATGAAGAACACTTGAGAATTCTGTAAAACGTGTTTAAGAGAAAGTCCAGAAGTGTTAGAAGGTTGTAAGAACGCTGTCTCCTGTTTTAAAAACGTTTGGACAAGTATATATAAAGGTTTGGACAGCAAACGGCTAGTTTTAGACAGTTTTTAACGACAATATCCAGATATCCTGGGGAGTTATCTGGATACCGCGAATTCAAATTCAAAAATTTGACTGTTGTAACACGAGGTATTCAGATACTTCCCAAAGTATCCGGATACTTCGGTATAAAATATCCAAATACTTTATTTTTACTTATAAAAACTTATGTTTATATTTTTCAAACATTTTCTTCACTTCCAAAACACTTTAATTTATTAGAAAAATATTTTCAAATTATTTTCTCAATATTTTTCTTATGTTTATAAAATCACATATTTTTATTTTAATTTTGAAAAGCACCCACTTTGATTTTATTTAGCATGCATACCATTTTCTTTTACTTATAAAAACTTATGTTTATATTTTTCAAACATTTTCTTCACTTCCAAAACACTTTAATTTATTAGAAAAATATTTTCAAATTATTTTCTCAATATTTTTCTTATATTTATAAAATAACATATTTTTCTTTTAATTTTGAAAGCACCCACTTTGATTTTACTTAACATGCAAACCATTTTCTTTTAGATTATGATTAGTTTCATTCTAACTTAGACTCTATAATAATATGCACCTAGGGGACTTAATAAAGAATAAATAATACATTACATTATAATAAGAACCCCTTTGTTGACTTTGTTGAGCCTTAAGTTGAGTTGTGGACTTTTGCCTTGACTTGCACTTTGTAATCATCAAAACTACCTATGGTTAGGCATTTTCTCAACAATCTCCCCCTTTTTGATGATGACAAACTTTGTTGATTTGTGCTCCCCCTTAGTATGTGCATTAGATAATTAGATAATAATAAGAAGCTTCAATCAACCTGCAAAAGCCAACAACATACCTTCTCCCCCTTTTGGCATAATAAAAAAGAGAGTTATATAAATAGGCATGAAAATTATAAACCTTCTCCCCCTTAACATTTGAGCTCACTCCCCCTTAATGTTAAGCTAAAATACCTTACATGTTTTAGGTAACTTGGGTACCTAATTGATTAGCATTAGGATCAAACCCTTTCTTAATCCATACAAATGAACCATTTAGGATATGTTTAATTTTAATATTACAAGTATTTGAAGTATGCCTATAAGACCCTATATTTTGAATAAATAAATAAAATTTAATATTTAAAATAATAATATTATTATATTGAATAAAATAATGAATTTTCTGAAATTAGGTTAAAATACTCGAGTATTTGGGGAAGACTCAAGTACTGTAACTAGCTGTTAGGAAAATTTGAATTTTTAGTTGGAATACTCGAGTAGTTGGTTGGGAGACTCGAGTATTCAGTAGTGTTGCTGAGTGTTTTGAAGCTGGTGCGTCAGCAATACTCGAGTATTGTCCAAAATACTCGAGTAGTTCGAGTAGTGGTGCTAAGTCTATAAGTCGGTTTTCATTTGAATTTCGAACCAAAACACGTTTTCTCTTGGTTCCAAGCACAGAGCTGGACATTACTTCGAAGGAGGGTAATCCTAGACTATAAATAGGTGATCAATGAAGCCCAAACACACTCCAATCTCTCTGAACCCGAATTGTTGACAAAATTTCCTCTGTTTTGAAGTGCTTACTTTAACCACTTCATTCTCTCTCAATTCTCATCCATTCCCTTCGAAACCTAAACACAAACTGAAGTTCTAATTCCAATCTTGAATTAGAACCCGAAATCACTCCAAATAGCCTCCTGTAGATCGAGTTCTAGGCAATCGAAGTTCAGCTTTCAAAGCTACGAAAACAGAGCAAGTTCAGCATCAAATACGCATCTTTCTTGAATCCGTTTGGTAAATCTAGGAACTCTTTCGATTCCAAACTTGTTTCTATTTAAAGTTGTCATTTCCTAGTTTCTAAAGCTAACATGTTTCAACCTTTTCCATGTCTTATTCATTGTGAAATTGATGGCCAAAGTCAGCCAAGTGCAACAGTTTTGCACCGGTCCAGAGATCAAGTTTTGATTCAACCCTTTTTCTTTGCAACCAATCCTTTCTTTAGCTTCTCTGAGGTAAAGGAGGAGTTACCTAAATGTTAGAATGAGTAATTTCAAGCTAGAAATGCAGGAACCATTAAAGGTTCAAAGAGGGATGCAACTTGAATTGTGATTCTGACTTGGAGGTCAGAGACCCATGATTTTTTGATTCAAACAAGTTTAAATGAACCTAATAAACCTCACTGTAATGTGTTTCAAAATTAAAATCAAGTGGAAATGAATTTCACAGTTTAAAATGGATATCTTCAAGTTTGAATGCAATCTGTGATTTGCTGTTAATTGATGTTGTTTCAGTTGTGTTTAAGTGTTGTAACATGTTTGTTTTATGTGCCTAAATTTCTGTTTTGCATAGGAATGAAGAAATAAAGCAAGGAATTCGAATTGGTATTGAAAGTGCAGAAAACTGGTGCTGTTGCAACAAAAAGAGTCGAGTATTTTAAGGAGTACTCGAGTATTCTGGAAACTGGAAGAACGACTCGAGTAGATATTTAAAGACTCGAGTATTTTTGCATGAACTACTCGAGTAGTTCATGAACTACTCGAGTATTCTGAACAATTTTTCAGAAAACACTTACTTTCTAAAATTTTCTTATAATTAACTCATTTAATATTAATATCTCTTATTCCCGTTGGTTGATAATTATCCTGGAGGTGTCCTACTGGAACTTCATCCAGTGGTTGATTATTTCCCTACAGGAGTCCCAACTGAAGTGCGTACACCCATTTGGTTGATATGATCCCTAGCTGTCCCAGTGAAAGTTTTACTCACTTGGTTGATATTTTTCTATGGGAGTCCCAATGGGGTCGTTGCAATAAAAATCCACCAATATGGAGGCTATGCCCCGATGGATTACTAAATAAATGATTATACGCTATTTCTAAAACCATCACTAAGTGGCTAGGCCGCTGATGGATTTTTCTGAAACGAGAATTGAAAGTAAGTAAACCCATCGCAAAGTGGCAAGGCCGCTAATGGTCTTTTTTTGAAAAGCACCAGCACCAGCTAAAAGAAAAGTTGAATGAAACCAATGAAATGGAATGCTGATGAGAATAATGAAAGAATAAAATAAGATTTGCATATGATATGGGAATCATGCATGGTGAAAGGAATTGCTCCGATTTGATTTGAGATACTAACTCAGGATAGGGCGTAGAAAGCCAACGACACTGTATGTCATGGAGGTTAGCTCTCAATCAATCATGATGCCTGAAATGTGAATCCGCTCCGGTTCGATGGAAACTTAGGCTGAAATGAATATCCCGAAAGGATGCCGAACCGTGAAGCATGAATGAGGAGTAGGCATGCATCATATCACTAATGAAACCAAATATGTAGTAAATGGGTTTGAACATATGTACTTGCATTCTGGATGCTATCTGATTACATGTGCTTGTTATTTTTAGCCTCTGTTATGCTCATTTGTTATTGTATTTAGCTAAGACTCACTCCTAATCCCTTGTTGTAGGACATGGCAAGGAATATGATGTGCGTGGAAATGAGGCCGCTCCCTAATGGGGAGTGGAATTTTGAGGATCACCGGGCCACATATGAAGGGGACGTGAAAGTCACTTTCCGTCACCCAAATCCATGGTCCCGAATGTGTTCGCGTCGTACGAGGATCCCAATGATGTACATTATGCACATTCCACCAAATTTTGTATTTCTCCATGGAACACCCCCACCACCATCAAGACGTTTTCCGAGACGCACCCTTCCACCAAGTCCATCACCCTCTGAGGAAAGAATCATTTTGGAGGTTCCTTCTCCCTCTCGTCCTTCCACTAGAGCCCGATCTTATGTGCCATCTGATCCGGCACATGAGGAGGAAGAGGAGGAGGAGGATCCCATAGAGGATGAGGATCCGGTGGAGGATGCCGATCCGGTGGTGGATGATGAGTTCATGGAAACTCAACTGGAAGTCGGTGGGGAACTAACGACTGAGTTGAGTTCTGGATGATGGAATGTGGATAATGCTACTCATCAGGTTTCTCTTACTTATTATGCTATTTATATTTTGAGTTGGAACCAGTTGATCTAGGTTGTTATATGTTTTGTTGGAATATATGTAATATAATGTAATAACCTAGAGTATCTAAGTTAAGCTTAGTGTTTTTAACTTTTATGTTTTGATGTAATGGAGAATGTACTTTTGACTTTAAGATGAAATATGAAGTTGATATTTTCCTTCATGATGTCTCTGAATGTTTTTCGCATGATTTGAAAATGATGATGACTTGGCTTTTGATGAAAAAAACAAAATGGTCGTATTTTCGAATATAAGTATTTTATTAAGAGTAGAAAGTTGGGTCGTCACAATGCCCAAAAATTCCACAATAATGACAAGTTGGTGTTTTAGAGTAATTGACATTTGCAAGTGATACCAACTTGTTGTAATTGTAGTTTTTGGGTTTTTCGATATCCCAAACCAGTCTTATTTGTATTTTCTCTTTGATTGGCAATTAAATTGTTTAAGTGCACATTACCTTCAGTGAAACTTGCAAGTCTAGCTTTTAAATCATGTATTTCCTTTTCAAATTGCTTGCAACTTACACATTCGGCGATGGTATTATCCTTTAGTTCACAATTACAGGAAGCATTTTCATAATTAATATCAAGAGTTTCACTTTGGAGTTGAAGTTCATCAATAAGTTTTTGCATTTCTAATATTTTTGCTTCATGCTCCAAGATGATCCTCTTGCTTTCAATGTTAATTTTAAGTAGCTTCTTTAATTCCTTATACATTTCTACATAAGATTCATATAGTTCATTATAAGTTGAATTTTCAGAATCAAAATCAGAGTCAGAATATGTTACCCGTTTGTAGTCCTTTGGATCAGATTGTTCTACGCTTGATGAAGTTTCCTCATCAAACCTTCCCATTAAGCACAGGTTATTAACCAATTCCTCCTCATCTGAACTGCTAGCATCTTGCTTCTCTAAATTTTCGAGCAAATCCCATACAATGTAAGCCTTCTTGGATTTGAATCCTTTGCTTGCCTTTTTGTCATTCTCTTTTCTCTTGAGATATGCAGCACATTCAAATTTCATGTGACTCATATTACCACATTCGTGACATTGAATTTTGTCATTTGGAGACTTTCTTCTAGAATTTCCTTCCTTTTGATATATCTTATTTCTTCGGATAAGGAACTTGTTGAATTTATTGACTAAAAGCTCCATGGTCTCATCGCCGATATCGGAATCAGAATTTTCATCATTGGATAACTCTTCAAGAGTCTGCAGCATCTTGAATGAAACCCTATCCTTTTTGCACATGTCTGAATCTCCATGCATTTTTAGCCTTCCCAATTCCATTTTGTGCTCTTGCAGTTTTCCGAACAGAGTGGCTAGGTCCATATCACTTAAATCTTTTGACTCCATTATTGTTGTAACCTTTGGCTGCCACTGTCTGTCTAAACATCTAAAAACTTTGTTAATAATTTCACCATCAATAAAAGTTTTTCCAAGAGCAAGTAAATGATTTATAATATGTGTAAACCGTTTTTGCATATTCGAAATTGGTTCATTGGGAAACATTCTAAAAAGTTCATATTCATGAATGAGGGCATTTAATCTAGCCCTTTTGACTTCACTAGTACCTTCATGAGTCACTTGTAAAGTGTCCCATATCTCTTTTGCACTGGTACACTAAGACACCCTAAATAATTCATCATACGAGAGAGCGGATGTGATGATGTTCTTTCCTTTCAAATCATAACTTACTTTTTTCTTATCATCATCATTCCAACTCTTATTGGGCTTTACAAGAACAGTGTCATTGGTCTTATGTTGTGGTACAAAAGGGCCATTTTGCAACACCTTACTTTCGTAACCCGAGTAATTAAGGAATAAATAATAATTAAAGATATTACCCGGAAATATTATGGACTTGTTAATGTATTAGAATTTATAGGAAATAAATTTTTCTTTTCTTTTCCTTTGAAATTGTAATGGGTCGGGTGCGCAAATCACAAAAACCTTTGGATCTTCGGAAAATAACGTATACTTTTATAAAACCTTGGATTCGGCGTCCCTTGACATCAATAAAATATAACTTAGGAACTTTGAAAGATAAAGAATAAGATAGCATTCGTTTGACATCAAAACTTAGTATAACTTTGTAATTACAATCATAGTGAAGGTATCTCTTATCGTTTCAGAACTTAAAATATTTTCCTTTCGAAATGGCATAACCGAATCCTTTTGAAATAATATCAGAGTAGCGAAAAATCATTTTACCATAAGCAGATAATATAAACATAATGTGTACATATATTAGTAGTCAAAAGGTACATAGTCCAAAGTGAGTAAGAAGAAATCGGATCCAAGTACAAGTCCATAAAACTGAAAGCATAAAAACTATGGATCTACACTCTAGAGCTCCCCAAAAATATATAACAAATCAAAATAAAGGCTCCAGAGCTGATCCAAGAGTAACAATAGCAGTAGTAGTAGTCCAAGTCACCAAAGAAACATCCATCCATCCATCATCAGAGTCCACAACAGCTGCAGATCGGGTCCTTGACCCACACTTCCTATACTTAGCACGTACCTAAGGGTCATCATCCCTCCACTGGCTACTAGTAGAGTGCTCGACTGGCTCGTCTCCGCTCCCTGCCTCGACAGGATCCTCCTCCACCTCATCCGACGGGGAAGGTACCCTTCCACTGGGCACAGGGTCGGGTGATGGTGCAACCCCGACTAGACTCGTCAGATCAGGTGTGGGAGTATCCTCCCAGACAACTCGAGAAGAAAAAGGGTGAGAGCGGTAAACCGAACGAAAACGAAAACTATGATAAACACGGGCAAGTCGAGCAATAACTGGTCCATGATAAGTATAAAAGGGTGGTACATGCATAGTATAGATAATGGGGATCCTGAATCTACGAGGACGAAAACGGATCAGTGGATTAGGGTGGTAGAAGGTCAACTCTACCTCACCCTCAAACACATCTCGGTGGTCCTCATAGACCCACATTCCACTAGGGAGAGGGCGGATCTCGATGCTGGCGAGATAGCGAGACATCACCTACAAGGGCATGTGGATAAGCAACAACATAAACATAATCGAAAGAGAGTAAAGGTTTAACAATTAATATGTGCGAGATAGGTATCAATCAGTCATATTATCAAACACAAGTCATTACACATAATAGTCAATGGCAAGTAAGAATGCACATAATATGCTCACACTCAGGTTATCAATCAATTAACATTTAATTATATATGAGTGGCATATGTATGAATGTCCTATCATCATTCCTAGCTTCCATAGAAACTATTTCCCCCTTCAGGGGCGGCCATCCTTGTAACTTCATGTACAATTTTTGTACTCGGTACCATTGTGGGGTACAATTCAATACCATTCCGTGGAATGTATTACGCTCAAGCTTGGTAGTGATTCAAAACGCCGCAACCTCGCGGACGTCACACTCCAACGTAATAATCACATCATCAGCATCCTCACACTGGCCATGTTTTTATCACACATAAACATGTCATCAAGCAGGACGTGTTTGGTGCTCCCAGAGGCCCTCCTCAGGCTATAAAAATAATCGTTACATTTCGATCTATCATCCGAACTCCATGCATGAATGCATAACAATTAAACCCATTGATTGGTATTTAAATTACTTGATAATATCCAACATTATCACGCAGTAATTAAAGCATATTCCATGAATAAATTCAGGGAAAATAAAGAATACCCAATCAAACATAATTCAGTCATATATTCAGTTTATGACATTCTTTTATGTTATATTAGGTTTAAATAAAAGTGGTTAACTTAAAAAAGGTATTTGGGCACTTTTTCTCAAAATACTCGAATAGTTCCAGGAAGACTCGAGTAGTTCATGTTGTCCTGGAAAAAGTTTGCATCAGACAAAATAAAATACTCGAGTAGTTCATGAGATACTCGAGTTGTTCATTGAAAATCTTGTTTCAGTCAAATCAAAAGACTCGAGTGGTTCATCAAATACTCGAGTTGTTCATCATCCAGAGCACTCGAGTGGTTCATCAAGTACTCGGGTATTGAACTAAAATCTGGTGATTCTGCATCAGGAAACACTCGAGTCTTTCTTCAAATACTTGAGTCTTTCATGACAGCAGAAACACTGAAAATTGAGTTCTAACATACCATTTTCGATTTTAACCAATTTTAACTCAAACCAATGATCAACAGAGTTCATATAACATATTTAACATGTTCAAACACTTAGAACACATCAAATTACAAAGATTGCATAGATTCATCAAATTATGCATAAAACTTGAAAATTAACAACTCAACATACCAAAACACATAATACTCAACAAACTCACAGTTTCAGGTTCCAAATAGTTTGCATGCATCAATTATGACTTGCTCAAATCAGTTTTAGAGCATGGATTGGTCTCCAAAACAAATTCACTATTCAAACTAAGCCCTTAGAGCCTCTTGATGGCTCTTTAACTAAAATCATGCACTTTAAACTCAATCTAGTGTATATTAAGCTTTCCCCTTACCTCACAGACGTGAATATACAGAAACTTTGGAAAGATTGGCTCTAGAACTCTCAAACCCTTAAGGAGCAACACATGCAAACCATTTTGATCAGAGCATCGAAATTGAATTGGTTGACATATTAAATGGCAATGAAAATTGGGGGAATTAGTTTCTCTAAACTCTCTGCAACACATACTAACTAAAGAAACAAATTTGAGACTCAATGGGTGCATGAGTGATAAGTTTTCAATTAGTGTGATATTCTATTGGTTTTACTCCTCAAAAGCTTGGATTATTGCTTAACATTGTCAAGAATCCTATCAAAATTTGTTCCTTTAGCAATCATTTAAAATAAAATAAAAATAAATAATTTTATTAGTCATAATTTGGTGTGTATCATATGCACTCCATTCATACTTAATTGTAGGCTTTAGAATGATATGTGTGTTGTTGGACCTATTTGGATAGTTGTAAATTATTGTTCTCTAATTTGTGCTTTGTGACATGTCTCGGTTTTCAGGGTATAACTTGAGCTAGGATTATTCAAATGAGACAAACCTGGTGTCATTGGAAAGCTAAGAGAAAGCCCTACAATTTTGATGAAGGTGCCGTTGTCAAATTCTGCCGTTTAAATGGTCAAAAGTGGATGCAAAGTCATGCCATGCTAGCTGTCCATGAACTTTGATATGTTAACGAAATAGGAATTTCCAAATTCGGTGATCTAAAGGGTCAAAAATCGGTGCCAAGTTTCTGGACCCAACATGTCTCTACCTCACAAAGTCAATCCGATTTTGTTTGCATTCCATGGCAACTTTCCCTATAAATACCCCATCAAACAAGCTTCAAAACACACTAAACCAAGGGGCTTCTTAGCTCTTGGCATACACTTCCTTTCCATAATTCTTGTCCTCATCTAAGCATCTTTCTTAGATGATGGAAATCATTAGAGTTTGAGTGAGTCATTGAGTGAGATCTTGGGATAGTGACAGCTCCCTAGGTAGAAGCTCTATGTGAAAGCTAGAGTCAAGGTTGGAATGCATTTCCTTCCCACACTTGTAATGTTCTCTCTTCTCTATTGTTTTTCCTATTTTAAGAATATGTTTATGATCGAGTAAAACCACCTTCTATGGATTGGTATTAACTCTTTGATGTAATTAATAATGATGTTTTGACTTTAACTTTCTTATTCATGTCTTATTTATTTTAGATTCAATTATGTTATTCTTAATATATGTAATCTTGTTAGGCCTCATTATTGCATAATCAAAGGTATTAGGGGAAGGACCGAAAGGAGAACTTTAATATTCGAACTATATAATTGAACTTAAGGATTATGACATGAGAATAGTACTAGTCCTTAAGAGGACCAATGAATATCACAAAACTTAATGGGTTTGACATGTTATAATTATCACGAGAGTAGAAGTTATGCATGTCAAATACGGTATTTGATTCTGAGAGGAACTGATATCTACCTTTGGACATTTCACCTTCAAAATAAATCAAGGCATAATAAGAAGTTAAATCATCACTAATTTATTAATACTCATTGTGGCCAATCCAATCCTTAGAAGTTCCATTCCATAATCTTTTCTACCGCTTCTTTGTTTATTAACTTTTGTTCTTCTTTTATTTTGTTTCATTTAAATTAAGAATTCATTGATTGGTTTAGATAATCAAACTTGTAATTTGTCGGTACTCAACAACCAAATCCCTGTGGATACGATAAATCTTTTATACTATAACTTGATAATTCTCGTGCACTTGCGAGAGGCTATCAAGTTTTTGGCGCCGTTGCCGGGGATTTGGCTTTGTTGATATTGACTGTTATTATAAGTTGATTAGACTAAACCCTTTTCTTTTTATTTCTTTCTTCTACTTTGATTGTGACATGTAAAATGGATGAAGAGCTATATTTGAATTCTAATTGGTACAATTCTTCACCTCAATATTATGCACAATCAAATTCTTATCATCCACAATATTATGAAGAATCTTTTGATAATGAATTAACATATGTGAATGATTATGAATATCCTCCAACTTCTGAAAAATCCAACTTGGAAATTTTACTTGGGAACTTTATTGTTGCCCAACAAAAACAAAATGAAGAAGTAAGTGAATCAATAAGGCAACTAACATCTTCACTTGATTATTTAACCAATCAAAGTAAGATGCTTGAAGCTCAAATTTTTCAAACAAATTCTTTTAAAGAAGAAACAAGCAATCATACTTTGGATAGTGAATATGAAGTGAATGAAGAAATTCTCAAGGAAAATGAAAATGAGGAGGAATTAAAAGAATCCATTCATTTGGATATTGTGCATAACATGGGTGATGATAGTAACCAAATAGAAAATATATGGTAAATAATATCTATTCCACCATACCAATTAAATATACTTGCAAAAAGTATATTGATTTGTATATGTATGTAGATATTATACCAATACCATATTCATATGATCCATCATCCTTTTACATGAAGCAATCTATTTTGGAACCCAAGTACAACAATTATCCTTTCAAAGCAACAAAGGTTCCAAAACCATGGAATCCACCTGGCGATTCAACAAATAAGGATTGTGTTCCATTTGGGGATACATGCCACAGAATATGGGATCCAGGCGGATGTTGACAAGTCAAGCTTAAGACTGTAAATAAGCACTTCTTGGGAGGTAACTCAAGAGTTTTAAATTTTATGCGATTTTTTTTAATTTTTTTTTTATATTTTGTATGTTTTGATTTGTGTGATTTGTTGAGTTGGCTTAAGTGTCTTTCCGAGTTTTTCTGACCTTTTTATAGGAAGATGTATATAGGGTAAGGTCAACAAAAATATTTTCAGTTTGGTGTGCTTTTGATTATTGAGTTTTCATTCTTTTTTAAATTATTATGATATTCTGATCTGTCAAGAAAAGTGCCAGCTGCACTTTAGAATTATTTGGATGACAGGTACAAAACAAGTTTTGAGGATACACCATCAAAAATGAGCCAAATTTCATAAGGATGTCATGATTCATGAAAGGGAAGTGTGAATTTTCATTTTGATATTTTCGTCTGGTTGTTTTTCATTTTTAATTTCTTAATTCTATTATATAAGCATTTGCTTGAGGACAAGCAAAGATTCAAGTTTGGGGGAGGATACCATTGGTTTAAAACAAATTTTTTTTTCTAAAAGAAATCAATCCCAACTTAAGTTTTAAAATTGACCTTAGGCATTACAAATAATTTTTTCTTGAAAAACCTCACCATTTGAAGTTGTAGGAACTTGAATAAAAGAATCAATTTGAATATTTTTGTTTCTCAACCAATTCAAAATGGCTAAAATAAATTTTTGACACCAAGTTAGTGATTTAAACAAAGTTTTGAATAAAATGGTCAATAAAAATACCCCACCATGTGAAATTTGAGCCTCAATTAAAAGTGGTCATCATAATGCGACTACAATTTTTGTTTCGTGTGGGATTTTTCTCAATGAGTTTTGGGTATTCTAGAACTTGTCTAAATTCTTTCCGAAAATTGTTAATAAAATTCGAAAGCATGTGTGAAAATGATTAGGCAGTTGTTTCAAAAGACCAAATGATACTCAATCAACAAATTTATAACCTTTGCAAACCCTTTGAGCCAAACACAAAGTCAATTCTTTCATGAGCTGACTTTGACCAAATTAAATCCATTTTTTTTCAAGTGAGCAATTCAACAATGAAAGTAATTAGTTGTTGCAAAGAAAAAGAAAGGTATCAAAAGGATATGAAGTGTAGAAAAAAAACCAATTATGAAAAGCTTCTATAGTTCCATGAAAAAGGCTGGAAAAAAAAGCAAAAATCAATGTTTTGAATGATGTTAGAAAAGGTTGAAATTTCTCATTACCCGTAAACTTCTAATAACACTTTTTACCTTGACCCAAAAGTCCTTTGAATTAAACATGCTTAGAATTAATTACAATTGTGAAAGAATTTTTACAAGCATATGGTAATTCCTTACTCATTTGATGAAATTGAGTGTAAACACTTGAGCCAAAACTTTGAGAGACTTAGAAAGTATCAGTGTACACTAATTGACCACTTATATTTTGACTTTTGTTCTTCTTGTTAATTGGTGAAAAAAATTGAAAAAGACATTTTAAAAAGGTTGTATTCAAAAACTTCATATTGATTTCTTTAAAAACAAGTGATTACAATCTAAATATGGTTGAGGTAGTTTAGGGAATTTTTATAGTTTTGCCTGGGACATGCAAAATCTTAAGTTTGGGGGTGTGATAAGTTTTCAATTAGTGTGATATTCTATTGGTTTTACTCCTCAAAAGCTTGGATTATTGCTTAACATTGTCAAGAATCCTATCCAAATTTGTTCCTTAAGCAATCATTTAAAATAAAATAAAAATAAATAATTTTATTAGTCATAATTTGGTGTGTATCATATGCACTCCATTCATACTTAATTGTAGGCTTTAGAATGATATGTGTGTTGTTGGACCTATTTGGATAGTTGTAAATTATTGTTCTCTAATTTGTGCTTTGTGACATGTCTCGGTTTTCAGGGTATAACTTGAGCTAGGATTATTCAAATGAGACAAACTTGGTGTCATTGGAAAGCTAAGAGAAAGCCCTACAATTTTGATGAAGGTGCCGTTGTCAAATTCTGCCGTTTAAATGGTCAAAAGTGGATGCAAAGTCATGCCATGCTAGCTGTCCATGAACTTTGATATGTTAACGAAATAGGAATTTCCAAATTCGGTGATCTAAAGGGTCAAAAATCGGTGCCAAGTTGCTGGACCCAACATGTCTCTACCTCACAAAGTCAATCCGATTTTGTTTGCATTCCACGGCAACTTTCCCTATAAATACCCCATCAAACAAGCTTCAAAACACACTAGACCAAGGGGCTTCTTAGCTCTTGGCATACACTTCCTTTCCATAATTCTTGTCCTCATCTAAGCATCTTTCTTAGATGATGGAAATCATTAGAGTTTGAGTGAGTCTTTGAGTGAGATCTTGGGATAGTGACAGCTCCCTAGGTAGAAGCTCTATGTGAAAGCTAGAGTCAAGGTTGGAATGCATTTCCTTCCCACACTTGTAATGTTCTCTCTTCTCTATTGTTTTTCCTATTTTAAGAATATGTTTATGATCGAGTAAAACCACCTTCTATGGATTGGTATTAACTTTTTGATGTAATTAATAATGATGTTTTGACTTTAACTTTCTTATTCATGTCTTATTTATTTTAGATTCAATTATGTTATTCTTAATATATGTAATCTTGTTAGGCCTCATTATTGCATAATCAAAGGTATTAGGGGAAAGGACCGAAAGGAGAACTTTAATATCTGAACTATATAATTGAACTTAAGGATTATGACATGAGAATAGTACTAGTCCTTAAGAGGACCAATGAATATCACAAAACTTAATGGGTTTGACATGTTATAATTATCACGAGAGTAGATGTTATGCATGTCAAATACGGTATTTGATTCTGAGAGGAACTGATATCTACCTTTGGACATTTCACCTTCAAAATAAATCAAGGCATAATAAGAAGTTAAATCATCACTAATTTATTAATACTCATTGTGGCCAATCCAATCCTTAGAAGTTCCATTCCATAATCTTTTCTACCGCTTCTTTGTTTATTAACTTTTGTTCTTCTTTTATTTTGTTTCATTTAAATTAAGAATTCATTGATTGGTTTAGATAATCAAACTTGTAATTTGTCGATACTCAACAACCAAATCCCTGTGGATACGATAAATCTTTTATACTATAACTTGACAATTCTCGTGCACTTGCGAGAGGCTATCAATGAGCTTACCAAAATCGAAGACCAAAGTAAGCTCCAAACCTCAGACTCTATTTTCTGCAGAATTGAAGAGCTGACTTTCGAGGCTCGGTTCTTCTCACACACACACACACACACAATTAAACTCACAATTCTGGTGTCTTTGTGAAGCCCTAGATGTGAGCTTCACAATGGTGTATAATTTGTGTATCAACTCTTAAGGATCAAGGAGAATCAAATGATCGAAGTTATGAACCCTAAACTCAGAAATTCATGAAAGTGGCAAAATGAGAGCTTGATGCATCAACCATGGCTATTTATAGCCAAATTCAGGTTACATGCAGCTCGAAACGAAGGATTGGACGTGTTGAAGAAGTGATTTCGTGTCAACACGATGGTAACTCGGTGATGACTCATCAAACGCACTAACTCGTGCAACTCTGTCCATAATACTCGAGTCTTTGCAGAAAGACTCGAGTCTTTTGGCCAGTTTTTGAAAAATAATTATTTTATTTTCTTTTCCCTCCAAAATCTTCCTAATTTTACTTCTAGGTCCTAAAACAGGGACTAATATGCAAAAACCTTATTTTCACATTAAAATAATTATCTAATTATTTTTCATGCATTCTCACTTATCAAAAGCACACACAAAACACATAATTAATCGAAGATTAAATTAAAAGTAATTAATTATAAATAAACTTTATAATTAAACTTTCATCAATTAGGGATTAAAAATTTGGGGTGTTACACTCCAAACACAAACACAAACTGAAGTTCTAATTCCAATCTATAATTAGAACCCAAAATCACTCCAAATAGCCTCCTGTAGATCGAGTTCTAGGCAATCGAAGTTCAGCTTTCAAAGCTGTGAAAACAGAGCAAGTTCAGCATCAAATACCCATCTTTCTTGAATCCGTTTGGTAAATCCAGGAACTCTTTCGATTCCAAACTTGTTTCTATTTAAAGTTGGCATTTCCTTGTTTCTAAAGCTAACGTGTTTCATTCTTTTTCATGTCTTATTCATTGTGAAATTGATGGCCAAAGTCAGCCTAGTGCAACAGTTTTGCACTGGTCCAGAGATCAAGTTTTGATTCAACCCTTTTTCTTTGCAACCAATCCTTTCTTTAGCTTCTCTGAGGTAAGGGAGGAGTTACCTAAATGCTAGAATGATTAATTTCAAGCTAGAAATGTAGGAACCATTAAAGGTTCAAAGAAGGATGCAACTTGAATTGGGATTCTGACTTGGAGGTCAGAGACCCATGATTTTATGATTCAAACAAGTTTAAATGAACCTAATAAAGCTCACTGTAATGTGTTTCGAAATTAAAATCAAGTGGAAATGAATTTCACAGTTTAAAAGGGATATCTTCAAGTTTGAATGCAATCTGTGATTTGCTATTAATTGATGTTGTTTCAGTTGTGTCTAAGTTTTGTAACATGTTTGTTTTATGTGCCTAAGTTGCTGTTTTGCATAGGGATGGAGAAATAAAGCAAGGAATTCGAATTGGTATTGAAAGTGAAGAAAATTGGTGCTGTTGCAGCAAAAAGACTCGAGTATTTTAAGGAGTACTCGAGTATTCTGGAAACTGGAAGAACGACTCGAGTAGATCTTTAAAGACTCGAGTATTTTTGCATGAACTACTCGAGTAGTTCATGAACTACTCGAGTATTCTGAACAATTTTTTCAGAAAACACTTACTTTCTAAAATTTTCTTATAATTAACTCGTTTAATATTAATATCTCTTATTCTCGTTGGTTGATAGTTATCCTGGAGGTGTCCTACTGGAATTTCATCCAGTGGTTGATTATTTCCCTACAGGAGTCCCAACGGAAGTGTGTACACCCATTTGGTTGATATGATCCCTAACTATCCTAGTGAAAGTTTTACTCACTTGGTTGATATTTTTTTATGGGAGTCCCAATGGGATCGTTGCAATAAAATTCCACCAATAGGAGGCTATGCCCCGATGGATTACTAAATAAATGATTATACGCTATTTCTAAAACCATCACAAAGTGGCTAGGTCGCTGATGGATTTTTCTAAAAGGAGAATTGAAATTAAGTAAACCCATCGCAAAGTGGCTAGGCCGCTGATGGTCTTTTTCGAAAAGCACCAGCACCAGCTAAAAGAAAAGTTGAATGAAAACCAATGAAATGGAATGCTGATGAGAATAATGAAAGAATAAAATAAGATTTGCATATGATACGGGAATCATGCATGGTGAAAGGAATTGCTCCGATTTGATTTGAGATACTAACTCAGGATAGGGCGTAGAAAGCCACCGACACTGTATGTCATGGAGGTTAGCTCTCAATCAATCGTGATGCCTGGAATGTGAATCCGCTCCAGTTCGAAGAAAACATAGGTTTGAAATGGATACCCGAAAGGATGCCGAACTGTGAAGCATGAATGAGGAGTAGGCATGCATCATGTCACTAATGAAATTAAATATGAGTTAAATGAGTTTGAGCATATATATATATACTTGCATTCTGGATGCTATCTGATTACATGTGCTTGTTATTTTTAGCCTTTGTTATACTCATTTGTTATTGTATTTAGCTATGACTCACTCCTAATCCCTTGTTGTAGGGCATGGCACTGAACATGATATGCGTGGAGATGAGGCCGCTCCCTGATGGGGAGTGGAATTTCGAGGAGCATCGGGCCACTTACGAAGGGGACGTGGAAGTCATTTTCCGTTACCCAAACCCATTGTCCCGAATGCGTCCGCGTCGTGCGAGATTCCCAATGGTATAAATTATGCATATTCCACCTAATTTTGTGTTTCGCCATGAAACACCACCATTACCGACTGAGTTGAGTTCTGACTAGTGGAATGTGGATAATGCAACCCATCAGGTTTCTCTCACTTATGTTATGTTATCTTTGGAGTTTCGAACCAATTGCTCTAGGTTGTTATATGTTTTGTTGTAATATATGTAAATGACCTAGAGTATCTAAGTTAAGTTTAATGTGGTTAATCCTTATGTTTTGATGTAATGAAAATGTACTCCTTGACTTTGAAATGAAACATGAAGTATTGAAGTTCTCCCTTCATGATATCGTTGATATTTTCCGCAAGAATTGAAAATGATGATGACTTGGCTTTTGATGAGAAAAAAAATGGTCGTATTTTTGAATATAAGTATTTTAATAAGAATAGAAAGTCGGATCGTCACAACGAACATCTAGGTCATCAGGGCGAATTTTGATAACAGTGTTTGGGTCATGGACATATCTCTTCAACCGAGACACATGGAAAACATTGTGTATATTGGCCAAAGATGGGGGTAAAGCTATTTGGTATGCTACAGGACCTATTCTCTTAAGAAATTGGTAAGGACCAATAAACTTAGGACATAATTTCTGGGTTTTCAAAGCTCTACTAACACCTTCGGTTGGTACTACTCTAATAAACACATGCTCTCCCTCCGAAAACTCTAACGGTCTTCGCCTCTGATCAACATAGCTCTTCTGTCGGCTCTGAGTTGTCCTCATCTTCTCTTGAATCATCTTGATCTTCTCCATTGTCTCTTGCACAACTTCAAGACCAACAAGAAGATTCTCCCCCACTTGGAACCAACATAGCGGGGTCTGACATTTCCTCCCATACAGAGCTTCAAATGGTTCCATCCCAATACTCGTATGATAACTATTATTATAGGTAAACTCTAAGAGTGGCAAAATTTGTTCCCAACTTCCTTGATCTTCTAGAACACAAGCTCTTAAAATATCTTCCAATGACTGAATAGTCCTCTCCGTTTGACCATCAGTCTGGGGATGATATGCAGAACTCAACTTCAACCTTGTCCCCAATGCTTGATGTAGACTCTGCCAAAACCTTGACATGAATCTGGGATCATGATCAGAAACTATACTTGAGGGTACTTCGTGCAGACGTACCACTTCCTTGACATACAACTGGGTGAGCTTTTCCAAAGAATAGCGCATATTCACCGGAATGAAATGCGCCGACTTTGTCAACCGATCAACGATCACCCAAACTGCATCATGGTTGCTAACCGTCCTTGGCAAACCGGATACAAAATCCATCGATATGATATCCCACTTCTATTGTGGAATATCCAAGGGATGTAATTCTCCTCCAGGTTTTTGGTGTTCCACCTTGGCTTTCTGACAAATCAAACAAGAAGCCACGTACTTTGCCACATCCTTCTTAAGATCAGTCCACCAAAATAACTTCTTAAGATCTTGATACATCTTTGTTGCTCCAGGGTGCATACTCATCTTACTCTTGTGTGCTTCATCCAGAATCATCCTTCTAACTTCTGGATCATTGGGTATGCAAATCCTCGTTCTGAAACGAAGAATTCTATCTCCTCCTTCTTGGAATTTCGGTTCTTTTCCTTCCATCATCAACCTTCTCTTCTCTTTAAGCTCTTCATCCTTTTGTTGCAATTCCTGAACTCTTTCCAAGAATTCATCGGTGATTTGCAACATTCCCAACTTGATACTTGACGACTCCACTTCCATCGTCAAACTCAAGTCTCTAAATTGCTCAACCAAAGCGGCTTCCTTGACCATCATCCAACTAACATGAATTGCCTTCTGACTCAATGCATCTGCCACCACGTTTGCCTTCCCAGGATGGTAATGAAGTTTAAAATCATAATCCTTCAGGAACTCCATCAATCGGCGTTGCCTCATATTCAACTCTTTCTGATCGAAGAGATACTTCAAACTCTTATGGTCACTGAACACTTGGAACGTAGTGCCATAAAGATGATGTCTCCAGATCTTTAGAGCAAATACAACAGCTGCAAGCTCTAAATCATGAGTTGGATAGTTTACTTCGTGTGTCTTCAATTGTCGAGAGGCATAAGCTACTACCTTCCCTTCTTGCATCAATACACTTCTGAGTCCTTGCTTCGATGCATCATAGTACACCTCAAAGCTCTTGGGAGGATTAGGTAAGATTAACACAGGAGACGATGTTAATCTTTCCTTCAGCTGTCGAAAGTTGTTCTCACACTTCTTATCCCACAACAAAAGTTGATCCTTTCGAGTCAACTTTGTTAATGGTAGAGCAAGCTTAGAAAATCCTTCTATAAACCTTCTATAATATCCAGCCAGTCATAAGAAACTCCGAACTTCAGTAACTGACTTTGGTTGCTCCTATTGTAAGACTGAATCCACATTTGCTGGATCCGCTGCTATTCCTTCTTCAGAGATCACATGCCCGAGAAACTTTACTTCCTTTAGCCAGAACTCACACTTAGAGAGTTTGGCGAACAACTGTTTCTCCCTCAACACCTTCAATACAATCCTTAAATGCTCGACATGCTCTTTTGGATTCTTTGAATAAATTAGGATACCGTCAATGAACACAATCACGAATGAATCTAGATATGGTCTAAAGATTCGATTCATGTAGTCCATGAAAATTGCAGGTGCATTAGTCAATTCGAACGGCATTACGACATACTCATAATGTCCATATCGAGATCGAAATACGGTCTTAGGGATATCCTCTTCCCGAATTCTGATCTGATGGTAACCCGACCTCAAATCAATCTTGGAAAATATCGAAGCTCCACGAACTTGGTCCATAAGGTTATTATCCTTGGCAATGGATACTTGTTCTTAATGGTGACCTTATTCAACTGCTGATAGTTGACACACATCCTCAAACTTCCATCCTTCTTCTTTACAAACATAACCGGTGCTCCCTACTGAGACACACTTGGTCTGATTAGGTGTTTATGCAAAAGTTCTTCTACTTGCATTTTCAGCTCGGCCATTTCCGGTGGTGCCATTCTATAAGGAGCGATAGAAATGGGACCAGTGTAACATCCTGAAAATTAATATTAAATAATACAATTTTAGTATATAAATATTTATTTAAGGATAGGATTAGGCCTTAGAAATTGTACAAGGTTAGAAGGGTAGTATGAGCATAGGCCGACCTAGGATGTAAGTATAGGACCTCGGTCCGATCTCGGCCGAGCTAGATGAGATTGTGTGCATATGAACCGAGCTGGATGAGAACCAAATGCGGAACCTGTTGTCCAGTCCGGACTAGCCGACCTTAGCATACCTCACCCTATTATCCGAGATGGAAGCTCGAACTACTACGATTCCTCCATACCGAGCCGACGTATCCTAGCCGACGTATCCTAGCCGACACGTCCTAGCTCCTCCGTGCCAGCTCATGTTGAGTTGGTAGCCCTTGAGTTTTGTACCATCCGTACGTTGTACCAGCATCCACTTTATGTCATTATCACTGCTTTATGTCCTTTTCAATGTACTGTTCATGGCTTCCTCAAGAAGCCAATGAATCCTGTCCACATATTCAAGCTTCCTCAAGAAGCTTCCAATGAGAGCCACACAAATATCTTCCACATTTGAATAAAAGAAAATCCCAACACATAACCCATAACACTTCTCACTTTTATTCTTCTCTCTCTTTCCCTTTTCTCTCAAAGTCCAGCAACAACAACCCAACATATCTTCTTCCTCTCCTCTTCTCACGAACATTTTCCCTCTCTTCCACCAACCAGAGACCTCCTCCCCGCCGCCTTCTCTTCCGTCCCGGACACCCCTGGACCGCCGTGGAGTTCGTGTGTAGATTGGCGGAGCTCGTGTGCAGCTTGGAGTAAGAAGGATTCAAGGGTGCTAAGATCAAGGACAAGCAACAAGGAACCATTCTCAAACTCTCAACTCTTATCTCACACGGTTTGTGGTAAGGAGTGAGTGTTACCTCTACTTGAGTTTGGGTTTCTAGGCTGTTCATAAAGGGTACTAAGAGTGGGTATTAGATTAGGGAATGGACATAGGTTAATGTTAGAAGAGAAATGGTAAAAAGGGTAAAAGGGGAATTAATGAATGAACTAGAAACATGGATTTTAGGTGAAGATGGAATATCACTTTTGATTACATGATATATTTCATATGCTGCATTTTATATGATGGATTGACTAAATGTTTTGTTCATGTGGTTGTTGAGGTATTAGTGTTTATGATGCTTTGATATTTGGTATTTGTATCTGTGGCCGAGCCGAGAGAGGGTGAGAATGGAGAATGAGAAGAATGGTAACCAGGGTGGATCGAAAAGACAAACTAATAAGTTATATAATGAGATAGGTAGATGAGATAGATAATATGGATAAGGGAAATCGGAAATGGGTAAAGGGTCGAGCCGAGATAGGCCGAGCTAAGTAAATAATGAGATTAATGCAAAGAGGAATAAATTAAAGAGGTGAACTGAGGTTGTCCGAACTAAAAGTAATGGTTAATAAGATAAGGGGAATTAAAGAGAAATGGTTGTGTGGTCGGGTCATAGCAGACGCGTACTGGGTGCATGCATTGATCGCGTAAGCCGAGCATTGTGGTGCTCGCGGCTGTAAGACGAGCATTGTGGTGCTCGCAGTTATGACTCACACAAGGTTCCGAGAACGGAATCAGTGGGCAGTGTTCCTGGTCATAGCAGACGCGTACTGGGTGCGTGCATTGATCGCGTAAGCCGAGCATTGTGGTGCTTGCAGCTGTAAGACGAGTATTGTGGTACTCGCAGTTATGGACACTCCTTACTCCATAGAATGATCGGCGGTAGTGTTCCTGGTCATAGCAGACGCGTACTGGGTGCGTGCATTGATCGCGTAAGCCGAGCATTGGGGTGCTCGCAGCTGTAAGACGAGTATTGTGGTACTCGCAGTTATGGACACTCCAATATCCGACTTAAATGGTGTAAGACATGCACTGGGTGTATGCATCCGAGAAGAGTAAAAGATTGGAAGCCATGTAAAAGTGGAATAGTGAATAATGAATACGAGGAAAGAGATTAGTGGCCGAAATGAATCGAGGTAGACTTAATAGGTAATGGGTAAGCTGTTGTATGATGTGAACCGAGCTAAATGTTGATATATGCATGAGATACATGGGTTTGATTATTTATTTGCTATTTGACTATTTGTGTTTGGCTTGGTAGTTCGGTATGTCATTTTAGAAACTGCTTACTTAAGTTCTGTGTAATGCTCACATCCTTACCATTTTTCAGGTACTGAGCCCGAGCAGACGCAGTCCCCGGCCGAGCAGGATCACTCTCCCTCACAGGGAGAGTAAGTTATTTAGAGTCAGATAGGTGGATGGGTCTCGGCCAGTTGGGCCGAGCTAGAACATTTTTTTGTATTGGGTCTCGGCCAGTTGGGCGGAGCTAAAACACTGATTGTATTTTGAATGACCGAACTGAATGTACCTAAACTTATACTTTATGAATTTGATGCCTTTAAGTCTTCTGCTTTATTAACTCTGATGTTTTTGTTATTAATGAAAGGAAATATTATTTTGGCAAATATCATATCCATCTTAAAAGAAATTTTAAATCCTAATTTTGGGGTAATTAAGGGTAATTATTTCATAGGGTGTTACAACCAGCGCCTGGAACTAGATCTATTCCAAACTCAATCTCTCTCTTCGGCGGCAAACCCGGTATCTCAACAGCAAACACTTCTGGAAAATCCCTAACCACAGGAATTTCCTCATTCGTCTGAGCTCATTCTCCTACCACTGCCTCTTCTACCTTGGAGGTAAACAAACACACATACCCTGCGGGTTCTGGATTCTTATAAGCTACTAACTTTTTATCACAATTGATAATCACTTGGTTCTTACTCATCCAGTCCATTCCCAAGATCATATCCCATTGCGACAAAGGTAAACAGATTAGATCTACACTAGTGATTCTATTTAATACTTCCACATGACACCCAAGACTAAACTTAGAAACAATCACAGGAAGATTTGTAGGGGTCTCTACCTTAAGAATATAAGGTAAATCGGACACAGGTATTTTCAAACGATTCACACATTCATAAGAAACAAATGAATGTGTAGCTCCAGAGTCAAACAAGACATTACAAGACTGACCATTGAGCAAGTAATTACCTTGCACGAGATCAGGAGATTGGTTCGGTTTCACACCACTAAGGGTGAAAACTCTGCTAGAAATAACGAGTTTATCAGCTGTTCCCTTCGAATAGCTCTTGGACGGCTCTTTGCAATCACGATCAAAATGACCATGCTTCCCACAATTGAAACAACCACTTGTTGCCCAGCAGACTCTTCCAAAATGATGACACTTGCACTTCTCACAGTATGGAACATCACTGCGAGACTTGCCTCGATCATCAACCTTGGCTTTTCCCTTGCCTCTATCCTTGCCAGAATATGGACTCTTCCGTCTGCTAGGGATGGCAATGAGTCCGGGTGGGTCCAGGTAATGGGGCACCCGGACCCGGACCCGTTCATAAATTACTGGACCCGGACCCGCGCGGGTACCTGCTGCATAATGGGTAGGCGGGTCTTCGGGTACCCAGACTGGTTTTGCGGGTACCCATTAGCAATTTTTTTTAGAGAAAAAATTATTTTAAAATTATTTTTATGTTTTTTATAGACTAAAGGATCCTTAATACATCATTACACACTCTACTTGATATTAATCATTGGCACCATTAAACACTCGCAGACATCAAAGAAATTATCTCGTTAAATACATACATACTAAAATTATATATATATATATATATATATATATATATATAATGCATATATGTAAATATAGACGGGTCCGGGTACCCACGGGTCTGAATATCTTAGACCCGGACCCATACCCGTTCAAAGCGGGTACCCAGACGGGTCCATTCTTTGGACCCACGGGTCTCTTTTTTGGATCCAAACCCGGACCCGTTGCGGGTATTGCCCGCGGGTACCCGCGGATCCGAGTCCAATTGCCATCCCTATTCATAACTAATTATTATCTCCTACTTGTAGGATCCTGACCCTTTGAATCGGTTACTTAACCAGATATTTGGTATGAGCCCCCTTTCTGGGTTACCGAAACAAGTCCGTACACTTTTTTTGGGTTCTGGCCTTGCTCCGTTGGTTGGTTCCTCATTTCACATGACAGACAAATAATGTTTGTTGAGCTCATTTGTAGAGCGATTTTATGAGGATGCTTGCACGTTTCATCTCCCGTGTGGGGAGATGACCATTACCTTGGACGATGTCTCGTCACTTTTGCATATCCCTATGACTAGTCATCTCATCTCATGGGATAAGCCTTCCAAGCCTAAGGCTATGGTTCTTTTGCAAAAACAACTTAGAGTGTCTAATGCAGAGGCCTTAGAAGAGGTCAATCAAACAAAAGGTGGTGCAGTGGTGTTCACTACCTTGGAGAGGTGGATCACACAGTTCATCGAGGAAGGACAGTACGAGCACACTGCAAAGTGCTACCTACTGTACCTTGTTGGATCTACGTTGTTTATTAACAAGATTGTTAATAGAACCAGTGATCAATGGCTACATGCATTGGATGATTAACACGCTGTAAATGAATATGCATGGGGTGGATGTGGATTGGCCTACTTGTACGATCACCTGTCAGACTACGTGAAAGAAAGGGTGATCGCAGTGCACGGGTCACATCACTTCTACAGGTAACATGTCTCATATTAAATTTATTTTATTTATAACATTTTTAGGATTATATTCTATTTATCTTATTAATAACATATCTCAAATCATTCGCAGGCTTGGATCTTGGAATATTTTCCCGGAATTGGATATTGTGTTCTTAAGGATGATTATGATGAGGGAACTCCAAGAATAATGAAGTGGTGTTCCCCTCAATGCCCTAATGGTGCGGAATATACATTTAGACAGTACTTGAAGACCATTAGGGTTGATCAGGTTATATGACAGTCATTTCTTAATCACCGGGGACACTTGCCATTTGTTGAGATTGCTCTCTACTCCGGGTACATTTGTAACGACCCAAATTTATTTCCATTTCTAATTCTTTTATCAAAAATACGGATTAATTTTTCGCATTTATGAAAATAAACTTAAGCCATCACTAATTCTAATCATCACATCATAACATCAGACACATAGAGATTGGAACTAATTTACATCATATACATTATTATCAAAAGATTTTAAATACATATTTCACATTAGTAGCAGGAACGTAGCCATTGGTTTATACCCTAGGTCACTTGATATTTTACACTATATCACAACAAAAAATATAATGACCCAGAGCATATGGTTAGAACTCCAAAAGATCGGGAAGTATATAAACACAGGACTTCCCTACTATGTAGACATATAACATTCATCCTAGTAAGGGAAAAGGTGAATGATAAGGACTACGGGAACACAAGTCCCGAGGGAGCACCTATGAGGGAGAGGGTTCAAACGGCGGATCGTGATCTCCACCATCCCCTCAAGAATCAAGTTGCTGCCCCTCCTATGCCATTCCCCCTCGGGACTGAACCTCATCTTTATGCAGAACGGGTTCTGAGCCATTACCCGACAAACAAAAGAGCAGGGGAGTAAGTCATAGCCGAAGCACATAATCAAATAATAATCTATTAGTACTAGAAATAACAAACACAAGGAATCAAGTAGTCAAAGAATAATGCATACATAAGTGCACACCCAATTTATCACACAATTATCTTGTAATTAAGTGGCATGATGCATGTATTCTAATCTCAATCTCCTTGTTTGGATCTGATCTCATTCTCATATACAACCCTTCGTCTGAATTCAATTCGTCTGAATTCAACTCTCTAATCAAGGAAAGCAACTAGGAGTAAATGCCTTTCATCCACGATAGATCATGCAACTCATCTATGCGTACCCTTCTCTCTAGAGTCCGATCATTGCCAAAGGACTGCCCTCCGTAGTCATGATATGTACCTAGAGGCTGATAGGATATATTATGGTTAAGCAAAACTATCCTGGGAAAAGTCTGCAGAACACCCCCATCATAGGACCGTTTTACCCATAGTAATCCCCGTTGGTTACTGACGAATCACCGTCGAACCTAACCTCTACACATTCCCGTCCCGACTCTAAGAATTCTTTTTCCAATTCTAAGAATCATCGTATCTTTCCCGATATCCTATCTCACCATCCGTAACTCCTCGTGCGAATGCAAACAATTTATTGTTTCACATTTCATAATTAATTCATTTCATGATCATCAATTCACATTCATAATCATTCGTCATATAATCACGGTCATTTATTCACGAATATATTTCTTAAGTTCAACAAAGGGATTAGGTTAAGGCTAGGTGTAATAAAAATTAGCATTTTGCACTTCAGGGGTCTTGGTAATCGATTACTCGAGGATGATAATCGATTACCACATGAAATTCAAATATTGGTACCAAATTTTAACCTGGTAATCGATTACCAAACCCTGGTAATCGATTATCCTAAAGATTTTTGCACACTGAAATGAGGTTTTGATGTGCCAACTTTTGATACACTTCACTTTAACCATTCACAACCCAAAACATATCAAAAATGCATATATTTACACATGTTCATGCGTATTCCCGGCAATCAAACTATCATATTCACATTCAATTCATTCAAAATGCATAAAAGCGTAAAATCACAACTTAACATAGGATTTTCATTTCCTTTGAAAAACAGCCCAAATCAATGATTACTTTAGCTCATATTCATCATATAAAACATGATCAAATCAAGAAATAGGACTGGAATGACCTCCAAGTCATATTCCTATTCAAGTTCTCATTTTCATACTTTGCCCTTGAGTTCAAGAGAACTCTTATAATTCTAGCCATAAGATTATTATTCTAGCACTTGGATAACTTCTCTTTTACCTATTTGAAGTGTTTGGAACTTATTTGGATTGAAAGAAAGAGGTTTGTTGGGAAAATCACAAGTTAGGGTTTCAGATTAACAAGGCAACATGATCAGGGTTTTTCCATCAAGAATAAGTCACAACAAATCGTGATCAAGGATTAGAATCAAAATTAGGATATGTTAACTTGAAAATAAAACAAGTTTGAAGTTCAAAGGATGCTCGAGCTTACCACACGAATCCAAGGAATAAGGCTACTTGAATCTGAAACTCAGAATTTCAGACTCAAACACCCAACTTTGCAGGGTTGTAACTTCCTCTACACTCCACCAAATCACACAAACTTGATTGGGCCCACATCTACTCTCATCCGTACTTGCTACCTACCTCGACTAGGGTGGACCATGACCTTCAAGTTGTTGATGTAAGTTTTTTATGAGGCATTACATAATTTTTTTTAATTATTTCAATGTATATTTTTTTTACTTAATGTCTAATTACTTTCATGTGCAGATCCACTTAATATCAAGGATGCATAATATACTCCAACTTGTGGATATAGCGGACGAGGAGCAAGTGTACAATCTTGATGTTACACATGACATCAGATTGTTTGCTTCTACCCCTATCATGCAAGATTTTAAGGGTCTACGCTTGGTTGGGCGGGGGAGTAGAGATGGTAAATCTGTTCAAGATGGTGCGGGTTCAAGTCAGAGGAGTGGAAGGGCGCGTCGTTCAAGGTGTGAATGATGTTTAGATTGATGTTCTATGACTTGTGAATATGTAATTTAATACTTATGGATATGTATTTACATTGATTATGCTTGTTTATATGCTTGATTACTGATGGGCAAAATATTTCCCATTATTCTTAGCCTTATTTTGCTTCTATTGATGATTCTTGGTTCCTACTTGACATTGTTTAGCATGATTTAGTGTTTTAGACTATATTAGACTATTATTCCGAATATCAATTTGGGATTATTTAGCCTAATTTAATCTATTACTATTTTTCAGGTTATATTTAGCACAAGGACTTTTTGGGCATTATGAATGTGAAGACTATGTGTTGAAGTGAAGATTGTAATTTATTTTTAGGACCCTTTGTTATGTAAATTTCAGCTAAGCTTTCCTTAGGATTTGGGCCCATGTTTTAGGCCCATTTTATGACTAAAAGAGGAAAACTCGTGTAGCTACAGGATCCCTCATTCATGCCACGATTTTCACTCTCTCTCTCTCTAGGAGAGAAGTCTTAGTTTTACTCTCCAAGGGCTGTCGGTGGCTGCTAGGGTTTCTCTTCCCCCTTTCTTTCACGTTTTTGATGTTTTCTCTCATAGAAGGCTAAACTTTTGGGTTAAATCCCTTTAGTAATGTATCACATACTCTTGAGGTTCTATTGTTAATGGTATTTTGATTTCCCCCACTGTTTTCATGCTTATTTCTATGTTATGGTTTGCTTAATTCCATTTTATAGAGATAAGTTATGTGTATGAATGCTTAGTTGATGCAAACTCGTAAATGCTCCATGCTCGTGCTTTTAAAGCTTAATTAGAAGGTGGGGTTTGGTGTGTGAACCAATTTTCGCTTAGTTAGTTGGTTCTCACGAGTTGGACAGTGGTTAGAAAGAAATCGATCTTTTGTAACCGAGGATTGAGTTGTCAACAAGAACCAAAAGGGGTTTATCCATTTTAATAACTGTTTATTTCGTTTTATTCCCGTTCTGTTAATTTTAGTTCGATATTCAAACCAAACCCCCTGTTTTTGTATATATTAAGTGTTCGACCTTTTGCTTGAAAGATATTCCTTGGGAAATGACATATGAGTCACTTCGTAGTACTATAGTTCAATTTTTATTTTATTTGTATCAGGTACAGCCTCGATCAATTATGTTGAGTTTATATGGTATTTTAAAATTCAGATGAATAAAAAATCACAAGTATAAATCACAATTGAAAAAAATTGAGTTCAGGTTCAGGTCGTTATTTTAATAATAAAAAAGCATAACTGAAAATCACATGTAATAGGTTGATCATCTTTGTGTCCTAGGATCTTTGTGTTCATCATCTTCATCTAGATTAATAGGCTCCTCCTGCTCCATGTAAGGCTCGGGCAGAAACGGTATGAACATTTGAAAGCGTTCTTGAAAATGAGATTCCCACCTAAGCGATTCCTTACTTGCACCTCTCCACCATCCTAGAAATATAGGAGGTAATGGTGAACCTTCTATCTGATTAATCTAAAAGTGAATTGAAGTGAAGTTAGTAATTCTCACATATTAAAAAAATTTATCAACGTTATTTATTGAATTCAATGTTACCTGTACTCAGTGTATATCATGAACATGTCCAAGCACCCAAATTTTTTTCTAACTTGTTTACAAAGATGTCCTATATGGAAAGAACGTTTGACATCTACCTGTTGTTGATGAAATGATCACTAGCCCAACATTATACAAATTAGCAACTGCATGTTCCATGTCTGGAACATCGAACCACTTCGCTTCTGATACAACACCTAATCCATAAACATATAATACATTATATGCTTTGTCATAAAATGACTGTCCTAATATGTCAACATACAACGTTTTGTTTATAACCATCTCCTTGATAAGTTCTTGCCGAAACATCATGTAGTTATCTTCTGTTCCATATCTATACAATGATAAGACACAGAAGCCACGATTACCATCACTTTCAACATCATTTATTTTTTGAATAAACCGGTGTAACACATCAGGGAAAGCAGACAACATATTTCTCCAAAATTGGGATGTTCCTGTACAACGCTTTCTTTTGGTTGACTAGTTTGATTGAGACCCCTTTGATTTGGATCCTGTAGATTGAGAAGAATAAATGATCACAATTGAAAAAAAAAATATTAAGAAGAATAAACAATCACAATTAAAAATCACTTGTAGATTGAGACCCTTTTGTTTTTTTGTAGATTGTGAACCCTTTGTTTTGGATCCCATAGATTAAGATCCCTTGGATTGAAAAGTACCTTCCATGACATCATTCTCCCAATGAGATGGTTCACGCTTTGTAGATTTTTCATGTGCTTCCTCCTTTCTACTCCCCTTCCCACCTTCTCTTGTCTTTACTTTATATTTAAGTGGCTTCATTGAAGTTGTTGTTGGATCCACAAACTCATGCAATCTTTGAAAATATCTCTTTTTTCAAGCGGACCAAGTGCATCAAATGCTTCTACTTGACGCAATATCTCTTCCACCTATGGATATGGATCAAATTCTCTTAGTGGAAAAGAAGTCTTTATTTTTCTTTAAATGACAAGCGTCCCCAATGATCGTGAACTGCATTTAAATGGATAGGTACTTGCTCTTTATAATATTTTTCAAGTTCACATTCACATGGTAGACCGTGAGTCCTTCTGATTCTGCAATCAAAATATAAGCTCACCCACTCTACTTGGCGAAGACCTTCCATGATCTCTTAAGTATATGTTAACGCATTACGCAATACGAAGTAACGTAACTCCTTGTAGAAATCATTATTCACACGATGATCCACCTTATTGATACTCTTCTCAAAAGACTCTGTACTATCAGTAAATGTTGACATATCAACATCTTCTCCATTGCTTCAAAGCTAGTGCACATATCTTCATGACTATCTCTCAATAATCTTTTGAATACGGCATGGGCGCTCTCAGCCCTGTTAAAACAAAAAAATAAACATATTAAGGATTTCATAATTTTTTTTTAAAATAAAAAAAAAAACATCTTTAGGTTGTCAAAACTCACCTATTAGATGTGGTGTTACCAAAATGCATCAATTGGTTCACCCAAACATGGACAAATTTCTCCTTGTTACGTTCTAGATAAACACGTTGCACGTATTCAAAAATTATTATTCCACACACATCCTTAAACCTTTTCAAACAATCTTCATATTCTTTCAAGTCTTGAGATTCTACAACTTCTTTTCAAGCATCCATTATCGGTTTCACATTTTTCGAGTCACACACCGACTTCCTCACCTAGACAACACATTTTTTGAAATGTGAAACTTACATATTGTTAGATCCAGTGAGAATGTTTTGATAATGACAAAGGTTTTGAACAAGCTACAAGTGTTTGTGATCAAGCTCAAGTATGAAGAAGTTCATCAATCAACAACAAACAACAAATGATGAAGAGAGAGCAAGCTCATGAAGATTCAATTTGTGTTTTAAATTGTAATATCTTTAGTTTGAGTCTTTTATTTTGATGACTTTGGGTAGAGTCTTTAGAGGGTAGTGAATCTCTATCAAGGTCATGATTATATCATAATTTGAGTTTTCACTTAACCTAAAATCAATAGGTGGCTTAAAGGTTTGAAAGGAAAGGTTTAGTTTTGAGAAAACAAGTTTTTAATTGATTTGAACAGTGGTTAATCGATTAACACACATGTTACAGTGGTTAATCGATTAAGGCCATGTGTTAATCGATTAACACCTGCAGTACTGGTTTTTAAAATACGTTTTTCACTTCTCAAAATCAGTTTTTAAGTTACTAACTTTTGGGTATTCTATATAAATCTTTTCCTAACCTTTGTGAATCATTAGAACACATTAGAACAATTTTCATATCAATTTTATAAAGATCAAAGCCACACTACTCTCTCTCACTTTGATAGATCAAAGGTTTCTATTTTTACATTCTTTGATCAAGAATCTTTGAATCTCTTATGTTGATATTTTCATAGCTATTGAAAGAGATTCATAGGATTGTCGTTGTTTTCATTGAGTTGTAATCATTTCAAAGGAGGCAAACATTCTACAACTCAAGGAAGCCTTGGTGGTTGTTCATCAAGCAAAGTTATCTTGGAAGTCTTGTTGTGTTAACAAGCAATTGGAAGTCTTGGTGTGAGGCATCATCAAGCAAGTGGAAGTCTTTGAAGCATCTCAAAGCAATAGGAAGACTTGTAGTGGGGATATCGGCAAGCAAGGGAAGAGGTTAGATTAGATTCAATAGGGTTGCAAGACAAGAGTGTGGTATCTCTTGGAGGCTATAAAGAAGGGAGTCTTGAGAGGCATTTTCTTGTAATTTGAGAACTCTAATTCCTCATAGTGAAGAATCTCTCTTGGTTGAAGAGGGGACTGGATGTAGCTTTCAAGTGGATGAAAGTGAATCAGGATAAATCTTTGTGTCGTATCTCTAAACTCTTAACTCTTTACATTCAAGTCATTTCAATATTGTTCTTGATTGAAAACCTAGAAAAGATTGATTTTCATAATTGATTGAATTGAATCTTAATTGTGCAAATTGATTTGGGGAAAATCATTTTCATAACCTAGGTAATTAATAAGAATATTGGTGTTAATCAATTCCGCTTTATCTTTGATCATATGTGTTAATTGATTGATTTTCGTATTTGAGTGAAAAGTGATTTTTCAGTTTTAACAGTGATTAATCAATTAACTAAAAGTGTTAATCGATTAACCAAAATCAAGCTTTCGTAAATAATCGATTAACCTGTTTGATTAATCGATTAACTAAGTGTTTTTAAAGGGTTAATCGATTAATAAGATTTGTTAATCGATTAAGTGCTGAGGTTTTTGTAAAAATCATTTGTTTTAATCGTTTCGATTTGTTTCTTTCGAAAATCTTTCAAGGTTTCTCTAACACCTATTCAACCCCCCCTTCTAGGTGTTCTCCTAGTGTCTCCTAGTTATTTCACCCACCGATTGTAGTTCTTACAATTGGTATCAGAGCTCGTCGAAAGACACGAGCATAGAGCTTTTTCGTTAAGATCCTTGAGGAAACTACAATGGGTTCTACGAATCCCTTTGGTGGTGAAGGTGCTTCAATTAGCCGCCCTCCTATGTTTGGTGGAGAGGGTTATGCTTATTGGAAAGTTAGAATGAGAATTTTTATAGAAGCTATAGATATGAACATTTGGGAAGCCATTGAGAATGGTTCTCATATTCCCTCAAAAGAAGTAGAAGGTGTATCTCAACTTACCCCCAAAGATAAGTGGACCGATGATGATAAAAAGAAAATTCAATATGATTTAAAAGCAAAGAATATCATCACCTCCGCTCTATCTTATGATGAGTTCTTTAGAGTCTCCCAATGTCATAATGCCAAACAAATATGGGACACCTTGCAAGTCACACATGAAGGCACTAGTGAAGTTAGGCGTGCTAGATTAAATTCTTTGATGCATGAATATGAATTCTTTCGTATGTTGCCTAATGAATCTATATGTATTATGCAAAAATGTTTTACTCATATTATTAATCATCTCATTGCTCTTGGAAAAACTTTCATGAATTGTGAACTTGTTAACAAAGTTTTAAGATGTCTAAGTAGGGAATGGCAACCTAAGGTTACCGCAATTGTTGAATCAAAGGACTTGGACACCATGGACTTAGCTACACTTTTCGGAAAGCTTCAAGAACACGAAATGGAGCTTGGACGTTTGCATATGCATGAAGAGTCGGATAAGTACAAGGAAAGAAAAGGAATTGCTCTCAAAGCCAAAAGTTCATATAAAAAGGAAGAGAGTTCCGATAGTAATGATAAGAAGATTCCGATTCGGACATTGATGAAGAAGAGATGAAACTTCTACTAAGAAATTTTAGCAAGCTTCTAAGGAGAAAAGGAAGGTTGAACAAAGACAAAAGTAAAGAGAAGAATTTCAAACACTACAAGACCAAGACAACAAAAGAAGGAGTAGTTTGCCATGAATGTGGAAAGCCCGGTCATCTCAAGTATTCGTTCTCTAAGTATCTCAAGAAGAAGGAGAAAGAGAAGAAAAATGCAAAACACAAAAGGGCATACATAGTTTGGAATAGTGATGATGAAGAAGACAAGAAAAGCACATCAAATAGTTCTTCGGATGATGAAGAAGTCGCTTGTCTCAACTTCATAGCTCTAGTAAATGAAGAGGAAAGTTCAAATGATGAATCAAGTGAACAAAGCGACCAAAGCAATGAAAGTGAAACTAAATCCGAAATTTCTTCCAAATATGAAATTTTATATAATGCTTATGAAGAAATGAATGAACATCTTAAGAAACTAGCTTTGAAAAACATTGAAAGGAAGAAGCTCATTTTGAAACATCAACAAGAGATTTTAGAACTTCAAAAACAAGTTGATGAGCTTAATCTTCAAAATGAAACTCTTGATCTTATATATGCTAGTTCTTCTTGTGATTGTGCTATTAGATTGAATATTGTGGTTGATTGTGAAAATTGCAAGTTGCTTAAAGATGAAAATGCTATTTTGAAAAATAAGCTTGCAAGTTTCACAAGTGGTGATATTAAATTGCGCACATTGTTAAATTTTTTCAAAGAGAAAATTCAAACAAGTTTGGTTTGGGTTATACTAATGCTAAGAGTAAGTCTCATAGAAATGTTGTTGATTTTTCTAAAGTTGATTTTTCAAATGCACCAACATGTTTCTATTGTGGCACTCATGGACATACTTCAAATGTGTGTTATATTAAAGTGCATGGTATACCTAAAGGAAATTTTGTTTGGGTTAAGAAGGGTGAGAGTCCCTTAACTAACAAAAAGGGATCCAAGACTATTTGGATACCAAAAGGCAAAGCATGATTGTTTTGTAGGTGTGATTGAAGAGCAAAAGGCTTACAAGTGTTATTCATTATTTGCTTCTTCAAATCTCAAGTGAAACTCCTACATTTTGGTACAATTGATATTGTTGGATATTCACAATTGGTATCAAGTGAATTTCTTACAAGAGATAGCAAGCATTCACAATTGGACTTACAATTGGTATAATCTAATCTTGCTATTAGTCTTTGACAATTGATATTACTTCTACAAAATGCTTAATTGGTATCATTGTGTGATTATTATATGATTATCATGCTATTGTGATCTATTGTGATGTTTCTTTACAATTGATATCTTACTTTGTTAAGTGATATGATAACTCTTTAGTTACAATTGATATTATATTTCATTGTCATATTTCTTGCCAATTGGTATCACATTTCAAAGTATAGTTCATTAGTTTTACATTTGGTATCATTGATTAGTTGGTATCAATGTTGTGAAGAAATGAATGTTATAATTTCTCTATTTTGGCTTAGCATTTTATATTTCAATTGGTATATATTACTTTTTGATAATGCCAAAAGGGGGAGAAAGGGTTGTTGTAACATCCCGAATTTTAATCCTGAGAGTAATTAGAATAATGATAAGAGTTGGAAGTAAAGATTATGCTAAAAAGGATTTTAAATGATGGATTAGGAGTTCTTTGAATGCCATAAAGGAGTCAAGAAGCATTGGCATCAGAAAGGAGGTTGAAAGATGAACAAAAGAGCATTAGAAGCGATGTTTTCGGTGTTATAAACACCCTATATTAGGAAATTTAAAATAAAAAATTTACAACTCTAAACACAAATTCCACCGTTGGATGTGAAGTAGGATAGGTGAGGAAGCTTGCTTTAAAATTTGAGGAAGATCCAACGGGTAACGAAGAAGTTATAGCCTTCCAAAGTCTGGATGCTACAAAATTGTGCAGCTTAATCGCCTCTTAATCGCCTCTTAATCGATTAAGCTGCAATTTAATCGATTATTAATCGATTAAGAGCTGTTGCAGTGGAAAAAAATAAAGGCGATCCACACGTGAATTCTTGCCAAAAACTCGAATTTTCTCTCTCTAGGGCACACAATCTCTCATCCCAAATCCATCAAGCCTCAAGGGAACCACTCCAAAACCCCCCATCAAGTCTCTCTTTGTCACTCCAAGTAAGTATGCATGTTCTTGATTTCATTTCTCTCTCTTTAATTTGGATTTTCTCTCTCTCTTCCCACCTCTTGGTGAAGCACGAATTTCCCTTGTTTTGTGTCATAATCTCTTCATCATTCTCATTTTCGTTCTCATTTCTATGGCTTAGGGAAGAGTATCATCACTCTCTCCATCTTCTTGGCTTGGGAGCTCTTTGTTTTGGGAGTGTTCGGAGCTAAAGCTTGGGTTTTTTCCACTTTCCCTCTCTTGGGTTAAGGTAAGGGGGTGGATATAGTGAGCATTGACTTGTTCTAGGAAAGGGTTTGTATTTAGATATAATGGTTGGCTAGGAGTTTATGTGTTAGGGTAGAAAATTAGAAATCTCAATTTAGGAATTAAGGAAAATGTTAAAAATAGGCTTAATTGGTAATTATGGAACTCTAGGAAGTAAAGAATGAGGTTAGGTTTTAATTGAGGAAAATAAATGGCATGAACCCCTAATTTAGGACTTTGAATCAATAATTCGGACATGTGAAAAGAAAATGTGGTTGTTGCATGATTATATGAAAAGGTGAAGTTTGTTAATATTTGCACTCTAATTGTTATGTGAAATGTGAAATGTGGCTATTTGTTTATAATATGATGGTGCTTGTGCTTGGAATGATTTGGTAAACATTAAATGGAATTGGTGGACAAAATAATGATATATATATATATATATATATATATATGGACAACTAATAATGGATAAAGGTGGTGATGTATTGTAGGCCTTCGATTTGGGGGAGACAATATATCACATCCTCAATTTTTAAACTTTAACATATATTACTTTTATATTGATTTAATATAAAAAGGCTTGGGATTTAAAAAAAAAATTTGGACTTTATCACCTGTCAGTCCAGAACAGTTTACAAAATTATAAAACTATAGTTACATTGTAATTGGTTGTGACTTATCATGAAACAATTTAAGAGAGGATATTTTTATATCCTTCACAACCATTGATACATTTAATAAAAAGAGAGGTTTTTACAAAGTCCTTTTACAAAAATAGAAACATTCTTAACTTACAATAAAAGTTAACACTTATAACAACTTTAATTAATAAAACATTTTACAGTCTAATATCCTAGAATGGTTGCAGCAACATAATGTGACCAAGGAGGTCACTATACTGGTATACTCTCCTTAAGTGAGAGTATACCTTCTCGGTGCGTGAGCCATGAATGTCTTTCTCCGATGGTACCTAAAATGGTCAACTTAAGGGGTGAGTAATTTGAGAAATAATCAAGGAAAACACTCAACAACAGTAATACAGCATAATTAGACATACCCACACACATATATTCATACTCACATTATTCCAATTAACTATATATTCCTATACCTTAGCATTCAACTATTTTATCACACTAAGCCAATACATTTCCTTATACAATACCAATTACATAACCATGCTTTTATGCCCAATCATATGAGTATGAATGCACTTTATACTATTATGATTTAATTCCTGAATCCAAGGTACACTTTCCATTTAACTTTAACCACTATAACACTTTAACACTTTTATTGGATTCAGTGAATTAAACCAATTATATATCCATGTATGCACTTCTCCATATCCAATAACAATAACACTTTTAACAATCGGGTACATTGTGCTTCACATTCTCCCCGAAGGAGGGTTCCTCACACAATGTACCAATAACACTTTTCCCTTTGTAATAACAACACAACCACCTCACAAACCCACCCTCCACTCTGGGGAAAAACCGACCAGGAGTAAGTATTTCTCAACCTATAGTTGGATGCTTCACCTCCACTTAGGAAGGTCCCTCGCTCACCCGCTTGCACAACACTTCACCTCCACTTAGGAAGGTCCCTCATGTAATTCGGATTGATTTGCCCGAATTGGCTTTAGCAGAAATCACCCTCGACTGGCCCAAAGAAACCAAAGTAAATAGAATTATTATGGTTTGCCTAGGACCAATCCGCAACATGGGAATCAAACCCATGTCCTGTGCAAGATCAAAGTCCTCCATAATAATCCTCCTAATTTACTTTTGTCCTCATCAATCACGAACGACGTGTGTTTTTCCCCGTACACCTAGGGTTCACCTTACTCCATAATGCACGTGTTTTTAATTCATTTTATGTGGTTTTCATTAGTTGAACCTTTAATAATTATGTCCAATTGGTTGGGTTTTCTAACTTAAAGCTTTCGCCATAATATACATATAGGGAGGCAATCACAATCAACATAGAGAACACACCAATCATACCAAAATCAATATTCATACTCATATTAATCATTTAATCATTTATTTCGATGTCAATTCAATAGTCAATATTACTAAGCAGATCCCTAAGTCATAACATATATTTTTCGTATTCCATCACAACACTATCAAGCATATAAATTAAACATACACACAAAATACATCTAATTATAACCCTATTACTATTATTAAATCCCTTCCCTAATTAGAACCAAAGTACTCCCCCTTACCTCTTGGAGAGACGAGGAGAATTCGGGGTTGAGTTGGTGCTCCACCACCAAGATCCAAGCTAGCTTCTAGACTCTCATTCCATGCTCCTTAACACTTCCTTAAGCTCCCTTGAAGATTGCTTCACCCAAAAAGAAGTATTGGACAAGTTAGGGTTTGAGTGGGGATTTGGGGATTTTATGAAAGGAAGAGGAAATTAAGAATTGAAAGAGGGAAAATGATTGGGAGAAGATATGTGGATGGTTTGGGGAATTAATTTGATGTTATTTAGTGTGGATCTGGGGAAAATTGAAGAACCCTAGGAGAGAAAGAAGAGAGAGGAAACAATGAAACAAAATGACTCAACTCACGTGATTTTTGGCTGATATAACAGGGGTTACTCGATTAACCCGTGCCTTACTCGAGTAATGGTCGAAAGGTGCTATAAACTTACTCGATTAGTTCGACCCCATTAATCAATTAACGAGGCCATTACTCGATTAATGCCGAAAGGGCAATAAAATCTAATCGATTAATCTGCCCACTACTCGAGTAATCTGATCAGTCCACTAAATCCCTATAACTTCGAATAGCCCTAACTTTTTTGCTAACCGTCGGATCTTGCTCAAATTTTGAGGCAAGCTTCCCAAGACACTTGTCTTCACATCCAACGGTGGAATTTGGGTTTGGAGCTATGGATATTAAATTCCCAATTTCCTAAGATCCTATTCTCTTTAACTATTAATTACACTTCTAAAACTCACTTCTAAACTAATTCTACTTCTTCAAACCTACCCTTACCGATTTCTATATTCTAAACACATTCTAAACATATTCAAAGGCTTGGAATAACACTACTCTTATCAAATCCTATTAATTAAGGCATCTAATAATTGGGGAAAAATCGGGGATGTTACAATCTCCCCTACTTAAAGGAATTTCGTCCCCGAAATTCGACTAGGTTCAAGAACTAAAAGAGACATAGAGCTACATGCTCTAATCATAAGGTGAATCTGATCTGAGACAGGGCAGAGGGACTATGTCTTTCGGGGATACGCTCCCCCACTTAGGACATGACTCCGATAGGGTTTTGTTAACATACCTGCCCTACTACTAACAAGGCCACTCCTCACAGGAAGTTCTATGACCTTAAGGGTTCAATTTAGGAAACACCAATCTGTCCTAACTAACCAAAGAAACAGAGTCCTAAACATCCCTAAAGCACATAATCATTCCACAACGTATAAACTTCCCATCAAGAAAACATTTTAAGCAGATGATCACAAATAACATATTCAAACGGAACCAATACAGAGCATTTATGAGTACAAGGAATTAACACCACACAACCCAGTTCCAACACAATCAAAGAGGTAACAACACATACCATCAACTTAAAACATCATTTGTTTACTTAAAACAAATACAAAGAACATCATTTTCAAAATCTTACCAAAGAGTATATCTAAAAAAAAATATCAACTTGACAGAAGTTAATGAAATGGTCAATACATATAAAATAGTTTTGCATTGAAATAAATGAAATAAAAGTTTTGAAAAAGATTGCTGGGCATTCCCAAAATAAAATTGGGTACTCATGAAGAGAGTAGTTTTCAAATCCTCGTCCAAAGTTACACAATGTAAAAGAAAGTAAGATCAAGTCAAAGATTGCATTATTCCAGAATGCAGTTGAAAATAGGAATTAACAAGGCAGGGTAAATACAAGGATGGTCTTATGAAAATCTAGATTGAAAACATTACATGAAAAAATATATTTAAATTCCATGTACATATATGTATACAAAAGAGTTGTCCTTAATATAAGGACTCAATTTATCAAATGATAGATTTGATCATCGGCAAAGTGTTTTCTTTAAAGAGAAGTTTCATTGAAAAATATAAACATCTTAAGAAAAGTTGAAGGTTGAACTTTAAGAAAATATAAATATCTTTAAAGTGTAATCTAGTACCTTTACAACATCACATTCACTGGAAAAAGGGAAATTGACTTCTTTACTTAAAACCATCACCACATAGTACACAAGGTATATGAAAATAATTAGAGTTGGAACTCGTGACGAAAATGCAAAACGAATAGCTCCAACAATAGTCTTGATTTAATATATTATCTTAGAAAATTTTAAATTACAAATATACTTATATACAATTCAATCACACAAGATCAAAGACTCTTAGCATAACTAAAACCTACTTCCTATATGAATCTATATATACTAATACCTATGGCTTAGACTCGAACACTCAACTAAGACGGATTTAACTCCTATCACTTAATCTATTCCTCAGACTATTGAGATTCTACTACTTAATTCTAAACGAAAATCCTACAAGCTTAAGGCTTCCACTAAGTCTATGCTCGTCTATCGCTCTCATGAGGTTCAGGGTTTTCTATTTGGTTTCTTAGTTTAAGGTTTCGTCTAGCTACTTTCTATCTTAGAATCCTAGTTGAACTCTCTTGTTACTGTCTAGTCTTTAATACCAAGACTATTATAATGGATGTCAGAGTTGGGACTTTGACGTCTAACAAATTACATTCCAGGGAATAGTAACTTTGATTCAAAAGTAGTTGTGATCCCGAAAGGTAGCTTGTTCAACAATTGTCCCACACTTCGCTTGAGTTCTATGTGAACTCAACAGAAGAGACATAACATCCCTTACCTCAGTTGAGATTCTAAACTAGAATCTCACTCTATACCAAATACATTGCCTTTAACCCACTTGGTTATCGCCACTTGCATTTCTAAATTTTCACATTGCAACAGAAAACAATAAGTTCTAATTTGTAAAGAAAAGGTTTGCTCTTTGGTGATAAAGAATTTCCAAAAATTATCTCTTTCCGAAAATAAGGAAAACTCTTTGTAATTTATAAATCGGTTTCATCTAAAATTTCAACGAAATTAGTTGTTGATGGAAAAACATGTCAAGCATCCAAAAAGTTTAAAGTATTCATAAGGATTTCAAAATCGTTTCACATTGGTTTTAGAATTAATTCAAAAGTTTCGAGGACTCCTTTGACAAAGAAAATGTGGATCCTCATCTTGTTTCAAATCGACGTATGTCACATTTGACGAATTCCTATTTAATCGGCGATTGGTGTAATCTAATAGTAACTACACCGTTCTCCCATTACTTAGGAACTCATTTTGTTAACAGTCCATGTTTAGAAATCAATGTTGTGACATTCGGTCAATTTTCGAAATTTGGAATCAATTCCATAACTAAGAAAACAATAGAATACTTATATGCTTGACATTCATCAGAGTTCATACTACTAATACTTTTTCAAAATAGAGCCTGAAAATAGTTTGATGCCAAAAACACATTTACACTTTATAAATTTAGGAATGTACTTATCACCAAGCATAATGTGAAATTGTAGAAAGGACTTGAATTTTATTAGAGACGACACTCAGTTATCATAGTTAAAGGCAAGTACATCGGGTTGACACCTATTCACTTCCGCTGCGCACTCTGATAAAGAATGCTCGGAATGTCTAGGATGCAATGATTCCTAATACTTATTCTATTCCTATGCGTAGAAAATAAATTCGATAATTATTTCATTGGATTCCAAGGACTCAATGGTATTATCTTCTAATAAAATGTACGCATCGAGGGGCCCTTCTCGATTCTACATTGCATTAGAAATAAAACCATTTTCGTACAACCCGAATTCCAATCAAATAATAAGAAATGACTCATCTTCCGTTCAAAGAAGACTTTGAAAATTTATTTTGTGTAAAAATTTCAATTCTTCGTCATATCCAAAGTTGACTTACTTTATTCAAGATTAAGGTTTAGTCCATCCCATTGGGGTAGCACTTTCATGCTCTATCCCGTTGGGAGTTTTACTTCCCTTAGTCTCTACTTTCAATCCACTTCAGAATATAACCAAGTTATAATTGAAAATTCTACTTAGTCCACTTTGAACTGAAGGTTACTAACTATCACTAGTACTATCCTATTAACACTACTAAACCATACTAACTTCAACTAAATATGCATGCTTAAATTATAAAATTAAACTACTAAACTAACTATAGGTTAGTTACTCTCATGTGGAGTAACTCTTTGGGAGTAGGAAATCCATACTCCACAGCCGAGAATTGCAACCATTGCTCTGATACCATCTATCACATCCTCAATTTTTAAACTTTAACATATATTACTTTTATATTGATTTAATATAAAAAGGCTTGGGATTTAAAAAAAATTTGGCGGAGTTTACTCTAAAATATGGACTTTTCCCCAAGTTTATTATTCACCTGTCAGTCCAGAACAGTTTACAAAATTATAAAACTATAGTTACATTGTAATTGGTTGTGAATTATCATGAAACAATTTAAGAGATGATATTTTTATATCCTTCACAACCATTGATACATTAATAAAAAGAGAGGTTTTTACAAAGTCCTTTTACAAAAATAGAAACATTCTTAACTTACAATAAAAGTTAACACTTATAACAACTTTAATTAATAAAACATTTTACAGTCTAATATCCTAGAATGGTTGCAGCAACATAATGTGACCAAGGAGGTCACTATACTAGTATACTCTCCTTAAGTGAGAGTATACCTTCTCGGTGCGTGAGCCATGAATGTCTTTCTCCGATGGTACCTAAAATGGTCAACTTAAGGGGTGAGTAATTTGAGAAATAATCAAGGAAAACACTCAACAACAGTAATACAGCATAATTAGACATACCCACACACATATATTCATACTCACATTATTCCAATTAACTATATATTCCTATACCTTAGCATTCAACTATTTTATCACACTAAGCCAATACATTTCCTTATACAATACCAATTACATAACCATGCTTTTATGCCCAATCATATGAGTATGAATGCACTTTATACTATTATGATTTAATTCCTGAATCCAAGGTACTCTTTCCATTTAACTTTAACCACTATAACACTTTAACACTTTTATTGGATTCAGTGAATTAAACCAATTATATATCCATGTATGCACTTCTCCATATCCAATAACAATAACACTTTTAACAATCGGGTACATTGTGCTTCACATTCTCCCCGAAGGAGGGTTCCTCACACAATGTACCAATAACACTTTTCCCTTTGTAATAACAACACAACCACCTCACAAACCCACCCTCCACTCTGGGGAAAAACCGACCAGGAGTAAGTATTTCTCAACCTATAGTTGGGTGCTTCACCTCCACTTAGGAAGGTCCCTCGCTCACCCGCTTGCACAACACTTCACCTCCACTTAGGAAGGTCCCTCATGTAATTCGGATTGATTTGCCCGAATTGGCTTTAGCAGAAATCACCCTCGACTGGCCCAAAGAAACCAAAGTAAATAGAATTATTATGGTTTGCCTAGGACCAATCCGCAACATGGGAATCAAACCCATGTCCTGTGCAAGATCAAAGTCCTCCATAATAATCCTCCTAATTTACTTTTGTCCTCATCAATCGCGAACGACGTGTGTTTTTCTCCGTACACCTAGGGTCCACCTTACTCCATAATGCACGTGTTTTTAATTCATTTTATGCGGTTTTCATTAGTTGAACCTTTAATAATTATGTCCAATTGGTTGGGTTTTCTAACTTAAAGCTTTGGCCATAATATACATATAGGGAGGCAATCACAATCAACATAGAGAACACACCAATCATACCAAAATCAATATTCATACTCATATTAATCATTTAATCATTTATTTCGATGTCAACTCAATAGTCAATATTACTAAGCAGATCCCTAAGTCATAACATATATTTTTCATATTCCATCACAGCACTATCAAGCATATAAATTAAACATACACACAAAATACATCTAATTATAACCCTATTACTATTATTAAATCCCTTCCCTAATTAGAACCAAAGTACTCCCCTTACCTCTTGGAGAGACGAGGAAAATTCGGGGTTGAGTTGGTGCTCCACCACCAAGCTCCAAGCTAACTTCTAGACTCTCATTCCATGCTCCTTAACACTTCCTTAAGCTCCCTTGAAGATTGCTTCACCCAAAAAGAAGTATTGGACAAGTTAGGGTTTGAGTGGGGATTTGGGGATTTTATGAAAGGAAGAGGAAATTAAGAATTGAAAGAGGGAAAATGATTGGGAGAAGATATGTGGATGGTTTGGGGAATTAATTTGATGTTATTTAGTGTGGATCTGGGGAAAATTGAAGAACCCTAGGAGAGAAAGAAGAGAGAGGAAACAATGAAACAAAATGACTCAACTCACGTGATTTTTGGCTGATATAACAGGGGTTACTCGATTAACCCGTGCCTTACTCGAGTAATGGTCGAAAGGTGCTATAAACTTACTCGATTAGTTCGACCCCATTAATCAATTAACGAGGCCATTACTCGATTAATGCCGAAAGGGCAATAAAATCTAATCGATTAATCTGCCCACTACTCGAGTAATCTGATCAGTCCACTAAATCCCTATAACTTCGAATAGCCCTAACTTTTTTGCTAACCGTCGGATCTTGCTCAAATTTTGAGGCAAGCTTCCCAAGACACTTGTCTTCACATCCAACGGTGGAATTTGGGTTTGGAGCTATGGATATTAAATTCCCAATTTCCTAAGATCCTATTCTCTTTAACTATTAATTACACTTCTAAAACTCACTTCTAAACTAATTCTACTTCTTCAAACCTACCCTTACCGATTTCTATATTCTAAACACATTCTAAACATATTCAAAGGCTTGGAATAACACTACTCTTATCAAATCCTATTAATTAAGGCATCTAATAATTGGGGAAAAATCGGGGATGTTACAATCTCCCCTACTTAAAGGAATTTCGTCCCCGAAATTCGACTAGGTTCAAGAACTAAAAGAGACATAGAGCTACATGCTCTAATCATAAGGTGAATCTGATCTGAGACAGGGCAGAGGGACTATGTCTTTCGGGGATACGCTCCCCCACTTAGGACATGACTCCGATAGGGTTTTGTTAACATACCTGCCCTACTACTAACAAGGCCACTCCTCACAGGAAGTTCTATGACCTTAAGGGTTCAATTTAGGAAACACCAATCTGTCCTAACTAACCAAAGAAACAGAGTCCTAAACATCCCTAAAGCACATAATCATTCCACAACGTATAAACTTCCCATCAAGAAAACATTTTAAGCAGATGATCACAAATAACATATTCAAACGGAACCAATACAGAGCATTTATGAGTACAAGGAATTAACACCACACAACCCAGTTCCAACACAATCAAAGAGGTAACAACACATACCATCAACTTAAAACATCATTTGTTTACTTAAAACAAATACAAAGAACATCATTTTCAAAATCTTACCAAAGAGTATATCTAAAAAAAAATATCAACTTGACAGAAGTTAATGAAATGGTCAATACATATAAAATAGTTTTGCATTGAAATAAATGAAATAAAAGTTTTGAAAAAGATTGCTGGGCATTCCCAAAATAAAATTGGGTACTCATGAAGAGAGTAGTTTTCAAATCCTCGTCCAAAGTTACACAATGTAAAAGAAAGTAAGATCAAGTCAAAGATTGCATTATTCCAGAATGCAGTTGAAAATAGGAATTAACAAGGCAGGGTAAATACAAGGATGGTCTTATGAAAATCTAGATTGAAAACATTACATGAAAAAATATATTTAAATTCCATGTACATATATGTATACAAAAGAGTTGTCCTTAATATAAGGACTCAATTTATCAAATGATAGATTTGATCATCGGCAAAGTGTTTTCTTTAAAGAGAAGTTTCATTGAAAAATATAAACATCTTAAGAAAAGTTGAAGGTTGAACTTTAAGAAAATATAAATATCTTTAAAGTGTAATCTAGTACCTTTACAACATCACATTCACTGGAAAAAGGGAAATTGACTTCTTTACTTAAAACCATCACCACATAGTACACAAGGTATATGAAAATAATTAGAGTTGGAACTCGTGACGAAAATGCAAAACGAATAGCTCCAACAATAGTCTTGATTTAATATATTATCTTAGAAAATTTTAAATTACAAATATACTTATATACAATTCAATCACACAAGATCAAAGACTCTTAGCATAACTAAAACCTACTTCCTATATGAATCTATATATACTAATACCTATGGCTTAGACTCGAACACTCAACTAAGACGGATTTAACTCCTATCACTTAATCTATTCCTCAGACTATTGAGATTCTACTACTTAATTCTAAACGAAAATCCTACAAGCTTAAGGCTTCCACTAAGTCTATGCTCGTCTATCGCTCTCATGAGGTTCAGGGTTTTCTATTTGGTTTCTTAGTTTAAGGTTTCGTCTAGCTACTTTCTATCTTAGAATCCTAGTTGAACTCTCTTGTTACTGTCTAGTCTTTAATACCAAGACTATTATAATGGATGTCAGAGTTGGGACTTTGACGTCTAACAAATTACATTCCAGGGAATAGTAACTTTGATTCAAAAGTAGTTGTGATCCCGAAAGGTAGCTTGTTCAACAATTGTCCCACACTTCGCTTGAGTTCTATGTGAACTCAACAGAAGAGACATAACATCCCTTACCTCAGTTGAGATTCTAAACTAGAATCTCACTCTATACCAAATACATTGCCTTTAACCCACTTGGTTATCGCCACTTGCATTTCTAAATTTTCACATTGCAACAGAAAACAATAAGTTCTAATTTGTAAAGAAAAGGTTTGCTCTTTGGTGATAAAGAATTTCCAAAAATTATCTCTTTCCGAAAATAAGGAAAACTCTTTGTAATTTATAAATCGGTTTCATCTAAAATTTCAACGAAATTAGTTGTTGATGGAAAAACATGTCAAGCATCCAAAAAGTTTAAAGTATTCATAAGGATTTCAAAATCGTTTCACATTGGTTTTAGAATTAATTCAAAAGTTTCGAGGACTCCTTTGACAAAGAAAATGTGGATCCTCATCTTGTTTCAAATCGACGTATGTCACATTTGACGAATTCCTATTTAATCGGCGATTGGTGTAATCTAATAGTAACTACACCGTTCTCCCATTACTTAGGAACTCATTTTGTTAACAGTCCATGTTTAGAAATCAATGTTGTGACATTCGGTCAATTTTCGAAATTTGGAATCAATTCCATAACTAAGAAAACAATAGAATACTTATATGCTTGACATTCATCAGAGTTCATACTACTAATACTTTTTCAAAATAGAGCCTGAAAATAGTTTGATGCCAAAAACACATTTACACTTTATAAATTTAGGAATGTACTTATCACCAAGCATAATGTGAAATTGTAGAAAGGACTTGAATTTTATTAGAGACGACACTCAGTTATCATAGTTAAAGGCAAGTACATCGGGTTGACACCTATTCACTTCCGCTGCGCACTCTGATAAAGAATGCTCGGAATGTCTAGGATGCAATGATTCCTAATACTTATTCTATTCCTATGCGTAGAAAATAAATTCGATAATTATTTCATTGGATTCCAAGGACTCAATGGTATTATCTTCTAATAAAATGTACGCATCGAGGGGCCCTTCTCGATTCTACATTGCATTAGAAATAAAACCATTTTCGTACAACCCGAATTCCAATCAAATAATAAGAAATGACTCATCTTCCGTTCAAAGAAGACTTTGAAAATTTATTTTGTGTAAAAATTTCAATTCTTCGTCATATCCAAAGTTGACTTACTTTATTCAAGATTAAGGTTTAGTCCATCCCATTGGGGTAGCACTTTCATGCTCTATCCCGTTGGGAGTTTTACTTCCCTTAGTCTCTACTTTCAATCCACTTCAGAATATAACCAAGTTATAATTGAAAATTCTACTTAGTCCACTTTGAACTGAAGGTTACTAACTATCACTAGTACTATCCTATTAACACTACTAAACCATACTAACTTCAACTAAATATGCATGCTTAAATTATAAAATTAAACTACTAAACTAACTATAGGTTAGTTACTCTCATGTGGAGTAACTCTTTGGGAGTAGGAAATCCATACTCCACAGCCGAGAATTGCAACCATTGCTCTGATACCATCTATCACATCCTCAATTTTTAAACTTTAACATATATTACTTTTATATTGATTTAATATAAAAAGGCTTGGGATTTAAAAAAAAATTGGCGGAGTTTACTCTAAAATATGGACTTTTCCCCAAGTTTATTATTCACCTGTCAGTCCAGAACAGTTTACAAAATTATAAAACTATAGTTACATTGTAATTGGTTGTGACTTATCATGAAACAATTTAAGAGATGATATTTTTATATCCTTCACAACCATTGATACATTAATAAAAAGAGAGGTTTTTACAAAGTCCTTTTACAAAAATAGAAACATTCTTAACTTACAATAAAAGTTAACACTTATAACAACTTTAATTAATAAAACATTTTACAGTCTAATATCCTAGAATGGTTGCAGCAACATAATGTGACCAAGGAGGTCACTATACTGGTATACTCTCCTTAAGTGAGAGTATACCTTCTCGGTGCGTGAGCCATGAATGTCTTTCTCCGATGGTACCTAAAATGGTCAACTTAAGGGGTGAGTAATTTGAGAAATAATCAAGGAAAACACTCAACAACAGTAATACAGCATAATTAGACATACCCACACACATATATTCATACTCACATTATTCCAATTAACTATATATTCCTATACCTTAGCATTCAACTATTTTATCACACTAAGCCAATACATTTCCTTATACAATACCAATTACATAACCATGCTTTTATGCCCAATCATATGAGTATGAATGCACTTTATACTATTATGATTTAATTCCTGAATCCAAGGTACTCTTTCCATTTAACTTTAACCACTATAACACTTTAACACTTTTATTGGATTCAGTGAATTAAACCAATTATATATCCATGTATGCACTTCTCCATATCCAATAACAATAACACTTTTAACAATCGGGTACATTGTGCTTCACATTCTCCCCGAAGGAGGGTTCCTCACACAATGTACCAATAACACTTTTCCCTTTGTAATAACAACACAACCACCTCACAAACCCACCCTCCACTCTGGGGAAAAACCGACCAGGAGTAAGTATTTCTCAACCTATAGTTGGGTGCTTCACCTCCACTTAGGAAGGTCCCTCGCTCACCCGCTTGCACAACACTTCACCTCCACTTAGGAAGGTCCCTCATGTAATTCGGATTGATTTGCCCGAATTGGCTTTAGCAGAAATCACCCTCGACTGGCCCAAAGAAACCAAAGTAAATAGAATTATTATGGTTTGCCTAGGACCAATCCGCAACATGGGAATCAAACCCATGTCCTGTGCAAGATCAAAGTCCTCCATAATAATCCTCCTAATTTACTTTTGTCCTCATCAATCGCGAACGACGTGTGTTTTTCTCCGTACACCTAGGGTCCACCTTACTCCATAATGCACGTGTTTTTAATTCATTTTATGCGGTTTTCATTAGTTGAACCTTTAATAATTATGTCCAATTGGTTGGGTTTTCTAACTTAAAGCTTTGGCCATAATATACATATAGGGAGGCAATCACAATCAACATAGAGAACACACCAATCATACCAAAATCAATATTCATACTCATATTAATCATTTAATCATTTATTTCGATGTCAACTCAATAGTCAATATTACTAAGCAGATCCCTAAGTCATAACATATATTTTTCATATTCCATCACAGCACTATCAAGCATATAAATTAAACATACACACAAAATACATCTAATTATAACCCTATTACTATTATTAAATCCCTTCCCTAATTAGAACCAAAGTACTCCCCTTACCTCTTGGAGAGACGAGGAAAATTCGGGGTTGAGTTGGTGCTCCACCACCAAGCTCCAAGCTAACTTCTAGACTCTCATTCCATGCTCCTTAACACTTCCTTAAGCTCCCTTGAAGATTGCTTCACCCAAAGAGAAGTATTGGAGAAGTTAGGGTTTGAGTGGGGATTTGGGGATTTTATGAAAGGAAGAGGAAATTAAGAATTGAAAGAGGGAAAATGATTGGGAGAAGATATGTGGATGGTTTGGGGAATTAATTATATGTTATTTAGTGTGGATTTGGGGAAAATTGAAGAACCCTAGGAGAGAAAGAAGAGAGAGTCGTGATAAGAAGAGAGAGGAAACAATGAAACAAAATGACTCAACTCACGTGATTTTTGGCTGATATAACAGGGGTTACTCGATTAACCCGTGCCTTACTCGAGTAATGGTCGAAAGGTGCTATAAACTTACTCGATTAGTCTGTACCTTACTCGAGTAATGGTCGAAAGGTGCTATAAACTTACTCGATTAGTTCGACCCCATTAATCGATTAACGAGGCCATTACTCGATTAATGCCGAAAGGGCAATAAAATCTAATCGATTAATCTGCCCACTACTCGAGTAATCTGATCAGTCCACTAAATCCCTATAACTTCAAATAGCCCTAACTTTTTTGCTAACCGTCGGATCTTGCTCAAATTTTGAGGCAAGCTTCCCAAGACACTTGTCTTCACATCCAACGGTGGAATTTGGGTTTGGAGCTATGGATATTAAATTCCCAATTTCCTAAGATCCTATGCTCTTTAACTATTAATTACACTTCTAAAACTCACTTCTAAACTAATTCTACTTCTTCAAACCTACCCTTACCGATTTCTATATTCTAAACACATTCTAAACATATTCAAAGGCTTGGAATAACACTACTCTTATCAAATCCTATTAATTAAGGCATCTAATAATTGGGGAAAAATCGGGGATGTTACACAATACATCGTAAAAATGGGGTTGTATTGTAGGCCTTCGATTTGGGGGAGACAATACAACATAAACGGGGTGATGTATGTAGGCCTTCCATTTGGTGGAGACATACATCGTCGGTGGTGTATGTATGTAGGCCTTCGATTTGGTGGAGACATACATACACCCTAAACAAAAAGGAAAAAGGAAAGGACATTGGATAAAATAAGGTAACGGTAATGGAAACGTGATGTATGTAGGCCTTCGATTTGGTGGAGACATACATCGTGATTGGTGTATGTATGTAGGCCTTCGATTTGGTGGAGACATACATACACCGAAATTAAAAGGAAATGAATAAGGAAACACGGGAATAAAATTGAATAAGGTAATGGTAAAGGAAACGCGATGTATGTAGGCCTTCGATTTGGTGGAGACATACATCGTGATTGGTGTATGTATGTAGGCCTTCGATTTGGTGGAGACATACATACACCGAAAATAAAAAGAAATGAATAAGGAAACAGGGGAATAAAATTGAATAAGGTAATGGTAATGGAAACGCGATGTATGTAGGCCTTCGATTTGGTGGAGACATACATCGTGATTGGTGTATGTATGTAGGCCTTCGATTTGGTGGAGACATACATACACCGAAAATAAAAGGAAATGAATAAGGAAACAGGGGAATAAAATTGAATAAGATAATGGTAATGAAAACGCGATGTATGTAGGCCTTCGATTTGGTGGAGACATACATCGTGATTGGTGTATGTATGTAGGCCTTCGATTTGGTGGAGACATATATACACCGTAAAAATAAGGAAAAGGTAAGGGGTTAAAAAGGGATTTCTTTGGAAATGGGGAAAATAAATAAAAGGGAACCAAAGGGTGGAAAGGAATTAACTAAAATGGGAATCGGCACTTGTAAAATGATGGAATTGGAAAATGTGGTATGCTTGCGATGAAATTGTACTTATGTGAATTAAATTGCTAATTGTGTTTGGCCTGGTTAGTTGTTATGTTTCTCTAGAAACTGCTTTTCTATTTCATGTGCAATGCTCACTCCCTTACCATATTTCAGGTACAAAGATTTAGTTAGCACAGCCCCCGGCCGAGCAGGAGTGCTCTCCCTCACAGGGAGAGTAGGGTTATTATTGGGATTAGGATATTATTGTTGGCATAGCAATGTGTTGAGCATCATGCTAGTTGCACCTAGTATTTATTTTCCGCTTAAACTCTGATAACTGATACAGGATATTATATTTTATGCCCATGGGGCTGTTATATGATAAGTGCATGAGATGAAGCCCTGTTGGCTGTTGGTTGTTTATATTGATAATGTTATTCACAGGTTAAAATTTGGAAAAGTCCGAAAAATAGGCAAAACTCCGTCCGTTTGACGGGTGATTTTATTATATTAAAAAGAAATTTTTAAGTACACATTTTTAATACTTGGTAATTAAGGGTAGTAATTATAAGGGTTTTACATTTTGGTATCAGAGCAGTTTTTCCTCGGCCTTTGGAGTTTAAACTCATAACTCTTGTGGTTTACTCAACAAGCGAGTAACCAATAGATAGTGTCAAGTTCTATATTAGTTACTTAGGTTTATAGTTATAAAACCCTATGTAGTTATGTACTAAATTATATACATGTCCGCATCAACAGAATCCTTTGTTGCCACATTGTAGCAACATGGAGAATCAGCTCTCTCATTCTCCTGCTAGCAGTTCGGCTATTGATCGTAAGATCAATTCCCCTGCTGATTCTTTGAAATCCAAGCCGTATGACATCTGTTTTCAAGAAGGACAAACTTCTGCGATGGGTAAGCTTAGATCGACTATGGGAAACCAGGAGCAACACGTGGGGATACAAGTTGGTGAGAAGAAGAGTATAATTTAGAGACCGGGAATGGTTCTCCTGAAGCAACACTTGACTCATGAAGAACAGGTGGGCGTAGTAAAGAACTGTCGTGAGATGGGCTTAGGCCCTGGAGGTTTTTATCAACCAGGCTTTACAAGTGGAGCCAGACTCCGACTGAAAATGATGTGCCTCGACTTAGACTGGAATCCTCAAACCCGAGTATATGGACACAAAAGGGTAACTGATGGAAGCGAACCACCCAATATTCCTGATCATTTTATTCAGCTGGTTATGGGAGCGATGCAAGAAGCACAATATTTGATGGAGAAGGAATGCGGTGTAAGTGAAGTGGAGGACATACTTCCTTCCATGTCCCCTGATGTCTGCATTGTCAACTTCTATGAAGAAAATGGAAAGCTTGGTCTCCATCAGGACCGTGACGAAAGTGTTGGAAGCTTGCAAAGAGGGATATCGGTAGTTTCATTCTGCATTGGTGACTCGGCTGAGTTTCTCTATGGAGATCAGAGAGAGCCAAGGAGAGCAGAAAGAATTATCTTGGGGTCGGGTGATGTATTAATATTCGGTGGCGAGTCTCGTCACATCTTTCATGGAGTGTCGGCAATCATACCAGACACAGCTCCCGAGGGATTGCTCGATGACACAGGACTTCATCCTGGACATCTCAACCTTACATTCCGACAATATCAGTTTCCTGGTCTACACCCTTGAGATCTGCGGTACAGCTACTTAAGAAGATCAGGGCCAAATCAACAAAAGGTACGAGACGATTCTAAAAATTTAGATAAACATTTTTAGGTACTTTCAATCTGCATCTCTATTAAGTTTTAGTGTAGAACATCCTAAATCAATTCTCTTGGAATTTTAAATTCCTAATCCTGTATTTCTAGAAGTTGTGAAACCTAAGAAAGACTCATCTTCAATCCAATCTTGAGTACCATCTAAAGGAACACGTAGGAAAAACCTTACTTAGTTATAAGACCGTAACAAGAGACCTAACCAAAAACCTGGTGATAGTGTCGTTCTCTAATAGAGTGTAGGGTCAGGATTGGTCATCCTTTCTCTTGCAACTGTTAAAAGATAATGCTATCATTCAATAACGCAGTGATGTACAGTTGATAAATGTGAGATTGGGACTGACCACCTCGGTCTTCACATTTATTGACATGCTATATTATTGCAATTACCTAGTTGAGATCCGAATAAACCATCTAGGAATTCTATCTCTGTCGAAAGCCCGATTGAATGTTAATCCTATAGGATCTTTACTAAGACTCGTAAACAGTAATCCGCAAACCAACCCCATTCAAGACACTCATATTCTATATTTCCACTGAGAACATCCAACTAAATGATCGAACCACCCCTCTAACTTGTATGAGAACTTAGCCGTATACGTAAGTATGAAGAGCCATTATATCCTAGAAAATTCGAAACAACACCAATAATACCGATTAGCAGTCAACTTAATCCCATGTACCACCTCGCCAACCAATTAAGAACCTAGCTAATCAATTCTTGGAATCAACCCAGTTTCTTCCCTGCCTTCGACTTACTCAGGTATGTTGATACTAAGTGGGGGAGACTTGACGACTCAATTCGGATCCTATCCGAGCGACAATAACTAGTAATCATACCATAAGCCATAGGACTACTAAACAGATAATTCCTAACGCTCCGCGGAGGATCGAATGAGAGTTAAACTAGGGATAAAACAAGACCTCCTAAAAATAACACCGAATTGAGAAATAACAACTAGACCTTGACCTTGGCCCTCAAGTGAAATCGATCTTTAGGAATTCCTATACCGAATTGAAATTATTAAACGAACGGGAAGAAAGTAGCATCGAAGTAGAATGCGGGTATGGTGAAGATTGATTTTAAGAGTGACTTTGCTAGACTCACTTGAAGGAATAAAAGGTGAACGGGATAAAAGTGAAGTCGCGAAATGGAATCTCAATTAAGATGTTATGTAGGAACACCGCAAGTGATAATCTAAGTCTTTTGGGACTTTGTGCATTTGACAGGACCCCGGTTGACCGAGACCAATCAATCAGCCGCAGATCCATAGAAAACGCATCCTTCGACGGCTCTTTGCTGAAAACGCACACTTTGGGGATAATCTCCATTGTCTTCTTGCTTGACATGTATCCAGTCCATCCTGGGTCATCGTGCAAAGACCATGAGACTCATCCTTGAGTGCTTCTTGTTTCTTCTTTTCATCTTCACTCTCTTCAAGTTCCAAGCATCTCAGATGCATAGGTGAGAATTCGCCAAGTCATAGAAAACTGAACAACATGACCTCTTTTCAGCTTTGGATACCGGTTGGGAACCTGTGTACTCTATTCTGAGCAACGAATGAGCATACCCCCTAGCATGGATATAACCAAGTATGTCAATGCTAAGTGGGGGAGGATTTCAATCCAAGGTATGGGAGATGGAACTTTAATAAAAAGAAAACTGACGATCCTGTCCAGATAGAGGAGATACATTGTATTAAAGGACAAGCATTGAAATAGGCAGGACCCTAACCACACCTGGAGTGGGAAATAAAAAAAATCGTAGGAAATTGAAAACCATAGTCAGAAGCTTTACCAATGGGATGGTTCTCCAGTTACGAAATTCAACGGAATTTCGGGGATGAAATTCTAATAAGTGGGGGAGAATTGTAACATCCCGAATTTTAATCCTGAGAGTAATTAGAATAATGATAAGAGTTGGAAGTAAAGATTATGCTAAAAAGGATTTTAAATGATGGATTAGAAGTTCTTTGAATGCCATAAAGGAGTCAAGAAGCATTGGCATCATAAAGGAGGTTGAAAGATGAACAAAAGAGCATTAGAAGCGATGTTTTCGGTGTTATAAACACCCTATTTTAGGAAATTCAAAATAAAAGATTTACAACTCTAAACACAACTTCCACCGTTGGATTTGAAGTAGGATAGGTGAGGAAGCTTGCTTTAAAATTTGAGGAAGATCCAACGGGTAACGAAGAAGTTATGGCCTTCCAAAGTCTGGATGCTGCAAAATTGTGCAGCTTAATCGCCTCTTAATCGATTAAGCTGCAATTTAATCGATTAAGAGCTGTTGCAGTGGAAAAAAAATAAAGGCGATCCACACGTGAATTCTTGCCAAAAACTCGAATTTTATCTCTCTAGGGCACACAATCTCTCATCCCAAATCCATCAAGCCTCAAGGGAACCATTCCAAAACCCCCCATCAAGTCTCTCTTTGTCACTCCAAGTAAGTATGCATGTTCTTGATTTCATTTCTCTCTCTTTAATTTGGATTTTCTCTCTCTCTTCCCACCTCTTGGTGAAGCACGAATTTCCCTTGTTTTGTGTCACAATCTCTTCATCGTTCTCATTTTCGTTCTCATTTTCGTTCTCATTTCTATGGCTTAGGGAAGAGTATCATCACTCTCTCCATCTTCTTGGCTTGGGAGCTCTTTGTTTTAGGAGCGTTCGGAGCTAAAGCTTGGGTTTTTTCCACTTTCCCTCTCTTGGGTTAAGGTAAGGGGGTGGATATAGTGAGCATTGGCTTGTTCTAGGAAAGGGTTTGTATTTAGATATAATGGTTGGCTAGGAGTTTATGTGTTAGGGTATAAAATTAGAAATCTCAATTTAGGAATTAAGGAAAATGTTAAAAATAGGCTTAATTGGTAATTATGGAACTCTAGGAAGTAAAGAATGAGGTTAGGTTTTAATTGAGGAAAATAAATGGCATGAACCCCTAATTTAGGACTTTGAATCAATAATTCGGACAAGTGAAAAGAAAATGTGGTTGTTGCATGATTATATGAAAAGGTGAAGTTTGTTATTATTTGCACTCTAATTGTTATGTGAAATGTGAAATGTGGCTATTTGTTTATAATATGATGGTGCTTGTGCTTGGAATGATTTGGTAAACATTAAATGGAATTGGTGGACAAAATAATGATATATATATATATATGGACAACTAATAATGGATAAAGGTGGTGATGTATTGTAGGCCTTCGATTTGGGGGAAACAATACATCGTAAAAATGGGGTTGTATTGTAGGCCTTCGATTTGGGGGAGACAATACAACGTAAACGGGGCGATGTATGTAGGCCTTCGATTTGGTGGAGACATACATCGTCGGTGGTGTATGTATGTAGGCCTTCAATTTGGTGTAGACATACATACACCCTAAACAAAAAGGAAAAAGGAAAGGACATTGGATAAAATAAGGTAACAGTAATGGAAACGCGATGTATGTAGGCCTTCGATTTGGTGGAGACATAAATCGTGATTGGTGTATGTATGTAGGCCTTCGATTTGGTGGAGACATACATACACCGAAAATAAAAGGAAATGAATAAGGAAATAGGGGAATAAAATTGAATAAAGTAATGGTAATGGAAACGCGATGTATGTAGGCCATCGATTTGGTGGAGACATACATCGTGATTGGTGTATGTATGTAGGCCTTCGATTTGGTGGAGACATACATACACCGAAAATAAAAAGAAATGAATAAGGAAACAGGAGAATAAAATTGAATAAGGTAATGGTAATGGAAACGCGATGTATGTAGGCCTTCGATTTGGTGGAGACATACATCGTGATTGGTGTATGTATGTAGGCCTTCGATTTGGTGGAGACATACATACACCGAAAATAAAAGGAAATGAATAAGGAAACAGGGGAATAAAATTGAATAAGATAATGGTAATGGAAACGCGATGTATGTAGGCCTTCGATTTGGTGGAGACATACATCGTGATTGGTGTATGTATGTAGGCCTTCGATTTGGTGGAGACATATATACACCGTAAAAATAAGGAAAAGGTAAGGGATTAAAAAGGGATTTCTTTGAAAATGGGGAAAATAAATAAAAGGGAACCAAAGGGTGGAAAGGAATTAACTAAAAAGGGAATCAGCACTTGTAAAATGATGGAATTGGAAAATGTGGTATGCTTGCGATGAAATTGTACTTATGTGAATTAAATTGCTAATTGTGTTTGGCCTGGTTAGTTGTTATGTTTCTCTAGAAACTGCTTTTCTATTTCATGTGCAATGCTCACTCCCTTACCATATTTCAGGTACAGAGATTGACTTAGCACAGCCCCCGGCCGAGCAGGAGTGCTCTCCCTCACAGGGAGAGTAGGATTATTATTGGGATTAGGATATTATTGTTGGCATAGCAATGTGTTGAGCATCATGCTAGTTGCACCTAGTATTTATTTTCCGCTTAAACTCTGATAACTGATACAGGATATTATATTTTATGCCCATGAGGCTGTTATATGATAAGTGCATGAGATGAAGCCCTGTTGGCTGTTGGTTGTTTATATTGATAATGTTATTCACAGGTTAAAATTTGGAAAAGTCCGAAAAACAGGCAAAACTCCGTCCGTTTGACGGGTGATTTTATTATATTAAAAAGGAATTTCTAAGTACACATTTTTAATACTTGGGAATTAAGGGTAGTAATTATAAGGGTGTTACAGTTGTTTTGTTGTTTTTATATAGGTTGAGCAAAGTTGTTGGAGTTAGGGGGAGAATCAAGCTTATCTCAATTGGATTTCAAATGTCAAAAGCATTTATTGAGGGGGAGCAAGAGTCTCACCAAGTATCAAATGGTTCAAGCATCAACAACTTCAAACAAATTCAAAACGTGTTTGTCATTTTCAAAAAAGGGGAGATTGTTAGATCCAGTGAGAATGTTTTGATAATGACAAAGGTTTTGAACAAGCTACAAGTGTTTGTGATCAAGCTCAAGTATGAAGAAGTTCATCAATCAACAAATGATGAAGAGAGAACAAGCTCATGAAGATTCAATTTGTGTTTTAAATTGTAATATCTTTAGTTTGAGTCTTTTATTTTGATGAGTTTGGGTAGAGTCTTTAGAGGGTAGTGAATCTCTATCAAGGTCATGATTATATCATAATTTGAGTTTTCACTTAACCTAAAATCAATAGGTGGCTTAAAGGTTTGAAAGGAAAGGTTTAGTTTTGAGAAAACAAGTTTTTAATTGATTTGAACAGTGGTTAATCGATTAATGGATTTGGTTAATCGATTAACACACATGTTACAGTGGTTAATCGATTAAGGCCATGTGTTAATCGATTAACACCTGCATTTCTCGTTTTTAAAATACGTTTTTCACTTCTCAAAATCAGTTTTTAAGTTACTAACTTTTGGGTATTCTATATAAATCTTTTCCTAACCTTTGTGAATCATTAGAACACATTAGAACAATTTTCATATCAATTTTACAAAGATCAAAGCCACACTACTCTCTCTCACTTTGATAGATCAAAGCTTTCTATTTTTACATTCTTTGATCAAGAATCTTTGAATTTCTTATGTTGATATTTTCATAGCTATTGAAAGAGATTCATAGGATTGTCGTTGTTTTCATTGAGTTGTAATCATTGCAAAGGAGGCAAACATTCTACAACACAAGGAAGCCTTGGTGGTTGTTCATCAAGCAAAGTTATCTTGGAAGTCTTGTTGTGTTAACAAGCAATTGGAAGTCTTGGTGTGAGGCATCATCAAGCAAGTGGAAGTCTTTGAAGCATCTCAAAGCAATTGGAAGACTTGTTGTGGGGATATCGGCAAGCAAGGGAAGAGGTTAGATTAGATTCAATAGGGTTGCAAGACACGAGTGTGGTATCTCTTGGAGGCTATCAAGAAGGGAGTCTTGAGAGGCATTCGCTTGTAATTTGAGAACTCTAATTCCTCATAGTGAAGAATCTCTCTTGGTTGAAGAGGGGACTGGATGTAGCTTTCAAGTGGATGAAAGTGAACCAGGATAAATCTCTGTGTCGTATCTCTAAACTCTTAACTCTTTACATTCAAGTCATTTCAATATTGTTCTTGATTGAAAACCTAGAAAAGATTGATTTTCATAATTGATTGAATTGAATCTTAATTGTGCAAATTGATTTTGGGAAAATCATTTTCATAACCTAGGTAATTAATAAGAATATTGGTGTTAATCAATTCCGCTTTATCTCTGATCATATGTGTTAATTGATTGATTTTCGTATTTGAGTGAAAAGTGATTTTTTCAGTTTTAACAGTGATTAATCGATTAACCAAAATCAAGCTTTCGTAAATAATCGATTAACCTGTTTGATTAATCGATTAACTAAGTGTTTTTAAAGGGTTAATCGATTAATAAGATTTGTTAATCGATTAAGTGCTGAGGTTTTTGTTAAAATCATTTGTTTTAATCGTTTCGATTCGTTTCTTTCGAAAATCTTTCAAGGTTTCTCTAACACCTATTCAACCCCCCCCCCCCCCCTTCTAGGTGTTCTCCTAGTGTCTCCTAGTTATTTCACCCACCGATTGTAGTTCTTACCCATATCAAGTGATTAGATGTTGGAAACACCTTCGTGATTGCCAAAATCAGAGCTTCTTCTTTATCAGTCACTATGATCTGAGGCATGACATCATCACGTTCAATCAAGTTGCGAAGCCGCTCTAGAGCCCATGTAAAGCAACATTGAACGTCTTCTCTATGGATGTCTGACCTACGATCTCAAGCAACGGATACCTGTATCTATTGGTTTTGTAATTACTATCCATAACAAGAACAATACTAAACGAATGGAATAAGGATATTCCACTTTGATGTGCCCAATAAATAGCCTTCAACACATTACTTTCTTCATCTTTTACATAATATGTGTCACATATCCAAAAGAAGTCAATCGGTGTAATAGATGCTGCATTTGTGTCCTGGGATATCTGATACTTCTTTTATATCGTTGACGCTTATTGTTCACTTGTCTCAAGGTAGTACAATTGTTCTTGTTTCCCTCTTTCAAACTAATGAGAATTTCCTTCGATTTAACCCCAGCCTTTATCAAGTTCTCGATTAACTCATTTTCCTCTTTGGTTGGCCTACCAATATATGGATGACCCTCCAAGCTGTCACATGGTTTGTGATTGTGCACCCCACATTTGACCAAAAGCTTCCAACCTTTTCCAGTACCAAGATCTCAAGCGTAAATCCTAAAAGGGTAATCAGACTTGTGATTATCCGATACAGACATCACCTCACATTTTGTTCTTTTCCTATATTTTCCACTCATTTTGCAAGCCAATAAAACCCTAGGTCTTCTCTTATACGTTCCTCTGCCTGTGTCTGACCGATATATAACAATCACGTGTTTTTGTTTTCTTCCATCAAATTGAACCCATCGGATCAATTCGTCTCTACTCGCGAAAACCTTATTATGTGAAAAGTCATCACTATAGTCTGCAATAGCATTGTTGAATGAAAAAAAAAGTTACATTAAGATTTTTTTTAAAAAAAAGGTCATAACACTAGGTTACGACTTGGCAAAAAAAAAAAGTCGTAACACTGGGTTACGACCATGCAAAAAAACAAAGTCGTGACACTGGGTTACGACTAGGAAAAAAACGGTCGTAGCACTGTGTTACGACTTGGTTGTTTCTTGACTATCTATAATAGTCGTAAGCTTCCCTTACGACTAGCAGGTCGTAAGCCTTTTCAATGACCAGAAACAAAACTCTTTAAAACAATAAATTCACGTAATTCAAGTTCAACGCCATCCATTGAGAGAGCAATAAGTGTTAGTATGATAGAGATTAAGAGTTGGTACCAAAAGAGTTTCATAGGGTGAAAGGGTTTTAGAGGGGTTTAAAAAAAAGGTTTTTAACGGGTCATAATGGTGGCTAACGATCTGCAGGCATAGCACCCTTTTACGACCCGATCCAAAACTGAGTTAATGATTGGGTCGTAAGCAGCCCTAATGGCTCGTTAAAAACCAAGTTCTTTTTTTTAAAGTGGCAAAATAGGAATAATTTATTGTAGTGGGGTGGCATAATACTACCTCCGATCCTATTTAGAAGACCCTTTTGGGGTTTTTAATTTGGTCCTATTTATAAGACCCCATTTCAATTTTAATTGCATTTAATTACTTTTTTCCACAAACATCCCTATTAAGTCAACACTTTTTAGAGTTTCAATAATAATTATCAGGGTAGTTTTGTAAAACTATATCAAATTTTCACATTTTCAATGACACTAACACATTTACCCATTTTCCTTGGTGGGAGTGAAAAACCTCAAAAGGGTCTTATAAATAGGACCGGAGTGTAACATCTGCCTTTTTGACTCACTTCTTCTACGAGTCCCTAATCAAGAAATTATTTTAACCTAATTAATTTAAGAACTGATTTAAAAGAGTTTTGATTTCATGATGGGTTTTTATGCTTTGAAAATTTAATCTACTTGTGTTAAGACTTTATGTGTTTGATTTTCTAAGGTTTTCAATGAATCATATTGCTTAAGGTTTTTATTGAGATTTTGTCTTCTTAATCGATTCATATGATTTTATGGTTTTGAGATGGAAAATTATTTTAAGTTTCAAAAATCAAAGTCCAATTATCTTGATCTAGAATCGTCTCTAGAAAACCCTAATTAACATTCTTAATCTTTGATTAAACCTTATTCAAGTTCCTAATCCTTGATTAAGAACTTAATCACTCTCTTAAACCCTAAACCATCAAGGTTAGTGAACTAATCTAGAATTAGTTTTCCCTAAACTTATGCTAGTATGGATTAAGTTTTTGATTAGTACCTTAATCCTTGGTTAATCCCTAATCTCTAAGGATTAGTGGACTAAGCCTAAATTAGTTTTCCTAATCCTACCCTAATCACGATTAGACCCTAATTAGCACCTTAAACCTAATTAAGCTAACCTAATCTACCCTAATACCCTAATGGCCGAATGCTAGGTGCATAACTTGGCCACCAAGTTTGTTGACTTGGTCCCCAAGTTGCTTTGCTTAATAGTCAAACATATGACATCATCCCAATGACCTAAGCATGACATAAGGAAGGAAAAAGAAAAGAAATAGAAAAAGAAAGGAAGAGTGAGCCGTGGGGAGAGGAAACAAAAGCCCAAGTCCACTAAAACCATGTGTATACCAACACCAACACACACACCTTTCATTTAGTTTCCATTTCTTTCCATTCCAAACTAAACACATCACAACTAAGATCAACATCAAGCTCTTAGTGAGAGAGAAAGAGAGAGAGAGAGAGAGAGAGGAGGAGGCCGAACCTAAAGGGAAGAAGAAGGAGGATTCTTAGCTTCTCTAATAGAATTCCAAGCTTAATCTAGGTAGATCCTTAAGTTCCTAACCTTCTTTCTTCCATTCGTTTTCGTTTTCATGATCTTCTTCTAAAGCTTGATTTTTGGTTTGAAGGTGTTGATGCATGTTTGTTTTTATGTTAGATCTAGAGATTTTACTAACATGCATGTTGATCTTTGAGCTTGATCTCGAAGTTTTTGTTAAGAAAGTGTTTTCTCTCATGATCTTAAGATTTCTTCTTGATTTCTTAAAAGTGTTTTTGAAAAAGAACTTGATTTTAAGTTTTTATGAAGGATTTTTCAAAGATCTAATGTTTTTGATTTCATGCATGTAAAGATCTATGTTTGAACTATGATATACTTGATGCTTGAATCTTAATGTAAAAAAAATCTTAGAAAATGGTTGAACTTTTCTTGATAATTTTCTTTATGTTGGCCACGGTTTTGAGTGGTCTTTAGGTTAGAAATTTTGATGTTGGTTGTGCGTTATGTGCATGTAAATATTCTTAGATTTTGAGTATGTTTTGGAAGTTTGAGTCTCTAAGAAAATTCTTTTTGAGGAAACCATGAATAGTCACGGTTTTGATGATGTTATGGATGAAAGTTTGATTTCCTTTTTGATTGATCTCTTTCATGTTATGATCTTGGATTTGATGATGTTTTAGGTGAATGAAATTTATGTGATGTTGTGATCTTCATGTGATTAGTCACGGTTTTGCATGCTTGATAGAAAAGATTAGAATTCTCTTGGGTCTAAATAATGAATATGTGATTTCCATGAACTATTGAGTTGATTTTATGTGTTAAATGTGAAATAAAAATTGTTTAGAGATGTAATGATGCTCACGGTTTCATGAGTGAATGCATGCTAGGATTATGTTTCTACTTACTTGATGAATTATGTGAAATTGTTATTGGATTTGAAGTTGTTTTTGTAGGTTTCTATGTTTTGATTATATCAAACGTATTTCAAGCAACAACATTTCAACAAGGAAGCTACACTCATGAAGATTAGAATTAGGATTTATTTTAATTCTTAATCAATGTAATATTTTATTTTATGCAATGCATATCATGAGAGTGGGTAGCTTTAGGTGATCTTAATTAAGCTTATAATATTGTTTGATTAAGAGTGAAGAAAACTTAATATTGATTAAAATAGCTCAAATTAAAGTAATTGTCAAAGTACATTTGAAAAGCATTGTTTTTAATCAATGTCTGTACTGGTTACTCGATTAGCATGATAGGCCTACTCGAGTAGCACGTGCTAACATAGGTTAATCGAGTAATGAGATAATCATTAATCGATTAGTATGTTTTAACACTAGTTAATCGAGTAGTGTGTTAATCATTACTCGAGTAACACGTACTGTTTCAGAAAAATATAAAAAGACCTCATTTGTACTTGGACAAGGTTACAAACTCTTTCATAATTTTTCATATTGAGCAATATATACTTTCATTTTCAAGAGCTATTACAAAAACTTTCTTTGAGAAATCAAGATTCAACAATTCTCTCTATTCTTCACTCAAGATCAATTCAATATTCTAAGTTTGATTTAGATCAAGATCTTTCTAGTTTTCAAGTGTGTGTTGAAGCTATTTGCAACAAGAGGTTGCACAATCAAGGATTCAACAAAGGTGAAGAATTTCACAAGTAAAGTCTTTGAAGGTTGTCAAAGCAAATTGGAAAGGATTTGGTTGGAAGCATCTTCAACAAATCAAAAGAAGACGGACAAGGAATTCAATTGGGTTAGAACATCAAAGAGTTTGGTACACTCTTTGAGAGGGGTTAAGATAGGATAGCTTTGTGAGAAGTTGCATCTTAACATTGTAATTCTAACAATTGAATTGTCTAGTAGAAACTCTTTATCTTTTAGATAAAGGGGATTGGAGTAGCTCTCAGTGGTAGAGGGTGAACCAGGATAAATCATTGTCTTCATTGTTTTCTTTTCAAGTTTGCATTAATTCAAGAATAATTGAATTTAGATTAGAATTGGGGTTTTTCATATCTTTGATTAATTGACCTAAATTGGTTGGTAAATTTACTTGTAAATTGTTCTAGTATTCATTCATAATTTGTTGAATCATCAAGGCATTGCGATTCTAAGAGAATTCTCATCAAAACTAAATCTGCATCAGTTTTCTACCCAGATTACTCGATTAATCTGTTCATTAATCGATTAATTTCAAAGTAGCTTGCGGCATTACTCGAGTAACATTTGTGTTAATCGAGTAGTTCAAAAGTGACTTGCGCAATTACTCGATTAAGCTTAGCATTAATCGATTAGTCAATGTAATTTTTGAAGAAAAATTTATTTTCTTAAAACCATTCTCTACGGTGATCGAAATATTTGTACTAAGGCTTCAATACTCTATTCACCCCCCCTCTAGACTATTTTGAGCCGCTTGTTGGTTTCCAACAAATGGTATCAGAGCTCGAACGAAAAATCCGAGCCTTAACAAGCTTTTTCGAAAAGATCCTAATTTTTGGAAACAATGGGCTCAAATTTTCCTTTTGGTGGTGAAGGAGCTTCCATTAATCTCCCCCCACTATTCAATGGTGAGGGATACGCTTATTGGAAGGTCCGAATGAAAATTTTTATAGAAGCCATTGATATAGAAATTTGGAACGCTATAGAGAATGGACCTTTTGTTCCTCAAACTAAAGTAAATGATGTTGTTTCTGCAAAACCAAAATCGAGTTGGTCGGATGATGATAAAAAGAAAGTGCAATATGATTTAAAAGCGAAAAACATCATCACGTCCGCTCTTTCATATGATGAGTTCTTTAGAGTGTCACAATGCACTGATGCAAAACAAATGTGGGACACACTACAAGTCACACATGAGGGCACGACTGAGGTTAGAAGGGCTAGGCTTAACACTCTCATGCATGAATACGAGCTCTTTCGTATGTTGCCTAATGAAAATATAGGCGACATGCAAAAGCGCTTTACGCATATCATAAATCATCTTTCTGCTCTTGGAAAAATACTAACTAATGGTGAAGTTGTTAATAAAGTTTTAAGATGTCTTAGCAGGGAATGGCAACCTAAGGTCACGACCATCATGGAGGCTAAGGATCTAGACGAAATTGATTTAGCAACTCTATTCGGAAAGCTTCAAGAGCATGAAATGGAGCTTGGGAGATTATCCATGAATGAAGATGCCGATAGAAAGAAAAAGGGGATAGCTCTTAAATCAACTTCAAAATCCCTAAAGGCACATGAGGATCACTCTCAAATGGATGACTCAGACTCCGATATAGATGATGAGACTCTTGGCTTGTTAGTTAAAAAGCTTGGACGGTTCCTTAAGAAAAAGAGTAACTTCAATAGGAATAGATCAAGAGATTCTAAGGACACTCAACCAAGGAATAAGACTAACAAAGAAAATATCAAATGTCATGGGTGTGGGAAGCTTGGTCACTATAGATCAAATTGTCCAACTAACTCTAAAAAGTCCGAAGGTGACAATTGGAAGCCCAACTCATCTAAAGGAAAAAGGGCTTACATAGTGTGGGATGAACCGGAGAATCAATCATCATCTAGCTCATCGGAAGATGAAGAACTTGCAAACCTTTGTTTGATGATGAAGCTTGATGAAGAAGCATCTTCGAGCATGAAATCAAGTGACAACGTCAATGAGGTAGATTATCTTTCCAATGCTAGCTCTAGTTCTAATTCTCCCTCCTTCAATGAACTTTATAATGTGTAAGTAGAAATGCATAAAGAGTTGAAGAAACTTGCAAAAATAAATGTTGAGAGAAAGAATTTCATCTTGAAGCAACAAGAAAAAATTTTGGAATTACAAAACTCCCTAGAGGAGCTTAAGCTTCAAAATGAAACACTTGAACTCATTTATGCAAATTCTACATGCAATTGTGATTTGAAAACAAATGATATCTTATCTTGTGATAATTGCAAATCTCTATAAAAAGAAGTTTTTAATTTGAATGATAGAATTGCAAGGCTCACAAGAGGAGACACATGCTTAGATCATTTTCTTTCTAATCAAAGAAATAATAGTAATAGAGCTGGACTTGGTTTTACCAAACCCAAAAAACAACATTTTCACAAAGTTGGAACTTTCTCTAAAATCAATTTTTCAAAAACTCCAACTTGTCATTATTGTGGGATTTTTGGGCATACCACGAATAAATGCAACATTAAAAGGTTTGGTATACCAAGTGGAGAGTATATTTGGATTGTTAAGGGGACTTCACCCCATGCTAACATCAAAGGACCCAAGACAACTTGGGTACCTAAGTCAACCAAATGATATTGTTTTTGTAGGTGTGTCTTCGAACCAAGGAACGTAGATGGTACGTGGATAGTGGGTGTTCGAGACACATGACGGGAGACAAAACGCATTTCATTGAGCTTACTTCTAAAAGTGGTGGTCACGTGACTTACGGCGACAACAACAAGGGCAAAATTCTAGGAGTTGGTAAGATTGGTAACGTATCTAACCTTTCATTGAAAATGTTCTATACGTAGAAGGCTTAGAACACAACTTGCTTAGTATAAGCCAACTATGCGATATGGGCAACAATGTGACTTTTACTCCGGAACTATGCTTTATTAAGAGTAGTATAGATGATAGTGTTAAGTTTGTTGGTCGTCGCTCTAATAACACTTACTTAATTGATTTGGATGAGATAACTTCGTTATTTTCAAAATGTTTTAAATCTTTTGATGATGAAATTCGTCTTTGGCATCGACGAATTGCACATGTCAATGTGAATCAATTAAATAAACTTTTACGAAAAGACCTAGTAATTGGTTTGCCTAAACTCAATTTCAAGCTTGATAGCATTTGCGACTCATGTCAAAAGTGCAAGCAAGTTAAAAGCTCTTTTAAACCTAAAAATGTGATAAGCACAACAAAGCCATTGGAGCTAATCCACATGGATTTGTTTGGCCCATCACAAGTTCGGAGTTTAGGTGGCAATTACTATGGATTTGTTTTAGTAGATGATTTCACTCGATTCACATGGACTTTGTTTTTATCCGCAAAAAGTGAAACATACAAAAGTTTTAAAAAGTTTGCCAAACTCATCCAAAATCAACTAAGTTTGAAAATAGTGACTATTAGAAGTGACCATGGAGGTGAGTTTGAAAATGCTAAGTTTGATGCGTTTTGTGAAAAATTTGGTATTGACCATCAATTTTCAGCCCCTAGGACTCCGGAGCAAAACGGATTTGTAGAAAGGAAAAATCGAGTTTTAGAGGAACTTGCTCGTACAATGCTTAAAGAATCTAGAGTTCCTTCCTATTTTTGGGCCGATGCGGTAAACACCGCTTGTTATGTGATAAATAGGGTTCTTATTCGTCCTCATTTAAATAAAACACCTTATGAACTTTTAAAAGGGCGAAAGCCAAATATCTCATATTTTCATGCATTTGGATGTAAGGTGTTTATTTTAAATAACGGTAAGAATCATGTCGGCAAGTTTGATTCCAAAGCCGACGAAGGTATATTCATAGGTTATTCAACCCATAGTAAAGCATATCGTGTCTATAACAAAAGAACTTTAACCGTTGAGGAATCCGTGCATGTTGTATTTGATGAATCTCCGAGAGGAGATTGTGTTGTTTCTTGTGATGATGATAATGTAGGTACTCATATGGATCATGAGAAGTCAACACCACAACAATTAGTGGAGACTCAAGTTGAGCATGGAGAGGTGCAAGCACATGATAAAGACTTAGCACAAGAAACTCAACCTCAACTACCAATTGCTTGGAATTCAAACAAAAATCATCCGGTTTCTAACATTTTAGGTGACATTGCTAAGGGGGTGGTAACCCAAAGCACATTAAATAATTTTTGTTATTATGTTGCCTTTGTATCTCAAATAGAACCTAAGAATGTCAAAGAGGCTCTTCAAGATGATCATTGGGTTATGGCCATGCAAGAAGAATTAAATCAATTTGAAAGAAACCAAGTTTGGGAGCTTGTGCCAAAACCTAATGATCGTCCTGAAATTGTCACTCGTTGGGTCTATAGGAATAAGTTAGATGAATCGGGTATTATTGTTAGGAATAAAGCTAGGTTGGTAGCAAAAGGTTATAGTCAAGAAGAAGGAATTGATTATGATGAGACTTATGCTCCCGTAGCTAGATTAGAAGCTATTTGTATTCTTCTCGCTTTTGCATCTATAATGAATTTTAAATTGTACCAAATGGATGTCAAAAGTGCTTTTCTTAATGGATACATTCAAGAGGAAGTTTATGTCTCACAACCTCTCGGATTTGAAAGTTTTGAACATCCGGACTACGTTTTGAAGTTGAAAAAGGCTTTGTATGGTCTTAAACAAGCTCCTAGAGCTTGGTACGATCGACTAAGCAATTTTTTATTAGAAAAAGGTTTTAAACGAGGTACTGTGGATACTACTCTTTTTATTGAACGTTCCGATAAGGATATACTTTTGGTTCAAATATACGTTGATGATATTATTTTTGGTGCTACTAATGATAAATTGTGTAAGAAGTTTTCAGATTTAATGCAAAGCGAATTCGAGATGTCGATGATGGGAGAGCTTACTTTCTTTCTTGGCCTTCAAATAAAGCAACTCAATGATGGCATTTATATACATCAAGGTAAATATTGTCGGGAACTTCTCAAGAGGTTTGGCATGGATTCGTGTAAGTCCGCTTCCACTCCAATGAGCGTTGCATGCTACCTAGATCAAGATGAGGTCGGAAAAGCTGTAGAGGTAACAAAGTATCGCGGAATTATAGGTAGTTTGTTATACTTAACTGCTTCTAGACATGATATCATATTTAGTGTTTGTATGTGTGCACGTTTTCAAGCCAATCCGAAAGAGTCACATTTAACTGCTGTTAAAAGAATAATGAAATACTTAAAAGGTACAACCAATACCGGTTTGTGGTATCCTAGGGATGCTTTTTTAAAACTAATAGGTTATTCGGACTCCGATTTTGCTGGTTGTAAAGTTGAGCGAAAAAGTACAAGCGGAACATGCCATTTAATTGGTAGTTCACTTGTATCATGGTTTTCTAAAAAGCAAAATTGTGTAGCTTTATCAACCGCGGAAGCCGAATACATAGCGGTCGGTAGTTGTTGTGCTCAAATCCTTTGGATTAAGCAACAATTATCGGATTTTGGTTTAAATTTGACAAAAATCCCTATAAAATGTAATAATACTTCCGCCATCAATTTGACTAAAAACCTGGTATTGCATTCAAGGACAAAACATATTGAAATTAGGCATCATTTTTTAAGAGATCATGTTCAAAAAGGTGATTCTGTTATTGAGTTTGTTCAAACTTCGGATCGATTAGCTGATATTTTTACAAAACCTCTACCAAGAGATACTTTCTATAAAATTAGAAGGGAACTTGGTATTTTTGATGAGTCTACCATTAGCTAATTGTATTTGAAATTTTTATTAATCACCTCAAGTGCCTATTTCATTATGTTTTTGAACTTGAGTAAGTTGTATGTTTAAAGTGTTCATTTAATTCTCTTGATATGTAGTTGTATGTATATGTTTTTCCCTATAATATGTTTATTTGCTTTATTGTATGTGTGCTAAATGCTAAGTGTTTCTATGTGTTTGTGTGTATGAAAAATATTTTTGTTTAAGAAAAATTTGAAAATTTTTAAGTTTTTAGTGCAGACTACTCGATTAACAGGGCCCTTACTCGATTAATTTTTTCAACCTCTTTCGGCAATACTCGAGTAAAGACACTGTCACTCGATTAATTTTAAAACTACTTTCGGCATTACTCGATTAATTGGGTTGCTACTCGAGTTATTTTTAAATCTCTTGCGCACTTAATCGAGTTACAGCTTTTTCACTCGATTAAGGCTCGAACTACTCGAGTAACGGCCAATCTACTCGAGTAACCCGATAGCTTATAAAACCTGCACTTCAGCTTTTTACTCATTTTTTTCATTTCTTTTTCTCTCTCCTCTCGTTCTTCTCTCCGTCTTCTCTCATGCATTCATCATCAAATCGAACCAAGGGCTACCAAATGATCCAAAATCACTAAATTTCTTCCCATATTTCTTCATTATAACACCAATACACCTTATATCCTCCATCAATTTAACCAATTTCTCACAAAATTTCAATTTTCCCCAAATTTCCAAACCCTAACCGAACCAAAGACAAAATACCACGATTTTTCAGCCTTCAATTCAGAGGTTATGGCTTCTTCAAGCTGGTCCTTCTGCTTCTGCTCAACCACTGGATCTCATGGAAATGGATCATGGACCGCGTCTTGAGGATTACATTGACTTTGAAAATTTGGATACTCCTTTTGATGCAAAGTCTGCCCATGCTTCACTAGTTCAGCACATCGATGAGCAGCTGGAGGCTTTGGAGATTCGTCAGGATGTTAAGAATGTGGCTATGGAGCAGAGGTTGATGGATCATATCTCGAATCTCTTTTCCCAGCACTTTCCTCCTCCACCAAACCCTTAGCCTTGTGGTTTCTTGATTGATGATTTTCATGTTGAGATTTTTTTTTCTTCTCTAACTCATTCACTGATTTTTGCACTGCTTCTCTGCTGGTTATGTTTATTTTGTTGCTGGTTTATGATGTTATGACTTAGATTATGACTTTGTTATGTTATGTCTTTTGGATATGTTTTAGGGCCTTGTGTATGGCCTAGTTTATCTTATGACTATGGTTGACATCTTTTAGCTAAGGTCTGGACTATGTTTTGCTGCATGACTTGAGGTCATTAAACTCTGTTTATGGTTTATGGTGTAGTTGAACTATGTTTATGGTGCTCTGTTTTGGATTATTCTGTATGGTTTATGGCACTATTATGGACTATTATATGGTTTAGACTCTACTCTGATTTTTACATATTATTTTAGTCTTTGCTATATTTTTTATGTCCATATCATAGTTTGTTACACTCACCTTCCACTTTTGGCAAAGGACTTTTCTAATTCAAATCTTTTTAATGATGCCAAAAGGGGGAGAATATTTTGTTGATGTTGTTCTTGTAGGATAAGTTTTATTATATTTTTCCTAAGTGTATTACATTTAGGGGGAGTATTTTAAAACTTAGTGCTTAATTGAAAAGGAGGTTTGTCATCATCAAAAAGGGGGAGTTTGTAGGTTTCTATGTTTTGATGATATCAAACGTATTTCAAGCAACAACATTTCAACAAGGAAGCTACACTCATGAAGATTAGAATTAGGATTTATTTTAATTCTTAATCAATGTAATATTTTATTTTATGCAATGCATATCATGAGAGTGGGTAGCTTTAGGTGATCTTAATTAAGCTTATAATATTGTTTGATTAAGAGTGAAGAAAACATAATCTTGATTAAAATAGCTCAAATTAAAGTAATTGTCAAAGTACATTTGAAAAGCATTGTTTTTAATCAATGTCTGTACTGGTTACTCGATTAGCATGATAGGCCTACTCGAGTAGCACGTGTTAACATAGGTTAATCGAGTAATGAGATAATCATTAATCGATTAATATGTTTTAACACTGGTTAATCGAGTAGTGTGTTAATCATTACTCGAGTAACACGTACTGTTTCAGAAAAATATAAAAAGACCTCATTTGTACTTGGACAAGGTTACAAACTCTTTCATAATTTTTCATATTGAGCAATATATACTTTCATTTTCAAGAGCTATTACAAAAACTTTCTTTGAGAAATCAAGATTCAACAATTCTCTCTATTCTTCACTCAAGATCAATTCAATATTCTATGTTTGATTTAGATCAAGATCTTTCTAGTTTTCAAGTGTGTGTTGAAGCTATTTGCAACAAGAGGTTGCACAATCAAGGATTCAACAAAGGCGAAGAATTTCACAAGTAAAGTCTTTGAAGGTTGTCAAAGCAAATTGGAAAGGATTTGGTTGGAAGCATCTTCAACAAATCAAAAGATGACGGACAAGGAATTCAATTGGGTTAGAACATCAAAGAGTTTGGTACACTCTTTGAGAGGGGTTAAGATAGGATAGCTTTGTGAGAAGTTGCATCTTAACATTGTAATTCTAACAATTGAATTGTCTAGTAGAAACTCTTTATCTTTTAGATAAAGGGGACTGGAGTAGCTCTCAGTGGTAGAGAGTGAACCAGGATAAATCATTGTCTTCATTGTTTTCTTTTCAAGTTTGCATTAATTCAAGAATAATTGAATTTAGGTTAGAATTGGGGTTTTTCATATCTTTGATTAATTGACCTAAATTGGTTGGTAAATTTACTTGTAAATTGTTCTAGTATTCATTCATAATTTGTTGAATCATCAAGGCATTGCGATTCTAAGAGAATTCTTATCAAAACTAAATCTGCATCAGTTTTCTACCCAGATTACTCGATTAATCTGTTCATTAATCGATTAATTTCAAAGTAGCTTGCGGCATTACTCGAGTAACATTTGTGTTAATCGAGTAGTTCAAAAGTGACTTGCGCAATTACTCGATTAAGCTTAGCATTAATCGATTAGTCAATGTAATTTTTGAAGAAAAATTTATTTTCTTAAAACCATTCTCTACGGTGATCGAAATATTTGTACTAAGGCTTCAATACTCTATTCACCCCCCCTCTAGACTATTTTGAGCCGCTTGTTGGTTTCCAACAGTTTTTAGAAGTCTTGAATCTTTGAAAATGTTTTAGAGAAAACCTAGCCAAGGTCATGGTTTGGACCTTAGCTTTTGAGTTAAATTTCCTTAGATGTATGTATGTTGATGTCATGAAACTATGTGTTGATTTGTGAAGCTATTCTTTGAGAAAATAATTTTTGAACAACTAATGACGTATACGGTTTTGACATGTCTAGGGATAATGAGATGAAGTTTTGCTAAGATAGAGTTGATTAAGTATAAGTTAAATGAAAATTTGTCTAAATGTTTATGTGAAGCATGATTCGGTTTATGTGTGTGTTAGAGTTTGATTTCTTTATTTGATTGAGTTATATGTATGAATAAGTATATGAACATGTTTATATTCAACTTGATAACTTGTGATTGTATGATGTTTGAAATGAATGAATGTTTGCTTGAGATTCTTGAGTAAAGTAAGAATGATTTTTAGAATGCATGAAGGTGTTTAAATGGTTTGAATTGTTTAAGTATCATGCTGCCCACATGAGATTCTAAGTGTTTGAACTTGATAGATTGTTGATCAAAGTGTTTATTCGATTGTTTTCAAGATGCTTGGTTTGTTTATGGATTTGAGTCGGCTTTGAACAATGAAAAATGAATTTAAAACTTAGAATATGATGCTGTCCAGAATTTTCTAAGTTGTATTTCTTGTTTTAAAAATGTTTTCAAAGTGTTTTAAAGTTTAGTTTTTATGAGTATTTAACATAAGATAAAATTGGTTTGAAAAGTGCAATTTTTTGGTGTTTTCGAAGTTGAGTTCATTGCTGTCCAAGAGAGACCAGCAAGGAAACTTTTGATTTAAATTGATTTATTTGATTATTTTCTCATGGTTTTAAAGTATAAAAGTTAGTGTTTGACTTTGGACAAGTTTGAGTAAAAAGAATTGATGTTTTGGTTTTAAATAAAGACAAAGTTTGGATTTTTCCTAAGTTACTTTGAAAATGATTTTAAGAGTAATATTTAAATAAAGTTTAATACTCATATATCTACCTTATGGGACTTGAAATAAGTTGGAGTCGGGCAGACTAGGAAGGAAGCGGATCGTTCGAAACTTGTGGAATTGGTAACTGCCGAACCCAGGTGATAGAGAAGTTATCCTAAGACACTTTGGTGTCTAGTGAGTGTACTAGGACACTCCGTACTCTCTCAAAGTCGGATTAAAGGTCTATTGTAGTTAGTAGTATACCCGATAAATTGTATGCCTTGTTTGTATCGCGGTATACGAAGACTCAGACCTATACCATCATATGGTATGAATTGATTGATATATTTGTTATGTTGAGATATATTGTTGTTTATATTGTCATTGCATGAGCATAATGCATCATCCCGCGATATAAGATAAGAATAGCAAAGACATTAGAAAACTATAAGAAATCCCCCAAAGAATAGAGCGAAACTCTAAGGGATGGAACGCGCTATGGAACCGGATGATGCTGATGCGCCCGAGTACGTGGATCGAGCGGACGACATGGCTAATGGAATAGCGTTTGGACGATGATAACGCCTTTGGACCGGATGCAACTACTTCAGAGTCCCACAAAGACGGTTCCCATATGGTCGTAGCCATATGTTGGAATGACTTGGGATAGGTCGGAGCCTATCTATCAAAGATTGATGGATATCCCGCATATAGTCGGAGCTATATGCTGAAGTTGGTTCTGAATGGGTCAGAGCCCGTCAGAATAACTATGATATCTCACATATGGTCGGAGCCATATGCCGAAAGTAATTCGGGATGGGTCGGTGCTCGTCAGACATAGTGGTCGAGTCCCACAGAAGTATTCCGCATATGGTCGGAGCTGTATGGCGGAGATGACTTAGGATGGGTCGACGTTAGGATAAACGAGTATAATCTCACGACTTAAAACCCTTACCCGAAGTAGTGGAGAGGAAGATACGGTGTTTACCTGCGTGGTAATCACTTGATGATTAGGATAGGGGAGGGCAATGACGGTGATTCGTCAAGAAGCCTAAGAGGAGTCTGTCTAGGCGGGAAAAAGCTACAGTGACCTGGGTTGACCATCCAAGGTTGGGTAGGTAGTCCGGTGTCGTAGCTGAAGTACTGCATGATCACTAGATGGATGACTGACACCCCCTTGACTAAATCAGGATCAGAAGAGGGATACTTGAACACGGCGGAGGTGGACACCCTTGTCATGACATCTTTCCCAGGCATTTTATAATTTGGTGTCGTCTCCCGGAGCCGGTGTGGTTAGAGATCCTGTACTTCTGGTTGCTTCCGACTAGGAGGATGGATTCCGAGGAGATGTAGACCCTAAACTATAAAGCCTGAATTCCCGATATTATGGACTCGAGAAAAGTGGACAAGAGACTACGACTTTGCGAGACGAACTGATTAAGAGATTCCCTTAAGAGAAAGACAAAGTGTTAGATAATGCGACGATTGCATTGCATCCTCATGCATCTTGCATAATTATCTGCTGTATGGTTTGCTTGTATTGTTGTTATGTTCTGGTATACGTCGCTAGTGTAAATCCAAGAAGTCGATGGGAGTAATTCCATTCGGGTAACTTACTCTCTCAACTTCTTGTGTGTATGTGATGGTGAACCTCTGGTTCTAAAAGATGGCGGAGCTGGTGTGGCTTCTCCTGGAAGAAGGACTTACTGATCGTGGTATGCTGACGAGAGGGCAACTGCTGCACGACGAAGATTGCTTTCGAGAACTTATGCCCCGAATCGAGAAGGAGATGCTGCTTAATAGTTTATAGTTAGGTTCTAATGGACCCTTGCTGATATGTATATCAAGTGTACCCCTTTTCTTTTGAAATGTTTTTGCTAAGGTAAATGTTATGTAAGGATGGCACCGATGAACTATGGTGACCACTTTTGAAAGGACTTTTATGACCTGTTTCTAAACTGTTTTTCAGAATGACTGTCTTAATCAGACAGATAAACTATTTTAAGCAGATCAAATATGTTTTCTATATGTAAAATGTTTTACTTATTTGTTGGAAGTGAAGTCACCAATAACAAATTTTTTTTAGAAAATTCAGTAAACGTTTTTGAGAGAAAGGATCTAAAAATTCACCCTATTTTTCAGAAGAGAATTAATTAGTATTTTTAAGTGCTTATTTCGAGTTTTCCAAATCGGGGTGTTACACGGAGGAAGTATTATCTTGGGGTGGCAAAATAATTTGCCAAAGAAGGTTATCGTTGACCAATTACATTAGGATGGGGCTTTTGCCACCTCACTCATGGCTTTATACACACCACTTTGATTTTTAATTTCCAAAATACCCTTATAAAAGAAACTTATTTTCTTTTTTCATTCCCAAAAATCACTATACCTCATTCTTAACTTTACTAATCTTTTCCCTCACCTCACCTTTGCCACAAACAACATCATACTCCATCACCTCATTATCTTACTACTTTCACACTTTTTTTTTAGCGTTAGTGCTCGAGTCGTGAACTATAATCATGACCTAAAAAACCTTGGGTCGTGACTTATGGGTCACGACTAAATAAAGAAAAAAGAATGTGTGAGTTGGGCCACTAATCCAGTTAGCAAAGGTCATGTCGCTGGACTGTTTTCTTGATGTATAGTTCTGATCCATAATAGTTACGTATTAAAAATATCTCATGACCCAAACTTTTCTCGAGGTCATGATACATTCTCACGACTTGGGCGTAACGAACACATAAATATGAATATGAAGAACACTTTTATTCAGGTCGTTATGCGTTCTCACGTATGCCTTCGTTAGCAATGGGTTCACAATCTTCCATTAAGACCAAATATGCTTGAACAATATGTGTGTAGAATAAGTGTAATATATATTGTGTTGATAGAGGTGAAGAGTTTTGGAGAAGTTGAAGGGTAAGATATTAGGATGGGCTTTAAAGAGGATAAATGATTTTAGTGCACAAAAGGAAAAAGGGAAAAAAATTAAAAAGAGGAAAAATAAGAAAAAAAATAGAACTTTTAATAAAATGATAAAATGGAATACTTTATAATCTCTACACTAAGTTCTCCTCTCGTTCCTCCTTATAGATATTAAAAAAAACGAGCTCACCTTATTAGGACAATGTGAGGTGGCAAAATAATTTCTCATATACTAATCAATCAATATTCCATTTGTTTTTACCCGTGCCCACTAGGAGTGTAAGCGATCCGGTCTCGGACCGAGAGATCGATCAGATTGAACCGGACCGGATCGAAAAATATGGTTCGATCTGGTCTCATAGTTCGGTCCAATCCCAAAATTCCTAGACCGTTCCTTTATGGTCCAGTTCACGGTCCCATAAATTTTGAGATCATTGGGACCGGACCTATAGTTTATTAAAAAATAAAAAATAATAATAAGGATTTTTCATCCCCTTAACACTTTTTTTTTAATTAAATCCCCCTTAACACTCTGATTCCATATAAAGTCTGGATTTAATTTGAATCATGTATCAGCTTGAAATTACCAACCGAGAGCCTTTACATAAACATTATTGACGAACTATATCAACATATTAAACGGATTTACTATGTTACAACTCGTAATTCGCAATCTAGTCAATAATGTTCATTTTTTCCCTCCTTTTTTGACTTGAATATAACAGAAAAAAAGGGAAAGCTAAATAGATCGGATCGGACCGGATCATTTATGAAACGTTCGATCTGGTCCGTCTTTGAACATAAAAATGTCAGAACCAAATCGGACTGAACCATATTAATTTAATTGGTTCGATCTCTAATATCCATCAAAGACCGGACCGAACCGATACGTCCACAATGTCCAACAACCCAAACCTGGTGGGCCATCCATTTTGACAGCTCTGCATAAGTTGCATGTTTATCCTCATAATTTAACTCTGAAAATTCTTGTTTAAATTCTCCATTTTTCCATATTTTTAAGAAGCTTCTTTCCTACGGTATTTTATTATTTCAACTAATCAATGACCGTTTTGTTTTGCTTATTCTAATCACAAACGGAATTTCTCAAAAGCTGAAAAATGCTTAATATAAATCCTACCACGAAACGTTGTCGTTCTTGTTGTTAGCCATAACAGAAAACGGTTACCGAATACCGACAAATTCTGCGCTACCTGAGCTCTGAGCTTCAAAGCTGGACCTCCTCAAACCGCCGTGTTGCTCAGCAATGTTCGAATGTTCACCGTCACCTGCGGTGGCGGTGGCGGCGGAGAGCCTAGGGTTCGTAAAACTCCACCCAATCAATGTCGCCGGAATCTACCGTACGAGTCGGAAAAGCTTAACCCTGCGCAACGCTTCATTGATCGATGAGTGTAACCGCAAATGCTTCAAGCCAATTAAAGCAAAGGACGATTTTTCAACTCAACACTGTGCTGAATTTAACGGTAACATAAAGAAAAGAAAAAAAAATATCTATACCAAGATCTGGAATCTATATTCCTTTTCTGAAATGCTTTCTTTCGTTTTGCACTTTATTAGGTATAGAATCGTCGAGGGAAGAATATGAATTAGTAGAATAGTAGTATACGATTATGATATCTTTCTCAGAATCTTGGACTTTTTATTTTTATTTTTTTAATTTCAATTTAAAATTAACGATAATATATTGCCACATGTTCATTTCAATTTCAACGCTATCTTTGACATATGGCAATAGATAAGAAGGTTCTACACGGCACTAAACAAATCTGCCAGCTTTAAAAACCGATGCATCTATCACCATAATCATAAATACTAAATAGTAGAATGAATGGTAGGTGGTGTGGATTTGGTTCCGTACTACTATTTTGTTGCTTTTTTTTTTTTAAATTTTTTTTTTTCGGTTTCTTCTTCATCTTTCAGACTTCAAGGTTTGAAGTTTGAAAGGTCTGGGTCTTGTGGAAGTTATATAAAGCAGAATATTTATGTGAAATTCCTTTTTTAGTGAAGTTGGAAAGCTCACTCCATTGAATTATAGTTTAAGCATTGAATTATGGGCTGTTGACTTTTATTTTTCCTGCTTGGGAGTGAATGATTATATGAAATATGATTATAATTGTTCACAGGTTCAAATCATTAACCAACTTATTACGTAACTAGGTAAGAATCACCGGCAGATGTCGAATGTTGGGAAGTCGACAAACATTTTGTGGCATGACTGTCCGATTCAGAAACATGATAGACAGCAGCTGCTTCAGCAAAAAGGCTGTGTTATTTGGTTGACTGGACTCAGTGGTTCAGGTTTGTGGAATCTTACTTAGTAATTCTCTGCTTTGATTGATGTTTTGATTTGTAGCTGTTGCTTTGTTTTTTATTACATGGTGTCTGTTGTCTTATGTTAGTACTTTTTATATTGCTGTATAAGTGATTGGTTAAAATGTCGCGGTGCCTTTTTTCTCTTGTACTATTCTGTGCTTCTTTTCTTCATCCTAGTTATGATCACAGTTGATAATTTTTTTGCCAATGATATGATGAAAACCATGAAACACACTAATAACTCTTCAACTTTACAATACTAGTAACCAGTAATCCAGTATATAATACCATTGCTGCCGACTTGCCAGATTTTTTTGATTTTAACTGAAGTTTAAATATGCAAGTGAAACTGGATATGACAGGGACGGTATGTGGACTGAGCAGAGGCACTTTAAAACAGAACACTTATATCTACTACGTTCCTTCAGATGAATTAACTATGAAAACTTTGCACTGAAGTTTTCACTTGTTGGTCATATAAAATATGAAATCAAAGTTGAACTTTTTCTTGTCCCACATCAGTTAGCTAGTCAATCGAATGAAATTTATTTTTTCTTTTTTGGCTTTTAAGTAGGATATAAAGTGGATCCTTGTTAAACTATGGTTACTGTTGCTAAGCCCCAGTTTGTTGACATAATGTACAACTCTCAGCAGCTAGATTGCCCTGTTTTTATTTTATTGTTACAGTGATCTTGTAATAAGATTAAAATCGAAACAAGTTTAAAAATTAATGTAATTATATCTTGACAAATGAGTAATTTGTAGCACGGTCTTTTCTGAAGCAATTGTCATGCTTTGAATCATAACTGTAGCTGCTATAGAATATTTAAGAAAATGAAAGCACATGTGTTTACTGTTTAGCTTCTCCAGATATTACCATCACCCTCTATTCTTCTTGATATCATAACCCCCCCTCTCTGTCTCTGTTGGACTCATCCATCATGTCATTATTGATTTAAGGTAAAAGCACTCTTGCATGTGCTTTGAGTCGAAGTTTGCACTCCAGGGGAAAACTCACGTACGTCCTTGACGGTGACAATATTCGCCATGGTCTAAACCGTGATCTTAGTTTTAGAGCAGAAGATCGTTCAGAAAACATTCGAAGGATTGGTGAGTTTCTAATTTACATGCACACAAACATTTTTCTTTGTAAATGTTTTCCATTAAATCTTTGAGGTGTATTCTAGTTCTATTAATAGTCAAAGATCACGACTCAATGAATTTCAGGTGAGGTAGCAAAACTCTTTGCAGATGCTGGTGTTATTTGCATCGCTAGTTTAATATCACCCTACCAAAAGGATAGAGATGCATGCAGAGCACTACTGCCGGAAGGAGACTTTATCGAGGTATATTATTCTTATCATGGTGATCAAAAATTGCAGGTAGTTTGGCATCTGCTAATTAACAATAGGGTACATTATTGAACATGATAAGAGGTTCTTCTTCACTAATAAATATATATGATGCTCACATGCTGTAGGTTTTCATAGATGTGCCACTACAAGTGTGTGAAGCTAGGGACCCAAAGGGGCTTTACAAGCTTGCTCGGTCTGGAAAGATCAAAGGTATCGTGGTATAAATTTCATTTTACTTCTTGCAATCAATTGGTATCATGTACCCATAGTGTCGAACAATCATGTATATTGTTGCTGGAGTTGTGATTTAACTATATTATCTTCAGCAGTTCAGCTGTATAGGTCATGCTTACTTTTCTTCTTTCTGATCAACACAATGGAGCATTTTCCTAATAGGATTAAATTATTTAATTGGTATTCTGCAGGTTTCACTGGTGTAGATGATCCATATGAACCACCGTGTAGTTGTGAGGTGTGTACTTTTTGAGCTGTGCATGCCAGTGTTGTTAAAGAGGAATACAGTAGCACATAGATACCAAACTGCCTAAGAAATAAAGGATTTTAGTTTTCTTGGCAATGGAGCCAAATTTGAAGGGAAAAACTGTTGGTTTCAGGACAGGGTAGCTTATTCCATTTCATTTTTAAGTTTCTTTTCCTTTGCTGTGGTTTCACTGATCTATTGATGGAACCTAGGCTCACTACATAGTTGTAGTGTCCAGCCTCTTGCATTTTCTTTGGAACTTATGCTGAACTTTCATTTCTGGGATTTAAATCATTGTTTATCGGTTTTCTGTGCAATAGTTGATTCCACTACTCATTGTCATTTCTAAAGACTTGGCTTTCTTTATCTTGCAGATAATATTACAACAGAAAGGAAATGACTGCATGTCTCCAAGTGATATGGCAGAAATTGTGATATCCTACTTGGAGGAGAAAGGATATCTGTGGGCCTGACTTCGGTATGAAGGGGGGCATTCTGTGTGGTTTGTTACAGCATATAGGTGTGTAGCATAGACTTTGGCAAATAAAAAATTGCTCCTTCCAGCAGCCAGGAAATCATCGTTTCCTGCACATACGCTTCCATTCAGTTCCAATTTGTATATGAAAGCCACGTTGAAATCATGGATCTGTATATACATAGATGGACTAAAATGTGCTGATTGGTATAGCACAAAGGAAGGAAGGATTTAGTGTAATTTCATTTGTATTCTTTAGCCAATAAATTGTTGTTTTTGAATATATGGTGCCTGTAACTGTAAACATTGTTTGCCATCTTATGTTGTAATATGCAACAATATGTTCTTCAATGCCATAAACTTGGGTTAAGTCACTGGTGCCTTGTGCCATAGTGGCTGTTGATTTGGCGTGTCTGAATCGTGCAGCTTACAACAAGTTTGGCAATCTATTGATTGGTCAGTGGTGCAGATGCGTTTTTGTGTTTCGGTAAGTTGAGATCCGGGTTTGTGTATCTTTAATCATTTGAATAGATGAAGAAAAAAACCCAAAAGTTACCATATATGGATTGCATATGCGTTTGTGGATGATTCTTAATTTGTTTTCCATTCAGTTTATCAGAGTATATAGTATATTGTATATAGATATTAGTTTAGTGTTAGTTAGCTTTGACTTAAGCTGACAGCTCATCTACTTAACTTAATGTAATAGGACTCTTATATAAATAGAATGAGTACCTCATTATGTAACTGACTAATTTCTGATTCAATAACAGAATCCATTTACAGATTTTCTCTCTCATTTCTCTCTCTCTAGATTTCTATCATGGTATCAATCGCTTCACACCTGAGAAGCATGAACAATCGCACTTTTTCTCCATTCTTCTCTTCTTCTCACCTGCGATTTTCAATCTGAAATCGCATGCTTTTTCTCATCTGCGATCTTCACTCTGAAATCGCATCATTGATTCCTCTCATCTGCGATTCTCATTTCTGAAATCGCATCATCAATTCACATCTCTTCTCACTTGCGATTTTAATTCTTCAATCGCAATTTAGGTTTCTTCTCACTTGCGATTCTGCAATTCCGAAATCGCACCTCATTCTTCTTCTTCTCACTTGCGATTATTCTCTTTCTCTTCTCATCAGTGTGTTTCTGTGTTGTTCGATTCTGAGCATCCATGGCTTCCGCACCTACTACTCCACCGCAACCAGTGAATTCATTTTTCACTCCGGTGACATTTTCTCACTCAGTTTCTGCCAAGCTTTCAGATAAGAATTACTTAGTCTGGAAGCAACAGGTAGAAGCAGTGATTGATTCTCATCGTCTTCAAAGGTTTGTGGTTAGTGCACAAATTCCTCCTAAGTATCTCACTAATGAGGATCATGCTTTGGATAGAGTAAACCCTAACTACCTCAACTGGGAGGAGCAGGATCAACACTTAGCTTCTTGGTTGTTACAGTCTCTATCAGAACCAGTTCAGGCTAGGGTATTAGGTTGTGTACATTCCTATCAGATATGGGATGAATTACACTCCTATTTCAGCTCTTTGCTTAAGGCCATAACTCAAATGCTTTACTCAGAGTTGCATTCCTCTAAGAAAGGTAATCAAACCATTTCTGAATTTGTGGCTAGAATCAAGGCTTTAGTGTTTTCTCTGTCAACAGGTTAGAGCAGTTCTAGATGGATTACCATCAGATTATGAGTCTTTTGTTACCTCTTTGCTCATTCGGGATGATCCTGTCACTCTTGGTGCCTTAGAGGCTCTTTTGGTCACTCAAGAAGCCTATTTGGAACGTATTCATCCTATGGTGAATGATAATTTCTCAGTTCAACTGGCTCAAGGACCTAATTCAAACCTCTCTGCAGCACATAACCATATTCAGCCATCTACTTATGGTCCTGGTTCATCTTATATAAATCCAGCCCCTCAGAATATGATGTACTATCCACATCACTCTCAGTTTCCTCAACAAGTTCCTTACTCTGTTTCTGCACCAGCAACACCAATTTCTACTCCTCCTGCTCAACTTCCTAAGTTTACCAATCCATTTGATTCTGAGAATGAGAGTACTGACTCAAATGGTTATGAGTAGGCTGCCTCAAAGCAGAAGGCATCTGGTAAGACTAAAACATCAAAAGGGAAATCTGGAAAAGGTAGAGTTAAGTGTCAACTCTGTGACAAGCATGGCCATGAAGCACTTCAGTGTTGGAATAAAGTTGATATTGTCATGGCTACTACGTCTAACAATCCAAATAAGTCTCAAAACAAATCCTATAAAGCACAAAAAGGACAAAACTCTAACCCTACACATGGTGCAGTTGTTCCTTATCCTTCTCCCTACTACATGCCATATCCTCCTTGGGCAATGCATCAGATGCCAATGCATTTTCAACAATTTACTGCTGCAAGACCTGCTGTTGCACCTTCTATCCTTGGTCCAGCACCTAATTCATGGACTCCACAACCCACATTTGCTGCTCCTAGACCTCAACCTCAAGCCATGGTTATGGAACCATGGGCATATAACTCTCAGCTTTGGTATCCAGACTCGGGGGCCACTCATCATCTCATTGCTGATCCCTCAAATCTGACAGGCACTACAAATCCTCTACCTGGGCAAAATCAGATTTATATGGGTAATGGTTCAGGTATACCAATTACAGGAATTGGAACCAGCTCTTTTTCTTCTCCTACTTATCCTAATATTGTTCTGCATCTTAAAAATCTATTACTTGTGCCTTCCATAACTAAAAACTTAGTTAGTGTTAGTAGGTTTGCCAAAGACAATTCTGTCTATTTTGAGTTTCATGCTGATCGTTGCTTTGTGAAATCTCAGGGTTCCAATGCTATCCTACTTGAAGGCACACTTGGTGCTGATGGGCTCTATATTTTTCATGACATACTCAAGCCCAACTCCCAAGTCTCTCAGTCTAAATTTCCTGCTGGTTCTGGAGTGTCTACAAATGCTGTTAATACATGTACTGTTATAGGGTCTGACATTAGTCATATAAATGTACCTAGTCAAATTTCTGATGTATCCAGTTCTAGTAATTTTTCTGTATTCAATGTTTCTGTTGCCAAGAATAAATACTCATTATGGCACAGTAGATTAGGTCATGCTAATGAAAATGTTGTAAGATCTGTTCTGCACTCTTGTAATATACCCATTCAATTCAATAAAAGTTCTTCTATGTTTTGTGAAGCTTGTGCAGTAGCTAAGTCTCATAAATTGCCCTCTAGTCCTTCACTTACTGTGTACACACATCCTTTTGATCTTGTTTACATTGATTTGTGGGGTCCAGCTCCTACACTCTCTTCTACTAGCTACAAATATTACATGTCTATAGTTGATTCCTGCACTAGATATACTTGGTTGTTTCTTCTTCATCAAAAATCTAAAGCTTTAAAATGTTTTCAACAGTTTTGTAGCTATGTTAAAACTCAGTTTTCTGCTCAAATTAAATCAGTTCAAACTGATTGGGGTGGTGAATTTAGACCTTTCACTAATTTTCTTAGTGTTCATGGCATAACTCATAGAGTTATTTGCCCTCACACTCATCATCAAAATGGTGTTATAGAAAGGAAACATAGGCATATTGTTGAAATGGGTCTCACTCTCTTGGCTCAAGCTTCTATCCCAGTCACTTATTGGGATTATGCTTTCACTAGCGCTGTTTATCTTATAAACAGGCTTCCTAGTACTTCTATTCATGGTCAGGTGCCTTATACTCTACTGTTCAAGACTGTTCCAGACTACTCTTTCTTAAGAGTGTTTGGTTGTTCTTGTTATCCTCATCTTAGACCATATAATAGTAATAAATTGCAGCCTAGATCAACACAATGTACTTTCTTAGGTTACTCCCCTAATCATAAAGGATATCAGTGTCTCTCATCTACAGGGAGGGTTTATGTGTCTAGAGATGTTATTTTTTATGAAAACACTTTTCCTTTTCAGAAAAGTACATGTCCAACAACATCTAATAAGTCTCCAGAACCTATTCCTCCTCTCACTGTTCTCAAACACATTTCTTCTTCTGTTTCTGATTCTTTTTCTACCAGATCAGACCCAGAACATGTTTCTGGTGCAGCTGTATCTGATTCTCCTCCTTCTTCTTCCCCTTCTTCTTCTTCAAATTCTACTTCTTTACCTTCCACTGCCTCTCCCACTATCATTCTATCATCTTCTGAATCTAGTTCTGTTCAGCAACCTTTGAACACTCACCCTATGCTTACTAGATCCAAAACTGGTTCCAATCCTGTTCAAAGAGCTTTTGTAGCTAATACTAAATCAAAACCAGCAACAACTACTCCTATTACTGTACCCAAATCAGCAAAGGTTGCCCTTATTATACCTGGTTGGAAATTGGCTATGGAAGAGGAGTATCAAGCTCTCATGAGAAACAATACCTGGACTCTTGTTCCTCTACCTAAAGGCAAGGTTGGTTACAAATGGGTTTACAGAATAAAGGAAAATCCAGATGGTTCAATAAACAAACTTAAGGCAAGAGTAGTAGTAAAGGGTTATCATCAACGTGAAGGTTTTGATTATAAAGAAACTTTTTCTCCAGTTGTCAAACCAGTTACTGTTAGGACTGTTCTCACTTTGGCTCTCACTCACAAGTGGGATGTTCAGCAAATTGATGTTAATAATGCCTTCCTCAATGGCATTTTGGAGGAAGAGGTTTACATGCAGCAGCCAGAGGGTTTTCAGATTGGGGACAAGTCTACTGTATGCAAGCTGAATAAGGCCATTTATGGTCTCAAACAAGAACCTAGGGCCTGGTTTGATAAGCTAGCTGGTACTTTGCTAAGTTTGGGATTCAGAAAATGCAGATGTGATCATTCTCTTTTTATCCAAACCTCTTCTACTCACAGACTTTATGTTCTTTGCTATGTTGATGACATTATTATTACTGGTACTTCACCTTCTCTCATTCAGACTCTCATTTCTAATCTAAATCTTGCTTTTGCATTGAAGGATCTCGGTTCCTTAGATTATTTTCTAGGAATTGAGATTACAAGGCTACATTCAGGGGACTTACTTCTCACTCAATCTAAATATATCAAAGATCTTCTAGAAAGATCTCATCTTATTGATTTGAAGAGTCAGCCAACTCCTATGGTTGGAAATTTGAAGTTGACAAAACAGGGCAACAACTTCCTAAAAGATCCTGCTCTCTATAGGTCATTGGCTGGTGCGCTTCAATATGTTACAACAACAAGACCTGATATTTGCTATTCTGTCAATAAACTCTGCCAGTATCTTTCTCATCCTTTAGAAGAACATTGGAAAGCTCTAAAACGTGTTCTAAGGTATCTTAGTGGCACTATAGATCAAGGTCTTCTTCTCAAGCCAACTTATGCACATTCACCTCTCAGTTTATATGCCTATTGTGATGCAGATTGGGCATCCGATCCTGATGATCACAAGTCTACTTCAGGGTCAGCTGTCTATCTTGGTTCTAATCTCATTTCTTGGTGGTCAAAGAAGCAAGAGTGGGTAGCTAGATCTATTGCTGAAGCAAAATACTGCAGTTTGGCTAACACTGCAGGAGAACTTATGTGGGTTCAGAGTTTGCTTAGTGAGTTAGGATTCAATTCTCATACTCCTGTCATCTATTGTGATAACTTGAGCACTGTCATGCTTTCTAAAAACCCTGTTCTTCACTCAAGAACAAACCACATTGAGCTTGATCTTTTTTGGGTTAGAGAAAAGGTTCTTAATAATAAACTCATTGTTGAGCATGTTCCTGGTGAACAACAAGTTGCAGATATTCTGACTAAGCCCCTATCAAATACTAGATTCAACCTTCTCAAGAGTAAATTGAACATATTCAGTCACCTTCAATTTACATCTCAAAAGGCATCCTTGCTAGGCTGTTGTCCTATTTCTCAGTTTCAGCAACCTATTCACCCTCAAGCATCTACTGTACAGCAGCATACAATGTCTTTAGGGTAATTTGGTTATAGTGGGACTATTAGCAATTGTTGTATAGGTGGGTCTGGTTTCTGGGGGGACTATCAGAGTATATAGTATATTGTATATAGATATTAGTTTAGTGTTAGTTAGCTTTGACTTAGTCTAGTCTAGCCTAGCCAGCTGTCAGCTTAACTTAATGTAATAGGACTCTTCTATAAATAGAATGAGTACCTCATTATGTAACTGACTAATTTCTGATTCAATAACCGAATCCATTTACAGATTTTCTCTCTCATTTCTCTCTCTCTAGATTTCTATCACAGTTGTACATCTTTGTAAAGACGTCAAGACAACAATAATATCATGGTTATCGTAATTCATGTTTTCTGATAGAAGCATCAACCTTTTATGTCACTTGCTCTTTGTTGATGTTGTTTTGGTGCTCTTTGATCATCCTGACTTTTCACTTTTGACCTCAAGGCATAAAAGTATATATCACCAGGACTTGTAACTTCAGTCAGTTCAATGGGAAAATTAGTTTACAGTATGAAAATTATTTTTGTTCCACCACTTTCAAAAGGAGGGAGCAGTGACTGGATTCCACTAAAACAATAGCCATTTCTGATTTGGGAATAGATTTAGGGTTCATTGAGACATTTGGAGGCAGGCATTTAGTCTTTTCTTTAAAACATACCAACTTAAAAAATTAAATTTCTAGGAGGGTCAAATAATAATTTCCTTTAAATTGATTCAAACTTATGGAAAAATCACATGTCAACCTTGCACTCATGCCTCACGAGTTTCATGCATTGAAGAAGCTCTCTATGCAACTAGTAACCGGTAATACCAGATTTCCTTGTCCTTAACATATCTGTGACGATACTGAATATTGGTACATAAAAAAATTGGTTTACCGTTTACACTTAATGACGTGACATGATTAGCGCCCTCCTCAAATTGCTATTTACACTCAAGACATTATAAATATTGGTCATGTTCTTCCAAAAAAGTAGTTCCCCATTTCATTCACACGCACTTTCATGGCACCCTCCTCCTCCCCTCCCCGTTTATGTCTCATAGCAGCAATTGAAATTCAACGGACCGAGACCATATGAGAGTGGGATGCATTATTCATTTGTTACCCTCAATGTTGGAGTCTTGGAGATAGATGGATATATGAATATATCCTCCTGTATGAACATCATTCTATACATTAGTTTATATCAATTTTGTAACACCCTTAATTTTCGCTTCCCGAATAAAAAGAAAATTAATTATAATAATAGTTTTATAATTAATATAAGTTATTTGGAATGTTTTAATTTTTGTACATTATATGTTTGGAAATATAAAAATATGGGATATATTTTTATATGGATTCTAGTTTTAAGGCTGTGCATTGCACGGGATGTTTGTGTCCTTACCTACATATTGTCAGCTATTTATCATTGGAAAACTAATGTAGATAATAGTTGCAAATCATTTTGTTTTTTTTAATTGAATTAATATCAACTCATTTGTAAACACAAGATTATTTGATGAAATTCAAATGATCAAGTTGGTGAAAATATATTAACAATATATAATGTATCGTTTTTTTTTATTGTCTTATATTATGGTGTTAATTTGCTACATTTATTATTCTATTTTAATTTGAGAAATACTATTCAAACATTTAAAAAAAATACACATATATATAAATATATATAAAACTTGATATAACACTATAAATTAATCCTTTAACCATTCATCCTTGATTATAGTGTGTGTATATATGTATGTGTGTGTATACATACATATATATATATATATATATATATATATATATATATATATTATGATCCTTGAATCCTTTGTAGATAACACATGATAGATTAGATAGATTTAATGAATATAAGTATGGAATATATTTATCGTATCAAGTTTTTTCATCATTTTAAAAAAATGTTATTCATCATCCAAACCACATATGACTATCATCTATTTTTAAACCATTGCCATGTATAAATATTTTTTTCCTTTTAATAAGGGTACGTGTATTTAAATTAAATTTAATTAAGTGAAGTAAATAAAAATATCTATCCAATATTAATTTTGTATAATCAATATTATTTTAGAACATATAATAATGGTTATTTTAATATTTCAAGCATTCATGCTAAATCAAATTTGTACAGCCAAACAACATGATTAGCTTGATCTAGAAAAATATGATTATCTTGCTTTTATAAATTTTCATGATGTAAATATTTTGTTCAACTTTTTTTATTTGTCATAAGCATACCTAAATTTTGAAACTAATTTTCATCAGATTATATGAGGGACAGACTACGACTTGATAAACTAAATGTTGAAAATAAATACATCAATATGAATTAAAGAATAAAATAACAATGAAAAGGATTAAAGATAAAAGATAAAAACAACCAAACAAATGAAGAGATATTAGGAGGAAGAAGATAACACTCCAACAATTACCAATTCCAGAGATAACCACAATCCAAAAAAAGAAAACCTATTGAAACAAAGAAAGCCAAACAAAGGAAAGAATAGAAAGAGGAGGATCAAAATCCGAAATTACAGATATAACAGGCAGAGAAGAAAAAGATGATGATCCACCAACTGACCGAAGTGCAAGTCAAATAATTTCCTTATAATAATTTCAACAACTAATTGTTCTCTCAAAATTAAATTGTACAACAATTGTTGATGCAGTTTTATTGAAGAGAAAATTCTAACTTTCAATGAGAGTGCATTATTTGAATGAAAGTGAATGAAAAACTTCCAATGGGACTGGTTTTTATAATATAAAGTAATATATTTCAAGTTCAATTCACATAATAATAAATAAATAAAAATGAATAAAATATCGATATATAATATAGGTAAATATATGTTTGATCCTAAAGAGCAATAATAAATGTGGCCTAACAGTGAACAACTATAATGATAGAAGAGGGATGAAGAAGGTGATAACCTTAATGAGAATAACAATGGAAGTAACAACATATTCGCGAATTTGAATGATGATTAGAGTAGACCCAAGTAGAAATATTTCTTTAGCCGCTTTTAGATTCAGGGAGGATGATAGATTAGGGAGAAAGTACAAACTGATAAATGAATAGAGAAGGAGAAAAATGAACTGCTAATGCAGTTACAAAGTGTAACTTGCATCTTGTAATTTGCTTTTCAAAATTAAAATTAAAGAAAAAGTATGGACATGTGGATGCCCTCCTTGAGTTGGAAATGCCAACTTTTAATGAGAGAGCAGCATTTTGAAATGGGTGAATGAGAGAGTTCCATTGGACACCTTTTTATAATAAAAGGAAGGATTTTGTACAAAAATATAATTTTTTCAATTTAGTCCTTGGGTTGGGACGTAATTGCAATATTAGAAAGGTTATTGGAGAGAAAGAAATGAAAAATTAAATTTTTGAATTTTTCCAGTAACTAACCGGTTACTAGTGCCCGATAACCGTTTAATCAATGAACCCAGAAACTGGGTTAGTGCGTTTGATGAGTAATCATAGTGATTAGCCCCTTAATTGCCAAGAATCCTACTCAGAACTCAGTGGGAAATACGTGTCAACCTGCATGGCAATAGAATTGCTCTATAAATGGCCTCTCTTGGACGAATTTGGCTTCATTTTTTCCCCTGAAGCTGTTGATGCTCTGTTTAGGGTTCATAACTGTAGTGTCCTTAATCGAAATCACCCTTGAAGCTATGGAAGAACTCCATGAATGATCCCAATAAAGATGTTAATGTAGGACTCTTTAGGATTTCTATATACCCAGTTGGGATAAACAGGTTCTCCCTAGTCAACAAAGTGTGTGCTAGTGTCAACTTAGGGATGAGAAAGCGTACCTTAGCCCCTATAGCATGGTAATTCTTATAGGGGATTACTTGTTAGGTGTGTCGTGGGCCTTTCTGATGAGGCTTGTAAAGAAGACGAATTCAATTGGGATTGGTCAAGGTCCTGATAAGGTTGCCTTCTTAAATCCCGTATATGAGGAATTCTTATCCTTATCATGTTATCAAACCAAGCATCGTGGGAATTTAGGAGAAGTTGTTAAGCTTAATGAGACTGTAGGTGATAGCGATAAGGATGAAGATCCTGTGCTTGGGGTTAATCTCATAAGCCTGTTACGTCCCCTTAATGCCCATTGGCTCGGTGTAGCGTGCCGACTGTATGCAGAATGTATGCCTTGTTCCAGGATCTAACTGGTCGGACCAATATGATTCTGGTCGGATAGACTCTCGGTCTACTACATAAGCCCCCCAAGCTCGGTTGGGTGATTTGAGCCCTGCCGAGTTAAAGAGTAAAGAGGACAAAGAACCGAGCATTCTACCTTCTTTTACTGATGAAAGAATCCAAACGCTGGCTTTTTAAGTTCTGATCCTTTGCCTGTACGGAAGTGACGTTTGATTTTCCCATTAACCTCCATGTGTCCATCCTCGCTTTGGGATTTGAAACGCGATTATGATTTTCGGAACTGAAAAGTTTTTCTTTTTCCAACTCACGCCGTTTAAAAGCACAACTATTACAGTTATGGGCTTTGTACTATACGGCCCAATTCATTTTCGTAGTGGAGGGAAGTTTAGAAAGAGAAAACGGTTAGATTCCCTTTTTGATTATACTTCATTTACTATCCATTTTCATTCAGTTTCAAACTTTTCAAGAACGGTTCACAAATTTTCCTCCAAGGATTCTCAGACTTCCTCCTTTCTATTTCTTCTAGGGATTCTCAGACTTCATCGCTTCTTCTTTTTCCTGCCACTTCGCTTTTCGGGGTTTCGATCCAGAGCACCGCCACTCTTCTTCAAGCTTGAACATTTTTCTCAACTAATCAGGTAACACTCCATTCTTTGTTTCTCTAGTGTTTGCATGTCTTCTTTGTTCCTAGGTTTTAAATTTTTCTCTGCTTAATTTCTGTTGTGATTTTGTGATCATCATTTGTACTTCGAAAATGCTCCCGCTTCAATTGAAGAGTCAACATAATAAACTGCTTAAAGACCGTTCCTTTTCCGGAAAATGCCACGATTTTTGTTTCTGTTGAGCGTTTTTGCGTTTAAAGTTTGCGCCTTTTCTGATAAAAACTTCATCTTTCTTCTCGTTGAGTGTAAAAGATCCTTCCTTTTTCCCTTTTTGGGAAGTTTCTTCGTTAAAGGCCGTTGAGGGACATTAATTGCCAAGGTTTTGATACTTCCGGAGAGAGATTAGATGAGTTCGTCAAGTTCCGAATCGCCTTTGTCAGGCGCGGAAGATGGTGAGAGTATCAGAGTTAAACCGATCGCTACATATTATCCTAGAGATTTGGTGGAATCTCGGGAGGGAATCTTGTATTACAAAATAGCCGAGCGAATCGAAAAAATCGAGGTTAAGGAGGCGGCAGTAGAGAGGTACCAACCAACTCAATTGGGGAATCTGCCGAGGATTTCCGAGGGAGGGTCCCCCAATTGATAATCGTAAATAGTTTAATTTTTGGATTTTGTGTTGATACTGATCTGCGTATGCCTCCTTTTCCTCAGGTATGGTTCGCAAGGTTATTACACATCCCGAGCTTTTTCCTTTGCCCCCAGATGCCGGTCAGTACGAATGGGTTGATCGTGAAGTCGTTGGCACACACTCGGAACTTGCAACTGCTGATTCCGTCGAACAAAGTAGGGCAATCTTGTTACCATGCCCTGGGGATGAGAGTGGGACTTCTTACACCATTTCCCCTGTTGGGGCCAATGAGAAAATTTGCACACGAATCCCTCGTGAAAACCCTGGCTTTTACTTTTACGAGGAAGTCATCACGAGGCTCGGAGTAAGGATGCCTTTCATTGAGTTTGAAATGGGAGTTCTGAGGACTCTTAGAATTGCACCTTCCCAACTGCATCCCAATGCCAGGGCTTTTGTTCGAGCCTTCCAACTTGTCTGTTCTTCTATGGGATGGCAATGTACACTTCGTATATTTTTCTATCTCTTTGCCCCTCAAGCGAACGTATTTGAAAAGGGGTCAGAGAAGCGGCCCTGGGTGTCACTCAAGGCTCAGACCGGTTACAGTCTGTTCACAAAATACTCTGAGTCTTGGAAAACTTTCAAGCCTTTTTATTTCAAGTATAGGTATGTTGGGAGTGAGGTTAGTTGGTTCATGAGGCCCGGTGATGACCAACCAATACCATGCTTCCCTTTATTCTGGACCGATGCCTTCTTTCAACGTAGAATTAAAAGTTATAGCACCGAGTGGAAGGATCTGTTTGATTCTGAGAAAGATGTATGCCGAGCATACGAGGAGTACTTGTTAAAAAACGGAATGATTGAGACCCGAGAGATCGTTATCCTTCCAGAGGGCCAAGTTAAAGCCCAACTTGGTACGAAATTTAGTGTTTCCTGTTTACATCTGTGCTAATACTCTTAACTGATATTTATTTCTTTTTCAGATATAATGGCCGATCTTATTGCAAGGATGGCAAAGGGGGGCAAGAAGAGGAAGAATCCATCAGTAAAGATTGCATCAGAAGGTTCAACTCCGAGCACAGCAACTCCGACTACCTCAGGGTCATCTCTTGATGGCTCCCCTCGTCCTGCGCCCGTTTTGGCTGCCATCCCTGTGACTACTGTTCATGAGCCGATCGCCGAGGGAGTAGTTACAGGAGAAGCTTCTAATTCGGAAACAGTTTCCCCCCCGGAACCACCATTTAGGCGTCGGAGACTGAATAAGGGGAAATCTGTGGTCAGTGAGGGTTCTAGGACAGAAACTGTTGCGGAGGAGGAAGAAGCAGAAGATGCCACAGGCTCGGTTTGGGATCGAAAATTAGATGAGAAGTTCCCAAACTTCGTTTGCACCGAGCAGGACCATGCCAAGTTTTCAGGAATGTCTTGCTCTGAGTGGGGTCAGCATATGCAAGCTTTGACTAAGTTTCTTTTTCGAGGAGCGTGCATGACTCACTTTCTGTTTCAGCATCAAAAAGATGTGTTTGCTGGTGTTAACGCTGAGCAGAAAGAAGCAAGGGGCCTCTCGGCTGCTAAGGAAGCTAGTTTGTCAGACGAGCTACTCCGAGTTCGATCCGAGCTGGAAAACCTCCATGCGGATCATGGTGAAATTGTGAAAGAAAGAGATAACTTGAAAAAATCTGAAAGTACTTCCCGCACGGAGAGTGAACAGTCAAAGAAAGCTTTGGAAGAGGCTCGACAGCATAATGCTCAATTGACTGAAAATGTGCGGAGGCTGACTGCTGAAGTGCAGAGGCAAACTAGTATTTCTGAGAGGTTGAAAGGGCAGGCCCTTAAGCACAAAAAGGCGGGTGCCACCAATCTCTATGATTGTGAAAAAGGTGTCTATGATTCTTTCCTTTCTGCCGTCCGACAGATTCAATACTTGAACCCCCAAGTGGATTTTAGGGTGACAGGAGCTCATCCATTCCATGCAGTCCGAGAGGGGAAGTTGATTGATTTAAGCGATCAGCCCGAGGTGGATCTCGGAGCTGACGACCTACCCAATCTACTGGTTGACATTGTGGAAGAGCCACCCTTTGACGATTCCACTGTGAACATATCTAATATCGAGGCGTAAAAACCCTTATGCTGGGTAGCCTGATTTTTTATCAACTCTTGTCTTTTTGACATATTTTTGCATATATCAATCTCTTGGCGGTTTTCTAAGCTCGTTGCATTCGAGCGTTTTTACTTGTATTTTTGCATATACTGCTTGTTATTTTTAAACGTAAACAGGTGTCATGCTATAGTGTGAGTTATCTTGCTCGGTGTTTCCGAGCGTAAACCCTTAAGTATAATGCATTAGTAGAAATTGTGAGGAAGAACTCGGATCGCCGACTTTAGCCGAAGCGGGTTCCTCGGACCGCGATATAAGGAAAGTAATTCCTGGGATCAGATGTTCTTTTAGTACATTGTTAAACTCTCGAAAGGAGCTGTTTCTCGATTTCGCTCGGTGGCAAGCCAAACAAAATGAGTCGTACGTGCATTCACAATATACAAAGGATTTTTCAAAGGAATCTGAGAGTTTTTATTAATAAGAGAGTACAAAGCTTGAACTGTAAAAAATGTCCTAAAATTTTGAACCGTAATCTATGAAGGGTGTTATCCTTCGTTATTCATTCCTAACTATTCTTGAGCAATAGTAAATAAACTAAACTATTCTTGAAACAAATAAAACAAAAGTAAGAGCTTAGCAGTAGTAAGCTCGGAGCTTGGAAGCGTTCCAACTGTTGTTGATATCTTTGCCCGAGAGAGTTTCCAATTTGTAGCCACTGGTTCCAGTCTTAGTTTTCACTCTATATGGCCCTTCCCATTTTGGGATCAGCTTTCCCACACTAAAATTTCCTTTGCCAATGTCCGCTCGGCGTAGGACCAAGTCACCAACTTCAAAGCTGCGTGGTCGGACTTTCTTGTTGTATTCCCGAGCCTGACGTTCTTTCACCTTTCTTTCATGGGCTGCAACAGCTTCTAGTATTTCACCAGCTAGTATGAGTTCATCCATGAGCAAAGTGTTGTTGATCTCAAAGGGACGTTCAAGTACCCTAAAGGTGGGGATCCTCTTTTCAATCGGAATGACTGCATCACAGCCGTATGTCAATCAAAAAGGAGTCTCTCCAGTTGAGGAATGTATGGTTGATCTATGTGACCATAGAACGCTCGGGAGTTTCTCCACCAATGTACCAGCTGCACTGCCAAGTTTCTTCTTTATACCTTCCAAAATTGTTTTGTTCGCTACTTCGGCCAATCCATTGGTTTGCGGATGTTCTACAGAGCTGAAGTAGTGAGTAATCCCGAGGTCGGCTGCCAGTTCCTGAAAGTGTGAGGCTGAGAATTGCGATCCATTATCCGTGACTATAGAATGAGGCACTCCGAATCGAGAGAATATTTCCTTTACAAAGAAAGATTGAATCCGAGCTGTTGTAATTGTTGCTAACGGTGCTGCTTCAATCCACTTAGTAAAGTAATCAATGGCTACAACCGCATACTTCAACTATCCAGGCGTAGTGGGAAACTTTCCAATGATGTCCATTCCCCACTGATAGAAGGGCCAAGGAGAAACTTTCCAATGATACTTCAACTTCACTTCTTCAAGATATTTTTGTAAAATGGGCTCTTTAGTCAATTACTGTCCTTTAATCTGAGAGACCACTAACTGCGAATCACTGAAAACCGAAACCCGAGTTGCACCAAGTTCCTGAACCATCTTGAGGCCTGCCAAAACTGCCTCGTATTCCGCCTGATTATTTGAAGTTTGGAATTCAAACTTTAACGAGTACTCCATGCTAAGTCCCTCGAGATTTTCAATGATAACGCCGGCGCCAACCCCTTTTCTGTTGCTCGACCCATCCACATATACCGACCACAAACCTGGGAGTGCATCCGAGGGAGACTCGGTAAACTCAGTAACGAAATCTGCCAGTACTTGGGACTTCATTGCCTTCCTAGGCTCATAGACAATATCAAATTCAGATAACTCTACTGACCATGACACCATTCGGCCAGCAAGGTCAGGTTTATGGAGAACCTGCTTAAGGGGTTGAGCTGTTCTGACGATGACTCTATGGGCTTGGAAGTATTGTCTTAACCTTCGAGCAGATATTACCAAACAATAGGCAAGTTTTTCGAGTTTTTGGTAACGGCGCTCAGGACCTTGAAGTGCTCGACTAACAAAATAAATAGGGGCCTCAACTCCATAATCCTCTCGTACCACTACTGAACTGACCGCTGCGTCGGCCACTGATAAGTAAAGTGACAGATCTTCTCCGACGAGAGGACTATTAAGGACAGGTGGGCTGGAGAGATAGTCTTTCAACTGAACGAAATCTTGTTCACAATAATCATTCCAAAGGAAGTCTTTGTTTTTCCTAAGGAGCTGATATCATGGCAAGGCTTTCCGAGCAGCTTGAGATAGGAACCTGGAAAGTGCAGCCACTCGTCCCGTAAGCTGTTGGACCTCTCGGAGATTGGTCGGACTTCTCATTTCTAGAATTGCTTTGCACTTGTCTGAATTAGCTTCAATGCTCCTTTTAGTGAGCATAAAACCGAGAAAGGAACCCGCGGGGACTCCAAACACACATTTTTCAGTGTTCAATCTCATGTTGTATTTCTTTATTCAGTCCAATATTGTTTTGAGGTCCTGAGCATGGGTCTCTTGCTGTTTACTTTTTGCAATTATATCGTCAATGTAAACCTCCATGGCTGAGCCGATCATCCCCTGGAATACCTTGTTCATCATTCGCTGGTAGGTGGCTCCAGCGTTCTTGAGTCCGAAAGGCATGACATTGTAACAATAGGTTGCCTTGTCGGTGATGAATGCAGTTTTGTCTTGGTCGGGAGGGTACATGGGTATTTGGTTGTAGCCTTAATAGGCATCCATGAACGACAATAGCTTATACCCGGCCGAGTTGTTGACGAGCTTGTCTATGACGGGAAGTGGATATTGGTCTTTCGGACAGACTTTGTTCAAGTCCGTGTAATCAACGCACATTCTCCACTTTCCGTTGGGCTTTCTGACTAAGACGGTGTTTGCTAACCAGTCTGTATAGTCTATTTCCCGAATGAAGCTTGCTCGGAGTAACTCGGTGACTTTTTCCTCAATAGCAACAGCCTTTTCAACACTGACCTTTCTTTTGCGCTGCGCTACTGGTTTGGCTCCTGGAAGGACGCTCAACTTGTGGCAGATGAAATTTGGATCAATGCCCGACATATCTGCCGAGGTCCATGCAAATAAATCCTTATTGGCGATCAACAGAGCGGAAAGTTCAGATTTGACATCCAAAGGGAGATCCGATCCAATCTTAACTTGTCTGAGAGGATCGTCTTTCAGCGTTAAGAGTTCCCACTGTCCCTTCGGAGTCGGCCTAGTTTTGTCAGATTCTGTATGCACATCAAGATCTGCCAAGTTTACATTTCCTTTCCCGAGGGGAATCCTTTCCAAGTGGCCCTGGTCTCTGCTCTTGACCTTACCCAAACTTGCATTGTAGCACTTCCGAGCTGCTTCTTGCTCGGCTTTGACTGTAACCACCCTGTTGTCCGTCCCAACGAACTTCATCGCCAAATGTACGGTTGATACTACCGTGCCAAATGCTTGTAAGAAAGTTCTTCCGAGAATGGTGTTGTAGGCCGCCGGGCAGTCAACCACCAGAAATTTAATTATTTCAGTCCGAGCCAACGGTTGTTGACCGAGGGTAACAGGAAGTTGAATGTAACCACGAGGCTCGATGGTGTCCCCAGTGAACCTGATCAACTCTCCTTCAAACGAGGTAAGATTGCACTCTCTCAGTTTCAATGCCTTAAACAAGGGAAGAAACATAATATCAGCGGAGCTCCCTTGATCAACAAAAACACGCTTCACTTCATAGTTTCCGATAAGAGCTATGATGACCATGGGATCGTTGTTGTTGGAAACCAACAAGCGGGCTTAACAATTACTAGAGGGGGGGTGAATAGTAATATGAAGGCAACATTGGCTAATTTTCGGATGAAATTAAGATATAATTTATTTAGAACTGATTTTTCTGAAATAGGGCAAAAAGACTCGAGTCCTCTGAAGAACACTCGAGTGAAATGCCAAGAACACTCGAGTCTTCTGAAGAACACTCGAGTGAATCGTGCAGAAGTGCATAAAACAGTTTCAGAAAAATTGGCACTTTAAATCAATATAAATAAAACCAGTCCAAAGCAGATATATAACAGAGTAGTAAGCAATTAAGTAAAGCTATAACAACTTAAAAACAACTTAATTACTGTGGAATTACTACTCAAATTAAAAAGCCCCTTTTGAGAAAACTTAGGATGGTTTTTGCTTGAAAGCTAAGAAAGCTATAAAAAGAGGACACCGCCAATTTTATCCTGGTTCACTCTCAATATAGAGAGCTAGTCCAGTCCCCCTAAGCACCTTAGGAGTTTCTACTAATATCAAATTGTTAGAAATATTACAAAGGATTAATGAGATGCCTCACTCAACCTAACCCTTCCAAGAGTGTACCAAACTCTTGAATTTCTACCCCAATTTGATTTTGGTGATGAAGACTCCTTCTTCCTAAGCTCCTTGAAACCTTCAAGAGCTCCACCAAGCTAAGAACCTCTTAGACTTTTGCTTGAGAACCTCCCAAGTCTTGATTTGAACCTAAGACCCACTTAGGTACACTTGGTTTCCAACCAAGATTTTGAAACAAGGACTATGAATGTGTATGGAGAAATACAAACAGTGATTTCTTCAACAATTAAGCACAATCTCTAACTCTTAAGACAAAATAATAACAATGAATGAGAGATTGAGTTAGAGAGAATTTTTCACTTGAGAGAGAATGAGCAAAAGGAATGCTTTAGGCTTGTCTTGTCCTTGTGTACAAAGGTAATAATGTTCAGAGTATATGTAAGAGGGAATGAGAGAGAAAAGCCAAGTTAAAACCCCATTCTTGTCCTCTTCTAACGTTTAAAAAATTTGCTGTCAGGACCAAATTACTCTAGTCTTTTTGGATCCACTCGAGTCTTTAAGACTCTGATAGTGATGCCTTTGTACTTGAGCCAACGATTATATCTCTGATTTTAAGCAAAACACTCGAGTCTTTTTCAGACCACTCGAGTATTTTGATCAAAGTTGGTAAAAATTAAGTTTTTCTAAATTTATTTTCAATTCTCTTCTCAAGTATTAATCTTATGTAATCCCAACCTTTTCAAGCATTATAATTATTTATCCTAGGATGAGATTAACTCCTAAACTACCCACTCTCAACATAAAAATAAAAATAAAAATTACAATTAATACAAGATGAGAATGACTAGCTAATGGTGCACTTGATCTTCTTGACATGATGAGCTTGAATTCTTCCTTTAAATCCATGATTTAATTATATTGTCATCATCAAAACTTTAACCACCTCATTGGAGACTTGATTCTACAATCTCCCCCTTTTTGATGATGACAAAATAATTAAACCGTTCCAACACTTTTAAGAGCTCCCCCTTAATTTAGGAACCTATAAACCTGTCCAATCCAGAGAATTCCAAGCACAACATAATATCATAATAACCATAAACAAGTGCACATTATATTTTTGGTATCAGAGCGAGAGCATATATCATCAGAGTAAAAAAAATGTGCTGCTCTTTCTCTTTTCCTCATTTCTCCCCCTTTTTGTCATAATCAAAAAGTATCATTTGGAAACTTCGGAGGAGAGAAGAAGGATACCAATAATGAAGCTCCCCCTGAATAGTAGCATAAGGTAATGAACATGACTATTGGAGCATAAAACATGTTTAAATCAAAAACATTGAACCAAAATGTTAAAGATCATATAAACATAGTCATAATTTGAAACCAACATCCAGCTCACAAATACATAGAACACCCACAATGAAGTTTAAAAGACTAACTCCCAAAACATAATGAAAAACTAGAAATCCATGAAACATGAAAAACTGAAAAACAAAGCAAAGTCATCACAGTCCTCAGAACATGTCCGGTGCAGGAGGATCACTAGAAGGTGGTGGATAAAAGCAACTGAAGGCAGACATCATCTCATCAAATCGAGCATTCATCTGAGTCGAATGCTGAACCAAGCGCGAGTGGAGCATAGATGACTGCACTCCCATCTGAGTCTCAAGCTGCCCAAGGCTGTCCTGCTGCTCGTACACTTGATGCTCAGGCTTATCCAAACGACTGTCAAAATGATCAAGATGAGAATCAAAGTGCATGCGGTACTCCTGAAAAGCAGGATTGTTGAAGTCAATGTGATTTGCAGGATCATCAACATGAACACCACCACCAGCAGCCTGATCGAACGTAGCCTGCTCCTGAGCAAGTTGCTCAGCATCCAATCCCTGCTGTGCTGCCGCTTGTTCGGCTACCGCCTGAGCTTCCAAAGCTCTCACCTCATCCTTCCAGTAATACCGACCTCCATGAAGCTGCATACCCATTTGCCTAAGCAGACCATCAGTGATAACATGGAGCTCCTCTGGAGGATCAAAGAACTCCTCATATTGTGGAATAGGCACATTGAAGTGTTGGAGGAGTCGACACACATGCATGGGATAAGGCAACTTTTGGGAAGGTTTGGAACTTCCCGCCTTCTCCATCCGAGCCAGAATAATAGTGCTCCAGTTAAGCAAGTTGTCATTGAGAATAACATCCATGATTCTGAGTTCGAATTGGGTAGGCTTAGAATAATTCGGAGAGGTTTGGGGTACTAACTGGTGGGACACTATATGGTGAAGGATGCGGTTCGGGGCTATCATGATGATGGCTTTCTTTTCATTCCCAGTATACTGACGATCAGGACGAAACAATTTTCTAAAAATTTCATCAGAGTAAGCAGTATAAGAGTTCGTGCCTGATCGTGATAAACCAAAAACGAGCTCTAAGTCTCTAGGGCGAATCTAAAAATGTACACCTTCAACACAGGATTCATACCTAGAGTCAGCATATCTAATGTTTGCATAGAATTGTCTCACTAGCCTAATGTACACAGGGCCATGGAATTCTATGAATTGCATAAGTTTTTGGTCCTTAAGCTTTTGGAGAAAAAGAAAACCATTACCCCTTAGGAAGTTCTCTGAAGTCCAGCTTTGAACTCCAAAGGTGTCAGAAACAAACAGAGCCTCCCTCCTTGCACACTCCTCCGGTGAGAAGAAATCATCCTCCTTCGATGATGATGAAGAAGGTGGAGGTGTAGCAACCTTCTTTTGCTTCCTTGGACGTTTTGGAACTCTTGAGGATGATGACATTTGCGATTAAGAAGAAAAATTGAAGATTTTGGGGGTTTTGGGGAGTTAGGGTTTGAAAAGGGAATTTCGGATTAGAGGGTGAAAATGAGTGATTTGAAGTGAAATAGAGGTTAAAACGTGATGAGAAGGTGAAATAGTGATGAAATGTAACAAAAATTTGTGCAGGAAGACGAATTTTGTAGAGAGAGAAGAGAGAAAACTTGAGTAAGAAGAAGGGGGGTTCGTGAAAACTGATGAAGAATAATGTTGTTGTTGCATAAAAGCTGCTCGAAATACTCGAGTGTTTTGGAAAATACTCGAGTGTTCTAAGAAAAATAACTCGAGTCTTGAGGAAAGGACTCGATTATTTTGCATAGGCCGAGAGCTTCAATTTTCAGAAACTGAAATTCACTTGAGTGGTCTGTGAAACACTCGAGTGTTTTGAGTTGTCTGAAACCATGCAAATTTTGAAAACTCGAATTACTCGAGTGAATTTGAAAAGACTCGAGTGAATCAGATATGCTCAAAAACTTTTTCTAATTAAAACTGATTTAAAAATGAATTAAAATACTCGAGTGATTTAGAAAATACTCGAGTGGTTTTACCAGAAAATCAGTTTTGAACACATTTTGAATACATTTGCACAAAACTAGCACATTTAAAACCAACATAAACTTGGAATCAAAATCACTCTCAATTAAGATCATATATTTCACAATATCTCAAGGTCCAATCATTCATCAAGCATCAAGACATATTTAATTAGACACACTTGGAGATTTTTCAATAAAACACAAATCAATTAGCTAATGCTTGACTCATCTAAAATTCCAAGTTCCCTTCTTATGTGATAGAAGGTATCTCTTGGCAATGGTTTTTTAAAAATATCGGCTAATGACTTGATGTGCTAACAAATTCAATAGTGCAATCACCCTTTTGCACATGATCTCTACGAAAATGGTGTCTAATTTCAATATGCTTGGTCCTTGAATGATAAACCGGATTCTTAGTTAAGTTTATGGCACTCGTATTATCACATTTAATAGGAACACTTTTTAATTTCAAACCAAAATCCGATAGTTGTTGTTTCATCCATAATAGTTGAGCACAACAACTTCCGGCGGCGGTATATTCCGCTTCGGCGGTTGAAAGAGCAACACAAGCTTGCTTTTTAGAAAACCATGACACTAGTGAACTTCCCAATAAATGACAAGTACCACTAGTGCTTTTACTATCAAGCTTGCATCCCGCAAAATCGGAATCCGAGTAACCAACTAAACTAAGATTTGCATCACAAGGATACCATAAACCAGTATTTATTGTTCCTCTAAGATATTTAAATTTATGCTTAACCGCGGATAGGTGTGACTCTTTAGGATTAGCTTGAAAGCGAGCACACATGCATACACTAAACATAATATCCGGTCTAGATGCAGTGAGATGTAGGAGACTACCTATCATGCCCCTATATTTACTAACATCAACCGGGTTACCTGAGTCATGCTTGTCTAGGTAGCATGAGGTGCTCATTGGAGTGTAGGCTTCCTTGCATTTGTCCAATCCAAACTTCTCAAGGAGCTCTTTGCAATATTTTCCTTGATGCACAAAAATCCCCTCCTTGACTTGCTTGATTTGAAGTCCTAGGAAGAACTTGAGCTCTCCCATCATAGACATCTCAAATTCCTTTTTCATCAAATTAGAAAACTTTCTACAAAGAAACTCATTAGTGGCACCAAAGATAATATCATCAACATAAATTTGCACTAACAAGGTGTCTTCTTTAGTTCTATAAATGAATAGGGTATTATCAACTTTTCCCCTTTGAAAGTCATTTTCTAATAAAAAGGAACTTAATCGATCATACCAAGCTCTAGGAGCTTGTTTCAATCCATAAAGTGCCTTTTTCAATTTATAAACATGATTTGGAAATTCATGACTTTCAAAACCGGGAGGTTGCTTAACATACACCTCTTCATTTATAAAACCATTCAAGAAAGCACTCTTAACATCCATTTGATAAAGAGTAAATTTCATAATTGATGCAAAAGCAAGCAAAATTCGGATTTCCTCAAGTCGTGCAACCGGAGCAAAGGTTTCATCATAATTGATACCTTCCTCTTGGTTGTACCCTTGAGCTACTAATCTCGCTTTGTTTCTTATAATTAATCTGGATTCATCAAGTTTATTTCTATAAATCCATTTTGTGCCGATTATGGTATGATCATCGGGTTGAGGGACTAAGTCCCACACATCATTTCTAGTAAATTGATTCAATTCTTCTTGCATGGCCATAACCCAATGTTCATCCTTAATCGCCGTTTTAATGGAATCCGGTTCAATTTGAGACACAAAGGAGACAAAGTGACAAATATTAAGGATAGTCCTACGAGTTAATACTCCCTTTGAAATATCTCCCATGACATTGTCAATAGGATGAGCTTTTACCATTTTCAAAGCCTGAGCAAGTTCTTCTTTGACTTCTCCTTCATCTTTCAATTTCTCCTTCTCCTTCTCTTCTTTTGAAAACTCAAATCCTTCATCACCAACATCACTCAAAACACTATCTTCTTTCGAAGACTCATTAAAAACAACATGAATGGATTCTTCAATAGTCATAGTTCTTTTGTTAAAAACTCCATATGCTTTACTATGTGAAGAATAGCCCAAAAATATTCCCTCATCGGATTTGGATTCAAATTTTCCACGATGATCTTTTCCATTGTTTAAAACATAAACTTTGCGTCCAAAAACATGAAAGTGGGAATATATTTGGTTTTCTTCCTTTGTAAAGCTCATAGGGGGTTTTCTTGAGCATGGGCCTAATTAAAATTCTATTCATGACATAGCAAGCCGTATTAACGGCATCGGCCCAAAAATAATGAGGTACTTGAGAATCATTTAGCATGGTTCTTGCAAATTCCTCTAGCACCCTATTTTTCCGCTCTACCACTCCATTTTGTTCCGGAGTTCTTGGTGCGGAGTATTGGTGCTCAATACCATGTTTATCACAAAATCTATCAAATTTGTAGTTTTCAAATTCACCACCATGATCGGTTCTAATAATAATCACTTTTTGGTTGACTTGGTTTTGCACAAGTTTGACATGACGTTTGAAAGATTTTTAAGTCTCACTCTTTGCACTTAAAAATAATGTCCATGTAAATCTTGAAAAGTCATCAACAATTACCAAGCCATAATAGTAGCAACCAAAGCTTTTTACTTGAGAAGGTCTAAACAATTCCATATGAAGCATTTCTAATGGTCTTGTTGTGGACACATCATTTTTAGATCCAAAATGATTTTTGGTTTGTTTGCACTTCTTACAAGGAGTGCAATCACCTTCAATTTTAAAATTTAGCTTTGGTAATCCAACTACTAAGTCTTTGGATTGTAATTTCTTTAATTGATTTACATTAATGTGAGCGGTCCTACGATGCCATAACCAAGTGTCACTCTCTTTGCTAACTAAACAAGTAGATACCAAAGAGGTGATATTGTTCAATTCAACCAAGTAAGTATTATTAGACCTTTTACCAACAAATTTGATAGATTTATCTTTGTCACTTTTTATGAGACATTGAGTAGAGGTAAATAAGACATGGTTACCAATATCACATAATTGACTAATGCTCAAAAGATTGTGTTCTAATCCTTGAACATAAAGTACATTATCAATAACCAAGTTGGAAGAATTACCGACTTTATCAATACCAAGAATTTTGCCTTTGTTGTTGTCTCCATAAGTGACATATCCACCTTCTTGAGGAGTAAGCTCTATGAAATTCCGCTTATCTCCCGTCATGTGCCTTGAACATCCACTATCAAGATACCAAAGTTTCTTTTCCGTTCTAAGGCACACCTACAAGACAAAATCATTTGCTCATTTTGGGTACCCAAATTATGTTGGGTCCCTTTGGGTTAGCTTTGGGTGTTGCTCCCTTATCAATCCAAAGATAAGTGCCCTTTTGAAATTCAAAGTTCTTTATGTGGCACCTATTGTTTGTATGTCCAAACTTTCCACAATAAAAGCAAGTTGGTTTCTTTGTAAAATCAACTTTAGAAAATGAACCAACCACTTTATTGTTCTTTTTCTTGTGGACATAACCTAAACCGGTTTTGTTTGAATTGTTTCTTTGTGAACTAAGTAACCGATCTAGATTCCTATCACTATTGGAGAGTGTGTTGAGCTTGTTTTTCAAATCATTAACTTCCTTTTCAAGTTCACAACACTTCTCACAATGTGTGATAGTTTCCTTAGGATTTGCACATTCACATACATGACTAGAGTTAACAAGTTCTAAGGATGCATTTTGGAGTTTCAAGTCATTTATATATTTTTCCTATTCATTGATCTCTTTTTGATACTCCAAAAGTTTCTTTCCTTTTTCCTTGTTGACTTTAGAAAGTTTTTCAAATTCAGTTAACATTTCATTATATTCATTAAGCAAATCATCATAAGGAATAGTGAAAGAGGAAGAGTTAGAATTTTGAGATGATACCTCATCCTCACTTTCACCATTGTCAATTGAGGCTTCATTGTTGCTCCTAGGCATGAGACAAAGATTAGCAACTTCGTCATCCGAGCTACTTGATGAGGATTTTGCATCCTTCTCCGGTGCATCCCAAACAATGTAAGCCCTCTTGCCTTTGCCCTATTGGGTCTTCTTTTCACTCTTCTTCAAGTATGTGGGACATTCCATTTTGATATGTCCAATGCCTCCACATTCATGGCATTTTACTAATTCACTTGAGCTCTTGTTCCTTGATTTGTAATCCTTGGGTCTTTTATCTCTTGATGATGAACCACCCTTTTTGCCCTTGAGGAATTTATTGAATCTTTTTGAAAATAAGCTAATTTCCTCCTCATTGAGTGCATGATCGGAGTTCTCACTTGTAGAGTCATCTTCAACCTCTTTTGAGACTTTGGTAGAGGCCTTGAGAGAGATTCTCTTCTTCTTCTTATCCAACTCCTCATGTGTGCTAAGTCTTGATAGCTCTATCTCATGTTCTTTGAGCTTGCCAAACAAGGTGGCCAAGTCCATAGTGTTCAAATCCTTAGACTCCTTGATGGCGGTCACCTTTGGTTGTCATTTTCTATCAAGACATCTCAAAACTTTGTGAGTAGTTTCACCATCATGAAATTGTTTTCCTAGAGAAATCAAGTGACTAATGATATGTGAAAACCTCTTTTGCAAGTCATCAATGGATTCATTAGGGAACATGTGAAATAATTTATATTCATGAGTCAAAGAATTTAGTCTTGCATTTCTCACTTCACTTGTTCCTTCTTGAGTAACTTGCAAAGTTTCCCACATTTCTTTAGCCAACTTGCACTGAGAAACTCGATAAAATTCATCATGGGACAAGGCGGAGAAGATGATGTTTTTAGCTTTCAAATCTAAAGATGCTTTCTTTTTATCATCATCACTCCAACTTCTCCTAGGAATTTCATCGACTTCTCCAAGGGTGTCGAAGAATGAGCTGTGAAACCAAGGGTGAGGGATTTGGCACCAAAATAAAATGAAAACCCAGGAAACAAAATTAGATTAATTCATCCCAGTTGAAGCAAAATAATGGGATAAATAAGGTTTATGGGCTTTTTAATTATTAAAAAATAAAAAATTATTTATGTTATACCATTGATCCCGGTTCCGTGTTTTTATTATTGATCCCAATTGAAGTAAAACAACGGGATAAATAAAGTTTGTGTGATTTTTACTTTTTAAAAAATAAAAAATTATATATGTTATAACATTGATCTCGGTTCCGTGTTTTTTATAACCGGGATCAATAAATTCATGATATTTTTTTATTATCATTTGTATATTAATCCCAATTCCGCATCTGAACCGGGATTAATATTTGGCTATTTTTTAACAATTCTGTAGTAGTGCTAGGAATATATGGACCATCTTCTATTGCATCCCAAATTTCGGTATCTATTGCTACAATAAAAACTCTCATCCGGACCTTCCAATAAGCCTACCCTTCACCATTGAAAAATGGAGGGCGGTTTATTGAAGAGGATCCTTCTTGGTGATTGCTAGAGCCCATAGTTTCCAAAGGATCTTTCCGAAAAAGCTTTTACGCTCGATCTTTCGACCGAGCTCTGATACCACTTGTTGGAAACCAACAAGCGGGCTTAGCAATTACTAGAGGGGGTGAATAGTAATATGAAGACAACAGTGACTAATTTTCGGATGAAATTAAGATATAATTGATTTAGAACTGATTTTTCTGAAACAGGGCAAAAAGACTCGAGTCCTCTGAAGAACACTCGAGTGATATGCCAAGAACACTCGAGTCTTCTGAAGAACACTCGAGTGAATCGTGCAGAAGTGCAAAAAACAGTTTCAGAAAAATTGGCACTTTAAATCAATATAAATAAAACCAGTCCAGAGCAGATATATAACAGAGTAGTAAGCAATTAAGTAAAGCTATAACAAGTTAAAAACAACTTAATTACTGTGGAATTACTACTCAAATTAAAAAGCCCCTTTTGAGAAAACTTAGGATGGTTTTTGCTTGAAAGCTAAGAAAGCTATAAAAAGAGGACACCGCCAATTTTATCCTGGTTCACTCTCAATATAGAGAGCTAGTCCAGTCCCCCTAAGCACCTTAGGAGTTTCTACTAATATCAAATTGTTAGAAATATTACAAAGGATTAATGAGATGCCTCACTCAACCTAACCCTTCCAAGAGTGTACCAAACTCTTGAATTTCTACCCCAATTTGATTTTGGTGATGAAGACTCCTTCTTCCTAAGCTCCTTGAAACCTTCAAGAGCTCCACCAAGCTAAGAACCTCTTAGACTTTTGCTTGAGAACCTCCCAAGTCTTGATTTGAACCTAAGACCCACTTAGGTACACTTGGTTTCCAACCAAGATTTTGAAACAAGGACTATGAATGTGTATGGAGAAATACAAACAGTGATTTCTTCAACAATTAAGCACAATCTCTAACTCTTAAGACAAAATAATAACAATGAATGAGAGGTTGAGTTAGAGATAATTTTTCACTTGAGAGAGAATGAGCAAAAGGAATGTTTTAGGCTTGTCTTGTCCTTGTGTACAAAGGCAAAAATGTTCAGAGTATATGTAAGAGGGAATGAGAGAGAAAAGCCAAGTTAAAACCCCATTCTTGTCCTCTTCTAACGTTTAAAATATTTGCTGTCAGGACCAAAATACTCGAGTCTTTTTGGATCCACTCGAGTCTTTTGGTCAGACTCTGATAGTGATGCCTTTGTACTTGAGCCAACGGTTATATCTCTGATTTTAAGCAAAACACTCGAGTCTTTTTCAGACCACTCGAGTATTTTGATCAGAGTTAGTAAAAATTAAGTTTTTCTAAATTTATTTTCAATTCTCTTCTCAAGTATTAATCTTATGTAATCCCAACCTTTTCAAGCATTATAATTATTTATCCTAGGATGAGATTAACTCCTAAACTACCCACTCTCAACATAAAAATAAAAATAAAAATTACAATTAATACAAGATGAGAATGACTAGCTAATGGTGCACTTGATCTTCTTGACTTGATGAGCTTGAATTCTTCCTTTAAATCCATGATTTAATTATATTGTCATCATCAAAACTTTAACCACCTCATTGGAGACTTGATTCTACCGTTGTGACCTGGGAGGATCCCGTCCAAATCTTCATCGTTGAAAATGATCAGAACATTTTTTGCCGACCTTTTGGAGATTGGTTTTTGACTGACGGCTAAAATTTGGTTGATGTATCTCTTCCTGTCTGCTCTTTTTTCTCCGCCCCCGGCAAATCCTCCGGCAATAGTATTGACTAAGAACTCATTTGTGGTTGGATTTGTCTCAACAACTGGGCTAGGGTCGGTTTTTTGTCTTCCGGAATTCTTGTCGTCTGGTGATCTACTTCTTCGGCGCTTAGACCTTTCGGGGGAGTGTCATCTATTCCTGCCTCTTCGTCCTGCCGCATCTCTAATGTACTGTTGCAGTTTCCCATCTCTGATCATTTCTTCTATTAGATCCCTTAGCCAAATGCATTCGTCAGTCGTGTGCCCATATCCTTTGTGAAAATCGCAATATTTAGACCTATCACGCTGTGCACCCTTTCTTAAAGACGGGGGTCTTTGGGCCGAGCGTAAGTCGGTCTGCATCGTTTCTCGAAGGATCTGACTCCTAGGAACAGTCTGAGGAGTGTACTCCTGATATTTGTTCCTAGGGGGTGGCCTTCGGTCACGATCATTTCTGTCCTGTCTACCACCAAAATGTTCGTCATGTTTCTGTTTATTCTTACCTTGAGGGTAGGATCGTTGCCTATCGTCTTTAAATTTCTGACCTTTATGGAACTCCTCCAAGTTTATGAATTTATTTGAGCGTTGTCTGAGCTCGGCCATGTCTTTTGGAGGCTTTCCTATGAGTGATTTTCGGAAATCCCCTGGCTGCAAACCTTGAGTAAATAATAGCACAGCAACGCCCGACTCGAGCCGTGGGACCGAACTAGCTTCCGTATGGAAGCATGATAAATAATCCTTCAAAGGTTCATCCTGCTTTTGGGTAACTACAGCCAATGTATGATCAGATTTAGGTTGGATACAACTGCCTGTGTATCTATTTAGAAATACTCTTTTCATCTCCTCCCATGAATTAACAGAAATCCGAGGGAGAAATGAGTACCAACGCAACACCGAAGGCTCAAGGGTCATGGAAAAAGCTCGGCACTTCATCCGATCACCTCCTCTGTAATAGTTCATTGCCCCCTCGTAAGAAACAATGTGATCAACTGGGTCAGTTAGGCCATTTTAATGTGGCACGTTGGATGGGCCTAAGTATCCTTAAGGAGTTTCATATTCCATGATATATGGCGTAAAAGGATGTCCATGGTGAAAATCACCCTGATCATGGTCTGTAACTGGATTGGAGTCAAGGTGAAGGGGTGGGGGAGTTGCATCACGGGAACGGGTTGAGGGCCTAAGGGTTGAGCCATTTGGCTATGGACTTGCTGAGTAGTAGGTTGGTTTTGAGTGATTCTCGCCATTGCCTGTTGTTGGAGATCGGCGATGGCCTGTCCTTGCTGCTCAATTAACGCAGTTTGTCGATTCAATATGTTAATCATCTCTTTCCCGCGAGCGCGAGCGGATGCAGAGGTTGCATAGGACCTACTAGTGGAGTGGGCTCGTCGGGAATTACTATGGGCTGTTCTACTTGGGTTTAGTCTAGTGTTGGGAGTTACTCTATGGTCAGGGTTGGGTTGAGCTTGCGAAGTTGGGGTTCGGTGAGTGTTTCTCCCGTGGTGTCCTTGGGTTCCTGTAGATCTGGCTGTGTTACGGGTTGGAGGAGCAGTGCTGCTTGAATCTCCTCGGGTGGAAGAGGGTGGTGATGGAGGCAGTGGGGGAGGTGGTGGAGGAAGTAAATTCCGTAGGCTAGGGGGTGGTTGGGGATTTGTCCCGGTTCTAGGTTGAGATGTGTGTGGTGGTTGAGAATTGGTGACGTGATTCTGACTTTGTGAATTATGGGGAGGCTGCGGGTAAGTCCTCGTTCCAGAATGCGTTGTACGTGGTGGCTGCGAATTAGTCTCACGATTTTGATTTAGAAGATCTCGCAGGTCACCAGTGGGTTGTGGTTGTTGATCGTTATTGCTAACGTTTCTGGGTCTGCCGCGAGTACGCCCAATGCGATCGCAGAGATCATCAGCTTGGCTTCTAGTATAAACCATGGTGGAGGTCGAGATGATTTATTATTAGATCCCCATAGACGACGCCAATGTAGTGTCCTTAATCGAAATCACCCTTGAAGCTATGGAAAAATTCTAGGAATGATCCCAATCAAGATGTTGATGTAGGACTCTTTAGGATTTCTGTATACCCAATTGGGATAAACAGGTTCTCCCTAGTCAACAAAGTGTATGCTAGTGTCAACTTAGGGATGAGAAAGCATACCTTAGCCCCTATAGCATGGTGGTTCTTATAGGGGATTACCTGTTAGGTGTATCGTGGGCCTTTCTGATGAGGCTTGTGAAGAAGACGAATTCAATTGGGATTGGTCAAGGTCCTGATAAGGTTGCCTTCTTAAATATCGTATATGAGGAATTCTTATCCTTATCATGTTATCAAACCAAGCATCGTGGGGATTTAGGAGAAGTCATTAAGCTTATGAGACTGTAGGTGATAGCGATAAGGATGAAGATCCTGTGCTTGGGATTAATCTCATAAGCCTGTTACGTCCCCTTAATGCCCATTGGCTCGGTGTAGCGTGCCGACTGTATTTAGACTGTATGCCTTGTTCCAGCGTCTAACTGGTCGGACCAATATGATTCTGGTCGGATAGACTCTCGGTCTACTACAATAACTTCGCCCTCTCTGTTCTTCTTGTTGGAAATCAAGCTTTCCCAAGGACGTAAAGAGTTATACTAGAAGATTTCTAGAAGAGTGTTTTGATGATAACAAACAAGGTCTATCAATCAAGCTCTATCAAGCTCGAGGCTCAAGTTCAAGCAAATAGAGTATCTAAGTTAGAAGCTTTTCCCATAGGAACAATTGTAAGGTAATGAAGTTTTTATTACAAGTGTATAATGGCCAAAATATGTTTAAGTTAAGGAGAAGAAAAAGAATGTTTTTGAAATCATTTTAAGTTAGATTTTATGCTAAAAACGTTTTTGAAAACCTATGGTTACATACTCTGCTTTAGAAAATCAATTTTATGAAAATAAGCAGAAGTAATCGATTACCTCTCCTAGATAATCGATTACTATGTTTCTGAGTTGTGACCTGGGATTTTTAATTGGAGAAAATATATTACCTTATGTTATAATTGCTTACCTTTCTCACAGGAAACAGATAATCGATTACCTTGTTTGAAATAATCGATTACTTTCCTAAAAAATGAATTTCACCGTTTTCACAAAAAAGGAATAATCGATTACCTTGGATAAGTAATCGATTACTTTTAAGTTTTATTGATATCCGTGTCAGAATCAATCTTAAATGTTTCCAGATTTGCTTTTACATAATTGAATCTGAATTATTTCTAAATTTCGAATTTAAATATCTTTTTGAATTATTTCCTTATTAGTTTTGAAAATCAAATCTTTGATTTATTTCTTAAATTTATTTTATTTGATTTTGATTCTAAAATTTATTTTATTATATTTTATTTTATTTCTGAAATCCTTTTTGATTTATTGTTGATTTCAAAAGTTAATCTTATTTATTTGAATTTGAAAAAGAGTTTTGACCAATCCTAGTTTTTGGTTCTTCTCTGATCATCAAAAATCATGTTTCTTCTTCTTCTTCTCCAAGAACAAGCTTTTGATCGTTCATATTTTTCTTGAAGAGAAAAACACTTTTTTGGCCTACATACTTGTTATCTAACTTCATTGCCATAGAATTATATTGTTGTATCTGTGTTATTCAGAACACAACAAATTGTAATCACTCTCATATTCATCATTAACAACCGTAGTTGTAGGGAGTGAATCCCTTAGTGGAACGTGTGGCACGTTCATAGGGTGAGGAACCCTTGTGTGATATTTGAGGTCCCTAGGGAACGGAGGTTCCTAATAGTGTGCGGGGCGCTCTTAGTTGTAATTGGGTGCGGCTCAATTCAGAGGTTATAAAAGCTTGAGCGGGTCGCTTGGGGACTGGACGTAGGTCATTCGCTGGAAAGACTGAAACAGTATATAATTGGTTTGTGTGTTCCTCTTCAGATTGACCAAATGTGCTCATTTCATTCCAATGAATATGAAATACAGTTTGGAAAAGTTGACTCAGCTGTACATCAGAGACATAGTCAAATTGCATGGAATCCCTTCGAGCATAGTGTCAGATTGCGATCCAAGGTTCTTATCAAGATTCTGGCAGAGTCTCCAACAGGCATTAGAAACTAAGTTGAAGAATCTGGCAGAGTCTCCAGGCTATCATCCACAAACAGATGGTCAAACTGAGCGTACTATTTAGTCCCTTGAAGATTTGTTGCGGACTTGTGTTCTTGAGCAACCAGGCATTTGGGAGCAGCTTTAGCCATTGGTTGAGTTCACATACAACAACAGCTTTCATTCCAGTATCGGAATGGCACCCTTTGAGGTGCTTTATGGAAGAAAATGTCGGACACCTCTTTGTTGGTTTCAGATAGGAGAGAACTTACTCATTGGTCCAGACATTGTCCAGGAGACAATTGAGAAGATTAGGATGATCAAGGACATGATGAAAGCAGCACAGGATCACCAAAAGAGTTATGCAGACAAGCGTAGGAGGCCGTTAGAGTTTGATGAGGGAGATCATGTGTTCTTGAGGGTAACACCTACCACAAGCATCAGAAGGGCGATTAAGTCCAAGAAGCTAACTCCAAGATTTGTTGGACCTTATAAGATTTTGGAGAAGGTTAGGGCAGTAGCATACAGGATTGCTTTATGCAACATCCCAATTCAATAGAGAAATATAATATCATTTGACATTAAATAAAAGGTTTACAGTACAACTTGTTCGTTTTAAAATCTGGGATTTACAACATATTAGAACAGTAATTGGAGGAAAGTGGCATTTCTTTACTTTCTCCGACGTGAAACTCTGGTTCTTCGCCCCTCCGGACTTTACCTAAAATGTTAAACCACAAGGGAGTGAATATCTTTTCATAATAGAATAGAAATTAAGAATTTAAAATAAGTAAATGCGACTTATCACAATTTAAGTTATCAAATCATTAAACTATTAGATTTAAACATATACATTTCTCAAACAAACTATAGAATTCATAGGTTTATTAATTTTGTTACATTTATTTTTGCAACTACTTTTATCATAGTGTTGGTAGTTATTATTATTTTAACTCTCAATTATCCTATTCTTGGCTATGATTCAAATCCCACATATTTCCCTTTTTTGTTCATAACAACCTTTGTATCTTTCATGCGCAATTATATTATATTATCATCAACTATGTAATCTATTTATAAATCATCATGTAAGTCATAATCCTAGAACTTATTCTAGTACAATAACATGTCTTTTATTAATTAGTTATAAAGCCATCATTCCATATGTATTAGCATAATAACATTTGATACTTATTCAGGCATTTCATCGAATATCGTAGCTACACTAATTTCTAATTAGTTAAATTATAAGTTCTTAATAATAATCAAGCACATAAGTGTTTAATCCACCTACACAGGTAGGTGGTAGAGCAAAATCAACTATCCTAGGGTTTGATATATAAACATTAATCATTTACTAATTCCAAAACCTAATCTTTATTCTAAAAAGAAAAGAGTTCCTCTCTTACCTCAAGGAGGAAGAAAACCCAACTCCAAAGCACTTGATTATATGAGTTAGTTTCTAAAACCCTTCTCTTTTGGTTTGGTTGATGGAAACCGTCAAGAACCTAGAGGAATTATAGCCAATTGAAGGAGGAAGACTAAGATTGAGATGGGGTTTGATGGAAGAACATGAAAACAAGGGTTAGAATTGGTGAGAAGGTGTTTTTTGATGCTAATCTATGGTGTTGGGGTTGGATTTGGATGTGTGTAAGTTTGTTGGTGCATGAAAATGAGGTTTGGTGCATGAAAAATGGCTTATGGTGCGGTTTGGTGCGGACTGGTGCGGCTGGGAAGGAGTTGGTGTGTCTGCTCTCAAATTCTAGTGCGTCCGGTGCATATATATGCACCGCGCACCTGGGCTCACCGATCTTCTAGAAAAATATGGTGCGGTCGAGACTTTTCTGGTGTTGGGCAATCCGCGAGCTTGAGCGTGCCACCCTTGCGCCTAGGTGCACCAGGTCCACGCCTGGGCGCACCAAACCTGGCACTTGGGCGCACCAGCAGCTGTGGCAACAGGATTTTTGCACCGGTGCATCTGGGCGCACCGGCTCATGCCTGGGCGTACCGGTTCACTCCGAAATCCTGATTTTCGCTTTTTCGGCCCGATTTAAGGATTCCTAACCCTTCCTAATGTGACGACCCGCAAATTCCTCATCTGTTTTAAATGAATTTTTGAAATATATTTTATCAATAATGGATGTATGGATGTGAAGATGAGTATTTTCATGGATTTACAGCCAAAGATTTCATTATTCGAGATTTCTTTAAGAATTGGAATTCTTTGTGAACTTTAATAGATTGACTAACTTTGAGAATTCGTATCTTTTTAACCGTAACTCCGAATTTTATGATCTTTATATGAAAACGATCATATTGAAATGTAGATTTCAAAAATGTAACTTTTATATTTTTCTGGGTTGATTTGCAAAAATTTATTTCCAACTAATTAAAGGACGAATTTCTAAAGGATAAAGTGGTAAAAATAGTTTTTAATCTCCAATGAACTTTTCCTTTTGAGGATCTCTTTTATATATGCAAATATGATTTTAGAAAATGAAATGAGGGCTATATCTATAGCCAAGGAGTGCAGTTAATTGTTTTAGCTAAAGTGTGTATTTTTGAGTCTTATTTGCGATTGTTGATGATTGTTATGTTATAAAAAGGGAAAATTATTTTATGTGATCTTATAAAATGAATTCGAAATAAAATGAGTATTTGATGTGAGGTGTATGTGAATGTTTGTGTGATTCATGAATTCTTTGCATTCTATTATTTTCCCTTAAGGTGGCATAGCATTTTAATGTTTTTATGATGTGTGTGATTAGGAAAATGAAAATTTAAAATGTGAATAAGTGTGTATAGGTGGCAAGCATGCATGAAGGGAGAGTAGAAAGTTTATTTTCTTCTAGGTTAAGAAAATTAAAAGTAAAATTTAATCCATGGAAAATGAATTAGGAGATGTGATGTAGGAAACAAAATGATGAGTGATTAGACCTAATACCCTAAATTACTCCTCATTGTCCCCTTGATAAAATCCACCCATGCAACTTGTCAAAGTACCAACATTACCCCTCCTAGATGCACATAGGACCGAATTTCTCATAAGGGCAAGAAGGGAAATCATGAGTTGGCCTATAAATATAAGAAGCCTAGTTCATTTCCCTTCCAAACCTAATTCATTTCTTTCATTTACAACCAAACACCAAGTCTTAAGAGCTTATCAACTCTTAGACTTAGAGAGAGAAAAAGAGAGAGAGAGAGAGAGAGAGAGAGAGAGAGACAGAGGGAGGGAGGCCGTGAGATAAGGAAGGAGGAAGAAGAAGGTTTGGAGCTTGATCAAGAGTGTTCTTTGAAGATCCAAGTACTAGGAGGCTAGGAGATCATCTTTTCTCTTGGTAGGTGATTCCAAGAGCATGAAGAGTTGTGTTAGTTTGGGTTTTTCTCTTTTGATCTTGTAATCTTTCTTTTTATTTTTCTTTGCATGTTGATTTTCATAGCTTTGAAGATGGGTGCATGTGATGTTTGTGCATGATCATGGACTTTTAAGACTAAAAGAAACTTTTAATATGCTAAATAATGGATCTTGATGCTGTTTGAGTTAGATCTTGAAGATCTAAAGAGTTGTTTGGTATTTTTGTGAGTTTAAAATAAATTTCTTTGCATGTTAAATTTTATTACTTAAAACCATGATCTATGATGCATTCATGAGATTATTTGATGAATAAATGTATGATCTAAGCTTGATTAATGATAAAAACGAGACCTTTAGCCTTGCATGTTGGTTTGATGATGATCTTGGTTGATTTAAGTACATGCATGTGATGATCCATGATTAATAAGTGAAAAGTTAAGATCTTGAGCCTTGCATGTTAAATTTAAGTGAAAAGATTTGGTTTTTCTTTGATGCATGTAATGATCTTGACTTGATCTTTGATAAAGCTCTAATCTTGAGTCTTGCATGTTGTTTTGGAGCAAAAAGATTTGATCTTTCTTGATGCATGTCACGGTTTTGAGAGAAATCAAGGAAAGCAAGCTTTTGAAAATGATTTTTGATTCAAAAAGGATTTGATCTATGCATTATGTTCTTGCATGTTGAAAATTTGAAGCTAAACCTTGATTTAAAGTGATGTTTATTCGGCTTAAGCTAGAAAATTTAGAGGTCATGTGTAACACTCCTTGTATATCATCTTACTTTATAAGAAAAGTAAGAAGTTTATGAAAACTTGGACTTGTTATCGTTGGAAAAATATCTGAAAATAATAATTTTCCCTTCCCTTGAAAATTCCTTTTCACAAACACTTGATTAATAATGAGGCTGACTAACAAAATCAGAGTTTGCGGAAACATAGTAAAATAATCATATTATACCCTCAAAATGTATCAAGTGTAACAAGTCCATGGATACCAAATAAATATTATTATGAAACCAAATTTGTCTTATGATACCTCTTTCAAAATGTGTATCATAATAATACTATTAAAAACAGAGATGTTATAGAGCTAGTCACTGGTCCTCTGTCCAATCATTTATCTGGCCGGATCCTCGATATCTGCACAACGGGTTCCCAACCCACACTTTCTACATTCTGCATGCACCTAAGGGACATCTCCCTTAACTGATTCTTGTGCAAGCTAGATGCACGATCAACACCTAATAAGGGCATGGGGGTTAGCTATACATATTCACATAATCAAATGAGAATAAAACTAACATTCACAAGTCAACATGTAGCAAATCATGATGCATAATCATATGAGCACACCCGGTTAATCATAATAGTTCTTTCAATGCAGGTGGCATGATGCATGATATTCTTCCACAACTGAGGCCTCTAAAAGTCCATCTTGGACGTCCATCCAATACACCGTTGTGTTCCCGAAACACTGACATTCATTCCCAGAACGTAATGCCAAACCATACTTGGATAAATACGCAACACTCCCAGAGTGTGCACCACGTTCCCAGAACGTGTAGCAAACCATACTTGGATAAATACACAACACTCCCAGAGTGTGCACCACGTTCCCAGAACGCATAAAAACCAGGTCCCGGACACTGGCCACATATCTATAATGTGTCATCAAGTAGGTTGCATATCAATGTGTTCCCAGAACACTATCATACGTTCCCAGAATGTATAAAACCAGGTCCCAGACACTGGCCACATATCTATAATGTGTCATCAAGTAGGTTATAATTTGGTACTCCCGGAGTACCCTCCTCATATTCCCAGAATATGATAAACGTTCCTACCAACCCATCTTCCATTCTATATGCATGAATGCACAATCATCAAGGTTGGTTTTATCTTTAATTCTATTATTATACCAATGTGTTCCCAGAACACTAACATACGTTCCCAGAACGTATCGCAAACCATACTTGGAATATAATCAAGCACCACTCCCGGAGTGTGCATCACGTTCCCAGAACGTATCCAAGAAACCATGTCCCAGACAATGGCCACATTCCCAGAATGTGTCATCAAGTAGGTTGCATCAGTTTGGTACTCCTAGAGTACAGGGTCATGTTCCCATTAATTCCATTATTATGACTTAGAAAACACCACTTCTGAATGATATCTTGAGGTATGGCTTTACTCATAAAATTCACCTTTGAATTTAAATTTAACATATGCTCATAGACCTGGATTGAGAGAATATAATCATTGGTATTAGAAATCATTACTTAAAAACTTAACTTTTATTTTTAAGTTTCAGGTACTAACCGGTTACATCATCACCTAACCGGTTAGAATTACATACCTGAATATAAAACCACTGATTTTCCAAGAATCTTTTCTTAAATTCTCTACTCAATCCAATAACAAGGTCTTAGCATACCAGAATACCTCAAGTTCAACACATAATATCATTCAAAAGATCTAAGTCATAATCCAATTTCATTTATGCATAATTTCCTCTTGAAATTATCTCATTACCTTAAGGTATTAACTCTTTAACTGCAATCTGAACTATAACCATGAAATCAACTTATTTTCAGATTGTTTTCCATGAAATTAAGGCCTAGATTTGAGTAGGATTTATAAGACCACAACACTGATTTTGTAAACTTATTTTCTTTTGCATTTTAACAGTGTCTAACCGGTTACGAATATCGAGTAACCGGTTAGATTATGCAGTCTGACACTAAAACATGAGTTTTAACAAACCATTCTCTTCATTACTGAAATCTAACCAAATTTCAACCTTTAACAGAGTACCTATACCTTAAAAAAATATGTTTAAACACAGAAACATATCTATCTTGCATGCATTCAATTTGGATACTCAAATTGCACATAATTGCACATATTTCACAACTTAATGCATCAATTCACATAATATCCAAATAAGTCATGAATCCAACATCAATATAGCTTGCATGCATCTCAATAACATTGCTCATAACAATAATTGAGCTCAGATTGGCCTCCAAGCCACTTAACCATTTCAACTTATGCCCTTTGAGTCTCTTGGTGACTCATCCTATATTCTACCACAATTTATTCTCATTCTAGCAAATAGTAAGCTTCCCCCTTACCTTAGGTTCGTGCTTGATGAATCTAATCACTGGAATTTGCCAGATCTCCCCAGAATCCACAATCTCCATTTTCAGTCCACAACAGGTTTGACAGGGTCCAAAAACCAGAAGATTTGACATAGCAATTGGCCAAAGAAATTGGGGAAACCAATTAGGACTCAATATAGGTAACATGCACTAGAGAATCAAAAAGGTTTGAGACTTAAAGGTTAACTATGCTTACCAAAATCGAATCTGGAATTCAGCTTCCAGAACCAGAACAACAGAGAATTCAGTTTTCCACCTCCAACTTCCAAGCTTGATTTCTCCTTCCACATGAACTCTCAACTCACAAACTTGGTATCTTTGCAAAGCTCAAGATGTAAGCTTTGCAATGGTGTATAGTTCTCACCCTAACTCTCAGAAACAAGAAGGAATTTCCTTGGACGAAAACAGAACCCTAATTCGCTCACTTAGTATGAAATCAGATGCATCAACCCTCCTTGATCGAGGCCGTACCCGATACAAATAAAAATAGTTTAAATATAGTACTAGGAAGTGACTCCTAGGTCGTCTCGCAAGGAATATCTTATCAAGCAAAAGGTCGAACACATAGTATGCATAGAAAACAGGGGGGGTTTTTTTTGTATTGAATATTGAATAATTGAAATCAAAACAGAATTAAATCAAAACGAAGAAACAGATAAGGAAAAGCGGATAAACCCCTTTGGCTCGCGTTCACAACTCTATCATCGGTCACAAAAGATCAATTTCTTTCCTCTTCACTGTCCAACTCGTGAGAATTAAATACTAAGCGAAAATTCAATTCTCACCCCAAAACCCAAACCTCTAATTAAGCATTAAAAGCCAAAGCATGGAGTTTTTACGAGTTTGCATAAATTAAGCATTCATACACATGGATTATCTCTATATAATGGAACTAAGCGAACCATAACATATCAATAAGCATGAAAACAGTGAATAAAAACGAAATAGCATTAAGAACAAAACCTCAAGAGTATGTGATACATTACCAAAGGGATTTAACCTAAGAGTTTAGCCTTCCATGATGAAATAAGTCAAAAACGTGTAGAAAAAAGGGAAGAGAGAGAAACCCTAGCAGCCACCACAAGCTTGGAGAGCAAAACAAAGCCTTCTCTATGAGAGAGAATGTAAAAAAAACGTGAATGGAAGGTCTCTCCAGGGTTTACACGAATTTGGCTTTTTTAAATCACAAAACGGGCCTAAATCATGGTCCCAAATCCTAAGGAAAGCTTATCTCTAAATTAAATCTAAAAATATCTTATAGATAAAATCTAAATCTTAAAAGATATAACTAAATCTCAACTAATCCTAAAGATAGATTACAATCTTCACTTCATCATATATCTTCTCTTCCAAAATTAAATCTTCATTCCCAAAATGTCCAAAAAGCCCTTGTGCCAAATATGACCTGAAAATAGAAATAGAATTAATTAGGCTAAATAATCCCAAATTAAACAATATTCAGAATATTAGTCCAATAAACTCTAAATCACTAAATCAAGCTAAACAATGTCAAATAGGCAACAAGTATCAATAATAGGAGTAAAATAATGCAAGGAATAATGGGAAATAAAATGCTCATCACTCCTTCTTCAGGAATTCATCTATTTATAAGCAAATTAGATGAACATGCAGATGGACGCGTGTATTTCCACTCATCCCATGCAGTAATCGTGGCGAATTTTGGATTAATCAAGTGATTACTCATCAAAATCCACTAACCCAGTTCCTGAGTTCATCGTGTAACCGGTTACAAAGCCCTTCTAATCGGTTACATACTGGTAAAATTCAAAAATTAATAATTTAATTACTCTTTCTTCGAAAACCTTTTTAATATTGCAATTAGGTCCCAACCCAAGGACTAAATTACAATATTCACATTTTTGTACAAAATAACCATATAAAAATATATCTCATATTTTTATATAATAAAAACACATAATGTACAAAAACTAAAACCTTCAAAATCAATTATAAAATAATTGTTATAATTAATTTCTTGGTTATTTGGGAGACGAAAATTAGGGGTGTTACATCATGCTTTGATTCTCATGAAAAGGCACATGCATGTTGATTTTACTTGATTTAAGAATTTTAAATTGCATGCAAGAGATTTGAAATGAAAGCTTTGCTTAAGTCATGGTGAGATTCGGCCAATGCATGTTAACTAGGTTAGGATTCTTTTCATGAAGTGACATGAGGTAATGAGTGTGTTTTGTAAGTTAATGCTAAGCAATGTGTTGAAATTGTGTTGTGGTTATTTCTTTTCAATTCGGTTTTTGGTGATGGAATTGGATAAATGAGTTAGTTATTTCAAGAAAAGTTTGCAATGATTTTGATTTTATTTCTTTGCTGTCCAAGAAATTATCCTAAGGTATTTCCATTTTAACAGTATTTTCAATGGATAAAAAGTATGAGTTTTTAATTACCGTTTGAGATAATAAAAGCTAGATGGAAAAATATCGATTTTTCGGTGTTTAAGGAAATAAAAATGTGGCTGGACCAATTTCATACAACAACCTAAAGTTTTTATTTAATTGGTATTATTGTGCGTTTTCAAATGATTTTGAGAGATTTCAAGTACAAGAAAAGATTTGGAATTGTTTTAACAAGTGATAATGAATGTGTTTCATGTGACGATTTAAAGTATATGAACTAGTAATCTTGGTTTATTTTGGCTTAGTCAATTCGGTTTCATTGAGTTAAAGTAGGTAATTATGAAATGAATTATTTTGGAAAAGAATGTGAGTTGTATGATTGCTTTGGTGTTGGTTAATTAGGTATATGAATTAATTTAATTAATAAAGTGTTACTTGATTAATGTATATGTATGCTCACTTAAATAATTTAAAGCCATGAAATAATATGTGCTATATGACTATGTTGATTGACTTATTAAAGTGTTGTTTGTTGTTTGTGTGTTGGCCAATGTTTGGAGAATGTTCGTATACGTAATTGATTTTGAAATTAAGTAACCTTGAGTTTATTTGGTTTGACTTATTTGAAAACATGGGATATGTTTAGTGGCTGTCCTCAGTTTGTAGTTATTGATAAAGCTTGGATTTTAAAGTGTTAAAGCGTTAATTTTGAGCTAAAGAATTATTTGAAACAAAAGTGCTTTTACGATGTTTTCGGATTTTATTAAAGTGAAATGTGCAAAGCAATTCTTTGCTGTCCAAAGTTGTTTAAGGTTGTTTCTTAACTTTAAAAGTGTGTTCATATGGTTTAAAGTATGGTTTTCAAGTGGTATTTGAATTGGGAAAAAGCCGGATTAAAAACGGTGAATTTTTCGGTATTTTCGGATATGATTTAGGTGCTGTCCAAGACGGACCAGCAACCGAATCAATTGATTTAGATTACTTTATTTGATGTTTTCAAATGGTTTTGAAGTACTTAAAGTACTAGAAAATATTAGAGTTGTTTTGAGAAATCGATTATGTTTTAAGTCTTCTGACGAGGAATGAAATGTGTTTGAGTTAAGAGAAGATTTTCTTGATGCAAGTTAATAACGTAAAAGTGTTCTATTTAATACGAGGAATTTTAAAGACGAGGGATTGGAGCAGCTGACAGCGATAAGGATCGCGGAAATCGTGTGCATATATTTGCTAGGACCTGAGGTGAGAGAGAAGCTTTCCTAAGACACCGTGGTATTTAGGTGATTTATTAGGACGTTCCGGATCATCTCAAAGATCGGAACTTGGTGGTTCTGAGTCAGTAGTATATTGGCAATTGTTTGTGTTGTGTGGCCACTTATACGAAGGAGACAAAGACCACATGTTGTTGTGTGATGAAATTATATGATGATGATTTGAAATAGCATGCATATGTTTAGATGTTTAGATGTTTAATTATGTATGATGATACTGAATTGTGGATAATAAGAGTAGCATGCTGATGGACGTCTGTTACGTCTTGAGAATGAGATAATGTGAATAAGTTTATGAAAGTAATGAAATATGATTGAAGAGAAAGATGAATAAGATAATGTGGATTAGATTGTGAAAGCAAAAGATACAAAGAGAAAGATATAATACCCTGTTTGGCTTAAGTCCTTAATTGAATAAGGCAGCCTTGATAAGACATTAAGAAAAGAAATAATGATATGAGATATGAGAATGATTTTAAAAGAGATATGAGTTGAGCTTGAGAAAGAAATAAGATATCATGAAAGTCAAGAGAATGTGATAAGAGATGAGATATGATGTGAATGAAAGTATCGTAATGACGTCGAGCCAGAGCTGAGGAAAGCAGTGTTGTTGTTGTTGATTGAAACAAGATGTGATATGAGTGGAGCTTGGCTCCTTTGTTGATGTTTATGGGAATGAGACTAGTGTTGAGTTGAGCTTGCTCCTCCACTGGTGCTTACTGATATGAGATGTGACATGAGTTGTGAAAGCGAAGCCAGAGGGCTAATGTTTCAAAGGAGATCTGTTGTGATTCTGAGAAAGATTGTGAGAAGAGATGTTGAGAAATATTGTGAAATGAGAAAGATCGTGAAATGATATGTTGAGAAAGATGATGAAATGAGATGCAAGTATGTCGATGCGATCCCAGCTCTGTGCTCTGTTGAGAGAAGATAAGAAAAGTAATGTTGAAAGTTAGTGGTCGGGACTCGTTGAAGGGATGCACTAAGGATGAGCCGACCTTAGGGTAATAACTAAAACACTTAAAAGACATTGACGAATGCGGTGAGCGATGAGTGCGAAGTAGTGGAGAGGAAGATACCATGGGTATCTGCGGATACTCAGGAGGAGATTGCATTAGGGGAGGCAATGACGGTGAAACGTCAAGAAGCCTTGAGTACTTTCTAGGCAGAACAAACTCCGTATGTGGTATACCAGACGTGGTAGGTGTCGTGTTCTTAACTGAGAAGGTCGTGTTCTTAACCGAGATCAACCTTAAAGCTATGGAAAAGCCTTGAAGAATGATCACTGTCAAGATATTAATGTAGGACTCTTTAGGATTTCTGAAGATCCAATTGGGATAATCAGGTTCTCCCTAGTCAACAATGTGTGTGCTTGTGTCAACTTAGGGATGATAAGACGTACCTTAGCCCCTATAGCATGGTGGTTCTTATAGGAGATTACCTGTGTTCTTTGGGCCGTTCCGATAAGCCTTCTATGGAGGTGGAACTCAAGTAGGATTTGTATAGGATATGATAAGATCATATCCTTAAACCCTGTAAGTGATAAACTTTATCCAATTCTGTTATATCTAACCAAGAGTCGTGGGGAATCCAGTGATAGTTACGGTTTGATAAGGCTGTAAACGATAAGGATTAGATTGGAAGTCCTGTGCCAGCTGAAAACCTTATCAGTACGTAACCGGTGGAAACCCAGTTTGCTCGGTATAAATATCCGATCGACGCCCCTGTATCAGTATCGAAGTAGTGGGAGTAATGAGCCCCTTTGGTCTGTCGTAGCCCGGTTTACCAAAGGTCCACTACATAAGCCCCCCAAGCTCGGTTGGGTGATTTAAGCCCTGCCGAGCTTATGAGACGAACGAACCATATTCCGACCGTATCTCCATTGATCAAAGTAGAAGCCAAGTCTCTTTTTGCTTCGAACGGAGCTGTCGTTTGATTGACCCCGGAATGACCTTCTGTTACTCCCTGAATCTACACGTGTCTTTAACCTTATCGGGAAGCGTACCGTTATGATTTCAAACCTATCAGAGGTGCCACGTAGTCTTTTTCCACGCGGAATGGGCTTTTTGCAACTAAGGCCCAAACTTTTTGAGATAGTGGAGGGAAGTTAAAAGAAAACCAAAAGGCGGTTTCTCATTTCCACCGATTCTCTTTCTTCTTCGTACGTTCTCTTGAGAAATTGGAACTCAGAAGTGAAACTGCATAAAGGCCTCCTTGCAACAGCTTCTCGCCAGGGCCTTGATCGACGCTTCCTCTGCATTTCTTATTGCCTTGCGTTCTTTGTCTTCATTGCTTTTGATCATTCGCTACTAGCAGGTAACTAAACTTTCTCCTTCAGAGCATTTCTATTTTTGCTATCTTGATGTCTTCTTCGTTCTTGCATGTGGTTGTTGCTATTTGTTTACTGCATTTCCAAGTGTTGGATTTCGCTTCTAATATTTTATTGTTGTTTGTGCTCCACTACTGTTTCTTTGTCCCCGATTTTTGACGAAATCGCTTTATTTGTACATTTCTGGGTTTACTCACTTTTCTGGTTTTGAAAAACTTTACACATTTCTGGGTTTTTGGGTTTTCTGGGTTTTGCGAGTGTTATTTTTTCTGGGTTGAGGGGTTTACTTTCTGGGTTCAGGAAAAACCCCAAATCGTTTTGTTGTTGTTGCTGTGATACCTCGCTTGCCCCTCAAACTTCTTTATCCGCTTTACCGCCTATTGAGCGATCGCTGTAGAATTTCTTAGGTTTGCTTTACGTTTTTCTGCACTTAAATTCTTAGGGTTGGTACTGGAGCGTCGTTTATCATGAGTGAGGAATCTGTAAACTCTGATGTGCCAAGAACACATAAAGGAGGAAACCCAGAGGTTTTTGTTAAACCGATTGCCATGCATTTCCCTTGGACTTTAAGAGAGTTCAGGAAGGGTGTGATTCAGTATAGGATCGCCGAAAGGGTAGAACAAAGGAGGTTAAGGAGGCTTCATAGAGGTATTAGACGTTTCAATCGGTTTTGGGAAACTCTACCCAGAAAGGGAGGTGTTCCCAAACCGACCGTAAGTTTTTGATCAAGTTTTTGTGTTTCTGACTCCAAGTGTGCCCCCTTTTCCTCAGGTATGAAGAGAAAGTGTGTTACTAATCCCGAGTTGTACCCTCTTCCTCCAGATTCAGATGAATATGACTGGGTGGACCGAGAGGTTCTTGGCACTCAATCCGAGCTTACAACACATCAATCATTAGACCAAACACGAGCCATAATTCTTCCATGTCCAGGAGACAACGCAGGGAATTTGTACTCCATTACTCCAGTGGGTGCGAATGAGAGAGTCTGCACCAAGATTCCTGAGGGTAGTACAGGCTTCTATTTTTACGAAGAGGTAATCACTCGGCTTGGGATAAGGCTGCCTTTTACTGATTTTGAGATGGGGGTTCTGAACTTCCTAAGAGTGGCTCCTACTCAGCTGCATCCGAACGCATGGGCGTTTGTGAAGGTTTTTGAACAGGTTTGCTCAGCCATGAATTGGGCTTGTAATCTTCGTATCTTTTTTCATCTTTTTGCTCCACAGTGTAATTCATTTGAGAAAGGTTCGGCTAAGAAACCCTGGGTTTCATTGAAATCTCGCCGAGGATATGCTTTGTTTACCAAATATTCTGAGTCCTGGAAGGGATTCAAACCTTTTTTCTTTAAGTACAACTTTAATGGTACGGGGGTCTGCTGGTTTACCCGACCTGGGGAAAGACGGGCTCTTCCGTGGTTTCCTCTTCAGTGGAGTGCCAGTTTCTTCAATCGACCAATCGCTTCATACTCTTCCGACTGGAAAGAGCTTGCTGAATTTGAGAAGGAGGTTTGTCGGTCGGTTGAAAGTTACTTGCAGAAAAATGGGATGATAGAGACGAGGGATATTGTGAATATCCCTTCTTCGGAAGGTAAAACGGAGCTTGGTATAGTGTATTTATTTCGCTTTTCAATTTTTGTGGTTTGATCGGCTCTGACGACTATTGGTTTTGTTTTTCTTTGAGTTTGTGGTTTGATCGGCTCTAACGTCTATAAGTTTTGTTTGCAGAAAACATGGCCGCTCGTTTGGCAGCTCTGGTTCAAGGTCAAGGTGGAAAGAAGAGAAACACTCCTGCCACTTTTGGATCCTCAAATCTGAGTACTCCAAGCTTGAGTACTTCTAGCCCAACTCCCTCTGCCTCGGCTGCCGAGGCTTCTCCTCGGCCAGCCGCCAATATGGTTGCTGTTGCTTCAACTGTTTCTATAGCCCCTGGTGGTCAAGTTCAATCAACTTCTCCTCTTCAACCCCTTCGCCAACGCCGACGAGTGGACAAAGGAAAGGAAAAAGTAACCGAGGGTGTAAACCCAAGGACTGAGGGACCAAGTGCCCGACCAACTGCTGCTCCAACTTCTGCTGAGAATCCTCCTGACACATCCATATGGGATGTGCAATTTGATGAAAGATTTGGGAAGTACATCTGCCCCGAATCGGATTGCACTCGTTTCGGGACGCTGACTTCCGACGAGTGGTCACGCTGCAACATGACACTTGCTAAGTATCTCCTCAGGGGAGCCAACCTTGCCTATTTCTTGGCCAAACATCCTGATGGTCTTTTCACTGGCTATAACGCCGAACAAAGGGAAGCTCGGGATCTTTCTGCTGCTCAAGAAGCCAGTCTTTCGGATGAGTTGTCCCGAGTGAAAAATGAATTGGAGAACCTGAGGGCTGATAAGGGGGAATTGGTTAAGGAGAGAGATTCCTTAAAAGCTTCCCAAAAAGCAGCTGAAATCAAGAGGCAAGAGGCGGAAGAGACTCTGAAAAAGGAACTTCAAGTACATCAGCAGAGGGTGGATGAATTAAAAGCTGAGATTGATAAGTCGGCGGTGGTTGCTCGGAAGCTGAGAGAGAAAGCACTGTTTCACAAGAAGAAGGCGGAGACCAACTTCTATAACTGGGAGAAGGTGGTTGATGATACCTTTGTCTCTACCATTCAGCAAGTTCAATTTCTGAACCCTGAGTTGGAATTCAGGGTGGTTGGGGCTCACCCATTTCATGCTATTCAAGATGGGAAGTTGATTGATCTTTCATCTAAGGCTGAGGTAGATTTGCAGGCTGAGGATCTTTCTAATCCCCTTGAGGAGCTGACCGAGGCACCAGACTTTGATGACTCTCAAGTTGTTTTATCTGATATTGAAGAATGATATTTCACCCTTTGTTGTTTTGTCGTTTTGTCATTTGCTCAATGTATTCTGAGCGTTTTAACTTGATGCTTTTGTATTCTGCCTTGTTGAACAACTTACTTTATCTTGCTTTCGCTTTTGCTGAAGAATTTACTTTATCCTGCTTTTGCTCGTGTTGAGCATATTTTGGATAATTTATATTACTTTGCACCTTTTGGAAATGATATCATGATATGACGTATTTTTATTTTTCACTTCGTTCGTCACGCTTTCATAGTTACTAATGTGAATTTAGACTATATAATTCATTGTGGGTAGAACTCAGATCGCCGACCTTAGCCAAAGTGGGATCCTCGGACCGCGAAGTAAGGAAAGTAGTTTCCTGGGTTCGGGTGTTCTATAAGTACGTTGCTGAACTCTCGTAAAGAGTTGGGCCTCGATTTAGCTCGGTGGCTAGCCGAACCAAATGAGTCGCGTGTTACTTCACAATGTTCATACAATTTCAAATAAACCGATGCATTTATTGATAAACGAATAAAAAATGAAGTTGTTCCTTTGATAACAAATTCCTAACATCTCAATTCCTAACAAATGTTTCTAAGCTGAGAAGGTTGTTGCCCTTCGTTTTATTCAAACTAAAAATTTCTGAGTAATGAAAAGCTATCCTATAAAGAGTAAAAAGCAAAATACGAGCTTAACTGTAATAAGTTCTGAGTTTGGCGACGTTCCATGTGTTGCCAATTTCCGTGCCCGAGAGAGACTCTAACTTGTATGCTCCAGATCCGGATTTGGCCTTTACTCGATATGGTCCTTCCCAGTTTGGCTGGAGTTTTCCAACTCCAGCATTTCCTTTGCCAATATCAGCTCGACGAAGGACTAAGTCGCCAATCTCAAAGCTTCTTGGACGAACCCTCTTGTTGTATTCTCGAGCCTGTCGCTCCTTCATTTTGCTTTCATGAACTGCCGCATTTTTTCGAATTTCTTCCAACAAGACCAGCTCCTCAATAATCAAATGGTCATTTGCCTCTAAAGGACGTTCAAGTGTCCTGAAGGTGGGAATTTGCTTTTCGATTGGAATGACTGCGTCACAGCCGTATGTCAAACGAAAAGGAGTTTCTCCTGTGGACGAGTGTACTGTTGTTCTGTGTGACCATAAAACGCTCGGAAGTTTATCTGCCCAAGTGCCAGCAGCATTTCCGAGCTTCTTTTTAATCCCATCTAAAATGGTTCTGTTGGCTACCTCAGCTAACCCATTAGTTTGTGGGTGTTCAACAGAGCTAAAATAGTGGGTGATGTTTAGGTCGGCTGCTAATTGTTGGAAGTGTGATGCTGCGAACTGTGACCCGTTGTCAGTGACTATGGAATGTGGAACTCTGAATCGAGAAATTACCTCCTTGACAAAGAAAGATTGAATCCGAGCTGTTGAGATTGTTGCTAACGGCATTGCTTCGATCCACTTAGTGAAGTAATTGATGGCGACTACTGCAAATTTGAGTTGGCCAGGTGCGGAGGGAAACTTTCCGATGATATCCATGCCCCATTGGTAAAAGGGGCCAAGGAGCACCTAGAGAGTGTAACTCCTCAGCAGGTTTTTGATAGATATCACTATGAAATTGGCATTAGGTACATTTTTTGACATGTTCCATAGCGTCTTTCTGCAGTGTAGGCCAAAAATAGCCTGCTCGGATTACTTTTCTTGCCAAGGACTTTCCTCCCATATGGCGACTGCAAATTCCACCCTGAATCTCCTCCAATATTTCCTCAGCTTGGGATGAGTTGACACATCTGAGCATGGGGGAGCCAAAGCCTCTCTTGTATAGGACTCCATTTAGAATTGTGTATTGAGCAGCCTTTTTGACTAATTTCCGAGCCTCGGATTGATCTTGAGGGACAAACCCATGTTGCAAGTAGGTAAGAATTGGGTCCATCCATGACTGAGATAATGAGACCGTCAGAATAACACTAGGCCGGGGAATGGTTTCTTGTATCAAAGTTTTATTATTTTCCGAGCCTTTTGTACTTGCCAGTTTGGATAGAATATCAGCTCTAGAATTCGAATCTCTCGGCACGTGAGAGATGTTAAATTCAGAGAAGTTTGAGATGATTCGTTTTACCTCTTCAAGATATTTCTGTAAAATGGGCTCCTTTGCCGAATACTGACCTTTGATCTGAGAAACTACCAGTTGTGAATCGCTGAACACTGACACTTGCTCGGCTCCGAACTCCTGAACCATCTTGAGGCCTGCGAGAACTGCCTCGTACTCTGCTTGATTGTTTGATGTTTGAAACTCAAATTTCAATGAGTATTCCATACACAAACCCTCGGGGTTTTCAATTATCACTCCAGCCCCAGCTCCTTTTCTATTACTTGACCCATCCACATAAACTGACCAAAGACTTTGGGAGTTGTCAGAAGGGATGTCTGTGAACTCCGTAATAAAATCAGCAAGTGCCTGAGATTTCATTGCTTTCCTTGGTTCGTAGGCGATGTCGAACTCAGAAAGTTCGACAGACCATGAAACCATTCTGCCAGCTAGGTCGGGTTTGTGGAGAACTTGTCTGAGGGGTTAAGCTGTTCTTACCAATATTCTATGTGCCTGAAAATACTGTCTCAATCTCTGTGCCGATGTGACCAAACAATACACAAGTTTCTCCAGCTTCTGATATCTCAACTCCGATCCTTGAAGTGCTCGGCTAACAAAATATACTGGAGCTTCAATACCTGAATCATCTCTTACCAAAACCGAGCTGACCGCTGCTTCGGCCACTGACATGTACAGAATAAGGCTCTCACCAGGAAAAGGGCTGTGGAAGACCGGCGGGCTAGAGAGATACCCTTTTAACTGAATAAAGGCTTGCTCACATTGCTCATCCCAAATGAAATCCTTGTTTTTTCTGAGAAGTTGGTACCACGGCAAGGCTTTCCGAGCGGCTTGGGACAAAAATCTGGACAGTGCCGCCACTCGACCCGTAAGTTGTTGAACTTCTTTGAGATTAGTTGGGCTCCTCATACCAAGGATTGCCTCGCATTTATCAGGATTGGCCTCAATTCCTCTCTCGGTTAACATAAAACCGAGGAAAGAACCTGCTGGGACTTCAAATACACACTTCTCCGGATTCAACCTCATGGAGTATTTTCTCACTCGGTCGAATATTGTGGTGAGATCCTTGGCATGACTTTCTTGTTGTCTACTTTTTGCAATGATGTCGTCTATGTATACCTCCATGTTCGAGCCGATCATACCTTGAAAAATTTTGTTCATCATCCTCTGATAAGTAGCTCCCGCATTTTTCAACCCAAAGGGCATAACGTTGTAACAGTAAGTCGCCCTATCGGTGATAAATGCAGTTTTATCTTGGTCAGCAGGAAACATTGGAATCTGGTTGTAACCAGAGTAAGCGTCCATAAATGATAAGAGTTTGTATCCTGCTGAACTGTCGACGAGTTTATCAATAACAGGGAGTGGGTATTGATCTTTAGGACAGACTTTGTTCAAGTCCGTGTAATCAACACACATTCTCCATTTTCCATTGGGCTTTTTGACCAAAGCGGTGTTAGCTAACCAGTCTGTGTAGTCAATTTCCCTAATGAAACCAGCTCGGAGTAGTTCAGCAACCTTTTCCTCAATTGCAGTCGCCTTTTCCGTACTAACTTTTCTTTTATGCTGTGCCACTAGCTTCGACCCCGGAATGATGCTCAACTTGTGACAAATAAAATTGGGGTCGATTCTAGGCATGTCGGCTGATGTCCAAGCGAATAAATCTTTATTCGCGATTAATAGTGCAGCCAATTCTTCTTTAATACATACGGGTAAATCTGAACCAATTTTCACTTGCTTGAGGGGGTCATCAGATAGTGTCAAGAACTCCCACTGTCCCTTTGGGGTCGGTCTATTTCTGTCAGACTGGTCTCGCATATCCAGGTCTGCCAAATTGACATTTCCCTTACCCAAAGAAACTCTTTCCAGATTGCTCGGATCTTTACTTTTCACCTTCCCCAAGCTAGCATTGTAACATTTTCTTGCTGCATCCTGTTCGGCTTTGACCGTTACCACTCTGTCGTCAGTTCCAACAAACTTCATAGCCAAATGAACTGTTGATACAACTGCTCCAAAAGCCTGCAGAGAAGTTCTTCCTAGAATTGCATTGTAGGCCGTCGGGCAATCAACAACCAAAAATTTCACAATCTCAGTTCTAGCCGAAGGCTGTTGTCCAAGGGTCACAGGGAGCTGAATGTAACCCTTTGGCTCAACGGTGTCTCCAGTAAAACCAATCAGTTCCCCCTCGAAGGGAGTGAGATTACACTCCCTGAGTTTTAAAGCTTTGAATAGCGGGAAGAACATTATATCTGCCGAACTACCTTGATCAATAAAAACTCGTTTTACCTCATGGTTGCCGATCAAAGCAGTTATCACCATGGGGTCATTGTGGCCCGGAAGGATTCCATCTAAATCATCATCATCAAAAACGATGGGAATGTTTTTTGTTGATCTCTTGGCAATTGGTTTATGGCTAACAGCCAAAATTTGGTTGATGTATTTTTTTCTGTCGGCTCTCTTCTCCCCACCTCCAGCAAAGCCTCCCGCAATAGTGTTTACCAGAAAATCATTTTTATTGGTGTTTGACTCGGGAACCGGAGTAGGGTCGATTCTCTGCTTCCCCGTGTTCCGATCATCTGGTGACCTACTTCTCTGGCGTTTAGGTTTTACGGGTGATTGAGATCTATGTCTGCTCCTTCGGCCAGTCGCATCTCTGATGTACTGCTGCAACTTCCCATCTTTGATCATCTCCTCAATCAGGTCTCGCAGCCAGATGCATTCGTCGGTTGTATGGCCATAACCCCTATGGAAATCACAGTATTTTGACCTATCACGCTGTGCGCCCTTTCTTAAATACGGAGGTCTTTGCGCAGAGCGTAAGTCGGTCTGCATAGTTTCTCTTAAAATATGACTCCTCGGAACAGTTAGAGGGGTGTAATCCTGAAACTTATTCCGGGGAGGAATTCGTCGATCTCAATCGTTCCTTTCCTGTCTGCCACCAAAACGTTCGTCACGTTTTTGTTTGTTTTGACTTGGTGGGTCGGCACGTTGTCTTTCCTCTCTTACTTTCTGCCCTTTGTGGAATTCCTCGAGATTGATAAATTTGTTTGATCTTTGCCTTAGCTCTGACATATCTTTTGGAGGTTTGCCAATCAAGGATTTTCTAAAATCTCCAGATTGTAAACCTTGAGTGAACAATAATACTGCTACCCCGGGTGCTAGTTGAGGGACCGAGCTTGCTTCTGCATGAAAACGCGAAAGGTAATCTTTCAAGGACTCATCTTGCTTTTGGGTTACAGCTGCTAAGGTGTGGTCGGACCTAGGCTGGATACAACTAGCCGTGTATCTATTTAAAAATACTCTTTTCATCTCTTCCCAAGAATTAACAGAATTCCGAGGGAGAGATGAGTACCAACGCAATACTGAAGGTTCAAGGGTCATGGAAAAGGCTCGGCATTTCATTTCTTCTCCTCCGCCGTAATAGTTCATTGCCCCCTCGAAAGAGACAATATGGTCCACTGGGTCGGTTAGACCGTTATAATGTGGGACATTAGAAGGGCCCAAGTATCCTTGAGGGGTTTGAAACGCCATGATATGTGGGGTGAAAGGATGACCAGGATGAAAATCACCTTGATCCTGGTTAATGGAGGGGTTAACATGGAAATTTGGTGGTGGAAGCTGCATTATTGGTGTTGGTTAGGGGTCCATAGTTGGTTTGTTTTGTGGTGGAATAGAGGTTGATTGATTTTGAGCAATCCTTGCCATAGCCTGCTGTTGAAGGTCGGCAATAGCACGTCCCTGTTGTTCAATTAACGTGGTTTGCCTATTAAGAATATTAATCATCTCTAGTTCTCGCGCTCTAGCGGAAGCCGTAGTTGCATAGGATCTGCTAATGGAATGGCTATGACGAGAGTTTCCTGGGGAAAATCTACTTGGATTCAGTCTGGTTCTAGGTGTTGTACTTACATGATCGGGGTTATGTGGGATAGGATGGGTGCGTTGGGTGTTTCGCCCATGGTGTGCTCGGGTTCCAGTGGTTCTAGAAGTATTTTGTGTGGTAGGGGCTGTGCTACTGAATCACCATGGGTAGAGGATGGTGGTGTAGGTGGTGGTGGTGGTGGAGGGGGTGGAGGCTGCATGGTACGTAAGACCTGAAGGGGTTGGGGATTGCTCCCAGCCCTTGGATGGGAAGATTGTGGCGTTTGGGGGTGTACAGCGTGAACGCCACTATGATTTTGGCTTTGGTTGTGTGGTGGTTGGCTGTGTGAATGGTTTGGTGGCTGGGGGTTATTCCCTGGCCCAGATTGAGATCTTCGTGGTGATTGTCCATTATTCCCACGATTATGGTTAAGGACGTCGCGCAGATCGCCTGCGGAGTGAGGCTGTGGTTCATTATTATTTGCATTCCTGGGCCTGCCACGGGTGCGAGTGATGCGTTCACGGAGATCACCAACCTGACTTCTGGTAGTGACCATGGTGGTGGTGGGAATGATATGTTATTCTGTCCCCACAGACGGCGCCAATGTCGTGTTCTTAACCGAGAATGTCGTGTTCTTAACCGAGATCAACCTTAAAGCTATGGAAAAGCCTTGAAGAATTATCACAGTCAAGATATTAATGTAGGACTCTTTAGGATTTCTGAAGATCCAATTGGGATAATCAGGTTCTCCCTAGTCAACAATGTGTGTGCTTGTGTCAACTTAGGGATGAGAAGACGTACCTTAGCCCCTATAGCATGGTGGTTCTTATAGGAGATTACCTGTGTTCTTTGGGCCGTTCCGATAAGCCTTCTGTGGAGGTGGAACTCAAGTAGGATTTGTATAGGATATGATAAGATCATATCCTTAAACCCTGTAAGTGATAAACTTTATCCAATGCTGTTATATCTAACCAAGAGTCGTGGGGAATCCAGTGATAGTTACGGTTTGATAAGGCTGTAAACGATAAGGATTATATTGGAAGTCCTATGCCAGCTGAAAACCTTATCAGTACATAACCGGTGGAAACCCAGTTTGCTCGGTATAAATATCCGATCGACGCCTCTGTATCAGTATCGAAGTAGTGGGAGTAATGAGCCCCTTTGGTCGGTCGTAGCCCGGTTTACCATAGGTCCACTACAGTAGGGATTGGGTCCAAAGCCGTGGTAAGTTCTGCAGCGCAACTAGAACTAGTACTGTCACCCCCTAGATTGCAAATCTTGAACAATGAGAGGGACTGGAGCAAGGCTCTTTGATTTTGCCACTGTACCCGATTTTTCTACAGTGTGCCATGATTATATAATCTGATTTGAGACTGTACCCGATTTTCTATAGTTCTCCTGGCTTGGAGCCATTTGTTGAGATAGCTGTCAAGCCTGCGCGGTAAAGGTCTTGTACTCCTGTTTGCTTCCGACTAGGTTGGGTGGATGACCGAGGAGATGTAGGCGTGTGTGCTAACTGCGAAAGAAATGAGTACCTCGATGATAATTTAATTCCTCAATCATCGATGGATGTGATCTGATAAGACATGATAAGAACAGTTTAAGAGGCATGAAAAGATTTACAATCATAAGAAGCAAAATCTTATGAAATGTTGATAATGAGAAATGAATCGAGAATGAAAGTGTGGAAAAGTGAATGAGATCATATGAGAATGGAAAAGAAATAAGATTCACAAGTTGAGATTGAAAAAAACAAAGAAAGAATGATTATGTTGAAAAGTGAAAACAAGTTTGGCAAGATAATGATAATGATGATGATGATGATATACTTGAATGTTGTGTTGTGTTTTATGTTGCATTGTTGCGTATGTATTGTCTTAATATCGTGCCTACTATAAATCCACACCATCGACGATGCGTCGTTCGGTTTGCTTACTCTCTCCTGTTCGTTGGCATATCGGTGTTGTTGGTATCTCAACGGGCAGATGGAGCATCGTATGGAGATCACCACCTGGAAAAGGCACGGAGATGGTTGGAAGGCTACTCCCTATGGATGGCATCAACTTTGGGTGCGAAGAAAAGACGCAACATGAAAGGGAAGCTTCGACAAGTCGTCTTCAATAGAAAGATCGGAGAATAGTGTATCTATTGTGGGTGGTATTAGTACCTTATAGTCTAAGTTTGTTGTTAGTGTTGTGAATGTCTGGAGTCAAGGATTACCTAAGTAATGAACTATTTATGTAATTCAGCTTATTTTGGAATATGCCCTACTTTTGAAAAAGTGTAAGAATGAAACTTTGAGAGTTGTACAAGTTCTTTTGATGTAATGCAAGGAGCTATGTTGGGTTCGAAACCAAACCATTTTCCAATGATAAACGTTTTTAGAAATTCAAGTAAGTATGTGTATGTTTTAGTAACAACTCGGTTTTCAGTAAAGAGTGTTAAGTGCATCAACGACACCTCAATAATGTTTTCAAAAAAAAAAATTGGCCTCATTTTTGGTAACTTAATAAACAAAAGTTGGATATTTTGAGTTACGAAAATCGGGCTGTTACACCTAACACATAATCAAACACATATAACATCAAAACACCTTCCCAAACACAAAATCATGTTTTCCTTAGTATTTATCAAACGATCTCACGAAAACTCGAAAGTTCTTACAATTGGATCTTTTGACTTACCCTTCTGGGTTTCCATTCTTATTCCTATGGCTTACCCTTCTGGCTTACCCTTCTGTTACACCTAACACATAATCAAACACATATAACATCAAAACACCTTCCCAAAAACAAAATCATGTTTTCCTTAGTATTTATCAAACGATCTCACGAAAACTCGAAAGTTCTTACAATTGGATCTTTTGACTTACCCTTCTGGGTTTCCATTCTTATTCCTATGGCTTAAGATAATCTTCTCCCTTAGTCCGCAATTACTAACATTCGCAACGTAATTCAGTGGTTGGATGATACTCACGTCTCGCAATCTAATTTATTTCCTAAACTCCACAATGCTCGATCGTAATAAAGCTTCTATCATCTAATGTTTGCTCCCTTCTTCAATATTACACCTATGTTTGGCATCCTTTCCTAAAACACTTAACTAAGTTCACGATACAGAGGACGCTTTCTAAATCTTATTATTAAGGCACTTATATACAATTTATAAATCTTGATCACACTATTGTCACATCATACACCATTTAAAATCATCCAACTATTCACAACTCAATTCTTCATAACTTAGGTACACACATAATTATAGCTATCAAGTTAAGAAATTTAGGTCGTTACAATACTCCCCCACTTGTAGGAATTTCGTCCTCGAAATTCAGTTTAAGAGTGGTGGGGGTTTTGATTCATCATTTTAAACTTAAGGTTTTTCCAATAGAAATTCAAACTAAAGAATAATTTATAAGGCAAACACTTTGTTTATTATGAAATATACTTAGTTACATTCATTTTTTTTACATATCTAGTTTCTTAGTGTTCTCTAATTGCAAAAGCCAGAAAAGATTAGTTTCACATAATTAATTTACAGGTCATCCTTCTTTCTCTTGTTAGGGCATTGCTTGGCATAATGCCCCGATTCTTTTCAACGATGGCATATGACTCTTTTCCTCCGACATTTTCTAAAGTGTTATTTTTGGCAAATTTCGCATTGGGGAGGATGAATTGAGCTACTTCCCTTATCGGTTACTTTCTCTTTGACCTTCTCTTCGCATTCCTTTTTGGCTTCTAAATCTTTTTCATGGATGAGGCACATGTTTACCAATAATGGGAAGCTTTGGATATTTTGGTATCCAAAGGCCAGTTTGATTTCGGGGCGGAGACCGTTTATAAAATTTTCGAATTGTGTCACGTATTCCCCTACACTCATGCTTTCTTGTTTTAGCTCAAGAAATTCAATTTCTTTTAGTCGTCGAATTTCCTCTGGAAAGTATATCTCTAAAAACTTTTCCTTGAATAGTTCCCATGTAATTTTCTTGGTTCTGTTTCTAAAAGTTGTTTGGTATGCTCCCACCAGTTTTCGGCTTCCCCGGTTAATACATACGTCGCTGATCGAGGCCGTACCCGATCAAAATAAAAGGGGTTTAAATCTGTAGTACTAGGAAGGTGATCCTAGGTCGTTTCCCAGCGAATATCGGTCTAGGAGAAGTATCAAACATGTAGTGTGCAGTAAAATGGGGGGGTTTTGTGTATAACAATTGTGAAGAACAAAACATAAACAGAACATTAAAACTAACAAAATCAGAAACAAAAGCGGGCAAACCCCTTTCGCTACGAACACTACTCAATCCTAGCTCACTAAAGATCGATTCCTCTCCTCTCCTCTGTCCAACTCGTGACAATCAAATACTAAGCGAAAATCTAGTTGTCACTCCAAACCCTAACTTCTAATTAAGCATCAGAAACCCGAATTGGAGTTTTTACGAGTTAATACAAATTAAGCATTTATGTTCATGTATTATCTCTACAAAATGGAATTAAGCAAACCACTACACATTGATAAACATGAAAACAGAGAAGAGAAAACGAAATTGCATTAATAACAAGAGCTCAAGAGTAAGTAATACAATACCAAAGGGATTAACCCTTGAAGTCTAACCTTCCATGGCCATAAATGAAGAAAAACGAGTAGAAATGGGGAAGAACAAAACCCTAGCAGCCACCACCACTTGGGAGAGCCAAGAGAGAAGTTCTAACCTAGAGAGAGAGTGAGAAATCTAAAATGGGAGTGTGTTCAAAACCCTTACACGAATTTCCCTTCTTTTAGTCATGAAAATGGGCCTAAAACATGGGCCCAAGTCCTAAGAAACACTATTCTGAAAATTACAACTAAAAAGGGACCTAAATGCAAATTACAATCTTCACTTCAATACTTCAATCTTCTTTTCCAAAATGCCCAAAGTGTCCTCGTGCCAATTATGACCTGAAAATAGAAATAGAATTAATTAGACTAAATAACCCCAAATTAAACAATATTTGGAATATTAGCCCAATAAACTCTAAATCACTAAATCAAGCTATACAATGTCAAATGGGCAACAAGTATCAATAATAGGAGTAAAATAATGCAAGGAATAATGGGAAATAAAATGCTCATCAGTCGCCAGCAAAACTCTTTGTGCGTCGGGGCAATTCATTATTCTGAATATTTTCTCCAAGTTCTGGATCCATCTCTGTGCTTGGATAGGATCTAGTCCGCCCTCAAACTTAGGAGGATTTACTTTACAAAATTCAGCAAGCCTATGGAATTCTGTTGTTTCAGGGTTTTGTTTGGCTTGTACAAGATTTTCAAGTATAGTAGTTATTTTTTCAAACATCTCTTCATTCCTTTCTGCCATTTCTTTGAATCTGCAATTTATCCTAATTAAAGTTATTATTATGAATCCCACTTAGACAAGATTTTCCTTGGGTCAATTTAATCTAGTTATAATTCATGTTCTATAATATCTTTTATGATGGAAGATGGACGTCATGAAAGTTCTCACTCCCCCACTTAGGATTTGACTAGCTCTTATTTTGTTTTTAGATTACAACTAATTTCTAGTGCATATCAAACTGAAAATTGAAAATCCCATACATAAATACAATTGATATATATATATATATACACACACCTTCTATTCTTTTATTTTTCCTTCGGAGTCTCAGATTTCACTATTATACACTTAAGTTATTTTATCATTTCATTCAAAACATCATTCATATTACTTCAGTCTACCCTTCAATTTCATTCAAATCTTCTAATAAAATTTTATTAGACATTGGTTATAGTTTATTAACTACTTATTTCAATCCTATTTCGTAACAACACTTATCAAACAATTTATCATATTCTATAGCACCATTACTCAATTAATTATTATCGACATTTACTCAACTTAATATGATATCAATTTCACAATAAAATTCATACAAATCTCAATTAAACAATTTACTAATTTCCACCTTTTATTATCATTCGACATAAATTTCACTACAACTGACCTTTATATTCTTTGTTTCTTCGTGTATATATATATATATATATATATATATATCAAAGCAATCTTATATATTAAACTCCTATTCAAATCATATATTCAATTCTATTATCCCTCAATGTTGCACACAAACTTTTTCATTCATATTAAGTTTATTCATTTGTCTCATCATCTAATTGTATACTAAGAGTTCATTTTAATTGATTTCATATCCATTCAGTAGAGTTTCCATCTTCATTTATGACACAATCACTCAATAATCACAACATTTATAATATACTATGTCAATGTGTCCATAACCTTTCGATTGAACTTAAATCCTCTTTTCTAGTTCCAATTTCTTTGTCATATTTAAATTTAGAAAATATAACTCAGAAGGTTTACGTTCATTGGATAGGTAATATATCTATAAGCTTTTCCACTCAATGCCAAACTCTTTGGGAGTTGAAATTAGTTATGGAACCGATTTAGAATTTATGCTTCTTAATCATATATGTAATTTAGTCTCCAGGGCACAATTCTAACAATTCTTACTTCACTCTCACATGGTTCCATAGCTAATTTCCTCTTTCACCACTCTTACTATTTTGAATTCATGCACATCTTTCTACATATCACATATCAAAGAATTCGGACGGTCAAAAGGACTAGCACCTTTCTATACAAGGAGACTACTCATTCATTCATATGAAATGGTTATACTTCTAGATTTCGATGACACTACCCTCCAATGAATGTAAGTATCGGGGTGATCTGTCTCAATCCTACATTCTATTGATGATAATAGTCCTCGCAATCCAGGATAAGTCTTTACACTTCATATTAATCATTCATCATTCCAAAGACTCATTTCATATTATATCATCCATCTTTACTTTTTGGTTAGTTCAATATTAAGTGTTTCTCTCTTTTTCTTTTCAATTCCACAACTCATCTCATCTCATCTCATTCATTCATTCATTCTTTTGCCACCAAGTAAATTGCTTGCAAATGGATAAGTACTCTATTATTTTCTCTTCTTTTCTTTCTCTCTGGCCCCTCTTCGGGCTTTCACATTCCTCATTTTCATTTTTCTCATTTTCCAATATTGTTGTAAGAGACATTCATCACTTTTTTTTTTCATTTCACTCAACTTCCTTACTTCTCCCTCCACTCCAGGGAAAGACCAAACCGGGAGTAAGTGTCCCTCTACCAGTGCTTGCACAATACTGGCCATTCTTTCACTTTCTCGGTCCAGTACAACTTGGGTTGAAGGCCCAAGTAGGCTATAGCAGGGAACCACCCTCAACTGGTCAACGAAGTGACTCTGTGACCGATAGAATCGTTGTGGTTAATGCGGAACCAATCCCTCGACATGGTTGGCCAGTCCATGCCCACCTAGGAGATCAAAGTTCCACCCACAAAAATTCCCGCGGTTGTTTCATTGGAACAACCTAGTCACATACCACTCACGTATATCCGCGTCTTGTCTTTCCCAACATCCTCACTATTCACCTTATGACTCCATGCAGGAATCATTTCTTCTATGTATGACAGATTACATTCTCAATGAGATTCAAATTTATTTTATAACTTCTTTAAGTTCAATGACTCAATTGATTTAGAATCCCACTTCTCATGGTTTTCATAAATTGTATATCATTTGTTGGTCTTCTAAATCAATTGAGTAAACTCTGAATGTTGTCGTTTTAAAAATTCATTCATATCACATAACAAGTTAAATTGAGAATGTACTCTATCTACTTAGGTTATCTTACCAAGGCCATTGAAAAAGGAAAACTAAACATCAATTCCTGAACTCTTGAAAGCAATTAATTGTCTTAAAGAAAACATGTAATTCGATTCAAAAGTACTTATTTGTAAAGATTTTCCTTTTTTTTTTTTGCCTTAATATTTTCTCATCACTCATGTTGTGGTGCATAATGTAATTAATTCTCAAAGGGACTTAAATCATTTTTTCTTTTATCTTTGCAATTGAATCCTTATATCTTCCAAAATCACTCTTTTTATTTATTCGAGTCCCATTGAGAATATAATATAATTTCTAACACAATTTCAATATTATAGCCATTGGAAAGGAATTAAAATTCAAAAACTCCTTTACTTCAAATTTGAATTAAATTTGGATAGAAATAAAATCTTGAAAATTGAGTTGAATTAATCATAAAATGTTCATTTCCTTTCTAATGACGTAGCCGTATTCATTATGCACCATGCAACATTCAATTCATCTTTTCCTCCATATTTCACTCTCATTCGTCTCATACAAACAATACCTTTTCTTGATATTGGTCGGCTACGCATTCTCTGGCGGGACCCCCAACCAAATCAAGCAAGCAACATAGTTTTCATGGCCCCCTAGCTTGGCATTGGTCAGCTACGCATTCATCGGCAGTACCCCCGACCATGCCAAATAGGGTTCATGACTCTCATCTTTCTTCTTTCTCTCAATTATATACTCTTTTCTTTCCTCTCCCTTGGTGGCAAAATCTTTCCTTTCATTAAATCCCCTTAGTATTGACTAACACTCTTTTATTTCCTTCTCGGTGCTATATCCTTTTGACTTCCATGTACTCACCAATCTATCACTTATTTCATTATATATCTCACTCCTTGTGAATACAAAGAACTTAGAACAGAAGTTTCACGATGGAATTGGTGTGGTGGACTGAACGTCGATCCGATTGATGCAACCACGGTCCGACCAGTTTTATACTAAGCCAAGGAGTGCCGACCCTTATTCGTTCGGCATACATCACACCGAGCCAGGGAACACAGTGGGATACAGGCTTATAGGATCAGGGCCGAGCTCAGGGTTGTCACCCTTATCGGAACCTGTCACGGTCCTAACAAGTCTAACAACCACTCCTATATTCCCGCACAGCTTGGTTAGATTACGGGATAGGATCAAAGTCTATCATATACAGGATTAACAAAGGTGATCTTATCAGCAACCTTTACTAGTCCTAATTGAACACTTCTACTTCACAGGCCTCACCAGAAAGCCCAAGAACACACCTGAACAGGTAATCCCCTATAAGAACCACGAGGCTATAGGAGCTAAAGGATGTTCTCTCTTCCCTACTCTCAAGAACTACGTGTGGCTTGATTCCCTTTTCACTTGGGATACGTAGGACCGGGGTCACCCTCGCCAGTTACAAAAACCCATCAAACAAATCGTGGTGTATCCCTAACAATGGACCACTACATTGGCGCCGTCTGTGGGAACGATAAACTTCAATCCCCATTCACGTTCAAACCCAAAAAAAAAACAACAACGTGTGTTCTGAGCGACAGAAGAAGGGCGTTCTCGACGGTGGCGGTGCGGTGGTGCGACAAAACAGTAGAATACGGTGCCATCTTCATCAACAAACAAACAAACCGACCGAACCGCGTCATTGTGGCTGCCGTGTTCTTCAAATTCTCAGAACAGAACTTCGGCGTGTTCTTCAAGTCCTCTTCCACACTCAACGATTGCAACGTCGCGAACCAATCATCCACCACCACCTCTGCTGCTCTTCATTCGCAAGACCAGTCACCATGGAAACCATGAAGCGGTGGTTACGTTCGGAGCACAACCCAGATCCAAAGCATCACCAGCTAGAAGACCTCTGCCACATACAATACCGAGGCGGACTGTACAGGCGATTGCCGCTGCCCCCTCATCACTTTCGTTATCCACCGCGACCCCCTTCACATGTGGCGAACGTCGTTTGAAGCCATCACGAACTGACCGACATCGCGATAGTCGTGATAGCCATCACGGGATTCGCCGTTGGAACTCACCACCAAGATGCCGGGGTCGGGGCACTGCTATCGCACTATAGTCCATGTGCCACAAACCTCACGACGGCGAACGATTCTATCCTTAGCAAACCGCGATCCGTTTTCTCTCTCCCCCCTTCGATTCTGAAAGTCGCCGCCGCCATTCGAACTCAGATCTGCAAGCACCGCCGCGAGCACCGCACCAGCTGTCTACGCCCACCGTGAAGGTCGCCGAAACCGGCACCGTCGAACGCCATAACCTCTAGTGCGTGCCCCTCGCTGCCTCGTTCTTGCCGCCGCCACGCATCCCGGTTGACATGGGGGTTGCACCTAACAGCTGCTCCAAACCCTCGTTAGGGTTCCCAAGCCCTTGTGGGCCTAGTGGCCCAAATAAAAAAAAGAAATAAAAAGGCCTACAACCCAATTAAAAATGGAGAAGAGGCCAGCAGCCCAAAAGAAGAAGGGGGGTACAGGCCTCAACAAGCTTAAACCCAACAAAAAAAATAAAGTTTTACGGACTTATCTAACATAGGCCCAAACGAACAAGCTTAACAAAGGTGTCCGAGCTACTGAACAACCCATTTCGAAATTCTCGTCAATGGGAAAATTATTTTATGAATATTATTACTCTATTTGGAACATGGTGATAACGGCAAGGACCCCACGCCAAGTTTCCCTCTTTGAGCTCGTGTTCGAGTATAAAGAACCCCGTTCTCGGTTCCACGCGCCGGATACATGTGCCAACTGTGCGCGGACCTTCGACAGCGTTCCCCTTTTTGGTACCTTATACATCCAGAATGTCGGGAACCACGCACTACTCCTCTCTCCTCGGATTTATAAGACGATTGCAGAAACCTTGCACCCTGTTCCCTACTTGAGTCTCCTATTATGGGTCAATCGCTCGATGAAGCTCGTTTGTAAAGGATTAACCGAAGACTTCAATCCAACAACCTTCGATCCAACATTCCTCACCACAGCGAATCAGGGAAGGAATTCTCGCTCCTATATTACTTTCCTATTTACTTGGCATTTTACGTGATTACTTCGCACACATGCTAATATTAATTTACTTTATGCAATACTTTTGACATATGCTCCTAATGCTTTTTCTGTATTCCTTTAATTTCATTAAATGTCACTTATTCTATACTCATGATTTTTCATACATGTTGATATATGACGCAAACTCCTTTGCTGCTGAATATCCCTAAACGTTTGTCTTTCCTGTCATTATAGAATAATGATATTTGATGTGCATTGCCTTTTAAGTAACACTAAGTAGTTCCCGACAATTAAACATTGTCATTATTCATAAATTAATGCTTTTATCTGGTTCAACACCATTAATTGCTCTGGCATATTTTTCATGCGTGTCACTTATTGCTACGCATGGTATGTTTTCTTGCATCTTTTTATTGACAATCTTGTATGACTTACAAGTATTTAATCCCCAATAATTATCATTATTGTGTTTATTACGTGTGACATCATTAAATCATACTACTTCTATACTGATATTATATATCAACTCTTCGCCAATAATCGTCATTATTGTTATTTAATTGTTATACATCGTCAATCTAACGACGATCACTAATTATTAATTTTGTTTACATATGCGAGGTACATGTATGATGGCCCTTTTTCTCTAAACAGCCCATTTCGAGATCCCCGTCAATGGGAAAATTGTTTTGAAGTACTGGGAACACATCGACATGTTCAGAGTGTAGCTGATGACGACGAAGATGAGGTGGCAAGGTCCCACGTGCCAAAACTTCGCCAAAGCTTTACGATTAATCTTCGAGCTCGTGTCCTGAACAAAAAGGGCTCATGTTCGATTCACAATTCTGGATGCATGTGACAAGCGCGGCGGGCCCTCATCAGGCAACCCCTCTTTTTTCATAACCATGAATTCGAAGCATCAGGAACCAGAGAATAGCCATCTCCCTTCAAAGTCGTTAGACGATTCTCGCCACTCTTCCACCAATTTCCGACTAGCCTCCTACGCCTGTGGTTGAACACCGGGATATGGAGATAACATTTTGTCTCTTGTGGCTCCTCTCCAAAAACGGGCGAGGACCGAAAAGGGGAACCGGTAGTCGTTAAATCCTTGACGAGGGATGTTCTTATTGAGGAAGACCGAGAAATCTCAACAATCTGGTGATGTACTCCCAACACGCTCGGTCTGGGATTAAATGTAGTGAACCAGACTTCAGTCCGACCGATATTGCTCCAGGCCAACTAGTTAAGGATTGAACCAACGAGCACCGGCCACGAATTTGGTCTGAACCATGTCTTACGAAGCTAGGGACACGAGTGGATTGAGACTTACGGGATCACGACCGAGCATAGGATCCTCATCCCTATTTAAACCAGTTATGGTCCCAACAGTCCAACCTCCACTCCTATATTCCCATACAGCTTGAGGAAAAATGGGATAATGGCACTCTCGAAGTTCCGGACGAAGGATCGAAAGAATCCTGCCACCATTCTCACAAAGCAGTTATTGCACAACGCTTCCACATGCATTCTCTAAGTATTGCACTGGTATCCGTCCTGAGCAGATGGATGTCCGACGGCCCTCGATAGTTTAAAAGTTGAGCGAATGACAATCAACATACCGAGCTACGCTGCGATCAGCAATTCTGAAATACTAAACTAGACCCAGAAGCTTAGAACCAAGTCATGCCGAAATGATTCTCAACACTATAGAGCATGTCCCAGGAGTCCATGTTGTCATCACACCGTGATCTCATCATCATCCATAAACACAACTGCGAAGATCGAGCAAATCACCGAGAAGTAAACGACTGATGGTGACCTCTTTTGTCAGCTTTCAATCGTCAACGATATCCTCAAATCAATCGGTGTCATACAAACTTAGTCATTCTTGGCGTCTAATCTTACAGCACGTCACTCTGGGCATCTAATATTACATCATCTTCAACATGATTTCGGAAAAATCTCACGATGACATCACTGTCTCCTCTGTTGAACAAGCTTGTTGTGACTATTTCCATTTATTACTGGTCATGGCCTCAAAGTCATCACTCGGATTCCTGTTCAAGTAACACAACTGAAGCCTCTAGCATCCTCGCACCTCCTGCCACGACATCAGGGTCACAAGCTGACCACGCTTCGCCTTACACTCCTTCCCAGTAACCAATCGACCACAACGAGTCGGCACTCAGCTGATCGTACATGCAGCCTCCTCTACCTCGGACCGACCTTTGAGGGGCTACACCGACCTCTCACCGAGCACCTTGTCTTAACTGTCTCACACTAGTCGGTGCCTCCACGGATCCGAGCGCCGAGGTCCATTTTCTGATTTGGATCCATCAGATCCATTAGTACCAACACCCAATAATCTAATTTGGATCCATCATATCCGAGGAACCACACAATGAAGACCCTCTCTCACAACTCACAAACGTTCAAACTCGTCATAGTGTTCTTCCACACAGATTTGAATCCAGAAATTTCCTAAACAAGCTTAAATCCGATCTAATCGGGCCAACGCATGCAGATCGTCACATTTGCTCGCTCGTCCTTCCCAATGAAACACAATACATTATTGCTCGATCGACATCCTTCCTAGAAAGTGAAACATCAAGCTGACCCTTCTTCCTATGCCATCACAAAATTAGTTCGGCACTCAACTCCTCTCGTTGGCCAAGCACGGACCACCATGGTTTATGGTGGTCTCGATCTTTAGGTTGAACCGCTCATAGGATCGTTTCTGAGCACCATGAAAGAAAAAGAAGGTACAAGTATGATCACACAAGCTGCTCAAAGAACTCCAAAAGCAAGCCACTTCGAGATTCTCCCAACAGACAGCATGTTCTACAAGCACAACAAACACTTTGTTTCGTTCCTCCTTCCCAGAATTATTTTTCGCGATGGCGAGGAACCCCACATCGATCATCTCCCCTCGATTTCATTAGTCGGCATCCGTACGAGCTTGACTGATTTCGTCCATCTCCCCTTAGATTCATAAGGCGCCGACCTAAACACTTTGTTACGTACCACAGGACTTCCGAACTCGGCACAAGCCTCTTCAAGCTTTATCGGGTTTGAATTTGTTATGCAAGGGAGTAGAGGTCTACTTCAGCTTCGTTATTTGAATAATCTATCACCTTGCCTTCGACGACCTCATAACATGGATCTGCCCCATTTATTTCGATTTCCGAGGGGTTCAGCAGTTATAGTTGATTAACAGCGTTGACGAAAGAATCAGCGCTACTTTTTTCGTATCCACAAGGAATTTTCTCAGACTGTTTTCTCGGCTTTGTTGAAGATGATCTCACTTTTTGCCCTCTTGGCGTCATTCTTTACCTTCTCGGCATCCCCAGCATACTCCCTCTGTCTGTCAAGTTTTCGATCATGTCCTCCCATGTGTTAGCATATTTCCGCCAGTTGGGAAATAAAGACTTCCTCCCGAGCGGCCATATCATGTCTTATTGCTTGCTGCTCGGGATTAGCAACGTACTCCAAGGCCTTGGAGTCATCTGGTAAGAACTGTAACAAGGAAGTTTCCATGCTCGCTATGCGTTGACAAATCATTGTCGTCGACCAATATCTTTAGAAATTCTTTCGGACCCAAATTGAGTTCGAGGAAGCCTCGAACATCAACAGTTAGCGTCTCACAATTATCATACAATCGACACAAGCCTCAACGGCCTTTCCCGATCACCTCTTTCAGGTGAAGGAGGCGGGCACAAAGTTGATATGAATACTCCAACCTTTCTTTACTCGTTGTGGCCCCGAGAGCTTCATAGATCTTATGACCCAGCACAAGCCTTTTTCAGGCTCTACCGAGTGGGGGACTGGTATGTGATAGAGTATGTACATAGCAGACGTAGGCTGACCTAGATACTGGCACCATATGATGATCAAGATCATATCCTATCATATAAGGGATGTAACAACGTTTCCAACCCATCGCTGTCAGATTTGGTATATGCCTCTCTCATCAAGGTATTACTTTAATACATTCACTCATTTTGGATCACGTCCAAATGCACTTGCCTACGATCTCGGTTGGCCGACCAGATCGGCGTGGCTACAAGTGAAAACGGGGATTGCTACCTCGATAACTTGGCCATCGGCCAAATACGTCGTAGGATCGAGGAATGCACCTCGGCCAAGGCAGTCATTCCGACAGCATCCCCCGTAGACGTTACGATCCAATTTATGATATTACTTTTAACACACCCCGATGAGAGAGGTGTAAGAATCTCCAAATCGCGATACTCCTCCGAGTAAAAGACCTCGGCTGCGAACAGTCTTTTACGTCACCACATAAGCCCCGGAAAAGAACGTCTGATCGACCCAAAAGGGCTCCAAACTCGGCACAGAGTCTCTATGACTCTTCCCGAGCTGGGGGGCTTATGTCGTGGACCGGACTCCGGTCTGACCTACCCCCATCTTAACCGACCGTACGCCGAACTGTTCGACATTTTACGGGCCACTGGATTACAGCTATGAACAGGCTACCAACAGCCTTATCTTACTAGCTACAGTCCCATCACCCTAGTTTTCCTCCTATAATCGGTCGGTTATCTGCTCGGCCAATCCTTCAACTCGGCAAGGCTCAAATCACCTCACCGAGCTTGGGGGGCTTATGTGGTGGACTGAACGTCGATCCGACCGATGCAACCACGGTCCGACCAGTTTTATACTAAGCCAAGGAGTGCCGACCCTTATTCGTTCGGCATACATCACACCGAGCCAGGGAACACAGTGGGATACAGGCTTACAGGATCAGGGCCGAGCGCAGGGTTGTCGCCCTTATCGGAACTCGTCACGGTCCTAACAAGTCTAACAACCACTCCTATATTCCCGCACAACTTGGTTAGATTACGGGATAGAATCAAAGTCTATCATATATAGGATTAACGAAGGTGATCTTATCAGCAACCTTTACTAATCCTAATTGAACACTTCTACTTCATGGGCCTCACCAGAAAGCCCAAGAACACACCTGAACAGGTAATCCCCTATAAGAACCACGAGGCTATAGGGGCTAAGGGATGTTCTCTCTTCCTTACTCTCAAGAACTACGTGTGGCTTGATTCCCTTTTCACTTGGGATACGTAGGAGCGGGGTCACCCTCGCCAGCTACAACAACCCATCAAACACATCGTGGTGTATCCCTAACAATGGACCACTACAATTGGGACCATTTTCCCAGGCCAAAAGAAAAGAACTGCTCTGATACCATATTGCAACATCCCAATTCAATAAAATAAATGTAATATCATTTGACATTAATTAAAAGGTTTAAAGTACAACTTGTTCATTTTAAAATCTGGGATTTACAACATTACATTAGAACAATAACTGGAGGAAAGTGGCCTTTCTTTACTTTCTCGGACGTGAAACTCTGGTTCTTCGCTCCTCCAAGCTTTACCTAAAATGTTAAACCACAAGGGAGTGAACATCTTTTCATAATAGAATAGAAATTAAGAATTGAAAATAAGTATATGTGACTTATCAAAATTTAAGTTATCAAATCATTAAACTATTAGATTTAAACATATACATTTCTCAAACGAACTATAGAATTCATAGGTTTATTACTTTTGTTACATTTATTTTTGCAACTACTTTTAGCATCGTGTTGGTAGTTATCATTATTTTAACTCTCAATTATCCTATTCTTGGCTATGATTCAAAACCCACATATTTCCCTTTTTTGTTCATAATAGCCTTTGTATCTTTCATGCGCAATTATATTATATTATCATCAACTATGTAATCTATTTATAAACCATCATGTAAGTCATAATCCTAGAACTTATTCCAGTACAATAACCTGTCTTTTATTAATTAGCTATAAATCCATCATTCCATATGTATTAGCATAATAACATTTGATACTTATTCAGGCATTTCATCGAATATCATAGCTACACTAATTTCTAATTAGTTAAATTATAAGTTTTTAATAATAATCAAGCACATAAGTGTTTAATCCACCTACACAGGTAGGTGGTAGAGTAGAATCAACTATCCTAGGGTTTGATATATAAACATTAATCATTTACTAATTCCAAAACCTAATCTTTATTCTAAAAAGAAAAGAGTTACTCCCTTACCTCAAGGGGGAATAAAACCCAACTCCAAAGCACTTGATTACATGAGTTAGTTTCTAAAACCCTTCTCTTTTGGTTTGGTTGATGGAAACCCTCAAGAACCTGGAGGAATTATAGCCAATTGAAGGAGGAAGACTATGATTGAGATGGGGTTTGATGGAAGAACATTAAAAAAAGAATTAAAATTGGTGAGAAGGTGTTTGTTGATGCTAATCTATGGTGTTGGGGTTGGATTTGGATGTGTGTAAGTTTGTTGGTGCATGAAAATGAGGTTTGGTGCATGAAAAATGGCTCTTGGTGTGATTTGGTGCGGACTGGTGCGGCTGGGAAGGAGTTGGTGCGTCTGGTACATATATATGCACCGCGCGCCTGGGCGCACCGATCTTCTAGAAAAATATGGTGCGGTCGAGACTTTTCTAGTGTTGGGAAATCTGCGAGCCTGAGTGCGCCACCCTTGCGCCTAGGCGCACCAGGTCCACGCCTGGGCGCACCAAACCTGGCGTCTGGGCGCACCAGCGGCTGTGGCAACAGGATTTGTGCACCGGTGCGTCTGGGCGCACCGGCTCATGCCTGGGCGTACCGATTCGCTCCGAAATCCCGATTTTCGCTTTTTCGGCCAGATTTAAGGATTCCTATATTCAATTCTAAATCATATATTCAATTCTATTATCCCTCAATGTTGCACACAAACTTTTTCATTCATATTAAGTTTATTCATTTGTCTCATCATCTAATTGTATACTAAGAGTTCATTTTAATTGATTTCATATCCATTCAGCAGAGTTTCGATCTTCATTTATGACACAATCGCTCGATAATCACAACATTTATAATATACTCTGTCAATGTGTCCATAACCTTTCGATTGAACTTAAATCCTCTTTTCTAGTTTCAATTTATTTGTCATATTTAAATTTAGAAAATATAACTTAGAGGGTTTACGTTCATTCGATAGGTAATATATCTATAAGCTTTTCCACTCAATGCCAAACTCTTTGGGAGTTGAAATTAGTTATGGAACCGATTTAGAATTTATGCTTCTTAATCATATATGTAATTTAGTCTCCAGGGCACAATTCTAACAATTCTTACTTCACTCTCACATGGTTCCATAGCTAATTTCCTCTTCCACCACTCTTATTACTTTGAATTCATGCACATCTTTCTACATATCACATATCAAAGAATTTGGACGGTCAAAAGGACTAGAACCTTTCTATACAAGGAGACTACTCATTCTTTCATATGAAATAGTTATACTTCTAGATTTCGATGACACTACCCTCCAATGAATGTAAGTATCGGGGTGATCAGTCTCAATCCTACATTCTATTGATGATAATAGTCCTCGCAATCAAGGATAAGTCTTTACACTTCATATTAATCATTCATCATTCCAATGACTCATTTCATATTAATATCATCCATCTTTACTTTTTGGTTAGTTCAATACTAAGGGTTTCTCTTTTTTTCTTTTCAATTCCACAACTCATCTCATCTCATTCATTCATTCATTCTTTTGCCACCAAGTAAATTGCTTGCAAATGGATAAGTACTCTATTCTTTTCTTTTCTTTCACTCTTGCCCCTCTTCGGGCTTTCACATTCCTCATTTTAATTTTTCTCATTTTCCAGTATTGTTGTATGAGACATTCATCACTTTTTTTTCATTTCACTCAATTTCCTTACTTCTCCCTCCACTCCAGGGAAAGACCAAACCGGGAGTAAGTGTCCCTCTACCGTTGCTTGCACAATACTGGCCATTCTTTCACTTTCTCGGTCCAGTACAACTTGGGTTGAAGGCCCAAGTAGGCTATAGCAGGGAACCACCCTCAACTGGTCAACGAAGTGACTCTGTGACCGATAGAATCGTTGTGGTTAATGCGGAACCAATCCCTTGACATGGTTGGCCAGTCCATGCCCACCTAGGAGATCAAAGTTCCACCCACAAAAATTCCCGCGGTTGTTTCATTGGCACAACCTAGTCACATACCACTCACGTATATCCGCGTCTTGTCTTTCCCAACATCCTCATTGTCCACCTTATGACTCCATGCAGGAATCGTTTCTTCTATGTATGACAGATTACATTCTCAATGAGATTCAAATTTATTTTATAACTTCTTTAAGTTGAATGACTCAATTGATTTAGAATCCCACTTCTCATGGTTTTCATAAATTGTATATCATTTGTTGGTCTTCTAAATCAATTGAGTAAACTCTGAATGTTGGCGTTTTAAAAATTCATTCATATCACATAACAAGTTAAATTGAGAATGTACTATATCTACTTAGGTTATCTTACCAAGGTCATTGAAAAAGGAAAACTAAACATCAATTCCTGAACTCTTGAAAGCAATTAATTGACTTAAAGAAAACATGTAATTCGATTCAAAAGTACTTATTTGTAAAGATTTTCCTTTTTTTTTTTGCCTTAATATTTTCTCATCACTCATGTTGTGGTGCATAATGTAATTAATTCTCAAAGGGACTTAAATCATTTTTTCTTTTATCTTTGCAATTGAATCCTTATATCTTCCAAAATCACTCTTTTTCTTTATTCAAGTCCCATTGAGAATATAATATAATTTCTAACACAATTTCAATATTATAGCCATTGGAAAGGAATTAAATTTCAAAAACTCCTTTACTTCAAATTTGAATTAAATTTGGATAGAAATAAAATCCTGAAAATTGAGTTGAATTAATCAAAAAATGCTCATTTCCTTTCTAATGACGTAGCCGTATTCATTATGCACCATGCAACATTCAATTCATCTTTTCCTCCATATTTCACTCTCATTCGTCTCATACAAACAATACCCTTTCTTGATATTGGTCGGCTACGCATTCTCTGGCGGGACCCCCAACCAAATCAAGCAAGCAACATAGTTTTCATGGCCCCCTAGCTTGGCATTGGTCAGCTACGCATTCATCGGCAGTACCGCCGACCATGCCAAATAGGGTTCATGACTCTCATCTTTCTTCTTTCTCTCAATTATATACTCTTTTCTTTCCTCTCCCTTGGTGGCAAAATCTTTCCTTTCATTAAATCCCCTTAGTATTGACTAACACTCTTTTATTTCCTTCTCGGTGCTATATCCTTTGGACTTCCATGTACTCACCAATCTATCACTTATTTCATTATATATCTCACTCCTTGTGAATACAAAGAACTTAGAACAGAAGTTTCACGATGGAATTGGGACCATTTCCCCAGGCCAAAAGGAAATAACTGCTCTGATACCATATTGCAACATCCCAATTCAATAAAATAAATGTAATATCATTTGACATTAATTAAAAGGTTTAAAGTACAACTTGTTCGTTTTAAAATCTGGGATTTACAGCATTACATTAGAACAATAACTGGAGGAAAGTGGCCTTTCTTTACTTTCTCCGACGTGAAACTCTGGTTCTTCGCTCCTCCAGGCTTTACCTAAAATGTTAAACCACAAGGGAGTGAATATCTTTTCATAATAGAATAGAAATTCAGAATTGAAAATAAGTAAATGTGACTTATCAAAATTTAAGTTATCAAATCATTAAAGTATTAGATTTAAACATATACATTTCTCAAACGAACTATAGAATTCATAGGTTTATTACTTTTGTTACATTTATTTTTGCAACTACTTTTAGCATCGTGTTGGTAGTTATCATTATTTTAACTCTCAATTATCCTATTCTTGGCTATGATTCAAAACCCACATATTTCCCTTTTTTGTTCATAATAGCCTTTGTATCTTTCATGCGCAATTATATTATACTATCATCAACTATGTAATCTATTTATAAACCATCATGTAAGTCATAATCCTAGAACTTATTCCAGTACAATAACCTGTCTTTTATTAATTAGCTATAAATCCATCATTCCATATGTATTAGCATAATAACATTTGATACTTATTCAGGCATTTCATCGAATATCATAGCTACACTAATTTCTAATTAGTTAAATTATAAGTTTTTAATAATAATCAAGCACATAAGTGTTTAATCCACCTACACGGGTAGGTGGTAGAGTAGAATCAACTATCCTAGGGTTTGATATATAAACATTGATCATTTACTAATTCCAAAACCTAATCTCTATTCTAAAAAGAAAAGAGTTACTCCCTTACCTCAAGGGGGAAGGAAACCCAACTCCAAAGCATTTGATTATATGAGTTAGTTTCTAAAACCCTTCTCTTTTGGTTTGGTTGATGGAAACCCTCAAGAACCTGGAGGAATTATAGCCAATTGAAGGAGGAAGACTAAGATTGAGATGGGGTTTGATGGAAGAAAATGAAAACAAGAATTAGAATTGGTGAGAAGGTGTTTGTTGATGCTAATCTATGGTGTTGGGGTTGGATTTGGATGTGTGTAAGTTTGTTGGTGCATGAAAATGAGGTTTGGTGCATGAAAAATGGCTCTTGGTGTGATTTGGTGCGGACTGGTGCGGCAGGGAAGGAGTTGGTGCGTCTGGTCTCAAATTCTGGTGCGTCTGGTGCATATATATGCACCGCTCCCTGGGCGCACCGATCTTCTAGAAAAATATGGTGCGGTCGAGACTTCTTTGGTGTTGGGCAATCTGCGAGCCTGAGCGCGCCACGCTTGCGCCTAGGCGCACCAGGTCCACGCCTGGGCGCACCAAACCTGGCGTCTGGCGCACCAGCGGCTGTGGCAACAGGATTTGTGCAAGGCGCACCGGATCATGCCTGGGCGTACCGGTTCGCTCCGAAATCCCGATTTTCGCTTTTTCGGTCCGATTTAAGGATTCCTAACCCTTCCTAACACATTCAAACACATATAACATCAAAATGTAACACCCTTATAATTACTACCCTTAATTCCCAAGTATTAAAAATGTGTACTTAAAAATTCCTTTTTAATATAATAAAATCACCTGTCAAACGGACGGAGTTTTGCCTGTTTTTCGGACTTTTCCAAATTTTAACCTGTGAATAACATTATCAATATAAACAACCAACAACCAACAGGGCTTCATCTCATGCACTTATCATATAACAGCCCCATGGGCATAAAATATAATGTCCTGTATCAGTTATCAGAATTTAAGCGGAAAATAAATACTAGGTGCAACTAGCATAATGCTCAACACATTGCTATGCCAAAAATAATATCCTAATCCCAATAATAACCCTACTCTCCTTGTGAGGGAGAGCACTCCTTCTCGGCCGGGGGCTGTGCTAACTCAATCTCTGTACCTGAAATATGGTAAGGGAGTGAGCATTGCACATGAAATAGAAAAGCAGTTTCTAGATAAACATAACAACTAACCAGGCCAAACACAATTAGCAATTTATCCACATAAGTACAAGTTCATCACAAACATACCATATTTTCCAATTCCATCATTTTATAAGTGTCGATTCCCTTTTTAGTTAATTCCTTTTCACCCTTTGGTTCCCTTTTATTTATTTTCCCCATTTCCAAAGAAATCCCTTTTTAATCCCTTACCTTTTCCTTATTTTTACGGTGTATATATGTCTCCACCAAATCGAAGGCCTACATACATACACCAATCACGATGTATGTCTCTACCAAATTGAAGGCCTACATACATCGCGTTTCCATTACCATTATCTTATTCAATTTTATTCCCCTGTTTCCTTATTCATTTCCTTTTATTTTCGGTGTATGTATGTCTCCACCAAATCGAAGGCCTACATACATACACCAATCACGATGTATGTCTCCACCAAATCGAAGGCCTACATACATCGCATTTCCATTACCATTACCTTATTCAATTTTATTCCCCTGTTTCCTTATTCATTTCCTTTTATTTTCGGTGTATGTATGTCTCCACCAAATCGAAGGCCTACATACATACACCAATCACGATGTATGTCTCCACCAAATCGAAGGCCTACATACATCGCCCCGTTTACGTTGTATTGTCTCCCCCAAATCGAAGGCCTACAATACAACCCCATTTTACGATGTATTGTCTCCCCCAAATCGAAGGCCTACAATACATCACCACCTTTATCCATTATTAGTTATCCATATATATATATATATATCATTATTTTGTCCACCAATTCCATTTAATGTTTACCAAATCATTCCAAGCACAAGCACCATCATATTATAAACAAATAGCCACATTTCACATTTCACATAACAATTAGAGTGCAAATAATAACAAACTTCACCTTTTCATATAATCATGCAACAACCACATTTTCTTTTCACTTGTCCGAATTACTGATTCAAAGTCCTAAATTAGGGGTTCATGCCATTTATTTTCCTCAATTAAAACCTAACCTCATTCTTTACTTCCTAGAGTTCCATAATTACCAATTAAGCCTATTTTTAACATTTTCCTTAATTCCTAAATTGAGATTTCTAATTTTCTACCCTAACACATAAACTCCTAGCCAACCATTATATCTAAATACAAACCCTTTCCTAGAACAAGCCAATGCTCACTATATCCACCCCTTTACCTTAACCAAAGAGAGGGAAAGTGGAAAAACCCAAGCTTTAGCTCCGAACGCTCCCAAAACAAAGAGCTCCCAAGTCAAGAAGATGGAGAGAGTGATGATACTCTTCCCTAAGCCATAGAAATGAGAACGATGAAGAGATTGTGACACCAAACAAGGGAAATTCGTGCTTCACCAAGAGGTGGGAAGAGAGAGAGAGAAAATCCAAATTAAAGAGAGAGAAATGAAATCAAGAACATGCATACTTACTTGGAGTGACAAAGAGGGACTTGATGGAGGGTTTTGGAGTGGTTCCCTTGAGGCTTGATGGATTTGGGATGAGAGATTGGGTGCCCTAGAGAGAGAAATTTCGAGTTTATGGCAAGAATCACGCGTGAACGACTTTTATTTTTTTTTCTACTGCAACAGCTCTTAATCGATTAATAATCGATTAAATTGCAGCTTAATCGATTAAGAGGCGATTAAGAGGCGATTAAGCTGCACAATTTTGCAGCATCCAGACTTTGGAAGGCCCTAACTTCTTTGTTAACCGTTGGATCTTCCTCAAATTTTGACACATGCTTCCTCACCTATCCTACTTTACATCCAACGGTGGAATTTGTGTTTAGAGTTGTAAATCTTTTATTTTGAATTTCCTAATATAGGGTGTTTATAACACCAAAAACATCACTTCTAACGCTCTTTTGTTTATCTTTCAACCTCCTTTTTTATGCCAATGCTTCTTGATTCCTTTATGGCATTCAAAGAACTCCTAATCCATCATTTACATCCTTTTTAGAATAATCCTTACTTCCAAATCTTATCGTTATTCTAAATATTATTTGAATTAATATTCGGGATGTTACATTTCTCCCCCACTTATTAGAATTTCGTCCCCGAAATTCCGTTGAATTCCGTAACTGGAGAACCATCCCATTGGTAAAGCTTCTGACTATGGTTTTCACTTTCCTACGATTTTTTTTATTTCCCGCTCCAGGTGTGGTTAGGGTCCTGCCTATTTCAATGTTTGTCCTTTAATACAATGTATCTCCTCTATCTGGACAGGATCGTCAGTTTTCTTTTTATTAAAGTTCCATCTCTCATTACTTGGATTGAAATCCTCCCCCACTTAGCATTGACATACTTGGTTATATCCATGCTAGGGGGTCTGCTCATTCGTTGCTCAGAATAGAGTACACAGGTTCCCAACCGGTATCCAAAGCTGAAAAGAGGTCATGTTGTTCAGTTTTCTATGACTTGGCGAATTCTCACCTATGCATCTGAGATGCTTGGAACTTGAAGAGAGTGAAGATGAAAAGAAGAGACATGAAGCACTCAAGAATGAGTATCATGGTCTTTGCAAGATGACCCAGGATGGACTGGATACATGTCAAGCAAGAAGACAATGGAGATTATCCCCAAAGTGCGCATTTTCAGCAAAGAGCCGTCGAAGGATGCGTTTTCTATGGATCTGCGGCTAATTGATTGGTCTCGGTTAACCGGGGTCCTGTCAAATGCACAGAGTCCCAAAAGACTTAGATTATCACTTGCGGTGTTCCGACATAACATCTTAATTGAGATTCCATTTCGCGACTTCACTTTTATCCCGTTCACCTTCTACTCTTTCAAGTGAGTCTAGCAAAGTCACTCTAAAAATCAATCTTCACCACACTCGCATTCTACTTCGATGCTACTTCCTTCCCATTCGTTCAGTAATTCCAATTTGGTATAGGAATTTCTAAAGATTGATTACATTTGAGGGTCAAGATCAAGGTCTGGTTGTTGTTTCTCAGTTCGGTGTTATTTTTAGGAGGTCTTGTTTTATCCCTAGTTTAACTCTCATTCGATCCTCCGCGGAGCGTTAGGAATTATCTGTTTAGTAGTCCTATGGCTTATGGTATGATTACTAGTTATTGTCGCTCGGATAGGATCCGAATTGAGTCGTCAAGTCTCCCCCACTTAGTATCAACATACCTGAGTAAGTCGAAGGCAGGGAAGAAACTGGGTTGATTCCAAGAATTGATTAGCTAGGTTCTTAATTGGTTGGCGAGGTGGTACATGGGATTAAGTTGACTGCTAATCGGTATTATTGGTGTTGTTTCGAATTTTCTAGGATATAATGGCTCTTCATACTTACGTATACGGCTAAGTTCTCATACAAGTTAGAGGGGTGGTTCGATCATTTAGTTGGATGTTCTTGGTGGAAATATAGAATATGAGTGTCTTGAATGGGGTTGGTTTGCGAATTACTGTTTACGAGTCTTAGTAAAGATCCTATAGGATTAACGTTCAATCGGGCTTTCGACAGAGATAGAATTCCTAGATGGTTTATTCGGATCTCAACTAGGTAATTGCAATAATATAGCATGTCAATAAACGCGAAGACCGAGGTGGTCAGTCCCAATCTCACATTTATCAACTGCACATCACTGCGTTATTGAATGATAGCATTATCTTTTAACAGGTGCAAGAGAAAGGATGACCAATCCTGACCCTACACTCCATTAGAGAACGACACTATCACCAGGTTTTTGGTTAGGTCTCTTGTTACGGTCTTATAACTAAGTAAGGTTTTTCCTACGTGTTCCTTTAGATGGTACTCAAGATTGGATTGAAGATGAGTCTTTCTTAGGTTTCACAACTTCTAGAAATACAGGATTAGGAATTTAAAATTCCAAGAGAATTGATTTAGGATGTTCTACGCTAAAACTTAATAGAGATGCAGATTGAAAGTACCTAAAAATGTTTATCTAAATGTTTAGAATCGTCTCGTACCTTTTGTTGATTTGGCCCTGATCTCCTTAAGTAGCTGTACCGCAGATCTCAAGGGTGTAGACCAGGAAACTGATATTGTCGGAATGTAAGGTTGAGACGTCCAGGACGAAGTCCTGTGTCATCGAGCAATCCCTCGGGAGCTGTGTCTGGTATGATTGCCGACACTCCATGAAAGATGTGACGAGACTCGCCACCGAATATTAATACATCACTCGACCCCAAGATAATTCTTTTTGCTCTCCTTGGATCTCTCTGGTCTCCATAGAGAAACTCAGTCGAGTCACCAATGCAGAATGAAACTACCGGTATCCCTCTTTGCAGGCTTCCAACACTTTCGTCACGGTCCTGATGGAGACCAAGCTTTTCATTTTCTTCATAGAAGTTGACAATACAGACATCAGGGGACATGGAAGGAAGTATGTCCTCCACTTCACTTACACTGCATTCCTTCTCCATCAAAGATTGTGCTTCTTGCATCGCTCCCATAACCAGCTGAATAAAATGATCAGGAATATTGGGTGGTTCGCTTCCATCAGTTACCCTTTTGTGTCCATATACTCGGGTTTGAGGATTCCAGTCTAAGCCGAGGCACATCATTTTCAGTCGGAGTCTGGCTCCACTTGTAAAGCCTGGTTGATAAAAACCTCCAAGGCCTAAGCCCATCTCCCGACAATTCTTTACTACGCCCACCTATTCTTCATGAGTCAAGTGTTGCTTCAGGAGAACCATTCCCGGTCTCAAAATTATACTCTTCTTCTCAGCAACTTGTATCCCCATGTGTTGCTCCTGGTTTCCCATAGTCGATCTAAGCTTACCCATTGCAGAAGTTTGTCCTTCTTGAAAACAGATGTCATACGGCTTGGATTTCAAAGAATCAGCAGGGGAATTGATCTTACGATCAGTAGCCGAACTGCTAGTAGGAGAATGGGAAAGCTGATTCTTCATGTTGCTACTGTGTGGCAACAAGGGATTCTGTTGATGCAGACATGTACATAATTTAGTACATAACTACATAGGGTTTTATAACTATAACCCTAAGTAACTACTATAGAACTTAACAATATTTCCCGGTTACTCTCTTGGTGAGTAACCATTGGAGATGTGAGTCCACACTCCAAAGGCCGAGGAAAAAATTACTTTGATACCAAAATGTAACACCCTTATAATTACTACCCTTAATTCCCAAGTATTAAAAATGTGTACTTAAAAATTCCTTTTTAATATAATAAAATCACCCGTCAAACGGACGGAGTTTTGCCTGTTTTTCGGACTTTTCCAAATTTTAACCTGTGAATAACATTATCAATATAAACAACCAACAGCCAACAGGGCTTCATCTCATGCACATATCATATAACAGCCCCATGGGCATAAAATATAATGTCATGTATCAGTTATCAGAATTTAAGCGGAAAATAAATACTAGGTGCAACTAGCATGATGCTCAACACATTGCTATGCCAAAAATAATATCCTAATCCCAATAATAACCCTACTCTCCCTGTGAGGGAGAGCACTCCTGCTCGGCCGGGGGCTGTGCTAACTCAATCTCTGTACCTGAAATATGGTAAGGGAGTGAGCATTGCACATGAAATAGAAAAGCAGTTTCTAGATAAACATAACAACTAACCAGGCCAAAAACAATTAGCAATTTATCCACATAAGTACAAGTTCATCACAAACATACCATATTTTCCAATTCCATCATTTTATAAGTGTCGATTCCCTTTTTAGTTAATTCCTTTTCACCCTTTGGTTCCCTTTTATTTATTTTCCCCATTTCCAAAGAAATCCCTTTTTAATCCCTTACCTTTTCCTTATTTTTACGGTGTATATATGTCTCCACCAAATCGAAGGCCTACATACATACACCAATCACGATGTATGTCTCTACCAAATTGAAGGCCTACATACATCGCGTTTCCATTACCATTATCTTATTCAATTTTATTCCCCTGTTTCCTTATTCATTTCCTTTTATTTTCGGTGTATGTATGTCTCCACCAAATCGAAGGCCTACATACATACACCAATCACGATGTATGTCTCCACCAAATCGAAGGCCTACATACATCGCGTTTCCATTACCATTACCTTATTCAATTTTATTCCCCTGTTTCCTTATTCATTTCCTTTTATTTTCGGTGTATGTATGTCTCCACCAAATCGAAGGCCTACATACATACACCAATCACGATGTATGTCTCCACCAAATCGAAGGCCTACATACATCGCGTTTCCATTACCATTACCTTATTCAATTTTATTCCCCTGTTTCCTTATTCATTTCCTTTTATTTTCGGTGTATGTATGTTTCCACCAAATCGAAGGCCTACATACATGCACCAATCACGATGTATGTCTCCACCAAATCGAAGGCCTACATACATCGCCCCGTTTACGTTGTATTGTCTCCCCCAAATCGAAGGCCTACAATACAACCCCATTTTACGATGTATTGTCTCCCCCAAATCGAAGGCCTACAATACATCACCACCTTTATCCATTATTAGTTGTCCATATATATATATATATCATTATTTTGTCCACCAATTCCATTTAATGTTTACCAAATCATTCCAAGCACAAGCACCATCATATTATAAACAAATAGCCACATTTCACATTTCACATAACAATTAGAGTGCAAATAATAACAAACTTCACCTTTTCATATAATCATGCAACAACCACATTTTCTTTTCACTTGTCCGAATTACTTATTCAAAGTCCTAAATTAGGGGTTCATGCCATTTATTTTCCTCAATTAAAACCTAACCTCATTCTTTACTTCCTAGAGTTCCATAATTACCAATTAAGCCTATTTTTAACATTTTCCTTAATTCCTAAATTGAGATTTCTAATTTTCTACCCTAACACATAAACTCCTAGCCAACCATTATATCTAAATACAAACCCTTTCCTAGAACAAGCCAATGCTCACTATATCCACCCCCTTACCTTAACCAAAGAGAGGGAAAGTGGAAAAACCCAAGCTTTAGCTCCGAACGCTCCCAAAACAAAGAGCTCCCAAGTCAAGAAGATGGAGGGAGTGATGATACTCTTCCCTAAGCCATAGAAATGAGAACGATGAAGATATTGTGACACAAAACAAGGGAAATTCGTGCTTCACCAAGAGGTGGGAAGAGAGAGAGAGAGAAAATCCAAATTAAAGAGAGAGAAATGAAATCAAGAACATGCATACTTACTTGGAGTGACAAAGAGAGACTTGATGGAGGGTTTTGGAGTGGTTCCCTTGAGGCTTGATGGATTTGGGATGAGAGATTGGGTGCCCTAGAGAGAGAAATTTCGAGTTTATGGCAAGAATCATGCGTGAACGACTTTTATTTTTTTTCTACTGCAACAGCTCTTAATCGATTAATAATCGATTAAATTGCAGCTTAATCGATTAAGAGGCAATTAAGTTGCACAATTTTGCAGCATCCAGACTTTGGAAGGCCATAACTTCTTCGTTAACCGTTGGATCTTCCTCAAATTTTGACACATGCTTCCTCGCCTATCCTACTTTACATCCAACGGTGGAATTTGTGTTTAGAGTTGTATATCTTTTATTTTGAATTTCCTAATATAGGGTGTTTATAACACCAAAAACATCGCTTCTAACGCTCTTTTGTTTATCTTTCAACCTCCTTTTGTATGCCAATGCTTCTTGATTCCTTTATGGCATTCAAAGAACTCCTAATCCATCATTTTACATCCTTTTTAGAATAATCCTTACTTCCAAATCTTATCGTTATTCTAAATATTATTTGAATTAAAATTCGGGATGTTACACAAAACACATTCCCAAACATAAAATCCTGTTTTCCTAAGTATCTATCAAACGATCACACAAAAACTCGAAAGTTTTTACAATTGGATCTTTTGACTTACCCTTCTGGATTTCCATTCTTATTCCTATGGCTTAAGATAATCTTCTCCCATAATCCGCAATTACTAACGTTCGCAATTTAATTCAGTAGTTGGATGATACTCACGTCTCACAATCTAATTTATTTCCTAAACTCCACGACGCTCGATCGTAATAAAGCTTCTATCATCTAATGTTTGCTCCCTTCTTCAATATTCCACCTATGTTTAGCATCCTTTCCTAAAACACTTAACTAAGTTCACGATACAGAGGACGTGCTCTAATTCTTATTATTAAGGCACTTATATACAATTTATAAGTCTTGATCACACTTTTGTCACATCATACACCATTTAAATTCATCCAACTATTCACAACTCAATTCTTCATAACTTAGGTACACACATAATTATAGCTATCAATTTAAGAAATTTAGGTCGTTACACTTTACCTCCTCATCTGTCCAAGTTACATGATGTATTCCATGTTTCTCAACTTCAGAAATACATCAATGATCCTTCACACGTGATCACACTAGATGATTTGCCACTAAGGGAGAACTTGACTTTTGAAGTGCAACCAGTCAGAATTGAGGATCAACGAATTAAGAAACTCAGAGGCAAAGATATTCCCTTAGTGAAGGTGATATGGAAGAGCAACAATGTGGAAGAAACTACATGGGCGCTAGAAGACAAGATGAAGGAGTCTCATCCTCAACTATTCATCACAAGCTGAATTTTGGGGACGAAATTCTGGTAAGTGAAAGATGATTGTAACATCCCAAATTTTAATTCCAAGTATACTTAAAATAACAATAAGCTTGGGGTTAGTGGGAATAATAATACCAAGTCAAAAATAGGTGTTAAAAGAGGCATTTTAGAGTTGAAAACATAGAACAATAGGAAATTAGAAATAAAAGATTTACAACTCTAAACACGAATCTCACCGTTGGATGTCAAGATTAGTATGCAGGGAAGCTTACTTTTAAATTTGAGCAAGATCCGACGGGTAACGAAGGAGATATGACACTTTGAAGTGTAAAGGAATGAAGAACTGAACTGCTTAATCGATTAACCAATGGACTAATCGATTAAGACCTGATCAGTTGTAAAAATAAAAAGCAAGTTTAAACGGGTTAATAGATTAACCATCGGGTTAATCGATTAATGGTTGTCTGACACGAAAAAAATAAAAGGGATCAAAGGGGAGGAAACGTGTATACTTCCTCCCCAAGTTAAAAGAAAGTCATCCTCTCCAAGAAGCTTGATTTCCATGGCCAACATCAAGCTCTCCTAGTGCAAGAACTCACAACTCCAAGCTTCGCCCATCACCACCCAAGCTTTCCCTCTCTTACCCATCATCATCCATGGCTTCACTTTATCTCTCATGCCCAATCACTCCCAAGAAGTGCAAGTGAAGCCCCTCTCTCCATCAAGCTCACCTTTGGACAACATCCCTACACATATATCGGTAGTCCTCATTAGATTGCAAGGAAATCTCAAGAGATTCAAGTTCTAAGGAGCTAAGGAAGAGGAGAAGAGCGTAGGGTTTAAGGTTTTACTTTTTCTCTCCATTTGAGGTAAGGTGGGGGTATTGTCTTTACTTAGGGAATGGCTTCTATATTGAATATAGTGATAGCTAAGGGTATATGAATAAGTAGAATAATGAACCCTAGGGTTGTTGATATTGCTAATAATTGGAGTATTAAAATAAATGAGATAAACCCATTTTTATACTTGTGAAAATATGTGTTAGTGTGAGACTTTAATGGTTACTATGAGATAAATTATGACTATGGAAATATATATATATATATATATGGTATGTTAGTTTGATATCCGGATGATGATTGTGAAATGTTTGTGTCTGTTGGCATGTTATGAGCGCATGAGAATTGCTTTACTAAAATAAAGGATGATAAAAATTGGAAAGTAACGAAAGTCGCAGCTTATTGATCCTTGGGGAACACTGACCCATTAGGTGCCCTGTTAGGTGTCAAATTGCCCATTAGGTAAATTGCCCACTCAGGTGAAAATTGCCTGTAGGCCCAAATTGCCCGTTAGGTGTTTGTATACTCAATGGATCAATATGTTGCTCGGTAATCCAAGTTAAAAAGTAATATGGGACAAGCGCCGGGACAATGAAAACTAAACTAAATGTATAATGGACCCCTTTAAAGGGAGGAAAATAAAAATGGAAAAGGCCCTAACGGGTGTTATATGGCCTACAGGGTGTAAATTGCCTGAGTAGGGTGATTAAATTCCTAATAGGTGAAAAATTGCCTAATAGGTGCGCAAAATCTCAATGGTACAAGAAAAAGAATAAAGGAAATGGACAAAAGAAAAGAAAGGAAAAAGGAATATGAGATAAGCAAAGGAACAAAAAATGAAATGTGTGAATAGAGAACAAAAACTGAATGAATTGTGTGAACATGTCATGAGATGTATTATTTTCTATAATTGTGTTTGACTTAGTGTATCCCTATGTCTTTATAGAATTTATTTTCTAAGTAATGTGTAATGTTCATCTTCTTGCTGTTTTTATACAGGTACCGTGTCTGAGCTTACACCGTCACAAGGCAAGCAGAAGTGCTTTCCCCCTCGGGGAGTGTAAGTAGCTAGTAGTTATTATGTGTCAGTCCTGGGCTATGTTTTGAGTCTATGATGTATATATTATTTTGTTAAACTTTTACATATTGGTTTTGGTGCTTAGTAGATAGCACATGGATGGCCCAGGACTCCTCCTTTTGGGAAAGGAGTGATTTTGGGAAATAGAACAATTTCCGCTACTTGTGTATATTTCTAAACTTGATACTAGTGATGCATGATGATGCTATATGATTTTCTGGCTATTCTGTTGATATGAAAATGTGCTTGATACAGGTTAAGCAGGAAAAGCAAAATTGTGGAATGTCCGCAAACAAAGTAAACTCCATCGAATTTTACGGAGAATTTTATTAGTAATTAAGTTAACCAAGAAATTTTCAAGTAACTAATTATTTAATGGTAATTAAGGTATTAATATTTGTGTGGGTGTCACAAATCTGAGCTCTAAAATTGGAATGAGCAACTTTACTTGGATGTATGCAAGCTTATTTGATGTTGAATTCATGACTTAATTGAGTACTTTGGTTTTTGGTATGTTAAGTTGTGAATTATGTGGTTTTATGCAAATTGATGTATAAGACTTGCATGCAATGTGATTTGATGTGTTTTCAGTGATGGAACATGTGTATGTTAAGGTATTAAATCTTTATTGAAGGTTGTTTTGGGTTAGATTTGAGTAGAATTGAAAATGGTATTGTAAAACACCAATTTCAGTGTTCTGCTGCATAATCTAACCGGTTAGTGACATCAGTAACTGGTTAGTGTCTGACAGCTAAATGAAATTTTAAATGAATTTTGCTAAGTGATCCATACCATTTTTAGTTTTACTTTTTTAAACCCAAAATCAAGGAAAATTACCCAAGTTAAATTTATGAGGAAATTTTTATGAATTGGGTTAATTTATTTTAATACCTTAAGGGTTCCATTGAAAATACAAAAAGAAGTTATGACAAGTAATTTTTCTTGAGATGAAAAATATTGATATGATATCATAATAATTGTGGATTAATTATGAGAAATAATTAATGGCCAACCTATTTGGTATATGCATTGTGTGCATTCATTCATGGAGAATGAGGGTGTTTAGGGTTGGTGAAATTGTTATGTTCTGGGAACATAGCAAGAGTATTTTGGGAGTGCTCAATTGTTGTGTTTTGCTTAATGACACATTCTGAGTATGAATGTGGCCAGTGTGGTGTAACAATGTTGATGTGGTTGTTATGTCTTCGTGATGTGACGCTCACTCTGGGAGTGGCGTTATGTACCACGGTGATTAATTATGTCTTCGCGATTTGACGTATACTCTGGGAGGAACGTTAAGGTAATCACTACCAAGCAATCCCGCCATACGTTCTGGGAATGTATTATTAGTGTTCTGGGAACACATTGATGTATTGGAGGCCTCAGTTAATGAGATAGAAATCATGCATCATGTCACTTGCATTAAAGAAGTTAATTATGCAAATAAAATTGTCTTTGATTAATTATGACTGTTATATTTTAGTCTCATTTGATTATGTATATGCGTATTGCTTACTCCCGTGTCCTTGTTAGGTGATGGCCCAATACCTTGCCTGCATCGAGATCCGACCCATCCCTAGTGGCATATGGACGTTCGAGGAGCATCGAGCCACATTTGAGGGGGAGGTAGAGGTCACACTCTATCACCCTAACCCCTTGGCTCGTGTGCGACCTCGTAGGTTTAGGATTCCCATCATATATACTATGTACGTACCCTCGTTTTATACTTATCGTGGACCACCCCCGACTCGACCTGTTCGTAGATTTCATAGTTTTCGTTTTCGTTCTGCCACTCGTTCTCATCCCTCAACTTCGAGGATTGTTACTGAGGAGACTCCTTCTCCTAGTCCGACAGGTTCAGGTATGGCTGCTCCAACTGCAGTCCCTACACCCAGTGGTAGGGTGTTTACACCATTGGACGAGGTCGAGGAGGATCCTGTGGAGGATGAGAGCGAGGAGGAGGAGCCAGTCGAGCTTATTTCTGGTGTATGTAGGGGTGTGGATGATTCCTAGGTCCGAGCATAGTATAGATGGTAGGGATCTTAGGCTAGGGATGTAGCTACGGTGGACTATGGATGGAGCTTTTGAGGATCAGTTGACCTGCTCTGAGGCGTCTATTTTTTATTTGTATTTCTATTGTACATATTTTTTAGATGCCTTTGAGTTGAGATCTTTCATGATGTACTTTTTACTACTCTGATGGACTTAGACTTTGGATTTTGTTCTACTACTGATGTACCCGTCTTTCTACTGATGATGATGTACCTCTCCTTTTATGACTTATATATATATATATATATATATATATATATATGATGTTTTATCACAAATGATTCAAGGGTACTCACTTTATTCCGCGCACTCTGATTTTCAAATAAAAAGGAATTCGACAACTGTTACTAATTTGTTATTACTAAAGCCTTTGAGATAACGACTACTTGTATAAAGAGCTAAATAATTTCTCGTTAATAAACGAAAAGATATTGTCTCGAATTATTTGGTACGATTTGAACTATTAAATTGTTATTAACCCGAATTCAGTTTAATTATGTGAATACAAGGTTAAATTTCTAAGGTACAAATCCAAGTCTCATTTGGAATCAAAGTTAAGAAAAAATTTATTCGTTTTATTTTTTTTATATAAATCCATAAAGTATAATATTCTAAACTTTATTTTCTATAAATAAAGTAAAGTATTGTTTTGGAGTGTCGTCACTCGTCACAAATTTGAAGTGATGATCTGCGATTGGTGTCATTTTTAGACTTATGTATTTCATTAAAAAGTGACAATCCTAGGAGGTCATTGATATTATTTCATAGGCAAAACTAACAGTTTGATTTCTTATCTTATTCATTGTTCTAAAATAGTTTTTCATCGTTCAAAAAAAAAAAGTCTTGTATCTATTTTTTGTCTTATTTTAATTCGTTAACTTTATTGTTTGTTTAAATTTGATACATAATCCTTGTTTTTAGCAAATTTTGTTAGAATATTTTGTTAAACTGAACCAAACACAAAATATTCAGTTAAAAAATATATTATTTTAATCATTTTAAAATGATATTATAACATAATATGTGAAAAATTAATGTAAGGGATCAAATTAAAATAAACAATAAAGTTAATGAAAAAAAGAAAGAAAAATGAAAAATCATTTTGAATGACATAAATAAAATAAGAAATCAATGAAAATTTGAAACAAATAATTAAGATAAAAAAGTCGAATGAGCAGTTTGACCTATCTCATATTAGTTTTATATCAATTAGGATTATATTATTTCGTATTTGTTACCAACGTGGAGTTGGTAAAGTGGTAGCTCACTTGGTACCTTAACCAATTAATCTCGAGTTCGAACCTTATGTATGGAGCAACCTTCGCTGGGAGACCCTAACCGCTTAATGCAAGCTCAATTGAATCGGATTCTGAATAAAACAAATTTGAGTATAAGTTGGTATAAAAAAAAAATCGTATTTTTTACCCTCAATTTCAATTGAGGAGACGGGGAAGGTGGGTGAATGGGTTGTAAGTGAAATGAGGAGTAGTTTTGGAAAGTACATAATGTCTCAATTGCGAGCACTAATTTGCGGGGCTACCACACTAGCAAATGAGCACATGGGTTGATTAATGGACCAACAAGAAACACTTTAGCAATAATTCATCCCATGCTTGACTTTACCTTATTTGATGATAGCATTTTTCTCCTTTATTTTATTTTTAAGATTCACTTTCGTCCTTTATTATTTTTTTTAAATAATTTTGGTCCTTTATTTTTTTAAAAATGTTTAGTTTGGTCTTTTCGTCACAAAAAAATTATATTCATCGGAATATTCCAGAATATTTCGGAATATTCCCTCCCATCCTCAGAATATTTCGGAATATTCTGGTGAAATCTAACATTTTTTCAGCGGAAAGACCAAAGTGAATCTTTTTTTAAAAAAATAAAGGACCAAAATTACTCAAAAAATTAAGAGTGAAGTGTCACTTTGATCCCTTAAGTTTTTTAGATGGGACATTTTGGTCTCTCAAAATGTGGAAATTCATTTTTAGTCCCCGAAGATTTTTTTATGGGACACTTAAGTCCCTCCGTCCACTCCGCCAACTCCTCAACTGTGGACTTAAGTGTCCTATAAAAACATCTTGAGGGACATAGGACACTTAAGTGTCTCATAAAAAAATTTTCAGGGGCTAAAAGTGAATTTCCATATTTTGAGAGATTAAAGTGTCCCATCCAAAAAATATGAGGGATCAAAATGATACTTCACTCAAAAATTAATAAAAGACGAAAATAAATCTCGAAAATAAGATAAAGAAAAAAAAATACAATTAAGCCGAAAAAGAACTTATTACTTATCCATGTTCCTGCAAATCTATATTCGCTCAAGAAATGCGTAATTAAAACCCAGAAAGCTCAAATTCAACTCACCAAAATAAAGTTATACTCTCTCCCTCTCAAAAAAAATTAGTAAATTTTTAAAAATTCAATAAAAATATGGTAACATGCTTTTAATGCATTGTCATCCAAATTAATTCATTACCAAAGAAAGTATTTAATACATATTTCCTTGATTAACCAATCATAAAATATACAAATGCAATTTTAATTTTTTATAAACTATTTTAACTTTAATTTGAAACAAATTTTTTTAATATTTTTTACTAACTTTATAAAAAGAAGAAATAGGATTTTAGATCTACTTAGGTTAAGAGAGCAGAATCATAGAGAGAATTAGAGAACAGAGAACAATAAAGAGGAGATTCATCAGCAATGCTCTATTTTCTTCTTATATTTTTTACTCATACTTAAATATAAAAAAGTAAAAAACCTTAAATTTAAAAATAGAAAACTCTAACTTAATTTAAAACTGAATTAAATAAAGATTAAATAAAATATTAAATGGTATTTTAATAAAATAGCTTATCGTGCTCCTTTTCTCACGACCCTAACAACTAACATCCTATCATAAAGCTAAAACATAAATTCATCTTCTTTTCTGTTATCCTGGGTAGCAGTCTACATATCTTACGGTAGTTATTATAACTCAGAAGAAAGAACCATAGATGTTGTACAAAAATTGTTAAAAGAAAAAAAGTTTTTGTTAGTATGTATGTGCTACAATGCATCTTTTAATAAACAAAAAAGAGATGAGTAAGTTGCAATTGAGAATTGATGTTATTGATGAATATAAAATTTACAAATTAGTACATCCTCAATGCAAATTTACATTACTAATTGGATACCCCAGAAAAGTTACATTTCATCATAAAGATGCAAAAACCATACCACCACCACGACCTCTTTGCCTATGATGGTGATTGCGAATGGATAACAAGCAAAGCACAAATGACATGGTTACTGACACCGCAGCAGAGGTCACAACATCCACAGTGTAAGCCCATCTTCGCTCTTGCAGTCCCCAAATAGTTGACACAAACTCACCAACACCATCCACCACCATTCCTAACAAATGTGCCAATGCCATCTCTCAATAATATATATCTTTGAGAGCAATATAATATTGCAAATTAAGGATATAGGATTATAAGGGAAAAAAAATTGGATTTGAGAGCTTCAAGTTTGTAGCTTTGGGGGAGAGAGGATAAAGAGACCACCGTTGCTTCCACGATGCTTCCTAGTATTACTCCTTTTAAGTTTTAACCTTATTCAACGTTAATTTTGAAAGTGGGGAAAGAGGGGTCCGTGGCAGTTACATACGTACACATGTGTCTTAATATTAATAGTACTACTAAAGGATAAGCAAAGGCAAGGTGGAATTACCAAAGTGCAGAAGAGTAAAGTTTAATGATTGCGTTTACTTCACAGCGAAGAATGAGTGCCGATCCCTTAAATAAAGGGTGGGATGGGATAATTCGGGAAGGAAATTATGGTCTCGATCGATGTTTATTCGCTGTGTTTATAAACTATCAGCAATAGATAGTGTATTTATCTTATCTTTAAATATAAGATTTTATCTCAAATTTTAATGATATTAATTAATTACTCCCTCCGTTTCACTTTAAGTGTCTTTTTGGACTTTTGCACATAGATTAAGAAAGTGTTGATTATGATGATTATTGTAAGTTTTATGTGTATTTTATCAAAAATACCCCTATTTAATATTTTTATTTTGTCAAACATCATTACTAGTATTACAAATTTCAAAACTAAAACAACATTAAATGTAAGGGTAAATAAGGAAAAACAGTATTAAATGTTGTCTAGATTTGGTAGAAAGACACTTATTTTGAAACAAAATTTTGATGTTAAAAAGACACTTAAAGTGAAACGGAGGAGTACTTATTTTTTATAAATATTTTTATTTATTTAATACTTTCTTGGATTTTAATGATATTAATTACTTATTTTTTATAAATATTTTTATTTATTTAATACTTTCTTGAGTTTCAATAATAATTATAAGTGTAATTTTGAAAAAAAAATATATCAAATATTATCATTTTCGATATCACTAATAATATTAATTAACTTCTTTAATACACATAAAAATTCATCCTAAGTGCTTATATTTAAAGACGTAAGGAATACGAATCATTTTTATCTAATTTACACAAATTCATAAAAATAGTTTTTCCTTTCGAGATTGTATATGTAAAATATTTTGAAAAAATTTATGTTCACCAAGAAAGTGAGTTAGTGTTATTGGTGGTATTGAAACTGTATAAATTTAATGTACTCTTCCAAAATTATCTTTATAATTGTTATTGGAAAGAAAAAAATGTTTTATGCATTGTATCGCGGCATGGGTCTCGTGCGGAGTGGGACTCGCCTGCAAGTGTGGGTCGATTGACCCAATTTGTGAAGTCGTCACCGCATTTTGTTTCGAAAGTGCTAAATTATCAATAAATTAAAATAAAATGATAAAGCACGGTCTTCGAACTTGATTGATTCCAAGCTTGGGAGTCGGTTATGGTTTGGGGAAGGTATTAGCACCCCAACCGCCTATTCAAGAACGGTACCTTTAATTGATTACATGGACAGTATCTTTTTATGTTGATTTTACCATTAAATTTTAAAAAAAAATGAACAAAAATATATTTTTATTTTAGTGCGTGACAGGTATGTGTCTGCTCTTATATATCCCTCGGTACAATAGTGAACTCAAGGCTACGTAGTTCTTAATAAAAAAGAGGTTGATTGATTTTAGTATTTATATATATTTTTTTTAAGAAGGTTATTTGAATGTTTAGGAAAGTCGAGATTACACAAGGTGAGCGGCGATTTCGAATAAATTAATGAATTTGATCTTTATGAAATTGAAGATGTATAGTGATAAGAATTTTCTTTTAATTAATCATATTTAATTCTTTTGATGAAGGCTAAGGTTACACAAGATGAGCAACGACATCCAACAAAATAAAGAAACACAATTAACTAAATACTCCTATAAATTGATAAAATTAAAAAAGGAAATAGAGATAAATAAATCAAAAATCAAAAATAGTTACTCCATCCGTTTCAATTTAACTGTCACTTCAGAAATTTCACACGGATTAAGAAAGTCATTTAATGCTTCAATTTTCAAGAAAATTATTATACTCCCCTTGACTCGAATTATAAGCAACAAAAAATATACTTGTCATATTTTAAAATATAAGCAAAATTAACTAACTTTATTAAATTTTGTTTCATTCTCAATGTCATTTTCCTAAAACATCTCTATAAAATTGTAATCTTAATTAATTTTTGTTTCATTCTCAGTACTACTTTCCTAAAATACCTCTATTTTTTATAAATTTGAGAAAATTAAATACAATCAATTAATCTCCTTAATAAGCGTAAAAATGATTGGATTTGCTTATAATTCGAGTCGGAGGGAGTATAACTTTACTATAATATTCTCAAAGTACATTAATTATCACTCATTTCACATATTTTAACACATTAAATGCAAGGTTAAAGTTGTAAAAAATCAATTAATACACCCTCGAATTCCTAAAGCGACAAATAATTTAGAACAAGTTAAAAAGGCTAAAATGACAAATAAAGTAGAGCGGAAGGAGTATTTAAAGACTTCAAACAGTAAAACTACCTCAAAAATCAAAATCGAACATCCTCTTATAAGTATACTTGATTTTTTTTTTAAAGAAAAGTCAAAAGCTATGAATTATTATAAATTATAATACAATAACACAGTAACATAATAATAATAATAATAATAATAATAATAATAATAATAATAATAATAATAATAATAATAATAATAGCAATCTTATAATATTTTTTTACAGTACGTTATTTTATACTCAAAACTGTAGCTACTGTAATACATACTCACTCCGTTATATTATCTTGGTAAAAGTCAAAGAAGTCAACAAAAATAATAGAATATCTTTTTGATATGATGTATGATTCTATTTTTAAAATAAAATATAATGCATGATGGTTCATTAATTACAAATTTTTATCACACAAATTTCTATATTATTTTTACAATCTTTAAGATTTTTCATTTATTATTTTTATGATTTTTAATATAATATACAATCTTTAAGATTTTTCATTAATTATTTTTACTTTGATTTGGAACAAAAAAACTAATTTTTTTTATCAAGATAATGAGGCAGAGGAAGTAGCATATATCTGTACAAATCGAGATCGCATATTTACATGAAGACAAAATATATTTAGATGATTTAGGGTTTGTTCGTCAAAACTAATTTGTAGTTGTGCGCTTGTAACTTGTAGCTATGAGTTTTTAACTTGTAGTTATTAAGTTAGCTGAGAGTTGTGAGCTTGTAACTAGGAGGTTATAGTTGTTTAGCTGACTATTTGAAATAGTGCTGTTCGGTAAATCTAGCTTTTGAAGTAGCTAAAAGTTATTAAATGACCAAAAAGGACATGCAACATTTTATTATTTTAAATTTTTCAAATTTTTTTATTTATTAAATAGTTAGTTAATTAATTAATTAATTCATAAAATATAAAAATAATTAATTATAATTAATAATTAATTAAAGGGTAGTAAAATAATTTTAAATTTTGTTTGAGGGTATAATTGGTATATGAATTATTGAAAGCTAGTTTAGTTTCTAGAAAGATACGTACTTCAAGTAACTTTCTAAAAGTTACAAGCTCCTTTTTCAAAAGCTATAAGCTATTTCTAATTTGTGTTCACCAAATAGGACTAATATCTTATTGACTAAATTTAAAAGTTTCTAACTAACTAAAAAGTTCCTTACTACCCTTGTCCTTGTCGAATTGAGCCTTAAAAGATCATGTTTTGTGATTTTATTTTATTTCATATTTACTCTACATACACCTTTTACAAATCATATAAGTGGGTACATACATGATTAGGGATGGCAATGGGTCTGGGTGGGTCCGGGTAATGGGGTACCCGGACCCGTTCTTCAATTACTGGACCCGGACCCACCCGGACCCGTCCGGGTATCCGTTGCATAATGGGTAGGCGGGTCTTCGGATATCCAGACGGGTTTTGCGGGTACCCATTAGCAATTTTTTTTAAAGAACAATTATTTTTTAAATTAATTTCTATGTTTTTTTTATAGACTGAGGGATTCTTAATACATTATTACGCACTCTACTTAATATTAATCCCTACCACCATTAAACACTCGCAGACATCATCAAATAAATTCTCTCGTTAAACACAAACATACTAAATTATATATATATATATATATATATATATAATGCATATATGTAAATATGAACGGGTCCGGATACCCACGGGTCTGGATATCTCAGACCCGGACCCGGACCCGTTCAAAGCGGATACCCAAACGGGTCCATTCTTTGGACCCACGGATCTCTTTTTTGGACCCAGACCCGGACCCATTGCGGGTATTACCCGCGAGTACCCGCGGGTCCGGGTCCAATTGCCATCCCTATACATGACTCTCATAGTTAAATTTTCACGAAGCATTCTCTGACAGAAGATGAGATCTATGGCCACTATTGCTATTAATTTTTTGTCATTATTTGTTGTGATTCATAACATATTGATATCGGTATGTCTAATCCAGTGGCAAATCAACATGAAGCAAGGCTGAACCAATGCAAACTAAAAAAACAACAAAGAAAAACACTAGCATAATAAGTTGAAATAATAACCCGGACCACAGTAAAGTATTACTCCCAAGCAACTTCAAACACTTTTTACACTTATTAAGAAGTTTAATTGATTGTATTTAATTTTTTAAATTTATAAAATATAAAGGTATTTTAGGAAAATAGTATTGGGAATGAAACAAAAATTAAATAAGAGTAACAATTTTCTAGAGTGGGAATGAAACAAAATTTAATAAAGTTAATTAATTTTACTTATATTTTAAACCAAAAGAAAAATATTTATTTTTTCTTGTAATTCAAGGCAGAGGGAATATATGATTGAGAGTTCAAGAATTACACAAAAATTACCAAATTTTGACGCTCCAATGAGACTTGGAAAAGAATAAGTGATCTTCTCTCTTTACAAACTCATGAAGTTACAGAACATTATCTCAAGTACTGAGAAAACTATTATTTTCTATCCTCACTTTTCTTAATAAAAAATGTAAAACTTTTTTGTGAAAACTCCTCCCCCTTTTATCACTGTGGAGTTCTCTGCTATTTATAGAATAAAACACTGAAGATTTAGCCTTCGTTAATGTTCAGGAAGCCAAGAAAGTCAATAGTGTTGAGCTGGATCCAGTAACTGAGGAAGAAAATTGAGAAGGGTGACCGGAGTAAAGAAGTGAAAGAGACAAGAATCAAGCAAGTGAGAAAAGGAAGAACGAGTGACAGAATAAAATCGAATTAAAAACTATGACAGTATATCATTCAGCTAATTACTTTAAGCAAAGAATAAAAAACACATAAAAGCTCTATTCAGATTCTTATTTTCTATTTTCTTACAAACAAAACTCCAACTAACATATATATTAAAGAGTGATAACGAAGAACATCAAACAAAAATACCCTAAGATTTCTTGAACTTCTCAACCTCCAAATATATTATGGAATTCGTAAAGGAACTCTGAGTAATGTTCCTTGCTCAAATCATTTATTGCCACAATAAGCTTGAAGATTTCTAAGATTCCATCAAATAGTTAACGCATTGCTACAGCACACACCAGCTATTCTTATCCGTTGCGATCTCAAAACATTAGTTTGCCGCCACTCTCAATAAATTTTGTGATGAAAATCAACAATCATAACTTAAAGGAGCCAAAAAGAATAAAAGTAAACTAATATAACAAACAAGCCTGATTTCAGTCTAATATACAATGTTTTGAGCATTAATTTCACTTCCTTAGCTTTTATTATGAATTTGTCTTGTTTCTTTTGTAAATTTAGGATGTTTTTATTAGTTTTAGGAATTGTTATTAGTTTAGAATCCCTTGAACGTTTTAATCCGTTTTGGGTATGTTTCAGGTACTTTCGGAGCTTAATTGAGGAAAATAATTATGGAACTGGAAAGAGGACGAAAGGACCTTGAAAATGGCGCAAGAACGAAGCGAAACGGAGTCGGAACCAGGCTGGCAAGCCCAGGCGCGCAACCCATGGTGACCAGCAGCATCAAAGCTGGGCGTGCAGACCACGTTGTAGGCCCAATTGGGCCACTTTCTGATCAGATTTTCTCCAATTGAATTAGGATCAGTTTTAGACTTTAAATATAGGTTTTTCCATTAGGTTTAGTAGACTTTTCAAAGGCAATTAGGAGATTAGAATACAAATTAGGATTAGAAAGAGAGGCTAGAAAATCATATTGAGAGCAAAGAGGCAAGACACAGGGATTGAAGATCAACATTGCTAGAAAGGGATCCACTTGATGATTGAAGATCTCTTGGGGGTAAATTCATTGTTGTCTATGATTATGAGTTTTTTCCATTCTTGTATTTCTTCTCCCATTATGTGTAACTAAACCTCTTGTTAGGAATATGGTGAATTTGTATGGATCTTAATTTGGCTATTTACTTATGAATTAATGTTTTTCCTTTTAAATCAATTGTTTGGCTGCATTTTAATTACAATTCATAGAATTATAGGTTCCTGTACGTCCCGTTTGCTTCCGACTAGGTTTGGATGGATTGGAGGAGATGTACGTGTGCTAACTAACTCCACGATGACGTATTCTTATCCCCTCTCATCGATGGTTGCGATTCGATAAAACTTAATAATAATGAAAGTTTAAGAATGTTGAAATTAAAAGACTTATAAGTCAAAGCTTGAAAAAGTACCAATATTGACGACGAAAGTAAGAATTGCCAAGTGATGTGAATACTATGGTTAAGGCCAAGGAAAAGACATCGTGTGGCAATGAGATTGTGAAATAATGTGGAGGAATGAATTATGAGAAATTAATGGTATCGTGAAAAGAATTGAAAATTGAGAGATATGAATAAGTAATTGTGATGATGAGGTGTGTGTAATGGCCAAGAGTTTGAGGCATGACATTGTGAAACAAGTATGGAAAAAAATTAATAAAGAAGAGAGAGAATGGCATGAAAGAAAGTATTACTGTGTAGTAATGATGATGAGGTGAATTATGTGGTGTGTTTATTGTGTGATATATTTTGTGTGCTTGTCTTAATATTTGTGCCTATTGTAATTCCACCCGTCGACGAGAAATCATTTGGGATCGCCCACTCTCTCCTCTACCCTATTCCTTCTACTGGTATTCGATACCACATAGATGCAGATGACATATAGCATCAAGATTTCTATGCACCCTTTGGACGATGGAAGCTGGGAGTTGACTCTAGTTGGCGGGAGATGGAGGGGACCCATCAGTGTGAAGGTCACTGATCCACTGTTCATTCTTGAGGGATCAGACGTGATGGACCTGGTGCGTAGGCTCGTGCTGACAGACCAGGAGTTCACGATGAACCCAACATTCCTCGATGATGATGAAGAGATATTGAAGATGCTGAGGATCCGTGCGAGTTGCCAAGAGTGCTCGATGATGGTGGCTTCCAGTAGTTTAGGTTCCTTTATGTTTTGAGTCTGTATTGCACTCTCTTGAGATGTACTAAGATGCAATGACTCTACCCTGATGTAACAGTTTTATGGGACAACATGTTTTTGGAAATAATCTACTCTGATAGATGTAACCAGATTTGTAAGTAACATTTTGAAAGCAAGGTTTATTTTGACAAATGAAATATTTTATGAAATGGAAGAAAGAGTTTCAAAGCGCGATGTTGGTAACATCTCGATTTGGAACTTGATGCGTGATGTGGAACATGAACGGTTTAGTATATAAAGAAATGTCTTTAATATGAAAGTGTTTTTATAAGAACAAGCTCATGTCCACGTCATCAATGAAAAAAAATTTCCCAGAGTTTTACTAAATAAAAAGATATTCAAGTTACTAAATCGGGGTGTTACACTCCCTTCCCAATTCTTGAAATTTGTGCCTTTATAATGAATACATCAATTTAATTTATATTGCAGATATTATAAAGGCAGAAAATTAATTGAACAAAGAACAAAATACAACATAATCTCACAATAAACTGTAATCAATAAATTCAAATAATGGTGGGGTCCATCACAAGATACCTAGTACTCCCTCCGTTCCTATTTATCTGTCTTATTTCAAACAAAACACACCCTTTAAGAAATGCAATCATTACTTATATTTCCAATACATTAATTATGTTTTTTCCCACTATACCCTTTCTCTTTCTATAATCATTACTTATCTTCTACTACTTACGAAAACCAATACACAATTAAATAGGGGTAGACATGGAAAGTAACATTTATTATACCTTAAAATAATCAAAAGGACAGATAAAAAGAAACAAAAAACTTCTCCAAAAACGGACAGTTAAATAGGAACGGAGGGAGTACAACATTAATATTTAATGTTTGGACAAAACATTAACTTGTAAGTGATACATTAAATGTAGTAATCAAATATTAATAGTCAATCCTCTCAAACAATGAGCCTTTCTTTGGTTCGACTTATTGTTCATATGAAAAACCTGAAGAGTATCATATATTTATTACCACAAGTATATTTGAAATTTGGTCAAATAGTAATCTTCCTTTAGGGCGATCACTATCTGCATAAATTACAAACATGAGTTAATAGTCACATAGGTCCCCGAAAGATACCTGTGGAATCAGTTAGGTCCCTGAAAGATTAGTGAAATCTCTTAAACCCCCCCAAAGATCATTTTGGAATCAGTTAGGTCCCTGAAAGATTTGTGGAATCTCTTAAACCCCTCAAAGATCAATTTGACATCACATTAGTCCCCCCATGAGGGACCTAACGGAATCCTATGTGACATATTAAATGCTTTGTTGACCCAAACGTGGCACCTTCTTAACATTCCAACATCGCATTGGGGCTGACAAAGCTTTTAACGTGCCACGTAGAATTGCGTCAGGTCCATCCTGACGAAATTGAATGGGGGCGACTAATGTGATGCCAAAATGATCTTTGAGGGGTTTAAGAGATTCCACAAATCTTTCAGGGACCTAACTGATTCCACAGGTATCTTTCGGGGACCTATGTGACTATTAACTCTTACAAACATACTATTGTTTTGATATCCTAAATCAATTAATCAACACATGAGAGGTTATTTAGGCAACATGATGCTTTAATTAAATCAATTCAGAATATTAGACAATAAATAATAAAGACATCAAAATTCGAATTTATTTCGTTCCCCTAAATTTTTTTTTTATGGGGACACTTTAGTGACGGTCGAAAACGCTGCTATAAATTATTATGTTTTTCAAAATTTGTTGCAACGGTTCAAAATTGATCACTATATGAACATATAAAATTTAATGAAAATGTGCAATAGTTCGCAACTGTTGCTAAAACTGTTAGTAGAACATAGAATGAATCTGTACTAAAAATCTTTTGCAACAATTTATAATCCACTGCTATAAATAGTGCAGAAATATTTTTAAAAAAATTTGTTTCCGTTGGGCATAGGGGTGTTCATGGATCGGTTCGGTTCGGTTTTTGTGAAAAAAGCCATCCGATCCGAAGAGAAAAATTAAGGTCGGTTTGGTTTGGTTTGGTTCATTTTGATTAAGACATCCGATCCGATCCGATCCAAAAAAATATATTCAGTTTTCGGCTCGGCTCGGTTCGGTTCACTCTTTCTTTTCAATATAAAAAATATCTAGTATTCACCTAAGATGAAAAAATATTCCCCACAAAAATTATTCAAAATAAACCTGTTGCAGCACTTGTTCAAGTATTCCTGTTTTTGATCATAGAAACATCCTCTTTGTGCAAAAGTGATATTCAGCAAGCACTGAACAATCACAGCATCACTGATAACACAATGTGTCCAACAATATTGCTAGTTTGTTACCGTAATACCAAGTCTGTTATTCACATGACCCCTTGTTCAATGTACATTGCCGAACTGCTTTAAAAAGAATGAAATTTTGATTTTATGGCGTGATATTATCTTATTTATGTTGGAAATCAACAAGAGGCTCAATATAGTCTAGAGGGGGGGTGAATAGAATATTGAAGCCTTATTACAGATTTTTCGTTCACCTAAGAGAATGATTTTATGAAAATAAAATTTCTTAAAAATTCAAGTCAGATTACTCGAGTAACTCAAGACTTCACTCGAGTAATACGCAAGCAAAAATAATTTCACTAGAGTATTAAGCAAATCACTCGAGTATTACGAAAGCTATTTTTAAATCACTCGAGTAACAGAAAACCTACTCGAGTATTGTTCATAAACTGAAAGCAGATTACTCGAGTGACAAGAACTTTACTCGAGTAAACTGGGTAAAATTCAATTAAAACTCAGTTTTCAATGGAGATTTTCAAGAATAACAATGCTATGATGATTCAACAAATTATGAATGATTAATATGAACAACTTTAAGTAATATTAACATGCAATTTTAGATCAATTAAGTAGAATTAAGAAAACCCCAATTCTAACCTAAAAATGCAATTGTTAATGAATTAATGCAATACAAGGAATGAAAATAAAAGAGACACAAGGATTTATCCTGGTTCACTTTCACCCACTTGAAAGCTACTCCAGTCCCCTCTTGAATCAAGAGAGATTCTTCACTAGAAATCTTCAAATGTAGATTTTACAATGTTTTAAGATGCAACTAGATTCTTAGTTCTCCTATCTTAAAACCCAACTCAAAGTGTGTACCAAACACTTTGATCTAATCTACCCCTTTTGAGAATTCTAGATTTCCTTGCTAATTGATTGAAGATGCTTCCAACCAATCCTCTTTTCTTGCTTTGATTTGATCCTCAAAGTCTTCCTTGTGAGATTCTTCACTTGTGTTGAAACTTCAATGATGCAATCACAAATTGCAAATCTTCAACAACCACTAAGAACAAAATTATGATCTCAAGAATATGTTGAACAATGAGAGAAATAGAGTGAAGAATGAAAAGTTCTTTGTTGAATCTTGATAGCTCTTGAAAGATGTAAAAATAGCTCTTGAATTGCTTTTGAAAGTGTATAGAAAATTGTAAGAATGAATGTGTATCTCTTGTGAAAGAGAAAATTAAGTCCTTTTAAAATTTTCCAAACACTGATTGAATTACTCGAGTAAACCATATAACTTCACTCGATTAAAACATGTCAGATTAAGTTACTCGAGTGATGTGTAAACCATTACTCGATTAACCTGTCATGACATAAATTACTCGAGTGACCCAATACTCATTACTCGAGTAAACTGATCAGAATCTGAATAAAAACAAGGTTTTTCTAAAAGGATTTTCACAAAACTTTTAATAAAGCTATTTAATCAAGATTTAAAGTATCTTCACTCTTAATCAAACATTATTTAAATATTCTTAAAATCACCTAAGCTACCCACACCAATGAGATGCATTGCATAAAAATAAAGATTACATTGAAATAGAATTAATAAAAATCCTAATTCTAATCTTCATGTGGTGTAGCTTGCTTGTTGCCAATGTTGTTGCTTGGAGAGAGATTGTTAGCATCAAAACATGAGAATCCTACAAACTCCCCCTTTTTGATGATGACAAACCTCCTTTTCAATTAAGCACTAAGTTTTAACATACTCCCCCTAAATGTAAAACACCTAGGAAAAATATAATAAAACTTAACCTACAAGAACAACATCAACAAAATATTCTCCCCCTTTTGGCATCATTAAAAAGATAAGAATTATGAGAAAAGTCCTTTGCCAAAAGTTGAAGGTAAGTAGTTCACAATGGTATAAAAAAAATATAACAATAAAGACAATACCAAAATAAACCACAATAGTGCCACAACGAATATAAACGCACAACGAATATAGCACCATAATCCATAATATCAGAGTATCATACTATGCAGCAAATCATAGTGTAAAGCAAAAAGACATCAACCATAGCAAATAATCAAACGAAACTAACCAAACTAGACCATACACAAGGCCCGAAAACATAGTAGCAACAGAGTCATAAACATGAAACAGAAACATAAACATAACATAGTCAGAAATATGCATATGAAACATGAAACAGAAAACAATCAGCAAAACATCATCAGCATCCACAGGGCTAGGAATCAGGTGGAGGAGGAGGGAAATGGTGAGAAAAGAGGCCAGACATATAATCCATTAAACGATGCTCCATGGCAATATTCTTCACATCCTGTCTCATCTCCAACTGAGTGAATTGAGCATTGATGTGTTCAACCAATGACTCATGAGCAGCCTGTGCATCAAATGGAGTACCAAGATTGTCCAAATTTATATAGTCCTCAACACGATCAGTATGCATCGGATCAGTAGAAGAAGGAGGAGCAGAAGAAGATGCACCAGCCCTATCACCAAGTAAAGTCCTTTTCCTAGAACCCGAAGCTCTTGCAGCCTTTGCAGCTTCAGCCATTTCCTTAATCTATGATTTCCATAACCAAGTGCGACTTTCCCTATGCCAAGCAATTTTCATATAACTAATGTGTGAATCATTAAGACACCAGTTATTTTTCTTTTCCGTCACAGCTGGCTCATCATCAGGGATTGGAACTCGATAATACCTCATGATCTTGGTAACATGCATAGGATATGGCAAGAATTGGGTAGGAGGAGATTGAGCAGCAGCTTCCATACGAGCTAAAAACATTTTATTCCAATTCATCTCATATCTCTTTTTGATCCCATGAAACAAAATAAGATCATCATCTCCCAATTGTGCATAATTTTGATTGCATTTTGGAATCAAACAATAAGAAACAATGTACATGAGCACTCTATCCACAACATGCAAAGGTGATACAGTTCTAGTAGACCTATCACTCCAAGATTCACCAGTACGCAACAAATCAGTATAAATCTTATTAGTATCCACATCCAAATCCAGACAGTCATCATCACCAATAAAAGTTCCCTTGTTTTCTAAACCAAACAACATTGTCAAATCTTCAGGCTTTATAACAAAATGATGTCCTCTAACCATTGTTTGATACTCACCATCTAGCTTAGTAAAATTCTGATAAAATTGTCTGACAAGCCTAGGGTAATAATGAGTCTCAAATTCTAAAAACCTCTTCAAATTCTGAAATTCTAAATCCTCTACAAATGGAAATTGCTCCTTATGCAACCAAGCAAACTTAACATACCGTGTAAGACCAAAAGAGCGATTGATAAAAGTTGGTTCCCGCAAGTCTCGGTTGATTCCAGAAAACCAGGGGTCGTTACGGCCTGCTCCTTGCTTTGCTTTCTTTCGAGGAGGTTGAGATTGTGAGGAAGAAGACATTGATTCAGAAAGTTCAGATTCGGTTTTGGGGTTAGGGTTTTGGTTTGGGAATTTTCGGATTTTGGGGAAAATGATGAGTGAAATGAGTAGAAATGATGATATAATGATGAAATATGGAAGAAATTTGTATGATTTGTTAAGTTTTGTGGCTGAAAATGATGATTTGATGAAGAACCATATGAGAGAGAAGAGAGAAATACGAACAAGAGAGAGAAAGAAACGTGAAAAATGATGCAGTTTTCAACAGTTCAGATTTTAAAATCACGTAAGTTACTTGAGTGATGTTCATGCGTTACTCGAGTGATTCAAGCAGTAATCGAGTGAAAAAAAATGTTACTCGAGTATGCCGAAGATTAAAAAATTTTTACTCGAGTGATGGATGAACTAATCGAGTGATACGAAAGTCATTTTAAAATTAATCGAGTGACAAACAGAATTACTCGAGTAATACAAAAGAGATTTTAAAATTACTCGAGTGAAATATCTGTTACTCGAGTGAACTGTCCAGAATTTTAAAAATTTCAATTTTTCATGCAAAAACATTTTTCATACACAAACACATAGAAACACTTAGCATTTAGCAAGTAACACACATACAAATAAAGCAATTAACATATTATAGAAAACATACACACATAACTACATATCACAAAAAAAATAAGAAACACTTTAATAAGATACAACAACTCAAAATACAACTCACATTGAAATAGGCTTGAAAGTGATTTCGAAAAGCATCAAATACAATTAGCTAATAGTTGATTCATCAAAAATACCAAGTTCTCTTCGAATCTTATAAAATGTGTCCCTTGGTAATGGTTTTGTAAAGATATCAGCTAATTGATCCGAAGTTTGAACAAACTCAATAACACAATCACCTTTTTGAACATGATATCTCAAAAAGTGATGCCTAATTTCAATATGCTTTGTCCTTGAGTGTAATACTGGATTTTTAGTCAAATTAATTGCCGAAGTGTTATCACACTTTATAGGGATTTTTGTCAAATTTAAACCAAAGTCAGATAATTGTTGTTTCATCCATAAAAGTTGTGCACAACAACTACCTGCAGCTATGTATTCGGCCTCCGCGGTTGATAAAGCAACACAGTTTTGCTTTTTGGAAAACCACGATACAAGTGAATTACCAATTAAATGGCATGTTCCGCTTGTACTTTTTCACTCAACTTTACAACCGGCAAAGTTAGAGTCCGAATAACCTATAAGTTTTAGAAAAGCATCCCTAGGATAATAAAGTCCAGTATTCATTGTACCCTTTAAGTATTTCATTATTCTTTTGACAGCAGTTAGATGCGACTCTTTCGGTTTTGCTTGAAAACGTGCACACATACATACACTAAACATGATGTCAGGCCTAGATGCAGTTAAGTATAACAAACTACCAATAATACCACGATACTTCGTTACCTCTACCGCTTTTCCAGCCTCATCTTGATCTAGGTAGCATGCAACGCTCATTGGTGTAGAAGCGGATTTGCACGAATCCATCCCAAAACGTTTGAGAAGCTCTCTACAATATTTACTCTGATGAATATAAATGCCATCATTAAGCTGCTTTATTTGAAGGCCAAGAAAGAATGTAAGCTCTCCCATCATCGACATCTCGAATTCGCTTTGCATCAAGTCTGAAAACTTCTTACACAAGTTATCGTTAGTAGAACCAAATATAATATCGTCAACATATATTTGAACCAATAAAATATTCTTACCGGAACGTTCAATAAAAAGTGTAGTGTCAACAGTGCCTCGTTTAAAACCTTTTTGTAATAAAAAATTGCTTAGTCGGTCGTACCAAGCTCTAGGAGCTTGTTTCAAACCGTACAAAGCCTTTTTCAGTTTGAAAACATAGTCCGGATGCTCAAAACTCTCGAATCCGGGAGGTTGTGACACGTAAACTTCCTCTTGAATGTATCCGTTAAGAAAGGCGCTCTTAACATCCATTTGATACAATTTAAAATTCATTATCGAAGCAAAAGCGAGAAGAATACGAATAGCTTCTAGTCTAGCAACGGGAGCATATGTCTCATCGTAATCGATTCCTTCTTCTTGACTATAACCTTGTGCTACCAACCTAGCTTTATTCCTAACAATAATACCCGATTCATCTAACTTATTCCTATAGATCCACCGAGTACCAATTACAGGACGATCATCGGGTTTTGGCACAAGCTCCCAAACTTGGTTTCTTTCAAATTGATTTAATTCTTCTTGCATGGCCATAATCCAGTGATCATCTTGAACAGCCTCTTTGATACTCTTAGGTTCTATTTGAGATACAAAGGCAACATAATAACAAAAATTATTTAAAGTGCGTCGGGTTACCACTCCCTTCGCAATGTCACCTAAGATGTTAGAAATCGGATGATTTTTGTTTGATTTCCAAGCTATTGGTAATTGAGATTGAATCTCTTGTGCTAAGTCTTTATCTTGTGCTTGCACCTCTCCATCTTCAATTTGATTCTCTTCCATTTGTTGTGGTGTTGACTTCTCATGATCCAAAAATGTACCTATATTATCATCATCACAAGAAACAACACAATCTCCTTTCGAAGATTCATCAAATACAACATGCACGGATTCCTCAACGGTTAATGTTCTTTTATTGTAGACTCTATATGCTTTGCTATGGGTTGAATAACCTATGAATATGCCTTCGTCGGCTTTGGAGTCAAACTTGCCGACCGGTTCCTTTCCGTTATTTAAAACAAACACCTTACACCCAAAAACATGAAAATGTGAAATATTTGGCTTTCGCCCTTTTAAAAGTTCATAAGGTGTTTTATTTAAATGCGGACGAATAAGAACCCTATTAAGCACATAACAAGCAGTGTTTACCGCATCGGCCCAAAAATATTTAGGAACATTTGATTCTTTCAACATAGTACGAGCAAGTTCCACTAATATTCTATTTTTCCTTTCTACAACTCCGTTTTGCTCCGGAGTCCTAGGGGCCGAAAATTGATGATCAATACCGAACTTATCACAAAACGCATCAATCCTAGTGTTTTCAAACTCACCTCCGTGGTCACTTCTAATAGACACAATTTTCAAACTTAGTTGATTTTGGATGAGTTTGGCAAACTTTTTAAAACATTTATAAACTTCACTTTTTGCGGATAAAAATAAAGTCCATGTGAATCTAGTAAAATCGTCTACTAAAACAAATCCATAGTAATTGCCACCTAAACTTTTAATTTGTGAAGGGCCAAACAAATCCATATGGATGAGCTCCAAAGGCTTTGTTGTGCTTATCACATTTTTAGGTTTAAAAGAACTTTTAACTTGCTTGCACTTTTGACAAGAGTCACAAATGCCATCAAGCTTAAAATTTAGTTTAGGCAAACCAATCACTAAATCTTTTCGTAAAAGTTTGTTTAATTGATTCACATTCACATGAGCAATTCGTCCATGCCAAAGACGAATTTCATCATCAAAAGATTTGAAACATTTTGAAAATAGTGAAGTTATCTCATCCAAATCAATTAAGTAAGTGTTATTAGAGCGACGACCAACAAACTTAACACTATCATCTATAGTAGACTTAATGAAGCATAATTCCGGAGTAAAAGTCACATAATTGCCCATATCTCATAGTTGGCTTATACTAAGCAAGTTGTGTTCTAAGCCTTCTACGTATAGGACATTTTCTATGACAAGGTTAGATACGTTACCGATCTTCCCGACTCCTAGAATTTTGCCCTTGTTGTTGTCGCCGTATGTCACAAATCCACCATTTTTCGGAGTAAGTTCCATGAAGTGCGTTTTGTCTCCCGTCATGTGTCTCGAACAACCACTATCCAAGTACCATTTGCGCTCTTTGGTTCGAAGACACACCTACAAGAAAGATATCATTTGGTTGACTTAGGTACCCAAGTGGTCTTGGGTCCTTTGTTGTTAGCATGGGGAGAAGTCCCCTTAACAATCCAAATATATTCTCCGCTTGGTATACCAAATTTCTTTATATTACATTTATTCGTGGTATGCCCAAAGATCCCACAATAATGGCAAGTTGGGTTTTTAGAAATCTTATTCTTTGAAAATCCACCAACTTTGCGATAATTGCGTTTCTTAGGTTTGGTATAGCCAAGACCGAATCTATTGCTATTGTTCCTTTGAGTTGAAAGCAAATGATCTAATGAAGTATCTCCTTTCATGAGCCTTGCAAGTCGATCATTCAAATTAAAAACTTATTTTTCCAAAGACTTGCAATTTTCACAAGATGGAGTCTCATTTGATTTCAATTCACAATTGCATGTAGAGTTTGCATAAATGAGTTCAAGAGTTTCATTTTGAAGCTTAAGTTCTTCTAAATCTTTTTGAAGTTCAATTATCTTTTCATGTTGCTTCATTATGAAATTCTTTCTTTCAACATTTATTTTAGCAAGTTTCTTCAACTCTTTATGCATCTCTACATACACATTGTACAACTCATTGAATGAAGGAGAATTAGAACTAGAGCTAGCATCGGAAAGATAATCTACCTCATTGACGTTGTCACTTGATTTAATGCTCGAAGATTCCTCTTCATCAAGCTTCGTCATCAAACATAGATTTGCAAGTTCTTCATCATCCGATGAGCTAGATGTTGATTGACTCTCCTCTTCATCCCATACTATGTAAGCCCTTTTTCCTTTAGATGAGTTGAACTTAGAGTTGTCACCTTCCGACTTCTTAGAATGAGTTGGGCATTTTGATCGATAGTGACCAAGCTTTCCACACCCATGACACTTGATGTGATCCTTGTTAGTCTTATTTCTTGGTTGAGAGTCCTTAGAATCTCTTTGTCTATTCTTATTAAAGTTTCCCTTTCTCTTAAAGAACCTACCAAGCTTTTTAACTAGCAAGCCAAGGGTCTCATCATCTATATCGGAGTCCGAGTCATCCACTTGAGAGTTTTCCTCTTGTGCCTTAAGAGATTTTGAAGTTGATTTAAGAGCAATCCCCTTTTTCTTTCTATCGGCATCTTCATTCATGGATAACCGTCCAAGCTCCATTTCATGCTCTTGAAGCTTTCCGAATAGAGTTGCTAAGTCAATTTGATCCACGTCTCTCGCTTCCATAATGGCCGTCACCTTAGGTTGCCATTCCCTGCTAAGACATCTCAAAATCTTATTAACAACTTCACCATTAGTAATAACTTTTCCAAGTGCAGAAAGATGATTTATGATATGAGTGAACCGCTTTTGCATGTCACCTATGTTTTCATTAGGTAGCATACGAAAGAGTTCATATTCATGCATGAATGTATTTAGCCTAGCCCTTCTAACCTCCGAAGTGCCCTCATGTGTGACTTGTAATGTGTCCCACATTTGTTTAGCATCAACACATTGAGATACTCGAAAGAACTCATCATAAGAAAGAGCGGACGTGATGATATTTTTAGCTTTTAAATCAAATGCAACTTTCTTCTTATCATCATTGTCCCAACTCGATTGTGGTTTGATCGAAACAACATCATTTACTTTCGTTTGAGGAACAAAAGGTCCATTCTCTATGGCGTTCCAAATTTCCATATCTATGGCTTGAATAAAAATTTTCATGCGGACCTTCCAATAAGCGTAACCCTCACCATTGAATAGTGGAGGAAGATTAATGGAAGTTCCTTCACCACCAAAAGGATTTGAAATTGAGCCCATTGTTTCCAAGTAAAAGGATCTTTTCGAAAAAGCTTTTTAAGGCTCGGATTTTTCGTCCGAGCTCTGATACCACTTGTTGGAAACCAACAAGAGGCTCAATATAGTCTAGAGGGGGGGTGAATAGAATATTGAAGCCTTATTACAGATTTTTCGTTCACCTAAGAGAATGATTTTATGAAAATAAAATTTCTTAAAAATTCAAGTCAGATTACTCGAGTAACTCAAGACTTCACTCGAGTAATACGCAAGCAAAAATAATTTCACTCGAGTATTAAGCAAATCACTCGAGTATTACGAAAGCTATTTTTAAATCACTCGAGTAACAGAAAACCTACTCGAGTATTGTTCATAAACTGAAAGCAGATTACTCGAGTGACAAGAACTTTACTCGAGTAAACTGGGTAAAATTCAATTAAAACTCAGTTTTCAATGGAGTTCTTCAAGAATAACAATGCTATGATGATTCAACAAATTATGAATGATTAATATGAACAACTTTAAGTAATATTAACATGCAATTTTAGATCAATTAAGTAGAATTAAGAAAACCCCAATTCTAACCTAAAAATGCAATTGTTAATGAATTAATGCAATACAAGGAATGAAAATAAAAGAGACACAAGGATTTATCCTGGTTCACTTTCACCCACTTGAAAGCTACTCCAGTCCCCTCTTGAATCAAGAGAGATTCTTCACTAGAAATCTTCAAATGTAGATTTTACAATGTTTTAAGATGCAACTAGATTCTTAGTTCTCCTATCTTAAAACCCAACTCAAAGTGTGTACCAAACACTTTGATCTAATCTACCCCTTTTGAGAATTCTAGATTTCCTTGCTAATTGATTGAAGATGCTTCCAACCAATCCTCTTTTCTTGCTTTGATTTGATCCTCAAAGTCTTCCTTGTGAGATTCTTCACTTGTGTTGAAACTTCAATGATGCAATCACAAATTGCAAATCTTCAACAACCACTAAGAACAAAATTATGATCTCAAGAATATTTTGAACAATGAGAGAAATAGAGTGAAGAATGAAAAGTTCTTTGTTGAATCTTGATAGCTCTTGAAAGATGTAAAAATAGCTCTTGAATTGCTTTTGAAAGTGTATAGAAAATTGTAAGAATGAATGTGTATCTCTTGTGAAAGAGAAAATTAAGTCCTTTTAAAATTTTCCAAACACTGATTGAATTACTCGAGTAAACCATATAACTTCACTCGATTAAAACATGTCAGATTAAGTTACTCGAGTGATGTGTAAACCATTACTCGATTAACCTGTCATGACATAAATTACTCGAGTGACCCAATACTCATTACTCGAGTAAACTGATCAGAATCTGAATAAAAACAAGGTTTTTCTAAAAGGATTTTCACAAAACTTTTAATAAAGCTATTTAATCAAGATTTAAAGTATCTTCACTCTTAATCAAACATTATTTAAATATTCTTAAAATCACCTAAGCTACCCACACCAATGAGATGCATTGCATAAAAATAAAGATTACATTGAAATAGAATTAATAAAAATCCTAATTCTAATCTTCATGTGGTGTAGCTTGCTTGTTGCCAATGTTGTTGCTTGGAGAGAGATTGTTAGCATCAAAACATGAGAATCCTACAAATGGGTTGTTCATATTAATCATTCATAATTTGTTGAATCATCATAGCATTGTTATTCTTGAAGAACTCCATTGAAAACTGAGTTTTAATTGAATTTTACCTAGTTTACTCGAGTAAAGTTCTTGTCACTCGAGTAATCTGCTTTTAGTTTATGAACAATACTCGAGTAGGTTTTCTGTTACTCGAGTGATTTAAAAATAGCTTTCGTAATACTCGAGTGATTTGCTGAATACTCGAGTGAAATTATTTTCGCTTGCGTATTACTCGAGTGAAGTCTTGAGTTACTCGAGTAATCTGACTTGAATTTTTATGAAAATTTATTTTCATAAAACCATTCTCTTAGGTGGACGAAAAATCTGTAATAAGGCTTCAATATTCTATTCACCCCCCCTCTAGACTATATTGAGCCGCTTGTTGGTTTCCAACAATTTATAACCACATTATTCATGCAAGCAGAAACATGACACAGCACCAGATTTTCAGTGTGCTTTTTTTCAATTTATAATCTTTACAAAATGGTAGTATGCTTTAATGCTTGGTATGATGAATCAAGAGAAAAGTGCTGAAAGCATGGAGTGCATATTATTATTCCATAAAGTTCACTTTTACATTGAATAATATTACTGTTATTATAGAAAAAATTTCCACAAAGGGGGTAGGAATGAAAAGAAAAAAGGAAGAAAAGAATATACATGCCTTCCACCTTCTCTATTACAACAGTCCAACAACACAGCTTAGATGCAATCTATTTTCCAGCCCTCTTAAGTGATGACCCAATAACATACACCTGTAAATGATAAGAAAACGTCATAATAATCAGATGCAAAAATAACTTGACTAGCTAAAGAAACGAGAGAATGTTTCGTTCCATATCTTTCAATTCTGCCCTTTTAGGTAAGTTTGGCTCGGGCACAAAACGGAATAGAAAAATTATATAAATGAAAAATAGAATAATAAAAAATGGAATAATCATTAATATCAGTTATATAAATAAGAAAGTACCTCATGGAAAATTGAGTGAGAACAGAGAAGTAGTGAGTGATGGTGTGTGGCGGAGCGAACCGCGAGCCAATGAGTGAGACTGTGAGAGCGAGGAGCGGCGAGAGAGAGTAAGGAGCGGCGGGGTTGCTGTTTGGTGAATGGTGAGACCGTGAGAGAGGGAGGAGCGGCGGGTCTGAGGAGAGAAATTAGAGGAATTGAACATAGGGTTGGAACTTGGAAGTGGTGAAGTGTCGCTGCTGTGCTAGGGTTGGAAGGAAATTGGGCTTGGGCCATACAGCTCCAGCCTTCAGAAACGCAAAGGAAGTTAAGGGCCAGTTCGGTTCGGTCCGGTTATTTAACTAAGAACCGAAAACCGAACCGAACCGGTCGGTTTTGCAATTAACTCATTCAAATTGGTCCGTTTTTTTCGGTTGTTTTTGGATTTCGGTTTTTCGGTTAGGTTTTTTGGTTATCCAATGGATCGGTTCGGTTCTGAACACCCCTAGTTGGGCATAGTACCCATGACCAGCATGGTATATGGCAAACAAATAACTACAAATTTTTCCATGACTAAAAATGACATTTTAAGAAGCAAAAATGAATATACAGGACACTAAATGCAAATAAAAAATTATCGTTTGCAATTATTAATTTGTTGAAACCCCTAAATGCAAATAAAGAATTATCGTTTGCAATTATTAATTTGTTGAAACCCTTTCAAAGAACAAAGCTCCTCCTAAACATGAAATTTTTAAAACAGTGAATTGCCATATTTACAAGAAGATAATATGCATCACATTTCTTATTTGAATACATGATAATTGAAAAAATTTATTGATTTCTTAATGATTTAATATAAAAGTGTATTTGATACCACTAGTTGGAAAAATTGATGAGAGATATACTAAAAGGATAAAAACTATCATCTAACTAAGACACGATCATGTCAAATCATTAAGAAGGAATAGTGTAGAAGCGTACCTGTATATAATATATGACCTTGAAGGATATGATGAATGTTAGAACTTGCCTTCGATCTTCTGTCCATATTCATTCGATGGAGGAACATGTAGGTTCTTTGGTCTTCCAAGTCATGAATGCACAATTGCTTATGGACCTTTTCTAATGATGGAATGCAAGAGAAGGGAATTGGATGCATATGACTTGAGAACCGTAACCTATTTATAATAAAGTTTATAACCTTTCACGAAGGGTTATGACTATTGAAATTTCTTATTTCTATATTGTTGATGAGCCGAAATAGAAATAAGGCTTCGGGCATCTACACATTATAAAATCTATATCAAATAAGATGTTCTCGATCCCAATACATTAAGCCAAGATATATATCATTTAATAGAACTAAATCTTTATGATAGCATATAATACATGACCAGACCAATGATATAGGTTGGCTCATATATTAGATAAATATCTAACATAGACCATTAGCCTTTACTGCATTCAATGTTAATTAACCGAAACCAACGAGCTGTTGGTGCAGTGGTGCCAGGGGCTGCACTTGGTAGGGCGAACCACGGTTCGATCCCCCGCAACAACGTTGGGAGAGGAATAAAACCTTAACCCCGGGACCCCCTCGAACTGGATTAGTCGGCCCAGTGGGCCGGATACCAGGGTGCAAACCAAAAAATGTTAATTAACCGAAAAGATTGAGGGTTCAAAGTTGGTGGTATAAGGGATAATCATAAGAGAGTGAGTGAGAGAGGGTGAGAGTGAGATTGATGATGGTGGAGAATGAAAAAAAGAATAAGCCCGTAACAGCTTAATATTGAGGAGTATAAAGTATAATGGGGGGGGGGGGGAGGGGGGGTTATTGTGTGTAGCAGATAGTGGCGGGTGAGGACAGCTTAATGAAATAGTCGGATTTGGATTCTGTAGCATAATTTTAGAGTGACATTAGTGTTAAAGTCATTAAAATTCTAAATAAAACCAAAATTCAGTGTTTTGAATTTTAATGGTTTTAACATTGATGTCATTTTATTTTATTTTTTTACAAAACTGTGGAGGGGAACTTCACAGTCCCGGCACCTGGAGCAACATGGGTGGGGTGCCTCCCCAAGGGATATTCTACACAAGGACTCGAGCCTCTGACCTAATGGTCTTATGGGTTCTCAATATCTTTATGATCCTAGCATACTTCCATTAGATCAAACTCATTTGGGTACATTGATGTCACTTTAACTTTAGGTTAAAGAACCCATTTTCGAAAAAGCCAAGATGACAAGAATAAAAATAACATTTCATAAATTAAAAACAATAAATAGTTAGAGCGATGCAGATACAACAATTCTGTCTGTTGCACCATAGAAGCAAGCAACGACTAAGGTACATTAGTGAAGTAAGATAATGGATGCTACTCGTTTCATCCTTAAATATAAAAGCTTTTTGAGATTTATTTTGTCTTTATTTATAAAATTTTACACAAATTTCCTATGACAATTAATTACATTTTTCCGTGAACACCCATATTTATTTAACACTTTTTAAATTTCGAATCATATAGGGGTAATTTTGAAAATACATATCAAATATTTTATATTTCCAATACAATTAACTAAATTAACAAACTTTCTTAAATAACCCGAAGGATCTTATAAATAGGTACAAAATGAGTACTCCCTCCGTCCCTAATTATAAGGCTCTCTTAGACATTTTTACGTCCACCAATGTTGTTGAATTCTATATTAAAATTGATATGTTATTCCAAAAATACCCCTCTACCAATTATTAGAACATAATAAATTTTTTCATTTTTCAATAATTAATTTAATTCCTTGATACTCCATCATCTATGTTTAATTCAGTGAATCAATTTCCAAGTCATTTACAACATTAAACAAGCTCCATTTCATATTCCAATATAATTTTATTTATTTCTTCTCACAAAAACTTAGACCACAATGATTAGATGTAAAAGTAATTTTGGAAAAAATTACAAAAGAGTCTTATATTTAGGACCAAATTTTTTTTTAACCAAGAAGACCTTATAATTAGGGACGTAGGGAGTAATAGATTATTGTGCCCAAAAATAACTCATTTGATAGAGCTGAAAAACTTGAAATTTTACCATTAGTTAGATCAAAACGCAATTGGTAATGATTTAATTTCTTAGGCATGATCTCAAAGATTCAATCCTTATCATAGTTTTAAAAAAATAAAATAAAATAAAAACAGTATTCGTCGAGAAACAAAACATATTTCGATGATGTTACATCAGGGAAGGGATTATCCTCCTTTAGTGAACTTGAGACATATTTGATAAAGAAAAAAATGTTACCAACTTACCATTATAATACCATAGCTACATTATACTGTTGTGAATTGCGAGGGTAAATGGTAATGCAAGCTCCACTAACAAATCAAACAGAACTATCAGGATTTCAAATGAAACTGGCATCCAAGTAAAGATATCTTGAGCAGACAATGTTAACGTTGATATTTAACTTGCACCTCGTTGGCCATGGAAGGTAGCCACCTCTCTCCCCTAATCTTTTTTAAATTTCCAATTCTTTCCTCCTCTCTCTTGGCTTTAGCTTTTGCTACTGCATCTTTGGCTTCTAGTCTAGCCAGAGACTTCTTGTATGCATCATTTGCTGCAGCCATTAAATCTTTCCCATCAACAGCAACAGACTTAATCAACCTTTTAAACTGTTAAGGTGGCACATAGTCATTACGAAAAATAACCAACAATACATACATAATAAGCACAAAGACATATATAGATTAACTAGAACACCTTTTTTGATTTCTCATCAATATCTGCTCCAGGAAGTATTCTCGGTCGTTTCCTTGGGGGTTGGGGTTCAACTGCAGTCATAGAAACATATAAACCTAAGCCACACATCCAAATGCAATCAGGTAATATCTCAAGATATATCACAAAGTTGATAGTTTTTGAACCCCTATACAATAACGTAGTTATATTCGGAAAGGAAAACAAATTACTGAAATTTTGACCATTTAAGTCCTTGAATGTAATTAGTTTGTGCAAAAGTATGAAATAAGAATCAGTCTGGCAGCAATCGGGGCTGCAAATGCATACTAAGACAAGATATTGCCTTAAGTTCTATCTTCAAGAGGCTTAGTTCCTCTTGAACCAATAATTCGCCAGAAAATATCAAAACCAGTAAACTACTTGTTTACAACTTCACTGACTCAACTTCAATGGTTTTTCGATAAACCTGTGATAGTATAAATATACATTTCTTCAATTTTCACAACTATATGGTCCACTTGTAACCTAGATCAGTATTCTGGTTCAGTAGCTGTACCAGACCAAAGAGACATAATTTTACAGTAGCAGCACAAGATTGATGACTTTTCAATGGTTGACTAACTAGCAAATATCACACAGCAATATATCATAAAGCAAAATTAGACTAAACTAGTCTTCTGAATCCTGATATTAACAAACAATAGATTTCATAATGCAGAAAAAGAGATGTATGCATGCTGTTCTGGGTTTCACTTCTTAACAATTGGCATTCAGGGCGCTTGGGTGCTCAATTCTGAGAAAGTAGTACTTTTGCTAACAGCATTTAGCTCAGTTGTTTTTGATTTGCATGTCAAGAACACTGGTAGTAGTGACCTACTACTGTCAGTGCCAACAACACTACATAAAGCCAACTACCAAAGTAAAGAGGAAAAATTAAAAGTTTAAAACTATTCAAAATCTAAAACCATTTAACCAACCATTTATCGATGTAGCAAGCAATTGCAACTGTTGTTAAGCCAATAATATACTACACAAGGCTCACTTACCTGCATTATCAAATACGATTCCAGGTTGAGAATGTTTAAACAAGCGAATGCCATCTTCATCGATCTTTGGGTTCTCATCCAAGACATGAACAGGTTCTTTTACAACATCTATCGATTTTTCCAATATGTCATTCAAAAGCTTTTGTGCCTGTAAGGAATATCAGCATAATATATCATATTGTCAAATGAGCAGGAAAAAGAGATCAAAGACAAGGTGGCACTGGCCAGAGTTAAATAGCAAAAGTACATACTTTGGAACAGAAAGAGAGAGAGAGAGAGAGAGACAGAGAGGCGCAGCAACAAAGCAGGCCATTTAACCAATCCATAAATTAGGAATCATAACATGGGCATGGCATGACACCAATACACGATACTCTAAAATTTACAAGACATAATCGACTTCTATACAATGTATAAAATAAGTGAATTATTAATATGAAATACAAACATTAAAATAAAAACATTAATGCTAAGCTTTATAAGTTACCTTTAGTCTTCATAAATATGATAATACTCCGTATAATAAATTTACTAGTAATAATTGTTACATGTACTTAATGTGTGATTATTATAGGATTCTCTTATTTATTTGAATCTTGTACTGCTGTGACACTACACTAGTACAGGTATATAGCTATAATATAGATTATACAGGTAAAAGGTTGAATAATATTCAATAGAGATACACATGCACCTTTCTGAATTCTGACAACTGATTTTCCTCTCCATTTCTCTATTCTCAGCATGGTATCAGAACATTATCTTGTCAAAAAACTTTAATACACTTGGAGATCTGAGTTCTCATCATATCATTAAAATTAATACTCGAAGTGAAATGGGAAAACGGACAGCGTCAGATGGTGGATGTGGGAGTCGGCTCCTATTACAAAAATAATTTTATTAAATGGTGGTGCAGATTGTTTAGCTATTTGAAATGCAGTACAATCAAAAGAGTATTCCTTAATTGAATCTTATGTGTCGTGACAAATGAAGGGATGAAATTTGTTGATGGATCTGTGACCAAGACATTGATGACAAATTTGAATAGAAGAGGAAAGAGAAGCATCTCAAAGATTGGACGTCCAGGAATGGAACATGGAGTGTGGTGAGCTCAAACATTGTTTCAACTTTACCATCATTAATAATGATCAGCCCTATCCGTGGATCCTAGAAAGAGCAATCATAAACTGTAGGCAATGGACTTTGGTGTAAAAAAACAGAGATGCTCTGGCAGGTTCATCGTAATCGGTGAATGCCATCAATAGTTTAAAGAGTGGTGGTGTTCCTATAGCCCTCAGAGAACTATGTATGGCTTCAACTTGGTGATTGTAATTAGAAGTTATAACCATTTAGTACTATAATAGGAATAGGCAGAGCAAAATCCAAACTTTCAATCATAGTAAACAACAACAACCAAACCTCTCGCTAGGTGAGGTTCGAATCAAACATGACAATGTCGAGAAATTATTACTTGGTCCTGGACCACCACTTCATCCATGGTCCACGCCAATGATAATTTAACAACTATAAAATGTCCTATTGTAAATCAACTTTACTCACTCTCTTCCTTTCCCATCACATTACCAATCATATCTCTCCCTAATCTTTCTATCTTGAGGTGTTAGAGTAACATCCTTCATTGTAAATCATGTCTATAGACATTAATTCTAAATCTAATAACACCCAAGAATAGAAAACAATAATATTATGGTAAATGCTTAATATGAGTTAGAGGGATGACCTTGAGTTGGTAATGCTTAATCTGTTGGGTTTTGGGTTTATGGCCTTCATCATCATCATCATCATCGTTGTTGTTTTCATTGGGTTTGGTTACCGATGATTTATGGTTGGTAGTGGAGGAAAAGCCATTCATGAAGGAAGAGACGTAACTGTTGGTTCCGGCAACTGAATCAATGGCTGCCCTCCATGCCGCGTCGCCGTCTTCTTCACCGCTGCTGCTGCTACTGCAGTCGTCATTTCTGGGTTCGGCTTCTCCCATCGTTGAGGGACAAGGCAAGAGAGCATCATTTCTCTTCTTCACTAACCTGAAACACTATTTGGGCTTTTGATGGGCCCTACTTTTTTAACCCCCAGTTAATTAGTTAACCCCTTTTTTAAATAAAAATCCCATAACAACCTTACAATTTTTTTATAATCCTAAAATACCCCCTTCTTATTCCATCCTTATCCCTCCCCTTCTTCTACTTTTCAAATTTCAAATTCAAATCCCATAACAACTCCTTTCTCTTTGCTCAGTTCACAATTTCATCACCTTCCTTTCAACTCCTTCTTCTCTGCTCAGCACCTCCTCCAGTCTCATCTCCTTCCTTTCAACTCCTTCTTCTCAGTTTCTTTCAAGTCACAACCGCAGGAGCACCACGGTTTCTTTCAAGCACTCAACGGTTTCTTTCAAAGCACAACCGTAGCGCTCCTCCACCGCACAAGGCGCTCCTCCACCGCTCTTCCAGCAGGCGCTCCTCCACCGCACAACCGAGGTAAGATGTCATGCTTTCCTTCCCTTCAACGTTTCAATTTTTTTTCGGTTTTTTGCTTAAAATTGAACAATGTTATTAGAAATCTTGGTTAATAGTTATTGTTCTTTGTTGTTTATTGTTTATAGTTATTTATTGCAAGTTTTATTTGAGTTTATAGCTGATTTATAGGTATGATTTTGTTAAAATCGTGTCTGCCATTTTTAGGGTTCCCTCGCTTATGGGTCAGCGAGGGTGTTATTTTTCCAGAAAAATAACACCTTCGCTGAGTGTGCAGCGAGAGTACAAATTCATGTTTTCGCTGCACCCTCAGCGAGGATGCAGCGAGAGCACAAATAACACCCTCGCTGAGGGTGCAGCGAGAGCACAAATTCATGCTCTCGCTGCACCCTCAGCGAGGGTGTTTTTTTTTTAATAATTTTAATATTTATAAAAATAATTATTTAAAGTTATATAAAAAAATTTTATTTTATATTTTCCCAAAATATATATTTATAAAAATAGACGTATTATGATAACCTTTATATAGGCTAATTCAATGTCCTCTGTAGCTTCATAAAGATTAAGATTGTAAGGCTCATATATATATATATATATATATATATATATATATATGAGATTTGAATTTGTTTATGTTATGTTGAGATCAGATAAGATATAGAGGGAAAAAATCGGATAAATATTAGTTAACTTAAATAATTAATAATAACTTTAAATTAATTTAAATCCATCCATCTGTATTATGATATATTTGACTGCATTAATTCTCTCATATATAGGAGATTTGAATTTGTTTATGTTATGATGTTGAGATCAGAATAGATTAAGATGATTATAATGTTTATATTATTGAAAAAGGAATAGGATAAATATTAGTTAATTTAAAAAATTAAATATTATGTTTTGGGTTAGTGAATGTTATAAATATTTGATTTTAATTTTATTTATTTTTTATTTATTTTTTATTTATTTATTTTATTTGATTATTATTTAATTTTAACTTTTTTTATTTTTTTATTTATTTGTTATATTTTTTATTTATTGCTAATATTTTTTTATTTTATTGTATTATTATTTAATTTTAAATTTATATTTTATTTTAATTGTATTTTTTAATTTATTTATTTTATTTTATTATTTATTTTTAACATTTATTTATTCTATTTTATCATAATTTAATTTTAACTTTTAATTTTTGTTTTATTGCTTTTCTTGATTATTATTTAATTGTAATTTTTATTTTATTGCTTTTCTTGATTATTATTTGTTTTATTGCATTTTATAATTTATTATTTTGACATTGTATTTTGCAATTTCAGATGCCGAGGATGAAGAACGCAACCGTCACTGGCAACGGGGATGACGATTACATGCCCATGATGGGAGAGTATTTGACAGCGTCGGGTAGACGGCGACGGATGAAGCAAGGAGGACCTTCCCATGCCGCTCCTGATCCCTCTTCTTCGGATGGTGATGATGGTGCCGATGATACAGAGACGAAGACCCTCTATGAGGATCATCGGGATACTTCGCTGTTGAGGTCATACGACGAGCATCAGGCGAAGCTTATATGGCAAGGACGGGTAAGTATTTGTAACGAGACCAAAAAATAATTTAAATTTAATTTTATCTATTTCTTTAATTAATTGATATTTATTTGTTTTACTAATTTCTCTTAATTTAAATTGTGCAGGATCGTATCTTAAACCGATGCCACAACCACGCATTCGATTTTCCGTTGTTAGATGCCGTGCCACAGCAAGTGTGGGAAATCGTCCAGGCATCCGGCTTGGCCCCATTGATCGCTTCATCTTACAGTGTAGTCAACAGGCGATTGATCGGGGCATTCGTCGATAGATGGTATGAGGATACCAACACGTTTCATCTCCCATGTGGGGAGATGACTATCATGCTGGACGACGTGTCATGTATCCTCCATATCCCGGTGGCTGGGCATTTGATCAGTTGGGATAAACCCAACCAGGCGGAGGCAGTTTCCCTGATGACTGAGATGCTTGGTATGGGTCAGGCTGAGGCTACCACGGAGGCGATGGAGATTAAGACTGGTGCTATAAGGTTTAGCAAGCTCAAGGAGGTGTACAACAGAGCTGTTGGGATCAGACGATTTGATATTGCAGCCAGATGTTATCTGCTTTACCTGGTGGGTAGCACATTGTTCGCAGATAAGACGAACAACTCTGTTGGCTGTCACCTGTTGTACGCTTTGGAGGACCTCACCGTGGTTGATGAATATGCATGGGGGGCTAGTGCACTGGCATATTTATATGATCACCTGTCCTTCGCCAGCAAGGCGAATAAGGTCTCCTTGGCTGGCTACATGTCTTTGCTGCAGGTAAACAAATACGAATTCATAATGTTTGATTCATAATAATATTCATCATTTTATTTATATTCATAATGTTTTATTATATTCTTATGTTTTTTTAAATTTTTTATTTAAATTAATTAATTGATGGTTTATTTGCAGACATGGATACTGGACCATTTTTCAACCATTGGTCCATGTGCTATACTGTCTAGTGATTATGATGAGACCATGCCTCGGGTCTTCAGGTGGAGTCCTCAGCAATTCGTGCGACACTCGGAGCACACGTATCGCATGTTTCTAGAGAGGCTCACTACTGATCAGGTTGTGTGGCAGCCGTATGACCACGAGCACCGAGATGTCCGACCATTCCAGGAGGTAGCTTTCTACTCCGGATTTATCCGCTGTGGCATGATGCGTAGGGCTTATCTGCCTGACAGGGTGTTGCGTCAGTTTGGATACGTTCAGAGAATTCCGATGAATCCACCTGTGGGAAGACCCCCTGCCTCAGCCATTGATCAGAGTTTTGCGGAGTGGCACCTCTATATTCTGGACGATGATACGAGAGGAGGTCACGTCACCTACGATGGTGAATGTGATCCTCACTATTATGATTGGGTACATAGATTTTCCCACCCTTTTCTCCTACGCACCTCGATCAGGGTGGATCGTCCTGAAGTTACCTTGTTGGTTAGTTCATTCATTACTTGTAAGCTATATTAATATTATATTAAATTTTCATTTTATTTACTTATTTATGTTTTCTTACATTTGTAGGCTCGAGCTCGACGGAGATTTGCTGAACAATCGCGGAGCTTGGAGCCGTTGTTGTCGTCGGAGCTTCCGAAATCTTATCTGGAGGTGGTGAGGAGGGTCCATCAGTTGGCTGTGACACCTCTCACAGAAGAGATGACACATGTAGTGCAGACGACTAGGGGTAGCGAAAGGGGTAGGGTTAGGGGAAGGGTTAGGGGTAGACAACGGCGAGAGTAGGAGTTGTCTCTCGCCGTTTTCTGACTTTTGATTTATTTAAATTTATGTTTTATAAATTTGTGGTGATTTTATTTTATTATGTAGCTTCAACTATTTGATTATCCATTTTTAAATGTTAATGTTTGGAACAAAAAACAATTTAATATTTTATGATTAATATTATACAATTAAACTAAAACCATACAAACAATAATAAAAATTAAATTATAATAACTAAAAGTCGACAAATTTAATAAAAATTAAATAGGAATTTATATTAATCATCAGAAAGATCATGTACAACACCGTCCCACGTTGAAGGAGGTATTAAATCTTTAAATAATGCAAAGCGATCGTTAAATATGGTACCCCCGGAGCCCCAGATTCATCGAAATGATATTTCCAATAAGGATCAATAGATGGTAATGGTGATCCTTCCTTCAAAAAAACTTGAACCCAATGATTTGGCTTACTATTAGGATCCAACAAACAGCACATATCGACATTCCCGATAACCCAAAGTTTTGCATGCATGGGAGGTGCTTTAGTGTACGGTAAAAACGTAACACAAGCTCTCAGATCACGAGTCATCGAAACAAGGACCACATTGTACCTGTTAGCAATTCCATGCATCAAGTTAGTATACGGTAAAATTGTAAAACAATCTCTCGTATGATGATACAACTTAAAAGATGAGACACGTTATACCTGTTAGCAATGACATGCCCCAATTTTGGAAGAGTCAACCATTAGTCTTCAGGAACACTGCCAATTTGAACACAACGTCATAATCTTTGGTCCAAATCAGCTGAAGGTACATTTCCTTGTGTTGCTTCATCTCATGTATAAGATCATTCCGGACAAGCATATAGGATTCCTCACACTGGTACGCATACAAGCTAATCGATCGAAAACCACAATTCCCATCTGATCTCACATCAACAATTTGATCGATATATTGTTGCATGAAGGAGGGAAATTGTTCTAAGTACCGAGATCTCACATTTGCTTGTTGAGAGCTACTTTTGGAGGATTTTTGAGAGCTTTGCATTGGAGGTGCTTTTGGAGGATTATTGGAGGAATTTTGGGAAGCTTTAGGATGATTTTTGGGGGATTGTTGAGAGCTTTGTTGAGAAGCTTTTTTTGAAGCCTTTTTTGAAGCATATTCCCATCCCGATGGATCACGCTTTGTTGATCTCTCATGATCGCTTGTACGCCCTTTTGTCTTTGCTTTTTCTTTTGGTGGCAACAATGATGTAGTTGCTGGATCCACAACCTAAACAAAACAAATTTAATTGTTAACATTAAAAAATTGATAATATTTAAAAAAATTGTTAAAATCATTATTTGGTAATAGTATAAATTGTTAACCTCTCGAAACTTGTCCGTCAAAATCTTCTTTCCTACATCATTGGTACCATTAAATACTCGCCAAAACTCCTCGATCAAAGGAGTTGGGTCGATGTATAGCTCCTCTTTCTTGCCTGTATTGTTGAATGATAGAATCTTCCAATGACCATGAATTGTCGTCAAAGGAATAGGTTTACCACTTTTCCTGTATCTATCAACCTCGCATGCACATGGTAAGCCATGTGTGATTCTCAACTTGCAATCACAATGTTCACACTCATCAAACTTCCCCAGTCGGGTAAAAATAATACTCATTGCTTCCCTTGACACATAATAATGTAAATTACGGAAAAGCGGAATATTCACCCTGTGATCCAATCTTGTGAGACTCTTCTGGAAAGACTCAATAATGAGAGTGTGTTGACATGTCAACATCTTATGCATAGCTGTTAAACATGTGCAGAGATCCTCGTTGCTGCTTGCCAACAATCCCTTCAACGTCGCGTGAGCACCTTCTACCCTAAAAATGATGAAATTTAAATGTATTATAATATGCAAAGAATCATGACAAATTAATACAACATGCCAAATTAAGTGAAAAAAACTTACCGGTTTGTTGTAGTATTACCAAGATGCATATGATTACTTGTCCATGCATCAATGAATTTTTCTTTCTGTTCGGCCAAGTAAGTCTCATTCACATATTCATAAAGACCAATCGCCTTCCAACTCACTTTCCGAAATCGGATTAATGAAGCTTTATAGTCTTCCTCATCCTTGGAATGAACTACCTAGGCCCAAAGAATCTCAAGTAACGGCACATCATCCAGATTACGAACATACTTCCTCATATGTTTTGTCACGTTCTTCTTAATATGATATTGACACAACAAATGCGTCGAAGTTGGAAAAACGGTATGGATTGCTTTCACCAACGCAGCTTCAAAATCAGAGACAATCACCTTGTGCATGTCATCATCATCTTTAAACAATCTCTTCACTTGTTCTAATGCCCATACTTCTTAATATGATATTGACACAACAAATGCGCCGAAGTTGGAAAAACGGTATGGATTGCTTTCACCAACGCAGCTTCAAAATCAGAGACAATCACCTTGTGCATGTCATCATCATCTTTAAACAATCTCTTCACTTGTTCTAATGCTCATACGAAGCTTGGATACTTCTACGCCTCCATGTAAGAAAATCCAACAGTAAATGACTTCTCTATAGATGTTTGCCCGACCACCTCAAGCAACGGCCATTTGTATCTGTTAGTCTTGTAGGTGTTGTCCACGATGAGCACAGTATTAAACAAACTCAAAAGACAAACAGATTTTGGATGAGCCCAAAAAATTTGCTTCACAATATCTGTGGTATCGTCCTTTCTGTACCAAGTGTCATAACCATCATCCCTCAAAGTCTTCAAAAGATGTTGCATCTGTGTTCTCGGACGCCTGACCTCTCTTATCCATTTATCGCGGATATTGTAAATTTGCTTCAATGTAGTGCAAATATTTGGGTTTTCCTCCTTCAATGTGGCCAGTATCTGTCTCGGCGTCACTCCATTCTTCGTCATAGTGATGATCTTTTCATACTCTTCAGGCGTAGGTTTTCCGGGGAAGGAGTGCCCGATGAATGATTCACACTTATCGTGGTTATGGGAGCCACAAGATACTCTTACCTTCCACGCTCCGAGTGACGAATATGCTCTACCATGAACCTTGAACGGACAATTTCTCTTCTTTGAGCCGGTGACATACTCGAACTTCTCATTTTTTGGTTTGTATATGTCAAACCTTTTACAACAGAGTGTAATCCTTTGCTTCTGGCCCATTCCTCCTTTATCAGACCTAAGGATCCTTAGAACATGTCCCTATGAATATGCAACTTCACGAACCCATTTCCCCAGGGCTTCACAATCAGGGAAAACCATGTCAGTCTCAAACGCACTAGTAAAATCCAGATATTTGACCTCTTCATGATCCACCGGTGCACTATGACTCATCTCGTCATCGTTGTTGTCTTGCATGATTAAGCTGCGAACACAAATAACGGTTATAATTTAAAAAATAAATAATAAATAATAAAATTAAAAAATTCAAAATAAAATAAAATAAAATAATTTAAAAAATATAACTAAAATCAAAATAAAATAAAATAATAAGTTAAAATTAAATAATAATAAAATAAAATTATATTAAAAATAAATAATAAAATAAATAAAAAATTAAATCAACATTATAATGCTATATATCTTATCTGATCTCAACATCATAACATAAACAAATTCAAATCTTCTATATATGAGAATTGATGAAGTCAAATATATCATAACACGAATAAATGAATTCAAAATAATTTAAAGTTTTTGAATCCTAAAAATAACGTCTTGATATTTTTATAAAATATATAATAACAAAAATTTTATACAATATTAAATAATTAATTTATAAATATTATTATAATTTTTAAAACATTAAATAAATAATTAAAATTATGCAATGAATAAATAATTAGAAAAGCAAATTAAATATAACTGAAAAAAATATTTTTTTAATCACGTTTTATTATATCTAATTCCTTAGCGAGTATCATCATTATCCCTTAAAAAAAATAATGCTCATCAATATACAATATGTAAAGTTGTTTTCTTATCTTAATTTTAAGTAATGAATGAAATATTTATCATTATAATATTTTTTTAATCTCAATTTTATATTATATATATTAAAAAAAACACCCTCGCTGGGGTGCAGCGAGAGAATGAATTTTTTCTCTCGCTGCACCCTCAGCGAGGGTGTTATTTTTCCGAGAGCATGAATTTGTTCTCTCGCTGCACCCTCAGCGAAAAAATAACACCCTCGCGTTCGCAGAACATCGATTTTTCTAATTTCCAATAAAAACCAAGGGCATGTATATTGTTTGCTTAATATTAACCGCTTCAAACCCATATTGATAAAAAAAATAAGCATAATGAATCAAGTTTATGATCATAGAATTACCTCTTAATGAATGTTTATTAATTACTTGCAACTGAAGAAAGTGGAAGAGAAAACAGGTTTTGAGTTGATGAATATTGGAAGAAGTTGCTGTAGAGAATAGAAAAAAATATAGGTTTCTATATATAAGAGAAGGAAGGGTATTTTGGGTAGTTTATATTATTGTAAGGTCAATAGAGCCTTAAACAAAAAAAGTGAGTTAACTAAGTAATGGGGTGGATCAAAAAAGTAATTCCCGCTTTTGATTGCTTCCACTCTTTAGGCCCACTTTGTCATCAACTCGCAAGATTTTATTTTTATTTTTATTTTTATTTTGAATTTTAGTCCCAAACCCCACACTTTAGCCCCAATCCCCCATTTTAAAGTAAAATGTCAAAAAAAAAACCATTCTTTCTTATTCTTCCTTCCAAACCCCAAATTTTCTCATCTTCCCCTTTAAACCCCAAACCCCAAACCTCCTCATCTTCATTTTCAAACCCAAACTTTTTCATCTTTCATCCAAATAATTTTAAAACTTCCCATATTAAAACCCCGAAGTTTATTGAAAATAACTAAAAAAATATGAAAGAGATGTTGAAGATAACCATTTTCCGTTTCTCTTTTTTTTTCTTTGGCTGTAGTTATTCCGATGAACCAGTGTCAGAATATTTTTTCGACACGAGTATGTCGGAATATTCAAAAACTACATAAAAAAATTTTAACTGTAATTTATTTCCGATATCCTCGTGTCGGAAAAAAATTTGACACTGGTTCGTCGGAATAACTAAAGTGACGAAAAAAAGAGAAATAGAAAGCGGTGATGGCAGTATGGGTTTAGGAGTGAGAGGGGGGTTGATGTGAGAGGAGTTGGAAGATGAACGGAAAATGAGATTTGGAATTTAGAGGGAAAAAATTTTGTTTTAAAGGTAAGGGTAAAAATGGTATAAAACAAAAAATTGGGGTTTGGGGTGTAACACCCCAAATTTTTAACCTCTAATTAATAAAAATTAATTATAATGGTTTATTTATAATCAAATTTTTTTTATATAATCTCTAATTAATTATGTGTGTTATGTTAGAGGAAATATGTGGAAAATAATTTGATAATTATTTTTGTGTGAAAATAGGAGTTTTGCACATTAGTCCCTGTTTTAGGACCTGGAAGCAATATTAGAAAGATTTTGGAGAAATAGGAAATAAAATATTATTTTTTCAAAATTGGTCAAAATACTCGAGCATTTCTACCCAATACTCGAGTATTGCGTACAGAGTTGCTCAACGATAGTGCGTTTGATGAGTCAACCACTCAAATACCCCAAACGTTTACACGAATCAGCCCAGCAACGTGTCTATGATGGCGTGTCGAGCTGCATGCATCATAAATCCATCTATTCAAGCATTTGGGTTGATGAAATTGCCTTCATTTTGCATGTAGAGGTTCTGAAGCACAAAGTTAGGGTTTCCAACTTCGTTCTATCGATTCTCCTTCGATTTAGAGATGTAAGCTGAGAGTGATACACCATTGCAAAGCTTACATCTTGAGCTTTGCAAAGATATAGAGTTTGTGAGTTGAGGTTGAGTGTGGATCGAGAACGAGGCCGATCTTTTGGAGGTGTTGAAGTTGTCAAACTTCTATTTCAGTTTCATGGAGCTTACTTTAGGGCTCGATTTTGGTAAGCTCAAGCAACCATTCCATCTCAAACTTGTTCCTTTAGCTAGTACGTGTTGCAGAGAGTTTAGAGAAACTAATTTCCCCAATTTTCATTGTTGTTTCATATGTCAACCAATTCGGTTTTGGTGCTCTGCTGAAAACCGCTCTGTTCAGTGAGGAGTTTGTGGGATTCGAAGTTCCAGAGCTTTTTCTTGTCAATTTTCTGTTTCTTCACGAATTAGAGGTATGGGGAAAGCTTTACATTCCCTAGAATAAGAGTAATTATTGGGTTTTGTATAGGGAGTCACCATGAGACTCATAAGGGCTTACTTTGAAATAGGTTTTTGGCTTGGAGGCCAAATTGGACTCTAAGGCTTGTTGGAGCAAGTTTAATATGTTGCATGTGTACTTAATTGATGCTAAAATCAAGTTAAAATTGAGTATATTTGAGTTTGGTATGTGAAGTTGTTGAAATTCATGTTTTTATGCATAATTGATGTGAGATTTGGATTCTCTGTTAATTGACATGTTTTAAATGTTGAGACATGTTTAATATGCATAAATACAACTCTGTTGATCATTGGTTTAAGTTAAAATTGGTTAGATTCGAAAATGGTATGCTAAAACTCATTTTGTAGTGTATTTACTGTCAGTAAATACTCAAGTATTATGTAAAATACTCGAGTATTGTCTGAAGTAGAATGTTCAGAGTTTAGCTTAACACTCGAGTACCTGAGGAACTGCTCGGGTATTCTGGGTTGATGAACTACTCGAGTATTTGATGAACTACTCGAGTATTCTGAGTTAACTGATGCAGAAATTTTTATAACACAACGAACGACTCGAGTATCTGAACAAATACTCGAGTATCAATTCTGAGATTGCTTAAAAATACCATTTTCAACTTAACACTTTTGTTTGATTCTAATTATACTTAAAGAAAATGATATACTCAGTTCATTGATAATGTTGGTTATCAATTATGCCATGCTTGATGAGTTTAGTATTATCTCTTGCCACAATGTGTGTGTGATGAAAATGATGAAACTAATGGCTAATATTAATGAAATTATTCATTGCATTCATGCATGGTGAATGGTGATAAGTCATCGTTGGTCATGTTCGAGGAACATGAGGAGGGGCCTCTGGGATTGCCAAATGTTACTGCTTGCTCGATGACACATTAAGCTTGACGATGTGGCCAGTATGTGATATATTGTTGATGTGGTTATTACGTCTTCGCGGCATGACGCTCACAAGAGAAGCGGCGTTAAGTATCACAAAGTGATCATTACATCTTTGCGATGTGTCATTCACCAGATAGGGTGACGTTGTGTATCACTTCCGAGCAAGTACGACATACGTTCTGATAACGTATTTATTGTATTCTAGGAATACACTGTGGTTATGGATGGACGTCAGAGAGAGTGATTAGTTGGAGAATCTCAGGAATTGAGAGATGACGTGCGTCATGCCATTATAATTAAAGAATTTAATTATAAATGAATCTGACTTGATCATATGCATATACATGTTGGTTGATAACATGATTATATGTGAATGTTTAATTCCAGTTATTCATATTTGATTATGTGTTTGTATATGCTTACCCCTGTGCCCTTATTAGGTGATGGCCAGATACCTAGTCCACGTCAAGATGAGACCCATCCCTAGTGGTATATGGACATTCGAGGAGCACCGAGCTACTTTCGAGGGTGAGGTGGAGATTACTCTCTATCACCCTAACCCCCTCGCTCGTGTGAGACCTTGTAGGTTTAGGATTCCTATCATTTATACTATGCACATACCCCCGTTCTATACTTATAGTGGACCACCACCAGCTCGACTAGTATGTAGGTTTCATAGTTTTTGTTTCCGGACAACCACTCGTTGTCACCCCTCTGCTTCTAGATTTTTCACTGATGATGATGTCCCCTCACCTGGCCGACAGGTACTGTTAGGACTGCACCTCCTGCAGATCCTAGGCCCAGTGGTAGGGCATCTACCCCGTCAGACGAGATTGAGGAGGACCCTGAGGAGGTGGAGAGCGAGGATGAGGTACCAGTCGAGCCGGCTACTAGGCCTCGTGAAGGACCGAGTGGTTCCTAGGTATAGGCATAGTATAGGTAGTACGGATCCTGGACCTGATAGCTGCAGTGGACCCAATTGGATGCTTGGAGGACCAGTTTGACCTGCTCTTGGACATCTTTATTTTTGATATGTGATATATTGTATATAGTTTTGAGATGTACTAGAGCTGAGATCTTTTCTTACTTTGATTATATCTTAGCTTATGGATTCAGTATCTTGGACTTACTTTACTTCGATGATGATCAGTTGTACTCATGGGATCCTTTTTCATATTATATATATATATATAGAGAGATATATGATGTTTATCTCACTATTGATCCTTGGGTACTATTTTATTCCGCGCACTCTAATTTTGATTAAAAATGAATTCGGCAATTGCTATTAGCTAATAATATCTAGCCTCATGAGACAATGCTAAGTTGATAATACCAACTGATTATTATAGTAATGAAAATGTTGTCGATTGAGGAGTTTTTCGAGCTTTGATATTTCTAAGATTATTATGCCGGATTCGATTTAATTTAATATGAGAAGATTTAGAGTTTGAACACAAGTCCAAGTGTTTTCGAAAAATGCAAACCAGTATTAAAAGAAAATTTTTATTAAGTTTTTCACTAAGTCCATAAAGAATTATATTATTTGGAATTTTTAAAAAATAAATCTTTTTATATGGAAATGAAGGGTGTCACATGAGGACTAATGTATGAGGTTTGAGAACTAAATTTCTTTAAATTTTAACCCTTAATCTTCACTCGTATAAATATCTGGAATTTTTTTCCCCAAGATTTTGGTTCTCAGACTTTTTAAATATTGTAATATGGAAAATTCTAACATGCTCTTGGAGCATCTCCGTCTAGGGATGGGCATGATATTCTCGGGAGGGCGGTGCTGTTTATATAAGCTCGTACCTACATATTTTGCGAATACTCATACAAGTCACCAATATTTATGGATGTTATGCGAGTTATAAAATTTTATTAAATAAATATATATTTTTAACAATTATTATATATAAAAATGAATGTAAGATGAATAATAATAATAATAATAATAATATATATGAAAAAAATTTATCATTATAATTTCATCTCTAAAATTCATTATGAAAAATTAAAAAAAATAGAGTTAATAGTCACATAGGTCCCCGAAAGCTACATGTAGAATCAGTTAGGTCCCTGAAAGATTTGTGGAATCTCTTAAACCCCTCAAAGATCATTTTGGCGTCACATTAATCCCCTCAATTCAATTTCGTCAGGATAGACCTGATGTAATTCTACGTGGCACGTTAAATGCTTTGTCGGCCCCAATGCGATGTTGGAATGTTAAGAAGGTGCCACGTTTGGGCCAACAAAGCATTTAATGTGTCACATAGGATTCCATTAGGTCCCTCATTGGGGGACTAATGTGATGCCAAATTGATCTTTGGGGGGTTTAAGAGATTCCACAAATCTTTCAAGGACCTAATTGATTCCAAAATGATCTCTGAGGGGTTTAAGAGATTCCACTAATCTTTCAGGGACCTAACTGATTCTACAGGTATCTTTCGGGGACCTATGTGACTATTAACTCAAAAAATTATATAAGTTCTCAAAGTAATAAAAAAATTACAAACATATATAATATTATTATTAAAATATTGAAAACATAGTTAAGTTGAATTATGATATTCGTGAAAATTGTCTTACCAAAATCGATGTTTTTTAATTTTTGGTATAAGAAAAATTCTATTACCACATGAAAATGTTAATTACAAAACAAAAGGCCACTATTATCACCTTGCCACCTTCTATGAAGGGTTCAAGAGCTAATAGTGCCTAAGACATAAAAAAGAAGCCTAGAGTTCAATGTTAATCCTATTGACAAGGGCTCTATTATTCCAATTAACAAAATTAGGCAAACAAAAACTAATTCTCCATGCAATCTTTGTCTTGATAATCCTCATGATTTGATGTTGATCTCTATACTTATTGGCAAAAATTCTATTGTTCTTTTCCATCCACGTATGATAAATGGTAGCCGCAATAACAACATAAACACACTTCCTCCTAGCTTTGTCTCTGAATGAATGTCGAATCCAACGAGTCCAGTTGACAAATCTATTATGCCAATTATCGATTCCAATCCATAAGCAAGCCTCCTTCAATAGGGACTGTGACCAAACACAATCAAAGAAGAGATGGTCCCTTGATTCCTGACCAGATGTGCATAGGACACAATCATATTCATTTATGAACAATCTATCTCTGGTTTTAAGCTTGTCGTGTACTGCAAGCCACACAATAAATCTATGTTTAGGCACAGAAATGGAATTCCACACAAACTGATGCAAAGGGAAATCAGGCAAATGACCAAGTAAGAACTCATAACCACTAGAAATTGAATAACTCCCATCAGTTGATGCAATCCAGTTACCATTTGCAAACCCAGGTTTCAACCTATCTTTGATTTTCACAATTTGTTTCCAATGCCAGCTATCATTCTGCTTAACTTCACACTCCCAGAAATCTTGATTTTTCAGGTATATGGAACTAATCCATTTCACCCAAAGGGTATCCTGCTTAGACTCGATATGCCAAATCTGCTTCCCAACTGCAGCCACATTCCATAGAATTGTGTTAGAAAAGTTCAAGCCTCATTTATTCTTAGGTGAGCATACAATATTCCAAGCAATTGATGTTGTATAATGGCCATTCAAGTCCACTCCCCAAAGAAATTCCCTACACTTCTTCTCAACCTCTTTGAGTACTGCTTTTGGAATAATAAAGATAGTAGCCCAGTTGACATGTAAGCTCAACAAAACCGAGTTAATCAGACAACATTTTGCCTGGTATGACAAATGCCTAGATTTCCAAGATTTTATTCTTCTGCTTACTTTGTCTACCAATAGCTGGCATGTTGCATTTGACCATTTCCTTGAGGAGATAGGCAAGCCAAGATATTTGAAAGGAAAAACACCTTTCTGGAATCCTGTTAGCCTTAGCAGATCAGATTCAGTTGCATCATTGAAAGGAAAGGTTCCTAGTGACCTCTCTGAGAGTTGTTTTGCAATTTGGCCCACTTGCATCTCCAAGTTGCGGATGCTAGCCCCTTGATTGGCGAAATTCGCCCTTGTCTCGTCCATGAATGTAGTAGTGTGGGCGGCTAGCTTCTCTAATGCTGCTTCACAGGCTGGCTTCTATGTCTGTTGTGGTGGTTGTGGTGGATTAAGGCCGGGCTGTGCCATGAGAAGTTTGGATGGTTGCGGGATACCGAATTGTAGGAGTTGGAGTACATATTGTTCTTACGTCCTCCACCACCCACATAGTTCGCCTGCTCCTCAATAGTCACAGGTCCTCCTCCAATGTCCTTTGCACAATCACCATTGCGGTGATTCCCTCCACAGAAGTCGCACTTCAGGGTGTTGACAGCTGAAATCTAAGCTTGACCCATCTACTTGGCCAATGCAGCTATTTGATGTTACATCTCCTTGTTTTGCTGAATAATGGTTTGCACTTGGGTTGAGCTCAGGTCCGAATTTCTCAAGATGGTCTTCTTCGTGATAGCCTGACTACTGTTGTAGGCCATTGTCTCTATGATCTCCTTTGCCTCTTCAACAGTCTTCTTCAGGAGGGAACCACCAGCCGCTGCATCTATCATAATCTTGTTCGCCATCTTCGGCCCAAAATAGAACAACTGGATTTGCATCCAGTCCGGAATTGCATGAGTGGGGCATTTCTTCAGCAGCTGGTTGTACCTGTCCCAAGCTTCATGTAAGAGCTCTCCATCTTCTTTCATGAAGGAGTTGACATCCTGACGCAGTCTTGCTTGCTTTCCCGCTGGAAGGAACTTGTCTATGAATTTCTTGACAAGAACTTCCCAACTAGAAAGGCTTCCTGGTGGCTGATTCTTCATCCAAGTATAGGCCTGTTCCCTCAAAGAGAGAGGAAACATCCTCATCCTAATCGCTTCCTCCGATGCACCCTCGATCTTGAAGAAGTCGAGCATGTTCAGGAAGTTGGCCACATGCTCCGCGGGGTTTTGATGTTTTGCGCCTGAGAATTGATCCTACTTGATGAGATGGATATACTGGGGATAAATCTCAAACGATGCTATGGTGATCGCCGGTCGGACTATGCTGGAGATGCATATGTCTAGATCCACAATTGTGTAGTCCGCCAAGGTCTTCCTGACCAGAGGTGTTTCTTTGGATCCATTATCTTCAGCCATCTTCTTCTCTTGCTCTTTCCTTTCCTTCCTTGCTTGCTTCTTCCTCCTTTTTGCACTCAACTCCAAGTCAGGGTCGAATCGCAAAGCTTCTCGATTACCTGCAGAACTCAAATGCATAAGATGTTACGCAATACCTGTTAAGAAAGTAAAGAACAAAAAAAAAAACTAAAAAAATAAATTAAACTAAAAACTACTTCTAAGTGCTGAAAATAAATTGAAACGAATTTCAATCCCCGGCAACGGCGTCAAAAACTTGTTGGACTCTCTAGCAAGTATACTAGATCGTACAAAAGTAATATAATGAAAGTAAAATTATCGTCCCACGAGGATTGCAAATTGTTCAACTATTTTCACCTAAGAGTAGTTTAAAGTCGAATTTATTAACTGAAATTGCCTTTTAAAATCTGATTTGAGATTAAAATTAAAAATAAAATAAATACTGAAAATTAAAAAGAATTAAGTTGCAGTGGAAGAAAAGTGGTTAGGAACTTAGTTTCATTGCAGGCATCGTTTATTAGTTATGAATTATTGTTTTTCCTTTAAATCAAGAACAAATTCCTAAATTAGCAATTACTATATTCCTCTTGTGTAATTACTGTTTATTATCCAATTTGATAACTCTTAATCCCTTAAGAAAATTAAAGCATTGAATAACCTTAATTAAAACAGTGAATTTATGAAAAGTTGCATAAGAATCCAAAAGTATTCCTACAAGTTGGATAGTTATACCATTTGATTGCAAGGCCTATTCTAAATCCTAATTTTCCAATTTAAGATTTAGAGATCCAAAACATAAATTGATCAGGTTCATGCATAACAATTAAAACACAATCAAACGCTTGATTTAAAAGTGGAAAAATACTAATTCATAAATTAAAACAAACTATCCATGAAAATCTACCATATTCCTAACACAAGGGTTTTAGTTACACATAATAGAAGGAAGAAACAAAGCAATAAAAGTGGAATTCATTCCTAAATTACCACTAAAACTGATCTGAAATCTTCAAGCTTCAATGGATTCCTCCTTCAAATGCTTCCAAAGTGTGTAATCTCCCTCCTACCAAAGCTGCTAACCTAGTCTCTAATCCTAATATAAATAATAATACACAAAATCCTAAGAAAATCCTTCAAAAACACTCTGAAATTGGCCCAATTGGGCCTGATCGAGTGTCGCGCGCCTGGGCGCACCAGGTCTGATGAGTGGGAATTAATGAGGCACACACGCCTGGGCGTGCGGATCTACACGCCCGGGCGTGTGATGCCTCTTCTGACTCCGTTTCGCTCCGTTCTTGCGCCATTTTCAAGGTCTTCTTATGCTCTTCCCAGCTCCATAATTATTTTCTCCAATTAAGCTCCAAAAGTACCTGAAACATACCCAAAACGGATCAAAATGTTCAAAGGACTCTACTTCTAATAAAAATCCTAAACTTAACAAAACAACCTATATTTACAAGAGAAACAAGCCAAAACCATAGTAAAAGGAAGTGAAATTAAGCCCAAAAACATCATATATTAGACCCAAATCACGTTGACTGCACACAGATTACTCCCACCTCTTCTAATGATGACATTTGTCAATGATTTGACATCGTCTTCTTGCACTTGCTCCCATAGGTTTAGCTGGGCGAACAGAATATGGAACCCTCTGGTTTTAGCTATCCCACGCCGAAGTATGTCGCTCAGATCTTCCTCTTCATCTTCTATTACCTGCGCCTCCCCCATTATTATATCCCCCACAGCGCTCACGGCGTTTGCTGAGTGATTGGGCAAAGGCCTTGTCCTTTGGTCTTCTTCTGACCCATCTACTGGTATTAATAGCTTGCCTTCTTTCACCTGGTTGTGGAACAATCTTCCTATCACATAGCAGTCGATAGCCCCATGTGAGTTAGCGTCCCTATGGACTGCACAGTAATGAGGGTCCTCATACTCTTTGGCAGTAGGCGGGCGTCGTTGATCCCCATCTCTCAAGAGTCCCTCCCTGAACCATTCTTCAATCAACTGATAGGTGAGCTCCTTGGATATAGGCAATTTTGGGGGCGTTCCTTCCCTATTGTATCTCTTGGGTGGGGGTACTGTCTTGTAGCTTTTCTTTCTTCCCTTCCATAGCGTATGTCTCCAACGAGGCTTCCTCTTTAGTGCGCTTTCCCTGTCTCCTCATTGCTTCTGCCACATCTGCTGCCTTTTTTAATAGTTCTGCGAAGGTGGTGATTTCGCTGAGTGCCAAGAAAATCTGAGATCCATCCTCAACATTCTTTATGCATCCATATACCAGGTCGGCTTCGGGTAACATCTCTTTACAGTGTAACGCCTTGTCTCTGTATCTCTTGATGAAGGTGATCAACCCTTCTCCTGGCTTCTGCTTTACCCTCCCAAGGTCCATTATATGCAACGCCCCCTCCTCTTCTAGGAATTTGTTGCAGAACTTTGCAACCATCTCTTCCCACGTACGGATCGACCCAGGGCGTAGCTTCGAGTACCATGTGAACGCCCTCCCTATTAGTGACTTTGAGAACTCTGTCAACTGTAGGAAGCGATCTTGGCTATGGACGCCTAGGTCATTGAGGTACGTCATGATGTGTTCCCTAGCACTTCCGGATCCATCAAACTTGCGAAAGTTAGGGGGCTGATACCCCACAGGGAATGGTTGCATGAGCGTTTCTACCCTAAAGGGTGGACGTACCTCCACAATCGTCCTACCACCTGTTCGATGTGCTTCAAGCATTCTCCTGACCTCAGCTTGTGTAACAGGGGCGTCTTCCTCCCTTCCCTGAGCGTATTCCACTCTTCGCCCTCTCCCCTCCTCTCGTTCTCCTCTCTTGCATCTCCGCTATCATTTTTGCGAGGGCTTTCTGGTTGGCAATGAGGGAGTTCAACATCGTGGTAGGGATGGTCACCTGGTCTGCATTGGGTATTGTTCGAGGCAAAGGCGTTTCCAAACTCCCCAAGAGATTCATCTCTGGCGTGACTTCTTCTTCTCGCATGACTCTTGTCCCCGTAACAGCATCCACTTGAGTAAGTGGTGGAGGTGGGTTCTGGTTTTCTTCATCAGGGAATTTGAGGTTGAAAGGAAACCTTCTTGGCGTGACTTGTGGCACCCTCGTCGTCTCCTCACCCTCTGTATCCATCGTTTCTTTGTTGCCTAATCTCCCCAGCGGAGTCGCCAAATGTTTCAGTCTCCTCTTAGGGGAATGATTAATGATGATAATCTGGGTTAGTAAGCTTAAGAGATTGGGTTTGAACAAGAAACTAACAAAGGGACTTCTCAAATGAGGGTAGCAAGGTGATGAACCAGTGAGTCTGGTTCAGAGACCTTCGTGTGGAAGGATGAAATACAAGCACCTTAGTTACAATGGCCAATGGTTTTCTCTCTTGTGAATGTTACCGTTACTTCCTCTCTGCCTTTCTCACTACCCTTGTTCTCCTTTCATAGTCCTCTCTTTCCTCTGATGTTCTCTCTCTCTCTCTCTCTCTCTCTCTCTCTTTGACCTTTCTTTTCACTTTTCCTTACCTCGATCACCATTCCCCAAAGGTGGCTCACTCTGTCCTATGTTTCTCCTAATCATTCTTTTTAAGGTAACCAAAAAGACATCTTTCTTTTTAACCCAGGGGGTAAAAGACCCCAGGGGGTAAAAGACCCCATTTTGGTGAATGAGCTTCTGGGTAAAAGACCCCATTTTGGTGAATGAGCTTCTCAAGTAGAGAAACCCAAAGACGTTACTGGCCACTGTTACCTCGATGTCTGCTTTCCGGGTCTCTGAAACAGCCTCCCATCGAGCCTCACGCCCAACTCAGGAGCACATCCACTGAAATCTTGCCAAGTCACGCTCACCTGAGAGTTCCCACTGGGCACTTCCTTCTGCTTATCACGTCGTCCCTTCGTGATTAGCTTAGTAGAAGGAAGCCCACTTCTCTTTGTTGTCTTGCCATAACGGGCCTCTTTTCCTTTTGACCCAAATTCATTAATCTGAAAAAAGGGTCTCCAACACCCCTACTACTAATTCTGGTCAATTTTGCTGACATGTAAGATCAGAATCCTGATCAAACGCAGGAGGTTAAGCACATTGTGCCCCATGGGCTAAGATTTTTTTTTTTAAGATTTAAAAAACTAAAAAACTTAATATTTTTATATTTTTAGTTAAATAAAAAAAAGAAAAAAAATAATTGAAGAGAGAAGTCGTCTTCGCCCGTGCGACATAACACGGCACCACATGACCAACCTCCTCCGTCTTATTAGGATTATGATGTTACATATCATCAAAATTGGCCAAAATTGATAGTAGGGATATATGACAAACTCAGAAGTAACTCCGAGGAGTGAGACATTGAAAAAGAAAGTATAAGGGTATCTGGCAAAAGTATCCCAAACTTCAGGGACTTCTGACATAATTAAGACTAAAAAAAACATTGTTAAGAGGGCTTAATTATACTCCAAGAGATTAGTCTCTCGCCTATGATGTGAGAAGACACCCAGAAAAAAAAAATCATTCACGCAATTAATTGCACATATAGTCACGACATAACTGTTCACAATGCTCGATCATTAGCGAAATTCCTATAAGATGATAATCTATAACCATGTACATACGTGCCCTCAAACTAAATAATATAAACTTAACTAAATTGAATGGTGTCAAGACCACTGCATGTTCTTGAGACTGGAATTTCTATCGTGTGAACTTTGGTAATATGTATAGTGAGTCTTCATATATGATCTCAAATGTACAAAGAGAAGCTACATTATTTGAACCTACTCCATCCCTGAGGCAGTCTCCATTTCCTATGCCAATATATAGAAACTTTAGACCACAACGAGAATTCAAAACTGTGTTGAAGTGGTTGATCAAGAGGTCCAGCAACTATCAATGGCAACCAGACATATCTTGAGTCTCTTAAGTCAGCTGGATTCCATCTATCAGCCATTAAAATAAATGAGCCCGGGAACCGAGGTAGAGGAAGTACAAAAGTGCTTTGAGCAAAGAAGGTAGTCAGTCTAAACAGTTTGTTTCCACCAACGCATGGATTTCCCATTGCTTCCCAAGGACCAAAGATTGACTCGGCTGCATGAGCCAGTGCCTCATTTGGAGCCCATCCAGTGCAGCCTGATGTGATCATGTAATACGTGCCCTGGTGCTTGAACAAAGCCGGTGCTTCTCTGCGCTGTCCGATGAGAACCCTTCTCATGACAGATGTCACATTGAGATAATCTTCAGTCAGGGGTCCGATGTGTAGTTCGCTATTGTTTTCAGAGGAGTAGATTAGATATGCCACACCATCATCATCTTTGAAAACTGTCATATCCCTGCTATCATATCCATGGGGCCTTTGGCTACCGAGATAATTGAAAGGACCATAAGGTGTATCGCTGATTGCTACACCGACAGCAGCTTTAGTATAATTGGCATCGTCGATATGCATCCACATCACATACTTTCCAGTGTTGTCATTGTAAATCACTTTTGGCCTCTCAAGCACATCAGACTTGTACAGATCATGGGTTTCATTTTTTTCCTCAGCTCCCAACACAATTCCCTCGTGTTTCCAGGTCCATAAATCCTTAGAAGAATAGCAACCGACTCCTATAATGTCCACCTGATAGAGAGAGAGGGAGAGATAAAGATTAGAGTTTCGCCACAAAGGGTATGCAGCTGAATGAATATAAGTGATTGATTAAAAAGAAAAAGGAGGATATTCCCTTGAAAGATACTTTAAAAACAAAGACGACGTTGTAACATCTGGACAAAAACTAGTCTTGAAAACAGTTGTCACCAAGTCTACCAGGAACTGAGAGAGCCTATAATTTTGGATAAACAAGTTCACTTCATGTCTTGATGTCCATAAAGTAGAGGAATAAAAGGGAAAAGCAGATTAAAAATAAAAAATTAAAGAAAACAGTATTTCTTCTAGAATATCATTCATATTGATATATATATATACTTGGCATAGGAATAGACATTCAGCATGCAAACTCACTGGTGTTACTATTTTTGGTCATGTTGATAAAAACATGTACAATAAAGAAAACATTGCCCAAGTTATTCTCATACAGAAGCAAAAGCATTTCCTCGGCCACTTCATGTATGAACTTGCTAGATTGACCGGTTGCCTGCACTTAGGGGCACAAAAATTTAAGTTAAACTGGTTTTCAATCATAAGTTACTGCTAGTTTAAAAGTTCATCTTGGGTATCATGATCCACTATTTTAAGTTCACTCATTTGGCAATAAAGAAAACAAAGGGAAAAAATCGATCGTTGGCTGCTCTCTGACTTTAGTCATATCACCTGGACCACTTTCTTAGAATCTCATTAAGAATGTCAGCCCCTGTATTCCTAATTTCATGCCTTTTCTAATATTTTGCCAAAGCATTCAGGTTTATTTTGTAATCCTCTAATTCTTTCTGTTGTTATCATACAACTCGATAAAGTATAAATTATAAAATATTATGAAGAAATTCCAGGGCTAGTTTGGTCAGAGGGCAAGTAGAAAGGTGTGTCATCTCAAGAAATCTTTGTATGGCCTAAAGACCTAATTTGGCTGAATAGCTTAAGCTGTTTTAGAGTTTGAACTGCAAAGAATCAATTTTGACCATCGTGCCTTTTAACAACAATATAGCGAGGCTTATTTTTTTGGTGGTTTATGTTGTTGACATATCAACATTGGGCAGTGATTGAGAGGTTATTAGTGCACTCAAATACCTAATTCAGATTAATGCACTCAAATATCTAATTCAGACACAGTTTCAGATATGGATCTCAGCCCTTTCAAGTATTTCTTTGTTATTGAGATAACACAGGCAAGAACCGGATCATTCCTTCTCCCTCGAAGAAACTACATCATTGATTTGATTGGCAAAACCGGTTTATTGGAAGCTAAGATGTATTAGACACTTGTAGCCTAATGATTCCTAATGTGAAGATCCCAGAAGATGATGATGATGATGATACTCTTGCAGAGCCATAGCTAAATAAAAAACTGGTCGGGAAATGTTATTAACTTACAGTCACACTCCCCTTGAAATAGTTTGCTCTGTGAGAGTAGCGAGTCAATTTGAAAAACTGCCCATTCAGTTACAATGTTGCATACTTTGAAATATTTAAAAGAGGTGCCTAGGGTAGGCATACTGTATGGTGATAATGTTCACAACGGAGTGGAGGATTTTCCTGCTTCTAAATGGTCTGGTTCTACCCTGGAAGAATAACAGACTGTGGTGCATTCCTTTACAATACCTCTCAGTATGATTTTTTTTTCCCTTTTGATAAAATCTCAGTTTGTTATTGTCTTGGTATTTGCATTTCATCCAAATTGCAGAGACTGTTTCATTTTCTAATACCTCCGATTGTCACATTGAAAGATCATCACACATCCCATATGGAAATCTTATGCCAACACTAATATCTCAATTCTCAATAACCAAATGAGACATCTGAAACAACTACAATTTCCATGCCAAAGACTTCAGCTAATAACGATGATACTAAGCATGTTAGGAACTCTAGGTATGCTAGTTACTTGGAGCATCAGGCCACTTGTAAAAAACTAATGAAAAATGAATTAAACAAGTGTCCACATAGGCAGCTATGGGCAAAGAATAGATGCATATTTAAAAGTTCAAGTTTCCATCTCTCAATTACTAAAAAAATCTTATTATTGCTTTTTTTTATTTATAGATAAGCAAAAAATGCAACCACATAAAAGTTGCACTTACATAAGTAAGGAGCTAGCCATCGACAATCATTAAATTCAACTAATAACATAGAATAAGCTGCAAACTCCTATAGCCATACGAGCAATTATTAAACCTATGGTTAAAACAACAATTCTTGGAACTTAAATGACTTACCCGAGCAGTTCCTTTCTTGTGAGCGTGGTAGGTCGGGCCATCTTTATATTCACCATACCAATAATACGTCCTAGATTTTTCATCATATAGAATGCCTCCTCCGTGTGCTTGAATAGGATTTCCATCGGTATCCAACCAAACCCTCCCAGGGTAATAGTAATAACTATCATTCCCCGCAGCCTTCATTGGATCTACGACACTTTTATTACCAGGGAAAAAAACGTGTCTCAGAGGAGAATTCTCATCCATGAATTCATCCACCAGTGTTGTTGTTCGCTTAGGTCTGCGTTTCGCTGCCCGAGGGGACCTCTTCCCCTTTGGCGAGGGGATTTGGATGTTCAACAGTTCTGCTTGCTGGAGTTCACGGAATTGAGGATGAAGACTCGAGCGCAATTGGACCTCTTCAACTTTGCCATCTTTGTGGTCAATATTGGAATATAAATGAAGCAAAAAAAGGCATCCTAACACGCTCCATAGCACAGCAGATATAGAACATCTGCTCCCTGCATTGCAATGTAAATTTGTTGGTTTCCTATATAGGTTCCTCATCCTCACTTTCCCTTCCTTTTTATCTTCTTCAAGATAATAATGCTGCAAATATAAGTGTACAAAATAAAATCATGTATTAAGCCCTGATAGTCCAACCAAAAAGAAGTCACAAGTATCAAATTTGCATGCCAGAAAAGGGAGCCTTTATGTATTTTATTATGGCAGATTCAACTGAGGGAAATGTGCTATTTTTTTAATTTAAAAAAACTGAAAATAGTAACAGTAGAATATTGCATAACTTTGCTTCTCCCCCAAGCAAATACTCCTTCCCTTACTATTTATAAGTCACACTTATCTGAACTATACAAGTAGTTAACTTTTTGTTTTTAACAAAAGAAAATTAATCAATTTTAAGTTTTACCCATTTTACTTGCATTATTTTTTTACATGAAATTAAACTTAAAACACTCGTTTAAGAGGATAAATTAGAAAGAAAAAAATTGAATGCCTAATAGAAAATATAATATAACCTGCATACCAAAACAAGTAATTCTTATAGAATATGACATACAGGGATAGGATAAAGAAGAATATTCAAGCTCTCAGATTTTCAACCCATATGTAATGACTCATAGGTATTCCTCTGTTTAAAAAAACTTGGGAATCAAGAGAAGCAGGAAAGCAAAGGTAAGAAGTGTGGGTGAAGTAAAACACTAACCTGGTAAAACCGGAAGTGTGAAGTTAGCGAAACTGCAGGACATGGGGTTTGCAGAAAGAGAGGCAGAATGGGAAGGCGAGTGAGTCCAAACTCCAAAGACGAATAGGGTGGGTGATGATGATGGGGTGGGGGATATTATGGGGCAGTAAAGTTGTTGTGCCAATTGCATCTGAGGTTGATTGATGACGTTGACTTGCAACCAAAGATGCTCTTATGATTATGACATAGGTTGCAGTTTGGCTTTTGGAGTAAGAGACAGACAGACAGACACAGTCAGGTTTAGAAGATAAAAGCCTCTTGGACGTCAAGAGCGTTAACACCCACCAACACATTATTTGACCATTATTTGTCCCTTAACAGATCTCGTTTACTAGCTCCCTTTCCTTGAATTTGGTTTTTTAGGTTTTTTTTTTTTTTTTTTTTTTTTTTTAAATATAATGTTTGACTTTTTATATTTTTAATACATAAACATTTTTTTTTTCAATTTTAACTTCATTCAATCATTTCATTCACTTCTCATTAATTATACTTTTATCATCTTTCTCATCTCTAAACCACTATACATTAATTAATGAACACACTTACTAATAAAAATTAAATACTACTGCAATTTTTAATAAGGATTAAATATGGGCATTTTGGACAAACCATATGATACTTAAAATAATCAACATTTTCTTAATCTGTGTGCACAGGCCTAAAAGGCCAAACTCAATAAAACGGATGGAGTATTATTTTATTATTTTTCACACATTTCTATATCAAACACTATATTTAGAGCCCAAATCTTGCTATCAGATAACTACTCACGAAATGTAACTCTCTCACAATCATAGTTGAAAGATTCAAGACTTAGGGCATCCATAGCCTAGTCTTAACTTAAGACTCATCAGACTCTCATACATCACCATTACATCATCATTCTGCTATCAGACTCAACTTCAGACTTTCTTCCACCACAGTAGAGTCTTAACACCAGACTTACAAAACATGCATAAGCAATACATCATCATGTACTTTTATAAACAATTTTATTTCAATAATGCTTTTGTAATTTCAATAATATTAGTTAAGTATAATTTATAAAAAATAATCCTAAATAATATTTAAATATTAAAATTAAATAAAAGTTAACATTACAATAATTAATGGTACATACTAAAAATTATAAAGTACATAAAAAAATATGTTGGAAGTCAAGCTAGTGTTGGACGTCAAGCTCCAAGCTCTCTCATGGACTTCAAGCAAAATTCGAGGTTAAAGTTTTGAGGATAACAAACTCAAGATTCAAGCTCACAAGACCCGTCAAGCTTAAGTTGAAGATTCAAGCAAAAATAAGTCTAGAAGTTTTTTCCCTTAGGACATGTTGTAAGGTAATGAAGTCTATTGTTCTTAATGAGTTAAAACGCCAATGAGTTTTTCATTTAAAAGGAGAAGAAAAAGAACTTTTGTGAAAACCAGTTTTTCTAACTTAGTCTTTTGTGGAAATGCATGATGAAACAAACTCTGGATGTTTTTAAGTTATGAAAATCCATTTTTGCAAGTGCAAGAAGGAGTAATCGATTACCTGCTTTAAATAATCAATTAACTTTGTTGCATCATAGAAAAACCATAGAGTTTGTAATCAATCATGTGAACTTGGCTAATCCATTACTTTCTGAATGAGAGTAATCGATTACCTGAATCAAGTAATCGATTAAAATTGTTGCATCATACATTTTCCTGAGGCAGAGTAATCGATTACTGCCTTGAAGTAATCGATTACATGATGCTGCATCATACATATATCAGAGGCTCAGTAATCGATTATTAGATTAGTGGTAATCGATTATATGAGTTGCATCATATAATGAACATGGGTGAAGTAATCGATTAAATTCTATGTTGTAATCGATTACTAGTTTTTCAAAAGAATTTCAAAGTTTCTATTTTTAAGGATAATCGATTACCTCTCTGAAGTAATCGATTACCTCAATTCTTATTGAAAATCGTGTCAGAATCATTTTGATTTATTTCCAGATTTGTTTTTATATAATTGATTCTGATTTATTTTCAAAATTCGAATTTGATTTTATTTTTGAAATATTTCCTTATTTGTTTTAAATCAAATCCTTCATTTGTTTTCTTAAATCTAATTGATTTGTTTTGGATTTTAAAACTTATTACAAAATCATATTTTATTTTATTTTAATTTTTAATTGATTTTAATTTGTTGTTTTAAATCTTATTTTGATTTAACAAATTTGATTCTTTTAAAAAAAAATCACCCCAACATTCTAAGGAGAAAATTTTCATTCATTCGTTTTCATCTTATCATTCACGTTCTTCTTCTACTCCTACTTTTCTCTGAAATTCACGATCATATTTTTCTAAGAACTTGAAAACTCTTGTTGGCCTCTTAGCTTCAAAAGAAAGACTTCATTATCATAGAGTTTTGATTGTTGTATCTGTGTTATTAAGAACACGCTATACTTGTTGTAATCACTCACATCAATTTGTATTGAACCTTAATGGTTAGGGAGTGAGTCCCATAGTTGAACGTGTAAGACGTTCGTAGGGTGAGGAACCCTGCTGTGTGATATTGAGGCCCCTAGCGAACGGAGGTTCCTAGTAGTGTGCGGTGTGCTCGTGGTTGTAATTGGGTGCGGCTCAATTGCTGGTTATAGAACTCTCAAGCGGGTCGCTTGGGGACTGGACTAGGCCTTTTGACGGGAAGGCTGAACCAGTATAAAATTTCCTGGTGCAGCTTTTCTATCCCTATCTCTTTTAATTTCCGCATTTTCGTTTATTTACGTTTCCGCGCTACTCTTAATTTTATATAAATCGTTTTCGCTCTCCTTCTCAAACGTCTAATCTCTCCAACGCGAAATAATTTTTTAAATTGTAAGGGATTTTGCAATAAATTAATAAAACTCGATTCACCCCCCCTCTCGAGATTTTGAGGTCAAACCCAACAAAATACAATATAATTCAAATTCTTATAATTTAATTAACGTTTCATTCTTGTCCTTCAAAATGTTGCCGCAAATGCTCCATTCAATCCGCTACTTGAACAATATGGTACCGTTGCTTGAACTTCAGACGATTATTGATTTCAAATTATTTATTTATTTATTTGAATATAAAAATATTTATTTTTATTTATTTTTCCATAACAAGACAATATATTTAAGAATAAAAGATAAAAATTATATATTTAAAAATATTATTTTTATTTTTTAGAAAAGAATATTATTATTATTATTTGTAATTATTATTTTATTATTATTTATTATTATTATTTATTGTTAATAATATTTATTTATTATTATTTATATTTGTTTATTAAGGTATTCTAAAGTAAAAAATGAAGAAAAAGACAAAAAAGGTCTCACATAGTCTTAAGTTGAGTATGTTATTTTACATACTCAACTTAAGACTTTTCACCATATTTTGAAAATTAGCAGGGTCCTAAGAGAGTCTGGAAGAAAATATGAACTTAAGACTCTCCACCAGACTCTCCAGATTCTGTTGTGCATGCCCTTATTGGACATACCATGTGTGATGGCTAAAAAAAATTCAAAAAATAAAAGACATCTTTTTTTTTTTTTGAAAAGACACATTTCCATAATATTGTAAATGAACACATAATAAAAACTACCTATTAACACCTTTTCATAATATTGTAAATGAACACATAATAAAAACTACCTATTAACACCTTTTCATAAACAAACACTTGATAATGAATTTTTGTAGGTTTGATGATGTTTTGATGCTAACAAACCAAAGTCAAGCAACAACATTCAACAACAAGTCAAGCACCACTCATGGAGCATTAGATTAAGTTTTGTTTTTATTCTTAATCAAATGTAATATTTTAATTTTCCATTTCATGAGAGTGGGTGGTAGCTTAGGAATTTCAATATAGGTTTTAATATTGTTTGATTATTAGTGAAGAAAGATTATCTTGATAGAAATAGCTCTAAATAAAGTTTAGATCAAAGTACATTTGAAAAGTTTATTTTTTAATCACTTTTTACAGTGGTTAATCGATTAGCACGAAAGGCTTAATCGATTAACACGTTGAAACTGTACAACACTGATTGTTTAACAAAGGTTAATCGATTAGTGACTTGTTCATTAATCGATTAATTATTGTTGTATCAGAAAAATAATATTTTGTTTAAAAACTTTTAATTTCTACTTTGACAAGGTTACACACACTTTCATATTTTTCTATAGAGAATCATACTTTCACAATCTTCTAAGAGCTATTACTATTTCCAAATTGTTCTATCAAGATTCAACAATCTTTCAATCTTCTTCACTTTCAATCATTCAATATTCTTAAATTCATTGAGGTTCAAATCTTTAGAGTTTAGTAATTTGTGTTGAAGCAATCTACAACAAGAGGTTGTAACATCAAGCATTCAACAAACAAGTGAAGAATTCACAACTTGAAAGTCTTTGAAGCATCTCAAAGCAAGAGGAAAAGAATTGGTTGGAGAACATCCTTCAACAATTCAAGAGGACAAGATACAAGAAACAATTGGGTAGATTTTCAAGAGATTGGTACTCTCTTGAAGGGGTTAAGATAGGAGAGCTAGAGTGAGCTGCATCTTTAACCATTGTAATCTAACAATTGTGTATCTAGTAAAACTCTCTATCTTTGATAGAGGGGACTGGATGTAGCTCTCAAGTGGTAGAGAGTGAACCAGGATAAAATCTTGTCTTCTTTGTTTTCTTTCTTCAAGCTTTCATTAATCAAGAACAAACAATTGATTAGGTTTAATTTGGGGCTTTTTCAATTCCTAGATAATAAACCTAAATTGACTTGGTAAATTTACGTAGTTTTGTTCATTCATTCATAAATCATTTGTTAGTACATCATTGAATTGTGATCCCCATTGAATTCTGAATAAGGCTGATTTTCTGTCAAATTAATCACGAGTTAATCGATTAAGTGATTGATTAATCGATTAGTTTTAGAGCACCATTTGTATCTTAATCGAGTAACGCCTAGTTAATCAATTAATACTTGAGTGAGCTTCGACATTAATCGATTAACCTTGAAATTAATCGATTAGACAGTACAATTTTTGTTAGAAAATTTGTTTTCTAAAATCCATTCTCTTTAGCAATCGAAAAGTTTGTATTGAGGCTTCAAAATACTATTCACCCCCCTCTAGTCTATTTTGAGCCGCTTGTTGGTTTCCAACAATTTTTATGTTAAAAGGCAAATATTTTCCTACCCTTTCATAATATTGCACGGGTTATACCACTTGTCATGGATATGTGGTAATTTTTTTTAAAAAATATACATTACCAAGAGATATACTGTTTCAAATTAAATATTACCAAAAAATATGTTGTTTCAAACATATGTATAACTACGCGCAATAGTTCGATACAATAAAGTGATACAATGATTCAATACAATAAAGAGGTGCAATATTTCAAACGGATCATGAGAAAAACAAACTATCAACTAATACCCTTATTAATACACATGTACACACAAACCAATTAATGCACCTATTATATTGCACTAATTCATTGCATGAGAAAATTTCTACTTCACCCACACATGTACTTCCTATAAAAGAAAAGGTAAATTCAAAAATAATCCTTGCATTTCTAAATTTTTCTATTTTTCTATGTCTTTATCAATTTTAAGCAACAATCATAACTCATATTATTTTAAATTAAAAATATTTATTTAAAAAAATATATATATTATTAAGAGATATATTGTTTCAAATTACATAGTTGTATGATATGTTCGGTAATTCTATGGAGTAGTTTATATCCTATAAAATTTCAATTATTGAAGAGTTGCTTCGTTTTTTTTGTCTGTACTCTTTGGCACGATGCAACTCTTCAATAGTGTTATGTTGACACTATTGGAAAAAACGCTTTTAAAATCGGTCGTTTTGGACTTTTAAAATTGGTCGCTGAATCGATGTGGAAAGCGCTGATGTTAAAAACTGATACTTTTAAAATCGATCGTACGACTGAGTTAAAAAGTATTTTCAAAATTGGTCGTTGCTGTGACCGATTTTGAAACTCTGATTTTTTTAAAATCGGTCGTTCCTTTTGACCAAGTTAAAAAGTATTTTCAAAATCTGTTACATCAACGATCAATTTTGAAAGTTTGCATTTTCAAAATCGGTCGTTATTTATGACCGAGTTAAAAAGTCTACTTTTAATATCGGTCGTTTAACGATCGATCTTAATTATATATATATATTTTAGATATTAAACACTCTTGATGAGACAACCCTGCAATTTTTCAATATATTATAAAGTCATTATCGAATACAAATCAGATTAGAAATCGCTTTACGCTTTGAGCCTAATCCAGGGCCTAATCTAGTACAAATCAGAAATGACTTTATAAATATTTTTTCAATCCTGCATTTTTTCAACATATTTTTACTAATCCAGGGCCTAATTCGGTACAAAGCAGATCAGAAATCGCTCTACGCTTTGAGCCGACTAGTTAGATAAATAAAACACCAAAACAGAAAAATGTAATTTAGATAGATATATTTTAAGTGCAAGAGTTGTCAACACAAAACACAATAAATTCCTAATAATAATACAATTAATTACTACCTAAATGTCATTGATTGCTATCTAGTTCAAGTATAAATGATGCCCAACGCTCCTAAACATTATCAATAGCTTCTTTTGGTAGTGGAGGACCTGGAGGATTGTGCAAAAATGCCTGAAATATAATAAAATGAAAAATCATTAATATAAATTAAACAAATAATATGTATAATATATTTCATTACTTCGTTCCATATATACTCAACATACATAGTCATATTCAATTACCTCATTCCATCCATCCTTAATTTTTGTAGTGACAATGGTAAGTGTAACATCCCGAATTTTAATTCCAAGAGTAATTAGAATAATGATAAGATTTGGAAGTAAGGATTATTCTAAAAAGGATTTAAAATGATGGATTAGGAGTTCTTTGAGTGCCATAAAGGAGTCAAGGACCATTGGCAATTGAAAGGAAATTTAAAGAAGACCAAACGAGTGTTAAAATCAATGTTTTCGGTGTTATAAACACCCTATATTAGGAAATTAAAAATAAAAGATTTACAACTCTAAAAACAAATTCCACCATTGGATATGAAGATTAGTATGTAGGGAAGCTTGCTTTAAAATTTGAGCAAGATCCGATGGGTAACGAAGGAGATGTGGCACTTTGAACTGTAGGGGAATGAAGAACTAAGTTGCTGGTTAATCGATTAAGACTTGATAGTTGTTTTGGCCAAAATTACACTGGTTAATCGATTAACCACCTTGTTAATCGATTAACACGCTGCTGAAATGAAAAAATAAAGGGCGATTAGGCCCTCATTTCATCCCAAACTTGATCCTTCTTCTTCCCCAACCCCAAGAACACTCATTCCATGAATTGAAACCTTGAAAGCTCAAGTTCTTGTGGCCATCCATCATCATCCTCAAGGTCTCAAGTGTCATCCTCTCTTCTCCCTCTCTTTTGGTGCTTCTCTCCCTCCATGGCTTCCTTCCTCTCTAGCTCCAACCCTCCCATCAAGTCCTAGGTATGTGAGAACAAGTTCTCTTCCTTCCTTCTCTTCCATTGCAAGAGCTCATCATCATCACCTCTAACTCTTGTTTCTCTCTTTGTGTGTTAAGGTTTTATTGGCCCTTTCTCTCTCTATATTATTGTCCTCCGGCTTGTTTCTGAACCACTCTCTTACATCACCACACTCGGCTCTTTCGGTTATAATTGTTAAAGCATTCAGAAGCAAGGGTTTGGGATTTCTCTCTCTATACTTGGTTGAGGTAATAAGGTTGTGTTACCTCTATTTAGGGAATGAATTCTAGGGATGTCATAGTGGCAGCTAAGGATAGGGTAGTGCATATGTATAAATTAAGGAACCATAGGGTAGTTAACATGGACATAAATAGAGTATTTTCAATAAAAGGAGAAAAACCAATTTTTAATATATGTAGGAATATAGGTGTTTTATGATGATGTTTGTGATATGTGTGATTGTTGTGGAAATGTTAAATGACTATTAATGGATAGAAAGAATATAGGGAGATAGAGGTAATATATGAAACAATGGAATAAAGGAAACAAACCCTAATTGATAATTGTGTTTGAATGTATATGCTAAGTGTTAATGGTTGTTATGAATGTTAAATGAAGAATATGAACTTTATTTAATGCTTGTAAATGATTATGTGCGATAATTGTTATGTATGCTTGAATGATTAAATGTAGGATACGTAGTAGTGTAAAATTAATAAATGATAAACAAAATGAATTAGGAATGAGAGCATGAACTTAGGAAATTGAATATGTAAATTGTGATGATTGTGTGAATATGTGTATGAATGATTTGTGTTACTATGTTTTGAAAAGTAATGTTTGTGTGAAGTTAGGAGGGGTTAGGGGTTAAAACGAATTTAGGATATATTAAGTTAATAAGTAACGTAACTAAGGGATGAATTTGGGGTGCTTGTGCTATATGTAAATATATGCTTGTGTATGTGTTAAATGTATGAGTAATTGATGACTAGGTTAATATAGAAGAACTTTGAATGAATAATGAAATTATGAAATGAATTGGTTAAGAACATTAGACATACAATGAAATTGGAATAAAAATAAGTAGTTAAAAAATTGATTGAGTGTAAAAGTGGAATTATACTATCAATGTGAGATGAACCCCCTAGAAGGGTGAGTGAATAAATGATAAGGAGCTAAATGTAAACATATTATTGTGCTATGTGTGAATATCTGATTGTGCTATGTGTAAGTACATGATGGTGCCATGTGGAATTATACGAATGTTCTATTTGTGACTATATTAATGTGCTGTGTGTGGATAGATGATTGGAAATATGGATGGATATTGAATGCTGAATGTGTTTGGTGAATTGTATGACTGCATGATTAATGGAAGTGAACCGACATAGGTTAGGTCAAAAGACTTGGTCATAAGAACCTGTGGCCCTATAATGAAAGAGAACTTGTCGCATGTTAGGTTAGAAGACCTGGTCATAAGACCCTGTGGCAGAATAATGATAAAGGAATCAGACACAAGTTAGATCGAAAGGTCTGGTTATAAGACCCTGTGGCTGAATATGGTATGAGAACCCCGACTTAGGTTAGATCGTGAGATCTGGTCATAAGACCCTGTGACGGGATAAGAGAATAACTCTGGTGAAGGTTAGGTCAAGAGACCTAGTCATGAGACCCTGTAGCCAGACTACACGAAGAATGATAATGTATGAGTAACTGAGTAATAGATGATAAAGTGGTAATAAAGCTAGAGGAAACTAAGGATAAGAGTAGAAGAGCTAAGAGAATAGTAAATGAGAATGAAAGTATGAAAATGATTAGGTTTGTATGCTGTAAATAAAGATATAGGGCTAGTTTATTACTATGCTTTCTAGAAGCTACTTTCCTAAGTTTTGTGTAATGCTACCCTTCTTGCCATTTTTTTTACAGGTATTGAGGTGGATCATACACGAGTCATGGCCAAGCAGGAGCGTAATTTAATTAGCTGGGAGACCATTCATTGGTCAAGGGTTTTATATTGAACTTATGAATGTATGATATTTTATGGAAATTAGAGAAAATAGAAATAAATACCTCTTACAAAATACAAAGTAACTTAAAAATAGGATCAGAGAATCATTCTAGAATGTGATCTATAAATAGGATTAGAAGGAGTAATTAATAAAAACACTCATTTGATATAGAATTTAGGAAAAATCTATTAAATATATTAAAAAAAAATATAAAATTAATTACATATATGAAGAAGTAATTTTTCTAAAATATGTTATACGCATGGGAACGAAGGGAGTATTATTTGAGGCTTTTTTCACTTTGGTGATTAGTCTACAAACCCCACTATTATCCCGCAAATCCCATTTTAATGGGGAAATGTCCATTATGCCCTTCAGCATTCAAAGCAAAAAAAAAAAAGGAAAGTAACCCCAAAATAACAAACCCCCAAACCCCATCTTCGATGACTCTCTTCATCTCCCTCACCCTTCCATTCTCTCTCTCTCCTTCATTCCCCCTGTCGCCGCCGATCAGTTGCCACCGCCGCTGCTCACCCCACGACGTCGCTGCTGCTCTCTCTGTCAGGTATGTGTATAGGGTTTTTGTTCTTTTTTATTCTCCATTCTTTGGGTTGGGGTTTTCGTTCTCCTCTTATCCCTTGTTGTTTGTTGTTTTCTTTCTTCTTTACGCTTTTAGGTTAGGGTTGTCAGTTTCGCCGTTTTTTGGTTTTCATAGTTGTTTTGTGTTTTTTTATGGGTTCTGATAATTTCCGAGAACCTCGTGTCGGAATTTTGAAATTCTGACACTGGGTTCTCAAAATTTTTAGCTAGAATCTGATCAATTTCGACGAACCAATGTCGGACACGGGGTTCTCGGAAATTTGTCAGACTTTATGAAGGTATGGTGTTCGATGACCACGAGTTTGTAACACCCCAAATTTTCATTCCCTGATGTAATAAAAATTATAATTATGAAAGTTATTCAAAATTATTTTCTTAAATTATAAATATTTCTTTTATAATTAATTTAGATTAAATAGGTGATTATGTGTGTGCATGTGCTAAGTGAAAAGTTAGGAAAAATATTTTAATAAGTAATAATATGTAAAAATAGGGTTTTTGCATATTAGTCCCTGTTTTAGGACCTAGAAGCAATATTAGAAAGGTTTTGGAGGGAAAGGAATTAAAATAATTATTTTTCAAATTTCAGCCATAATACTCGAGTAGTCTGGAAAAGACTCGAGTATTCTGGTCAGTGTTGCACGAGTTAGTGCGTTTGGTGAGTCATCACTCAACGATTCTCGCCGTGTGACACGAAAACACCCTCCACAACACGTCTTCACCTTCGTGTCGAGCTCCATGAGCTTGATGATTGACTATTTAAGCCATGGTTGAAGAATCAACCAACTCATTTTGCCAATTCCGTGAGTTGATTTATGTGTTAGGGTTCATGAGTTTAGTCCTTCGATTCTCCTTCTCTGTGTCGAGTTAAGCTACAAATTATACACCATTGTAAAGCTCACATCACGAGCTTTACAAAGACACAAAAAATGTGAGTTGAGGTTTCGTGAGGAAGGAGAATCGAAGCTCGAAAGTGAGGTGTTCTTTGCTGTCAAGCTTAGAAACTGAAGTCTGGAGCTTACTTCAAGCTCGGATTTTGGTAAGTTTATGAGTCCTACAACCCTCAAATTCATTCCTACCTTTAGTCTATGTTGCAGAGAATAGTTCCTAACCAATATCCCCAATTGTTAAACTGAATTTGCATGTCAAAATCTCTGATCTTTGGACCCTGTTCGAATGCGGCCGCATGCAAAGGGTTTTGTGGGTTTAGTGCTTTCAGTCAATTTCTCTGCAATTTCCTTGTTGATTCACGACCTAGAGGTAAGGGTGAAGCTATACATTCACTAGAATAAGTTTAATTTTTTAAATTTTAAGTGTAGAGTCACCATGAGACTCTATGGGGATAGATTGAATTAGGTTTATGGCTTGGAGGCCTCTCTAAGTTTAAAAGTTGTTTGGAGCAAGTTCTATATGTTGCATGCCAGCTGTATCAAAGTTGTTTTCATGCTAAAAATGTTTAGAATCGAATTTGGTATGTTAAGTTGATGAAAATGTGATTTTATGCATAATTGGTGCTCATATTCAATTCAGTGTGATATGATGTTATTTTTGTGTTGGAACATGTTTAACATACATAATGTTAGCTCTGTTGACCATTGGTTTTGATTGAATTTGACTAGAATTGAAAATGGTGTTAAAACTCAAATTTTAGTGTTATCTGTCTGTCAAGACTCGGGTCTTTGACTCGAGACTCGAGTATTTTCCGACGCACTAGTGCGTCTAATGGCACCAACACTCGAGTCTCTGACCCAAGACTCAGGTATTGACTGATGCTATTAATGAACTTTTCTGATGAACCACTCGAGTCTAGCATGATCCACTCGAGTCTTCTAGGTTGATGAACGACTCAAGCATCTCATGAAATACTCGAGTATTTTTTTGAAAATCTGAGGCATAAACTTTTCAGAAAATCTATGATCCACTCGAGTCTTACTAAGAACCACTCGAGTACTTTGTACAGATTGAAAAACTACTTGAGTCTTTTAGAAAGGACTCGAGTCTTTTTGACCAGAATGCTAAAAAAAATGCCATTTTCAACTAAGTCAAGTTTAATTAAACTAAAGAACACTTATAAGGAATAAATCATGTTCCAAAGAAGAAATAATGTGAACAATTACATTGATAATTACATTGATGGATTTAATTGCATGTTGCACATAATGAGATTCAAAATAACCTTAAATGGAATATTTGTGTGCATTCATGCATGGTGATGTGGTGATAGGATTTCGTTTATCATGTTCGAGGAACATGAGGAGGGTACTCTGGGAGTATCAAATTGGTTACGACTTGCCTGTAGTCACATTATGGTAATGTGACCAGCATTGGTTGCTGCGAACGTGGGGGTCTCGTTTTGGTGACGTGATGGACACTTTGGTAGTGGTATTATGGACCACGTTCCAGGCATAGTCGTGTGGCTTGCTCGATGACACATTTTGGTAATGTGGGCAGCATTGTGGGATGTTGTTACGTCTTGGTGACGCGACGTGCACTTTGGTAGTGACGTTATGGATTATATTCCAAGCAGGTTCACTATACGTTTTAAGCACGAATACGGGTTGTTTGGATGGATGTTCAGCAAGTGATAGTTTGGAGAAATCTCAGGAACTTGAGAGATAGTGAGCATGCATCATGTCATATAATTAAAGAGATTGATTATAAATAAAATTGGCTTGCTCATATATTGTGCATATCACTTGACTATTTGGTACATGTGTTTGTTTACCTCCTTTGAATTATGCTTATTCGATTATGTGGATTATATTGCTTACCCCTTATGCCCATTGTAGGTGATGACTCGCTATCTAGCTTGCATCGAGTTGCGGCCACTCCCTAGTGGAGTGTGGTACTACGAGGACCATCGAGCCACCTATCAGGGGGAGGTAGAGGTGACCCTCTATCACCCCAATCCCTTGGCTCGTGTCCGTCCTCGTAGGTTCCGCATCCCCATTATCTATACCTTGCATGTGCCCCCTTTTTATACTTATCATGGACCACCCCCGGCTTGACCAATTCGTCGTTTCCACACCTTTCGATTTAGAGCAGCTACCCGATCCCATCCCTCTGCTTCCCGAGTGATTCGTGAGGAGACTCATGTTCCTAGTCCGATGAGTCCAGTTCATGGGACTCCATCAGTTGACCCAGTGCCAGTGGTAGGGCACCGACCCAGTCGGACGAGGTAGAGGAGGACCCCGAGGAGGCAGAGAGTGAGGGAATGCCAGTCGAGCACTCCACTGGGAGCCAGTGGGGAGTTGGGATCCACTAGGCGATGCATAGTATAGATGGTTAGGATGCGGGACGTGTGGAGCTGATGCTGGAGACCTGAGGAGGACCATGGCATGGAGGAGGATCGTTGGACCATCGCTGAGATTTCATATTTTGTTCTCTATCTATTTTGTATATATTTTTGAGAGATTTCAGTGAGATGGTCTTTCTTTATTTCAGTTTTACATTATGGACTTGTACCTTTGGTATCTTTCACTGGCACTACCTGGACCTTGGACTTAGATGTACTTTGACTATGTTCATGACATCACCTATATATATATATCTGATAGTTTCGTATCTATAAATCCAAGGTTCCTACCAACTTTAACTTCCACATACTCTGATGTTATGACATTTTATTCTATTCCAAAGAACTTTACCTTAAGGGTTCGAGATAACAATACCTTATTATGGAAAATTTTATTTACCATCTTTTATATACAATACAAGTCCATATTAACTATATTATATTGTTATTCAACTATAAAGATTTTAGTAAAAGAGTGTCGTCACACCTTTTTATGGTATCAAAGCATAATGGTCCTGATTCTTGATCCTCACAAGCATGATCTGCCCGAATGGTTCTCCATATGAGTAAAGTTTCTTTGCTATTTGATTTATTTCACATAGCTTAAGTCCTGTTAATGCCTTGTCAAGGATAGAACTAGGTAGCATACAATAGTTTAGATAGACCTTTGATGACCTAAGTCCATAGTACAGGTCTACTATGGCAGCATGCTATAGAAACCATACGAATGATATGATGGAAAGGATCACTGCAGTGTTGGAAAACATGCAGCAAAACAAGCATTAGTATCAGAAATAGCAACAACAACCAGCTAATCCACCTTCGGTAAATGTAGCAGCTGCTGAGGCTAAGACTTGGTCTGACTTCAGAAGTTGTAATCCCTCGAAGTTTGCTGGTGGGTTCAAACCGGAAGAAGCTAATAAGTGGATCTTAGAGATGGACAAGATCTTTAGAACCTTGGAATGTTCTGATGCTCAGAAGATAGCCTATGTTGTTTTCATGATGGAAGGAGAAGCTGAGCACTGGTGGAATCATACTACCCAGTTATTGGCTTATGAAGGGAGAGAAATAACTTGGGCAGTATTCATGGATAAATTCTTGAACAAGTATTTTCTGGAGGATTTAAGGAGAAAGAAGGAAGTTGTGTTTTTACAACTCAAGCAAGGCAGCATGACTGTGGGTGAATATGCTGCAAGATTTGAAGAACTGATGAAGTATTCTCCTTATTATCAAATGAACCCTGATGAAAGGAGTTAATGTATTAAGTTTGAAGGAGGACTAAGACCTGAGCTGAAATCGGTGTTCAGTTATCAAAAGATTCAGAGTTTTCCCATGTTGGTAGACATGTGTAGAATGTATGAGGATGATAAGAAGGCTGAGGCTCTGCAGTTTGTGGAAGGGAAGAAGGAACAACAGGGGTATGGACCACAGAGGAGAAAGGGGCATGATAACCGCCACAAGGGTCCCTATTCCCATAAGAATCGAGGAAAGGGTAAGATGGTGCATGGTGACAGAAACAGTTCTTACAATAATGCTCCTTATTGTGAGAAATGCAAATTGGGAAGTTTTGTTGGACCAACAATGGGTGCTACAATTGCGGGAAACCTGGTCATTTTTCTCGTGATTGCAAGGAACCGCGGAGGAACAACCCAAGAGAATCTGCTGATAATCCGGTGATACAAGGGCGGGTTTTCACTCTTAGTGGTGTTGAATCTTATCAGACTCCAGGACTCGTGCAAGGTAATTATTTGCTTAATTACCAACCTTGTAAGATTTTGTTCGATTCAGGACCCACTCATTCATTCATTTCTTTTGAATGTGTGAATCGTTTAAAGTTGCTTGTGTCTAAGTCACCCTATTGCCTTAGGGTAGAAACCCCTATTAATCCTCCTGTGATTGTTTCAAGGATTTTCCTTAATTGTAGAGTTAAGGTGCTAGACCGAATGTCTCGGGTAGATTTGATTTTCCTACCTTTGTCCCAATTGGATGTGATACTGTCCATCGATTGGATGATTAGCAACCATGTGGTTATTGACTGTGATAAGAAGACAATCTTATATAAGCACCCAACTCCAGAGAAGTATCTTTGTTTGTTCTCCGCCGTTGGATCAGAGGAAGAAGAAAGGTCTGTTGAGGAGATTCCGGTTGTTCAGAATTTTCCTGAAGTATTCCCAGAGGAGATGTCGGGATTGCCACCGAAGAGGGAGATTGAGTTTGGAATTGAGTTGATTCCCAGAGCTGGTCCCATTTCTATTGCTCCTTATAGAGTGGCACCACCCGAAATAGTCGAATTGAAGAAGCAGATAGAGGAGCTACTACAGAAGCAACTTAATTATTAGACCAAGTGTATCACCCTTGGGAGCTCCAGTTTTATTTGTTAAGAAGAAAGACGGAAGCCTTAGAATGTGTGTAGATTACAGGCAGTTGAATAAGGTGACAATAAAGAACAAGTATCCTTTGCCAAGGATTGATGATCTCATGGATCAGGTCAGAGGAGCTTCGGTGTTTTCTAAGATAGATCTGAGATCTGGATATCACCAGATCAGGATTAAGGAGGAAGATATCCCTAAGACTGCATTTCGATCTCGATATGGACATTATGAGTATGTTGTAATGTCGTTCGGATTGACTAATGCACCAGCTGTTTTCATGGATTACATGAACAGGATTTTTAGACCATATCTGGATTCATTCGTGGTGGTATTCATTGATGATATCCTAATATATTCTAAGAATCTAGAGGAGCATGCCGAACATCTCCGGATAGTGTTGAAGATCTTAAAATAGAAGCAGCTCCATGCTAAACTCTCCAAATGTGAGTTTTGGCTGAGGGAAGTTAAGTTTTTGGGGCATGTAATTTCAGAAGAAGGTATAACAGTAGACCCAGCTAAAGTTGATTCAGTTCTACAGTGGGTTCAGCCTAAGTCAGTCATTGAAGTCCGAAGTTTCTTAGGACTGGCTGGTTATTATAGGAGATTTATTGAAGGATTATCCAAAATCGCACTACCTCTTACAAAGTTGACTAGGAAAGATCAACCATTCATCTGGGATGAGAAGTGCGAGAAAAGTTTCCAGATGCTGAAGGAAAGATTAACATCCTCGCCAGTGTTAATCTTACCTAACCCTCACAAGGAGTATGAGGTGTATTATGATGCATCGAAGCAAGGGCTCGGAAGTGTATTGATGCAAGAAGGAAAGGTTGTGGCATATGCATCTCGTCAATTGAAAATTCACGAGGTGAATTATCCCACCCATGATTTGGAGCTTGCTGCAATAGTGTTTGCTCTGATGATTTGGAGGCATCATCTCTATGACTTTGAGCTTCATTACCACCCTGGTAAGGCCAACGTGGTGGCAGACACTCTGAGTCGTAAAGCGATTCATGTGAGTGCAATGATGATTAAACAAGCCGCATTGATTGAAGAGTTTCGGGATTTGAGTTTGGTAATGTAAGTAGAACCAACCAGTATTAAGATCGGTATGTTGCAAATTTCTAACGAATTCTTGGCTCGAATTTGTGAATTGCAACGAGAGGATGAAGAACTAAAGGAGAAGAGAGAGTTGATGATAGGAGGGAAGGAGCCACATTTCTTAGAAGGATCGGATGGAATTCTTTCTTTTCAAAACGAGAATTTGCATACCAAAGAATCTGGAAGTTAGGAGATTAATCTTGGATGAAGCACATAAGATTCAGATGAGTATTCATCTAGGATCAACTAAAATGTATCGGGATTTGAAGAGCATGTTCTGGTGGTCGGGTCTCAAGAAGGACGTGGCAGATTATGTAGCTTTTTGTTTAATCTGTTAGAAGGTTAAGATGGAACACCAGAAGCCTGGAGAAAAATTGCAACCCTTGGATATCCCGCAATGGAATTGGGATAGTATTTCTATGGATTTTGTGACAGGATTTCCAAGGACAGTTGCAAACCATGAAGCAATTTGGGTAATTGTGGATCGTTTGACTAAGTCGGTGCATTTCATTCCGGTGAATATTGTAACACCCTTACCTATATTTAGTTAATTTAAGATTTATAAAAATATGGACTTGAAAATTTCGACGAAAATCCGGCAGAGTTTCCTCTGTTTTTCGGACTTTCCCCAAAATTTCCTGTCTATACCTGTCAGACCAGTACAATTTAGAAAATATTTACAATTATACTAATTTGATTTTCATACCCTGCTAACAAAGTATAACAAAACTCAGGGCTTACAACGAATTGTTTCACAATCAAAATAAATCAATTATAATGAAAAGAATATAATTCCCTCTTAACTAAATTACACTCCACGGTGTGGAGTGTACCCCTGCTCGGCCGGAAACTGTGTCTGCTCAAACTTTGAACCTGTAAAAATGGTTGCAAGGGTGAGCTTTACACATGAAATAGAGAAGTAGTTTCTAACTAGGCATAATGACCTACCAAGTCAAACACAATTAGCACGTAGCACATATAATTTCATTTAGGCAAACCCAACATGCATCATACACAACCAACAGTCTTATTAGTATCCAGTCGTTTATTCCAAGCATATTACCTTTCCAATATCTTCGTTAAGTCTCATTCTTTTCCATTTCCATTCTAGTCTTTCCATTTACTTTTCTTTCTTGTTTTCTTTCTTTATTTTCTAATGCATTTCTCTTTTCATTTTCTCTTTTCTTTCTTTCATTTCCATTCTTTTCCTTTTAATGCCGATATGCCTTCACAGGCTCGCATCGGACTTCCATTTTCTTTTTAATCGGCACGCCTTCACAGGCTCGCATCGATGCTGATACGCCTTCACAGGCCCGCATCGGACTTTCCTTTTTCTTTTAATCGATACGCCTTCACAGGCTCGCATCGATGCCGATACGCCTTCACAGGCCCGCATCGGGCTTCCATTTCCCTTAAATCGACACGCCTTCACAGGCTCGCATCGATGCCGATACGCCTTCACAGGCCCGCTTCGGACTTCCATTTCCCTTTAATCGATACGCCTTCACAGGCCCGCATAGATGCCGATACGCCTTCTCAGGCCCGCATCGGGCTTTTATCTTCTACCTTTCTCTATCTTTCTTTTTATTTCTCTTTTTCTTTTTCCTTCTTCTTAGTCATATATCATTTCTCTTTTTCTGGTTTACTGAATTATTCTCTTTTTGTGTCAACTTTTATTAATTCCACAATCTCCTTTAATCTTGTCATATTTTTCCAAATACACCATCAAATTAAAAACCAATAAATAAATACGTACAGCTTCCAATCATCCCGATAAATTCACAAAATAATCCAATTTAACGCTCTACATCTATGCTCTTATTCTAATTCATTTTATTCTTTCACTTATCAATTAAGTACTTCAACACATAACTCACCAATATCAACCAAGGTTTCATATTCTTCAATTAAGTATTCATGACGGCATTGAACAATTAACATACACATTTAATCACAAACTTATTAGTGGTCTTATTTCCTTTATTCTCATTCTAGTTTACATCTTATACAAAATACTCCTCTTTTATTTATTATCCAATTCATCATGCGATACACATTTAGCGCACTAATATCACAATTCAACCATTCAATTTACAAGTTCCTACTTTTCCTTTTTAATTGTTCTCTTCCTCACTTATCACTTATATTATACACATATATTTCTTTAAATCAATCAGGCATACAAACAATAATCACTTATAATCATTCACAATTAACAACCAGAGTTCATGTTCTTCAATAAAACATACATGATAACATATAGCATTTAACATGCATATTCATTCACAAGTATCAATTTATAGCTCATTTCATTTATTTTCCTACTTTATATTTAATCTAAATTAATTACCCGAATAATCAGTCACAAGTATACCCACATATTCTTAGCAAGTATTATAAACTAATCAGAAAATACTCTCTAAAGCAAGGTAAAACACCCCTTACCTCAGGGTTCTATTAGAACCTGGCTTACAACTCGGTGAGGCGATCCCGCTGCGGCTTACGTAGAACTAGTCCAAATCCACCAGCGGCAATTACGGCTTACACAACCGGCGTCGGTCTGACTCCTCGACTACGTTGGTGATGGCGGTTTGGATGGAACCCGCAACCGTGGCCGATGACGATAACGGCGCGGATCTGAATCGAATCAGGAGAGAGAGTCCCAAGCCTTGAGACATCCATCGACAAGCACAACACGGCCAACGGGAGGCAAATCCGTCCTTGGAAGCGGTGGCGGCGCTAGCTTCTGCTCACGGTGGCGGCTGCGACAACCAACGGCGGAGGGAGAAAGAGTCGCGAACAGGGACCTGTTGGCCATGGAGCAGCACACGCGAACCAGAGGGAGGAGAGAGGTGGCGGCGACGCGTCTTCATGGCAGCAGCAACAGGGAACAGCGGTGGCGACCCCATGGTGGTTGAGAGTCGCGAATCGCGACTGGAGAAGGAGAATTGTGACGACGGCTAGACCTGCTTCGTGAAGGGGGGAGAAACGCGAAGGTGGTGGTTGCAAGCGTTGGGGCGGCGCCGGCGTTGCTGCGAATCGCATCTCGCGGTGAGGGAGTGAGAGAAGGAGCGCGAACCAGGGAATACATGGAGAGGGAGAGAGAGAACTGCAACAATGGCCTCTTGGGCAAGAGCGGGTGGCGGCAAATATGGAGCCATGGGCGACGGCCCAAGCTCGAAGAAGTCATGGAGCAGGAGGGAGGGGCGGCGCTGCAAGGATAAGGAAAGGGAATAGGGTTTACACGCACAGCCCTTCTTCCTTTCTAGTTTTTTTTATTATTATTTTTTTTCTTTTTATTTATTATTATTATTATTATTATTATTACTATTAATATTACTTATGTTAGTTTTGTTTTTAAAACACTAATATCATTTTTCTTTATTTGTTTATTTTAAACCTCAAGAAATACTAATAATAAAATGTAAGCATCAAATAATTACCTCTATAAAATCATAAAGTTAAAAGTCTTGAAATTAGTAAAACAAATTTAATAATTAAATATGTCGAAAGCAAATTAAAGTATGGAAAATATATTTTTCAATAAGGGTAACTGTTTTAATGATTCTACTTTAAAATATATAAGTAAGATACACTTTCGTAAATACTGTAGGATACTTTATAAAAAAATGCTCTACACTCTAACGATAAATTTTAAGGATTCATTATTTAATTTAGTAAATTTCGTTATTTAAATACAAGCGAAACTTTGGGATGTTACAAATATACGCTATTCTTTGGAGAAGCTTACCCAACTTTACATCAAGGAAGTGGTACGATTGCATGGGGTACTTTCCAGTATTATTTATGATCGCGATCCGAGGTTCATGTCAAGGTTTTGGTTGAGTCTACATCAAGCTCTAGGGACAAGGTTGAAGATGAGTTCGGCTTACCATCCTCAGACTGATGAGTAGACAGAAAGAACCATCCAAACATTGGAAGATATTTTGCGAGTTTGTGCACTGGAGGAACCAGGAGGTTGGGATCGGATTTTGCCGCTCGCTGAATTCACATACAACAATAGATATCATACAAGTATTGGAATGGAACCGTTCGAAGCATTGTATGGAAGGAAGTGCCAAACCCCGCTATGTTGGTTCCAAGAGGGGGAGAACTTGCATCTTGGTCCTGATGTAGTGCAACAGACGACTGAAAAGATTCGGATGATTCAAGAGAAAATCAAGACTTCTCAGAGTCGTCAGAAAAGTTATGCCGACTGGAGAAGAAGACCTCTAGAGTTTGCAGAAGGCGACCATGTGTTCCTTAGGATTGTACCGATGAAGGGAGTGAGTAGAGCTTTGAAACCTCAAAAGCTTTCACCTAAGTTTATAGGACCCTATCAAATCCTTAAACGAATAGGCCCTGTAGTTTATCAAATAGCTTTACCCCCATCCTTAGCTAATTTGCACAATGTTTTTCATATTTCCCAATTGAAAAAGTATGTGCATGATCCAACCACAATCCTTCAGATTCGCCCTGATGATCTAGCCCTGCGAGAAAACCTAACCTTTAAGGCTGGCCCAGTTAGAATTGAAGATATAATGATAAAGCAGCTTAGAGGAAAGGAAATTCCGCTAGTCAAAGTCGTTTGGCAAAGCGGATATGTATATGAAGCGACTTGGGATTTAGAAGATAAGATACGTAGAGATTATCCTGAGTTGTTTACGTAGATTGAATTTCGGGGACAAAATTCCTGTTAAGTGGGGGAGTAGTGTAACACCCCAAATTTTCATTCCCTGATGTAATAAAAATTATAATTATGAAAGTTATTCATAATTATTTTCTTAAATTATAAATATTTCTTTTATAATTAATTTAGATTAAATATGTGATTATGTGTGTGCATTTGCTAAGTGAAAAGTTAGGAAACATATTTTAATAAGTAATAATATGTAAAAATAGGGTTTTTGCATATTAGTCCCCGTTTTAGGACCTAGAAGCAATATTAGAATGGTTTTGGAGGGAAAGGAATTAAAATAATTTTTTTTTCAAATTTCAGCCAAAATACTCGAGTAGTCTGGAAAAGACTCGAGTATTCTGGTCAGTGTTGCACGAGTTAGTGCGTTTGGTGAGTCATCACTCAACGATTCTCGCCGTGTGACACGAAAACACCCTCCACAACACGTCTTCACCTTCATGTCGAGCTGCATGAGCTTGATGATTGGCTATTTAAGCCATGGCTGACGAATCAACCAACTCATTTTTCCAATTTCGTGAGTTGATGCATGTGTTAGGGTTCCTGAGTTTAGTCCTTCGATTCTCCTTCTCTGCGTCGAGTTAAGCTACAAATTATACACCATTGTAAAGCTCACATCACGAGCTTTACAGAGACACAAAAATTGTGAGTTGAGGTTTCGTGAGGAAGGAAAATTGAAGCTCGAAAGTGAGGTGTTCTTTGCTGTCAAGCTCAGAAACTGAAGTCTGAAGCTTACTTCAAGCTCGAATTTTGGTAAGTTTATGAGTCCTGCAACCCTCAAATTCATTCCTACCTTTAGTCTATGTTGTAGAGAATAGTTCCTAACCAATTTCCCCAATTGTTAAACTGAATTTGCATGTCAAAATCTCTGATCGTTGGACCCTGTTCGAATGTGGATGCATGCAAAGGGTTTTGTGGGTTTAGTGCTTCCAGTCAATTTCTCTGCAATTTCCTTGTTGATTCATGCCCTAGAGGTAAGGGTGAAGCTATACATTCACTAGAATAAGTTTAATTTGTTAAATTTTAAGTGTAGAGTCACCATGAGACTCTATGGGGATAGATTGAATTAGGTTTATGGCTTGGAGGCCTCTCTGAGTTTAAAAGTTGTTTGGAGCAAGTTCTATATGTTGCATGCAAGCTGTATCAAAGTTGTTTTCTTGCTAAAAATGTTTAGAATCGAATTTGGTATGTTAAGTGGATGAAAATGTGATTTATGCATAATTGGTGCTCAGATTCGATTCAGTGTCATATGATGTTATTTTTGTGTTGGAACATGTTTAACATACATAATGTTAGCTCTGTTGACCATTGGTTTTGATTGAATTTGACTAGAATTGAAAATGGTGTGTTAAAACTCAAATTTTAGTGTTATCTGTCTGTCAAGACTCGGGTCTTTGACTCGAGACTCGAGTATTTTCCGACGCACCAGTGCGTCTGATGGCACCAACACTCGAGTCTCTAACCCAAGACTCGGGTATTGACTGATGCTATTAATGAAATTTTCTGATGAACCACTCGAGTCTTGCATGATCCACTCGAGTCTTCTGGGTTGATGAACGACTCGAGTATCTCATGAAATACTCGAGTATTTTTTTGAAAATCTGAGGCATGGCTTTTCAGAAAACCTATGATCCACTCGAGTCTTACTAAGAGCCACTCGAGTACTTTGTACAGATTGAAATACTACTCGAGCTTTTTGACCAGAATGCTAAAAAAAATGCCATTTTCAACTAAGTCAAGTTTAATTAAACTAAAGAACACTTATAAGGAATAAATCATGTGAACAATTACATTGATAATTACATTGATGGATTTAATTGCATGTTGCACATAATGAGATTCAAGAATAACCTTAAATGGAATATTTGTGTGCATTCATGCATGGTGATGTGGTGATAGGATTTCGTTTATCATGTTCGAGGAACATGAGGAGGGTACTCTTGGAGTACCAAATTGGTTACGACTTGCCTGTAGTCACATTTTGGTAATGTGACCTGTAACACCCCAAATTTTCATTTCCTGATGTAATGAAATTATAATTATTAAAGTTATTCAAAATTATTTTCTTAAATTATAAATATTCCTTTTTATAATTAATTTAGATTAATTGTTTGATTATGTGTGTGCATGTGCTAAGTGTAAATACATAAGAAATATATTAGTAATTAATATTATGTAAAAATAGGGTTTTTGCCTATTAGTCCCTAGTTTAGGACCTAGAAGCAATATTGGAAAGATTTTGGAGGGAATGGAATTAAAATAATTATTTTTCAAAATTGAGTCAAAATACTCGAGTACTGCAGCCAATACTCGAGTATTCTGGTATGAGTTGCACGAGTTAGTGCGTTTGATGAGTCAACACTCAACGATTTTCATTCGTTGACACGAAAACACTTGAAGGACACGTTAATGGTCTTCGTGTTGAGCTGCATGGTCAATGAAAAACAACTATTTAAGCTGATTGTTGAAGGAATTCGACCATTTTGGTCGAATTGCTCTGAAAATTATAAGTTTAGGGTTTCCGATTTCGCCTTCTTCATTCTCATCCATTTCTGAGTGTGAGATCGAGTGTTGTACACCATTGTAAAGCTCACATCACGAGCTTTACAAAGACACATAGATTGTGAGTTGAGGCTTCGTGAGGAGGAAGAATCGAAGCTTGAATGTTTGGTGTTGTTTGTTATCAAGTCCAGAAACTGAAGTCTGGAGCTTACTTTGAGCTCAGATTTTGGTAAGTATATGACTCTTACAACCCTCAAATTCATTCCTACCTTTGTCTATGTTGCAGAGAATAGTTCCTAACCAATTTCCCCAATTATTAAATTGTATTTGCATGTCAAAATCTCTGTTTTTGGACTCTGTTCGAATGTGGCTGCATGCAAAGGGTTTTGTGGGTTAGAGTGTTCCAGTCAATTTCTTTGCAATTTCCTTGTTGATTCACGACTTAGAGGTAAGGGTGAAGCTATTTGTTCACTAGAATAAGTATAATTTGTTGAATTTTAAGTGTAGAGTCACCATGAGACTCTTTGGGCATAGTTTGAAATAGGTTCAAGGCTTGGAGGCCTTTCAGAGCATTAAAGTTGATTTAAACAAGTTTGTTATGTTGCATGTGTACTCTATGCAAGTTGTTTTCATGCCAAAAGTGATAAAAATTGAAATTGGTATGTTAAGTTGCTCAAAATGTGATTTTTATGCATAATTGATGCTCAGTTTTGATTCACTGTAATTTGATGGAATCTTAGTGTTGGAACATGTTTATTATGCATGTATATAACTCTGTTGATCATTGGTTTTGAATATATTTGGCTAGAAATGAAAATGGTATGTAAAAACCCAATTTCCAGTGTTTACTGTCAACCAAGACTCGAGTATTAAGCTCGAGACTCGAGTATTTCGTGATGCATCAGTGCAGCCGATAGCACCATACTCGAGTATCTGAGCCAAAACTCGAGTATTGACTGATGCAGCAAATGAATCGTGTTGATGAACTACTCGAGTCCTGCATGAATTACTCGAGTATTCTGGGTTAATGAACGACTCGAGTATCTCATGAGCTACTCGAGTATTTTAGGAAAATCTAAAACTTGAACTTTTCAGAAATCTTATGGTCTACTCGAGTCTTAGATGAACCACTCGATTATTCTGGACAGAATGATGAACTACTCGAGTATTTTTAAAAAGACTCGATTATTTTTGGTCAGAACACTGAAAAACACTATTTTCAATTGTAGCAAGTTTATTTAAAATCTAATGACACTTATAAGGGATAAATCATGTTCCAAAAGAAGATATGATGTGTTCAATTACATTGGTAATTGCATTGTGGAATTAATTGCATGTTGCACATAATGAGATTAATGAATAACCTTAAATGGAATGTTTGTGTGCATTCATGCATGGTGATGTGGTGATAGCATATCATTTGGTCATGTTCGAGGAACATGAGAAGGGTACTCTGGGAGTACCAATTTGGTTACGGCTTGCCTGTAGTCACATTTTGGTAATGTGGCCAGCATTGGTTGCTGCGAACGTTGGGTATTCGTCTTGGTGACGAGATGTGCACATCGATATTGGTATGATGGACCACGTTCCAGGCATAGTCGTGTGGCTTGCTCGATGACACATTTTAGTAATGTGGGCAGCATGGTGGGATGCTGTTACGTCTTGGTGACGCGACGTACACTTTGGCAGTGTCGTTATGGATTATATTCCGAGCAGGTTCACTATACGTCCGAGGCACGTATATGGGTTGTTTGGATGGTCATGCATGAGAGCATTAGTTGGAGAATCTCAGGACTTGAGAGAGTGTGCAAGCATCATGACATATCATTAATGAGATTGATTATTAACTAAATTGGTTTGCTCATATGTTGTGCATACTACTGGAATATTTGATACATGTATTTGTTACTTGCTTTAAATTATGCTTATTCGATTATGTGAACTAAATTGCTTACCCCTTGTGCCCGTTGTAGGTGATGGCTCGCTATCTAGCTTGCATCGAGTTGCGCCCCTCCCTAGTGGAGTGTGGTACTACGAGGACCATCGAGCCACCTTGAAGGGAGAGGTAGAGGTGACCCTCTATCACCCCAACCCTTTGGCTCGTGTCCGTCCTCGTAGGTTCCGCATACCTATTATCTATACCATGCATGTACCCTCGTTTTATACTTATCATGGACCAACCCCCGGCTCGACCAGCTCGTCGATTTCATACCTTTCATTTTAGAGCAGCTACTAGATCCCATCCCTCTGCTTCCCGAGTCATTCGGGAGGAGACTCCTTCGCCTAGTCCGATGAGTCTGGTTCATGGGACTCCTTCAGCTGACCTAGTGCCTAGTGGTAGGGCACCGACTTCGTCGGATGAGGTGGAGGAGGACCCTGAGGAGGCAGAGAGCGAGGGAGAGCCAGTTGAGCACTCCACTGGGAGCCAGTGGGGAGTTGGGGATCCGCCGGGTGATGCATAGTATAGATTGTTGGTGTGTGGGACGTGTGGAGCTATTGCTGGAGACTTGAGGAGGAGGATCATGCTATGGAGGAGGATCATCAGACCACCACTCTGGGATTTCATATTTTGCTCTGTATTTATGTTGTATATACTTTTGAGAGATCTCAGTGAGGTTGTCTTTTCTTATGTTAGTTTTATTTCTATGGACTTGTACCTTTTAAACCTTTGCTATCACAACTTGGATCTTGATGTACCTTGGCTACTTTTATGTTCACTATATTATATATATGACTACTGGTTTGATATTTATTAGCTCAAGGTTCATATTTTACTTCCGCATACTCTGATGTTAAGTCGTTTTTATTCTGTTCAAAAATACTTAAGGATTCGAGATAACGATACCTTGTTATGGAAAAATTTTATTTACCATCTTTTATATCCGAATCAAGTCCATATTAATTATATTATATCTTTATTCAACTACAAAGATTTGTTTAAAGAGTGAGTGTCACATGACCAGCATTGGTTGCTGCGAACGTGGGGGTCTCGTTTTGGTGACGTGATGGACACTTTGGTAGTGGTATTATGGACCATGTTCCAGGCATAGTCGTGTGGCTTGCTCTATGACACATTTTGGTAATGTGGGAAGCATTGTGGGATGCTGTTACGTCTTGGTGACGCAACGTGCACTTTGGTAGTGACGTTATGGATTATATTCCGAGCAGGTTCACTATACGTTTTAAGCACGTATACGGGTTGTTTGGATGGACGTTCAGCAAGTGATAGTTTGGAGAAATCTCAGGAACTTGAGAGATAGTAAGCATGCATCATGTCATATAATTAAAGAGATTGAATATAAATAAAATTGGCTTGCTCATATGTTGTGCATATCACTTGACTATTTGGTACATGTGTTTGTTTACCTGCTTTAAATTATGCTTATTCGATTATGTGGATTATATTTCTTACCCCTTATGCCCTTTGTAGATGATGACTCGCTATCTAGCTTGCATCGAGTTGCGCCCACTCCCTAGTGGAGTGTGGTACTACGAGGACCATCGAGCCACCTATGAGGGGGAGGTAGAGGTGACCCTCTATCACCCCAATCCCTTGGCTCGTGTCCGTCCTCGAAGGTTCCGCATCCCCATTATCTATACCCTGCATGTGCGCCCTTTTTATACTTATCATGGACCACCCCCGGCTCGACCAGTTCGTCGTTTCCACACCTTTCGATTTATAGCAGCTACCCGATCTCATCCCTCTGCTTCTTGAGTGATTCGTGAGGAGACTCATGTTCCTAGTCCGATGAGTCTAGTTCATGGGACTCCATCAGCTGACCCAGTGCCCAGTGGTAGGGCACCGACCCAGTCGGACGAGGTATAGGAGGACCCTGAGGAGGCAGAGAGTGAGGGAGAGCCAGACGAGCACTCCACTAGGAGCTAGTGGGGAGTTGGGGATCCACCGGGCGATGCATAGTATAGATGGTTAGGATGTGGGACGTGTGGAGCTGATGCTGGAGACCTGAGGTGGATCATGGCATGGAGGAGGATCATTGGACCATCGCTGAGATTTCATATTTTGTTCTGTATCTATTTTGTATATATTTTTGAGATATTTCACTGAGATGGTCTTTCTTTATTTCAGTTTTACATTATGGACTTGTACCTTTGGTATCTTTCACTGGCACTACATGGACCTTGGACTTTGATGTACTTTGACTATGTTCATGTCATCACCTATCTATATATATATATATATATCTGATAGTTTTGTATCTATAAATCCAAGGTTCCTACCAACTTTAACTTCCACATACTCTGATGTTATGACATTTTATTCAATTCCAAAGAACTTTACCTTAAGGGTTCGAGATAACAATACCTTATTATGGAAAATTTTATTTACCTTCTTTTATATACAATACAAGTCCATATTAACTATATTATATCGTTATTTAACTATAAATATTTTAGTACAAGAGTGTCGTCACAGAGTTCACTAGTTGATGTCTCGTGTGGCTTGCTTCCTTCATCTCCTTCATCAATGGTGAACACAGTTGCAACAAAGACATGGTGATGGTGTTGGGTGGTTGCTTGGATGGTGGATAGAGTTTGGGGTTTGGGGGTTTGTTATTTTGGGGTTTCTTTCCTTTTTTTTTGTGTTTTGATTGCTGAAGGGCATAATGGACATTTCCCCATTAAAATGGGGTTTGGGGGATAATAGTGGGGTTTGTAGACTAACCACCTTTCACTTTTATTATTTATTTTTTCAAACTTGTGGGCTTGTTCCTTAACTTTGTTGTTTGTTTTTAATTTAATCCTTAACATTTGAGCATGTTTGGTTTGGTTTAAGATTATAGTTTTGGTTTTTTTTTCTTTTCAAAAATAATCTTAATCTAACTTGTTTGTTCGTCAATGCAGATTATAATTTTAGATTATATTTTTGAAAAAATAATCAAAATCTAAAAGCTTATCATAATAGTTAGAGATTATTTTTTGTAAGATTAGTTTTTTAGATCCATATAATTTTTCTATTCTACCCTTATTACTCCAACACATTAACAACCACATTATCACTCCATACCCTTTTTGGTAATTTACTTAATTAAAAATAATTTTCAATACACTATCCAAGCAAAATAAATCAGTTTAAATTTATTTTTCAACTAAGACACCCAAACATAAACCGATTATAATTTTAACAGATTATAGATAAAATAATCATAATTTCATTTTACTAGCTATACCAAACACGCACTAAATAAAGACTTATTTATATATTTAGTTCCTAAAAGTTAAAGGTGTTTTGGTTTTGATCCTCGGATGTTTTTTTTAACCTTGACTCATCCTTAAATGTTTTGTAAGTTTTGTTTTCGTCCCTACCATTATAACTTCTCCATTAACTACTAAGGTGGCTATTGTGACTGGGGGTCGATTGATCCAATATGGAGTCGCCACTGCATTCAACAAAATGCAAAATAAGTAATTAATAATTAAAACAGATAAACCATGGTCTTGAATCCTCCGATAGATTCTGAGTTTAGGAGTCAATTACACGCTAAGGAAGGTATTCACACCCCGTCAGCCCGTTTGAAATAGTATCTCTTAATTGGCTTTAATTAAAAGACTTGACTAATTGATTTGTCTAAATTATTTAGTTTTTATTTTTATGTTTAACAAGGTTGATTTTACGTACCCTTATAAAATGATAAAATGAGGGGTCAAGATTACGTAGTCCTAATCTAATTTTAATTCTTAATGTTTTTTATTTCTGAAATTTCTTTGTTGCTAAGAGGAAAGTTAAGACCTACATAGTTCTAATTTAATTTTAATTCTTAATGTTTTTTATTTATGAAATTTCTTTGTTACGAAGAGGATAGTTCATAAGACATGTAACACCCTACCTTAAATAATACACTAATTACCCCGATTAGATTTGGTTACTTAAGAATTTCTTTTTAAGGCTCTTCGTTACTCATTAAAAGTCCTTGTTTACATTAGTTACTTATGAAAATTCTCCGTAACATTGGACGAAGTTTCCTTTGTTTTATGGAGTTTTCCAAAATTTAGTTTTCCAACAATATCTGTATTAAAATAATTATATCATTGACAGTAAGCCAACAGGGCAAAATATATCAGAGTGTATTCATTTACATCGTTTCCAAAATATGCACAAGTTATTGAAATAGTTTTAAGTTCCCAAAAGGTTACATATACAAATACATCAAGTTTTCAAAATAAAGCCCGGGACCCATCCTGGCCCCAACCCTAAATATCCACACTCCACGGAGTGGAGTGTGCTCCTACTCGGCCAAGACTTGTGCATGTTCCGCCTTAGTACCTGTAATAAAAAAGGTAAGAAGGGTAGCATTACACAAAACTTTGGAAATAACTTCTAAGAAGTCATAGTAACAAATAAGCCTAACATTATTATTAGCGCACAACAATCATAATCAATTTCATACATTCAAGAAAATTTCACATTGGATAGCTTTTAGGACTTTGACCAACTTTGACTTTTCTCTCTTCTCTCTCAGAAACCCCAGAGTTTCCGTAGCCACCATTCATGGCCAAGAAGAGAGGGAGGCCACCAAAACAAACGCAATAAGATTCACCAAGTACTGCAATGAAGAATGTTCGCACTTCTTCTATTAATGAATCAATTGTTGTTGATTTTTCCGAATTGGATGATGTTGATCTAGATAGCTTGCTGCCTAAGCAAGTGGAGAAGGTTCTAGAAGCAATTGAGGAGATCCGTGGGAAGCTTGAAGGGAAAATGGGTGCATCGCATGAGGGCACTGGTGCGGTGGGGGATGGTGCGCAAGGTTGATCGGTTGTGGCTCCTGGTGCGCATGACGACTCTGGCGCGTTTTCTAGTGCTAATCTTGATGGAGCGCTCGCTGGCGCATCTGGTCTGGGTGCACATGAAGGCCGGTCTGTTGGTGCGGTATCCGATGTTGTTCCTAGAGCGGGACTTGGCGCGGCGGACTGTGTGACTGCTGCGCTGGACTTGGTTAGCGCGTCTGGAGGCTCAACTGGTGTGGCAGGAAGGCGTGCTGCTGGAGCTACTGCATCTGGTGCGGCAGGAAGGCGTGCTGCTGGCGCTACTACATCAGGTACGCCAGGAGCTGGTGCGTTTGGTGCGACAGTGGGTGCGTTAGGAGATGGTGCGATTAGTGTGGCAAGGGCTTGTTAGATCTAGTGTGAATGTGCATGTGAAGATGGTGAGATCTGTTATGCAAGTGCAAGGTTTTAATAATGACAAATGTTTTGATCAAGTTCAAGTCATGGAGAAGCTCACCAAAAGCACAACAAACAACAATGATGAAGAGAGAGCAAACTCATTAAGATTTATTATGTGTATTGTTTGTAATATCTTTATTTTGAGTCTTAGAGTTTGATGAGTTTGGGTAGAGTTTATTAGAGGGTAGTGAATCTCTATCAAGTGCATGATCATATTATGATTTGAGTATTTCACTTAATCTAAATCAATAGTTGGCTTAAAGGTTTGAAAGAAAAGGTTTAGTTTTGAGAAAACAAGTTTTTAGAAGTGTTTTTACAGCTCATAATCGATTATGAGGAAGCCATAATCGATTATCATGAATTGGATCAGGTAATAATCGATTATGAGGTTGAAATAATTGATTATCTAGTTTCACAAAGGCATAATCGATTATCAAGTTGCCATAATCGATTATGACCTGCAGAACAACTTTTTAAAATACGTTTTTCACTTCTCAAAATTAGTTTTTAAGTTTCCTGACTTTTGGGTATTCTATATAAACCTTTGTCTATTCATTGTGAACAATTAACTTCATTTTCGTATCATTTTTAGAAAGACCAAAGCCACACTATTCTCTCAACATTCTCTCTCACTTTCTCAAAGATCAAAGTTCATGCGTTTCATATTCTTTGATCAAGAAACTTTTGAATCTCAATTACTAATTGTTCATAGTTCTTGAAGGAGATTCATTAGGTTATTTTGTTTTCTATTGTGTTGTAATCATTGCAAGGAGGCAAACATTCTAAAACAAAGTGGAAGTTTTGGTGGTTGTTCATCAAGCAAGTTGTTTTGGAAGTCTTGTGTTAACAAGCAAATTGGAAGTCTTGTTGTGAGGAATCAACAAACAAGTGGAAGCCTTGTTATGGGGTTATCAAAAAGCAAGGAAGAAGGTTAGATTATAAGTTCAATAGGATTGCAAGACAAGAGTGAGGTATCTCTTGGAGGCTATCAAGAAGGGAGTCTTGAGAGGCGTATTACTTGTAACTAGAGAATTCTAATTCCTTATTGAAGAAACTCTCTCTTGTGATAAGAGGGGATTGGATGTAGCTCACGGTGGTTGTGAGTAAACCAGTATAAATCTCTGAGCAAGCTTCTCTTCCCTTAACTCTTTAGTTTTGGTCATTTCATATTGTTCTTGATTGAAAACCTAGAAAAGATTGATTTTCCATAATTGAATGAATTAGGGTTTGATTGTTCAAATTGATTTGGGAAAACCTTTTTCATAATGTAGGTAATCATTAACAATATTGGTGTTAATCAATTCCGTGCTATCTCTGATCTTATGTGTTAATTGATTGATTTTCGTTTTCGGTTGAAAAGTGATTTTTTCTGTTTTTGCAGTGAATAATCGATTATCCATTATCATAATCGATTATCTGAAAATTTGCTGTCAGATGATAATCGATTATCCATTATCATAATCGATTATCTGTTTCAGAAATTGTGAAAATCGTTCGTTTTAATTGTTTCGATTTGTTTTATTCGAAAATCTTTCAAGGTTTCTTAAACACCTATTCAACCCCCCCTTCTATGTGTTCTCCTAGTGTTGCTTAGTTAATTCACCCACCGGTTGTAGTCACTTACAGGGCTGATTTTGGTGGTGCGGTGGGCGTGGGCATGATGGGAAGTGGTGCGGGTTCTGGTGGTTGTGGCAACGGGTCTGGTGCTACAAAGCCAGGTGCTGGTGCTACTAACAGGAGAGCCCCGTTAGTATGGGATAATTTTGATATTTAGAAGCTTCGCAATGTGGGGGAGAAACTTACCTACCATCAACCGGAGGTAAAAGAAGGTGTGGTTGTTGGAATGATTGAGGACAGTGATGTTGTGAATGAGGTGCAGTATTGGAAGAATGGTCTAGTGTGTTATGTTCTGGGGTCACGGCCTCCATTCCCGGTGATCAATGGGTACATTAAAAAGGTATGGGGACATAATGGAATTGATAAAGTCCTAATGAATAATGATTGGACTTTTATTGTGATATTTAATACAATTGAAGCCAGGAACAAAGTGTTGGAGATTGGTGTCTTTCACTTTGATAAGAAGCCTATGATCCTGGCTCCTTGGACTGGCAGGCCTACTGCTAGGACATTCATTGATCGTGTGCCTATTTGGATTCAGTTCCCAGATTTGAATTTGAAGTATTGGGGAGCTGCAACATTGAGTAAAATTGCAAGTCTTGTAGGAACTCGAATTATGGTGGACCGGGTGACTTAAGTGAGAAATCGCATCAACTATGCAAGAGTGCTTATAAAGGTAAATCCTTCAATTCAGCCTGATGAAGTATATTTTGAGGATGAAAGATGTAATGTAATTAGCCAGAAAGTAGTCTATGAATGGAAGCCAACACTCTGCACTAAATGTTCCACATATGGACATGATGTGGCAATGTGTCGAAAAGGAGTGAAGGAACAATGGGTGGTCAAGAACAAGCCTACACAGGAAGATGTGGATAAGTTAGTTGATAAGTTGAAGCTAAAAGAGAGTTTAGAGAAGGGTACAATTCCAGAGGAGAATGTTGAGGTAGCTACTGAAGCTATTAAGGATATAATGGCGCCTGTTTCTGAAGTTGTGGAAGAGGCTAAGCATTCTTCTGAGTCAACTCCGAGTAAGGGCCATGATGATGCTGGGGGTGCAGTAGACGCTGAAGAAGGGTGGACGACTGTCACTCCAAGGAGTAGAGGTAAATCTAAAGCTGTAGTGATGCATAAGGGGGAAACCTCTAGGCATTTATCTAATGGATAGAATAACTGCATGGAACATTAGAGGGCTGAATCGCCCTCTAAAACAAAAAGTAGTTGTAGATTTTTATAATAAATATAGTGTAGGCTTGTTAGGAATTTTGGAAAATAAGTTACGTGCATCCTCTTTTAATACTGTTAAGGATAAGATTGCTTCTGGTTGGGGTTCCTTTTCCAATCATGATTTAACTCCAGTTGGGCGTATCTGGCTTATTTGGAGAGTGGATATGTTTGATGTTGAGATTGTTAGCAGGTCTGATCAATATGTGCTATGTTATGTGACGGTTAGACACACTAATGTAGCCTTCTTTGCCACTTTTGTCTATGCCTCTAATGATTATGAACACAGGAAGGAATTATGGAATGTTTTAAAAGGAATTCAGGGGTTGGTTCAGATCCCTTGGATTGTCTTGGGCGATTTAATACTTTCCTATCTGATAATAAGAAGCTTGGTGGTATGCCGGCTGATGTTACATCATTAGCTGATTTCAATGATTGTGTTAATACTTGTCAGTTCACTGATATGAGGTATAGAGGTTGTTATTATACTTGGTGCAACAAACAGGATCAGTAGGATAGAATTTATTGCAAGCTTGATCGTGCGCTTGTGAATGAATATTGGTGCATGTAGTGGCCGAATGCAGAAACTGAGTTTATTGTTCCAGGGGTCTCTGATCACTCCCCTATTCTCATTCATTGGGGAGTGGGGTCTCAACCGAGAAGATCTGGTTTCAAATTTTTTAATATGTGGGCAGAGCACAGACTTTTTGAGCAGATTGTTCACGCAGTGTGGTCTATGCAATGTGATGGAAGTTTTATGTACAAGGTGTGTAGCAAGCTTCGTCTCTTGAGGAAGCCTCTTTCCAATCTTAATAGGGAGGCGTTTACTCATATTGATAAGTGGGAAATAGAGCTCAGAGATAGATTGCATTACATTTAGACATAATTGATTACCAGACCTTTAGATGTGAATTTGCAGGCTGAAGAAAAAGATATTCTCATGCAGTATCAGGTTGTGAGTAGGGCAACTTTTTCTTTTCTCAAGCAGAAGGCAAAGTTGACTTGGTTGAATGAGGGTGATCAGAACTCTAGACTCTTTCATGCTTCTATCAGGCAGAGACAATACAGGAACAGGATTATGAGAATTGTTAATGATCAGGGCATTGACTTGGTTTCTCAGGATGGTATATCTAATGCATTTGTGGATTATTACAGAACTCTTTTTTACGGCTGATCATGGAGCCTGGGCGTTAGATCAGAGTATTATCAGGTGCCTATCTTAGACAGGGATTAGCAACTAAGTCTTATCAGACCAGTCATGGATGATGAGATTAAGGCAGCTATGTTTTCCATTCATCAGGATAAGTAACCTGGTCCAACGGGTATGGTTCAGGCTTTTTTAAAAAGCCTGAGAGATTGTTGGTGTTGATATCTGTGCAGCGGTGAAGGAGTTCTTCTATTCTGGAAGAATGTTGAGAGAGATAAACCAAACTAATTTGGTTATGATCCCTAAGGTTGATTCTCCTTCTAATATTAAGGACTTTAGACCTATAGCGTGTTGTAACTCTGTTTATAAATGCATTATGAAGATCCTTTGTATTAGACTTAATTGTGTTTTGCCAAGTATTGTACAGGATAACCAAACAACTTTTGTTAAAGATAGGAGCATTGTGCATAATATTCTCATTACATAGGATTTACTTAGGCTGTATGGGAGGCGGAGGATATCACCTAGATGTCTAATGAAGATTGATATCAGGAAGGCTTATGATACTCTGAGCTGGAGGTTTATTGAGAAAATGCTTGTTGCTTACATGTTCCGTGAGAAGTTTATTGGGTGGATAATGACTTGTATAACAATGGTGACTTATTCTATTGTGTTGAATGGCCAGCAGTCTTGTTCATTTATAGGGTCTAGAGGCATCAGACAGGGATATCCTGTATCCCCACTTATTTTTGTTCTGTCCATGGAAATTTTGACTAGAATTCTACAGCATGCTACTTATCATAGAAATTTCAGGTTTCATCCTTTATGTAAAGAGATGAGACTTGTAAATTTAGCTTTTGCTGATGATTTGATGATTTTCTGAAAAAAGGGCACCCTGCTAGTGTCAACATTTTGATGCAGGCTATTGAGAGTTTTTCTAATATGTCAGGTTTGCATGCTAGCAATGAGAAGTCCTCAATTTTTATGGCAGGTATTCCTCAGCACATACAGGAGGAGCTTATTGAGATCACTAGTTTTCAGAAGGGGAGTTTCCCTTTTAGATATCTTGCTCTACCTCTATCTGCTAAGAAATGGTCTGTTGCTACATGCCATCTCCTAGTAGATAAGGTGACTAAGAGAATTAATTTATGCAAATCCAGGAATTTGTCGTATCAGGGCAGGTGCTGTCTTATAAACTCAGTGCTCATGAGTTTACATTCTTATTGGGCGACTGTTTTTATTATTCCGAAAGCTGTTTTGCTTGAAAATGAGAAGATTTCTAGAGGTTTTCTTTGGGGGAAGCAGGAAACGGGTCCTTATTCAGCTAATGTTGCTTGGGATTCTGTTTGTAAATCCAGGAAATATGGTGGGTTGAGCATTAAGGATAGTTATAAGTGGAATATTACACCTATTGGTAAGCAGGTCTTGGATTTGGCTTTAAAGAAGGATACCTATGGGTGAGATGGATGCATTCAGTTTACATAAAGGAGCAAGATTTTTGGCAATGCACCTCATCGCAGGGATCTGGATGGCACTAGAAACATATTCTAAAAGTCTGAGATAATTTGAGACCAGGATTTTGTAATGGTACTTGGAGTAGGACTCAAGATGGCATGTACATGGTTAGCAGTGGTTACTTATTTCTTAAAGACCAGCAGGGATCTTTCCTTTGCATAGAATGGTTTGGAATAGTGTAAATGTGCAAAAACATTGTTTTATTGCATGGCTTGCCACCCTTGGGTGTAACACCCCTAATTTTCGTCTCCCGAATAATTGGAAATTAATAATAAAAAGTTTTATTAATAATTTATAGAAATTTTCCAAGTTTATATTTTGTATTTAATTAGCCTTAAATATAAAAATAAGTTGAAATATTTTTATAGGGCAAATAAATGCAAAATATAAGGATATTGCATTTTGGTCCCTGGATAAGGACTAAAAGGTAATATTGAAAAGGTTCTTGGAGGGAAAGATTTAAAAATATTAATTTTTAAATTTTGTACTAATCTAACCGGTTAGTAATGCCCTGTAACCGATTAGACGATGAACCCAGAAACTGGGTTAGTGGATTTTGATGAGTAATCACTTGATTAATCCGAAATTCGCCATGATTACAGCCTGAAATTAGTGGGATCACACGCGTCAACCTGCATGCAACCCTAATTTGTCTATAAATTGCGGATTTTCTGAGGTTTTGGGGGTTGGTTTGTTGATCTATGTCGAAGAGGGCAAGATTAGGGTTTCATTTTCATTCTGAGAAATTCGTTTCAGTTCTTGAGTGTTAGAGAGCGAAACACACACTTCTGGAAAGCTTGAATCAAGGGCTTTCCATTGATATAATATTTGAGAGCTGAGTGTTCGTGTGGAAGGAGGAATCAACCTTGGAAGCTAGGAATTGAAGTCTGAGTTCTGTGTTTTTCTGTTCTGGAAGCTGAATTCCAGATCTGATTTTGGGTAAGTACAGCCACCATTAAGCCTCCAATCTTTTCTATTTCCTAGTGCATGTTACCTATTTTGAGTCCTAATGGTTTTCCCCAATTTCTTTGGCCATTTGCTATGTCAAAACTTCTGGTCTTTGGACCCTGTTGGTGGAATTCGTGGCTGAGAACAGAACCTTGGGTTTGTGAGAAATCTGTGGAGTTTCTTCAATTTCTGTGTTAATCTTCATCAAACTCAGTCTTAAGGTATGGGAGAAGTCTACCTTATACTAGATTTAGACTAAAATTCAAGTGATTTAGGATTTGAGTTAACATAACTCAAAAAGGGCATTATGTGCAATATGGCACAAAGGCTTGGAGGCCAAAGTTTTGCTCACTGTGGTTTTGAGAAACTTTATATTGATGCATGCAAAGTATATGGAAGCTGAATTCTGAATTTGAATGCCTATTATAAGTTTTGTTGTATTAAATTGTGTTTTTGTGAATTTTTATGCAATTTGATGCAAAAAGCTTGATGCATGCACTTTGAATTTGTTTATGTGATGAAACATGTTTGGTTAAGGTATATGAACCTAGTTGAATGATGGAATTTGGTTAGATTTGAGAATTAAAGAAAATGATGTGTTAAAACCCTTATTTTGAAGGACTGACTGCATAATCTAATCGGTTACTCGATATTCGTAACCGGTTAGACACTGCAGAATTTCAAAAGAAAATCATTTTATAAAACAGTCCTGAAGTTTCACTAATTTTACTCAAATCTATACCCTAAATTCACTGAAAAGAATCTGAAAGTGAGGTGACAATACTCTCTTGGTTCAGATTTAAGGGTAAGGGGTTTATACCTTAATTCAATGGAATAATTTCAAGAGGAAATTATGCTTTATGGAAAACAAAAATGTGATTTGGACTTTTGAATGATGGAAACTGTGATTGTTGAGGCATAAAACAATGTTTAATTTGTTTATGGATTGGGTAGTAAATTCAAGAAAAAGGGTTTTTCTGAATTACAATGGTAAACAGTTCAGGTTTGTAATTCTAACCGGTTAGCCTGAGACTGTAACCGATTAGTACCTGAATCTGAAAAATAAAAAGTTAAGTTTTTGAATACCATTGACTTTGTTTTACCTAATCTAAGTTTAAGGGCATGTTTTGAGAAAATTCAAAGGAGAATTTTATGCCAAAGTGTATGCCTCAAATAAATCATTCAAAAGGGAAATTGGAATATTTCTAAATCACATTAATTAATGTAAAGATAAAACCAACCCTGATATTTGTGCATCCATATAGACTGGAAGTCTGGTTGGTAGAAACGTTTATCATATTATGGGAATATGTGGAGGGTACTCCGGGAGTACCAAATTATAACCTACTTGATGACACATTATAGATATGTGGCCAGTGTCCGGGACCTGGTTTTTATGCGTTCTGGGAACGTATGCGTTCTGGGAACGTGGTGCACACTCCAGGAGTGATGCTTATTATCCAAGTATGGTTCGACATTATGTTCTGGGAACAAATGTCGGTGTTCCGGGAACACAAGGGTGTATTGGATGGACGTCCAAGATGGACTTTTAGAGGCCTCAGTTGTGGATAGAAAATCATACATCATGCCACTTGCATTATTAGAGTTATAATGTTGAAAACTGGTGTGCTCATATGTATTTGCATTATGACCTGTCCATGATATACTTGTGATTGTAATTTTAGTCTTTATCAATTATGTATATGTGTATACTTACTCCCTGTGCCCTGTTTAGGTGATGGCCAGATACCTAGCTTGCATCGAGATACGCCCTATCCCTAGCGGTATATGGACGTATGAGGAGCACCGTGCCACTTTTGAGGGGGAGGTTGAGATCACTCTCTACCACCCTAACCCTCTGGTGCGAGTGCGACCTCGTCGATTTAGGATTCCCTTAGTCTACACTATGCATGTTCCACCTTTTTATACATATAGAGGACCACCCCCGGCTCGACCTATGCGTCGTTTTCATAGTTTTCGTTTTAGAGCTGCCACTCGTTCCCATCCTTCCTCCCATAGGGTTGTTACTGAGGAGACTCCTTCTCCTGGTCCGACTGACTTGGATAGGACTGCTTCTGCAGACCTTAGACCCAGTGGTGGGGTCTCTACACAGTCGGGCGAGGTCGAGGAGGACCCTGTGGAGGATGAGAGCGAGGAGGAGGTGCATGTTGAGCCGACTGTTTCTGCTAGAGGTGGACCCGCTGGTTCATAGGAGCCTGCATAGCGTAGATGTTTTGGATCCTAGATCCTAGGGATAGAGCTGTGGAGGATCTGAGGAGCTGCTGAGGACACGGATGACTTGCTCTGGGACTTCTATTTTGGATTTTGTTATATATGTTGTATATATCTGAGAGGTCTTAGAGTGAGCTTTTATTTTATGCAGCTGGTCTGTATATGTTTCATCAAAACTTGCTATCTCGACTTTTTATCACTTGCTACTGACTGTACTGATGGGGTTTATATTATGACTTATATATATATGATGTTTCTTTACCTCAGCAGTGCCCCATAAGTATTACTTTTAATTCCGCGAACTCTGATTTCTATTGAGAAAGGATTCGGCGATAAGTTTATGCTTTATATATTCAAATTCAACTCGAGAGGCAAATAGTATGTTTTAATATTAACTATGAAGAGTATTTTCTATAGTTAAGGAAATGTTATCTCGAGAGCCTTTTCGAAACTAAGATATTGTTAAGCTGAACTTTCAAAATGGTTTATGTTCAAAAGGGTTTATGAACGAGCAAGTACTAGTTCTAAAAAGGAGAAAAATTTTCTAGCTCAAATTTTGATAGAAAGTATTCAATTATTTGGAAATATTAATTATTTTCAAGTTAAAAAGAGAGCGTCACATTGGAAAGCTCCAAACTATAGACAGGTTATGTTATATGGCTATTCCTAATCATTGTTGTTTATATCTATCTTCTGCTGAGTCTAGAAATCATTTATTTTTTGAATCTAATTGGAGCAGTAGTCTCCTTGATTATTGTTGTCTTTGGATAGGAATTGACAGGTATCCATACAAGTATCATAATTGGACAAGGTGGATCTGCCATGCTTTCAGGGATAAGGTCCATCGCAAGTGTGTTTTTGCTATGCTTGCAGCATTGATTTATCACGTATGGGAGGAAAAGAATCATCACACTTTCAAGAACCAGAAGAGGAGCTTGCACCTTATTTTCAGTATCATTAGGAGAGAGATTGCACATAGGATTAGTTTTGTTTATCCAAATTTTGTAAATTTGGAAGCATAATGTTTTAGTTGACAGAATAAGGTAGGAACTCTAGCTACTTTTCTTTTGGCCTTTGGTTAGTTTGAACCCTTTATAGAAGGTGGCAAAATAGCCATTGGTTTTCTGGCATTTGCATAAGTGTCGAACCCTTCCTAGAATGTGGCAAGGCTTGTGCTTATGACCTTTTTTGATTGTTTCTGTATTTTGGTCGTTGGTAATGGATTTTTCTTCTACCGAAATTTTTTTTCATACATTCAAGCTCATTTACTATTCTATTTTTAACTTAATTTATTTTTATTTTCTTATACCTAATTTATCTTATTTAGATTCCAGTATTTAATTCTCTTTACTTTTTCTCTTACTCTTACTTTTCTTTTCATTCTTAACTCTCTTTTCATATTATCTCATTCTCATATTTGTTTTCTTTCTTTTTTCTTTCTTTTAGTCTTACATTACTTTTCTTTCTTTCCTTTCTCATCCCTAGAGCACATGGGCCGTCCAGGTTGAGTTTAATCATCCTCAGAGCACATGGGCCATCCGAGTTGTGTTTTCTTATCCTCGGAGCACATGGGCCGTCCGAGTTGTTATTAATTATTCCCTGAGCACATGGGCCGTCAGGGTTGTGTTTTATTTATTCTCGGAGCACATGGGCCATCTGAGTTGCATTAGTGACCCCCAGAGCACATGGTCCGTCTGAGTTGCGCTTCGACAGAGTCACACGAACTGTCTGCCGATATATTCTTACTTTTCTCATTAAGTCTTTTCTTTCTTTGTTACTTATCTTTAGTCTTCTTTAGTTTCTATTAGTTACTCACTTCTCTCTTTCCTTTCATTATTAACTTATTATCATTTTCTTATTATCACTTAAGAGTTAACAAACAAATCCAACATTCAAAATATACTCACATTCACAATCATTCCCCTAATTCAAATCCTTACATCTCCTTCTATCTTCTTAATTAATAACTTGGCTCCTATTCTTGTTTACCTCTCATTATCAATTTCTCATACATTCATCGCATTCACAAACACTTTCTTTTACTCATCGTTTATCATAATTCATTTTATTATCCAAGATTACCCAACTAGCTCTAAGTCATTTCAAACATTCATTCACTACAAGTACAAACATCTCAACTCATCCCTTAATTTATGATACTCATTAACTTACTATACATCTTAGCTTCATTTCAAAATCCAACCCCTCATACACTTCACACATATCATCATTCAAGCATAATAATACAATCCATGTACACACATACAATCACCATTCACATAGCGGGGTTCATTTCATTCATTCTTAAACTTAATTTATTTTCTATGTCAACTACCCTATTGTTTATCATCCTAACTAATCTTTTCTACCCTTAGCCACCACAATAAGCATCATAGAAATCATGTCCTAAATCAAGGTAATACCATCTTCTTACCTCAAATGAAGGTAGAGGGACGGAAAACCCTCAAAGCCCTAGCTTTATTCCTTTGCCCTAGCTTCCTCTTCTTGTGTCCTAGACCCTTAATCTTGAACCTCTCTAATTTCCTTTACTTGGTCTTGAGATACAAGGCATGAGAGTGTGTACCTCTCCATGGCTATTGATCTTAGAAAATCAAGGGAGATGGGGGTGGTGAAGTCGTGTGATGTTGTTGATGAGGGGGGGATGAGGCTTGATCTTGATGATGAGGGATGGTATGAGTTGATGATGGGTGGTGCTTTTGATGTTCTTGGGCTTGATGATGGTATGGAGCTCTAGAGAGAGAGCTTGAAGATGATGATGGAGTTGTGATTTTAGCACCTTGAAGGAGAAGAAGAATAAGTGAAACTTTGCCTTGTGATGAAGATGGAGTGGTGTTGATGATGATGCTAGGCGTGTGGTGTTGGGTGGTGGTGATGAAAGGGGTGCTCTTTGTCTTGAGAGAGAGAAAGAGAAAATTTGTTTGTGAGAATGAGAGAGTGAGAGTGTTTGTTGTTGTGTTGTGTTTTATTTATTTTACATGGAAATGGAATGAGTGGCTCTCATTCAATGGCTTCCTTGAGATGCTTTGATGTGAGTGGTGGAGAGAAGAAGCTTCTCCAAGAAGCTTGGGACATATGGTCCCCATTAACCCTATTTTTTTTCATCAGCACACGTGTGGTAATCGATTACCTGGTTACATCCCTAAATTCTTAATGATCTGGTTCCTCATAGAACGTAGGTAATCGATTATCTCCCCTGAGTTAATCGATTACCTCCTTAAATTCAATTTTTAGGGTTTTTCATAGAATGATAGTAATCAATTACACCCCCAAGGTAATCGATTACCTCACTTAAATTTCACATATTGATGGTTTCTAATTCTAAGACATTCCTCTTAACTCCTACATGCACTTTGGCCATGATTAATTCACTTTGACCTTGCTTACTCTTATTATGTCCATTAGCTTAACTTAGAATTATTCTAATTAAGCTTGGAATTAAAATCAGGGATGTTACAAGACATGCGTAGTCTAATTTAATTTTATTTCTTAATGTTTTTTATTTTTAAAATTTCTTTGTTGTGAGGAGGATACTTCACAAAACCTCAACATATAGACAAAGAAAAGTGACTTTCCAAAATTTTAGTGATTTTTTTTTTGTAGAAGGTAAAAAACTTCATTCCAACTAGCATATATAAACACAAAAACACAACAAATATGCTAGTTTTACTTCCCAACTACTATATAGGTTGAAGAAACTAAAATAAATGTTCAAAGCTCATTACAATTCTGCCCTTATTCTATCTACTAAAACAGAATTCAAATCATTATTAAAATTAAATAAAGTGCAATTAAATCTATATACTAGTTCTTTCTTCATAATCTAGTGATTTAATATTCAATTAGTAAAATATTCTTAATTTTTATCAAGAAAAAAAAAGAAAATAGAAAATATTTTTCGTCTTCAAGTTTTATTTAACAAATTATTTATAAAAAATAAAATTGATATTTTTATGTTTTTTTTTGTGTGGAAAGGAAACTCGAGAAATCTAACCACTGAATGAATTTGTGTGAGAAAAATCTGCTAACCAAAACGAGTACAATTTTTTAATAATGATTAAAAAAACCTAAAACCTACCCAAATAAAACAAAAACAACAATAAAAAAACACAAAAATAATAATATAAATAATAAATAATAAATAATAAATAATAACAAAAAAATAAGAAAGAATTCAATGCCCTTCTTCGCTCTGCATTGTTGCCTTCCTCAAAAGCAGACCCTCAATCTTGGGATGAAAAATATTTAAACTCTTCCTAACTACACTACTTAGAAAAAGTAGTCCCTCGGTCTTGGAAGAACGTAACTCATAATTCTCTGAGTTGATGTATATTTGGGTACCCAAAGGGGTCTATTTATAACTTGGAAATGAGTTGATATATGAGAAATGGGCGATGTGGTTCTTAAGATTGTGTCAAAAAATTTGCACTTTCATACAATATTCAAACGAACATATCTTGAGTTTCGGTGAAGGTATGGAAAAGTTTTATGGCTCCTTGGAAAGATGAGAAAATGATCTACAACTTCTATTTGCACTGAAAAGGCAAATTTGGTCATTTGGGTTACCAAAAATCTGGTTAAAGAGACCCGAAAATAAGCAAATCTGATTTTGACAACTTCAATTATGCTTTTTCTTTCGACCATAACTTTTGATTTAGGAATTCAAATGAAATGAAACCAGTGCCAAATCGAAGATAAAATCTATGACTACAAGTTAAATTCAGGACACTCCATCTAGATTTGCTTCCTTCATTCTTGTATTTTCTCTCTTATCTTTTTTCTTTCTTCTCTCTTTTTCTTTTTCTTTTTCTTTTTGTTTTTTTAAGGGGGTGGAGGACAAAATTGGAAATCCACAGCTATCCCACTTTACCTGTTGCTAACATGATAACATGTGATTCCAAGGGTTTCATAAGTTATCGTTGTAAGGAATTGGTAAAGAAATGGATACTTATTTTTTTCGGGATAATGATGTAAAACCCTCCTCAGATATGAAATGTTCCCAAGTGTGACAAGACAAAAACAACTTTGGATATATGACGAAATAGATGACCTTAGATCAGCCACTCGAAATAAGATGAGACAACCTTGGATGAGTTGATCGAATGATGAGGAGATATCATGGATTATCTTTCCCTCTCATGCCCACAAGCTCTCTAAGGGAAAATCTACAACAAAGCTCCATCACCATCCAAGCTCCACCATCACCATCCAAGCTCCACCATCACCATCAAGCTCTCCCTCTCTAGCTTATCACCACCACCATGGAATATATATATCTATCTCTCTCTCATGCTCCAACACACATCAGTGAAAGAGAAACTCCTCCTTCCATCAAGATCTCCATAGGGCAACATCTTCACACATCTATGGGTTATCTTCATAAGGAGTAAAGGCTAGCTTAGGAGGCTCAAGCTCAAGGAGCACAAAGGAAGAGGAAAATTCAAGCTCTAAGGGTACACAAAGTAAAGGGGAGGTCTAGGGCTCGAGGTTTTATCTCTCTTTCTCTCCATTTGAGGTAAGGAAGTGGTATTACCTCAGTTTAGGGAATGAGTTCTAGGATATTTATAGTGATAGCTAAGGGTAGAGGAAGATATAAATATATATATATATATATGTGTTAATTCACCTTAGGGTAGTTAATATTGATAAAAGTGGAATATTTATAATAAATGGAATTTTCAAGCAGCCATACTAGCATATTGGAGCATCACGTTGCATTCTTCACAGATTAAAAAATTCAACTCCACTTGCTATTTTCCAAGTGTTGGCCATCTAGCTTTCCATTAATACATTTCTCCAATTCTATCTAGGTTTTTTTTTTCCAACTCCACTTGCTATTTTCTAAGTGTTATTGGCCATCTAGCTTTCCAATAATACCTTTCTCCAATTCTATCTATCTTTTTTTTTTCGGAGATATACCTAGTTTGCATATATGAATTTCTATTCCAATTAATTAAAAAAAAACATCCAGATCACAAAATTAGAATAGTTATATAAAGAAAATATATTTGTTATGAGATATAAAGTATATCAAATATGTTATATGTTACCAAACTCATAAATTCCGTGAAAATCAAGAGATGATGAGTGTCAATTAAGATCAAAGTGTATATAAATATAACCAATGTACCAATAAAATGGTACTCCCTTCGTTTCATTATGTTTGGCCTTTTAGCCTTTTTTTTCATATTGTTTGGCCTTTTACATTTTCAATACATAAACATATTTTTTTTTCCAATTTTAACCTTTCATTCAATCATTTCTCTTACTCCTCATTAATTCTACTTTTATCATCTATAAACCACTATACATTAATTAATGGACACACTTACTAATAAAAATTAAATACTACTACAATTTTCAATAAGGATTAAATAGGGGCATTTTGGACAAACTATACATAATACTTACAATAATTAACATTTTCTTAATCTGTGTGCTTAGGCCTAAAAAGCCAAACATAATGAAACGGAGGGAGTAATATTTGATACTTATCAAACTCATTAGCAATTGACACTTCATGTTAGTAATGAAGGCTCTGTTGCCCCTGAATAGGATTCTTTATCCGGAGGACATGCATTTCTCATCATCATATTCATGCGCATCATTCATAAGCATTTCACTCATCCCATGTGTTAAATAAAAAAAAAGGTTTCATTTTTAATAAAATTAAAGAAAAAGTTTGTTCACTATTGAAGAAGCCATTGCACAAATGAAGTCCATAGATAACAAACCGGAAATGCCTGAAAATTTGCATTGTGGTATTCTTGTAAATCGTATCTATGCTGTATCGCCATACGATCTGAATATCTGTCTCTATGTACCAAATTCAAAGTTAAGGAAAGCTTTTGCAGCTCTGCAGAGAACAACAAATTTGCAAGAGGGTGTAACATCCTCATTTTTATTAACCTAATAAGTATATTTAAGAATATCTTATTTATATATGAAAAATGATTTTCAACTATTTTCTTAGTATGTATGTGTAGGTATAAGTTTTTGAAAACGTTTTCCTAATATATATATATATATTTGTATAAATATATCCTTGCGTAGGTATTAGTATTTGTGATTATATTCTTGAGTATATGAATGTATGTGTGAGTATGTGCATGTGTATGCTTATATATATATGTGTGCTCTTAGCTTAAGTTAGGATATATATATATCTATATATATGGGGTGTGTGTGTGTATTCCTCGGCGTTAGTGATTGTGCTTGTTCTTTGTGTATGTGTGTATTTGTTGTGTGATCGCATCGTTAGGGTTGGATAGGGAAGTGTTCTAGAGTCATTGGTTTTAGTCGAGGGGTGATCGGTTTAGATCTTAGAATTGGTGTGGTTGTGGTTGTGGTTGATTGAGTAGGCTTGTGTAGGATCGAGCGCCAAAGAGTTCCGGAGTCCTTATGAGTGCCTCTTAGTGTTTCGATCTCGGTAGTGTGAGTGGATCAAGGATCCTAGAATAGAGCCTTGAGCATAAGGATAGACCCTAGTGTCTATGTTCGGGGAATCCCTTCGAACTCACGCTTCGAGTGAGTTCCGGAGTCTAATAGATGTGTGAGGCATTTGAGACCAATTCGACCCTATTGATTATGCCTCGAGAGTGATTGGTATTAGGGTTAAGTGGTTATAGGGTTTGTCTTAGATTGATCGGGTTAGATCGAGTGTTTAAGAAGAGATTAAGTTTAGGATTTGGTTGTTAGTTCGTTTCGTCTTTTCGTGATTGTGAATTGTGTGTTTGTCATTGCTAAATGATGATTGTGATGTTTGTGTGTGTTTAGAGGTGTTTAGAAAGTGTTTAGATAGTGGTATTATCCTAGGGTAAGTTAGGGTGTGTTGGGAAGGTCTTAGAAACCTTAGAATGCTTGAAAGAAAGGAAAACATAGGACATTAATCGATTAAGAGGTCCCTTAATCGATTAATTTTTGAGCCACCTTCAGCCACTAATCGATTAAGACTTAGCTTAATCGATTAGATTTTTGAGCACCTTCTGGCCCTGATCCATTAACTCAGGTGTTAATCGATTAATCATTTGTAAACAAGGGGAGTTAATCGATTAACCAAAGTGGTTAATCGATTAACCACTGTCAAACCAGAAATAAAACACGATTCTATTGTGTTGAAGCTCATTTGTTTCTCTTTCTCCTACTCGAGTCTCTCTTCTCTCTCAACCCCAAACTCTTCCAATCTTCAAATCAACACCAAATAACTTCAATCCATCAACCCATAATCATTCCCCATCAACTCCCCATCATTTTCTATCAACAAAAACACCAATTTCATCCCTCTCCCTTCAAATACCCAATTCCCAATTCAAAACCCTAACTCCCTCAATCTTTCTCATGGAGTTGGGAAATCCTCAAAGGAAGCTTGCAATCGATTAAGGGGCAAGGAACTAGAAGTTTAGGAGCTTGATTTCCAAGGGTTTGGTAAGTGCACACACCCTCTCCTTCTCCTCTTCTCTTCAAAAGGTAAGGGGAGACTCTTTCCACACTTTGAGCTAGGGATAGTTAAAGTTTATAATAGGATTTGAGATTAGTAATTAAATTAGAGTGTGGTAGTAAATAGTATAGACTAGAGTCTATTTAATTGTGATTAATTTGGTTTTTAATTGAATTTAGGATTAATGTAATTGTTATATTAATTTATTTTGTGAATTGTTAAAGTAGGAAGTGAAGAACATTAGGGAGATGACTTAAATTACTGCACTCTGAGACATACCTGAGTATGTCGACTGATTGATTGGTTACCTGTTGAATTGTTGTTTGTTATTGATTGTTAAATTGATTGTCATACAACCTATGTGCTAAATGTTTATACTTGTGACTAAGTGTTTAATGACTTAATTGTGAAATTGAAAATGAAATGTAAATGAATGTGAATATAATGTTTAAACGAATAAAGAGAAGGAAAAGTGGGAAATGGTGATTGAGTCAATGATTATAATAGTGGAGTTGTTAAAGAGTCAATCAATTGTAAATGAAAATAAATAGAATGAGTATTGGGAATTGATCTAAGGGTGATAGTGGATTTTCTAGAGAAGTGGCTTGGCTATACTTTTTGTTTCCATTCTTTGATTTGGTTATTAATCCTAAGTTCTTATTATGAACTGTATGCTGTCCTTTTAATTCACTGTGTTGTGAAAGATCTCACCCTTAGTGGATAACAATTTAGGTACATGTCTGAGAAGCTTGGAGATCAGAGTGCGAAGCGGAGCAAGTCGGGAGAAAGGAAATAAATTTTTATATAAATATTCTGTATTGTATTGGGTGCCCCACAATTTTGTACAAACTAAATTGTAAATGAAAAGTTTAAAGTTATCCGTTGTAATCCAAACTCTGATTATGTAATTTATTTAATGAAACGACTTTCAAGGTTCTTAATTATTTTCCAAAACTTTTATTTCTATATAATTTTTATATTATGAAAATATGGGGTGTTACAGAGGGTCCTTGGGCATTGAAGCCAAGAGACATGTCTTATTTAACAAGAATTGTTTCCTATGCAAAAGCAGCTTCAAAATTTATTAAGGTTGTCAACGCCCTTGAGGAGAAAACCTGTATTAGAGTCATTAAAGAGGAATTTGGTGTGCTTGTGAATATAAGCATGCCTGAGCTCCCATTTGGCAATACATTTAGGATTAAATTGCTTTACAAGATAATGCCAACTAGAGGGCTATCTTCTGAAGTGCTATCCTCACACCTTGTGGTATCATGGGGTGTTGTCTTCTTACAAAAAGCTATGATGAAAGGCATGATAGAAAGAGGGATTCGACATGGATTGAAGGAGGGTAGTTTTGATCAGTTCAACAACCTGCTTGCTCTAAATTTTAAGATTCTACGGGACACGTTCTCTAGATCCTAATGTTAGGTTGTGTATAGATGGCCTTACAAATATGTTTGAACTTTTGAAGTCCTTATCACTCCCTATCCTATGTATTTTTGGATTTGGTAGTTTTTTATTCGTAAATTTTGTTCAAGTGAAGGGGAAGGGAGAAGAGAACGCATTTCTTTGGAATTTGGATATGATGCTATCATATCACTTAGGTTGTGGTGGAGCTTAATTAGTAAAGCTGTGAACATTGAAGATGGACTTGTTATTATTCAGGTTATTAGGGAATACATTTTATTTTATTTTATTGATATCCTAATTTGTCTATCATACTCTTCATTAACTAATCTCAATTTCATAAATATGAATAGTTAAATTATGATTGGTTGTGAGGATAGTAAATGAGCTTGAATGTATGAAATTGATTATGATTGTTGTGTGCTAATAATAATGTTAGACTTATTTGTTATTATGACTTCTTAGAAGTTATTTCCAAAGTTTTGTGTAATGCTACTCTTCTTGCCTTTTTTATTACAGGTACTAAGGCAGAACATGCACGAGTCTTGGTCGAGTAGGAGCACACTCCACTCCGTGGAGTGTAGATATTTAAGGTTGGGGCCAGAGATGGGTCCCGAGCTTTATTTTGAAAACTTGATGTATTTGTATATGTAACCTTTTGGGAACTTAAAACTATTTCAATAACTTGTGCTTATTTTGGAAACGATGTAAATGAATACACTCTGGTTTATTTTTCCCTGCTGGCTTACTGTCAATGATATAATTATTTTAATACAGGTATTGTTGGAAAACTCCATAAAACAAAGGAAACTCCGTCCAATGTTACGGAGAATTTTCATAAGTAACTAATGTAAACAAGGACTTTTAATGAGTAACAAAGAGCCCTAAAAAGAAATTTTTAAGTAACCAAATCTAATCGGGGTAATTAGTGTATTATTTAAGGTAGGGTGTTACATGTCTTGTGAACTATCCTCTTTGCAACAAAGAAATTTCATAAATAAAAAACATTAAGAATTAAAATTAAATTAGAACTATGTAGGTCTTAACTTTCCTCTTCGCAACAAAGAAATTTCAGAAATAAAAAACATAAAGAATTAAAATTAGATTAGAACTGTGTAACACCCCGCAAATTCCTCGTATTAACTTAAAATACTAAAGAGAATTATATTTCGAAAAGGTTTTTTTTTAAAAAAAGAATATTTTCTCGAATGAATTCCTTCTTTTATGATTTCAAAGTGATAAGTGATTTTAAAGTGATGGTTTTCATAAAATAATGTTAAAAATTTAGAAATTGAGTCTTGAAAAAGTTTAGATATTTGATATTTTTATGTTTTGAAGAAATTGTGATTTTTATGTATGAGCCATTCTATGAGAAGAAAAATTTATTTTTCTATGTATGTGTATATGAGTAATTCGTGTGTGATGTATGAAGATAATATGCATGTGTGTGTATGTGTGCACAGTTTTGGTATGTATGTATATGCTTAGGATAGTATAGAATTAAATTAGTAAAAGAAGGTAATGATGCATGAATATATGAGTATATGTATTGATTTGATATGTGTATATATGTGTGTGTATGAGACGTGTGTATGGATGTGGGGGAAGGCCTAGGATTAATTTCCCTAAGTGTTGGACAAGTAACAACATGAACCAAGTGATAACCATAACCAAACCAAGTATGTAGACAACCCTAACTAGAAGCCAAAGAAGTAACTAAACCTAGAGTGACATGGTTCCTTAATTTACTCCTCATTGTTCCCTTAGAGTTAATAACCTCCACCCATGCAAATATTTAAGTTGCCAAAATTACCCCTCCCATTTGCACCTTGGCCGAATTTCTTTGAGGACAAAAGAGGAAAATTTCATGTCTTTGCTTTTGCCTATATAAGTCGTCACCCATAGTTCATTCCCATTCATTTTCTTTCATTTCCATTTCATTTCCTTCATTTCCATTTCCCTTCCAAACACACTTAGTTGAGAGAAAAAATCAAGCTCTCAACACACACAAAGAGAGAGTGGTCGTGAGGAGGAAGAAAAAAGAAGAGGAGAAACCAAGCCAAAAACCCTAGAGTTTTCCTTGAAGATTCAAGATCTAAGAAGCTAGGAGATCGACCTTAAGTTTGGTGGGTAGTTCGAATAAGTATGAAAAGTTGTAATAGTTTAGATTTTCTTTTTATCTTGTGATCTCTTTTTCTTTCCTTTGCATGTTAATTCTCCAAGCCAAAATAATAAGCACAAGTGTGTTTGTACTTGATCATGAAATTTTAAAGCTTAAAGAAACTTGTAAATGTCTAACTACCGGACTTCATAACTCGTTTAAGGTCTTCATGAAAGATCTTAAAGTTTTTCAAATTAAATCCTAAAGATCTAAAGTTTTGTTGAGATTTTTGTAAAAGCTATAAGTAAATCTCTTTGCATGTCAATTTTTCTTTCTTAAACCGTGACTTCAAGATGTGTTTAAGAGTTTACTTGATAAATAAATAAGTGATTTAAACTTGGTTGGTAATAAAGTTAAAATCTTGGGTGTTGCATGTTGATTGTGATGATTGGAGTTCATGCATGTGTTAATTGAACTTTGATCTTAAAATTTTAAGAATAAATAAACTTATAAAACCATAGATCAAGAGCCAAGTGATTCGGCCTTGAATAGATCTATGGATCTCAATGCTTTTTAATTTGATCTAAGTGATTGCATGTTAGTCTTATGTTTAGAAAATTTAATTTGAATTGTTGAAATGTTTGATTTCGATTTGGTTTTGATAAGACTTTGATTTTTGGGTTTTGACTTTTAAAAGATTTAATCTATGTCTTGATCTTTGAAAAAGTTTTGATCTAGAGTCATATGTGTGGTTTTAAACAAAAAGATCTAATCTTACATCCATGCATGTTTCGGTTTTGGTCCCTTCTACTCGAAATGATTTTCATCTTTAATTTGTGCCATTATAATTGATTTCATGACTTGATCTATGATACTTAGATGCATGCATGTTATTTTTTTTAAGTGAAAAAGGATTTGATCTTTTCAAGAGACCATTTCGGTTTGACAAAGAACCAAGGGGAAAAAACTTTTGAAAAATGATTTGTCTTGATCCATGTTCTATGTGCATTTGGTCTAAGCCTAGAACTAGGAAATCATGTTTTGTTTCTATGAAGAAAGGCTCATGCATGTTAATTTCTTTTGACTTGAGAATCATGTGTTTGTGCATGTGGAAAAGTGGACCAAAAACTTTGTTTTAATAATAATGATATTCGGCCTACACATGCTAGTTAGACTAGGATTCCTTTTCAATGAAATGACATAAAAACAATGAGTGTGTTTTGTGAAATATTGTTAAACCAATGTGTTTGAAGTTATGTTGTGAATATTTAACTTCTATTTGGTTTTCAATTAAAGCTAAGAGAAATAAATGAACTAAAAGGTTTTAGAAAAAGTTTTGTGCATAATTGAAAGTATGTGTGTGCATTCGGTTGGTGAAATATGTGCATGACTAAGTGTTTTTGTTTTATGAAAATGAAAATGTGTAGAAAATAATTGAGTGAATAAATGTTTGATTAAATTAAATAAGTGGTTGATTACTTGTATGACTTAATTTATTTAAGTGATGTTGTGGTTAGGTGCTAGTTTATGTTTGAAAAATATTTGAGTGCGTAATTGGTTTCGAAATAATTTGGTTTTTAGAAAATTCTATTCGATTTATTTGAGTTCTTTTTAAAACTATGTTTATGGTTGTCCGAGGTTGTTTTGTGATAAAGATTTAAGTTTTAAAACGTTAATTTTGAACTAAAGAGTTATTTAAAGCGAAAAGTGTTTTTACGATGTTTTCGGGATTTTATCAAAATGATTTTTGTAAAATAACTCTTTGCTGTCCAGAATTATTTTGAAAATGTGTTCAAGTAATTTAAAATGAAGTTTTCAAGTGATAATTGATATAAGAAAAACCCGGATTGAAAACGGTGAATTTTTCGGTGTTTTCGAATATAATTAAGGTGCTGCCCAAGACAGACCAACAACTAAAACAAATGATTTAAATTATCTTACTAAATGTGTCGCAACCGTCCGAAAGGGCGCCGCGAAAAAATATAAAAAATAATTAATTTAATATTTAAATTAATTAAAGAGATTTGGAGTCACCACCAATTGATTTATCCATAAAAATGGAATGGTGCAATTGGACACCTAAAAAATGGTCTGCATATCAGAGTTTGGATTAGGGGGTTGATTACGAGTAGGGAAGGTATTAGCACCCTACCACGTCCGTTCTAAGAACGGTTACCTATTTGGTCTATGTTATTTGCTTGATTAATTTGGTTTGGTTTTCAATTAAAAATGTTTATTATTTTTATTTTATATGTCCCATTTTTATCAGCATATTATCAAAGATGATAATGACTATGATAGAGAAATAGGTTGCCTATATAGAAATTTTTCTGTGGAATAAAATCAAATCCTATAACATTTGGATATAACAATGGTGACTTTAAAATTTCTATTTTAGTAAAGATTTACAACAATAAAAAATTAGTTCTAAAATTATTTCAAATGATTTGTTTACAAAATTTCCTTTTCGATATAGATTGTGTTGCGGTAAAAAAGGTTCTAAACTTGTAAGCAAAATTAATATCTTTGAAATAATTATTTTTAATTGTTTATATTCACCATTGTTATAACGATTAAGGATCAATGAATTTATTCACATTGATTTTAACACTAAAAAGAGATTTAACGAAATATTTACTTTGATTTTTGACATTTAGATTTAGCCAACACTCATGGCCAACTCTAATACAAAAAATATGCCTCAAGATAATTAGGTAAAATTTACGGAACCGTAACCACGGCCTTTTCCTAATTTCTATCGTCGGCAACTTTAAAGTATTACTTTTACCTTAAAAGTCCAAACTTTTAATTTTTTTTTAGAACCAAACCCAGCCAACACTCATGGCCAAATCCGATTGTAAAGAAATGCCTCAAGACTAATGGATAGACTTTTGTGTAACCGTCACTCCGGACATCTTCCAAATTTTTCGTCATCGGCAAAAATACTTTAATTAGCGTTGCATTAGCCTATCAATTTTTTTTAAAACAAAAAAGGAGTATAAAGCTTGGATAGTTTAGGTACTAACCCAACAATCCCTTTTTTTTTCAAGATCAATGTTAAAGCATTCACCCAAACATATTAATTCAACTAAAACTTTGCAAAGAAAACAAAACATGGCATGTTAACAAAAGTTGAAACAGTAGGCGAATACTTTCATAATTAATTGATAATGCAAGAAAAGAACCTTTGTGATTTGATTGTCTTGGCATATACCACTTGATACAGTTTTAGGATTAAAAACGAAGGAGTTCACTTAGTGAAAATAATATTTGAATGAAGATTATTATTTTTTTTTACTAATTAGGAAAATAAATAGCGAATGAATTAGTTGGAACAACGCCGTAGAAAGCTGATTAATCAAACACTGTTATTGGTTTTACTAAACGCATAACGAACTGGTTGCTAAACTATTCATCCCAGCGGTGCGGTGATAATAACACCATAAAAAGATGAAGGCCTTCGTGATAAACAAGTAAATACAGTATAGTCCTTCAAATTTCAAAGTTCTGTTTCAACCGAATAGGATCAAAATAAACCATAAGGTCCAGAGCAAAAATGGACCGATAATAACCTCACCATCAGATAGTATCCAGTTGGAGTAAAAAAAAACATTAGAACAAAATCACAATTTTAGAACCATTAGAAAGACAGATTATACACAGTATCATCACATAATTAGCAGAAAATAAAGTAATAATAAATACAAAAGGGAACCTAATTGTTGAATGTTGCCGCTACCGCCGCCGTGCACCGCAACAACCACCGTACACCGCCGCTGTCGCTGCTGTTACTCTTCTCTTCTCTGTATTTTTTCGTTTTTTTTTCCTGTCCTTTTTCGTGTTCCTTTCTTTCTTGTTGCTGCTGCTTCCTCTTTTTATAGGCCTCCAATTAACGCACGAGGTGAAGATTGAAAAGGAGAGAAGCAGATTTTATGCAGGGAACCGAGGAGAAGAGAAAAAAAAACGTGGATCCCCTTCGCTGCTTGATGCGGATATGAAATAGGGGGAACACAAATTGATTGGAAAATCACAAATTGATCCGTGATTAGGAAAGGAAGAAGAAAATCTTAGGAGATGGAAATCAATAATTAATTGGAGATTGAAAAGGATTTGGGAAGCTAGGTTTTTTATCTGAGAAAAAGGGGAAGAAAACAACGAAGAAGCAGCAGCAGCGGCTGCTTGCTGCTTGCTGCACGTTGTTGAAATGAGTTAGAAAGGGGCATTAGGTTTAGGTTTTTAACATAGTTTGGGCCAAACGGCCCAAACCCCTTTTCCTTCCTTTTTTTTATTTTTTTTTAAAACAAACCTTTTTATTTTAAAACTTTTTTTTTAAACAAACCTTTTTATTTTCTATTTTAAAACTTCTTTTTTTTTTAAATTCTCTTTTTTTTAAAATAACCCAAAAAATAACTCAATACACAATAATAATACATTCAAACAAGCTTTTTATTTTTTCAATTATAAAAAATTTGAGTATAAAAAATTTAATTAACCAAAATATTTTTTTACCAAATAATATTTTTTTGACCCCGGACAAAATTGGGTGTCAACAGCTGCCCCTCTTTACTTGTTGCTTATTAGATGGCAAACAAATTGGAGTTTGTATGCTATCAAGATAAGTAATGAGTAAAGACGTAGACACTAATTTTGTTGAAGAGAGCGTCAGATATTGAAAGAACTAAAGTAAGTCGGAGTTTTTTGTTAAACTTTGGAAATATAAACGATGATACATAAATCCGAGGACGCAGGTCAGGGTACTGCCGGAACTCAGGAACTGGAAATGAAATAATGAAAGCGAGGACGCAGGTCGGGGTATTGCCGAAACTCGTGGTAGAGAAAAAAAATTAAAACCGAAGACGCAGGTCGGGGTACTGCCGGAACTCGGGAACTGAAGATAAAATAATGAAAACGAGGACGCAGGTCGGGGTACTGCCGGAACTCGTGGTAGAGAAAAAATAATTAAAACCGAGGACGCAGGTCGGGGTACTGCCGGAACTCGGGAACTGAAGATAAAATAATGAAAACGAGGACGCAGGTCAGGCTACTGCCAGAACTCGTGGTAGAGAAAAAATAATTAAAACCGAGGACGCAGGTCGGGGTACTGCCGGAACTCGGGAACTGAAGATAAAATAATGAAAACGAGGACGCAGGTCGGGGTACTGCCAGAACTCGTGGTAGTGAAAATAAAATAAAACTTAAAGTAGATTTGAGACATGCGACAATGATAGTAATCTTTGTTGTGGCTGTGAATGTCTATGAGCACTTACACTAATAATGAGAGGATATGTGATTTCAAATGCTTAATATGCATGGATATATTGACGTGATGCAATGCACATGAGCCAAAAAATAGGAAATTGATCATAATTTTGTTATTGTGACTGCCCCTTGGCACCCTTATGCACTATGCCACGCTTGAGACTTAGGGATTAGACCGGATCTCTTTCGCTGAATCAACAAACAGTTAATCACTTCTTTGGTTGCACTATGTTTCCCGCCTCAGGGATCCCACTAAATATCTCGTAAAACATTATTGTTATTCACAAATATGAACTTTCTGCTTTAAACAAGAGTTTTATACAACATTTCTATATTGTCAATACAAGTTCGTGAATGAATGCATCATACCATGTAAAACATATTTAGGACTTTTTACAAGGCCATTCTTGACAAAGGCAAGATTTAGTAAACATATTCACATTTCTGCAAACGATCCTTTTTAATGAACCATGTTAATTTCCCTCATCAAGAATTTAGCACTCTCCCTCCTTTCTTCTGAAAGATCTAATGAGGTCGCAATCAAACGCTTTGGATTAAGAAAATTGCCCCAGCGTCCAGTTGTAGATTTCGAGTTTCACTTGGCTGTTCGTCTCGTCTTTCTTTGCATTGGTTGTTTGCCATCTGTTTTTTTTTTATTATTATTTTCTTGAAAATAATAAAAAAAAATCTGCCCCAGTTTGACCCATGGTTGCTCTTGTGGACATTGTGTCTTGCATGGTACTAGCTTGAGGTACCTCTTCTTTTTTTTTCTTTTTTTTTAAACGGTAGGTCGCCCTTTCGGGTTTTCAACCTAGTAAATTTCTCTAACTTCTGCCTAGGCCGCCTTTTCAGGTTTTCGACCTAACGAGCTCATTCTATTTTATTTTTTAGTTTGCATGCTTCTTTAAAAGTAGATACTTATGCTATGATCACTGTAAAGGAAATGGATTTTGTTTGTAACAATAAAATGCATATGATATTTATTAGGATGCAGGATCTTTCTCTATTATCTTGGAGTCAGTTTTCTTTTACCCTGATGTTTATCTCGAACTGTTCAGTCTTCAACGAGGTCTTTTAAGCTTGTGTCGTGGCCTGGCTGAAGGTTTATGAAAAGAAAGGGTATATGGCTCAAAGCATTTTGTTTTCCCCCTTCTCCTTTTCTCCTTTTCTCCCATATCCTACCTCTCGACAAATCTTCTTTTTTATCAACAACATTCAATCACTACTAGAAATTGTGAAGAGATCTTGATTTACTTTAACCATTGTCTAAGATATCCATTGTAGATTCTCAGCGGGGTTCTCTTTTTTTTTTTTGATTCGGGAATTTTCCCTCTTTTCTTTTCTTTTTTCTTTCTCTTTTTTATATATTTTTTTTTGTATCCATATTCTGATCCCCACTCATCCCGTGACCAATTACTTTTGGGCTTTGAAACCAAGGCAGGCTTTTTGTTAGTGATTGAATGCTGAGCAGAAAATTTGTCAAACGATTCTACCCGACCCTGGTTATGAATATTCAATAGGTGGTATAGAAACGATATCCGTTCATGATGTCAAGGCTCAATGGGGTGACTAGGGGTATCTCCTTAGTGTTTAGGATTCACAGAGAAGCCTCATATCATTAAAAAAGAACTGTTCGAGAGTCCACATCATATAGGGTTTTATTTACATCACCCTCCACTCTAATCCATGGATTAAACATTCCTTGCTATGCATATGAAAAAAAAGGTTTAGTAAAACATTGATGTGATCAACGCATAAGAATATACTACTAAACATACAACTTCCTTTTTCTTTTTTTTTTTTATTATTCTTTTTAGATACTCTCAAGCATAATACTTTTTTACAGCATCTGAATTCACTGAGAGTCGCAAGTCTTCTCCATCCATGTTGGTCAAAATCAGGGCCCCTCCAGAGAAAGCCTTTTTTACGACATAGGGTCCTTCATAATTCGGAGTCCATTTTCCCCTGTGATCTTTCTGGATAGGCAGAATCTTCTTAAGCACTAAATCCCCTTCTCGAAAGTGACGTGGGCGGACTTTCTTAGCATGAGCCTTAATAATTCTCTTTTGATACAATTGGCCATGACATAAAGCAACTAACCTCTTTCCTTCAATGAGATTTAACTGGTCAAAACGGGTTTGGACCCATTCAGCTTCTTCTAGGTTTGCTTCCATGATCACCCTTAAGGAAGGGATTTCAACTTCAACAGGAAGAACGACCTCCATTCCATAAACCAATGAATATGGGGTTGCCCCAGTGGATGTGCGAACAGTGGTGCGATATCCATGTAAAGCAAAAGGAAGCATCTCATGCCAATCTTTGTAAGTTACGACCATCTTTTGCACTATCTTTTTAATATTCTTGTTTGCCGCTTCAACTGCTCCATTCATTTTAGGACGATAAGGGGAAGAGGTATGATGCTCTATCTTGAATTCTTCACACAACTCTGTCATCATTTTGTTATTCAAGTTGGTTGCATTATCAGTGATAATTCTGCTAGGTAATCCGTAACGACATATCAATTCTCTTTTAACAAACTTGACCACCACTTTTCTGGTTACGCTGGCATATGAAGTCATGATTCCTCTTGTAGAGTACGTCTTCATTCAGGAAAAAACCCATGGCTAATCTCCTCAACGTTCTCTTATCATTTTCTGTGGCCCCAAGCGGATACTCCTTATTTTTGATGAATTCTTTGATGTCATGGTACCAGGGTTTTCCATCAGGTTCTATATCAACGACATGACAGTAAGCCGGTTGAATTCGACTTTCCAACCTAATAAGTGGCGATTCGTCTTCGCTTACTTGAAACATCGAGGACAGGGTTGACAATGCATCAGCTAATTGATTGTCTTCTCTTGGTATGTGATAGAAAGTCACCTGCTCAAATTTCTCAACCAGTCCAAGGATATAGTCGCGATAGGGAATCAGCTTAACATCACGAGTCTCCCATTCTCCTTTTAATTGATGAATTACCAGGGCCGAATCTCCGTAAACCTCCAGAAACCTTACTTTTGAATCCAAGGCTGCTTGGAGACCAATGGTACATGCTTCATACTCGGCCATGTTATTGGTGCAATAAAAAAACAGCCTAGCAGTAATCGGGATGAAATTTCCTTCCGGTGATACCAATACAGCTCCGATCCCGTGTCCTAATGCATTCGAAGCTCCATCAAATACAAGTGACCAAACTTCTTTGTTTTGCTCAGAGAACAAGGCCATGATGTCTTCATCTGGAAAATCATGTTGTATCATATCATACTCTTCCATTGGTTGAATAGCCAAGTAATCAGCAAGGGCGCTACCTTTGATCGCTTTTTGCGTGACATACACTACATCGTATTCTGATAATAACATTTGCCATCGAGCGATTCTTCCCGTTAAGGCCGGCTTCTCAAAGATATATTTAATTGGATCCATTTTAGAAATCAACCATGTAGTGTGACTCAGCATATATTGCCTCAATCGGCGAGCTGCCCAAACCAAAGCACAACATGTGCGTTCTAGCAATGAGTATTTGATCTCGCAACTAGTGAATTTCTTACTCAGGTAGTATATTGCCTGTTCCTTTTTGCCTGATTCGTCATGTTGTCCTAACACACATCCCATGGACTCATCCAACACCGTTAGATACATTACTAGAGGTTTTCTAGGCACCGGAGGCATTAATACCGGAGGTTGCATTAAATATTGTTTTATTTTCTCAAACACAAGCTGACAATCTTCATTCCATTCAATAGTCTGATTTTTCCTCAATAGCTTAAACATTGGCTCGTATGTTGCAGTCAATTGTGAGATAAACCTGGAGATGTAGTTCAATCTTCCTAAAAAGCTTCTGACCTCCTTTTCCGTTCGAGGAGCAGACATCTCTACTATAGCTCGGACTTTTTCTGGATCAACTTCAATTCCCTTTTGGTTGACTATGAAACCTAACACTTTGCCAGATTTTACTCCAAAAATACACTTTGCCGGATTCAATTTGAGTTCATATTTTCGCAGCCTTTCGAAAAGCTTTCTCAAGTTATCAATGTGTTCTTCTTCGGTTTTGGACTTGGCTATCATATCATCAACATACACCTCAATCTCCTTGTGCATCATGTCATGAAACAAAGTGACCATGGCTCTTTGATACGTTGCACCGGCGTTCTCCAAATCAAAGGGCATAACCTGATAACAAAAGGTTCCCCACAATGTGATGAAGGTGGTTTTTTCCATATCTTCTGGGGCCATTTTAATCTGATTATAGCCGGAATAGCCATCCATAAAGGAGAATAATGCGTGATTCGCAGTATTGTCGACGAGGACATCTATGTGAGGTATAGGGAAGTCATCTTTTGGGCTGGCCCTATTCAGATCTCGATAGTCAACACAAACTCTTAACTTCCCCCCTTTCTTTGGTACTGGAACCACGTTGGCTACCCATTCAGGATATTTCGACACTGTTATAAATCCCACTTCTAGCCATTTTTGTATTTCTTCTTTTACTTTCAACGAGATGTCATTTTTCATCCTCCTTAATTTTTGTTTCACAGGTGGGCATTTAGGCTTCAATGGCAGCTTGTGCTCAACTATGTTACGATCCAATTCCGGCATATCACGGTATGACCATGCAAAGACATCCTTATACTCATGTAACAACTGGAACAACCTTTTTCGTTCACTGATTTTCAAGATTGTTCCAACTCTGATCTCTTTTTTATCATCCTCTTTCCCCAAGTTAACTACTTTAGTGGGCTCTTCATGAGGTTGAATTTCTCTAGCTTCTTGTTCAACCATTCAGAGTAATTCAGGATGTGTCTCCCAATTGTCATCATTATTCTCTTCTTCAGTCTGGCTAGGAAAGTGATCGAAATTGTATGGTGGGTCACTAACATGATCATTATTTACAGATTCGCACTCAGATCTGCATTATTGGTGATTAGGTAAAGCATTCAGTTATTTCATACTCTTTCCCCTTTCTATATTTTTTTTAAAAAACAAAAATCAATATATTCCATGATTATTATTATTATTATCCTTTTAAAGGAAAAGAAGAAAAAAGAAAACAAGATTAACGAAAACACATGCATTTATTCATGAAAACTTATACTTGACAATATGAAATGGAGTATGCCCTTATTTAGTTCTAAGAAGAAATCAATGGCTTTGGGCGGAACCAATGATTTCGAATACATTAATTACTTTTCTATGTGGCACAAGAGTCGTGGGAATTCCTCCTCTATCCAGTTGTTCAACACGGTGCCGGACGGATGTTGGATTATGAAGCCATCCATATCATTAGAGCAATCATCCATCACTGCAGCAACATCCCTTACAAAATCGAATCCAGCACTACTGAAGCTGTAGCTGATATGCGGAATGGGAATCCTATCAACCTTGTACTCACAATGCCCCAAACGGGCCAACCTCTTCTGCTTTTTCTCTTCGGCGATTCGGATCTTATCAACTTTTGTAGGTATATATCCTAATCCATACCGATCTTTGTTGTCATAGAGTATTGGCATATCAATTAGTCCTTGTTCATATTTTCCAAGTCCTTTGCCTGGCTGATACCCATTTTCTACCATGATTTTTGCCACCATGAGAGAAGCTTCAGAAGGTCTAGGCTTCAACATGGGACTTCCTTCTTTAACAAATGTGGCATTTGCTATCTCCAGTGCTTGGAAGGCCGTTTCAAAAGCTTCCTCAGCTGCTTCAATATAAGGAGTATTTGATGGTTGCGTCACCAATATATCTTCTTCCCCAAAAATGACTATAAGCTTCCCATTTGCGACAAACTTCACTTTTTGATGCAAGGAAGAGGGTACCGCACCACTGGTATGAATCCAATTAGGTCTTCCCAATAAGCAAGTATAAGTCGGGTTTATGTCCATTACTTGGAATAAGATCTGAAAAGTGCATGGTCCTATTTTCATAGGTAGTTCAATTTCCCCCACTGATTCTCTCCTTGATCCATAAAATGCTTTAACGATCATATTGCTTGGTTTCAAGAGGGATGTGTCAATCGGGAGCCTAGCAAAGGTTCTTTTGGTCATGACATTTAACGATGAACCGTTATCTATCAAAACCCTTGCCACCTGACAATCTCGATACATCATGGAAATGTGAAGGGCTTCGATGTGACCAGTCCCCTCAGGTGGAATTTCGTCATCCGTGTAAGTGATGTAATTGTCAGCAACTATATTATTCACTATGTCATCCAACCTTTCTACTGTGATATTATGGCTAACATGAGCCTGATTCAGCACCTTCAGCAATACATTCCTGTGTGGTTCAGAATTCATTAGTAGAGATAATAACGAAATTCGACCGAGTGTGTGGTTTAACTGGTCAATCACTTTATATTCACTTTGTTTGATAAACTTCAAGAACTCAAAATCCTCTTCAGTGGAGACCTCTTTCTTGGTCTCAAAATCTTTTTGCTCTGGTTCTGGCCCGTCAGGACCCATTTTGGCACTATCAACCTCGGTAAATATGACCCCTTCTCCTAATTTGATAGTTTTTGCAGAAGATGGTTTTAATTCAACAGGACTATACATTCTTCCACTTCTAGTCATTCCCCCAACTCCAGCTATGTTGCTTACCTCTTTTGATTTGTCAGATACACCTGGGATACCAGTCAACAGCTTCCCGTACCTCCATGGCACTGATTTGTCCGACTTATAAGGGAAAGGGTTTGGCATCTCCCCTATCACTGGTTCCCGCTGGGCTTTAGAGGGGTGTAACAACGCATTATCTGGAATATCGAGCACCGGTTCAAACTTCTGAATCGTCGCTGGGATATCATTGGTATCAAATTCGTCACTTGAGCTTCCTATCATGTTGATTTCATTACTATAACCTTTCTTCATTATCATGACCAGCTTGGCATCCATGAGTTTTTGCAACAATCGTTTAAAATCATCACAATCTTCTAGAGTGTGACCTGTCCTCCCATGCATTTCACAAACTTCCAAATCGTTCCCCATTTCTTCTTTGACCAATACTTCAATCAAACCTTGTTGACACATCTCTTGAAATATGAACCTCATAGGCATCTTAACATCCACTAATTGTTCTATGCACATCTCTTCACAGAAATTTTCTACTGCATTGACCCCTTGGCTGGAATGGTTAGGTAAAGGGTTCCCTGAGACATTAGGAGTCACTTGCTTGAAATCTTACCACTTTGAGTCGATTAGGTTTTGAACTTTATACTTGAACGCTTTGCAGTTTTCTACTGAATGACCCACCACTCCTGAATGATATATACAAGCCGTATTTGGATCATACCAACATCCCGGATTTTCAGGAACTTTCCCAGGGACGGGAGTCACCACCCCTCGTTTTTGAAGGAAAGTAAAAAGTTCAGTGTAAGACATTGGGATAGGATCGAAGTTTACGATCTTTCTATCCTGGCTTTGGTATGTATTAGGTTGGTTTGGGTTTGTGTTTGGGTTAGTGTTTTTAATTTGTTGGGGAGGATGTGCGTGGCTTGTGTTTGTGGTTGCTTGGGAAGTATAAGCTTGGTTTATGCTTGGGATCGGTGGAGGTAAATATGATTGGTTAGGGTTTATAGCCTGTGGTGTGAAATATGTTTGGGTGGGATTTTGTGGATAATGAACAGTTGGTGCAAGGTACTGGTGGGGGTTTTGATGAACATATGTATTGGGCTGATATTGAGTCCCCTGTGGGTGGGAGGTATAAGTATTGGTGTAAGCATTCTTAGAATAATGGTTGGTTCTTTGATATCCCTTCCCTTCATTAGTTACGACATGAGTTTCTCCTTCCTTTTTCACAAAATTTGGTCTCTTTCCAGTGCTCGATCCGAGATTGTCTCCTGTGATCTTTCCGCACCTCAATCCACTGTCAATTCGTTCTCTCACCTTTTTTAAAGCATTGAAGCTATTAGCAGTACTACTCACCATGCGATCATAGTAGGGATTTTGAAGAGTCTCTATAAATAATGAGATTTGTTCCTCTTCCTCTATGCGAGGCATGACTTGGGCAGCCACGGCCCTCCACCTTTGTGTATATTCTCTAAAACTCTCATTCTGCTTTTGGAACATACTTTGAAGCTGAGTGCGGTCAGGCGCCGAATCTTCATTGTACTTGTAGTACTTAACAAAAGCATCAGCCAAGTCCCTGAAAGTTCTGATATTGTCTTTTTCTAATCGTATATACCAATTCAAAGCCCCGGCAACGAGACTATCTTGGAAGCAATGGATCAATAACTTGTCATCCTTGTGGTATGCCAACATTTTCCGTACATACATATGGAGGTGAGTATTTGGGCAGGTAGATCCATTGTACTTCTCAAATTATGGCAGCTTGAATTTTGGGGGCAAAATAACTTCCGGGACTAAACACATCTCAAAAGCATCTTTTAGTCCTCGATAGTTTGCTCATTTCTCCTTCTCCTTGTCTTGAGTGCCATTAGGAAAGTGTGGTTTATTCCCCCCAAGCCTTGCCTCGGGTATGTGCGGAATGATATGGGCTTGTGGCCCAGCAGTGATGTGTGATTGGTGAACCACATGTGTAGGGTCTTCTTCAGCAGGAACCTCTTCAGCGAAAGGTGGGACATATCCTGGAGGAAGTCCGTAGGGTGGCCAATTGACCGTAGAGTATACGTGTTGCCCAGATGCACCGTGTTGATTATTACGAACATTTGGGGTGAAACCCGGAGGATATTGGGGAGAAACAAGTTGTTCAACATCATCGGTTTTAGGATTCCCATTCCCATTTGATTCATTTTTTTGTAATGTGAGTATCATTTCCATCATCTTATTCATTTGACTTTTGAGTTCTGCTAACTCTGTATCGTTCTTTTGATTCGCCTCAAGTTCTTCCATAATCTTGACTTGCAATCGAGTCCGATAAGGGTGCTTTGGAGGCAGTTTTCCTAATTTCCATATTTTTTGAATATTTAATAAAAATTTATGAAAGATGAAGAAATGAATGAATGAATGAACGAATGATTGTGATCCAAAATTGTAAATTTTATTGCCAAATCTCCATTATTACAAAATCAAATTCCAACGAAAAAATCACAGAAAAACTCATCTAGTCATACCATTATTGCTGCAATCGCTTATTCTAAAAAAGAAAATCCTCTTTACTCCTACTTCAATAGAAATTCCCAAAATATTCCAATTCTTCCTTGATGGTGACTAAGAATTCTCGGGCCTTCCCAGGTGGTGCTTCCTCTTCAGCTTCTCTTGCCCTTTTTTGTGCTTTCCTTGCAAGTCCTTGGATATCATTAAGAAGTTGGCAGGTTTTTTGGAGAAGATCTTTGTGCTGCCCTTCAAAGTGTTGACTTCTATCACTCCAATAGACTCTATCCGCGTCCAGGGACACTTTGTCTTCTTGTAGCAAAAAAATGGTTTTGCTACTTTCCTCTAGTTTTGACTTTAAATATTTTAATTCTGAACGCATGGCTCCATTTTTTTGGTTGAGGGAAGCAATCATTTTGTTTTTCTCAGAAAGTGAAATGTCAAGGTCTGAGTATTTGTTTTTCCATCTTCGAGTTTGTTCCATCCAAGAAGACCTTCCTTTTTCAACTTGCATCTCCTCTTCAATCCTTCGCAACTTGTTATTCCATAACTCCTTAGCTTCAAGCTCTCTTTCCTTCAGTTGTTGGTACATTATCTCGTATCTTCCTTCAGCCACGGCAACATAATCAAATGGTTCATTGAAATTATGGATAGGAAGATGAGGACCTTCAACTTTAGGGGCTACAAAGCCTTTTCCGCGGTTAGCCTGCCATAGAGGATATTCGGGAGTAGTTCCTGTAGAAGATCCTTGCTTCACATATCGAACGTCTTTCCAGGCTTCAGTGGCTTCTTTGACTTTCTTGGCTACATTCTCGTCACTGTACGAGAATTCGAAATCAGCTAGACCATGGGTCATGGGGATAAATTGCTTTGACCCCAACTGTCTTCTAACTAGGGCAAGAGCATAGCCAGTAACTCCCCATGGGCCTATGAGAGGAACCCAAGGTTTATCTCCACACCTATACACTGCATAGGTATGAGACATCCAGGGAGCCATCCAAATTACTTCCTCCAAATCTAGGAAGAACATGATCCACTGATTCTTTGTCGGCATTTCAAGAGGCCATGCCGCATTACCATATTCTCTTGCTGGGTTATGAAACCCCGGTCTATACAGATTCCATTTGATCTTAGGGAAATCGAAGCATGTTAGGACGAGAAGATGACTAATCATCCAGATGGTCAAGAGCTGAGTACAACCTCGGAATCGTCCCCTTTTATTAAGCCTACAATGATTCAATGATCGGATAGTTTCCGCCAAGATGGGTATTGCTGGATTCAACTTATGCTCTATTTGCTCAAATAGTTTGACTACCTGACCATCGATTTGCCCCTTTACCTTTGGAAAGATTACTAATCCATAAATGGCAAGAGCAAACGCAATCAGCCCATGATTTGTATCTATGTTGTTTTGGACAAACTGTAAGAGATAGTGGGCATTCAGGTTACCCTTTTTATCTATCATCTGATCTTGAATTTCACAGACATGAATGTCCAACAATCTTGAGAGTATCCTTGCAGTAGTTTTCCTTTCGTAAGGGAAATAGACCTTTTCTTTGGAAGGTATATCCACATTTATTATTTTGTAATAATCTTCGATCGTAGGAACCATGTCAATGTGCTTGAAGGTAAAGCATCGGAGCGAAGGATCCCAGAAGTGTAGCATAGCCTTCAACATCGGAATGTTGGGTCGGGCTTGAATAAGGAACGCTATGAGCCCATATTTCTTAGCAAAGTCTTCGAACCTCCTCATTTGTTGCCAAACTTGTTTCAGAACTCTCAAATCGTTTGGTTCAAAGTCAATTTTCCCTATTGCTGGCAAGGGGATAACAACTCCCTTAGGCAGGCAATCTCCTTCTTCTCGATGTATAGCTTCTGACTCTTCTATGACTTTTGACCTATCTTCAACTACAACGGACTGGGAGGACATGCCGAATTTATCCATGCTTTCGAAGAATTGGAGTAATAATATGAGATTTAGCAATAATATTACAATTTTGGACCGTGAATGCAAATGGATATGTGTAAGCAAATACGAAATAAAAGAAAACGAGGATTTATTTTTAATGCAAGCTGGTTAATTAATGCATAGCTTTAAAAGGAAATTCCAAAGACACCAAGTAATTTCTAAAGTCAAAAAGATGCAAAGGGTAGGTTCTATGACTCCCATCAACAGGTCCCCAAACTGCCCTTTGTCATGATCAATTTGATTGACAAAGGGTTTCCTATCCTTGCCCATATAAGCTTCAAGCGGAAAGGATTCAGTTTGAGCGAGGGGTTTTCATGAGCCTATACGGAGACCGAAGGTCTCTCAAGGCAACACTACTTAACCCTCTATCTAAACCTAAAAGGTGTTGGGCCCGGGTATAGGGCTTATGCATGGAAATAATAAATAATCAATAAGGCACAAGTATGTAGAAATAAAAATGAAAAACCAAACAAAAAAATTTTTTAAATCAAACAATACATAGAGACCAAAAAAAATTATGGCTTAACCCTCAAATTTCCCCAGCGGAGTCGCCAGCTGTCGCAACCGTCCCGAAGGGCGCCGCGAAAAAATATAAAAAATAATTAATTTAATATTTAAATTAATTAAAGAGATTTGGAGTCGCCACCAATTGATTTATCCATAAAAATGGAATGGTGCAATTGGACACCTAAAAAATGGTCTGCATATCAGAGTTTGGATTAGGGGGTTGATTACGAGTAGGGAAGGTATTAGCACCCTACCACGTCCGTTCTAAGAACGGTTACCTATTTGGTCTATGTTATTTGCTTGATTAATTTGGTTTGGTTTTCAATTAAAAATGTTTATTATTTTTATTTTATATGTCCCATTTTTATCAGCATATTATCAAAGATGATAATGACTATGATAGAGAAATGGGTTGCCTATATAGCAATTTTTCTGTGGAATAAAATCAAATCCTATAACATTTGGATATAACAATGGTGACTTTAAAATTTCTATTTTAGTAAAGATTTACAGCAATAAAAAATTAGTTCTAAAATTATTTCAAATGATTTGTTTACAAAATTTCCTTTTCGATATAGATTGTGTTGCGGTAAAAAAGGTTCTAAACTTGTAAGCAAAATTATTATCTTTGAAATAATTATTTTTAATTTTTTATATTCACCATTGTTATAACGGTTAAGGATCAATGAATTTATTCACATTGATTTTAACACTAAAAAGAGATTTAACGAAATATTTACTTTGATTTTTGACATTTAGATTTAGCCAACACTCATGGCCAACTCTAATACAAAAAATATGCCTCAAGATAATTAGGTAAAATTTACGGAACCGTAACCACGGCCTTTTCCTAATTTCTATCGTCGGCAACTTTAAAGTATTACTTTTACCTTAAAAGTCCAAACTTTTAATTTTTTTTTTAGAACCAAACCCAGCCAACACTCATGGCCAAATCCGATTGTAAAGAAATGCCTCAAGACTAATGGATAGACTTTTGTGTAACCGTCACTCCGGACATCTTCCAAATTTTTCGTCATCGGCAAAAATACTTTAATTAGCGTTGCATTAGCCTATCAATTTTTTTTTAAAACGAAAAAGGAGTATAAAGCTTGGATAGTTTAGGTACTAACCCAACAATCCCTTTTTTTTTCAAGATCAATGTTAAAGCATTCACCCAAACATATTAATTCAACTAAAACTTTGCAAAGAAAACAAAACATGGCATGTTAACAAAAGTTGAAACAGTAGGCGAATACTTTCATAATTAATTGATAATGCAAGAAAAGAACCTTTGTGATTTGATTGTCTTGGCATATACCACTTGATACAGTTTTAGGATTAAAAACGAAGGAGTTCACTTAGTGAAAATAATCTTTGAATGAAGATTATTATTTTTTTTGACTAATTAGGAAAATAAATAGCGAATGAATTAGTTGGAACAACGCCGTAGAAAGCTGATTAATCAAACACTGTTATTGGTTTTACTAAACGCATAACGAACTGGTTGCTAAACTATTCATCCCAGCGGTGCGGTGATAATAACACCATAAAAAGATGAAGGCCTTTGTGATAAACAAGTAAATACAGTATAGTCCTTCAAATTTCAAAGTTCTGTTTCAACCGAATAGGATCAAAATAAACCATAAGGGCCAGAGCAAAAATGGACCGATAATAACCTCACCATCAGATAGTATCCAGTTGGAGTAAAAAAAACATTAGAACAAAATCACAATTTTAGAACCATCAGAAAGACAGATTATACACAGTATCATCACATAATTAGCAGAAAATAAAGTAATAATAAATACAAAAGGGAACCTAATTGTTGAATGCCGCCGCTACCGCCGCCATGCACCGCAACAACCACCGTACACCGCCGCTGCCGCTGCTGTTACTCTTCTCTTCTCTGTATTTTTTCGTTTTTTTTCTGTGCTTTTTCATGTTCCTTTCTTTCTTGTTGTTGCTGCTTCCTTTTTTTATAGGCCTCCAATTAATGCACGAGGTGAAGATTGAAAAGGAGAGAACCGGATTTTATGCAGGGAACCGAGGAGAAGAGAAAAAAAACCGTGGATCCCCTTCGCTGCTTGATGCGGATATGAAATAGGGGGAACACAAATTGATTGGAAAACCACAAATTGATCCGTGATTAGGAAAGGAAGAAGAAAATCTTAAGAGATGGAAATCAATAATTAATTGGAGATTGAAAAGGATTTGGGAAGCTAGGTTTTTATCTGAGAAAAAGGGGAAGAAAACAACGAAGCAGCAGCAGCGGCTGCTTGCTGCTTGCTGCACGCTGTTGAAATGAGTTAGAAAGGGGCATTAGGTTTAGGTTTTTAACATAGTTTGGGCCAAACGGCCCAAACCCCTTTCCTTCCTTTTTTTTTTAAAACAAACCTTTTTATTTTAAAACTCTTTTTTTTTAAAAAACAAACCTTTTTATTTTCTATTTTAAAACTTCTTTTTTTTTAAATTCTTTTTTTTAAAAAAAAAAATAACCCAAAAAATAACTCAATACACAATAATAATACATTCAAACAAGCTTTTCATTTTTTCAATTATAAAAAATTTGAGTATAAAAAATTTAATTAACCAAAATATTTTTTTACCAAATAATATTTTTTTGACCCCGGACAAAATTGGGTGTCAACAGCTGCCCCTCTTTACTTGTTGCTTATTAGATGGCAAACAAAGTGGAGTTTGTATGCTATCAAGATAAGTAATGAGTAAAGACGTAGACACTAATTTTGTTGAAGAGAGCGTCAGATATTGAAAGAACTAAAGTAAGTCGGAGTTTTTTGTTAAACTTTGGAAATATAAACGATGATACATAAATCCGAGGACGCAGGTCAGGGTACTGCCGGAACTCAGGAACTGGAAATGAAATAATGAAAGCGAGGACGCAGGTCGGGGTATTGCCGAAACTCGTGGTAGAGAAAAAAAATTAAAACCGAAGACGCAGGTCGGGGTACTGCCGGAACTCGGGAACTGAAGATAAAATAATGAAAACGAGGACGCAGGTCGGGGTACTGCCGGAACTCGTGGTAGAGAAAAAATAATTAAAACCGAGGACGCAGGTCGGGGTACTGTCGGAACTCGGGAACTGAAGATAAAATAATGAAAACGAGGACGCAGGTCAGGCTACTGCCAGAACTCGTGGTAGAGAAAAAATAATTAAAACCGAGGACGCAGGTCGGGGTACTGCCGGAACTCGGGAACTGAAGATAAAATAATGAAAACGAGGACGCAGGTCGGGGTACTGCCAGAACTCGTGGTAGTGAAAATAAAATAAAACTTAAAGTAGATTTGAGACATGCGACAATGATAGTAATCTTTGTTGTGGCTGTGAATGTCTATGAGCACTTACACTAATAATGAGAGGATATGTGATTTCAAATGCTTAATATGCATGGATATATTGACGTGATGCAACGCACATGAGCCAAAAAATAGGAAATTGATCATAATTTTGTTATTGTGACTGCCCCTTGGCACCCTTATGCACTATGCCACGCTTGAGACTTAGGGATTAGACCGGATCTCTTTCGCTGAATCAACAAACAGTTAATCACTTCTTTGGTTGCACTATGTTTCCCGCCTCAGGGATCCCACTAAATATCTCGTAAAACATTATTGTTATTCACAAATATGAACTTTCTGCTTTAAACAAGAGTTTTATACAACATTTCTATATTGTCAATACAAGTTCGTGAATGAATGCATCATACCATGTAAAACATATTTAGGACTTTTTACAAGGTCATTCTTGACAAAGGCAAGATTTAGTAAACATATTCACATTTCTGCAAACGATCCTTTTTAATGAACCATGTTAATTTCCCTCATCAAGAATTTAGCACTCTCCCTCCTTTCTTCTGAAAGATCTAATGAGGTCGCAATCAAACGCTTTGGATTAAGAAAATTGCCCCAGCGTCCAGTTGTAGATTTCGAGTTTCACTTGGCTGTTCGTCTCGTCTTTCTTTGCATTGGTTGTTTGCCATCTGTTTTTTTTATTATTATTTTCTTGAAAATAATAAAAAAAAAAATCTGCCCCAATTTGACCCATGGTTGCTCTTGTGGACATTGTGTCTTGCATGGTACTAGCTTGAGGTACCTCTTCTTTTTTTTTTCTTTTTTTTTAAACGGTAGGTCGCCCTTTCGGGTTTTCAACCTAGTAAATTGCTCTAACTTCTGCCTAGGCCGCCTTTTCAGGTTTTCGACCTAACGAGCTCATTCTATTTTATTTTTTAGTTTGCATGCTTCTTTAAAAGTAGATACTTATGATATGATCACTGTAAAGGAAATGGATTTTGTTTGTAACAATAAAATGCATATGATATTTATTAGGATGCAGGATCTTTCTCTATTATCTTGGAGTTAGTTTTCTTTTACCCTGATGTTTATCTCGAACTGTTCAGTCTTCAACGAGGTCTTTTAAGCTTGTGTCGTGGCCTGGCTGAAGGTTTATGAAAAGAAAGGGTATATGGCTCAAAGCATTTTGTTTCCCCCCTTCTCCTTTTCTCCTTTTCTCCCATATCCTACCTCTCGACAAATCTTCTTTTTTATCAACAACATTCAATCACTACTAGAAATTGTGAAGAGATCTTGATTTACTTTAACCATTGTCTAAGATATCCATTGTAGATTCTCAGCGGGGTTCTCTTTTTTTTTTTTGATTCGGGAATTTTCCCTCTTTTCTTTTCTTTTTTCTTTCTCTTTTTTATATATTTTTTTTTGTATCCATATTCTGATCCCCACTCATCCCGTGACCAATTACTTTTGGGCTTTGAAACCAAGGCAGGCTTTTTGTTAATGATTGAATGCTGAGCAGAAAATTTGTCAAACGATTCTACCCGACCCTGTTTATGAATATTCAATAGGTGGTATAGAAACGATATCCGTTCATGATGTCAAGGCTCAATGGGGTGACTAGGGGTATCTCCTTAGTGTTTAGGATTCACAAAGAAGCCTCATATCATTAAAAAAGAACTGTTCGAGAGTCCACATCATATAGGGTTTTATTTACATCACCCTCCACTCTAATCCATGGATTAAACATTCCTTGCTATGCATATGAAAAAAAAGGTGTAGTAAAACATTGATGTGATCAACGCATAAGAATATACTACTAAACATACAACTTCCTTTTTCTTTTTTTTTTATTATTCTTTTTAGATACTCTCAAGCATAATACTTTTTTACAGCATCTGAATTCACTGAGAGTCGCAAGTCTTCTCCATCCATGTTGGTCAAAATCAGGGCCCCTCCAGAGAAAGCCTTTTTGACGACATAGGGTCCTTCATAATTCGGAGTCCATTTTCCCCTGTGATCTTTCTGGATAGGCAGAATCTTCTTAAGCACTAAATCCCCTTCTCGAAAGTGACGTGGGCGGACTTTCTTAGCATGAGCCTTAATAATTCTCTTTTGATACAATTGGCCATGACATAAAGCAACTAACCTCTTTCCTTCAATGAGATTTAACTGGTCAAAACGGGTTTGGACCCATTCAGCTTCTTCTAGGTTTGCTTCCATGATCACCCTTAAGGAAGGGATTTCAACTTCAACAGGAAGAACGGCCTCCATTCCATAAACCAATGAATATGGGGTTGCCCCAGTGGATGTGCGAACAGTGGTGCGATATCCATGTAAAGCAAAAGGAAGCATCTCATGCCAATCTTTGTAAGTTACGACCATCTTTTGCACTATCTTTTTAATATTCTTGTTTGCCGCTTCAACTGCTCCATTCATTTTAGGACGATAAGGGGAAGAGGTATGATGCTCTATCTTGAATTCTTCACACAACTCTGTCATCATTTTGTTATTCAAGTTGGTTGCATTATCAGTGATAATTCTGCTAGGTAATCCGTAACGACATATCAATTCTCTTTTAACAAACTTGACCACCACTTTTCTGGTTACGCTGGCATATGAAGTCATGATTCCTCTTGTAGAGTACGTCTTCATTCAGGAAAAAACCCATGGCTAATCTCCTCAACGTTCTCTTATCATTTTCTGTGGCCCCAAGCGGATACTCCTTATTTTTGATGAATTCTTTGATGTCATGGTACCAGGGTTTTCCATCAGGTTCTATATCAACGACATGACAGTAAGCCGGTTGAATTCGACTTTCCAACCTAATAAGTGGCGATTCGTCTTCGCTTACTTGAAACATCGAGGACAGGGTTGACAATGCATCAGCTAATTGATTGTCTTCTCTTGGTATGTGATAGAAAGTCACCTGCTCAAATTTCTCAACCAGTCCAAGGATATAGTCGCGATAGGGAATCAGCTTAACATCACGAGTCTCCCATTCTCCTTTTAATTGATGAATTACCAGGGCCGAATCTCCGTAAACCTCCAGAAACCTTACTTTTGAATCCAAGGCTGCTTGGAGACCAATGGTACATGCTTCATACTCGGCCATGTTATTGGTGCAATAAAAAAAAAGCCTAGCAGTAATCGGGATGAAATTTCCTTCCGGTGATACCAATACAGCTCCGATCCCGTGTCCTAATGCATTCGAAGCTCCATCAAATACAAGTGACCAAACTTCTTTGTTTTGCTCAGAGAACAAGGCCATGATGTCTTCATCTGGAAAATCATGTTGTATCATATCATACTCTTCCATTGGTTGAATAGCCAAGTAATCAGCAAGGGCGCTACCTTTGATCGCTTTTTGCGTGACATACACTACATCGTATTCTGATAATAACATTTGCCATCGAGCGATTCTTCCCGTTAAGGCCGGCTTCTCAAAGATATATTTAATTGGATCCATTTTAGAAATCAACCATGTAGTGTGACTCAGCATATATTGCCTCAATCGGCGAGCTGCCCAAACCAAAGCACAACATGTGCGTTCTAGCAATGAGTATTTGATCTCGCAACTAGTGAATTTCTTACTCAAGTAGTATATTGCCTGTTCCTTTTTGCCTGATTCGTCATGTTGTCCTAACACACATCCCATGGACTCATCCAACACCGTTAGATACATTACTAGAGGTTTTCTAGGCACCGGAGGCATTAATACCGGAGGTTGCATTAAATATTGTTTTATTTTCTCAAACACAAGCTGACAATCTTCATTCCATTCAATAGTCTGATTTTTCCTCAATAGCTTAAACATTGGCTCGCATGTTGCAGTCAATTGTGAGATAAACCTGGAGATGTAGTTCAATCTTCCTAAAAAGCTTCTGACCTCCTTTTCCGTTCGAGGAGCAGACATCTCTACTATAGCTCGGACTTTTTCTGGATCAACTTCAATTCCCTTTTGGTTGACTATGAAACCTAACACTTTGCCAGATTTTACTCCAAAAATACACTTTGCCGGATTCAATTTGAGTTCATATTTTCGCAGCCTTTCGAAAAGCTTTCTCAAGTTATCAATGTGTTCTTCTTCGGTTTTGGACTTGGCTATCATATCATCAACATACACCTCAATCTCCTTGTGCATCATGTCATGAAACAAAGTGACCATGGCTCTTTGATACGTTGCACCGACGTTCTTCAAATCAAAGGGCATAACCTGATAACAAAAGGTTCCCCACAATGTGATGAAGGTGGTTTTTTCCATATCTTTTGGGGCCATTTTAATCTGATTATAGCCGGAATAGCCATCCATAAAGGAGAATAATGCGTGATTCGCAGTATTGTCGACGAGGACATCTATGTGAGGTATAGGGAAGTCATCTTTTGGGCTGGCCCTATTCAGATCTCGATAGTCAACACAAACTCTTAACTTCCCCCCTTTCTTTGGTACTGGAACCACGTTGGCTACCCATTCAGGATATTTCGACACTGTTATAAATCCCACTTCTAGCCATTTTTGTATTTCTTCTTTTACTTTCAACGAGATGTCATTTTTCATCCTCCTTAATTTTTGTTTCACAGGTGGGCATTTAGGCTTCAATGGCAGCTTGTGCTCAACTATGTTACGATCCAATTCCGGCATATCACGGTATGACCATGCAAAGACATCCTTATACTCATGTAACAACTGGAACAACCTTTTTCGTTCACTGATTTTCAAGATTGTTCCAACTCTGATCTCTTTTTTATCATCCTCTTTCCCCAAGTTAACTACTTTAGTGGGCTCTTCATGAGGTTGAATTTCTCTAGCTTCTTGTTCAACCATTCAGAGTAATTCAGGATGTGTCTCCCAATTGTCATCATTATTCTCTTCTTCAGTCTGGCTAGGAAAGTGATCGAAATTGTATGGTGGGTCACTAACATGATCATTATTTACAGATTCGCACTCAGATCTGCATTATTGGTGATTAGGTAAAGCATTCAGTTATTTCATACTCTTTCCCCTTTCTATATTTTTTTTAAAAAACAAAAATCAATATATTCCATGATTATTATTATTATTATCCTTTTAAAGGAAAAGAAGAAAAAAGAAAACAAGATTAACGAAAACACATGCATTTATTCATGAAAACTTATACTTGACAATATGAAATGGAGTATGCCCTTATTTAGTTCTAAGAAGAAATCAATGGCTTTGGGCGGAACCAATGATTTCGAATACATTAATTACTTTTCTATGTGGCACAAGAGTCGTGGGAATTCCTCCTCTATCCAGTTGTTCAACACGGTGCCGGACGGATGTTGGATTATGAAGCCATCCATATCATTAGAGCAATCATCCATCACTGCAGCAACATCCCTTACAAAATCGAATCCAGCACTACTGAAGCTGTAGCTGATATGCGGAATGGGAATCCTATCAACCTTGTACTCACAATGCCCCAAACGGGCCAACCTCTTCTGCTTTTTCTCTTCGGCGATTCGGATCTTATCAACTTTTGTAGGTATATATCCTAATCCATACCGATCTTTGTTGTCATAGAGTATTGGCATATCAATTAGTCCTTGTTCATATTTTCCAAGTCCTTTGCCTGGCTGATACCCATTTTCTACCATGATTTTTGCCACCATGAGAGAAGCTTCAGAAGGTCTAGGCTTCAACATGGGACTTCCTTCTTTAACAAATGTGGCATTTGCTATCTCCAGTGCTTGGAAGGCCGTTTCAAAAGCTTCCTCAGCTGCTTCAATATAAGGAGTATTTGATGGTTGCGTCACCAATATATCTTCTTCCCCAAAAATGACTATAAGCTTCCCATTTGCGACAAACTTCACTTTTTGATGCAAGGAAGAGGGTACCGCACCACTGGTATGAATCCAATTAGGTCTTCCCAATAAGCAAGTATAAGTCGGGTTTATGTCCATTACTTGGAATAAGATCTGAAAAGTGCATGGTCCTATTTTCATAGGTAGTTCAATTTCCCCCACTGATTCTCTCCTTGATCCATAAAATGCTTTAACGATCATATTGCTTGGTTTCAAGAGGGATGTGTCAATCGGGAGCCTAGCAAAGGTTCTTTTGGTCATGACATTTAACGATGAACCGTTATCTATCAAAACCCTTGCCACCTGACAATCTCGATACATCATGGAAATGTGAAGGGCTTCGATGTGACCAGTCCCCTCAGGTGGAATTTCGTCATCCGTGTAAGTGATGTAATTGTCAGCAACTATATTATTCACTATGTCATCCAACCTTTCTACTGTGATATTATGGCTAACATGAGCCTGATTCAGCACCTTCAGCAATACATTCCTGTGTGGTTCAGAATTCATTAGTAGAGATAATAACGAAATCCGACCGAGTGTGTGGTTTAACTGGTCAATCACTTTATATTCACTTTGTTTGATAAACTTCAAGAACTCAAAATCCTCTTCAGTGGAGACCTCTTTCTTGGTCTCAAAATCTTTTTGCTCTGGTTCTGGCCCGTCAGGACCCATTTTGGCACTATCAACCTCGGTAAATATGACCCCTTCTCCTAATTTGATAGTTTTTGCAGAAGATGGTTTTAATTCAACAGGACTATACATTCTTCCACTTCTAGTCATTCCCCCAACTCCAGCTATGTTGCTTACCTCTTTTGATTTGTCAGATACACCTGGGATACCAGTCAACAGCTTCCCGTACCTCCATGGCACTGATTTGTCCGACTTATAAGGGAAAGGGTTTGGCATCTCCCCTATCACTGGTTCCCACTGGGCTTTAGAGGGGTGTAACAACGCATTATCTGGAATATCGAGCACTGGTTCAAACTTCTGAATCGTCGCTGGGATATCATTGGTATCAAATTCGTCACTTGAGCTTCCTATCATGTTGATTTCATTACTATAACCTTTCTTCATTATCATGACCAGCTTGGCATCCATGAGTTTTTGCAACAATCGTTTAAAATCATCACAATCTTCTAGAGTGTGACCTGTCCTCCCATGCATTTCACAAACTTCCAAATCGTTCCCCATTTCTTCTTTGACCAATACTTCAATCAAACCTTGTTGACACATCTCTTGAAATATGAACCTCATAGGCATCTTAACATCCACTAATTGTTCTATGCACATCTCTTCACAGAAATTTTCTACTGCATTGACCCCTTGGCTGGAATGGTTAGGTAAAGGGTTCCCTGAGACATTAGGAGTCACTTGCTTGAAATCTTACCACTTTGAGTCGATTAGGTTTTGAACTTTATACTTGAACGCTTTGCAGTTTTCTACTGAATGACCCACCACTCCTGAATGATATATACAAGCCGTATTTGGATCATACCAACGTCCCGGATTTTCAGGAACTTTCCCAGGGACGGGAGTCACCACCCCTCGTTTTTGAAGGAAAGTAAAAAGTTCAGTGTAAGACATTGGGATAGGATCGAAGTTTACGATCTTTCTATCCTGGCTTTGGTATGTATTAGGTTGGTTTGGGTTTGTGTTTGGGTTAGTGTTTTTAATTTGTTGGGGAGGATGTGCGTGGCTTGTGTTTGTGGTTGCTTGGGAAGTATAAGCTTGGTTTATGCTTGGGATCGGTGGAGGTAAATATGATTGGTTAGGGTTTATAGCCTGTGGTGTGAAATATGTTTGGGTGGGATTTTGTGGATAATGAACAGTTGGTGCAAGGTACTGGTGGGGGTTTTGATGAACATATGTATTGGGCTGATATTGAGTCCCCTGTGGGTGGGAGGTATAAGTATTGGTGTAAGCATTCTTAGAATAATGGTTGGTTCTTTGATATCCCTTCCCTTCATTAGTTACGACATGAGTTTCTCCTTCCTTTTTCACAAAATTTGGTCTCTTTCCAGTGCTCGATCCGAGATTGTCTCCTGTGATCTTTCCGCACCTCAATCCACTGTCAATTCGTTCTCTCACCTTTTTTAAAGCATTGAAGCTATTAGCAGTACTACTCACCATGCGATCATAGTAGGGATTTTGAAGAGTCTCTATAAATAATGAGATTTGTTCCTCTTCCTCTATGCGAGGCATGACTTGGGCAGCCACGGCCCTCCACCTTTGTGTATATTCTCTAAAACTCTCATTCTGCTTTTGGAACATACTTTGAAGCTGAGTGCGGTCAGGCGCCGAATCTTCATTGTACTTGTAGTACTTAACAAAAGCATCAGCCAAGTCCCTGAAAGTTCTGATATTGTCTTTTTCTAATCGTATATACCAATTCAAAGCCCCGGCAACGAGACTATCTTGGAAGCAATGGATCAATAACTTGTCATCCTTGTGGTATGCCAACATTTTCCGTACATACATATGGAGGTGAGTATTTGGGCAGGTAGATCCATTGTACTTCTCAAATTATGGCAGCTTGAATTTTGGGGGCAAAATAACTTCCGGGACTAAACACATCTCAAAAGCATCTTTTAGTCCTCGATAGTTTGCTCATTTCTCCTTCTCCTTGTCTTGAGTGCCATTAGGAAAGTGTGGTTTATTCCCCCCAAGCCTTGCCTCGGGTATGTGCGGAATGATATGGGCTTGTGGCCCAGCAGTGATGTGTGATTGGTGAACCACATGTGTAGGGTCTTCTTCAGCAGGAACCTCTTCAGCGAAAGGTGGGACATATCCTGGAGGAAGTCCGTAGGGTGGCCAATTGACCGTAGAGTATACGTGTTGCCCAGATGCACCGTGTTGATTATTACGAACGTTTGGGGTGAAACCCGGAGGATATTGGGGAGAAACAAGTTGTTCAACATCATCGGTTTTAGGATTCCCATTCCCATTTGATTCATTTTTTTGTAATGTGAGTATCATTTCCATCATCTTATTCATTTGACTTTTGAGTTCTGCTAACTCTGTATCGTTCTTTTGATTCGCCTCAAGTTCTTCCATAATCTTGACTTGCAATCGAGTCCGATAAGGGTGCTTTGGAGGCAGTTTTCCTAATTTCCATATTTTTTGAATATTTAATAAAAATTTATGAAAGATGAAGAAATGAATGAATGAATGAACGAATGATTGTGATCCAAAATTGTAAATTTTATTGCCAAATCTCCATTATTACAAAATCAAATTCCAACGAAAAAATCACAGAAAAACTCATCTAGTCATACCATTATTGCTGCAATCGCTTATTCTAAAAAAGAAAATCCTCTTTACTCCTACTTCAATAGAAATTCCCAAAATATTCCAATTCTTCCTTGATGGTGACTAAGAATTCTCGGGCCTTCCCAGGTGGTGCTTCCTCTTCAGCTTCTCTTGCCCTTTTTTGTGCTTTCCTTGCAAGTCCTTGGATATCATTAAGAAGTTGGCAGGTTTTTTGGAGAAGATCTTTGTGCTGCCCTTCAAAGTGTTGACTTCTATCACTCCAATAGACTCTATCCGCGTCCAGGGACACTTTTTCTTCTTGTAGCAAAAAAATGGTTTTGCTACTTTCCTCTAGTTTTGACTTTAAATATTTTAATTCTGAACGCATGGCTCCATTTTTTTGGTTGAGGGAAGCAATCATTTTGTTTTTCTCAGAAAGTGAAATGTCAAGGTCTGAGTATTTGTTTTTCCATCTTCGAGTTTGTTCCATCCAAGAAGACCTTCCTTTTTCAACTTGCATCTCCTCTTCAATCCTTCGCAACTTGTTATTCCATAACTCCTTAGCTTCAAGCTCTCTTTCCTTCAGTTGTTGGTACATTATCTCGTATCTTCCTTCAGCCACGGCAACATAATCAAATGGTTCATTGAAATTATGGATAGGAAGATGAGGACCTTCAACTTTAGGGGCTACAAAGCCTTTTCCGCGGTTAGCCTGCCATAGAGGATATTCGGGAGTAGTTCCTGTAGAAGATCCTTGCTTCACATATCGAACGTCTTTCCAGGCTTCAGTGGCTTCTTTGACTTTCTTGGCTACATTCTCGTCACTGTACGAGAATTCGAAATCAGCTAGACCATGGGTCATGGGGATAAATTGCTTTGACCCCAACTGTCTTCTAACTAGGGCAAGAGCATAGCCAGTAACTCCCCATGGGCCTATGAGAGGAACCCAAGGTTTATCTCCACACCTATACACTTCATAGGTATGAGACATCCAGGGAGCCATCCAAATTACTTCCTCCAAATCTAGGAAGAACATGATCCACTGATTCTTTGTCGGCATTTCAAGAGGCCATGCCGCATTACCATATTCTCTTGCTGGGTTATGAAACCCCGGTCTATACAGATTCCATTTGATCTTAGGGAAATCGAAGCATGTTAGGACGGGAAGATGACTAATCATCCAGATGGTCAAGAGCTGAGTACAACCTCGGAATCGTCCCCTTTTATTAAGCCTACAATGATTCAATGATCGGATAGTTTCCGCCAAGATGGGTATTGCTGGATTCAACTTATGCTCTATTTGCTCAAATAGTTTGACTACCTGACCATCGATTTGCCCCTTTACCTTTGGAAAGATTACTAATCCATAAATGGCAAGAGCAAACGCAATCAGCCCATGATTTGTATCTATGTTGTTTTGGACAAACTGTAAGAGATAGTGGGCATTCAGGTTACCCTTTTTATCTATCATCTGATCTTGAATTTCACAGACATGAATGTCCAACAATCTTGAGAGTATCCTTGCAGTATTTTTCCTTTCGTAAGGGAAATAGACCTTTTCTTTGGAAGGTATATCCACATTTATTATTTTGTAATACTCTTCGATCGTAGGAACCATGTCAATGTGCTTGAAGGTAAAGCATCGGAGCGAAGGATCCCAGAAGTGTAGCATAGCCTTCAACATCGGAATGTTGGGTCGGACTTGAATAAGGAACGCTATGAGCCCATATTTCTTAGCAAAGTCTTCGAACCTCCTCATTTGTTGCCAAACTTGTTTCAGAACACTCAAATCGTTTGGTTCAAAGTCAATTTTCCCTATTGCTGGCAAGGGGATAACAACTCCCTTAGGCAGGCAATCTCCTTCTTCTCGATGTATAGCTTCTGACTCTTCTATGACTTTTGACCTATCTTCAACTACAACGGACTGGGAGGACATGCCGAATTTATCCATGCTTTCGAAGAATTGGAGTAATAATATGAGATTTAGCAATAATATTACAATTTTGGACCGTGAATGCAAATGGATATGTGTAAGCAAATACGAAATAAAAGAAAACGAGGATTTATTTTTAATGCAAGCTGGTTAATTAATGCATAGCTTTAAAAGGAAATTCCAAAGACACCAAGTAATTTCTAAAGTCAAAAAGATGCAAAGGGTAGGTTCTATGACTCCCATCAACAGGTCCCCAAACTGCCCTTTGTCATGATCAATTTGATTGACAAAGGGTTTCCTATCCTTGCCCATATAAGCTTCAAGGGGAAAGGATTCAGTTTGAGCGAGGGGTTTTCATGAGCCTATACGGAGACCGAAGGTCTCTCAAGGCAACACTACTTAACCCTCTATCTAAACCTAAAAGGTGTTGGGCCCGGGTATAGGGCTTATGCATGGAAATAATAAATAATCAATAAGGCACAAGTATGTAGAAATAAAAATGAAAAACCAAACAAAAATTTTTTTTAAATCAAACAATACATAGAGACCAAAAAAAAATTATGGCTTAACCCTCAAATTTCCCCAGCGGAGTCGCCAGCTGTCGCAACCGTCCCGAAGGGCGCCGCGAAAAAATATAAAAAATAATTAATTTAATATTTAAATTAATTAAAGAGATTTGGAGTCGCCACCAATTGATTTATCCATAAAAATGGAATGGTGCAATTGGACACCTAAAAAATGGTCTGCATATCAGAGTTTGGATTAGGGGGTTGATTACGAGTAGGGAAGGTATTAGCACCCTACCACGTCCGTTCTAAGAACGGTTACCTATTTGGTCTATGTTATTTGCTTGATTAATTTGGTTTGGTTTTCAATTAAAAATGTTTATTATTTTTATTTTATATGTCCCATTTTTATCAGCATATTATCAAAGATGATAATGACTATGATAGAGAAATGGGTTGCCTATATAGCAATTTTTCTGTGGAATAAAATCAAATCCTATAACATTTGGATATAACAATGGTGACTTTAAAATTTCTATTTTAGTAAAGATTTACAGCAATAAAAAATTAGTTCTAAAATTATTTCAAATGATTTGTTTACAAAATTTCCTTTTCGATATAGATTGTGTTGCGGTAAAAAAGGTTCTAAACTTGTAAGCAAAATTATTATCTTTGAAATAATTATTTTTAATTGTTTATATTCACCATTGTTATAACGGTTAAGGATCAATGAATTTATTCACATTGATTTTAACACTAAAAAGAGATTTAACGAAATATTTACTTTGATTTTTGACATTTAGATTTAGCCAACACTCATGGCCAACTCTAATACAAAAAATATGCCTCAAGATAATTAGGTAAAATTTACGGAACCGTAACCACGGCCTTTTCCTAATATCTATCGTCGGCAACTTTAAAGTATTACTTTTACCTTAAAAGTCCAAACTTTTAATTTTTTTTAGAACCAAACCCAGCCAACACTCATGGCCAAATCCGATTGTAAAGAAATGCCTCAAGACTAATGGATAGACTTTTGTGTAACCGTCACTCCGGACATCTTCCAAATTTTTCGTCATCGGCAAAAATACTTTAATTAGCGTTGCATTAGCCTATCAATTTTTTTTAAAACGAAAAAGGAGTATAAAGCTTGGATAGTTTAGGTACTAACCCAACAATCCCTTTTTTTTTCAAGATCAATGTTAAAGCATTCACCCAAACATATTAATTCAACTAAAACTTCGCAAAGAAAACAAAACATGGAATGTTAACAAAAGTTGAAACAGTAGGCGAATACTTTCATAATTAATTGATAATGCAAGAAAAGAACCTTTGTGATTTGATTGTCTTGGCATATACCACTTGATACAGTTTTAGGATTAAAAACGAAGGAGTTCACTTAGTGAAAATAATCTTTGAATGAAGATTATTATTTTTTTTGACTAATTAGGAAAATAAATAGCGAATGAATTAGTTGGAACAACGCCGTAGAAAGCTGATTAATCAAACACTGTTATTGGTTTTACTAAACGCATAACGAACTGGTTGCTAAACTATTCATCCCAGCGGTGCGGTGATAATAACACCATAAAAAGATGAAGGCCTTTGTGATAAACAAGTAAATACAGTATAGTCCTTCAAATTTCAAAGTTCTGTTTCAACCGAATAGGATCAAAATAAACCATAAGGGCCAGAGCAAAAATGGACCGATAATAACCTCACCATCAGATAGTATCCAGTTGGAGTAAAAAAAACATTAGAACAAAATCACAATTTTAGAACTATCAGAAAGACAGATTATACACAGTATCATCACATAATTAGCAGAAAATAAAGTAATAATAAATACAAAAGGGAACCTAATTGTTGAATGCCGCCGCTACCGCCGCCATGCACCGCAACAACCACCGTACACCGCCGCTGCCGCTGTTGTTACTCTTCTCTTCTCTGTATTTTTTCGTTTTTTTTCTGTGCTTTTTCATGTTCCTTTCTTTCTTGTTGTTGCTGCTTCCTTTTTTTATAGGCCTCCAATTAACGCACGAGGTGAAGATTGAAAAGGAGAGAACCAGATTTTATGCAGGGAACCGAGGAGAAGAGAAAAAAAACCGTGGATCCCCTTCGCTGCTTGATGCGGATATGAAATAGGGGGAACACAAATTGATTGGAAAACCACAAATTGATCCGTGATTAGGAAAGGAAGAAGAAAATCTTAGGAGATGGAAATCAATAATTAATTGGAGATTGAAAAGGATTTGGGAAGCTAGGTTTTTATCTGAGAAAAAGGGGAAGAAAACAACGAAGCAGAAGCAGCGGCTGCTTGCTGCTTGCTGCACGCTGTTGAAATGAGTTAGAAAGGGGCATTAGGTTTAGGTTTTTAACATAGTTTGGGCCAAACGGCCCAAACCCCTTTTCCTTCCTTTTTTTTTTAAAACAAACCTTTTTATTTTAAAACTCTTTTTTTTTAAAACAAACCTTTTTATTTTCTATTTTAAAACTTCTTTTTTTTTAAATTCTCTTTTTTTTAAAAAAAAATAACCCAAAAAATAACTCAATACACAATAATAATACATTCAAACAAGCTTTTTATTTTTTTCAATTATAAAAAATTTGAGAATAAAAAATTTAATTAACCAAAATTTTTTTTTACCAAATAATATTTTTTTGACCCCGGACAAAATTGGGTGTCAACAAAATGTTTTTCAAATGGTTTTAAAATATTTAAAGTGCTAGAAAATAGGGAAGTTGTTTTGATCAACAATGGTGTTTTAAGTTTTCCGACGAAGAACAAAAAGTGTTTTGAGATATGAAAAGATTTTCTTATTACACGTTAATAACGTAAGCATATTTTATTTAGTACGAGGAATAATATTAAAGATGAGGGATTGGGGCAGCCGGCGGCAAAAAGGATCCGAGGAGACGATACGCTTTTAATCGCTGGACCTCAGGTGAGAGAGAAGCTTTCCGAAGACACCGTGGTAGTAGGTGATATTAGGACGTTCCGTATCAGCTCAAAGATCGGAACTTCGTGGTACTGAGTCAGTAGTATAGTGGCAATTGTTTGAATTGTGTGGCCACTTATACGAAGAGGACGAAGACCACATTATTGTGTGTGATGATTGTGTGATGTTATATAGTATGCTTTATTTACTGTTTAATTATACATGATGATATTTAAAATTGTTATTAATGTGAGCGGTATGCTGAGGGATGTCTGCTACATCCTGATAATAAAAATGAAATGAGTAGGTTCATAACAGTAAGAGACCCAAAAGAGGAAGGAATAATGACAAGTAATATAAAATGGATTAAAAAGAGGTAAAAGTGTTGAGATTAGAGAAAAGAATTAATGATAATTAGGTTGAGCCAGAGCAGGGGAAGAGTATGTTGTTGATTGAAATGAGATGTGGTATGTGTGGAACTTGGTTTTCTGAGGCTAGTGTTGAGTGAGCTTGCTCCTCCATTGGTACTCACTAAACTGATATTTTGAAAAAGGCTTTGAAAAGAGATTTTTTTTAAAGGATTTGTGAAAAGAAAATTTTGAAAAGGTTTTGAAAAGAGATTTAAAAAAAAAGAGATTTTTGAAAAGGTTTTCGAACTGAGATTTTTGAGGAAATTTTGTGAAATGATATTTTGAAAAAGTTTGTGAAACGAGATTTTTTTTTTGAAGGTTTATGAAAAGAAGTTTTCGAAAAGGGTTTACGAAATAGAACTTTTAAGAGAGTACACAAAATAATATTTTTGCGAAAGTTTATCAAAAGAGATTCTTTTTGAAAAGGTTTACAAAAGGAGATTTATTGAGAAAGAGTGTGAAAAGTGATGTGAGTTGCCGATGTGATCCCCGCTCTGTGCTATGTTGAGAAAAGAAAGGAACAACCTTGTTGAAAGATAGCGGTCGGGACTCATTGAAGGGATGTACGAAGGATGGGCCGACCATTAGGTTAATTAAAAAGATAAAAGACTTTAAAAGACTCTAATGTGACGCTCTCTTTTTAACTTGAAAATAATTAATATTTCCAAATAATTGAATACTTGCTGTAACACCCCGTAAAATTCCTCATATTAAACTAAAACACTAAAGAAACTATTTTCTTAGAAAAACATCTTGAAAGAGTAGTTCATTAAATGATTTTCTAAACTTCACGTTTTCAAAGCTAATGAATGATTTTAAAGTGATGATTTTCCAAAATAATGTCTAACATTTAGAAATTTGGTTTTTGGAAGGTTTGTATGCTCGAGATTTTTATAAAAAGTTTGTGATTTATTTTGTAATTGTGTGTGCGCATACGGTTTTGGCATGTATGAGTATGATTAGCACAAGAATTAATTAAATGAAGAAACATGAATGTGTGAATTTATGTGCATATGAATGAGTGCTATGAGATGCATGAATGCATGAATATATATATGTATGCACCGTGTAAATTGTGCATACCTATGTGTGTGTTAAGTGTATGCATGAATGTGTACCATGTGGATGAAAAATGAAATCATATGTGAATGTGTGTGCATGTCTTTCGGCCATGATAAAATATAAGGGCCACGAAGGGTGCATTCCCTTAAGCATTAAGAGAACCAAATTTAAATAGAAAAATAAGAGAAGAAATAGAAAGAGTGAGTCATGCTACTAGGGAGAGATTAGGGAAGATGACTCATGAAACCTAGTATGGACTTCCCTCCCTCCATGTGTCCCACGGTTTGACCCTCCCATGCAACAATTGGGATGGCCCAAATTACCCTTCCTTCCACCCATTAAACCGAGGTTAGAAAAGGGAATTCCCACACCCTTTCAATTGTCCTTAAACCGTGGGAGAATGTATTGGCTTTGGTTCCCATCTCATTTCTTTCCTTCCTTTTTCCTTCTCAAAAACAATTTCTCTCAAGAGCATCATCAAGCTCTTGAGACACTTAGAGAAAAGAGGGAGACCGTGAGGAGAAGAGAAGAAGGAGAGCAAAAATCCCAAAGCCCTTAAACCAAACTACTTCAATCCTCTCTCAACCACCTTCCTCATCAAGGATCAAAGAGAAAACTACCCCTAATCCTAGAAGAAGGAGAAACCGAGGCAAAACCCCAATAAGCGAAGGAGAGGAACTTGAAGATTTAAGTTAGGATTAAGGTAGAATGAGTTTTGATTAAGTGATCTTCATGTTGTAAAGGACTTTTGATGGACTTTGTCTAATTCCTTTATGTTGCATGTAATTATTTTGGAGTGATCTTGAGGTTTAAAGGTTTTGCTTGTTATTTGTATGCTTTGATCTTGCATATTGATGTGAAAAAGTTTTGATCTCTTAGTTGTGATCCTTCTTCAACACGATTTTGGTTTAAAAGTTGTGTTGAGTTCATATTTTTTTCTTTGGTTTTATCATGCATGTGGATTTGTGGCTTGATGATCCTTGTTTTCCTTTGCCTGTTCTTCTTATGTTTTGATCTTGGATTTTTGTGAATAAATGAACTCATAAATCACTAAATCAAGAGCTAAATGATTCGGCCATGAGTAGAAAATTTAGGTCTTGATGTTTTTAATTTGATCTAAGTGCTTTCATGCTATGTCTATGTTTAGAGAAGTTGAATTCTAATTTGTTCTTCACGGTTTGCTTTAGGATTTGAGTTTAAGTTTATAATTTTGTCTTGATTTTCATTTGCATGTCTTGATCTATGATTTATTTTTAAGAAAGCATAAAGCTTGAAATTAGTATGTTTAATTCAAGTATAAAGCCTTGACCTCTTGTGTGCATATCACGGTTTTTCAAAGAAAATAAGTTTAGCGAGCTTTAAAAATAATTTTTGTATAACAAGAGTTTGAATCAAGTTTTGTGTGTGTGATGATGATTCGGTTGGGGTTGGGAAAAGTAAAATGATGTTTCTATGTCATGCATGATAAGATCCATGAATTTAGACACTTGCATGTAGAAAAAAATAAATTGTAAGACCTTGTTCTCTTGCATGACATCATTTGGCCAAGTCTAGGTAGAATAGGGAATCATACTAGATCATGTTTTTCTTACATGCATGTTGAAATTTGTCTCACCTAGAAATTTATAGGTGCATGCATGTGTCTGTTTATAGAGATGAAGACCATGACATGACTCTTGATTTTATTGTGTTAAGACATTAAAATTTTGATTGCCCAAATTCTTGTGAAGCTCACGGATTTTTATAAAGAAACCAAGAAACCAAGTTTTTAGAGAATGACCTTTACCTTAATCCATGATCTATGTGCATATATGATGAATATTTGACCTTGCTTTCTCATGATGATATTCGGCCTATTCATGTTAGCTAGTCTAGGATCTCTTTTTCAATGAAATAATATAAAAGAGATAAGTATGTTTTGTGAAATTATATTAAAATAAATTGTCTTAAGGATGTGTTGTGAACCTTTATTTCCAACCGGTCCTTTATTTAAAGATAAAAGAAATAAATAAATTAAGTTAATCTTATAAAAGTGTTGTGTTTGAATGCATATATGTGTGAGAGTGTTGAAATAAAATGGAATTTCAAATGTCAAGTTGATTTATGTGAGTTAGATTGTGATGTTTGATTTATTTTCTTGGCTTTTATTCGGTTAAGTAGTTTAAATAGGTTTAGGAAGTCTAAGTGCATGAAATAAAATGTGCATGATGATTTTAGGTAAGGATATAAAGTATTTAAGGTAAAGAAAAATAAATATAAATATGTGGTTTGAAACTTGATTCAATTTGATTTATGAATGCTTGTATGCCTAAGTGCTTTGTGTAGTGAGCATGAATTATGTGTAGGATGTGTAATTGCTTTGGTGTTGATTGGATTGTTTAAGTGCTTAAAGTGTTGTTTGTTATTGTGTGTGTGTGTGGCTGCCCAAAATTGTTTTATGGTGAAAACATGAAATTTCCAAGTGCTAATTTTAAGTTAAGAAGTTATTTAAAGAAAAGGACATTTTTATAATATTATCGGAGTTTTAATAAAGTGATTTTGTAAAACTATATTTGCTGTCCTGAATTTCTAGGACGTGCCTTTTTGACTTAAAAATGTTTTCGTAAGGTTTAAAGTAAAGTTTTCAAGTGATAATTGAGTTGAGAAAAATATTAAAGTGTTTTACTTAAATATGAGGAATGATGTAGAAACGAGATTGGGGCAGTTGGCAGCTGGCAACAGAAAGGATTCGAAGAGACGGTACGCACTTCATTGCTGGACCCCAGGTGAGAGAGAAGCCTTCCTAAGACACTGTGGTAGTTAGGTGATATATTAGGACGTTCCGTATCATCTCAAAGATCGGAACTAAGTGGTTAGAGTCAGTAGTATAAGTGGCAATTGTTTGATTGTGTGGCCACTTATACGAAGGTGACAAAGACCACAATGTTATTGTGTGATGTTGTGTGCATGCTGTTATTTACTATACTCATTACTGTTGATTGAAATGAGTGAATGGATGATGGACGTCTGTTACGTCCTGAATAAGGAAATGAAATTAACGAAATTGAAAGTAAAGTTATAAGTATGAGAGAATAACAATGATAAGATACAATGAGAAAGGAATGATGATTGGAAACAAAGTATGTGTTGGAAAAGAGAGATAAGAGTTGAGAGTGGGGAAAGAGTTGAATGATAATGATGAGGAATCGAGCCAGAGCTGGGAAGAGTGATGTTGATATGAGGAGTGATTTGAGTGGATCTGGGCTCCTTGGTTTTGGTTTTAGTCTGGGACTAGTGTTGAGTTGAGCCTGCTCCTCCATTAGCGCTCAGCAAAGTGGAAAAAAATTCTGAAAAGGTTTTTAAGAAATGGTTTTTGAAAAAGGTTTTCGAAAAGCAGTTTTTGAAAAGGTTTTGAGAAGAGCTTCTTGAAAAGATTTTTGAAAAGAAATTTTTAGAAACAAGTTGGTGAAAAGGAAGTCTTTTGGAAATGTTTTGAAAAGAGGTGTAGTATAAAAAGTGTTTTCAGAAAAGTTTTTGAAAGGAAAATGTTGGGTAAGGTTGTGAAAAGAGATTTTGTAAAGAATGGTGAGAAGAGAATTTTAGAAAAGGTTTTGTGAAGAGAAATTCTTTTGAAAGTATTTATGAAATGAGGCTTTGTGTGAAAGTTTATAAAATGGTACTTTGAGATAATCTTGAACAGATTGTTTGAGAAAAGATTTTGAAATGAGATGATTGTGAGAAAGGGAAATGTTGAGAAAGTTTGAGATATGAGATGTGAGATTGTGATGTGATCCCAGCTCTGTGCTATGTGAGTTTTGAGAAAGAGAAAGATTGTGCAAAGTTAGTGGTCGGGACTCATTGAAGGGATGCACGAAGGGTGAGCCGACTATTAGGTTAATTAAAAAGATAAAAGACTCTTAAAAGACATTAACAGCGAACGTGGTGAGATATGAGAGTTAACCCGAAGTAGTGGAGAGGAAGGAACGATAAGTATCTGCGGATACTTAGGACGAGATTGCATTAGGGGAGGACGATGACGGTGAAACGTCAAGAAGTCTAGAGTATTGTTGTAGACAGAACGAACTCCATAAGTGGTGCACTAACGTGGTGGGGACTGGGTCTAATACCGTGGTAAGTTCTGTGCGCGCACTACAACAATACTGTCGCCCCCTAGATTGCAAATCGAGGACAGTGAGAGGGACTGGAACGGGGCATTGTGTTTTGCCACTGCGAGGCAGTGTGCCATGATTATTACGAATTGATATTATTGAGGCTGGGCCTCCTGGTCAGGGACCATTTATGTGTTGTGACAGTTGTCGTGCCCGCGTGGTAAAGGTCATGTACTCCTGTTTGCTTCCGACTAGGTGATGGATGGCCGAGGAGATGTAGGCTTGAGATGTGAGTGCTAACTACGAAAGAAACGAGTACCTCGATGATCCTTTAACTTCCCCGATCGTCGATGGTTATAATTCGATAAGACATCTTAATTAAAGGTTCATAATTATAAGAATAAGAGTTCAAGAAGTATGAAGAGTGAGGAAGAGATTGAGAATGGAAGTGTGGAAAAGAGATTAAATTTCATGAGAAGGGTATGAAAGGAAAGTGGAGAAGTATGAAATAATTAATAATGAACAAATATAAGATGGGGTATCAAGTATTATTGAGGGTGATAGTGTGTTTGCATGTTATCTTGTGTGCATGCTGTGTATTGTTGTGTGTGTCCTATTATTTTGCCTACCGTAATACCACACCGTCGACGTTACGCGTCCGGATCGCTTACTCTCTCCTGTTCGTTGGTACATCGGTGTCGCTGGTATCCCAACGGGCAGATGGAATGTTGTATGGATGTCACCACATGGAGTAAGTATGGAAGAGGATGGAAGCGAACCGCAAGGGGTTGGGTATGGATCGGCCATGCTCAGATCGTGATCCCCGACCCAGAGCATCAACTGAGCGGAGCTGATTTGGGGCCACTCCTGAGACAAGTCAACGTGCGAGGATACAAGAACTACAAGGAGAAGGCATAGTATGAGAAGCAGTGAAATTATACTACCAGAGGCGAAGGAAAGCTGGGGCTCGATAACACAGTAGGGACTGTAACCCGAGGGGCATCATCCTCGGGAAAGAAGAAAGGACACAAGAAGAAGGAGGACCTTCATCCGATTGCTTTCAATAGGGTAGTTGAAAAATAGCATGGTTAGTTTAGATGGAAGTGAATGTGTTGTGTTAAGGATTACCTGAGCGATGGTATGCTGATGTAACTTAACTTATTCTAAACCTGCCCGATTTATCACATCTTTGTGAGAAATGTTTAATGAATTCTTTTGATAAAGTGCAAAGGTCTATTTTAAAAATGAAACCCAACCGTTTTCCCTAACAAATGATTTGGAAACCTGGATGAGTAAAGATTTGTTATAGTAACAACTCGGTTTTCGAAAGAAAGCGTTGGAGTACATCAAGAACCTTTCCATAATGACTTCAAACACTCCAACCATGTTTTAATTTAAAAAAAAAATTTGGCCTCACTTTTGCAACATTAGTGAATAAAAAGTCAATTGTTTTGGTTTTCGAAAATCGGGCTGTTACACTTGCTATCAAAATTTGAGCTAGAAAATTTTTCTCCTTTTTAGAAATAGTACTTGCTCGTTCATAAACCCTTTTGAACATAAACCATTTTGAAAGTTCGGCTTAACAATATCTTAGTTTCGAAAAGGCTCTCGAGATAACATTTCCTTAACTATAGAAAATACTCTTCATAGTTAATATTAAAACATACTATTTGCCTCTCGAGTTGAAGTTGAATATATAAAGCATAAACTTATCGCCGAATCCTTTCTCAATAGAAATCAGAGTTCGCGGAAGTAAAAGTAATACTTATGGGGCACTGTTGAGATAAAGAAACATCATATATATATAAGTCATAATATAAACCCCATCAGTACAGTCAGTAGCAAGTGATAAAAAGTCGAGATAGCAAGTTTTGATGAAACATATACAGACCAGCTGCATAAAATAAAAGCTCACTCTAAGACCTCTCAGATATATACAACATATATAACAAAATCCAAAATAGAAGTCCCAGAGCAAGTCATCCGTGTCCCCAGCAGCTCCTCAGATCCTCCACAGCTCTATCCCTAGGATCTAGGATCCAAAACATCTACGCTATGCAGGCTCCTATGAACCAGCGGGTCCACCTCTAGCAGAAACAGTCGGCTCAACATGCACCTCTTCCTCGCTCTCATCCTCCACAGGGTCCTCCTCGACCTCGCCCGACTGTGCAGAGACCCCACCATTGGGTCTAAGGTCTGTAGAAGCAGTCCTATCCAAGTCAGTCAGACCAGGAGAATGAGTCTCCTCAGTAACAACTCTATTGGAGGAAGGATGGGAACGAGTGGCAGCTCTAAAACGAAAACTATGAAAACGACGCATAGGTCGAGCCGGGGGTGGTCCTCTATATGTATAAAAAGGTGGAACATGCATAGTGTAGACTAAGGGAATCCTAAATCGACGAGGTCGCACTCGCACCAGAGGGTTAGGGTGGTAGAGAGTGATCTCAACCTCCCCCTCAAAAGTGGCACGGTGCTCCTCATACGTCCATATACCGCTAGGGATAGGGCGTATCTCGATGCAAGCTAGGTATCTGGCCATCACCTAAACAGGGCACAGGGAGTAAGTATACACATATACATAATTGATAAAGACTAAAATTACAATCACAAGTATATCATGGACAGATCATAATGCAAATACATATGAGCACACCAGTTTTCAACATTATAACTCTTATAATGCAAGTGGCATGATGTATGATTTTCTATCCACAACTGAGGCCTCTAAAAGTCCATCTTGGACGTCTATCCAATACACCCTTGTGTTCCCGGAACACCGACATTTGTTCCCAGAACATAATGCCGAACCATACTTGGATAATAAGCATCACTCCCGGAGTGTGCACCACGTTCCCAGAACGCATACGTTCCCAGAACGCATAAAAACCAGGTCCCGGACACTGGCCGCATATCTATAATGTGTCATCAAGTAGGTTATAATTTGGTACTCCCGGAGTACCCTCCTCATATTCCCAGAATATGATAAACGTTCCTACCAACCAGACTTCCAGTCTATATGGATGCACAAATATCAGGGTTGGTTTTATCTTTACATTAATTAATGTGATTTAGAAATATTCCAATTTCCCTTTTGAATGATTTATTTGAGGCATACACTTTGGCATAAAATTCTCCTTTGAATTTTCTCAAAACATGCCCTTAAACTTAGATTAGGTAAAACAAAGTCAATGGTATTCAAAAACTTAACTTTTTATTTTTCAGATTCAGGTACTAACCGGTTATAGTCTCAGGCTAACCGGTTAGAATTACAGACCTGAACTGTTTACCATTGTAATTCAGAAAAACCCTTTTTCTTGAATTTACTACCCAATCCATAAACAAATTAAACATTGTTTTATGCCTCAACAATCACAGTTTCCATCATTCAAAAGTCCAAATCACATTTTTGTTTTCCATAAAGCATAATTTCCTCTCGAAATTATTCCATTGAATTAAGGTATAAACCCCTTACCCTTAAATCTGAACCAAGAGAGTATTGTCACCTCACTTTCAGATTCTTTTCAGTGAATTTAGGGTATAGATTTGAGTAAAATTAGTGAAACTTCAGGACTGTTTTATAAAATGATTTTCTTTTGAAATTCTGCAGTGTCTAACCGGTTACGAATATCGAGTAACCGGTTAGATTATGCAGTCAGTCCTTCAAAATAAGGGTTTTAACACATCATTTTCTTTAATTCTCAAATCTAACCAAATTCCATCATTCAACCAGGTTCATATACCTTAACCAAACATGTTTCATCACAGAAACAAATTCAAAGTGCATGCATCAAGCTTTTTGCATCAAATTGCATAAAAATTCACATAAACACAATTTAATACAACAAAACTTATAATAGGCATTCAAATTCAGAATTCAGCTTCCATATACTTTGCATGCATCAATATAAAGTTGCTCAAAACCACAGTGAGCAAAACTTTGGCCTCCAAGCCTTTGTGCCATATTGCACATAATGCCCTTTTTGAGTTTTGTTAACTCAAATCCTAAATCACTTGAATTTTAGTCTAAATCTAGTATAAGGTAGACTTCTCCCATACCTTAAGACTGAGTTTGATGAAGATTAACACAGAAATTGAAGAAACTCCACAGATTTCTCACAAACCCAAGGTTCTGTTCTCAGCCACGAATTCCACCAACAGGGTCCAAAGACCAGAAGTTTTGACATAGCAAATGGCCAAAGAAATTGGGGAAAACCATTAGGACTCAAAATAGGTAACATGCACTAGGAAATATAAAAGATTGGAGGCTTAATGGTGGCTATACTTACCCAAAATCAGATCTGGAATTCAGCTTCCAGAACAGAAAAACACAGAACTCAGACTTCAATTCCTAGCTTCCAAGGTTGATTCCTCCTTCGACACGAACACTCAGCTCTCAAATCTTATATCAATGGAAAGCCCATGATTCAAGCTTTCCAGAAGTGTGTGTTTTGCTCTCTAACACTCAAGGACTGAAACGAATTTCTCAGAATGAAAATGAAACCCTAATCTTGCCCTCTTCAACATAGATCAACAAACCAACCCCCAAAACCTCAGAAAACCCGCAATTTATAGACAAATTAGGGTTGCATGCAGGTTGACGCGTGTGATCCCACTAATTTCAGGCTATAATCGTGGCGAATTTGGGATTAATCAAGTGATTACTCATCAAAATCCACTAACCCAGTTTCTGGGTTCATCGTCTAACCGGTTACAGGGCATTACTAACCGGTTAGATTAGTACAAAATTTAAAAATTAATATTTTTAAATCTTTCCCTCCAAGAACCTTTTCAATATTACCTTTTAGTCCTCATCCAGGGACCAAAATGCAATATCCTTATATTTTGCATTTATTTGCCCTATAAAAATATTTCAACTTATTTTTATATTTAAGGCTAATTAAATACAAAATATAAACTTGGAAAATTTCTATAAATTAATAATAAAACTTTTTATTATTAATTTCCTATTATTCGGGAGACGAAAATTAGGGGTGTTACACTACTCCCCCACTTAAAAGGAATTTCGTCCCCGAAATTCTAGTTTACAAAAACAACTCCGGATACTCTTGACGCATCTTCTCTTCTAATTCCCATGTGGCTTCTGATACGTCAGCATTTTCCCATATGACCTTTACCAAAGGTATCTCCTTTCCCCTGAGCTGCTTAACTTCACGATCTTCTATCTGAACTGGTCTGGTCTCAAAGGTCACGTTTTCCTTTAGAGTTAGATCGTCAGGTTGGAGTTTTAGAATAACTGATGGATCATGCACGTACTTCTTTAATTGCGAAACGTGAAAGACGTTGTGAAAATTGGATAAAGAGGGTGGTAAAGCTAGTTGGTAAGCAACAGGACCAACTCTTTTAAGAATTTGGTATGGACCTACACACTTAGGCGAAAGCTTTCGGGTTCTCAAAGCTCTACTGATTTCTTTCATCAGAACTATCCGAAGGAACACATGATCGCCCTCAGAAAACTCTAATGGTTTTCTCCTCTTATCCGCATAACTCTTCTGCCGACTCTGAGCCGCTTTCATCTTTGCCTGAACCATCTTAATCTTCTCAGATGTTTCCTGTATCATTTCTGGTCCAACCATCAAGTTCTCCCCCACTTGGAACCAACATAGAGGGGTTTGGCATTTCCTTCCATACAACGCCTCAAACGGTGCCATTCCAATGCTCGCATGATGTAACATCCTCAATTTTCTATTCCATTTAGAAGTGTGATTCGTGTTAGTGTTATAGTCGCTTAGAATTGTTTAGAATCGTTTAAGATTGGTTAGACTTGTTAAGGATTAGGAAATTGGTTGAGTGTAAGTTGGATTGAGTTAGAAATAGGTTAGATTGTGTTTATAGTGTAGATTTAGGTGTTAAGTTATGTTAGGAAGAGTTATGGAAGCCTAAGAGTCTTAGAAGAGTGAAAGAAAGCCTTTTTGCACTACATTAATCGATTAATAAGGGCATTAATCGAGTAGAATTTAAGCACCTTTCGGTATTACTCGAGTAAGAGATCAGATTAATCGATTAGATTTTTTTGCCCTTTCGGCATTAATCGAGTAATGGTCTCGTTACTCGATTAATGGGTCGAATTAATCGAGTAACACCTGCAGATAAACTGAAAATCGCGTGTTTCAGAAATCAGTTTCAGCAGCACTTCTCTCTCATGCTACTCGAGTTCCTCTACTTGCTCTCCTAGGGTTTTCAATTTCTACCCATAATCTTCCAAGTTCCACCCAATAATTAACCCAAATCAAACACCCATCATTCCTACACTAATTTCCAACCCTCCAATCTTTCAATTTCTCTCTCTTTTCATTTTCCCCCAAATCACCATGAACCCTAACTATGTGCATGACTTGGGTTGAAGTCTTCTAGCTATCAAGGGCTTGGTATTGAGCTTAAGAGTAAAGGCTAAGGAGCTAGGGCTTGGATTGGAGCTATTCTCTAGGATTGGGAAGGTTCTCCTCTACCCTCAAAGAGGTAAGGGGGTTTAACTTGGGTTTTGGCCTAGGGGAAGTGTTAGAAACTAGTAATTGGTACTTAGTTAGGTGTGTTTGGTAGTTGGGTGCAAGTAGAATTAAGGGGGAATTATTAGTTTCATAGACTCTAGGTTTGATGAATTTTAGTATGTAATTATTGAAGTGTTTAATGTTTTGATTAAATTGTAATTGATGATTTTGACTTTTATATATGTGTGAAATGTTTGCTAATTATGAGCTTAATATGTTGTTAGACATAACTTAGGGGCAAGTAATTTCCAAGTGAGAGGAACCACCCTAAGACGATTTTTATAAAATAAAAAGGGTTCCGTTCTCAATTGGAGGGTACTTGGTGGTCAAGCATGCATGGTGTAAAGGGGACGTTAGTTGTAGGGGAAAAAAACACACGTCTTTTGATTGATGAGGACAAAAGTAAATTATAGGAATTATTATAGAGAACCTCGATCTTGCACAGGACATGGGTTTGATTCCCATGTTGCGGATCGGTTCTATGCAAACTATAGGAATTCCATTTACTTTGGTTTCTTTGGGCCAGTCGAGGGTGATTTCTGCTAAAGCCTGGTTTGGACAAATCAACCCAAATCGCATGAGGGACCTTCCTAAGTGGAGGTGAAGTGTTGTGCAAGCGGATATGAGGGACCTCCCTAAGTAGGAGGCGAAGTATCCAACTATAGGTTGAGAAATGCTTACTCCTGGTCGGTTTTTCCCCAGAGTGGAGGGTGTATGTGAGAGTATGGAATTGTAAATGAAAAGGAAAAGAATGTAAAGTGTAAAGTGTAAAGTGTCTAGTGAAAGTGAAAGTGTCAAAGGAGAATTGCATAAGTGGATTAGTTCACCAAATCCGATCAAATTGTTTAAATAAACCGGAATGAAATATATTGTGAAAGGTCGGATTTGTGAACTAAGTTCGTAACGGTGTGACGTGCATAACATACATACATGGTCGCATAACACATTATTGTTTTCTATTGTGCATTGTTTTACCTTAAGGGTTGTCTGGTTAAGTTATGCCATCGAGTGCTTGGATATGTACGTGCTTACCTAAGTCTTATTATTATTTTCTAATGTTTTCTCTATTCTAAGCTTGAGTTACTCACCCTTTACATGTTGACATTTTAGGTACGCATACTGAGGATCCACCGACTGTTCCCTCTGCCGAGGACCCCTACGCTCCCCTTGATGGAGTGTAGACCCCTTTCATGCATTGGACTCTTCGCATTATATAGTTGTTTATTTTGATGCGCTCTCTCTCTCTTTCTGTCATTTTGGGATGTCTATATTATTATGACTTGTAAGGGTTGCGAGGGTGGCTAATCATCCACCTTTTTGATGTAAATGTGGTGGCTTAATCCGCAACCTCTTTTGGGATTTATAACAACTTTATGAACTTGTAAAATAATTACTTTTGATGATGTCTATGACTTATTCTAGTGAGCGTAAGTGATGAAGTATAAAGAAATTATGCTATTCTGGATTCTGACAGGTTATATGTATGTATATTAGTATTTGGGAAAGTCCGGATTACAAACAAAACCTTGCAAAAAAATTTTAAATTTCCGAATTATATTAAAATATAAAGATAAAATTTAAGGATGTTACACATGATAGCTGTTGTTGTATGTGAATTCGGCAAGAGGTAACACTTGATCCCAACTTCCTTGTTCTTCAAGTGCACAAGCTCTCAACACATCTTCCAAAGATTGAATCGTTCTCTCTGTCTGGCCATCCGTCTGTGGATGATACGCAGAACTCAGTTTCAATCTTGTTCCCATAGCCTCATGCAAACTTTTCCAGAATTGCGACAAAAATCTGGGATCTCGGTCCGACACAATACTCGAAGGCACTCCGTGAAGACGAACTACCTCCTTGATATAGATCTGGGTAAGCTTGTTCAAAGGATAACGCCTATTTATCGGAATAAAATGCGCAGACTTGGTTAACCTATCTACAACTACCCAAATTGCATCATGATTTGCTGCTGTCCTTGGCAAACCAGACACAAAATCCATTGAGATGCTATCCCACTTCCACTGGGGAATCCTCAAAGGTTGTAACTGTCCTCCCGGTTTATGATGTTCTACCTTAGCTTTCTGAAAAATCAAGCACGCCGCTACGTATTCCGCAACATCCTTTTTCAATCCAGACCACCAAAACATCTTTTTCAAGTCTTGATACATTTTGGTTGATCCAGGATGCATACTCATCCGACTCTTATGGGCTTCGTCGAGAATCAATCTTCTAACTTCCTGATCTCTTGGTATACAAATCCTTGTCCTGAAACGAAGGATTCCATCCTGCCCAATCTTGAAATCAGGTTCCCTTCCCTATGAACCTAGTTTCATATTTTCCATCAATTCTTCGTCTGCTCGTTGCAATTCCCGAATTCTTTCCAAGAACTCGTTTGTAATATGCAACATCCCCAACTTGATACTTGATGGCTCCACTTGTGTCAACAAGCTCAAGTCTCTGAATTCCTCAATCAACGCTGCTTCCTTAACCACCATCGCACTTATGTGGATTGCTTTCCGACTCAAAGCATCTGCAACCACATTTGCTTTACCCGGATGATAGTGGAGTTTAAAGTCATAGTCTTTCAAAAACTCCATCCATCTTCTTTGCCTCATGTTCAACTCTTTCTGGTCGAACAGATATTTCAAACTCTTATGGTCACTAAATACTTGGAATGTAGTGCCATAGAGATGATGTCTCCATATCTTTAAGGCAAACACGATCGCAGCCAATTCTAAATCGTGTGTCGGGTAATTCACTTCATGATTCTTCAATTGTCGCGATGCATAAGCCACTACTCTTCCTTCTTGCATCAATACACAACCCAGTCCTTGCTTAGATGCATCACAGTACACTTCAAAACTCTTGTGAGGATCAAGTAAGATTAACACAGGAGACGATGTTAACCTTTCCTTCAACTCACGGAAGCTAACTTCGCACCGATCGTCCCACACGAATGGTTGATCTTTCCGAGTCAACTTAGTCAAAGGCAGTGCAATCTTAGAAAATCCTTCTATGAACCGACGATAGTATCCAGCCAGCCCTAAGAAACTTCTCACCTCCGTCACGGTCTTAGGCTGTTCCCAACTTAGTACCGAACTTACTTTTGCTGGATCCACCGCAATTCCTTCTTTAGAGATTACATGCCCCAAAAACTTCACTTCGTTCAACCAAAACACACACTTCATAAGTTTGGCATATAATTGCTTCTCCTTCAGGACTTTCAACACAATCCTAAGATGCTCTTCATGCTCTTCCGGATTTTTAGAATAGACCAGAATATCATCAATGAATACCACCACAAATAGATCCAAATATGGTCTAAAGATCTGGTTCATATAATCCATGAAAATAGCAGGTGCATTAGTCAACCCAAACGGCATCACAACATACTCATAATGACCGTATCGAGATCGAAATGCAGTCTTGGGTATATCCTCCTCCTTTATCCTGATCTGATGATAACCCGATCTCAGATCAATCTTGGAGAATACTGCAGCTCCCCTAACCTGGTCCATAAGGTCATCAATCCTTGGCAAAGGATACTTGTTCTTAATAGTGACCTTATACAACTGCCTGTAATCCACACACATCCTGATACTCCCGTCTTTATTCTTTACAAATAGTAATGGAGCTCCCCAAGGCGAAACGCTTGGCCTGATCATCTGTTTTTGCAGCAACTCCTCTATCTGCTTCTTCATTTCTACCATTTCTGGTGGTGCCATCCTATAAGGAGCAATAGAGATGGGACCAGCTCCAGGGACTAAATCAATCCCAAACTCTATCTCTCGCTTCGGAGGTAATCCTGGTATCTCTTCAGGAAATACTTCCGGAAATTCCTTCACCACCGGAATCTCCTCGATCGGCATCGACTCTTCTTCTTCAGAAGCCGAGAATAAACACATATAATCTTCCGGTTCAAGGGTCCTATATTGAATTGTCTTTTCCTCACAATTGATGATCACTTGGTTCTTCATCAACCAATCCACCCAAGATCACATCCAATTGTAACTTAGGAAGACAAACCAAAGCTACCTTAGAAAGACGACCCAGAATTTCTACATTACACCCTAAACAGACTTTAGCGGTAAAGATCGGTATTCCCGTAGGGGTATCTATACTAAGATAGCAGGGTGAATTAGAAAAAACAAGATTCAGCCTATTCACACATTCAGGAGAAACAAAAGAATGTGTAGCTCCAGAATCAAACATGATCATGCAAGGTTGGTTATTAAGCAGAAAGTTACCTTGCACGAGATTCGGGGTTTGGGTTGCTTCACTACCACTCAGGGTAAATACTCTTCCTTGCACCACAGGCTTGCCAGCCGATCCCTTTGCATCTCCCTTTTCAGATTCTTGGCACTCACGAGCAAAGTGACCTTGCTTTCCACACTTGAAACATCCTCCTGTGGACCAGAAAAACTGACCATGATGATAACGCCTACACTTCTCGCAATAAGGAGCATTATCGCGAGATTTTTTCTTGTTATCCATCACCGCCTTGCCCTTACCCTTGTTCTTAGAATATGGACCATTATTCCGATGATCAAACTTCTTCTTCCTCTGTGGTCCATAGTTCTGTCCAACCCCCTTCACTTGACTTCTAATCAATTCAGCCTTCTTATCATCTTCATACATTCTGCACATATCCACTAGTGCAGGGAAACTTTGAATCCTTTGATAACTGAAAATAGACTTCAGTTCCGGCCTTAGTCCACCTTCAAACTTAACATACTTACTCCTTTCGTCAGGGTTATTTAAGTAATAGGGAGAGTACTTCATCAGCTCCTCGAATCTGGAAGCATACTCCCCTACACTCATATCCCCCTGCTTCAATTTCATGAATTCCACTTCCTTCTTTCTCCGCAAATCTTCTGGAAAATATTTATTAAGAAACTTCTCCATAAATACTCCCCAGTTGATTGCCCTCCTTTCAAAATTCAGCAATTGGACAGTGTGATCCCACCATTTTTCAACTTCTCCGTGAAGCATGTAAACTGCATAGGTCACCTTCTGTTCATAAGAACACTCCAGAGTTCGGAAAATCTTGTTAATCTCATACAACCACTTGTTCGCCTCGTCAGGTTTATATCCTCCCTCGAACCTTGGTGGGTTGCACTTTCTAAACTCCGACAGAGTCTTAGCATCCTGATTCGCAATATTGCCAGCAGATGGGTTACCAGCTCGCCCTTGAGATGGTTGTTGTCTCTGCTGCTGCTGCATGCCTTCCAGCACGGTCGTGATTCGTTCTAACATTTCATTAGTAATATTTCTATTCCGGGTTGCCATAGAAAGACCTGCACTATGGGCTTTGGGTTACTAAAAAGGTCTTTAAAACATAAATACTACTAACTTACTCAAAATATATTCAATCAACATTGAATACCATACTTAGCTGCATCTTCGGCCATGAGGGACAGGACCAATGCTCTGATACCACCGAAGGGTGTGACGCTCTCTTTTTAACTTGAAAATAATTAATATTTCCAAATAATTGAATACTTGCTATCAAAATTTGAGCTAGAAAATTTTTCTCCTTTTTAGAAACTAGTACATGCTCGTTCATTAACCCTTTTGAACATAAACCATTTTGAAAGTTCGGCTTAACAATATCTTAGTTTCGAAAAGGCTCTCGAGATAACATTTCCTTAACTATAGAAAATACTCTTCATAGTTAATATTAAAACATATTATTTGCCTCTCGAGTTGAATTTGAATATATAAAGCATAAACTTATCGCCGAATCCTTTCTCAATAGAAATCAGAGTTCGCGGAAGTAAAAGTAATACTTATGGGGCACTGCTGAGGTAAAGAAACATCATATATATATAAGTCATAATATAAACCCCATCAGTACAGTCAGTAGCAAGTGATAAAAAGTCGAGATAGCAAGTTTTGATGAAACATATACAGACCAGCTGCATAAAATAAAAGCTCACTCTAAGACCTCTCAGATATATACAACATATATAACAAAATCCAAAATAGAAGTCCCAGAGCAAGTCATCCGTGTCCTCAGCAGCTCCTCAGATCCTCCACAGCTCTATCCCTAGGATCTAGGATCCAAAACATCTACGCTATGCAGGCTCCTATGAACCAGCGGGTCCACCTCTAGCAGAAACAGTCGGCTCAACATGCACCTCCTCCTCGCTCTCATCCTCCACAGGGTCCTCCTCGACCTCGCCCGACTGTGTAGAGACCCCACCACTGGGTCTAAGGTCTGCAGAAGCAATCCTATCCAAGTCAGTCGGACCAGGAGAATGAGTCTCCTCAGTAACAACTCTATGGGAGGAAGGATGGGAACGAGTGGCAGCTCTAAAACGAAAACTATGAAAACGACGCATAGGTCGAGCCGGGGGTGGTCCTCTATATGTATAAAAAGGTGGAACATGCATAGTGTAGACTAAGGGAATCCTAAATCGACGAGGTCGCACTCGCACCAGAGGGTTAGGGTGGTAGAGAGTGATCTCAACCTCCCCCTCAAAAGTGGCACGGTGCTCCTCATACGTCCATATACCGCTAGGGATAGGGCGTATCTCGATGCAAGCTAGGTATCTGGCCATCACCTAAACAGGGCACAGGGAGTAAGTATACACATATACATAATTGATAAAGACTAAAATTACAATCACAAGTATATCATGGACAGATCATAATGCAAATACATATGAGATCACCAGTTTTCAACATTATAACTCTTATAATGCAAGTGGCATGATGTATGATTTTCTATCCACAACTGAGGCCTCTAAAAGTCCATCTTGGACGTCCATCCAATACACCCTTGTGTTCCCGGAACACCGACATTTGTTCCCAGAACATAATGCTGAACCATACTTGGATAATAAGCATCACTCCCGGAGTGTGCACCACGTTCCCAGAACTTATATGTTCCCAGAACGCATAAAAACCAGGTCCCGGACACTGGCCACATATCTATAATGTGTCATCTAGTAGGTTATAATTTGGTACTCCCGGAGTACCCTCCTCATATTCCCAGAATATGATAAACGTTCCTACCAACCAGACTTCCAGTCTATATGGATGCACAAATATCAGGGTTGGTTTTATCTTTACATTAATTAATGTGATTTAGAAATATTCCAATTTCCCTTTTGAATGATTTATTTGAGGCATACACTTTGGCATAAAATTCTCCTTTGAATTTTCTCAAAACATGCCCTTAAACTTAGATTAGGTAAAACAAAGTCAATGGTATTCAAAAACTTAACTTTTTATTTTTCAGATTCAGGTACTAACCGGTTACAGTCTCAGGCTAACCGGTTAGAATTACAGACCTGAACTGTTTACCATTGTAATTTAGAAAAACCCTTTTTCTTTAATTTACTACCCAATCCATAAACAAATTAAACATTGTTTTATGCCTCAACAATCACAGTTTCCATCATTCAAAAGTCCAAATCACATTTTTGTTTTCCATAAAGCATAATTTCCTCTCGAAATTATTCCATTGAATTAAGGTATAAACCCCTTACCCTTAAATCTGAACCAAGAGAGTATTGTCACCTCACTTTCAGATTCTTTTCAGTGAATTTAGGGTATAGATTTGAGTAAAATTAGTGAAACTTCAGGACTGTTTTATAAAATGATTTTCTTTTGAAATTCTGCAGTGTCTAACCGGTTACGAATATCGAGTAACCGGTTAGATTATGCAGTCAGTCCTTCAAAATAAGGGTTTTAACACATCATTTTCTTTAATTCTCAAATCTAACCAAATTCCATCATTCAACCAGGTTCATATACCTTAACCAAACATGTTTCATCACAGAAACAAATTCAAAGTGCATGCATCAAGCTTTTTGCATCAAATTGCATAAAAATTCACATAATCACAATTTAATACAACAAAACTTATAATAGGCATTCAAATTCAGAATTCAGCTTCCATATACTTTGCATGCATCAATATAAAGTTGCTCAAAACCACAGTGAGCAAAACTTTGGCCTCCAAGCCTTTGTGCCATATTGCACATAATGCCCTTTTTGAGTTTTGTTAACTCAAATCCTAAATCACTTGAATTTTAGTCTAAATCTAGTATAAGGTAGACTTCTCCCATACCTTCAGACTGAGTTTGATGAAGATTAACACAGAAATTGAAGAAACTCCACAGATTTCTCACAAACCCAAGGTTCTGTTCTCAGCCACGAATTCCACCAACAGGGTCCAAAGACCAGAAGTTTTGATATAGCAAATGGCCAAAGAAATTGGGGAAAACCATTAGGACTCAAAATAGGTAACATGCACTAGGAAATAGAAAAGATTGGAGGCTTAATGGTGGCTGTACTTACCCAAAATCAGATCTGGAATTCAGCTTCCAGAACAGAAAAACACAGAACTCAGACTTCAATTCCTAGCTTCCAAGGTTGATTCCTCCTTCGACACGAACACTCAGCTCTCAAATCTTATATCAATGGAAAGCCCATGATTCAAGCTTTCCAGAAGTGTGTGTTTTGCTCTCTAACACTCAAGGACTGAAACGAATTTCTCAGAATGAAAATGAAACCCTAATCTTGCCCTCTTCAACATAGATCAACAAACCAACCCCCAAAACCTCAGAAAACCCGCAATTTATAGACAAATTAGGGTTGCATGCAGGTTGACGCGTGTGATCCCACTAATTTCAGGCTATAATCGTGGCGAATTTGGGATTAATCAAGTGATTACTCATCAAAATCCACTAACCCAGTTTCTGGGTTCATCGTCTAACCGGTTACAGGGCATTACTAACCGGTTAGATTAGTACAAAATTTAAAAATTAATATTTTTAAATCTTTCCCTCCAAGAACCTTTTCAATATTACCTTTTAGTCCTCATCCAGGGACCAAAATGCAATATCCTTATATTTTGCATTTATTTGCCCTATAAAAATATTTCAACTTATATTTATATTTAAGGCTAATTAAATACAAAATATAAACTTGGAAAATTTCTATAAATTAATAATAAAACTTTTTATTATTAATTTCCTATTATTCGGGAGACGAAAATTAGGGGTGTTACACTACTCCCCCACTTAAAAGGAATTTCGTCCCCGAAATTCTAGTTTACAAAAACAACTCCGGATACTCTTGATGCATCTTCTCTTCTAATTCCCATGTGGCTTCTGATATGTCAGCATTTTCCCATTTGACCTTTACTAAAGGTATCTCCTTTCCCCTGAGCTGCTTAACTTCACGATCTTCTATCTGAACTGGTCTGGTCTCAAAGGTCAGGTTTTCCTTTAGAGTTAGATCGTCAGGTTGGAGTTTTAGAATAACTGATGGATCATGCACATACTTCTTTAATTGCGAAACGTGAAAGACGTTGTGCAAATTGGATAAAGAGGGTGGTAAAGCTAGTTGGTAAGCAACAGGACCAACTCTTTTAAGAATTTGGTATGGACCTATACACTTAGGCGAAAGCTTTCGGGTTCTCAAAGCTCTACTGATTCCTTTCATCAGAACTATCCAAAGGAACACATGATCGCCCTCAGAAAACTCTAATGGTTTTCTCCTCTTATCCGCATAACTCTTCTGCCGACTCTGATCCGCTTTCATCTTTGCCTGAACCATCTTAATCTTCTCAGATGTGTGCTGTATCATTTATGGTCCAACCATCAAGTTCTCCCCCGCTTGGAACCAACATAGCGGGGTTTGGCATTTCCTTCCATACAACGCCTCAAACGGTGCCATTCCAATGCTCGCATAATGTAACATCCTCAATTTTCTATTCCATTTAGAAGTGTGATTCGTGTTCGTGTTATAGTCGCTTAGAATTGTTTAGAATCGTTTAAGATTGGTTAGACTTGTTAAGGATTAGGAAATTGGTTGAGTGTAAGTTGGATTGAGTTAGAAATAGGTTAGATTGTGTTTATAGTGTAGATTTAGGTGTTAAGTTATGTTAGGAAGAGTTATGGAAGCCTAAGAGTCTTAGAAGAGTGAAAGAAAGCCTTTTTGCACTACATTAATCGATTAATAAGGGCATTAATCGAGTAGAATTTAAGCACCTTTCGGTATTACTCGAGTAAGAGATCAGATTAATCGATTAGATATTTTTGCCCTTTTGGCATTAATCGAGTAATGGTCTCGTTACTCGATTAATGGGTCGAATTAATCGAGTAACACCTGCAGATAAACTGAAAATCGCGTGTTTCAGAAATCAGTTTCAGCAGCACTTCTCTCTCATGCTACTCGAGTTCCTCTACTTGCTCTCCTAGGGTTTTCAATTTCTACCCATAATCTTCCAAGTTCCACCCAATAATTAACCCAAATCAAACACCCATCATTCCTACACTAATTTCCAACCCTCCAATCTTTCAATTTCTCTCTCTTTTCATTTTCCCCCAAATCACCATGAACCCTAACTATGTGCATGACTTGGGTTGAAGTCTTCTAGCTATCAAGGGCTTGGTATTGAGCTTAGGGTTGCAATTTATAGACAAATTAGGGTTGCATGCAGGTTGACGCGTGTGATCCCACTAATTTTAGGCTGTAATCGTGGCGAATTTGGGATTAATCAAGTGATTACTCATCAAAATCCACTAACCCAGTTTCTGGGTTCATCGTCTAACCGGTTACAGGGCATTACTAACCGGTTAGATTAGTACAAAATTTAAAAATTAATATTTTTAAATCTTTCCCTCCAAGAACCTTTTCAATATTACCTTTTAGTCCTCATCCAGGGACCAAAATGCAATATCCTTATATTTTGCATTTATTTGCCCTATAAAAATATTTCAACTTATATTTATATTTAAGGCTAATTAAATACAAAATGTAAACTTGGAAAATTTCTATAAATTAATAATAAAACTTTTTATTATTAATTTCCTATTATTCGGGAGACGAAAATTTGGAGTGTTACACTACTCCCCCACTTAAAAGGAATTTCGTCCCCGAAATTCTAGTTTACAAAAACAACTTCGGATACTCTTGACGCATCTTCTCTTCTAATTCCCATGTGGCTTCTGATACGTCAGCATTTTCCCATATGACCTTTAATAAAGGTATCTCCTTTCCCCTGAGCTGCTTAACTTCACGATCTTCTATCTGAACTGGTCTGGTCTCAAAGGTCAGGTTTTCCTTTAGAGTTAGATCGTCAGGTTGTAGTTTTAGAATAACTGATGGATCATGCACGTACTTCTTTAATTGCGAAACGTGAAAGACGTTGTGCAAATTGGATAAAGAGGGTGGTAAAGCTAGTTGGTAAGCAACAGGACCAACTCTTTTAAGAATTTGGTATGGACCTATACACTTAGGCGAAAGCTTTCGGGTTCTCAAAGCTCTACTGATTCCTTTCATCAGAACTATCCAAAGGAACACATGATCGCCCTCAGAAAACTCTAATGGTTTTCTCCTCTTATCCGCATAACTCTTCTGCCGACTCTGAGCCGCTTTCATCTTTGCCTGAACCATCTTAATCTTCTCAGATGTTTGCTGTATCATTTCTGGTCCAACAATCAAGTTCTCCCCCACTTGGAACCAACATAGCGGGGTTTGGCATTTCCTTCCATACAACGCCTCAAACGGTGCCATTCCAATGCTCGCATGATGTAACATCCTCAATTTTCTATTCCATTTAGAAGTGTGATTCGTGTTAGTGTTATAGTCGCTTAGAATTGTTTAGAATCGTTTAAGATTGGTTAGACTTGTTAAGGATTAGGAAATTGGTTGAGTGTAAGTTGGATTGAGTTAGAAATAGGTTAGATTGTGTTTATAGTGTAGATTTAGGTGTTAAGTTATGTTAGGAAGAGTTATGGAAGCCTAAGAGTCTTAGAAGAGTGAAAGAAAGCCTTTTTGCACTACATTAATCGATTAATAAGGGCATTAATCGAGTAGAATTTAAGCACCTTTCGGTATTACTCGAGTAAGAGATCAGATTAATCGATTAGATTTTTTTGCCCTTTCGGCATTAATCGAGTAATGGTCTCGTTACTCGATTAATGGGTCGAATTAATCGAGTAACACCTGCAGATAAACTGAAAATCGCGTGTTTCAGAAATCAGTTTCAGCAGCACTTCTCTCTCATGCTACTCGAGTTCCTCTACTTGCTCTCCTAGGGTTTTCAATTTCTACCCATAATCTTCCAAGTTCCACCCAATAATTAACCCAAATCAAACACCCATCATTCCTACACTAATTTCCAACCCTCCAATCTTTCAATTTCTCTCTCTTTTCATATTCCCCCAAATCACCATGAACCCTAACTATGTGCATGACTTGGGTTGAAGTCTTCTAGCTATCAAGGGCTTGGTATTGAGCTTAGGGTTGCAATTTATAGACAAATTAGGGTTGCATGCAGGTTGACGCGTGTGATCCCACTAATTTCAGGCTGTAATCGTGGCGAATTTGGGATTAATCAAGTGATTACTCATCAAAATCCACTAACCCGGTTTCTGGGTTCATCATCTAACTGGTTACAGGGCATTACTAACCAGTTAGATTAGTACAAAATTTAAAAATTAATATTTTTAAATCTTTCCCTCCAAGAACCTTTTCAATATTACCTTTTAGTCCTCATCCAGGGACCAAAATGCAATATCCTTATATTTTGCATTTATTTGCCCTATAAAAATATTTCAACTTATTTTTATATTTAAGGCTAATTAAATACAAAATATAAACTTGGAAAATTTTTATAAATTTATAATAAAACTTTTTATTATTAATTTCCTATTATTCGGGAGACGAAAATTAGGGGTGTTACACCCAACATGCGAACGCGGTGAGGTATGAGTGTGATACCGAAGTAGTGAAGAGGAAGAAACCATGGGTAACTGCGGATACTCAGGATGAGATCGCATTAGGGGAGGACGATGACGGTGAAACATCAAGAAGTCTTGAGTACTTTCTAGGCAGAACGAACTCCATATGTGGTATACGAACGTGGTAGGGACTGGGTCCAATGCCGTGGTAAGTTCTGCGTGTACAACTAGAATAGTACTGACGCCCCCTAGATTGTAAATCTTGAACAGTGAGAGGGACTGGAGTGGGGCATCGTGATTGCCACTGTACCGAGTTTTTACAGTGTGCGTTGATTATATATATGAGAATTGAATTGATATGAATTGATTGAGGCGGTAGTCCTCCTGGCCTGGGGCCAATTGATTGTGAGACAGTTGTCTTGCCCGCACGGTAAAGGTCCTGTACTCCTGTTTGCTTCCGACTAGGTTGGATGGATGACCGAGGAGATGTAGACTTGAGACGTGAGTGCTAACTACGAAAGAAACGCGTACCTCGATGATGCTTTAACTCCCCCGATTATCGATGGTTATAATTCAATAAGACATGATAAGGAAAGATCTTTAATTAAGAGAAGTAAGAGCTTAAGAGGTGTGGATAATAAGGAAGAAAGAATGAATAGTGAGAGATGAGTTGAGTTGGCCGAGATGATAATGAATAATAACAAGATTGGAAGATAAAGAGGAAAGGAGAATAATAGTAATAATATGCTTGAATGTTATGATGTGTGTGTGTTGTATGTATTGTTTGTATTGTCTTGATACCTCGCCTATCGTAATTCCACATTGTCGACGCTACAACGTTCGGATCGCTTACTCTCTCCTGTTCGTTGGCATATCGGTGCGACTGGTATCTCAACGGGCAGATGGAGCATCGCTTGGAGATTACTACATGGAGGCGTCGAGGAAGCGGCTGGAAACCCACCCGTTATGGGTGGGCGTGGATGGGATAGACCGAGATGCTGATTGCGGATCCTGAACACAAGTTAAACAAATCGACAGTGGGATCGTGCTTGGGAAGTGTCTCCGTATTAGGATACGATAGCAACGAACCACCACCCCGGGAAGAAGCTAAGGCGAAACCGGTGAAGTTGTTCGGGGTAGAGCTCACACCAAGTTAAGAAGGAGAGTCAACCAACGAGGCAGTATTACCCTCTGGTACAAAGGCATTAGCAGAAGGGAAAAGGAAGCCGAATCCGGTTGTCTTCATTAGAAGGAAGCAAAAGTAGTGTATCTAGTTTAGGTTAACTGTTTGTGTTATGTGGGAAGGATTACCAAGCAATGTGCCACGGATGTAACCAAGCTAAGTTTTAATTTTGTGATGTGGAGTACTTTTTGGGAAGATCGAATTATGTAACCATTTTAACTAAGTACCACGAATCATCCTGTTTTGGAATCAAATTCTTTTACGAAGATGAAAGATTATGGAAGAAATTGTTTTAGTAACAACTCGGTTTTCGGAAAAATAAATGAAAGAACATAAAGAGATTTTCAATAACGTTTTCAACACTTCGGCAATGTTATAAAAAAAAATTTGGCCTCATTTTTGGTAACTTTAATAAATAAAAGTTGATGTTTTCAAGTTGCGAAAATCGGGCTGTTACAAACTGCGTAATTTTGATCCCTCATTTTATCATTTTATGAGGGTGCGTAAAATCAACCTTGTTAAACATAAAAATAAAAACCAAATAATTTCGACAAATCAATTAGTCAAGTCTTTTAATTAAAGCCAATTAAGAGATACTATTTCAAACGGGCTGACGGTGTGTGAATACCTTCCTTAGCGTGTAATCGACTCCTAAACTCAGAATCTATCGGAGGATTCAAGACCATGGTTTATCTGTTTTAATTATTAATTACTTATTCCGCATTTTGTTGAATGCAGTGGCGACTCCATATTGGATCAATCGACCCTCAGTCACGATAGTCAGTTAGTCACCTTAGTAGTTAATGGAGAAATTGTAATGGTAGGGACGAAAAAAAATTTCAAAACATTTAAGGATGAGTCAAGGTTAAAAAAAACATCTGAGGATCAAAACCAAAACACCTTTAACTTTTAGGAACTAAATATATAAATAAATCTTTATTTAGTGCGTGTTTGGTATAGCTAGTAAAATGAAATTATGATTATTTTATCTATAATATGTTAAAATTATAATCGCTTTATGTTTGGGTATCTTAGCTGAAAAATAAATTTAAACTCATTTATTTTGTTTGGATAGTGTAAAGAAAATTATTTTTAACTAAGTAAATTACCAAAAAGGGTATGGAGTGATAATGTGGTTGTTAATGTGTTGGAGTAATAAGGGTAGAATAGAAAAATTATATGGATCTAAAAAACTAATATTACAAAAAATAATCTCTAACTATTATGATAAACTTTTAGATTTTGATTATTTTTTCAAAAATATAATCTAAAATTATAATCTGCATTGACAAACAAACAAGTTAGATTAAGATTATTTTTGAAAAGACAAAAAAAAACAAAACTATAATCTTAAACCAAACCAAACATACTCAAATGTTAAGGATTAAATTAAAAACAAACAACAAAGTTAAGGAACAAGCCCACAAGTTTGAAAAAATAAATATTAAAAGTGAAAGGTGGTTAGTCTACAAACCCCACTATTATCCCCTAAACCTCATTTTAATGAGGAAATGTACATTATGCCCTTCAGCAATCAAAACACAAAAAAAAAATAAAGGAAAGAAACCCCAAAATAACAAACCACCAAACCCCAAACTCTATCCACCATCCAAGCAACCACCCAACACCATGACCATGTCTTTGTTGCAACATTGTTCGCCATTGATGAAGGAGACGAAGGAAGCAAGCCACACGAGACATCAACTAGTGAACTCGCGGTCATCAAACACCATACCTTCATAAAGTCTGACAAATTTTCGAGAACCTTGTGTCGGAATTTTGAAATTCGGACATTGGTTTGTCGGAATTGATCAGATTCTAGCAAAAAATTCTGAGAACCCAGTGTAAGAATTTCAAAATTCTGACACGAGCTAAGGTTCTCGGAAATTATCAGAACCCAGAAAAAAAACATAAAACAACTATGAAAACCAAAAAACGGCAAAATTGACAACCCTAACCTAAAACCGTAAAGAAGAAAGAAAACAATAAACAACAAGGGATAAGAGGAGAACGAAAACCCCTACCCAAAGATTGGAGAATAAAAAAAACGAAAACCCTAAACACATACCTGACAGAAAGAGCAGCAGCGACGTCGTGGGGTGAGCAGCGGCGGCGACAAACTGATCGGCGACGGCAGGGGAAATGAAGGAGAGAGAGAGACATTGGAAGGGTGAGGGAGATGAAGAGAGTTATCGAAGATGGGGTTTGGGGGTTTGTTATTTTGGGGTTTCTTTCCTTTTTTTGAATGCTGAAGGATGCAACACTCTCTCTCTTCTAGTTTACAAAATATAGTCTCTATATGTATTTATATAATAATATGGACTTGCATTCATTGGAGAAGTAATGAAAATCTTTTTCTAAAATACTTGTTTCCATACAGAGATTAAAGTAGCTCGTGATAGCATAAGTTGGGTTTTCATTTATGATTATTAAAACTTCCCAACTCAGCAACAATCTTTCCAGTTATAGTAAAATGGCATAGTTAACAGAGTAAGCGGAATTAAATTAAAATAGTGACTTTGATTTGATACTCCACATACCAAGTCATATAAAGATAGATATATATCCGTAATATAACATAATATAAAAGTACCAAAAGACATCAAGGTCAAAGTCGAGGTAGCAGAAGTTTGTAAGATACAAGTCCATGATATAAGACTAAAAGAAAAGACCACCTCACTGAGATCTCTCAAAAATATATACAATATATGTATAGAGCAAAATATGAAATCCCAGCAGCGGTCCAATGATCCTCCTCCATAGCATAAGTCTCCAAAATCTCCAGCAGCTGCTCCACATGTCCCACATCCTAACCATCTATACTATGCATCACCCGATGGATCCCCAACTCCCCACTGGCTCCCAGTGGAGTGCTCGACTGGCTCACCCTCACTCTTAGCCTCCTTAGGATCCTCCTCTATCTCGTCCGACTGAGTGGGTACCCTACCACTGGGCACTGGGTCAGCTGAAGGAGTCCCATGAACCGGACTCATCGGACTAGGTACAGGAGTCTCCTCACGGATCACTCGGGAAGCAGAAGGGTGAGATCTAGTAGCAGCTCTAAAACGAAAGGAATGAAATCGACGAGCTGGTCGAGTCGGGGGTGGTCCATGATAAGCATAAAAAGGGGGTACATGCAAAGTATAGATAATAGGGATGCGAAACCTACGAGGACGGACACGAGCCAGAGGGTTAGGGTGATATAGAGTCACCTCTACCTCACCCTCAAAAGTGGCTCTATGGTCCTCGTAGTACCACACTCCACTAGGGAGTGGGCGCAACTCGATGCAAGCTAGATAGCGAGCCATCACCTACAATGGGCATAAGGGGTAAGCAAAATAATTCACATAATTGAATAAGAATAAATAGAGCAAGTAACATTCACAAGTACCAAGTAGACAAATGCATAGACAAATAAGCAAGCATGGTTCATTTATAATAATCCCATTATTTATGTGTCATGATGCATGCTTCCCATTTCCATTGTTTATTGAACGTTCAATCCAGTAATTCGTATACATGACCAACATGTATTGTGAAAATGCTCGGATAGTGTGCACACAACGTCACCAAGACGTAACAACATTCCCCAATGCTTCCCACATTACCAAAATGTGTCATCGAGCCAGTTACCATCGAATTAATTATCCATCTCCTTTCTCCATGTATGAATGCACATAAATTAATCCATTAAGATTAACCAATAATCTTATTATGCGCAACCAATAATATGTCATCAGTGTATCTTAATGTTGTTCTTAACCATCCCATTCTTTTTATTGGAACATGATATTTTTCCCATAAGCATAGTTGATTCAATTGGAAATAATTTAGGTATGTTAAAGAAATACTTTCCTGTCCCTGAGCAAAAGACTCGAGTGAAATTTCCTGGACTCGAGTGAATCATACTTTTCATAAAAATACTCGAGTAATTCATGAATCACTCGAGTGTTCTTCATTTTCCAGAAGTTCATTTTTCAGGTTTTACCAAAATACTCGAGTGTTCTTCATGGATACTCAAGTGTTCCTCAGATTTTATCAAAATACTCGAGTGTTCTTCATGAGTACTCGAGTGTTCTTTGTTTTCCAGAAATCCATGTCTCAGGTTTGGTCGAAATACTCGAGTATCAACCCCAATACTCGAGTGTTTTCTAACAGATAACAATGTAAATTGCATTTTAACATACCATTTCCAATTCTAGCCAATTCCAGTTAAAACCAATGATCAACAGAGCTTACATTACACATATTAAACATGTTCCAATACAGAATTAACAACATATTACACTGAATCACACCATAGCATCAATTATGCATAAAATCCATTTTTCCAACAACTCAACATACCAAATCCAATTTTAGGCACATTTAGCAGGAAAACCACTTTGGTACAGCTTGCATGTAACATATTAAACTTGTCCAAACCAACATTTGAACCCAGAGAGGCCTCCAAGCCTTGATCCTATTTCCAACTATGCCCATAGAGTCTCTAGTTGACTCTCAACCTAAATTCACATGATTTAAACTTATTCTAGTGAATTAATAGCTTCACCCTTACCTCTAGGTCGTGAATCAACACAGAGATTGCAGACAAATTGGTTGGAAATGCTAAACCCCAGAAATCCTTTGCATGCAGCCATAGTTGAACAGAGTACCAAAACTAGAGGATTTGACATGCAAGATCATTGTAAAAATTAGGGAAAGAGGTTAGGAATTATTCTCTGCAACTTAAACTAGAGGTAGGAACGAATTTGAGATTCAGAGGGCTCATAAACTTACCAAAATCCTAGCTCCAAGTAGGCTCCAGACCTCAGGAACTTGGTTTGGCAGCAACAATCCTTCTCTTTTCGATCCTCGATTCTCCTTCCACACAGCCCCTCAACCCACAAATCTTATATCTTTGTGAAGCTCGAAACGTGAGCTTCACAATGGTGTATCACACTTAACCTAACTCTCAGCAACGATCGAGTAAACAAAGCACGAACTCAGAAACCCTAAGTTGGTGTCTAAGGAGAAATTCGACCAAAATGGTTCATTTTCTTCAACCAAAAGCTTAAATAGTCATTCCTAGTGATCATGCAGCTCGACACGAAGATCATTAACGTGTCCTGGAGGTGTTTTCGTGTCAACAAAAGGAATCGTCGAGTGTTGACTCATCAAACGCACTCACGAGTTCTCCACTGACTCGAATACTCGAGTGTTTCTAGGAATACTCGAGTATTTTTGCCAATTTTTCAAAAATATTTATTTTAATGCCCTTCCTTCCAAGACCTTCCTAATATTGCTTCTAGGTCCTAATTTAGGGACTAATATGCAAAAACATTATTTTTACATATTATATTTTATTAAAATACTTTTCCACCTTATCCAGGCACCAATACCAACACATAATTAATCCAAATTAACTATGAAATATATAATTATGATTAAGGAAAATAATTATGAAATAACCTTTCATAATCAACATTTTCATTACATCAGGGAATGAAAATTTGGGGTGTTACAAAGGGCATAATAGACATTTCTCCATTAAAATGAGATTTGGGAGATAACGGTAAGGTTTGTAGACTAATCACCAAAGTGAAAAAAACCTCAAATAATACTCCCTTCGTTCCCATGCGTATAACACATTTTAGAAAAATTACTTCTTCTTATATGTAAGTTATTTTATATTTTTTTAATATATTTAATAGATTTTTCCTAAATTATCTCTATCAAATGAGTGTTTTTATTAATTACTCATTCTAATCCTATTTATAGATCACATTCTAGAATGATTGTCTGATGTAACACCCCTAATTTTCGTCTCCCAAATAACCAAGAAATTAATTATAACAATTATTTTATAATTGACTTATATTAATTTTAAAGGTTTTGGTTTTTGTACATTATGTGTTTTTATATGGGATATATTTTTATATGGTTATTTTGTACAAAAATGTGAATATTGTAATTTAGTCCTTGGGTTGGGACCTAATTGCAATATCAAAAAGGTTTTTGAAGAAAGAGTAATTAAATTATTAATTTTTGAATTTTATCAGTATGTAACCGGTTAGAAGGGCTTTGTAACCTGTTACACGATGAACTCAGAAATTGGGATTAGTGCGTTTGATGAGTAATCACCCAATTAATCCAGAATTCGCCACGAAATCAGCCCAGGATTAGTGGGAAACATGAGTCGTGATGCATGTAAGCTTGATTTCTCTATAAATGGAGGGATTGTTGATGAATTTGGGTTGATTCTTTGAATTTAGTGTTGAAACTCTGTTTTTAGGGTTCTTGAATTCGTCTCTGAAATTCTCCTTCGTTTCTGAGAGTTAGAACATGAGTGATACACCGTTACAAAGCTCACACCAAGGGCTTTGTATTGATATAAAGTTTGTGAGATGAGAGTTCCTGGAGTTTGAGAACGAAGCTTGCCAAGTTGAGGTGTTGGTGCTGTCAAACCTCAGCTTCTGGTTTCTGGAGCTGACTTTGAAGCTCGATTTTGGTAAGCACCCAAACCCTTTTGGTTTCAAATCTATTCCTACCTCTAGTGCATGTTGCAGAGAAATCAATTTGACTATTTTCCCCAATTCTTAATTGGGTTTTGCATGTCAATTTCCCTGGTTTTGGTACCATGTCCAACTCTATCTGCATGTAGTGGATTTAATGGAAATCTATGTTGGAGCCTTTCTCTCTGCAATGTTTTGGATAAAGCACGAACCTAAGGTAAGGGGGAAGCTTAATATTTGCTAGAATGAGAATAAATTGTGGTGGAATATAGGATGAGTCACCAAGAGACTCAAAGGGCATAAGTTAAAATGGTTAAGTGGCTTGGAGGCCAATCTGAGCTCAATTGTTGTTATGATCAATGTTATCTGGATGCATGCAAACTATATTGATGTTGGATTCATGACTTATTTGGATATTATGTGAATTGATGCATTAAGCTATGAAATATGTGCAATTTGAGTATCTAAATTGAATGCATGCAAGGTGAATGTGTTTATGTGGTTAAACATGTTTACTTAAGGTATATGAACTCTTTTGAATGTTGAAATTGGTTAGATTTGAGTAATGAAAAGAATGGTTTGCAAAACCTCATATTTCAGTGTGATAACTGCACAATCTAACCGGTTACTCGATAATTGTAACCGGTTAGACACTGTAAAATTGTCAAAGAAAATAAGTTTCTGAAATCAGTTCTGTGGTCTTATAATTGTTACTCAAATCTAGACCCTAATTTCACTGGAATTCAATCTGAAATGAAGTTGATTTTATTGTAATAGTTCAGATTGAAAATTGGGAGTTAATACCTTAATATCAAATGATAATTTCAAAAGGAAATTATGCATAAGTGAAATGGGATTATGACTTAGATCTTTTGAATGATATCATGTGTTGAACTTGAGGTATTCTGTTATGCTAAAACCTTGTGATGGATTGAGTAGAGTATTCAAGAAAATATTCTTTACAAATTAGTGGTTTTATAATCAGGTCTATAATTCTAACCGGTTAGGTGATGACGTAACCGGTTAGTACCTGAAAGCTTAAAAATAAAAGTTAAGTTTTTGAGTAAGAATTATATTCTCTCAATCCAGGTCTATGAGCATATGTTAAATTTAAACTCAAAGGTGAATTTTATGAGTAAAGCCATACCTCAAGATATCATTCAGAAGTTGTGTTTTTCTAAGTCATAATTGTGGAATCAATAGAAAGACCAACCTTAGTAATTATGTATGCAAATCATGCATAGAGAAAAGTAATGAAATAGGTTGGCAAGGATTGTTTGTTATGTTCTGGGAACATGACCCTGTACTTTAGGAGTACCAAATTGATGCAACCTACTTGATGACACATTCTGGGAATGTGGCCATTGTCTGGGACATGGTTTCTTGGACACGTTCTGGGAACGTGATGCACACTCTGGGAGTGGTGCTTGATTTTATTCCAAGTATGGTTTGCGATACGTTCTGGGAACGTATGTGAGTGTTCTGGGAACACATTGGTATAATAATAGAATTAAAGATAAAAACCAACCTTAATGATTGTGCATCCATATAGAATGGAAGTTTGGTTGGTAGGAACGTTTATCATATTCTGGGAATATGAGGAGGGTACTCCGGGAGTACCAAATTATAACCTACTTGATGACACATTATAGATATGTGGCCAGTGTCTGGGACCTGGTTTTTATACGTTCTGGGAATGTATGTTAGTGTTCTGGGAACACATTGATTTGCAACCTACTTGATGACACATTATAGATATGTGGTCAGTGTTCGGGACCTGGTTTTTTATGCGTTCTGGGAACGTATGCGTTCTGGGAACGTGATGCACACTCTGGGAGTGATGCTTATTATTCCAAGTATGGTTTGCTACACGTTCTGGGAACGTGGTGCACACTCTAGGAGTGATGCTTATTATCCAAGTATGGTTCGGCATTACGTTCTGGGAACGAATGTCGGTGTTCCGGGAACACAACGGTGTATTGGATGGACGTCCAAGATGGACTTTGTTAGAGGCCTCAGTTGTGGAAGAAAATCATGCATCATGTCACCTGCATTGAAATAATTATTATGATTAATCGGGTGTGCTCATATGGTTATGCATCATGATTTGCTGCATGTTGACTTGTGGATATTAGTTTTATTCTCATTTGATTATGCGAATATGTATAGCTAACCCCCATGCCCTTATTAGGTATTGATCGTGCATCTAGCTTGCACAAGAATCAGCAAAGGGAGATGTCCCTTAGGTGCATGCAGAGTATAGAGAGTGTGGGTTGGGAAACCGTTGTACAGATATCGAAGGATCCGACCAGAAGGATGTTTGGACAAAGGACCAGTGACCAGATCTATAACATTTCTATTTTTAATAGAGTTCATATGATACATATTTCGAAAAGAGGTATCATAAGAGGAATTCAGTTTTATAATAATACTTATTTGGTATTAATGGACTTGTTACACTTGTCATATTTTAGGAATGTAATGATGATTTTACTATGTTTCCGCAAACTCTGATTTTACTAGTCACCTTCCTTATTAATCAAGTGTTTTGAAAATAAATTTTCAAGGGAAGGGATAATTCTTATTTTCAGATCTTTTTCCAACAATAACAAGTCCCAGCATTCATAAACTTACTACTTTTCTTATCAAGTAAGACCATATAAAAGGAGTGTTACATTTTTATGGTATCAGAGCAATGGTCCTGACTCTTGGTCCTTGGGTGTGTGGTCCAATACGCTGGTCATCGATATCTGCAATGTTTCTTGGGAAGTATGCTCTCATATACTTCCAAACTAGAGCTAAGGTTTTGGGTAATGGCTCTAGATAAGTAGCTCATTCTGCTATTAAGAAGTGTTCTATGTAGTCTAAGTAGAAGTATGATAGATGTATGCTTCTCTTTAGACATGTGTTAACCCTAAAACCATAGTGTTGGTTTATTCCGTTCTCATAGAACCAGTGATAAGGAAATCTTAAAGGAGTTGTAGTAAGGTCCCTGACTCTGGAGAAGAGAATTTAACCTCACCAGTGTTAAAGTTAATCAATTTCTCCGACCGAGTGCAGGGCAGTTATCTTTTGAAAGATCAACCTGGTTGAGTTTGTTAAACTCTAAAGCTATTCCTTCATTTGTTCCTTATGGATAAGGGTATTGATCAAAGTTGCTCTATGCCTTATCCAATCTGCTATCTCAAAGTGGAGACTCCTACAAATCTCCTTGTACTTGTTTCCAAGGTACGTCTGGATCGTTCTATTAAGGTATTAGACTCTGTCTAACTAATTGTGTCATGATTATATTTGATCTTAAGCACGGTTTGGGAGCCGGGGAATCAAGTGATCATGATTAATGACGATAGAACAACCCTGTATTAGGATTTCCAAGCTTCGAATCTGGAATCCAATGGACCCATGTGTCTGCTTCTGGGCAGCAGTGAAGGAAATAGGGGGTTAAAGAAATCTGGGTTTCAAGAAAGGATGTTAGGTTCACCCTTGAGAAAAGAGATAGAGTTTGGAATCAAGTTAATTCTTGAAGCTGATTCTCTCTCTACTACCCTTACGATATGGTATCATCGGGAATGGTCAAATGAGAGAAACACGTAGAGAAGTTGTTAAAAGAATTGGTTGGACCAGGTTAAAGGAGTCTAAGTGTTTTCTAAGATTGATTGGCGGTTGAATTAACCCCAAATCAGGATTCGGGGCAGGGATACACTTAAGATTGCATTTTGATCTCGATACGGACATTATGAGTAGAAAATAATGTCGTTCGGATTGACTAATGCACCTGTTCTTTTATGGATTATAAGAACGGGACCTTTAGATTATATTTGGATTCGTTTGTGGTTTATCCTGAGAATCCGGAGGAGCATGAGGAACATCTCGGGATTGTGTTGAGAATCCTGCAAGAGGAGTAGTTGTGTGTTAAGCTCGCCAAAGATGAGTTTTGGTTGAGCGAAGTTACGTTCGCAGGGCATGTGATTTTTAAAGAAGAAATTACGATGGATCCTGCAAAGCTAAGTTTAGTGTTGAAATGGGAACAGCCTAAGACTGTGCTGAGGTAAGAAGTTTCTTAGGGCTGGCTGGATACTATCGCCGGAGTATTTAAGGATTTTCTAAGATCGCATGGCCTTTGACCAAGTTGACATGGAAAGATCAACTGATGGTATTGGATGATAGGATGTTGTTTAATTATGGTAGGGTAGTGATGGATTATACCCCAATATAATATGATTAGTCCAAGAAGAATTATGGAAAATGTGAGTAGACTATGATTTAAATCATTTCATTGATGAATTCAGTTGGGATCAAGGTATTAGAGTATGATTAAATCCTATTTTGAGTTGGAGTGGACTATGTAAAGAAGATGGTTTTTGAAAGCTCTTTGATTTTATTTCTAAAACAGTACTTCATAACCGGTTAGAGTTTCTGGTAACCGGTTAGAAGCTGAAAGTCTAAAATAAACATTTAAGTAATTTGTGAAGGAACTTTTGGTATCAATAAACATCTTACTCCAATCCAAACTCAATGTCAATCATCTAATTAAAATTTGAAGAAGCATTTAATGTGATAAAATAACTTAATGCCTTGATTCATCATGGAAATTGATTTAAGAAGATTGAATTATAATACTTATGGATTAATCGAGAGTTGAAATTAAGGAGCTACTCCAATTAGAGAAGGTAGAGAATTGAGCTGGATGATGCAAAAGAAACAATAGGTACTAAGATAAGAAGGTTGTAATTCATGAACAAGTTTGAAGTTCGAAAGTATGAATGACAATAAGAAGAGGAAGAGTTGAATGTGAGCCAAAGGCGATGGATGGAGTTTTTAAAAGATTATGACTTTGAGCTCCATTATCATCCTGGCATAGCAAACGTAGTTGCAGACGATTTGAGTTGATAGGCTATTCTTGTGAGCTCAATGATGGTTAAGGAGGTTATCCTGATCGAGGAATTCAGAGACCTAAGTCGGGTAACCCAAGAGGAACCCTCTAGTATTAGATTGGGAATGTTGCCAATCACCAACGAATTCCTGAATCGGATTCGTGAATTACCACCAGAAGATGAAGAGAAGAAAGAGAAGTTGACTTTTGAGGAAAAGGAGTTAGATCTCTATGAAGAAACGAATGAGATTTAATCTTTGAAATTAAAGTCAGGGATTATGGATATTAGAAAATATATTATGGAAGTAAGGGATTTAGGAAGTGTTGTCTAGGACAACCTAGAGGAGAGATCCAAAGGCATGAACTTCAAGAATAGATTATGTTTGAACCCAAGTTAGCTATCAACTATCAAGAAATAAGGAATTTCTCAATATTGGTAAGCATGTATGAGGACTATGGGAAAGTACATGAATTTCATGCGAGAAGTATCAGAATTCAGAATAAGAGAAAGATTGATGAAATAAAGGCCCAACTGGAGAAAGAGGAAAAGTAAATGGGAGAATATCAACCACGGAAATATCAAGGTTAAGGAATCCTCGATTGAAGAAAAGGGACTAAGGAGGAAATAGGGAAGGGAACATTTGTCCATCTCAAGGTGAAAACTGTGAGGCACATCACTTTGAGTTCAGTTGTGATGTACCTAAGAGAATAGTCAATTCCGATTGTAGGAAGCTGGAGTATTATTCACCAAATTGTCTTGAAGGAAAATGTGAGAAAGAAATGGATGAATCCAGCACAAGAAGAATTCACCGGCTGAGATGAGAGTTGAGTGTGATCCTGACGTAGACAACTCAAGCCTATCTCTTCCTTTGATCTGAGTTAACGTAGTCAAATGTTTTTCGATTACGTTAATCTAATCGTTTGAAAATATCAATATCTTGTTGGAAGTTCAACTTCAATTTTTCTGTGATCAAAACCCTTATCACAGTTGGATGTGATAATATTTGTGGACACTACAGAAATAGAAAGATCAGTTATGGCTAGAGAGATTAACAACCACCGGGATAGGACAAATCTTTGTCTCCCCAACGGAAATGTCTCTAGAACTTGACTATCTAACTAAGTCTGATAGTGATAATTACCCTATCTTTAAGTTCATCTAACTTAAAGACCTGTCGTATGGTCTTCCTCGCGAAAGATTATATCTGAAAGGGATGATTTTGTTGTTAGTGGTTTGAATATTAGGACTGATCACCCTAATGTCTCAGACTATTAAGGAATAAAGTCATACAAATGTTTCTTTGATCGTGCTCGAGAAATCAGAGTGCGCAGCCCAAAAAGGTTTTTCCAAAAAGTTTATTGGAAGGTGTTTTAATTGAAGAATATTTATGTGAAGTGTAAAGATTATTTCTTTTAAAAGAAATTCTTCAACCTAAGAGTTTTTATGCAAAGAATTTTGGTTTAAAGTGAAAGGTTTTATTAGAAATGTTTCGAAATAAAAGAACTATATCGAAACTCTTTTAAGTGGGGGACGACCCTAAAGAATAAATTTTTGGGAGCTAGATGAAGTTTTCTAGTATAAAAATACTTTGGAAAAGTGGAAAAATTTCAGAAGATGAATTTCGGGGACGAAATTCCTTTTAAGTGGGGGAATAGTGTAACACCCCTAATTTTCGTCTCCCAAATAACCAAGAAATTAATTATAACAATTATTTTATAATTGACTTATATTAATTTTAAAGGTTTTGGTTTTTGTACATTATGTGTTTTTATATGGGATATATTTTTATATGGTTATTTTGTACAAAAATGTGAATATTGTAATTTAGTCCTTGGGTTGGGACCTAATTGCAATATCAAAAAGGTTTTTGGAGAAAGAGTAATTAAATTATTAATTTTTGAATTTTATCAGTATGTAACCGGTTAGAAGGGCTTTGTAACCGGTTACACGATGAACTCAGAAATTGGGATTAGTGCGTTTGATGAGTAATCACCCAATTAATCCAGAATTCGCCACGAAATCAGCCTAGGATTAGTGGGAAACACGCGTCGTGATGCATGTAAGCTTGATTTCTCTATAAAAGGAGGGATTGTTGATGAATTTGGGTTGATTCTCTGAATTTAGTGCTGAAACTCTGTTTTTAGGGTTCGTGAATTCGTCTCTGAAATTCTCCTTCGTTTCTGAGAGTTAGAACATGAGTGATACACCGTTACAAAGCTCACATCAAGGGCTTTGAATTGATATAAAGTTTGTGAGCTGAGAGTTCCTGGAGTTTGAGAACGAAGCTTGCCAAGTTGAGGTGTTGGTGCTGTCAAACCTCAGCTTCTGGTTTCTGGAGCTGACTTTGAAGCTCAATTTTGGTAAGCACCCAAACCCTTTTGGTTTCAAATCTATTCCTACCTCTAGTGCATGTTGCAGAGAACTCAATTTGACTATTTTCCCCAATTCTTAATTGGGTTTTGCATGTCAATTTCCCTGGTTTTGGTACCCTGTCCAACTCTATCTGCATGTAGTGGATTTAATGGAAATCTATGTTGGAGCCTTTCTCTCTGCAATGTTTTGGATCAAGCATGAACCTAAGGTAAGGGGGAAGCTTAATATTTGCTAGAATGAGAATAAATTGTGGTGGAATATAGGATGAGTCACCAAGAGACTCAAAGGGCATAAGTTAAAATGGTTAAGTGGCTTGGAGGCCAATCTGAGCTCAATTGTTGTTATGAGCAATGTTATCTGGATGCATGCAAACTATATTGATGTTGGATTCATGACTTATTTGGATATTATGTGAATTGGTGCATTAAGTTATGAAATATGTGCAATTATGTGCAATTTGAGTATCTAAATTGAATGCATGCAAGGTGAATGTGATTCTGTGGTTAAACATGTTTACTTAAGGTATATGAACTCTTTTGAATGTTGAAATTGGTTAGATTTGAGTAATGAAAAGAATGGTTTGCAAAACCTCATATTTCAGTGTGCTGACTGATTTAGGTCCAATATATATAGATTTGAGCATTATTTGGACTCCCTTTTACTATGTATTTGGCTTGTTTCTCTAGCAAATTTAGGACTTTTTATTAGATTTTAATTATTTTTAGTAGTTTAGCCTCCTTTGAGCGTTTTGATCCGTTTGTTAGTGTTTCAGGTACTTTTTAGAGCTTAAATGGATAAAATATTTATGGACCTGAAAAGAGGACGAAAAGATCTTGCAAATGGAAAAAGAACGGAGCAAAACGGAGCCGAAATAGGTCCCGCGCGCCTGAGGCGCGGGGACAGGTGCGCCTGAGGCGCGCCTGTGTGGAAAAAGAACAATCATCAGACCTGCGCGCCTGGGGCGTGAGGTCCCGTGCGCCTGGGGCGCGCGTACCAGTTGGAGGCCCAATTTGACCAGATTTTGAACAAAATAGAAGAAGAGAAGTCTAATTTGGCTTCATATCTTAGATTTGATCAGAAATTAGAAGATAGACATGGACCTTATCTATTAGATTTAATTAAGATTTATTTTAGGATTTGTTTTACTCTTTAAATAGAGGATTTGTAAATAGTTTTGTAAGGTTTTGAGATCATAGAATTCAATTAGGATTAGAGAGAGAGGTTAGTAACATCTATTGAGAGCAAGGAGGCAAGGCACAAGGATTGAAGGTCTCTTGGAGAGTTAGCCTGTATTGTCTATGATATGAGGTTTTCTCTTTGCTTATGTTTTCTTTATTTCTATATGTGTAACTAAAACCTCTTGTTAGGAACATGGTGTAAATTGTATGATGTAATTTATTTTAATTTATGATTTAGTATTTTGTTGTTTTTAATTCATGCATTAATTGAGTTTTTATTACATAAACCCATGCAATTTATGTTTTGGATTTCTTAATTCGCAATGGGAGTTGGGATTTTGAATAGGCCATGCAATTAATGGTATAATCAGTCCAAAATATAGGGATATAATTGGATGATTATATGGCTTTTTAATTCCCTTGTGCTGAATGGATATTTTCTTATATTGTAATTTGTTGAGGGATCAAGGATTAAATATATAGAAAATAAGGGTAATGTTAGAGACGTCTAACTATTGCTATTTGAGAGGAATAGTCCATGAATTGAAGGATAATTAAAGGAAAATATAAATCATAGTTAAAATAAATGAATCATACAATAAAACCAAGTTCCTAACCTTTTTCTATTGCTTTCTATACATCTTATCTCCTCAATCTTCTTATCTTATTTTATTATTATTATTCTTCTCCTTCTAAACTTCAATAACAAGTTGCACTAATAATTACGAATTGGTGGAAAGTTATTAGAAACAACTTCGATCCCTGTGGGACGATATTCGGTCTTCCAGACTATATTACTTGCTGACCTAGTCCTCTTGCTAGTATATCAACACTGACTGCACAATCTAACCGGTTACTCGATAATTGTAATCGATTAGACACTGTAAAATTGTCAAAGAAAATAAGTTTCTGAAATCAGTTTTGTGGTCTTATCAATGTTACTCAAATCTAGACCCTAATTTCACTGGAATTCAATCTGAAATGAAGTTGATTTTATTGTAATAATTCAGATTGAAAATTGGGAGTTAATACCTTAACATCAAATGATAATTTCAAAAGGAAATTATGCATAAGTGAAATGGGATTATGAATTAGATCTTTTGAATGATATTATGTGTTGAATTTGAGGTGTTCTGTTATGCTAAAACCTTGTGATGGATTGAGTAGAGTATTCAAGAAAAGATTCTTTAAAAATTAGTGGTTTTATAATCAGGTCTGTAATTCTAACCGGTTAGGTGATGACATAACCGGTTAGTACCTGAAAACTTAAAAATAAAAGTTAAGTTTTTGATTAAGAATTATATTCTCTCAATCCAGGTCTTTGAGCATATGTTAAATTTAAATTCAAAGGTGAATTTTATGAGTAAAGCCATACCTCAAGATATCATTCAGAAGTTGTGTTTTTCTAAGTCATAATTGTGGAATCAATAGAAAGACCAACCTTAGTAATTATGTATGCAAATCATGCATAAAAAGAAAAGTAATGAAATAGGTTGGCAAGGATTGTTTGTTATGTTCGGGGAACATGACCCTGTACTTTAGGAGTACCAAATTGATGCAACCTACTTGATGACACATTCTGGGAATGTGGCCATTGTCTGGGACATGGTTTCTTGGACACGTTCTGGGAACGTGATGCACACTCTGGGAGTGGTGCTTGATTTTATTCCAAGTATGGTTTGCGATACGTTCTGGGAACGTATGTGAGTGTTCTGGGAACACATTGGTATAATAATAGAATTAAAGATAAAAACCAACCTTAATGATTGTGCATCCATATAGAATGGAAGTTTGGTTGGTAGGAACGTTTATCATATTCTGGGAATATGAGGAGGGTACTCCGGGAGTACCAAATTATAACCTACTTGATGACACATTATTGATATGTGGAATAGAATAGAAGCTTCTGCTTGAGTTTTAGAATATAGAGGGAGGTGTAAAAAGGGCGAAGGCGCACACCCCCTCACCCTGTAAAAATACTAGAAGTGTGGAGCCCTACTCTTACATTTACCTCTCTGAATCCCCATTTCAAAGTAATAAAAGCCTAAAGCTTCACTAAGTTTACGAACCCATTATCTTTTTACTAATTATTCATTACTGCACAAAGCGGTCCGAAACAGTTGGCGACTCCGCTGGGGAAGCTATGGCTTCCAATCACGAAGGAAAAGGGGCTCATGTCATGCAACAAGCATCTGTAGGAGACGTTGCTCCAAAGGTGGTGCCTGTGATCACCGTTCAAAACCCAGCGGCCAGTCACGCAAGTCGTGGGACGGGACAAGGCTCCAGAAGGTTGAGTTTCAGCCCAGCCAACCAAGGAAGCGATAATACTCGCTCTCCCTCAGACACTCCAGAGGATGACCAAGAGCCTCAAGAAGAAGATCTCGGCAGCGACAAGGAAACGCTGAGTCACATCAAAATCCCTCACATAGAAGGCGATTCCAACACTCAAGTCGTGATATCAGCTGCGCTACTCAACTCTCTGGCGGAAAACCAAGGCGCACTATCTGAAATAGTGGCGGAATACAAAGCCCAGTCTGCCAAGGCAAGAGAAGAAAAGGAGGCCCTGAGCGCAAGACTGAAAGAAGAGGAGGAGGCGCGCAGGGAGACGGAGTTAGCGAAGGCAAGAGCAAAATCAGAGGAGGAATTTCAGCACGAGACGAGTGGAAGGCGAGAAAGCACAGAAGACGCTCTGGTCACACAAGCAGAGTTGAAGCGCATCCTACAGGCGCACAAGGAAGGACAAAATATGGTAATAAATCTAAACCCTCCTTTTACCGCTGACGTAGCTGCCTATCGCTACCCACAAGGGTATGCACCCCCAATGTTCCGAAAGTTTGACGGGACCGGGAGCGCGCGTGAGCACTTGATGACATATGTGGATGATCTTGGGGTGTACAGTGCAGACCACTGTTTAAGGTTAAGGGAGTTTTCAAAGTCCCTTGTTGGGCGCGCCTTCACTTGGTACTCCAAGTTGCGCCCAACATCAATTCGGACTTGGGAGGAAATGACTATAGAGTTTTGTAACAAGTTCTTGGAAGAGGAAGGCGCTATCCATATCATGGACCTTGGTCGTGTAAGGCAACGAGCAGGGGAGAGTTTGACCGCCTTCGTCAAAAGATACAGGGACAGAGCGCTACATTGCAAAGAGACTCTCCCTGAAGCGGACCTAGTTTATGGGTGCATTAAAAGCATTGAAGATGGCTCGCAAATATTCTTGGCACTCAGTAAGATCACCACTTTTTCTGAGTTGCTTGGGAGAGCGATGGATGTTACCGAGGCCATGAAGAAACAAGGAAAGAGAACCAAAGACCAAATCGCCTTTGACGTAAACGCTATGGATGACAAGAGGAGGAAAAGCTACAAAGTCATGCCGCCTCCCAGGAAGTATGAAAGGAAGGAACCCCCACCAAAGCTCCCAATCTCTAGAGAACTTACTTATCAGTTGGTGGAGGAATGGCTAAAGGAAGGCATCCTCACTAAAAGGGCGACAAGACCCCCTCTGACGCGTGAGGAGTACGAAAACCCAGAGTATTGCATTCTACACAGACAGAAGAGTCATGGTACTATGGATTGTTACGTCATTAGAGGCATGTTTCAGAAGCAGTACACGGCGGGAAAGATATTGCTGCCAGAGGGTGAAGGCGAAGAAAGCCTAGGCGATCATCCTTTACCTAGACACAATGTGAATGTTATCCTTTCCCACGGTGATAACTTGTTAGAGGAGATTGAAGAAGAAGAGCTGGTGGAGAATGTACTGAGAAGGCGACTTGTGAAGACCAGAGGATTCAGAGCCTTATTTGACCAATTAAGGTTGGGAGCTGACGTCAGGGAAGAAGCAGCACATGCTCTGGCTGATGTGATAGTTAGAAGAGGAGAAAACACCAGTGCCGCCTACGCACCAGCAACCAGGGTAGCCAAGGCGCACGCCTCGGCAGTGATGTTTAGAGAGCCGCAGCGAATACATCCAGGCTTTTGTCACAACAGGTCGCTGTTTGTGGAGGCAACTGTCGAAGGCGTACATGTCCGGCGCGCCCTCGTGGACAACGGATCAGGAGTAAACATCATCCCAACCCATATATTTGTGAAGCTGGGAGTTGCTAAAGAAAGGCTCAAGAAAGCGGAGGCAACACTGGGAACTTTCAACGGAGGAACAGTCACGGCAAGGGCGTGCGTAGTACTCAATTTGGAGGTAGGGCCCATAAAAACTCTGAACACTTTCCACATTGTTGATGGAGAGCCTAGTTATCATATCCTACTGGGACGCCCCTGGATCCATCTACACGGATGTGTTCCCTCTACGCTACACCAGTGTGTGAAGTCAATGTATAAAGGACAAGATATTGAGATCCCGGCAACAAAGGCGCCATTTGACGCTTCGGAGTTACATTTGATTGATGCCATAGTGCTCGATGAACTAGCTCCCCCTGGGACCAACAAGATTGGAAGAGAACCCAAGATCTTGATCAGAGGAAAAGAGAAAACGAAAGAGCCAAAGAAGAGGCAGTCAGTGTTCAAGAGACTCCGCTTACCAGAAGAAGAGGAAAGCGCACAACAGCGGATGACCAAACCAAGATACAAACTGCAAAAGCAACGCCTTCCTGGAGGAGGGGCCAGATGGGCCATCCTCTAGGAACTCGCGGGGCCAGCCAAGCCAAAGCTGAGCGACTTGGCTAGCCCCACACTCATGGGCGTCATAAAAGGGGAGGCGCGGTTTGCTTCGACGGAGGAGGTTATGCACGCCCAGCAAAAGGGGAATGAAGCTAATGGTCCAGAAGGTTTGGAAGAAGTCAATGTAGGAGGAGAAGGCGAGCACAGGCCTCTCTTCATTGCCTCTTCACTCGCCCCGTTTGAAAAGGCGGAATTGGTCGCCTTATTGAAAGAATTCAGAGAAGTGTTCGCCTGGAGCTATGAGGAGATGTCAGGACTTAGCCCCAAGCTGGTCACTCATAACTTGGTTGTTAAAGCTGATGCAATACCTGTAAAGCAACACCCCAGGAAGTTTAGCCCTGAGATTGAGAAAGCGATAAAAGACGAAGTGGAGAAATTACTGGAGGCGCGCTTCATCAAGCCTATACAACACCCCACTTGGTTGGCCAACATAGTCCCTGTAAAGAAAAAGAATGGCCAGATTAGATGTTACGTGGACTTCAGAGATTTAAACAAGGCGTGCCCCAAGGATGATTTCCCGCTGCCACACATAGACTGCATGGTGGATGCAACAGCCATGCACGAGCGCTTTTCCTTTATGGATGGTTTCAGCGGCTACAATCAAATAAAGATGGCAGAGGGCGACGAAGAAAAGACCGCTTTCAGAACCCCAGTAGGAAACTTTTACTACTTAGTGATGCCGTTTGGTCTCAAAAATGTCGGGGCGACGTACCAAAGGGCAATGACAGCGATCTTCCACGACATGATGCACAATATAGTAGAAGACTATGTTGATGATATAGTGGTCAAATCACAGAAGAAAGAACAACACTTGACACATCTAAAAGCTGTCTTTTCCAGATGCAAGAAGTACAAACTCAGAATGAACCCTCTCAAATGTAAATTTGGGGTCTCTTCTGGTGAGTTCCTGGGGTTCAGAGTTCATAAGGAAGGTGTCTCAGCCGACGAAAGGAAAGTCAAGGCAGTCAGGGAAATGAAAGCGCCTCGCAACCAGTAATGATTCCGCCTCAAAAGGGGGTACCACTCAGAGTGTATCTGGCAACTACCCAAACGGCGATCAGTGGACTCTTTGCACAGGAAGTTGAAGACTCAGAGCACCCCGTAGCCTACTGGAGCAGAATGCTAAAAGAGGTAGAATCTAGATATTCCAACCAAGAAAGGCAATGTCTCGCTTTAGTGTACGCCGCCCAGAAGTATCGTCACTACTTTCAAGCGCACGCCATTCATGTGATGACTAAAGCTGAGGGAATCAAGTACTTATTGCAAGGCGCTGTTCTCACAGGGCGAATAAGCAAGTGGGCGCTCACGTTGACAGAGTATGAAATAACCTTGGTAACGCCCACGACGCTTAAAAGCCAGGCCTTGGCTGATCTGATGGCCATCTGTGCAAATCAAGAAGAAGAAGAAGCAATAGAGTCTGTCGACGCGTGTGAAGAGCCTGAGGTGTGGACTTTGATGTTTGATGGCTCGCCCTCGGCACCCAAAGGCGGAGCGGGAGTTACACTGACGAATGGGAAGGGTGAGGAACTGGCCTTCGCCTTCCAACTCGAGTTCCAATGCACTAACAACGAAGCAGAATATGAGGCCCTCCTCCTGGGACTTGACATGGCTGAAGAGATCGGGGTTCAAAGACTCATTGTGAAAGGAGATTCCAACCTGGTGGTGAAACAGCTAAAAGGAGAGTATGGAGTAAAGGAAATGTCCTTGGCGCTATGCAGAGAGAGAGCGCACCAAGCATTGACAAGATTCAAATTAGAATCTCTCGAGCATGTGCCACGGGCTGAAAACAGAAAGGCTGACGCTCTCGCAACCTTGGGGAGCAGAGCAGGCATAGCAGAAGGCGAACACCTGGTACGTTTCAGGAAGGCGTACCAACCCAAGATCCAAAGGAACGTACAAGAAGATCAAGCGGGGAAAGATTGGAGAGTCCCAATCATGTGGGAGCGCCACAGCAAAGCATTGACAAAGGCATCCAGAGATTTCTGCCTTCTAAAGGGGGCATTGTACAAGAGAAGTACGGAGGGGTTACTCATGAAGTGTGTCGCTGAGGAAGAGGGAAAACGGAAAATGACAAGCCTTCACGATAGCATATGTGGGCAGGTTGGCCCTGGCCTGTACAGAAGAATGCAAAGGCTGGGAGTGTACTGGCCAGACGTGAAGGCGCATTGTGATTCATTTCAGAAGGCGTGCAGTCGATGCCAGGAGGCCAAGGAAGAACTGGAGGTCCATCTGGTGGATGAGGATTGGGCTAGGCCAATTCAAACGTACTTGGAAAGTGGCATCTTGCCGGAGAATCACATGGAAGCGGAAAGGGTCAAGAAGAAGTCGGAATATTATTTCATTAAGAAAGGCGAGTTGTTCAAAAGAAGTTTCACTGGAGAGGCTCTCAGATGCATTGGGAGGGAAGGACGAAACAAAGTCATGAAGGAGGTCCACGGAGGATCTTGTGGAAGGCACCAAGGGGGTAGATCGCTCTGGAGCGAGCTGTTGAAAATCGGCTACTATTGGCCGAATATGAAAAACGACGCCCTCGATTTTGTGAGAAAGTGCGAACAATGCCAGAGGCATGACAACATAATCCACGCACCCTCTCTCTCTATGAAAGGCCTCAGCTCGCCCTACCCTTTCCACACATGGTCAATGGACTTTATTGGTCCAATTGACCCACCTTCTAAAGGGAAGAGGTGGATCCTGGGGGCAACCGAACACTCCACCAAATGGGTCGAGGCAGCAGCGTTTAAGAAAGGTGACATTGACGCCACTACACAGTTCATCAAAGAGCACATCATCTGCCGCTTCGGGCTACCCAAGAGAATAGTATCTGACAATGGCACTCACTTCATCAACAAGAAGGTAGAGCAAATATTGGAAGAATACGGGATCACACATCACAGGTCCACCCCCTACTATCCACAGTCTAACGGCCAAGCTGAATCCACAAACGAAACATTGATCAAAATCTTGGCCAAGACAGTGGAAGATGCGCCCACAGACTGGAGCGAATACTTGCCACTCGCCCTTTGGGCATATCGCATGACTAAGCACAATGCAACAAAGGCGATGCCTTTTTCCCTGGTGTATGGGGCGGAGGCGACGCTACCAGCAGAAGTGGTGGTCCCCTCAACAAGGATGATTGCCCAGAATGAAAGCGGGGCGGAAGACAGAATGCTATCCTTGGAAAGCGCCAGAGACAAGGCGCACGAGGAGTTGCTCAAGCACCAAAGGCGTATAATGCTGTCATATGAGAAGATGGTGAGGCCAAGAATGTTTGTCGAAGGCGAGCTCGTGCTGAAGGCGACAGACGCAGTCATGAGGAACCTACATACGAGCAAGTGGATGCCAAAATGGGAAGGACCCTACATTGTGCAAGAGGCACATCCTAATGGGTATTGTTTCTTACTTGAATCAGACACTCAAAGGAAAATAGGGCCTTTAAATTTCAAGTATGTTAAGAAATATTATGCCTAGCTCACTGTATGATATAATGAAAGAGCAGTAGTCTTTGTTTTCTGTTGAAATCTAGGAAGTAACTTATTTTGTACGCCCCTAACCAATGAATGAGAAGCTGAAGACATTCCCTCATAAACTATCTCCTTAGAAATATGTTAATATGAAATATGCATGCTGAAAGTAAACACGGTTCAAACAAGTAGATAATGTAATGACATACATACGGCTCATTAAAAAAAAGGAGAGCGCTCTCAAAGTAAAGAGCCAAAATGCCAAACGCGAGGTCCAACACTAAAAAGAAAAGGAGGTAAATCCATATACATATGCATTTGACAGGATGAAAATAAAGTGTTGGGCCGTACCGCGGGCACAAGCGCCTTATCGCGGTACCCGGATAGACCTCCTGAAAAGAAAATTTCCAGGACAGACGCGGGCGAAGTACGCCATATCGCGAGACTAGAAAAGATCCCGGGAAACAAGGGCGCTAGTCTTAAACGCGGGCGGAAAAATCTGTAAAAGAGGTTGGCTAACGCAAGATCCAAGGCGATCCGTTAGTTCATGAAGCCCAAAGCGGCGAACTGAAAAGTCCAAAGTAACAACCAAAAAAAAACAGAGAGAAAGCCCAAAGCGGCAAAATCTCTAAAACGTGCCCAATGTGCACCTTGAAGAAAATTTGGCACCAATGACATGAGGGGCCACTGTTCAAAAAAAAAACGTGCCCAATGTGCACCTTGAAGAAAATTTGGCACCAATGACATGAGGGGCCACTGAAACTTGCTGAGAAATTCGAAGCATGCTAAAAAAACGGAGAGGGAGAAAAAGAAGAAAAGAAGAAATGTGCGCTGTCAAATACTGGGCGAAAAACATTCAGGTCAGGGAAAGCATGCTAGAGAGGTAGCAAATACAAGCAGTACCAAATAAACGCAAAGACATTATTCGAACTACAAGAGTGTAAAGCGACAAAGTCAACAAAGGCACACAAGAATCGAAAAGCATAAGACCTGCGTACAAGTCCAAGGAACAAAGCAAATAAAGGCATATGAAGCAGAATTAAGATATTCATTGTCAAAGTGGTGACAAACACACAAAAGCAAAGTCTAAGCTCGAATAAATCCCAAAGTACATGTTCGAAACAGCAAACCATAATGCAATGATAACTATCAAACGTTAAACAGAGTGTTCAGGCTGATGAGCTTGCAGGCTTCCTCATAAGAGAGCTCCTGAGCATCCAAATCATTGAGTTCTTTGTCAACATTCTCCAAGTCAGCAGTCACCTGCGCAAGTTGGGCTGAAAGCTCCTTTGAACGAATGGTCAAAGTGGTGCGACGCTCCTGCAAGGTGCGCTTGGTTTCGGCCAAGCCAGTAGCATCGAAAGGGGGGCGCAATTTCTCCAATTTAGCAATCGCCTCATCAAGCCAAACACCAGAGCAGTGCTGAATCTTCAAAGAATGAAGGCAATCAAGAAGCTCAACCTTATCTTCCCACGGCAATGCATCAACATCAACAGAGCTCACTAAGCCCAGCATTTGTACCATGGTGCGCGCAGCAGACTCTCTGAAAAAACATGGAAACGAAGCACCTGGTGGCACCAAGTCAGGATGAGCAAGAAGGAATGATTCAATCATAGATTTCTCCTCCGCATCAAGAGAACCACGAGACTTGGCAGAAAATGCAGCTGCAAGACAACAAAAACAAAACAAAAAACAAAACAAAAACAAACAAAGCGGAGATAAGTGAGAAAAGCGGCAGTATTTGAAAATCCAATAAAAGCATGGACACATAGCAAAGGAAACCTAACTTGATGAATGGTTAAAGGAACACTCACAAACCGAAGAGGAAGCCGAAGACGCAGCAACCTGAGTGATCTTGACAGGGGCAAGCCGAACGGAGGGAATCTCGCTCACGGGGCGCCCCTCGGAGGAATTCGCATCGCCTTTCGAAATTTCAGCCACGTTAGCAGAGCTCGGGGTGAGGCCGGTATCGCCCTCATTAACAGCGCGTTCCCCAGATGGAACTCCAGCGGCAGCATCAACTTGGCTTTCCTTGGGGGCAGGGGTGTTCATCACCTCAACATCCAAGCTATCAAAAACAGTACCAACAGGAATACCCTCACCTATGACAATGTCAGAGACATTTGCAGCAGCAACACTTGTAGCAACACTTGAAGAAACATCAACAAGAGCGTCCATGGAAGCAATGGGAACGCTCTTTGAGACCTCAATAAAGGGCAAGGAAAAATCACCAACCGCAACGATTTCCAAACCAGAACCAACATCACCAGCAGGTTCGGAAGCAACACCAGAATGAGTAGGAACACTAACGGCGACAGCCTCCAAAGCGGAAACGGCCGACAACGGTTGCACAAACAAAGGGCCACTAACTCGACCAAAGGGCACATGAGTGGAAAATCCGGTGGGCACAGCGCCTCCACTAGCGGTCGGTTGACGGCGAAAGTCCAAAGCATCCGCACGATCAAACGGTGAAATTGTTGGAGAGCTGACGAAGGTGCTAATGGGAGCCGGAAGGCTCTCAGAAGCCTAAGGCGAAGGCGAAGCCGAACCATGTCCGCCAGAACCATCTACAGTGAAACAAACAAACGGAATAGCGGAAAATGAAAATGTGCATTAGTACTAAAAATCTGAAAAAATGCAACAACAGTAAAGAGCAGAAAGGCCGAAGGGGAAGAAAAGATCCACAACGAAGGAGAAAATGGGAAGCAAGAGGCGGAACCTAGGGGGTTTTCCTCATCAGCATCGTCGCTCTCACCCTCAGAGGAATCACCATCTCCTTTTGAAGTGTCATAATAAGCCAAGAGAGCGTCGCCCGACTGATCTTCATTGTCGCTCTCAGCTTCAACTAAATCAACACGAATAGGAGAAGCAGGGGCAGGAGGAGTATTGTGAAGTTGCAAGCGAGAAGACCGTCGAGAAGGCACAGCTGCAACAGCCTTCTTCCCTTTTTGAGAGGGTGCAGCATTCTTACCCCCGCCTTGAGAAGAAGATTTAGGAGCAGAAGGAGCTGGGGAAGAAGCCTATTTCTTACCTCGTTTTGATATTACAACAGCGGAAGGCGAGGACGCAGTGGCTTTACGCTTGCGCACGGAAGAAACCGCTTCAGCTGAAACAAACAAGGCAAAGTATGAAAACGGAGCCAAATGGATGAAACAGTAATCAATAAAACAAATGAGACCAGTAAAGAGACTACCTTTTCCTTTCTTCACAGAGGTGGAGTAATAAGGATCATTACACACAATAGACAAAAGAGCGGGGATGGTGCGCTTCGGAGTAGCTTCAAAACTCTAGAGATGCTGTAAAATGTCTTTATGGGATGTCACCCAACTGCGTAGAACGCCTCCGACATGAAGGGGAGGGATATAAACCAAAGGAGCACTTGAAACATCAGGATCGGCATAAAAAAGAACAGATGGGATACTTTCATGCAAAGAGACTTGATCAATCAAAAGGACGCACGGAGGTTGATCGTGCCCAAATTGCCTCGCAACACGATTAGGGCGGTATACAAAAGGCCACAAAGCGCCTCCATTGGCACTCTTGTTATCCAAAGGAACGAAACCGGGAAGACAACGAGCAGTCAGAATCAGTTTCCACAGGTCATACATACCCTCAGTATAATTTTGAGTATCATTCCTGGAGGTAAGACGCTCCTCAATATACAAGGGGTGCAAAGGGTCACACCCTTCCCAAATGTGGTCTAAATAAGGGCGGAAAACGAACTGCTCCTCTAGATCAATGACAGCAACTAAAGGCTCTCTGGGACAGCCTTTGGTCCAGCACCAGGCGCGAGGCTCAAGGCCAGAGGCATCATCGGAAGGGGCGAGCCTAACCGGACCATATCCAGGAAAACGCTCAAATAAAAAGTATTGAAGGAAAGCCAAATCAGCAAAAGAATTGATAGGAAAACGACCATGAGAAATTCGCATTTGTTCAGAAACTTGATCGAGGCGAGCATACAAGCCACCCAAATAAAACGAAGAGAGAGGAAGACGCGTTCCCTCAACCAAAAGACAATCTAGCAGGAAGACACAAGGACTAAGAGACTCCCATGGAGGACCCGGAAACACATACCTGCTCAACCAGAAAGCGACGAAAGCAGCACGACGAAGCCTTTGATCCTTCACAGGACCAGGATGAAATTTGCCATCATGAAGGTCGTCGTAAAAATACCGAACCCAGCTAGCGAACGTGTACTTGAGCGAGGAGCGTTGACTTGCTTTCTGCTCTTTGGGGACCAAATTCCCTGTACCCCTGACTTTCTGAGAGGAAGAACCTTCAGCAAGCGAAGCACGCCTCGGTTGAAGTAACTCGTGAGAATGTTTGGCACTAGCAATAGAGGCCGCCTTCAACTCCAGGGCCAAATCAGAAAGGCTCTCATCCACTTTTGTTATGTCAAGATCAACGCTCCTAAAAGAAGGAAGCTTCAATAAGACAACTACGTCCTCTAGAGTGGGAGTAAACTCACCCCAGGACGTCAAAAATGTGTGTGTCGAAGAACACCACCGCTGGATCAAAGCGAACAAATCATCTGACCTACGATTAGCGCCAATACGAGGAGACACCTTGATAGCTTCCGCTATTCCAACTTTCTTAAGAACCTCCACGAAGGGAGGGTCACTTGCAAACACTTGATTGATCCAGTCTTGCCAGCCGGTAGTCCCGCCGATAGGAACATTAAAGTTCAGGTCCACCCAGGGAAACTCTGCACGGCGAAGGCGAGAACGAAGCAGTGAAGGACCCAGATCGCGGTGGTCCCTGTGGTAAGAAGGAGAAGAAATGAGCTTGGCGGTGTCATCAGGGATCACCATTACTTTGGTAGGAGGACTGATGAGTAAGTCACCGGATTCGGGGAAGGGACCAAAAGGGAGTGTCGCTTTCACCCCCGTCGCCCAACGGCGGTGACCAGCGTTTATGGGATAGGAACGGGGGCAAGGGAGACCTTGCATGAAGCAATAAGTGATAGGGTTTGGGAGAGAGATCTCCTCCTCGGTTTCTTCAAAGGTAATGTCATCCTCAACTTCAACGGCGGGAGTAGATTTCGACTTTCCCATGATCGAAGGCGGGTAGCAACGTAGAAAAAAGAGTTGAAGTGAGAAGAAACGTAAAACGAGAAAAATGGCAACAATGAAGAAAAGAGGAAGTAATGTGGAAAGAAAAAGAGTTCTATACTATCGGAAAAGTAAGGAGGCAGATGAAGTTTTGAGAAAGAGAAAAGAAGTGGTTGAGAAAAAGAGGGACTGAAGAGTTAGAAGGAGGGAGTTTTGAACTGCGGAAGAAAGTGGGAGAACGTGTAAGTAACTGAAGACTACCCCTCAACTGGCACGTGGAACGAAAAATGAGGAAAGAGGAACAGGCGACAGGGCGACAAAAACAGGATTTGCACTAAAAAGGAAAAGCCTTTCCTTTTCACTGCAAAGGGGGAAATTGTTGATACCCCACTATTTAGGATCCCAAAAGTCACAAGGCCCAATTCACAAAAAGGCCTAGAATCACCAAACAAAAAATAGAACATCAGAAGGGATTGGGAGAAAGCGTATAACATCAGGGTCGCCCAAAGCGCTACACCCGGAGCGTCAGCCTTCAAGGCGTCATATCCTGACGACACAGCCAACAGGAAGAGCAAGGTGCGCCGATGCCAATGAGCACAACGTACCCTCTCAGAGCATCTCGGGTGTTACGAAAACTTGGAGAGAAAGTCACGATAAATGGGAGCGAACAGGAAACAGAGTTTGGGGAAGGCGTACATGTACAGACAAAGGGTTCCGGTTCCCCAGACTATGAGGAGCGTGCAAGAGAAGCCAGAGCATCTTGGCTTACATCATGCAGCCCCTTCTTTGAGGAAAGTCGAAAAAGGGAAGTCTTGTGAGCTTCCCACTGTAATAATCAAAGAAAAAGCTTAAAGAAGTAAAGAAGACAAAACGGGTTCTGCAGAGAGCAGCCACAAAGAAGGAAAAGGGAAGAAGACCGATGGACCAAGAAACAGGAAGGCAAAGACCGATGGGCAGAAAAGGCCCTATAAGAGGAACCTTCCTCCAACGTACACAGGGACCCGGGGAGAAAGAGAGAGAGACAACACAACTGAAAGAACCAACACTACTGAAGCTAGGCATAACTGAAAGAACCCTAGCAAAACACAGAGAGGGTGTAAGAGAGAGGAATAGAATAGAAGCTTCTGCTTGAGTTTTAGAATATAGAGGGAGGTGTAAAAAGGGCGAAGGCGCACACCCTCTCACCCTGTAAAAATACTAGAAGTGTGGAGCCCTACTCTTACATTTACCTCTCTGAATCCCCATTTCAAAGTAATAAAAGCCTAAAGCTTCACTAAGTTTACGAACCCATTATCTTTTTACTAATTATTCATTACTGCACAAAGCGGTCCGAAACAATGTGAAATAATACATTGTGAAATTTTCAACGTATCTTAAGAAGGTAAGATTGTAATGTCAAAATATATTTTTAAAGTTTCAAGAAACCTAATTACCCTCATTGGTCCATGTAATATAGTTAAGTATAATTAAGTATAACTTATAAATAGGATTAGAGGAGTAAATTCAATTCCTCATTAAAAAATAATGAGAATAAATAAATAAAAATATAAAATTGATTCACTATTTTATTTATTTATTTAAAAAAAACAAGATATTGATCATTGTGTTTTGGTTAAAATGGAAAGACTTATTTATGTATTTAGTTCCTGAAAGTTTAAGGTATTTTGGTTTTGGTCCCTAAATTTTTTTTACTTTAACTAATCCTTAATTGCTTTAAAAATTTTGTTTTAGTCCATAGCGTTAGTAAAAATAGTTAACTGCTGATATGACTAACGAAACTCTGCATTAACATATACGTGATGACACGCAAATGGACTAAAACCAAAACATTCCGTGACTAAAATCATAAATAAGCCAAATGAACGTAACACTCTGTTTGTTTTGGTGGATTTGAGGGAGGAGAAATTGGGGGGAGAGGAAATAAGGAAAAAACTAACTTTTCTTCTTGTTTGGTTCATGAGAGAAATTGAGGGAGGAGAGAAAATAAGGTAGGTCCCACTAGAAAAAGTTTTCTCTCCTTCATAGGCAAGAGAATGAGAGGAAAATGTGTCTTGAGATGTAAAATTACCTACCTGTCCTTCATTTATTCACTTTACTTAAAACAAATTTTAAAAAATATTTTTTAATTGGAAAAAAATAAAACTTTTTTTTCCGATAAAAGTTGTTTTTTTTTATATTTTGGACTCAAAATTTTTATCATGTAATAAAAAATTGAAGTAAAAAAAATCTTTGGCTTTCTTAAATATACATGCATATGAAATAGAAAAGAAAAAAATTATTTTTATTTTGTTAAACAAGAGTTTAGTTGTCTTTTGATAAATTTATTGTTTTCTCTCTTCCCTCTTTTCTCTCCAACCAAACGGAAAGAAAACTCAACTTTTCTCTCTTCCCTATTTCTTCGCATTTTCTCTCATATCAATTAACCACAAAATCTACCAATTTTCTCACCAGAATCTCTCTTCCCTATTTCTCTCTTCCCATTTTCTTTCGTGTAACGAAAGAAAGCTCTATGTTTGGATATCTAATGATAAATGGAGCGGAATAGGATGAGGTGGAGTGGAGTGGGGTGGAGTAGGGTGGAGTGGAACAAAATTCCTATTCCATTGTTTGGATATTTTATAATGGAATGAAAAAAAATTTGCATTCCATTGGATACACCCCAATTTGGAGGGGACAAAAATGAAGGGTTTTGGATGGAATGGAATGGATCTTATCCCATCATGCACTATCCCACTCCATCACTCTTGGAACAATCCAAACAATGAAACCTGGTTTAATTTTATTTTATTTCATTCCATTGCATTCAATAACACCAATCCAAACAAGCAGCGAGAGACTTGACTTCCCTTTAGCTAGCAAGCAAAATAGCTTATCTTCCCTCTGAGATTTGAAGCCTCAATTCTACTCTCTTCTTACTTTATCACTCACTCACTCACTCACTCACCATGGAACCTCTACAAGCACCCTCTCTCAACCCAATATCCCAATTCCAACCGGACACTGACACCATAAAACGAAACCTCATCCAAAAGGGTGTTTTCCCAACACCCAAAATTGTCCACACAATCCGCAAGAAACAAATCCAAAAACACGACCGAAAACAAAAGCGCGCAACTCAAAACCAAGAACCTCCTCCACTCACAGACTCCCAACAACAAACCCTCGCAGAAGAGCAACACTTCCAGACACTAAAACTCGAATACAAGGAGTTCACGAAAGCGTTAGAATCCGAATCCAAATCCAAAACACAAGGTTTATCTATGAGGGGAAAGCCGTGGGAGGGGGTTACAAAAGTTGAGTTCTTGGAGCGCGCGAGGGCGAAGGAGGCGTATGGAGGAGAGAAATTGAGAAGGGAGAGCTTGAAGGAGCTGAAGGAAATGTTCGAGGCGAGAAAAGTGGATGAGTTGAAATGGGTTTTTGATGATGATATTGAAATGAATGAGGTTTGGTTCAATGGTGAACCTGAAACTGGAACATGGGGTGGTGAAAATAAGAGAAGGAAACGCAGCGAGGGCGAGGTTATAAGGTTCCTTGTTGATAGGTTCGTGTTGAATTTTTCATTTTGGTATAACTTTTGTGAGAGTAAAAACTATTAAAGTTTATGCTAAGAGCAACAAAATATTAAATTTTTGTATTTTATGGTATTTGTGTCAAGGGTTCGTCTTTTTGAAGTTGTGGATTTTTCTTTGATAATGTAGGCTAAGTGATAGGGAGATTACGACCAGGGATTGGAAGTTTTCGAGGATAATGAAGCTGTCGGGATTGCCTTATACCGAGGGTCAGTTGTTGAGGATTTTGGAATTGCTTGGCGCTAAAGGTTGTTGGAAGCAAGCTCTTTCTGTGGTTCAGTGGGTGTATAATTATAAGGATCATAAAAAGAATCAAAGCAGGTGATTCTTTTTAAATCTGTTTTAAACTTTTTAGCATAGCATCACTTTAATATATATGTTATATATGGTTCTTAATTTTGGTGGAAACAAACAAATGAACAAACATATTGACAGAATGGAGCAGCTTTTGTTAATGTACAGTGCTTATGAATAGAAAATCTTTCAAACTCTCTGCTGGTACAAAATTCTTGCATTGTCTTGTATGTTGTTTCAACCTAAATATGACATGGTGCTTGGGGAGATGAATGTCTTGATTGATGGGGTTTGTTGTGAATGTTCTGGATGTGACAAGGTGCTAATTAATCATATCTTCAGCCTGGTGTATTTAAGTACCATGTAATCTTTGATTGTCTGGTTATGTTCCATACTTCAGCTGCGTTTATCTGTTTAGTGCTATGCATTCACAGTTCTCTCTTATCAAGACATTAATAATGATTTTGTAGGTTTGTTTACACGAAACTTCTTGCAGTTCTTGGGAGGGCAAGGAGGCCAAAGGAAGCCCTTCAAATTTTCAATATGATGCGTGTAAGAATCAAGTGCTTAGTTTGTGACTCCACATGATGGTTCCTATTTGATTGTGATTGTGATGTTACAGGGAAATGTTCATGTATATCCTGATATTGCTGCATATCACAGCATTGCTGTTACACTTGGTCAAGCTGGTCTTATGAAAGAGTTGATGAATATTGTGGAATGCATGAGGCAGAAGCCCAAAACAGTTAAATTTATGTATCACAAGAACTGGGATCCAGTTCTTGAACCTGATGTTGTTATATATAATGCTGTAAGAAGTAACCATGTCTATCTTATAACTTTATTGCAAATGCCAGTTTGCTGATTGATTAAACTGTTGAGTTTCTGCAATCACTATTAGGTACTTAATGCTTGTGTTCCATCAAAGCAGTGGAAAGGTGTGTCATGGGTTTTTAAACAACTGAGGAAGAGTGGTTTGAAACCTAATGGAGCAACTTATGGACTTGCAATGGAGGTAAGTAGAGGATTATGGTATCTCCAACAAAGTAATTTATTAAGTACATATTCTGTAATCTTGGAGCAGGGAGATGCATCACACTTACAACATAACATGCTCTATTTTTTTAACAAGCAGAATGAAAATGGAAACTGTTGTTCTAATTTGATAGCTCTTGTGATATCATCATCTGCATGTTATGTCATTGACAAGTTGGCTCTGTATGGTTAACTCTGTTCCATGTGATTTTCTTATTTAAAAACAGTGGAATTAAGGTGGGAAGCTTTTTGTGTGCGCGCACATAGTACAATATCAGCTGTTTTTAGGAATGTTGTTCTCAAAATACATATTTCTATGATTTATAAGATAATACTTTTTTTTTGTGTGTGATTAATGCTATCTGCCTCTATAGATGCATTATGTAGAGAATTAGGAATCGATGCTTGCATGATGGCTCTATGTTTCATTATTCACACATTATAACAAGCAATTTTTAAGTTATATTCTACTTGAATTATATTCTATTTGAAAATCTTTAATGGTTGAATGAGAAAACTGGTTGATAATACCTTGTAAGAAAGGTTATTATTACCTTCAGATGTTATTATCCTTGAAGCATGTTTGAATTCAAGTCTTACAGGTGGTGCTTGTTATAAGGTAATGCTAGAATCCGGGAAATATGACCTTGTCCATGAGTTTTTTGAAAAGATGAGGAGATGTGGGGAAGTTCCTAAAGCCCTTACTTATAAAGGTAGTTTTTTGACCTCTTATCATTTACTACTGATGATTGGCTGTTGATAGCCTGCTATATAATCTGAATCATTTTCTTAGTGTTGGTGAGAACTTTTTGGAAGCAAGGTAATGTTGATGAAGCTGTGGAAGCTGTCAGAGACATGGAAAAAAGAGGAGTTATGGGAACAGCCAGTGTATATTATGAGCTGGCTTGTTGCCTCTGCAACTATGGGAGATGGCAAGAAGCTGTCATGAATGTAATGTTTATTTTCATACTGGTGTGCTTACATTGTTGCATAACCACTTACAAACCATTATCAGAATACATTTTCCTCGAAATATCGCTGCAGGTTGAGAAGATTAAAAGAATTTCTCATGCTAGGCCTTTGGAGTATACCTTCACTGGCATGATCATGTCTTCCATGGATGGCGGACATATTGATGATTGTATACATATATTTGAATACATGAAAGACCACAGTGCTCCTAACATAGGGACTATAAATGCCATGCTGAAAGTTTATGGCCGGAATGATATGTTTTCCAAAGCGAAAGAGTTGTTTGAGGGTGTTAAGATAGCCAAATCTGATAATTTTGGTTCCCCAGAAGATGGTAATTGTAGCTCATTTATCCCAGATGTGTATACCTATACCGAAATGTTGGAAGCATCTGCTAGTGCGCAGCAGTGGGAATACTTTGAGCATGTGTACAAAGAGATGACCTTCTCAGGTTGTCAGTTGGATCAAGATAAACACTTGTCATTGCTTATTAAAGCATCAAAAGCTGGCAAGGTAGAAAATATACTTACTCTTTTTACTTATATTTCTGATCATAATATCATATCTTACAAGATTTCTTTTATATCCAAATTATTTCTTCATAAAAGTGTATGGGCTTCATCTGTTAACTCATTCCTGGTGGAAAACAAATCTTCAATTGACGTTGGCACAATTTTTGTAAATTATTTTTTGCTTTGTGCCAGTATATGATGCACAAGCTCATATCACAATTCAGCAAAAACGCAAATTTAATAGATTTTGCTCTGATCTTTATAGGGACCTTTGTTGTTTGTTAGTGCTTTTGCTTTACACTTTAAAATCAAGCCCAATAACAATTGTTGGATGATTTTCAGAATCATTAGATCCAGCTGCAATTTTTTTTCCTCCTTATAATATAATAGTTGTAGCAGTTAGCTGACGGAACCACAAAAAGTACCTACGTATTGGTGTATTTATGTTTTCTAAACAGTGAATCTGTTGGCATATTTTGGTTTCGATGCAGTATCATTTACTGGAGCATGCATTTGACATGATTCTGGAAGCTGGAGAAATTCCTCACCATCTCTTATTTTTTGAATTGATGATTCAAGCTATAGCTCAAGATAATTATGAGCGAGCTGTCATCTTAGTGAACACAATGGCTTATGCACCATTCCAAGTGGCTGAAAAGCAGTGGACATACTTTTTTAGGGAAAATGAAGACAGAATAAGTCATGAAAATCTGGAGCGGTTGTTGGATGCTATTGGTAATTGTGATGGTGTATCAGAACCAACAGTCTCAAATCTATCAAGATCATTGCGTGTTCTTTGTGGATTAGGTACATCAAGAACAATTTCTAGTATCATTCCCTCTGGAATGAAAAATACTGTTAATGATCAGAATCAAGTCATTGATGATGGTGGAAATGGAAATATGCAAAACTTTTCAGGGAGAATGATGATGGAAAGTGCTAAATTTGGAAATGATGTTTTTGATAGTAGTAAACATGCTGAACCAGCTTCATTTACCTTTAATCATGATCAAGTTGATATAGATGATGATAATGATGTCATGATTAGCAGGCCTCGAAAATGTGACATTGAGGATCGAGTAAGTTTAAATGATGATAAGCTAGGATATGCTGATAATTTGGCGCCTGACATGTCTTCTAATAGTTTAGATGAGGAGCAGTGGGATGATGGATGGTCTGAAAATGATGATGGATGCTCTGAAGATGATGACGGTGAGGGAATACCTAGCAAGCCCTCAGCATATGAAATATTGGAAGCATGGAAGGAAATGAGAAAGAAGGATACAAGTTATATACACTCTTAACTAGGCCATACCTAGTGAAAATGCAAGTGCTTGCTTATGCTAGCAGAATGGGGAGAGGAAGTTGTAACAATGTTCATAGTAAATTACCCTGCTTTGATCACCCTTGGGTTATCTGCAACAATGTTGTAATTGGAACAAGGCTCAAATAAAACTTGTAAATGATGTTTTGTTTAATTGATAATTCTTCATCACAAATATTTGTCTGTAAAAGATTCTACTGATGCTGTTCAATTATAATTCATCTTTCCCATGTGTAAATGCTGGTTCTAAAGTCTGTTTATAATTGCTTTGAGCATTTGAAAATTTGAATTCATCCAATTTGATACTCAGTCTCAGACAAAATATCATATTTTTGCTGGGATATTTGCATTATATATTGTTAATCATGGTTCCAGAAATTGTAATTCTTATTGAACTATATTTGATTGTCCCTAAAAATTAATCACTACCATTTGTGAGCTCACAAGACTTGTAAACCGAATAACATCTACAACAAATAGTCATTAGAAGATTTCTCTAATACATTTATACCCAACGTTTGTTTGAAAAATGATTATACTATTAGCTCCTAAGGATTTCCTAAATTACATTTATCTCCAACCTGTTCTGAAAAATATTAGACTTGCCATTTTGTAAATTTGTATGAATATGCAATAAATAAATAAAAAGATAATAAGGGTATATAATGTTCATAAGTATAATTTTGACAAACCTCAAAAAAAAAAAGAGGCAATAATACATAGCCTGATAGCCCAAGTAATGTAGGAATGTCGACGCCAAAATTATGTAGAGTCATGTAAATACAAACAGGATCCGGAACAGCAGAACTATTATAGCAAGCCTAATGAGACACAAGCAGAAGTTCACACCGTCTGCACAAATTTACAAACATGGAACAAGGTTAACAAAAAGAACATACAGAAAGTACCATATAGGTACTAAATAAAGCATAGTAAGAATCAAGGAAGTTAAAGGCGAGATGTACCAAAAAGCACTTGCCTTGCAAAGAAAGGCATTAATGTTAGAAAAAATAAAATAAAATGACTATTTTGCATTGACCATATAAATTAATTATTCAAGCATAACATTCATAGTAAAAATAATAAATTACCATGTTCAACTTATAAAGCCATAAGCTGCTAGACGTTAAGGATAGCAAAGCCTGACCATTATTTACCTTTCAATTTTCACACTCATAACGAAGTTAACTGGTTAGTCTTTCAAAAATATTTTTGTCCGTATTGGCTGAATTGCCTTATTTAAGGACATTTTTCTTTTTACAACTAATAGCGACTGATTTTTTAATCTAATTCCTAATTTGTACACTCAATATTAAGAATCCTAAATCTACACAGTTAGTGAAGAAGATTTAGCATGTTCACCATTTTCAAAAAACAAAAGTATTAGTTGAAGCTATTGAAAAATGCCAACTCTATCATGGATTTCATAGTCATCCCGTTTCAAAAATAACTGGGAATGCCATATAGAGCAGGCACCATGATACAAGATTTCATCACTCGATCCTTCTAAGACTTAAAAAAAGACTTCAGAACATGAAAGCAACTACAACAAATTTCGCACAAGACACTTTCCGTCGAGCACGTCATTCCATAAAAGACTAGCTCTTCTTACCAAATTTGTTTAATCCACTATTGCCAAAATTTTAAACTTACAACCAAGTCATCACCAACTCGGATTCCAGCTCCCCACCAGGACCATGGGGCAAAGTTCGATTATCAAAAATGATTCTTGTGAAAACAAGATCCAGAAAAGACAAAATAATTCTAGTAGTGTGCTACACATGAGCGAGTTAATATGATAAAAGACCTCGCTATATCGAAAACCGCCTTGGCGAAGGTAACAAAGTTGGTAGGTGATCAGTTAAAGACATAAAACAAATTATTAACAATAACAAGCAAGAAAATAGAAAAATTGAAATTAGATAAGTTAACAGGAATCGTAAGTATGAAAGGATTAAGAGAAAGCATAACATATAAATGATAGTCAGACAGCATAAAGGCACAAAAAAAATGGTGAAAGTCAAATTGATCACTCAATAAAATCCAATAATGCAAGTCAGATTAACAATCTTGGACTTCTCCTTTTGGACCATCGATTGGCCTTCATCGTCATCCTTCTCTTCGGAAGCATCACAATCAGATCACGTGAACTTCTCAAGATGTTCCAATGAACTGTCCTTAAAGTTGAGCTCCACAAGCTCCTTAAAGCGGCCTAGCCCGGTCATAAGAGGGCATGTAGAAGAGAATCTAACAAAGAATTTGACGTGTTAGAGACCCCTCTTACCATTCTAAGAGCAAACTGATCTGATTTTCACAAAGGGGGAATAAGAAACTAGTGTGATCGTGACGAAGGGGAGAAATGGTTCAACACACTAAAACCAAACATTACTTCTTATTGAGAGATCTAGTTGATACCTATATGACTTCAGTTGAGAGCACCAATGAAGAAATACAAGGATCGAAGAAGTTCAAAGACGAAGAAGACATCCAAAGAATTACTGATAAAAGGACATCCCCCTAGAGTTGGTGCAAGCGTTATACTTATAGCAGCTTCTAATAGCTAATATTGAAATGAGTAACATATTCCTAGTATAATAGCCTAAATACTTTGTCAAGGATTGCCTGCTCCCATGCTTGCATCAGTGTCGCAGGAATTCCACCATGGCTAGTTAATGGACTACAAGTCTTCTTGGAAATCAGTGCTGAATAGGTTTGTGTCGAAAAACCTTGCCTCTCTTAGCCGTTTCAATCCTGTCGGCTTCACTCCTTGTTTCTTGGCTAGTCCGAATTTCATGCATTGGTGGGAGTCTTACTTCAACACGTACCATGTGAACTATGATACTATTGTTGAAAGGATGAGCGCGAGGACTCCGATAGATGTGGCGGCCGACAAGACTGGTAAGAATACTTAACCTTTTTGTTCTTTAAGCTTCTTTTCCTTTCGGTCTTCTCACTTGTGTTTTCTCTGCAGTGGCCAAGCCGAACCTCATTGATTATTCTGCGGCAATTAAGGCCCACACATCGAAAAAGAAAAGTGGTGACCCTTCATCACCTAAGAAACATAAGAAACGGCGCCACTCTAATGCCATTGACGATTTCGTTGAAGCCAAGAGACAACACAAGGGACAAACTGAACAACCGTCGAATAAATCTCAAGTTGATCCTGAAAGGACTGACAGTTTGTTGGCTCGTCCTCTTTCGAAGAAGCTTTAAGTGTCTACTGCTTCATCTGCTCCTCCTATCTGTCCTTCTTCGAATCCTTCATCCAAAACTCAACCGCATCCACGCCCAAAGGCCAAAGGAATCGTCATCGAAGAGCCGTCTCCCCATGTCACCACTCAGAGAACACATGGTGATGCGGCCGACTTGTTTGTCGACGTTTCCCGTCATGACCCTCATGCTAGTGAATTTCTCCCGACTCCAACACTTAATCCATTTGATGAAGAGGATCTTGTCGAAGACACCAGCTTCCAACTGCAAAGGCGTCCTGCCCGTCGTCAAGTGATTATTGATGACTTGTCTTCGGACGAACCTCATGTTGACGTCGCTTTTGACCAAACCGACAGATTGCACTCTGTAGACACCCCATTTTGTCCGGGGGTCAAAATTACATTTTTATAAAAAATTTGTTTGGGTAAGATTTTATCTTTAGGTTTTTTATAATTCAATTTTATAAATAAAAAAAAGTTTGTTTTGACCTTTTATTTTTTACTTAATGTGTATAAAGTTATTTTTGTGGTTTAAAAGAAATTTTTTTAAAAAAAAATGTTAAAAATTGAAAATAAAATAAAAAATAAAAAAAATTTTGAAAAAGTATTTTTTGTAAAAAATAAAAAAAAACGAAAATAAAATAAAAAAATAAAAAAAGATTTTGAAAAAAAATATTTTTTATGAAAAACAAAAAAAAAAGGAAATCAGAAAAAAAAAGAGATAATTTGTTAAGAAAAGGTTTTGTTAGTTGTTGTGGAGATAAAGATAAAATTTGGTTTTGTTTTAAAAGGATTATCATCAAATTTGTTTTTTATTTTTTAGATTTAATTGAAGAATAAACCAGGGAATATTCTACTGGGCTTTCAAAAGCCTGTTGAAAAACCCTATTTTTCTAACCTAATTTTTCCTATAAATAGAGCATTCTTCTTCACTTTGAAAAACAAAAAATAGAGAGAGACATGCACAGAAATTAAAAAAAGAAAAAGCTCCCTGCCAGCAACAGTCCGGCGCACCACCACCCTCACGCGCCTCACAACTTCAGTCCAAGCTTGTGCGCGTGCGCCTCACGCGCCCGTCGCCTTCCCTGTTGCGCCTGCGCACTCCCAGACGTGCTAACTGTTTCGCGACACCTGGCGCCCCCGTTCCCTCCAGTTGCATTCCCTGCTGCACTCTTCTTCCTCTATTGTTACTGTTCTTCTGTACAGGTAGTATTTCTTTTTTTTTTTTAATAATAAGTATTTAAATAATAAGTATTTAAATAATAATAACAATAATAATTTAAAATGTATTTTTTTTATTTGTTATTTAAATTGGTTGTATTTTAGTAAGTCAATTTTTCTCACCCAAATTTAACACAGTGGTGGGATCTCTTGTACTTACTCTTCACACCAAAAATAAATATATAAAAATAATTTTCTTTAAAATAATAAGAATTAAAAAATGTAAATTTTTCTTAGTTTATGTTTTAAAATTTTTTGTATTTTGGTAAGTCGATTTTCTTTGCCAAATATAGTGGAGAGATCTGAACTTCCTCTCTGCATAAAAATATATACAAGTAAAAAATATTATTTAGAAGACAAAAACATTTTTTTAATTTAAATTAAATGGATTTTTTTATTAATTATTAATCGTATGCATTTTGGAAATCCACCTTTCCTTGGCTAAATGTTAAGGTCTTGTGCATATTTCCTCTTTGTGTCAAACATTTTTATAATAAAATATAAAAATATTAAAATTAAAACAATTAGAACTACATAGCCTTGATTCCTCATTTTATGTGGGTACGTAGGACCAAAGGCAACCTTGTCAGGCACAGCAATAAAAAACAAATAATTTTTGGCAAACCAATTAATTAGGTCTTTTAATTAAAATTGATCAAGGGTACCATTTTCGAATGGGCGAACGGGGTGCTAATACCTTCCCCGGCTCGTAACCGACTCCCGAACTTGGAATCTATCTAGTTCGAGACCAATCTATATCCTTTTTAATTACTAATTACTTTTTCCGCGTTTTTGCAATAAAACATGGTGGCGACTCCATATTGGGTCAATTGACCACCACTCGTAGGCGAGGCCCCAAGGGCGACCCGGGACCCCGGCCGCGACAGCTGGCGACTCCACTGGGGACAAAACTAAATAAGAGAGTCAGACCTAAATGATTGATTATTTTTAATAGACCTTTTTTCTTTTCTAATTGGTTTGCCTTTAATTAATTGTGTATTGTATATATTCGTTTAAATTATTTTTTTTGCTAAATTGTATATTTATTCTTTTTTGTAATCTCTTTTATTTTTTTAAATTAAAAAAAAGGTTTATATGCCCCCGAAATAGGTTTACACAAATCTTTGCACACAGGAAACCCTATACCCGGATACTATTATTTAAACCCTAAGTTTAGGGGTGCTTTTGCCCTACCTTTGACTTATCAAGTGTATGGTCTCTTGTAGTGTGCTAAAGTACCACTCGGATTACAAACCATTTCTTGTAAACACAATCTTTGGAAGGTACGCCTAACCTATTTTGAGAGGCGTAACCAACCTCTTGTCGACCGTTTGCGAAGTGGGTCCTCACCTTAAAGAGGGAGGATGATCCGAGGGCCTTTAGAGATTTAGAGCCACCATTGAGTACACTTTGTGTAGCATTCTATTTTGAAACTTGAATATGTCAGTCATGGTTCCCCTTCATTCACTATCAAAGATTAAGAGGTGTCAAAACAGTTAATCTGTTACCTACTTAACCTTCGAAAAAGCTGTGGGGATTGTGTCAAACAAAAATTAAAAAAATATATACAATTTTTCAAGTTATCAAATTAGAGTGTTACACTTTAGTTATATCATCCATAGAACAATGTCATAGGACTGTGGTCAATAAACATCCCAAAAACCTTGTAGGATCTATCATGAAGGGGCATATTCTCTATCTCTTATTCACATTTTGTTTAATAAAAGGCGGGATCACCATCCCACATAAGTTGGGTGACCCACTGTCATCCAAGCCAGAATGATGTAAGGGGCACCATTGCACTTTGGTAACCTTATGCCATGAGGAAGGCCTTTTCTTTTGAATTAAACCCGAAATAGGGCTCACCGCCCTAAGGGTAAGCTTCATCTTTCATATCCATCATTTCACTTGGGATAATCCCTCGTTTTTCCAAGTGGGCCCGAACTATATGGTTATTGTCAATTCATTATGGTATTCCATATCCTGTAATGAAGGCTTAATTGCCCCCAATTAGGGTCACTTACCCTAGGGGCATGCATTTGCATATGTATCATAATATTTCATTTCAATGAGAGAAATAAAAATTTTGGAGCGATCCACCGTAGTTCCGAAGTTGGCCAGAACTATATGAAATCTATCAATCCATCCCAATACCTCATATTGATAATGAAGGCTTAATCGCCCCCAAATAGGATCTTTTGGATTCTAAGGGCATTGCATCATACATTTTGCATAATCATATATTCATATTCATGTGCATCATTCATAAAAAAAATCTAAAAAAATATTTTTGAACAAGTCCAGGTTTTGTCATTATTGCTTCTAAACACCGATACCAAACTAGACTAAGAACCAAGATCATGGCTAATGAAAGTGTGAGCATAGCAGAACTTCGAGCGGAAATGCTCCGAATGAAAGAGCAAATGAATGCAATGAGCCAATCAGTGGATCAAATGACTAAGGTCGGTCAAATGCTAGAAAGACTGATGAAGGTGAATTTCAAAATGCCTGGCGAAGATGAACAACATGTCACAAATCTTGGTGATTCCTCTCAATCACTGTTAAAGGATCCTTAGCCCGAAGTTAATCCTCATCTTGATCTCTCCACAGAATCACCATCTTACAAGCCTAATTCTATTGCAACCAGCAAAATGGAAAAAACTTACTCTGACCCTGAGACCAAAGAACTGCTAGAGTCTCTGACAGCCCGGTTGGAAGCTGTGGAGGGGCATGACCAATCTTGGATTAAAAGCACCATGGATATGTGTTTAGTGTCGGGGCTAGTGGTGCCTCCTGACTTTAAGGTACCCGATTTTGAAAAGTATCGAGGTACCACTTGTCCTAGAGAGCATTTGACCATGTATGCAAGGAGGATGACCAATCATGCTGAAAATGACAAGATGATGATTCATTTTTTCCAAGACAGCCTTATTGGGGCTGCATCAAGTTGGTACATGAGATTGGAAAAAGGTCAAATTCGTACTTTTGAAGATTTATCTGAAGCCTTCATCAATCAATACAAATTCAACATGGATATAGCACCTGATCGCACACAACTACAAGACATGACCAGAACTTTGAAAGTTTCAGAGAATATGCTTTGAGGTGGAGGGCTGTGGCTGCTCAAGTAGACCCTCCACTAACTAAGAGGGAGATGAACTCAATGCTTCTAGATACTTTGCCAAGCTCTTACTATGAGAAGATGGTTGGGATCATAACTGCTGACTTTGTTGATATGATAACAGTGGGAGAAAAAATTGATGGAGGATTTAGATTTGGAAAAATGTCTAGTGGAGATCGAGAGGATCATTCTGGTACAAAGAAGCCCGATTTTTTGAGAAAGAATGAAGAAGAGCCAATCAATGAACCAGAGGAACAAGATCTGTCAAATGCTAGAACTGATGTTGAAGGGTAATAATGATAGGGAATGAATAACCCATCATAATTCCTTGAAGTTTAACCCTTATTGTTTTGGTTAATAATGGGCAACCATGCTTTCCACTCTCTCTTCAATAAATGTGGGCCATGTTTGGCCATCTCAATGTTGTTCCTTAATAAAATTTTCATTTTTCATTACATTTCTCTTTAACAATTTTTTACTACTGTTTTGATCATGTGAATAAACCATCTCACCGCACTTCCAAAAAAAATTGATTTCTGTATTAATTTGAGATATTTGATTCAAATTTGAAATTAGAGAAGAATGATGCAAATTTAAGACCCAAGATAGTGTGGACTCTCAAGCAAGTCCTTCCAGTGACACAAGGCTTTGTTGAATTCCCAAACACTGAGAAGATATCCCTAGTCACCCCATTGAGCCTAGACATTTTGAAGTGGAGATCATTTCTCTCAAACCAACAACATGTGATAAACCAGGATGGGTAGTTTTCAACAGTTTTTGCCAACATGCGAATATCAAGAAGGATTACTTTTTCTTTTATAAACCCAAACACATATCATCCATTGTTCACCCCATTGGGCCTCAACAGAAAAATTTTTCTTTTAAACCCAAAAAATAATTTACCCGAGTATTAATGAGAATCAAACCAAGGAAGGCAATTTTCATGGTCAAGAGTGTCATCACAAAAAAATCAAAAATGGATGTAGGCAAGCACAAAAAAAAAATTAGCAAAAAGTGAGTGTGCTTGTCTAAATAAGGCAAAGCCCAAGAATCCATTATGTGATGAAAAAAAATTCCAATCCTTCTTAATGAAAGAATCTCATTTAAAACTCAACATAAATTTTGGGCCTTTATATCCATTCTTTCATTAGCCACGTTATTACCCCCAGACCATGTTGCAACCTTTTGGAAGATCCTCTTGATGATTCGAGTGTTGTGGAAAATCTGTTGAAAAATAGGGAATTGAAGAGAAAGGAGAAAGGAAGGAAAGGGAAATAAAAATAAAAATTTGATCCTTATACCTTTTATTGTTAACCCCTAGCCATGCCACATTACAAGCTTTAAAAGACCTCGTTGAGGATTGGTTTGCTTGAGTTACACACTAGGGCGGAGAAATGCTGACTTCATTAAACCTAATTGAAACTTTGATGAACAATATCTCATTTTTAATGCATGAATTAATTGCTTCCATTATCCAAATAGTTTCTATGTTCACATGATCATTACATTAGTATTTCTTGTTAAGAAGATATGTGAGGAAAAGAAGTTGAAAGGAACTTGATTGGTTGAAGTTTTTTTGTTATTAAGAACATGTTCTCTGAGAGAGTCCTAACCTTGAGTGGAATGAATGAAAAAGATTTGCAATTTTCAATCAATTCAAAACCAATTCAGAAATGTTGTGTTTGAAAATGAAAATAAAAAATTGAATAAAAAAGAGCTCGCTAGGTTGAAAATCCTGAAAAAGGACGACCTAGGCAAAAGTTAGAGAGATCCGCTAAGTCGTAAAACTTGAAAGAGGCGACTTAGGCAAAAATTAGGATCATAAGATAAAAACCCGCTAGGAACCTACATTGGGTTTCCTAGGCAAAATTTAGGGCAAAAAAAAATCCTCAAACACAAACTAGTTTCTTTTTAACAAAGAGATATTGGAAATTGCAAATAGAACCAGAAAAGAAGTCCTGAAGGTTGCATTGGGGCAATTTTGAAGATTCCCTACCCTTGGTGAAACATTTCCCAAACTGAGGTAGTTTTGAAAAGTTTTGTTGTTAGCCAAGCAAACTGGGGCAGTTTTGGAAACTTTTAACAAGCCCTAGAAGGAAATACTGGGGCAGTTTTGAAAAGAGGTCAAGCATAGTGTTCATCCCCTTGCAAATATTGCTATCGTATTCAACTGGGGCAATTTTGAAAAGTCTTGTTGATAAACCCTAGAATGAGATACTGGGGCAGTTTTTGAAGAAAATTAGAAGTATTGATCATTCCATTGCATTTGTCGTTGAGACAGTAAACTGGGGCAGTATTTGAAGAGGTTCATTGTTGAGTTCTAGATGAAAGATATTGGGGCATTACTTTGATTCTCCAATAATTGTTTTTAGCACATACACTGGGGCAGATTCTGAACAAATTCAGGTTGTTTGATGGTGATTGATTATCGACAAATGTCAGATTGCCGAGTTTTCAAAAGATTTTATTAAAGAAGAAGGTTGTTAAAGATTTGCCTGTGCCTGTCTTGATCGACAAGATTTTGGTCTGATCTGGTATTGGTGTTCAAGAGCAAAAAAGTTGAAACCAGTTTGTCTTGTTTAAAAAAAAAACATAAATTTTTTTTGCATTTTAGACCCATTAGTTCATGATGGGTTTACATTAGAAAAAGTTAGAGTTGCATTGTTGATTCCAAATCATATTCATTTCATTGTCATTCGCATAATTTGTATTGAGTTCATTTTGTATTATGCATTTTGACATCATTTACACCAATCCATTGCATTATACCAGTTGCAACATACCAGTTTTTCATTAACAATATCATTTGCATTGGTTCCATTCTATTCATTACTATTTGCATTGTGTGCATCACCAGAACTTGAATATTCAAAAATAATAATTACAAAAATCATTTTGATGCTGATTGGGCTTTTTGATGCCCCGACAGAAATGTCGAAAATCATTTTGGGTCTTTTGACGCCCAACATAAACGCTAAAGTCATTTTGATATTGGTTGGGCTTTTTGATGCCCCGACAGAAATGTCGAAAATCATTTTGGGTCTTTTGACGCCCGGCATAAACGCTAAAGTCATTTTGATATTGGTTGGGCTTTTTGATGCCCCGACGGAAATGTCGAAAATCATTTTGGGTCTTTTGACGCCCGACATAAACACTAAAGTCATTTTGATATTGGTTGGGTTTTTTGATGCCCCGACAAAAATGTCCAAAATCATTTTGGGTCTTTTGACACCCGGCACCAACGCTGAAGTCATTTTGGGTCTTTTGACATCCGACACTAACGCTGAAGTCATTTTGGGTCTTTTGACACCCGGCACACACGCTGAAGTAATTTTGGGTCTTTTGACGCCCGGCACCAACGCTGAAGTCATTTTGGGTGTTTTTAACACCCGGCACACACACTGAAGTCATTTTGGGACTTTTGACACCCCTCACAAACGCTGAAGTCATTTTGGGTCTTTTGACACCCGGCACAAACGCTGAAGTCATTTTTGGTCTTTTGACACCCGACACCAAATTTTGGGTCTTTTGACACCCGACACCAACGCTGAAGTCATTTTGGGTCTTTTGACACCGGACACCAACGCTGAAGTCATTTTGGGTCTTTTGACACCCGGCACACACGCTGAAGTAATTTTGTTGGTGAAGTCATTTTGGGTCTTTTGACACCCGGCACCAACGCTGAAGTCATTTTGGGTCTTTTGACACCCGGCACACACGCTGAAGTAATTTTGGGTCTTTTGACGCCCGACACCAACGCTGAAGTCATTTTGGGTCTTTTGACACCCGGCCAACGCTGAAATCATTTTGGGTCTTTTGACACCCAGCACCAACACTGAAGTCATTTTGGGTCTTTTGATGCCCGACACACACGCTAAAGTCATTTTGAAATTGGTTGGGCTTTTTGATGCCCCGACAGAAATGTCGAAAATCATTTTGTTTCTTTTGACGCCCGACACAAATGCTGAAAGTCATTTTGAATTTATTTACTATATAGGAACTTCCATACCTAACAAATACGTTTCTCGTTTCTTTCCCGAACAAAATCGGTGTCTATTTCTTTACTCGTTCCTTACCATGATAGCATGCAAACCCCGATTTGCTTGCTCTCTGATAAGAAACAAGTAAAGAGGGGCAGCTGTAGACACCCCATTTTGTCCGGGGTCAAAATTACATTTTTATAAAAAAATTGTTTGGGTAAGATTTTATCTTTAGGTTTTTTATAATTCAATTTTATAAATAAAAAAAAGTTTGTTTTGACCTTTTATTTTCTACTTAATGTGTATAAAGTTATTTTTGTGGTTTAAAAGAAATTTTTTTTAAAAAAAAAATGTTAAAAATTGAAAATAAAATAAAAAATAAAAAAAGATTTTGAAAAAGTATTTTTTGTAAAAAATAAAAAAACGAAAATAAAATAAAAAAGTAAAAAAATATTTTGAAAAAAAAAATATTTTTTATGAAAAATAAAAAAAAACGAAAATAAAAAAAAATCAGAAAAAAAGAGATAATTTGTTAAGAAAAGGTTTTGTTAGTTGTTGTGAAGATAAAGATAAAATTTGGTTTTGTTTTAAAAGGATTATCATCAAATTTGTTTTTTATTTTTTAGATTTAATTGAGAAATAAAACAGGGAATATTCTACTGGGCTTTCAAAAGCCTGTTGAAAAACCCTATTTTTCTAACCTAATTTTTTCCTATAAATAAAGCATTCTTCTTCACTTTGAAAAAAAAAAATTAGAGAGAGAAATGCACAGAAATTAAAAAAAGAAAAAGCTCCCTGCTAGCAACAGTCCGGCGCATCACCACCCTCACACCAGGCGCGTGTAACACACGCGCCTCACAGCTTGAGTCCAAGCTTGTGCTCGTGCGCCTCACGCGCCCGTCGCCTTCCCTGTTGCGCCTGCAGCACTCCCAGACGTGCCAACTGTTTCGCGACACCTGACGCCCCCGTTCCCTCCAGTTGCATTCCCTGCGTTCCGCTGCACTCTTCTTCCTCTATTGCTACCGTTCTTCTGTACAGGTAGTATTTCTTTTTTTTTTTTAATAATAAGTATTTAAATAATAATAACAATAATAATTTAAAATGTAGTTTTTTTTATTTGTTATTTAAATTGGTTGTATTTTAGTAAGTCAATTTTTCTCACCCAAATTTAATACAGTGGTGGGATCTCTTGTACTTACTCTTCACACCAAAAATAAATATATAAAAATAATTGTCTTTAAAATAATAAGAATTAAAAAATGTAAATTTTTCTTAGTTTATGTTTTAAAATTTTTTGCATTTTGGTAAGTCGATTTTCTTTCCCAAATATAGTGGAGAGATCTGAACTTCCTCTCTGCATAAAAATATATACAAGTAAAAAATATTATTTAGAAGACAAAAATATTTTTTATAAAAAAATGGATTTTATTAATTAATTATTAATCATATGCATTTTGGAAATCCACCTTTCCTTGGCTAAATGTTAAAGTCTTGTGCATATTACCTCTTTGTGTCAAACATTTTTATAATAAAATATAAAAATATTAAAATTAAAACAATTAGAACTACGTAGCCTTGATTCCTCATTTTATGTGGGTACGTAGGACCAAGGGCAACCTTGTCAGGCACAACAATAAAAAACAAATAATTTTTGGCAAACCAATTAATTAGGTCTTTTAATTAAAATTGATCAAGGGTACCATTTTCGAATGGACGAACGAGGTGCTAATACCTTCCCCGACTCGTAACCGACTCCCGAACTTGGAATCTATCTAGTTCGAGACCAATTTTTATCCTTTTTAATTACTAATTACTTTTTCTGCGTTTTTGCAATAAAACGTGGTGGCGACTCCATATTGGGTCAATTGACCCCCACTCGTAGGCGAGGCCCCGAGGGCGACCCGGGACCCCGGCCGCGACACACTCTATTTAGGCTTCCATGCAAAGGTGTCTTGACGATACTTCTTCTTCAGCTGTAGTTGAAGTTGTCGTTCAAGGCTCTAACCAAGGTGCTGTCGACACTGAGCCTCTTGACATTGACACTCATGTTGTGGACTCCCCTATTGCTGTCGTGAGTCCTGAGACCACTAATGCTTGCGGCCCTTCGTTTGAGGTATTTGCGAATTTACTTATTCACCCTTTATGCAGCGTTAAAGGATCCTTACCATATCCTTCATTTTGTTTTTCCATAGATCCCCAACAACTCAGTCCAACTTGAAGGTTTTGACGGCAGCTTGTCAATTCCTTGTGCATCTAGCTCCGCCGCTGTTCCTTCCGTTGAGATTCCTTCTTGCACGCCTCCATCCAACGTCATGGCTCCTTCGGCTCAGGTTTCCCAATCCACTGCCTTCGTTGCTCTTCGAGAATTAATGGCTAAAGCACGCTCTGTTGAAGAAGCCATGAATTCTCCCTTGAGAGACACCGAACCGGTTGCGGATCAGATGATGGTGACCTTGAAGAACATTTGTTGTCGACCTTTTGATCACTTATCGGCCGATTCTACGACTCTTGAGCTCTTGTCTTCTACCATTACTTCGCTTTTGTAGCATCCTGTTCCGGAAGATGCCAAATCTAAATTGACCGGTCTGCAGCGATTTGTGAGTAATTGGACTAATGAAAGTCCAAAGATTTTGAAAGACATCAAAGTCTATGAAGATGTCAAAGCAAATCAAAGCAAGATGGAGGCCGAATTCATGGATTTGGAGCGAGAGGATGCAGACTGTTCTTCCAAGGTCGATGATACACTCCGGCGATTAGAAGAGAATGGAGCCAGGATACGGGAACTGAAAGAGGAGTTAGCCCGTCGGGAGAAAGATCAATTGGACATGACCCAGTATATGGAAGCTGTCAAAGTCACCCGACAGGAACTGGCTGCCAAAGTTGATGCCTTGGTGGCGCCCTATCAGCAAATTACGGATGCTTTGGCTACCCATTTGCAAGAATACAAGGCTGGACTCCGACGTCGAGATGCTTTCGCCAGGGAATGGCGTTCTTTTGGCAACCTTTTCGGATGAATTTTTGTTTTTCTTTTGTTGTATTGTTTGCTTCTTGTACTTTCCTTCTGTCGTATGGATTCTGCAATTTAATTCAATGCTTGTTTACTTCCGTCATTGTCGGCTTATATCTTTTCAAATACTTGCCGTTAATTGCTTTAATCTTTTTTCCCGATTCGACTTCGACTAATTCGTATGCGTTGCCCGAAAAAGCTTTTAATACTTTAAATGGTCCTTCCCACTTCGGTGACCACTTGCCGTATTCGTTAGAATGTAACACCCTAATAATTATATAGTTTAATTACTAATAATTAAGTTAATTTTTAATTCGGACATAAAAATTTCTTTTACAATCTTAACGAAAATCCGACAGAGTTTCCTCTATTTATCGGACTTCCCAAAAATTACATTTTATACACCTGTCAAACCAGTACAGTCCAAAAAAAACATTTCAACACTTCTAAATATATTAATTAACTTTACAAGCCCTAACAACGACATATAACAAACTCGGGCTTACAACAATTAGATTATTTCAAAGACCCAAAATAGATTAATTATAATAAAATGACCATAATACACTCTAAACTAAATTACACTCCACGGTGTTGAGTGCACTCCTGCTCGGCCAGAAATGTGTTTGCTCAAACTTTGAACCTGTAAAAATGGTTGCAAGGGTGAGCTTTACACATGAAAAAGAGAAATAGTTTCTAAATAGGCATAATAATCTACCAAGTCAAACACAGTTAAACACTTAGCACATATGATTCCACTCAAACATTCCATATCATGCTCATGCACATTCAACATTCACATTCTTAGTCCCATTACAACTCAATCATACTTTAGTCTTTTCATCATTCATTTTTCCATTGCAATTCAATTTAACTTTAATCTTTTCATCATTCATTCTCTTCTTTCTTTTACTCTTTTCTATTATTTGTACCACTAGGAATTGGTTGCTCCTGCTAGGGCGTTTGTACACCCATTAGGGACTTATACACCCATCAGGACTTTCACCCACTAGGCCTCACCCGTTAGGACTAATACATAATCTTATACTCATATTTATCACCTTCCTTTGCATATTCAATTCACATACATTAGACTTTTTCACATTTTCCATTTTATTAGTTTTCGTTGAATTGATCGATTGGGAGCATTGACTCCTAACGGGGCATTTTCACCTAATGGGGCGTTTTAGCCTGATGGGGCGTTTGTACACCTAGCAGGAACACCTAGTGTCCCAATGTCCCCAATGATCAATTCAACCATTCAGTCCTTTCTTAATTCGTTAAAATCATTCTTTTTCACATTTCCTTATGTTTCATTCAATCACATATCAAAATAGCATAACTATCACAATACATAACAATCCAATTAGTCATTCAAGCATTTATAATATACTTACTTATCATAATTATACAACAACAAACCATCACAACAATTGACAAATATCCACATTTTCACATGTATTGCAATTAGTCAATCAAACATTTGAAATGTTCATAGGTATCCCCATCACACCATAACACATAATTCATTGTACATATCCTCTTGCAATTCAATTTCCCCTTTTTATCTTTAATTAGCATATCTTTTTATCATTCAACATATCATCATCTACAATCAATTTAAGTAGATTCCCAGCATATTCATATTTACATTTTATACTTAAAACACCTATTTCAAATCACAATATTCAATTAGATTTTTTTTTGTTTATTTTTATCCTTTACTTTTAGTTTCGATTAATTACCCTGAGATTCAATCGCAAACATACCCATATATTCTTAGCAGGTATTATAACTAACCAGAAAATACTCTCTAGAGCAAGGTAAAACACCCCTTACCTTGCGTTTCCAAAGACATGCTCCTATTTGTGAGACACTGTCCAAAAGTATCCTAGCCCATTGCTTACACATGGCGACAAGTTCTCAAGCTCCTTCGTCGTCTAATCATAGTATATACAATAGATAATAATCAATATAATGCGCCAAAGCCTACTCATAAACGATAGATAAACAACCACACAAACGCTTTTATTTACTAAACCAATATCGGCATTGGACTTGTGGTTTGATTCAATACGTTATAAAAATATATTTTTCCTTACACGTGAAGTAGATTAACAAAAGGGGGTCCTTTGATGTTCTCAAAAACAGATTTTAATATCAGTTAGCAAGTTAATCTCAAGGTGGAAACACATCAAAATCATATGTAAAACAAATACTTTCAAGCTTTACGTGATAGGGAGTTTATATCTGGAAATCAAAACAAACTTCTTCGAAATCACCAAACTGATAAATATCAACATATCATATTTTGACAGATTATCAAATCAAAAGATTGTTTGAACGTAATTCATAAACCCAAGTCAAATGGAAATTAAACTTAAAATCATTGTGTCTCGATAAAATAGTACGATTCTTTATTAAAAAGACCTTAACTTTCAGAACTTGTATATTCTTTCAAAACAAACCAAAATCACGTAACTTTGATAATAACTCACAAAAAAATCAAATGTTAACGTTACTTGACAGTATTAATTCCGAATTAAAAGGAAATGTCTCTATCCAAAATAAGTTCAAATTACATTTCTAACGTTCAGGCAATCATACTTCCTTTCAATTCAAAATCGAAGTTAAAACCTTTAACCCGAATTAACGTATGTCGAACATATATCGAATTCCTATTTAATTGGTGTATTGTTAGTTCAGGGACAATCCAGCCCAACTAACCTACAACTCAATTACTTAGGAACCCAACGCATTTAACAAAAATACTTTTAAAACTAATTGTTCGACATAATCATCAACCCGGTATTTATCACAAGTCAGAGCAACTAACTGAGTTATTATCAACAACAATGTATTAATTTTAAATACAAAATCATAATACCATCAAATTTCCCAAAACAATAATAAGGTTTTCAAAACACTAACTTTCCAAAACAATTTAACACTTAATAATTTCTACCAATATTATTATTAATATTATTATTATTATTTTTAAAATACAACATAAAATAGTTAAAAGGGTATTAGGGATTTACCCTCAAGATCGGATTTTGAAGCAACAATGAGGAGATCGGTTCGGTTTGAGCTCAGCCCAGATCTGGTTCGTTTCAACCGGTTTGAACCATCAAAAACACAGCCACAATGAGGTGAACAGCGGCGGCAGCAACCAGCGGAGGCGGCTTCGTGGCCCAACAGCAGTGGCGGCCTAAGTTCTTAGCAGCGATAACACGAACGATGACGGTGGCGGTTTGGTCAGGGGTGGCGTCGCGAGTCATGGTTGTTGGCGGCGAAGGCCGTGGCTCGCGATTCGTGAGGTTCCCACAGCAACAGCGATCGACGAGAAACAGAGGGGTAGGGCGGCGCTGGCTTCGTTGGTCGAGAAGAGAGAGAGAGACATCACGAGGGAGGAAAAGGAGAGCGAAACATGTGATGGTGGCTTGCGGCGGTGGGACGGCGGTGGTGGCGCCAAAGGAGAGAAAAAGAAACGAGAGAGAGAGAGAGACGTTGGTGAAGGGAGGGTGGCGGCTTCTCACAAATTAGGGCCGGCTCATATCAAAAGTAAGGGAAATAGGGTTTCCCTTTTTTTGCACAGCACACATACATTGTTTTTTTTTCTTTGCAACAACTACACATATACACTATATAATTTTTATTTATTTAAAATAAGCACTAATACACTCTTTTATTTATTTTCAATTCCAGTAAATATCTTCAATAAAATTTTATAATATACTTAATACACATAAGAAAGTCATAAAGTTAAAAGTTTGGGAGCATTAGAAATAAAATAGTATCTAATATATCAAAAGCAAAGTAAAGCCTAACAAATATATTTTTCAGATAGGGTAATTTCTTTAAATGAGTTTTCTCTTAAGATATATATATATATATATATATATATATATATATAAATAAAATCGTCAAATAGAAATAATATAAGGTATGTTATGAAAATGCCAACAATTTAATAATTATTTACAAGAATTAATCATTTAATTTGATATATAAAACTAAAAATATATAATACCAAAGAAAATCAGGATGTTACATAGAACGCTTGTCAATGGGTAAGATTACTTTCCATACTAATTCATCCGGTAAAAACGACTTAAACTTGACTTTGGCGTCGTAATATCTGGCGATTTTTTCCTTTTGTCGCATAATATTTTCCAACGCCAATAGTCTTTCGTCATGCACCTCATTCAATTCGTCGAACATGGAATTCCAATAGTCATTCGTAGGCATTTCATGTTGCCTTTGAAATCGTATCGATTCCAAGTTTATTTCGACTGGTAACATGGCCTCATGGCCGTATGTTAACATATAAGGAGTTGTACCCGTTGCTTCATTTGGAGAATTCCGGATAGCCCATAACCCCGGTGTCAATGCTTCATGCCAATTTCGTGGCTTACTTTTAATTTGCTTCTTGATGATGTTGACAATCCACTTGTTGGCTGCTTCCGCTTGTCCATTGGCTTGTGCATAGTAAGGTGTTGAAGTTAACAGCTTGATCCTTCTCGATGCCAAATATCCCTTCAATTTGCTTCCCAAGAAAATAGACGCTTGATCAGTAGTTATAGTCTCAGGAATCCCAAATCGACAGACAATATGGTCCTCAATAAAATCAATCTCTTGCTCTTGTTCGACCTTCACCAAAGGTATCGCTTCCACCCACTAGGTAAAATAATCAACACCTACCAAGATCCTTGAATGGCCTTTCGAAGAATGAGGAATGATTTCTCCAATGACATCTAGTGCCCATCCTCTAAAAGGCCATGGCTTGATAATTGAATGCAATTCTGCTGCGGGGACATTTTGAATATAGCCATGCTTTTGGCATTCTTCACACGATTTTTCAAAATTCATGCAATCCGATATTAGTGTAGGCCAAAAAACCCTTTGTCTTCTGAGTACCCATTTCATCTTTTCTCCTGCTTGGTGCGCTCCACATATCCCTTCATGAACTTCCGCTAAAGCTATGAAAGCATCTTCCTTGTCAAGACATACCTCCAAATTGCCGTCGACCGACTTGTGATACAAATCACCGCCTAGTAACGTGAACTCGGTGGCTTTCAACTTCAATTCCCGTTCGACATTGGGAGATGGATTCGCCAAGTAGTCGGCTATGGGTTTCCTCCAATCATCGTCGGATGCCAATGTGTTTACCATTACTTCTCTTTCATGAGGGGGATATAACAGCTCTTTGATCCGTGTCGCATTGTCCAAAGCCTTCTTGGGTATACGGTATCTAGATGCAATATGGGCCAAGTGATTGGCCTTTTGGTTACGACACCGGTATATATGTTCGACTGAAACATTGTCAAATTGACGCATCATTTTCCGTGCCATATTGCGATACTTAGCCAACTTTGGACTTAGACATTTATAGTCGTCAACCAATTGTTTAATGACTAACTAAGAATCTCCCTTTATGGCCACATTTTTTGTAACAGCCCGATTTTCGTAAACCAAAATAATTGACTTTTATTCATTAATGTTGTAAAAATGAGGCCAATTTTTTTTTGTAAAACATTGTCGGAGTGTTTGGAAACATATATGAAAAGTTCTTAAGGTTCTTCAACATTCTCTTTCGAAAACCGAGTTGTTACGAAGATCGTCCTTTTCCTAAAACGTTCGTTTTCATAGAAGAACTTGATTCAAAATTATCTTAACAGATTTCAAAAACTTTTCATGAATTTATCTTTGCATAAAGATGTGCTCCACATGTCAGATTAAAAACTTAGCTCAATTACATAATGGCTCATGGCTTAGGTAATCCTTGATTCAACAGTCATCACAACCTAACCTAACCACACTACCTTAAACTATCTTATTGAAACAATTTGGGTGTAGCTCCTTCTCCTTCTTGTGTCCTCTTCTCGCCCTCGAAGACGATGCCGCTTGTGTGGTGGTTTCCTCATTATTGTGAGACTTTTGTGCCACCCCATCGGCTACAATAGAACTACTCTGCTGCTCGCACCAGACCTTCTCATCATAGCTCTGAAACCCTCGTACGTTAACTTGCCCTAAGTGTGGCTCCAGGTTAGCTCCTCTCAGTTGATGCTCCGGATCCGGAATCACAATCTCCGTGTAACCGGTCCATGCCCATCCGCTTGGAGTATGTTTCCAACCTCTCCCATGCTTATTCCACATGACGATATGTTTCTAGTGGGCCCGCAGAACTTACCACGTCATTAGACCCAGTCCCCACCACGTTAGTGCGCCACCTGTGGAGTTCGTTCTACCCAGAAACATACTCTAGACTTCTTGATGTTTCACCATCATCGTCCTCCCCTAAAGCAATCTCGTCCTAAGTATCCGCGGATACTTATCGTTTCTTCCTCTCCACTACTTCGCACTCTCATACCTCACCACGAATGTCTTTTAAGTCTTTTATCTTTTAATTATCCTAAGGTCGGCCCGTCCTTCGTGCAACCCTTCAACGAGTCCCGATCACTAACTTTGCACAATCTTTCTCTCACATAGCACAGAGCTGGGATCACATCGACATCTCGAATCTCATCTCTCAAACTTTCTCAACATACTCCATTTCTCACAATCATCTCATTCAACATCTTTTTTCCAAAACAATCTTTTCACAACTTTCTCAAAACACCATTTCATAAACTTTCGCAAATCTCTTTTGATAAGCCTTTTCCAAAAATCCCTCTTTTTAAACCTCTTTCCAAAAATTTCCATTCACAAACTTTTCTCAAAATTTTATTTTCATAGTTCTTTCACAAAAAATGATTTTCACAAATCTTTTCAAAAAGTTCCTTTTCCAAAAATCTTTTCAAAAAATGCTATTCGAAAACCTTTTTTTTAAAAACTCTTTTTCCAAAATCTTTTCGAAGATCTCTTTTTATATCATTTTTCAAAAACTGCTTTTCAAAACCTTTTTCAACTTCACACCATTGCTGGGCGCTAATGGAGGAGCAAGCTCAACTCAACACTAGTCCCAGACTAAAACCAAAACAAAGGAGCCCATCTCCACTCAAATCACAACTCATTCACATAATCAACATCATTTTCCCCCAAGCTCGTTCGTTCTCAACACTATCATTTCATTCTTTCCCCAATCTCAACTCTTTCTTTCTTTTCCAACACATACTTTATTTATACTCTTTATTTCTCTTTCATTATGTCTTTACTTCACAATCTTATTTATTTCGCTTCTATTTCAGGACGTAACAGACGTCCATCAGCATATTACTCATTTTCATTAACAACAATAGATAACATAAGACATAATTGAATAAATGTATAAAATCATGCTATCATTCACACAAACATCACACAACAATGTGGTCTTAGTCACCTTCGTATAAGTGGCCACACAATCACACAATTGCCACTTATACTACTGACTCCAACCACTTAGTTCCGATCTTTGAGATGATACGGAACGTCCTACTAAATCACCTAACTACCACGGTGTCTTAGGAAAGCTTCTCTCTCACCTGAGGTCCAGCTTTCTAATGAGTACCGTCTCCTCGGATCCTTGTGCTGCCGGCTGCCCCAATCCCTCGTCTTTAAGATTCCTCGTACAAGAAATGATTGATCTTCAAGCTTCTAAGGTCTTGGATCTTCAAAGAAAACTTAGGTTTTTGGCTAGATCTTCCTCCTCCTTCCTCCTTGTAGCTCATGGCCTCCCCTCTATTTTCTATGTGTTGAGAGCTTTGATATGTGCTCTCAACAAAGGTGTTTGAAAAATGAATGGAAATGAGAGAAATGGATGAGAAGTGGGTGAAAGGAACTAAGGGTGGTGGTTTATATTAGCAATTGGTACACTTCCTCTTTTACCCTTATCCCATTCGGCCAAGGTACTTTCAAGGAAGGGAAATTTTGGCAACTTGATTTGTTGCATGGGTGGAGTTTAGCATTTCTTAAGGGGACATTTAGGGGACATTAGGTGCTTGGAGTCAATCTAGGCTTAATGGTTAGTTGGCACTCCATTAGGGTTTTAACTATTTGGTTAGGACTTGGTTTGGAACTTGGTTAGGATGTGGTTACTTGGTCTCTTCTTAAGGAAAATTCTAGGCTTCCTACACTCACACACATACACGACACACACATATATATATTCACATATTCACATACACATATTTATGCACACACTCTCACACGTTACACATACATACACATGCATATATAATCATGTTCTTTTATTAATTATATTTCACATAGTCCTATTCATACAAAACCGTTCATACACACATCTTCATGCATTCATAAATCTTTTTAAGTATAAGAATTTGCAAACACAACTATTCCAACTCAATTTCCAAAACTCATATTAGTATTTCAGAAAAAAAATCATCTCTTTAAAGTCACTCTTTACCTTGAAGACGTTACTTAGAAAATTTATTTAAGAAATTATTCTTTCAAGAACACTTTTCTCAAAAATAAGTCCTTTTAGTATTTTAATCAATACGAGGAATTTGCGGGGTGTTACATTTTTGACCATTAAGAAAATTAATATTTCAAGGCCAATTAAGATAGCCTCGTACTCAGCCTCATTATTCGAACATTGATATTTAAGGTTGAACATGAATTCCGTGGGAATTCCATCAAGGGATATGAATAGAATTCCAACTCCTGCCCCTTTTTTATGCGACGATCCATCAAAATACATCGTCCAAGGCCTTAAGCCGACAAAATTAACAGATAAAGCCTTTTCTACACATGGGTGATCTGCCAAAAAGTCGGCTACCACTTGGCCTTTGACGGCTTTCAATAGTACATATTGAACTGAAAATTCAGTCAATGCTAATGTCCACTTGCCAAACCGACCATGTATAATTGGCTTGGATAGCATGTACTTAATAACGTTAGACTTCGACAAAACCAAAACATGAAAACTTTTCATATAATGTTTAAGTTTTGTACAAGAGAAATAGAGTGCTAAACATAACTTTTCTATGGCACTATACCGTGTTTCGACATCATTCAACACTCTACTTAGATAAAATATAGCTCTCTCTACACCATTTTCATTTTCTTGAGCTAACATACTCCCTATAGTGTAACCAGAGGCTGATATATACAATTTTAAAGGAAAACCTGGCTGAGGCGGCATCATTACTGGTGGAGTCGACAGATATATCTTTAAGTCGTCGAACGCCGCTTGTTGTTCCGGTCCCCACTTAAAATCTTCTCGCTTTAACTTCACGAGAGGTGCAAAGGCTCTGGTTCTTCCCGACAGGTTTGATATGAATCTTCTCAAATAATTTACCTTGCCAAGAAATGATTGAACCTCTTTCTTGTTGGTCGGAGGAGATGCCTCTATGATCGCTTTGGCTTTGTTCTTATCGACTTCAATGTCGTTTCTGTGGACAAGGAACCCCAAAAACTGGCCAGCAGTGACTCCAAAAGTGCATTTGATCGGGTTCATCTTTAGATTATGTTTCCTCATTCTGGTAAATGCCTTTTCCAGGCTTTCCAAATGCTCTTCTTGGGTATTTGACTTGATTACCACATCGTCGATGTACACTTCCAAGAACTTGCCAATCATGTCGTGAAAAATCAGATTCATTGCTCTTTGATATGTTGCCCCTGCATTCTTGAGTCCAAATGGCATCATTACCCATTCGAAAGTTCCTATTGCACCTGGACATTTGAATGCAGTCTTCGACACGTTGCCTTCAGCAATAAAAATCTGATTGTAACCTGAAAAAACATCTAGCAAGCTCATTACCTTATGACAAGACGCTGAATCCACCAACATATCAGCTATCGGCATTGGATATTCGTCCTTTGGGGTGGCACTATTTAGATCCCTGAAGTCGACACACAGTCTCATTTTCCCATTCTTCTTCACAACAGGTACTATATTTGCCATCCACTCGACGTACCTTTCCGTTCTGATGAATTTTGCTTTCAACAGTCTTTCGATCTCATCTTTGATCTTGAGGACTACATCAGGTGCGAACCGTCGAACTGCTTGTTTGATTGGTTTGTGGTCAGGCCGTAAAGTCAGCATGTGTTCAACTAACTCTCTGTCGAGTCCTGGCATATCTTCGTATTCCCAAGCGAAACAATCCTTGTTCCTTCTGATGAGATCAATGAGCTTCTGTCGGAATTCCTCCTTTAGCAACGAACTTACATAAATTGGTTTCGACTTCTCAGCCGTTCCCAAATTTACTTCGTCTCTGGGATCCTCACTGATGAATCAAGATTCTTCATCTGTTCACCCTCTTTCCAATCCCAAAGGGCTATCATCTATGATACAATCCTGGAATGCACCTGTTTGAATAGTGCATTGCATTCTGTCGGCCACGTAGGCCGACAGTCTTTCTAACTGTCGATCAACCATCAATGCTGGTCGAAGGCCGCCGCTCAACGACCTTGTCCATCTCGACAATTGAAATCCTATAGTTTTTCATTAGACACTTATCAACTATGGGTTTCTGGAAATTTTCGGCATCAAGTCGGATCGGCTTGATGCTTGGATTGTAGACTTTGAAGTCTACGTGCATCTGTTGCATGTAGCATGGACTGTCATCTGCAGGAATCACCTCCACCTTATTCTCCTGATTCCATAGAACTAACTTCTGATGGGCCGTTGACGGAACGACCCCCACAGCATGAATCCAATCCCTACCTAGCAGCAGATTGTAACTAGCTTTTGACGGGACTACCACAAATAAAGTATCTCTTGTGACCGAGCCCACCTCGACTTTCAACATCGTTACACCATGTGATTGTGCAATCTTCCCAGTAAAGCCGACTACAACCACATTCGTCGGTATTAAGTCCGACTCCGCTTTTCCCATTCTCTTGAACACATTCCATGGTAAAACATTAACGGCTGCCCCTCCATCTACTAACACTCGATTCAGAGGCTTCCCGTCAACAATGGCCTTGATATGTAAAGGCCTCAAGTGTTCTCTCTTACTTTCCTCCAATGGTTCGAACTGAGCAATGTGTCCAATATCTACCTCCAGATGGAGCCGATCCAAAAGGAAAAGGCATTCAGGAAGTCCTGGCACCTCGTCACTCAGATATGAATCGTTGGAACTATCGCTTTCGTCTCCTTCTTCATGTGCATGGTCTCCTGGCATGTTGAAAGGTAAGCCGACATTATTGATTGAGAGGCTGCTAATTTTCTTACTTTGAGCATCTATCATGTCTTGATCATTGACAATGATGTCCAAGCTATCTTCAAAGTCCCCTTTGTATGATTCACTCATCTGATTCGACCCTCCAGACCTCTTCACCCATTTCTGTTTTTGTTTGCCTCCTTGTCGACCTTGAGCCGTTTTCGGCTTCATGCTTGCAACAAGGCATCCTTGATCATTCATGGGTAACTCGTCAATGTTGACTCCTTCAGCTTCTACCTTCCGTATTCTCTGGAGCCTCCTTTTCTGAGTCCGTGTTAATCCTTCGTAGATCAACCCAGAGGTCGACCCTGATTGCTGCCTTTTTTGCATGAATAGATCATATGCGGCTGACCTTGAGGGATGTCCTCCATAGATCCTTCGACTGGACAAAGGTCGTCGAGCCTCTCGGGACATTTCTCGTCGGATGTGTTCCCGTTCTTGGACCTTGGCTCTTATCTTCTTTCTCAACTCTTCCCTTTTGGACCCCCTCTCTTTCTGTGCTGCAGTCTTTCAATCATAGACCACTTGACATCTTGGGCAAATATGAAGGTCTCCATCTTGCTTCCTTTTACAGAAATGTTGAAATGACTCTCCGACTTCAGGAAACACTTCTACGTCGTAAGCTAATGAAAGAGTGTTAATAGAAAACACTCCTTGAGCTTCGACCTCATTGACCTCCTTCTGAAAAGGATCAGTGTCGATCTTCATGTCTTTCTCCAAGAACTTCAGTTTTCCTTTGTCGGTTCCTTGTTGAATTAAGTCCCTGAAAGCAAAACAATCATTGGTATTATGAGTGCAATTATTATGATACTTTCAATACTTTCTTCCTTTTAATTCTTTTTTCAACAATTTATGACCTTCTGGCAACCTGATTTGTTTATCCTTTAACAACGTATCAAAAACTTGTTCAGTTTTGGAAACGTCGAAAGTGTATGTTTTCTTATACAAATTTTCGCTAACGGGTTTGGATGGTCTTAAGGCAGAACATGAATAGGGTTTCTCGTTTCCTAGTTCTATCACGTTCACCTCTGAACCATCGTCGAATGCCTCCCCGTCAGAAGGCTGAGAATCGACATAATGGATGCGTTCCCTCTTTGGAACCTTAGGATCTCTCCCTTTCGTTTTTTCATATCTTAGATTTTCAATTTGCCGAACACAAGCAGCTAATTGAGCCAAATCTAATAGATGTTGGGTAACTAACTTCTTACGAATGTGGTATTCTAATCCGGTTACAGCCATCTTAACTACTTCCGGTTCAGGAATCGGAGTAAAACATCTACTCCTCATCTGTCTGAAACGTGACAAGTAGTCGTCGATTGGCTCCCCAGCAAATCTTTTCACACTCAATAAATCCGTCAAGGAAACTCTCAATTCGCCTCTATAAAATTGTTCGTGAAAAGATCTCTCTAACTGGGCCCAAGCATGGATAGAATTAGATCGTAAGGTTGAGAACCAAGAAAAAGCATTCCTTGTCAAAGAACTAGGAAATAGCCGCATTTTGATTGCTTCATCAGCGGCCAAATCACCCAATTCGATGATGTAACGAGTGATATGTTCGACAGTAGATTCTCCCGTTCTCCGGCAAATTTCGACAACTTTGGCACCTTTGTCCCTCTTGGGATTTCTGCTAGCTGTACCCATTCCGGAAAGGGTGAATTAAAACCTGGCTGATTAGCCATGCCAATGTTCAACCCTATCCGACTCAGTGCTTGTTCGACTATCCGGTTTACGTCATCCGGCTCGACTCGTGTTTCTCTTCCTTGTCGGAGCAAATGTCGAGCCAAATTCTGCCTCGCCAGTGCTGCTTGAAGATCCTCCCCTCTTTGCATGAATGCAACTTGCGCCGGATTTTGAACATGTTGAGGTGCTTCGACACCTGGGTGAAAGACCATTTGCTGGTTTTCCGGCATCGCATTACCTGCACTAAACATCGAGTTAGTACGAACATGATCCCACGTAGTCGGGACTCTACTATCTTGCTGCGGTGACGACACTCGAGCAGTGTGTCGTACATCTTGGCCATCAGGATAACTTTGTACCAAGATTGGCCTTGGCAAATTTCTATCAACAGGTGGAGTATTGACGGACTCGCTATGTTCGTTGTCATCGACGCCTAAGACTTGGTTTAAACTTTTCATGTATTGTGCAATTTTCCCACAAGTCTCATTTGTCACTAACATCGTTGGGTTAATCACCGAACCCAATTGAGCCGTCAGTTGATCGACCAGTTGAACGTTAGCCTCTTCGATTTGTTGACGGATATGCGTAACGGGATTGATAGGCATGTATCTCGAACCGTTGCTCGTGCCAACCATATCCGTAGCAGAACGCATAAAGGCATGTTAGTGGCCCCCGTCGTCGTATTAGTACTGCCTATCGAACTACTCAAAGACCATGTTAACGTCGACCCTGGAACGAAACCAGGTGGCAAACCATAAGGAGGAACTTGTCCCCCACTATTTGAATTGCTACCAAAAGTAAACCCACTGGTGAGGTTTCCCCCGTTCGGGCCATTATTTGGCCGTTGAATTGTGGTTACAACAATTGATTCCACGACGGAACCGTTTCCTCCGGTCATTTGAGGAGAACTTGTCGAAACGCTTGGTGTAATAATCTCTGAAATAACGGTGGTCTGTTGACCACCTTGACTTGTAACAAACATTGACGATGAAGATGGCAAAGTTATTCCACTTCTCAAACGCATGCAAACCAGCACAAGTTACTCTGAACCTGTCCCACTGGGCATGCCAATTTTGTTTGCGGGTTTTTCGTCCGACGCCTGCCGAACTGATGGTGATGGATGGGGTGTGGGTAACGACAGGTTATGTGGTAATCTTGTGAAGGAACTTGACCATCTTTTTGATATTTTTGGGTTTTCAGGATTTGAAAAGCGTCAAAATAAATGCGAGTAAGAATAAAACCGACACCAAGAACACGATGCGGCGAGATTTAAAAAGTGCAGTAAAGTAAATGACTTGGAATTGAAAGGAAAGCGATTAAAGTTTGCGGTAAAGTAAATTGCATGTAATTAAAAGGTGCAGGGAAAGGTAAAGATTGCATTGAAATAAAAACGGGTGGAAGGTTGAGGTTCTTTACAATGGTGTTTCTCCGTTTGTCTGCTCTGGTGAGACGTCTAGGATTTTGGCCTATGTGTGTCAACCTAGCAACCGACCCCGATTACAATCTAAGGACTTCCTATTTATAGGTATAGGAATCCGAAAACTATTTACAAAGCATACTTGCACGTTTTGCATAACTGCAGAACCCACGATCTATTAACTACCCACTACGCTATCCCCCACGATGTAACTGCCCACGTCGTGGTTTGGGCTTAGTGAATACTTCTGTCGAACCCCGTGATGACATCTTTGCTGAGATCCCTTCGACTGGCACTCTTCTTCGACTGCAACCATTTGACTCTTGTCTAAGTCTCTTTGTTGCTCAAAGCATTGCCGTTGTTGTGCTCCCGTCTCTTGGTTCTGAGATGTCAGTCGACATCAAGCTCCTTTCGACAAACAGGTCTTTTGTCGAAGTAGACTTTCGACCTGCTGTCGGCCTCAGACACATTCGATTGATATTGGTGACATGTAATTTGAATAAACGCTGTTTCACCAGCATTCAATCAAAAGACATGCCTCCGACGTTTCTAGTAGAATGCCATCAAAGGACTTTTTTCCTTTAACTCTTTAATAGGAAAGACGACCATAGTCGACCCTAGCAAGGCATGTAACAGCCCGATTTTCGTAAATCGAAAATAATTAACTTTTACTCATCAAAGTTGCGAAAATGAGGCCAGATTTTTTTTTTGTAAAACATTGTTGAAGCTTTTGGAACCATCGTTCAAAAGTTCCTGGTGTTGTCAACACCCTTTTTCCGAAAACCGAGTTGTTACTAAAACTTTTCTTTTCATAAAAACATACGTGTTCATAAAAGGACCTTGTTCAAAATCATCTTGACAGTTCTCAAAAACTTCACGTGAGTTAATTGCATAAAGAGGTGTTCCACAAGTGAAAGTAAAACATAGCTCAATTACATAATGGTTCGTTGCTCGGTAATCCTTGACTCAAACACAAACAATAGACTTAACTAAAAACACTACTCCTAACTCTTCCTGTCGTATATCACCGAATGAGGCTTCCATTTTCCTTCTTGTAGGCTTTCCTCATTCTCGAAAGTGAAATCCCCTCTGTTGCTGCATCCTTGCTGTCGTTTAAGTTCCTGCTTCCTTCCCTCTAGAGTGATGATCTCCTTATGATACTCCGTCTGCCCGTTGCGACATCAGCAGCACCAATATAACAACGAACAGGAGAGAGTAAGCGTTCCGAACGATGGTTCGTCGACGGTGTGGAATTACGATAGGCAATATAAAAGGACCATACAGACACACAACAAAACATACAAGCACACAATGATCAAGTATATTATCACATTATTATCAGTCTTATCATCGTTACTCTTATCTTTCACTTCTCATAAACATTCTTTCTTTCTCAATCCCTTTCCCTCTCATACTCATAATCTCTTCATACAAAATATCATCGGGGTACTCATTCCGTTCTCGGTTATCACTCACGTCTACATCTCCTCGGTCATTCACCCAACCTAGTCGGAAGCAAACAGGAGTACAGGACCTTTACCACGCGGGCACGACAGCTGTCACAACACACAAATGGTCCCAGACCAGGAGGATCTCATCCTCAAATCATTTCAATAATATCAAGGCTCACTGTCCACGCAGTGGCAAACACAATGCCCCGTTCCAGTCCCTCTCACTGTTCTCGATTTGCAATCTAGGGGGCGACAGTATGTTTCTAGTGGGCCCGCAGAACTTGCCACGGCATTAGACCCAGTCCCCACCACGTTAGTGCGCCACTTGTGGAGTTCGTTCTGCCTAGAAACATACTCTAGACTTCTTGACGTTTCACCGTCATCGTCCTCCCCTAATGCAATCTCGTCCTAAGTATCCGCAGATACTTATCATTTCTTCCTCTCCACTACTTCGCACTCTCATACCTCACCGCGCATGTCTTTTAAAATCTTTTAATCTTTTTAATTATCCTAAGGTCGGCCCGTCCTTCGTGCAACCCTTCAACGAGTCCCAACCACTAACTTTACGCAAACTTTCTCTCATCATAGCACAGAGCTGGGATCACATCACAATTTCCAATCTCATTTCTCAAGCTTTCTCAGCATACTCCATTTCTTACAATTATCTCATTGCAACATCTTTCCACCATCACATTCCGAATCTCTTCTCAAAATAATCTTTTCACAAATTTCTCAAATGCCATCTTATAAACTTTCACAAAACCTTATTTCATAAACATTTTCACAACTGCTCAAAACCTCTTTTCAAAGATTTTCTTAAAAACCTCTTTTCACAAAATTTCTAAAATCTCTTTTCACAGCCTTCCACAAAAATTCTTTTCAAAAACTTCTTTGAAAATTACTTTTTATAATATTTCTCAGAACCTCTGTTCAAAACGTTTTCAAAAGAATTTCTTTTCACCCTCTTCCACAAAATCTCTTTTCCAAAAATCTTTTCAAAAAGCTCTTCTCAAAGACCTTTTCAAGAACTTCTTTTCAAAAGCCTTTTTCAAAAACTATTTTATAAAAACCTTTTTCAAAAATAATATCGTTGCTGAGCGCTAGTGGAGGAGCAAGCTCAACTCAACACTAGTTCCCAGACTAAAACCAAAACAAAGGAGCCCAGCTCCATTGAATTCACACCAACAATCAACATCACTCTTCCCAGCTCTGGCTCGTACTCCACGTTATCCTTCATTCTTTCCCCGATCTCAATTCTCTCTTTCTCTTCCAACACATACTCCATTTTCGACCATTATTTCTCTTTCATTATGTCTTTACTTCACAACCTTATTTATTTCGCTTCTATTTTCAGGACGTAGCAGACGTCCATCAACATATCATTTATTTTCATTAACAGCAATAACATAAGGCATAATCAAATAAACATATAAAAGCATGCTATCATTCACACAATCATCACACAACAATGTGGTCTTCGTCACCTTCGTATAAGTGGCCACACCATCAAACAATTGCCACTTATACTACTGACTCCAACCACTCAGTTCCGATCTTTGAGATGATACGGAACGTCCTAATAAATCACCTAACTACCACGGTGTCTTAGGAAAGCTTCTCTCTCACCTGAGGTCCAACAATTTTAATGCGTACCGTCACTTGGATCCTTTGTGCTGCCGGCTGCCCCAATCCCTCATCTTTAAGATTATTCCTCGTACTGAATAAAATATACTTATGTTATTTTCTTGCATTAAAAATCTTTTCTTAGCTCGTAACTTTCTGTTCCTTATTACAAAACTTGAAACATTATTGTTTTATTGGAACAATTCACATTCTCTCTAGTACTGTAAATCTTTTAAAACCATTTGAAAACATTCCATAAAATGATTTAAATCGATTTATTTGGTTGCTGGTCCATTTTGGACAACACCTCAATTACGTTCGAAAACACCGAAAAATTCACCGGTTTCAATCCGGGTTTTCCTCAAATCCATTACCTTTTGAAAACCAAACTTTGAGTCTCATGAACTCAACTTAGAAATCAAGAAAACAATTTTAAATAAATTTGGACAGAAAGGAATAGTTTCACAAAAATCAATTTTATAAAACCCGAGAACATCGAAAAAACTCGTTTTTTTTGTTTTCAAATACTTTGAAAACTCAGGTTTTGTTGTAAAACATATCTTAAATAACCACAAACATAATCTCACGCACTCAAATAAATTAAATCAAATCAAATAGATCCCAAAACCACATACATACACAATGTACCTTTGTCATTCAAATCATATAAACAATTAATCAATTACAAATCGACACTTAGTTCGATCACATACAAACATTCATTCTCAAGAAAATATTTCACAAATCAATCACTTAAGTAAATCATTCAACACATAATTAAATTAAAAAAAATCATTTTATTTTCATAAAACAAAAACACTCACATATATCTAGCCCATAAACCGAATACATACACCTAAATCAACTTAAACACAAAACTTATTCCTAATCAATTGGCTTAACACAACATACATGCATTATTCCTATGTTACTTCATGGAGAAGAATTCTAACTTAATTAGCATGTATAGACCGAAACACTTCACAAATCAAAGCAAGATTTATGCATCATCAAACATACAAAATCATGCAATTATTTATTCCTTTTTTTTTAACAAAACCGTGAGCTATGTCTTTGGAAAATAGTCAAACTTTAATTTATTTTTCTTAGCTTAAGTCGAATAAAAAATCATCCAAGAATATAAAACATATATCAAGTCCTCACAATATAAGAGCATGGACTTAATTTTCATTAGACATGGCCGAATACATCATGCATGAAATCAACACTTAAATTAATTCATGTTCATGCAAGGAGAATCGTTTTAAAGCTTATTTTCCTAATTTCTTTCCAAAACCGAGGCATGCATCCAAGAAAATATGGTTTTTCATTTGAGTTTATCATGCAAGAATTAAGTCCTTAAGCTTTCTTAGCAAGTCATGCAAGAATCATATATTAACACAAACACTTTCAACTTATTTCTCAAAAGAGTATTAAAATAACTTTTCAAGATTCAACACTCACATGCATGTACTTGAATCATGTAGATCAAGTCATCACATGAAACATAAGAACACAAATCAAGGACGAAAGTCATTTTAAATTAAAAGGAACCAAAACCGAGACATAGTCTAAGAAAATAAGGAAACTTTCGTTTCAAAATTTACATGTAAAGCTTAAAATCAAAACAAAATTAAGGATCAAAACACAAATCAAAGAGCAAGAATTATTTTGAGTAAGAAAAGATCAAACCGTGACACATATTAAGAAAACACTACAGCATTGGTTTCAAGATCACACATAAAACTCAAGATCAAAACAAAAATCACAGATCGAAGCAAGAGTTACAAATCAAGGCCAAAAATCAAGACATACAAAGGTTAAGATCAAGGCAAAACCAAGAATCAAAGCACAAATTAAAGCCTTTATCAAGATTAGATCAAAACCGAAACATGCAAGGGTTCAAAACCATATGAATCATCATCAATCAACATGCAGGACCAAAAATTAAAAACAAGTTTAGATCAAACATTGATGCACCAAACAAACACATAAACATCTCATAGTTCGCGGTTTTAAACATCAAAACCACACATGCAAGAAGATCTATTCTAAATTCACAAAGATCATAAACACAACTTTAGATCTAAAAGAAAAACATCCAGATCAAGGATAAACAACACATATTACAAATTAAATTGAGTCTTTAAAAGTCCATAGTTAAGAAAGATCAACACATAGAGTCATTTCTCAAAACATAAAATGAACATGCAAAGAAAATAAACAAGGATTACAAAATTACAAATAAAACTAGTCCTAATACTCCTAGGATCTTCGGTTATACCAAGAAGAAAGGCTTCTAGTCCGCTTGAACACTTGATCTTTGTTGGGATTCTGGCAAGTGTACCAGATCGTACAAGTAATATAGACAATGAAGTCCGAGTATCGTACCCAAGGGAGTGATTGTTTAATTAATTCCACCTAATTAATATTACTTAGTGAACGAGACAAAGGATTTATGAATTTGTAAATAAAAACAGAAATTAAAATAAATGACTCTTTGACAAGGGGAAAGGCGGGACGTAGTTTCGATGCAGGTTCCTAAATATTCTATAACAAATTAATTTATTTTCCTTGAATTCTGAATTGGTTTTGTAAAATTAGATAACACTTAATGTCTTAGCGTGTTTCTATATTTTAGAGATTAATCTCCCAATGATGTCTCAAGGAAGCCTTAAAACCTAACCCTTACATTAAGTTCAGTCAAAACCTCTTTTTATAAAATTACCCAATTCATAGAAAACATGTCTGTGCCTATGCAATTGAGTTGTTTGATCAATGACTAAATCCTAAATTCATATGTCTATTCATAAAGGATTTTCAAAAGTCATGAAACAGCTTCTTTCATGAGAAACAAATAAGAACAATCAAACACAAAATTCAATAACGAAAAATAAGATTAATTTATTACTAGAAATATTGAAAAGGTTCCATTCATCTACTCCTACATCCCAAAGATGGAATTAGTTCATACTTACAAGAGAAAACACAATAAACATGATAAAAATAATTACCATGAATCCTTGAGCTAACTCCGTGTTCTTCACAAAAACCTCCAATCCTTGTTCTTTCTCCAAGTCTCGAATCCTAATCTACTATTATTCTATGGAGTTGTATGAGTGTCTCTTCTCTCCTCTTTTGAATGAATCCTAATCCTATTATTATATAGATAAAAACTAATCTAATTTTCAATCTAATGTGATAAGATTTTTATTGGAATAAAACTAATCCTAAATCTGAATATAATATGATAAGATCTTATTATAATAAACTAATCTTTGAGAATCTTATCTACAAATAGTATTTATCATTAAAATCCATCTAGAATCCCATATTTGTGTCTGACAACAACTTCGGAACTGATTTTGACCCCCAATATGGACGAATCTGAGCAAGGCTATTTCTGGCAAAGTTGTAGATCTTTTCCTTAGCTTTAAAATGATATATAGATCGCCTCATTTGGATAAGCGTAGCTCGAGTTATGATCAAAACAGCGAACAGTGTCACTTTCTCGCATTTTGCGCGCCCAGGCGTGAAGCTCCTGCGCCTGGGCGCGAATCTGTCTGGAAAAATCAACCAAATGCACCCCATTATTGGCCATTTGACCTCAGCCCGCGTCTGGGTGCGTGGGACCCGCGCCTCGGCGCCACGGACAACTTTTCTTCATTTTTTTCCTCTTTTTCTTCCCAATTCAAGTATCACGCTCTCATTCTTCATTTCTTTGCAAAAATCATTGTTTTAAGAGCTTAAATACTTGAAAACAAACCAAACACATCAAAAGGTTCCAGAAATCTTATAATGACAAAATTCCATTGTTTTATTCCAATTTACTCAAGAAACAAACCACTTACTATGTAAAAGGGAGACAAAAAAGGTACAAAAACATTACATATTAGACCCCAATCATTCTTTAAGGATTTCCTAGGTTTAGGTCTTGATCTCCTCTTCCCTTCCCTTAATGGTTTGCCTCGGCCTCTCTTCCTCTAGAGTTGATGGGTGGTTTCTCCTTGATCTTTGAAGAAGGATGTGTGTGAAGGAAGAAATCAAAGGTATTTGGGTTGAGAGTTTGGGTTTTCAATCATATTTTCTCCTCTCTTCTCTCGGCCTAACTCTTTTTCTATGGTCTCAAGAGCTTTTGTGTTTCTCTTGGACTAAAGGTGTTTATGTTGATGTGAGAAAGTGAAGGAAATGAATGAAAGAAGTGAGAAAATGAATCAACTAGCCTAACACACCCACACACACGGTTCTATATGCAAAGGCAAGGGAATGGAAATTTTCCTTTTCTACCCTCGGTTCAAGGTGCTAACTTAAGGGCAAGTTGGTCCACTCCAAATGTTGCATGGGGGGTCTCTTTCGTGGGGGACAAGGAGGGAAGAAAAGTCTCCCTTAGGCTTCATTAGTCATCACTCTAGGTTTCCTCTTGTTTTCCACTTAAATTTCTATTTTCTTAATGTTTAAGGAGGTGTATCCTACTTGGTTCCTTTCATGGCCGAACAACATGCACACACATGCACACCATACACATATTTTCATTTCATCATAGCAAGCACATAGCATAGGATCATGTAATGATGCATACATATATTTAACCATGCATATTATATTTCACACACGACACACACCCATGCATCACATATCACATTAACACCTACATTCATGCATGCTTCCTCATATTCATTTACTAATTAAATTTCCACATAATCTTAAGCATACATTCATGCAAAACCGTACACATGCACACACATAAACAATAAATCATTCATGTATAGAGATTAGAGTACCAAAAACATCAAACACACATTTATAGAAAATAAATCACCTTTTCATCAAATAATTTCTTATAAAAAAAATTCACCATTTCTTTAAAATAATCATTTCTCAATAACTCAACTTAAAAACGTATAATATTATTTCATGAAAATCATTTCTTTTAAAGTTACTCATTACTTTGAAAGCAGGAATTAAGAAAATTATTTAAGGGAATACTCTTTTCAAAACACTTTTCTCAAAATAAATCTCTTTAGTATCTTAATTCAATACGAGGAATTTTACGGGGTGTTACATTCTCCCCAACTTAAAGATTTCTCGTCCTCGAGAAATACATTGTGGATTGGGCAGCAGAACAGAATTTTTGCATCACTGTGATTTTCATAAGGACGCTCTCATTCTCACTTCGCGGTTATATCCCCTTTTTGCTGATCTAATTCACCTTGCCGTGCTCCTTGTTCGTTGCTTCCAGGCGAAGAAGTCGCACTCATCCAACCGCTCTTGTGTCAAGTCGGGTTAAGTCCACCGGACTAACCGAAGAAGATGTCGCTCCCTTAGCCGATCGTTGTCACAAAAGTCCAACCATAGGTACGGACTTGAGGGGGATTCAAACAAACAAGCATTCACACATCTCCAAGAGTATAGGATTTTACCTACAAGTCCTTAAATATTCATTATTCACTACGACCCGGGTTCCTACTACTTCACAACAACCACTCCTCTCTTTGATTCTCCTTCTAATTCTAGGGTTTTAGTCTATCCTTTACTAGCTTGAGGGAAATCCTATTGCCACTTAGACTTCATCCTTGATCATCTCGTTTCTTAATTAGGGTGTAAGGCAATCCTAATCCTCAGATTTTCCTCCAAAATCCTCTAAGGACCGGTAACATACGCCTCTTTTTCTCCTGGTGACTCCCCAACTTTGATCCAACTTATAACTATCTCACGGTGATCTTACAACCTTTACCAACTTAGACTATTTCTCCTTCCTCAATCACTCAAACCTTGAACTATTTGGGGGTAACTATGGCACTTCCAATTCCACAATTCGGACAAAAGGGTCTTAAATAGGTTTGGTATGGCTACAATTTTGATAGAGGTTCATGAAGGAAAAGTTCGAATCTTAACAAAACTGCTTTGTTGAAACAATTCAACAAGCACAGAATTTCAGGTAAGATATACTACATCCTCAAGGACACTAATTAACTATCCATATAGAAGAGGATTTGCTAAGATCAACAATCCTAAGTTTAATAATTACAAATGGAACATCGGGGTATAGGGTCCTAATTGCAGGGTCCATTCATGGTCTATTCTTATAGAGCCAAAAGGTTTCTTATACTAATGCGGTCAGTGCTAAGCTACAAACTAATCCTTGTCCTATGCTCCTATCTTATACTAACAAACATTTAGAGTCACACAAGCAAAGCATGTAAGCCCATACTTAAGGCCACTAAGGATTACCATAAGCTTTGATACCATTCTGTAACAGCCCGATTTTCGTAAATCGAAAATAATTAACTTTTACTCATCAAAGTTGCGAAAATGAGGCCAGATTTTTTTTTTTGTAAAACATTGTTGAAGCTTTTGGAACCATCGTTCAAAAGTTCCTGGTGTTGTCAACACCCTTTTTCCGAAAACCGAGTTGTTACTAAAACTTTTCTTTTCATAAAAACATACGTGTTCATAAAAGGACCTTGTTCAAAATCATCTTGACAGTTCTCAAAAACTTCACGTGAGTTAATTGCATAAAGAGGTGTTCAACAAGTGAAAGTAAAACTTAGCTCAATTACATAATGGTTCGTTGCTCGGTAATCCTTGACTCAAACACAAACAATAGACTTAACTAAAAACACTACTCCTAACTCTTCCTGTCGTACATCACCGGATGAAGCTTCCCTTTTCCTTCTTGTAGGCTTTCCTCATTCTCGAAAGTGAAATCCCCTCTGTTGCTGTGTCCTTGCTGTCGTTTAAGTTCCTGCTTCCTTCCCTCTAGAGTGATGATCTCCTTATGATACTCCGTCTGCCCGTTGCGACATCAGCAGCACCAATATAACAACGAACAGGAGAGAGTAAGCGTTTCGAATGATGGTTCGTCGACGGTGTGGAATTATGATAGGCAATATAAAAGGACCATACAGACACACAACAAAACATACAAGCACACAATGATCAAGTATATTATCACATTATTATCAGTCTTATCATCGTTACTCTTATCTTTCACTTCTCATAAACATTCTTTCTTTCTCAATCCCTTTCCCTCTCATACTCATAATCTCTTCATACAAAATATCATCGGGGTACTCATTCCGTTCTCGGTTATCACTCACGTCTACATCTCCTCGGTCATTCACCCAACCTAGTCGGAAGCAAACAGGAGTACAGGACCTTTACCACGCGGGCACGACAGCTGTCACAACACACAAATGGTCCCAGACCAGGAGGATCTTGTCCTCAAATCATTTCAATAATATCAAGGCTCACTGTCCACGCAGTGGCAAACACAATGCCCCGTTCCAGTCCCTCTCACTGTTCTCGATTTGCAATCTAGGGGGCGACAGTATGTTTCTAGTGGGCCCGCAGAACTTGCCACGGCATTAGACCCAGTCCCCACCACGTTACTGTGCCACTTATGGAGTTCGTTCTGCCTAGAAACATACTCTAGACTTCTTGACGTTTCACCATCATCGTCCTCCCCTAATGCAATCTCGTCCTAAGTATCTGCAGATACTTATCGTTTCTTCCTCTCCACTACTTCGCACTCTCATACCTCACCGCGCATGTCTTTTAAAATCTTTTAATCTTTTTAATTATCCTAAGGTCGGCCCGTCCTTCATGCAACCCTTCAACGAGTCCCAACCACTAACTTTACGCAAACTTTCTCTCATCATAGCACAGAGCTGGGATCACATCACAATTTCCAATCTCATTTCTCAAGCTTTCTCAATATACTCCATTTCTTACAATTATCTCATTGCAACATCTTTCCACCATCACATTCCAAATCTCTTCTCAAAATAATCTTTTCACAAATTTCTCAAATGCCATCTTATAAACTTTCACAAAACCTTATTTCATAAACATTTTCACAACTGCTCAAAACCTCTTTTCAAAGATTTTCTTAAAAACCTCTTTTCACAATTTCTAAAATCTCTTTTCACAGCCTTCCACAAAACTTCTTTTCAAAAACTTCTTTGAAAATTACTTTTTATAATATTTCTCAGAACCTCTGTTCAAAACGTTTTCAAAAGAATTTCTTTTCACCCTCTTCCACAAAATCTCTTTTCCAAAAATCTTTTCAAAAAGCTCTTCTCAAAGACCTTTTCAAGAACTTCTTTTCAAAAGCCTTTTTCAAAAACCATTTTATAAAAACCTTTTTCAAAAATAATATCGTTGCTGAGCGCTAGTGGAGGAGCAAGCTCAACTCAACACTAGTTCCCAGACTAAAACCAAAACAAAGGAGCCCAGCTCCATTGAATTCACACCAACAATCAACATCACTCTTCCCAGCTCTGGCTCGTACTCCACGTTATCCTTCATTCTTTCCCCGATCTCAATTCTCTCTTTCTCTTCCAACACATACTCCATTTCCAACCATTATTTCTCTTTCATTATGTCTTTACTTCACAACCTTATTTATTTCGCTTCTATTTTCAGGACGTAGCAGACGTCCATCAGCATATCACTTATTTTCATTAACAGCAATAACATAAGGCATAATCAAATAAACATATAAAAGCATGCTATCATTCACACAATCATCACACAACAATGTGGTCTTCGTCACCTTCGTATAAGTGGCCACACCATCAAACAATTGCCACTTATACTACTGACTCCAACCACTCAGTTCCGATCTTTGAGATGATACGGAACGTCCTAATAAATCACCTAACTACCACGGTGTCTTAGGAAAGCTTCTCTCTCACCTGAGGTCCAACAATTTTAATGCGTACCGTCACTTGGATCCTTTGTGCTGCCGGCTACCCCAATCCCTCATCTTTAAGATTATTCCTCGTACTGAATAAAATATACTTATGTTATTTTCTTGCATTAAAAATCTTTTCTTAGCTTGTAACTTTCTGTTCCTTATTACAAAACTTGAAACATTATTGTTTTATTGGAACAATTCACATTCTCTCTAGTACTGTAAATCTTTTAAAATCATTTGAAAACATTCCATAAAATGATTTAAATCGATTTATTTGGTTGCTGGTCCATTTTGGACAGCACCTCAATTACGTTCGAAAACACCGAAAAATTCACCGGTTTCAATCCGGATTTTGCTCAAATCCATTACCTTTTGAAAACCAAACTTTGAGTCTCATGAACTCAACTTAGAAATCAAGAAAACAATTTTAAATAAATTTGGACAGCAAGGAATAGTTTCACAAAAATCAATTTTATAAAACCCGAGAACATCGAAAAAAACTCGTTTTTTTTTTGTTTTCAAATACTTTGAAAACTCAGGTTTTGTTGTAAAACATATCTTAAATAACCACAAACATAATCTCACGCACTCAAATAAATTAAATCAAATCAAATAGATCCCAAAACCACATACATACACAATGTACCTTGGTCATTCAAATCATATAAACAATTAATCAATTACAAATCGACACTTAGTTCGATCACATACAAACATTCATTCCCAAGAAAATATTTCACAAATCAATCACTTAAGTAAATCATTCAACACATAATTAAATTAAAAAAAAACATTTTATTTTCATAAAACAAAAACACTCACATATATCTAGCCCATAAACCGAATACATACACCTAAATCAACTTAAACACAAAACTTATTCCTAATCAATTGGCTTAACACAACATACATGCATTATTCCTATGTTACTTCATGGAGAAGAATTCTAACTTAATTAGCATGTATAGACCGAAACACTTCACAAATCAAAGCAAGATTTATGCATCATCAAACATACAAAATCATGCAATTATTTATTCCTTTTTTTTCTTAACAAAACCGTGAGCTATGTCTTCGGAAAATAGTCAAACTTTAATTTATTTTTCTTAGCTTAAGTCAAATCAAAAATCATCCAAGAATATAAAACATATATCAAGTCCTCACAATATAAGAGCATGGATTTAATTTTCATTAGACATGGCCGAATACATCATGCATGAAATCAATACTTAAATTAATTCATGTTCATGCAAGGAGAATCGTTTTAAAGCTTATTTTCCTAATTTGTTTCCAAAACCGAGGCTTGCATCCAAGAAAATATGGTTTTTCATTTGAGTTTATCATGCAAGAATTAAGTCCTTAAGCTTTCTTATCAAGTCATGCAAGAATCATATATTAACACAAACACTTTCAACTTATTTCTCAAAAGAATATTAAAATAACTTTTCAAGATTCAACACTCACATGCATGTACTTGAATCATGTAGATCAAGTCATCACATGAAACATAAGAACACAAATCAAGGACGAAAGTCATTTTAAATGAAAAGGAACCAAAACCGAGACATAGTCTAAGAAAATAAGGAAACTTTCGTTTCAAAATTTACATGTAAATCTTAAAATCAAAACAAAATTAAGGATCAAAACACAAATCAAAGAGCAAGAATTATTTTGAGTAAGAAAAGATCAAACCGTGACACATATTAAGAAAACACTACAACATTGGTTTCAAGATCACACATAAAACTCAAGATCAAAACAAAAATCACAGATCGAAGCAAGAGTTACAAATCAAGGCCAAAAATCAAGACATACAAAGGTTAAGATCAAGGCAAAACCAAGAATCAAAGCACAAATTAAAGCCTTTATCAAGATTAGATCAAAACCGAAACATGCAAGGGTTCAAAACCATATGAATCATCAACAATCAACATGCAGGACCAAAAATTAAAAACAAGTTTAGATCAAACATTGATGCACCAAACAAACACATAAACATCTCATAGTTCGCGGTTTTAAACATCAAAACCACACATGCAGGAAGATCTATTCTAAATTCACAAAGATCATAAACACAACTTTAGATCTAAAAGAAAAACATCCAGATCAAGCGTAAACAACACATATTACAAATTAAATTGAGTCTTTAAAAGTTCATAGTTAAGAAAGATCAACACATAGAGTCATTTCTCAAAACATAAAATGAACATGCAAAGAAAATAAACAAGGATTACAAAATTACAAATAAAACTAGTCCTAATACTCCTAGGATCTTCGGTTATACCAAGAAGAAAGGCTTCTAGTCCTCTTGAACACTTGATCTTTGTTGGGATTCTGGCTAGTGTACCAGATCTTACAAGTAATATAGACAATGAAGTCCGAGTATCGTACCCAAGGGAGTGACTGTTTAATTAATTCCACCTAATTAATATTACTTAGTGAACGAGACAAAGGATTTATGAATTTGTAAATAAAAACAGAAATTAAAATAAATGACTCTTTGACAAGGGGAAAGGCGGGACGTAGTTTTGATGCAGGTTCCTAAATATTCTATAACAAATTAATTTATTTTCCTTGAATTCTGAATTGGTTTTGTAAAATTAGATAACACTTAATGTCTTAGCGTGTTTCTATATTTTAGAGATTAATCTCCCAATGTTGTCTCAAGGAAGCCTTAAAACCTAACCCTTACATTAAGTTCAGTCAAAACCTCTTTTTATAAAATTACCCAATTCATAGAAAACATGTCTGTGCCTATGCAATTGAGTTGTTTGATCAATGACTAAATCCTAAATTCATATGTCTATTCATAAAGGATTTTCAAAAGTCATGAAACAGCTTCTTTCATGAGAAACAAATAAGAACAATCAAACACAAAATTCAATAACGAAAAATAAGATTAATTTATTACTAGAAATATTGAAAAGGTTCCATTCATCTACTCCTACATCCCAAAGATGGAATTAGTTCATACTTACAAGAGAAAACACAATAAACATGATAAAAATAATTACCATGAATCCTTGAGCTAACTCCGTGTTCTTCACAAAAACCTCCAATCCTTGTTCTTTCTCCAAGTCTCAAATCCTAATCTACTATTATTCTATGGAGTTGTATGAGTGTCTCTTCTCTCCTCTTTTAAATGAATCCTAATCCTATTATTATATAGATAAAAACTAATCTAATTTTCAATCTAATGTGATAAGATTTTTATTTGAATAAAACTAATCCTAAATCTGAATATAATATGATAAGATCTTATTGTAATAAACTAATCTTTGAGAACCTTATCTACAAATAGAATTTATCATTAAAATCCATCTAGAATCTCGTATTTGTGTCTGACAGCAACTTCGGCACTGATTTTGACCCCCAATATGGACGAATTTGAGCAAGGCTATTTCTGGCAAAGTTGTAGATCTTTTCCTTAGCTTTAAAATGATATATAGATCGCCTCATTTGAATAAGCGTAGCTCAAGTTATGATCAAAACAGCGAACAGTGTCACTTTCTCGCATTTTCGCGCCCAGGCGTGAAGCTCCTGCGCCTGGGCGCGAATCTGTCTGGAAAAATCAACCAAATGCACCCCATTATTGGCCATTTGACCCCAGCCCGCGTCTGGGTGCGTGGGACCCGCGCCTCGGCGCCACGGATAACTTTTCTTCATTTTTTTCCTCTTTTTCTTCCCAATTCAAGTATCACGCTCTCATTCTTCATTCCTTTGCAAAAATCATTGTTTTAAGAGCTTAAATATCTGAAAACAAACCAAACACATCAAAAGGTTCCAGAAATCTTATAATGACAAAATTCCATAGTTTTATTCCAATTTACTCAAGAAACAAGCCACTTACTATGTAAAAGGGAGACAAAAAAGGTACAAAAACATCACATATTAGACCCCAATCACACCCCCAAACTTAGCATTTTGCATGTCCCAGGCAAAAGTAAAATAAAAATTCTAAAACACAGGACCATTTTCTAAATTAATATGCAAACACCTAATCTAAGACTCCAGACTCATGACTCATACACTGTTTTTTCACAAGCAATAACTTCCATCAAAAACTGGTTAAAGAAACAAACTCCAAAAGAAGCAGGAACTAGTGAACTCTCTCAACCTCACTGTGTATATCTCTCATGTGTGTATCAGGGGTTATAACAATTCACTCAAGTTCATCCAATGACAATGTGTTACCATATGCTTGACCATAGACCAATATCTCCACTGAAATTATTGAATACATGCAAAAATCAAAAGGTCTTAATTTTGGTTGTAACGAGGCCATGGCTAAAAATGAAAGGTGTGATAAAAGAAACAAAGGATTATACAAAGGGCTAAAAATATGAAATCGAACAACATCCCTTTAACATATGAATGGAGCATTGGTTTTATCACAAATATCAACTCCAATATTTAATTCCCCTTCATTCTTTTTCATTCCCATTCTCTCTATTCTCTTCTCTTTTTCCTTATATTTTTTTCTCTTTTTTTTTTTGGAAGAGAAATAGAGATCACAATTAATACTTTCAGCTCAACACTTTCTGAATCAACATATTCCTAATTGCACCATTCACATTTCAAAGGATACCAAAAATATATAACACTTATGAAAAGGGTACCAAAGAAATTATATATCAAGGCTCAAAGTGGGCCCCTAAGGGATAATATTTATCAAAATTCTGTTGAAGGCCAGAAAAATAATCCTAGGTGCCTTAATCATCTTAATGCATACAAACAATTATCAATCTCAAAATTGTCATTGGTCAAGTTCTAGAACACAAAATCAAAGTGAACACACTCATGAAAGAAATAGGGGTCTCAATCACAAAATAAATATTCAATATAAAACACATACCCCTGTCAAGTGTATAGGCTCAAATATCTCACAGGCTAAGCAGTTAGTTCACTAATAGCTTGTTCCAAAAAAATTTATCAAAATAACCAGTTCTCAACAAAACTTAAAACTCAATCCAAAATAGTGTCATACAATCAATGAGTCATTATCCTAAATCAAGTATTTACATATATAATTAGAAAAATAGTCCTAATCCTAGAATAATCGTCTATCTTTATCCAAGACACAAACTAACACCAAATATGGGAGAACAATTCAAGTCATAAAAATTTTAATTTTTATTTTGTCCACTTCCCCAAACTTAGAGGTTGGCTTGTCCTCAAGCAAACTAAACTAACTAAACTACAAAATAAAAATTAAAAACTAAAAACAAAAGAAAGGAGTTAGAGACTTCCCTTTGTAGCACAACATTCTCTCTTGATGCACCATGGAGGAGACTCCCCCAAACTTATTCACCTGTGTCACATGAACAACTAAAAATAGTGCTAGAAGCACCCCATTAGCAGTTACATATAGAAAGCTCTAAACTCTTTATTCAATCTCCTAATTAAAAATTTAAATCCTACACTGCTACAAAACTAAAGAGAATCCACCAGGATCCCAAATCCTATAGCACAACTTCCACGTTATACAGCAATAATAAGTTATTCCTGGATCCCATGGAAATATGCACGGATGATGTTGGAGCAAATGTTTAAAAATAGTTTCAAACCCTCCCGGGTCAAATGGTGCATTTTTCACTCCAAGCATCATCACATGGTTCTTGTCTTTTCCATCATGCATGGAGTCTATGAAAGTATAAACTCCATGGCTTAGCAAGGTTGCCTTTTCAGGCTCTGAAAAGGAGAACAATGGCTTATCATCATCATGAGCATCAACGAAGTCATAAAAAATTAAGGGGTAAATGGAAGGAAAATTTTTTGAGGGTTCCACATATTCATGCAATCCAATACATTTAGCAAGAGCAGAAAATTCATCATGCAAAGTGAACCCTAATTCAACCCTTAGACTCATCCCATTATTCAATTTATCTTGTTTCACTTCCTCAATCTCATCATGCACAATTTTTTCTTTTTCTATGGGTTTAGAAAAGGAAGCACTTTGATCTTCCGTAATAGAAGATTTTTGTACCACCTCCTCTAAAAGACCATCAAAAACTTTAATCTCATCAAAAACATTTTGTGCAAAACAGGATGGAATAGGTGCCGACAAAATAAATGTGATAAATTCTATGTCATCATGAGAATAAGTCATGTTAAATAATAATAATAAAAAAAAGAAATAAAAATATATACCCAAGTTACATTAAGTAAAATTAAATTAGTACCAAAATTAATTAAAACAAAATCACTCCCCGGCAACGACGCCAAAAACTTGTTGGGATTCTGGCAAGTGTACCAGATCGTACAAGTAATATAGACAATGAAGTCCGAGTATCGTACCCAAGGGAGTGACTGTTTAATTAATTCCACCTAATTAATATTACTTAGTAAACGAGACAAAGGATTTATGAATTTGTAAATAAAAACAGAAATTAAAATAAATGACTCTTTGACAAGGGGAAAGGCGGGACGTAGTTTCGATGCAGGTTCCTAAATATTCTATAACAAATTAATTTATTTTCCTTGAATTCTGAATTGGTTTTGTAAAATTAGATAACACCTAATGTCTTAGCGTGTTTCTATATTTTAGAGATTAATCTCCCAATGATGTCTCAAGGAAGCCTTAAAACCTAACCCTTACATTAAGTTCAGTCAAAACCTCTTTTTATAAAATTACCCAATTCATAGAAAACATGTCTGTGCCTATGCAATTGAGTTGTTTGATCAATGACTAAATCCTAAATTCATATGTCTATTCATAAAGGATTTTCAAAAGTCATGAAACAGCTTCTTTCATGAGAAACAAATAAGAACAATCAAACACAAAATTCAATAACGAAAAATAAGATTAATTTATTACTAGAAATATTGAAAAGGTTCCATTCATCTACTCATGCATCTCAAAGATGGAATTAGTTCATACTTACAAGAGAAAACACAATAAACATGATAAAAATAATTACCATGAATCCTTGAGCTTGTAACATCCCTGATTTTAATCCAAAGTATAATTATAAGTTTTATCGAATTAAATAATTGTTTCTCAAAATCAATCATTTAGCTGTTGGGTATTTCATAAAAATATATTATGTTAATTATGAAAGAGTGTCTAATTATATTTAAAGTTAATTCTTTTAAAGAAAAATTATCATATTAAAATAATGTTAAACATTTTAAATACTTTACTTAACTTTTATATATTCAACAATGAGTTATGTTTAGCGTTTTTAAATATTTGACTCTAGGACATTCTTAAAAATATATTTACTTAATTGATTTGATGACTAAATTCTATTTTTAGATATTCTTAAAAATAAAATTGATTTCTGTTTATTATAATTACTAAATAAATAAACAAAAGTATATTAGAAAAAAAAAACCCCATTCTTCCTCCTTCTTTCTTTGAACCGCCGGCCCTAATCTCCCATGGCCCATCTTCACAAAAATTCCTCCTGCTTCCAGTACCATGAATTCTCCCTTTCATGGCTCTCCTTCAACTTCTTCAATGGCTTATTCTCTCTCTATCCGTGGCTGTCTCTCCCTCTCCCTAAGTTCAGTTATCTCTCATCCCTCACACCACGTTCCCTCTCTCTCTCCTCCCAGAAGCGGTGCTCGACGCCATCTCAGCAGCCGCCACAGTCCATGCCGCCACCATCGCAGTTCTCTCTCTCAGATCGACTCTCCCTCTCCTTGGCCGCCACCGACCTCGCGCCGCCACTCGAGCTCTCCCTCTATAGTCGCGATTCGCGACTTGGTGCCCTAGGGCCGCCGCTGCTGCTCCTCCCTGGACCAAGAGGACCCGGTTCAGACCCTTCTGCTCCCTCCGCTTTTGGTTGCTCGTTGCTTCCGCCACCCAAGCCGTCGCCGCCTCCTCCTTGTGCCGGCGACAGCCACAGCCACTGTGTGAAGTCGTCTCCGCCTTGATCGTTGGCTCTTGTCCTGGTTTCAAACCAAACCGACGCCGATATCGTCGTCACGGTCACCGTTGCCGAGATCCAAAATCATATTTGAGGGTATATTTTTAATACCTTTTCTAATTGCTCTATGTTGTGTTTTAATTATTATATTAATAATAATTTTTAATGTTACTGGTAATAATTATCTAATATTAAATTGTTTTGGAAATTAAACTATAATTTATAGTGATTTTAATTATGTTGTTAATGGTGATGAATTTAATTGCTTACTTGATTATGATAACGTCGAATTAAACATTATGTCGAATGACGAGTTTTAAAGAGTATGTGTGTAAAATGTGTTGGGTTCCTAAGTAAGTGAGATGTCGTTAGCTTGGTTGAGTTGTCCCTAGGCTAAACGATATGTCAGTTAATTAGGAAATCTGATATACTCGGCATAATGATAATTCGAGTTAAAACGTGGAACATTAATTTCAAACTGAAGGGAAGTGTAATTGTTTTAAAATTATAATGGCGATTTGGACTTATTTTTGAATTGAGCACACTTCCTTTTAGTTCGGAATTAATAGTGTCAAGTAACAACATTTGATTTTGTGGCTTGACACTAAAACTAATTAACTTTAATGAATTTTTGGTGATTATGTTAGTTTCAAAATGTTAGTGTATCTTTGATAGAAAGCTATACTATTTATTAAAGAGACAATGATCTTAATTTGAAATCCTATGTTATTTGGGTTTGTAAAATTACAGTTAAATGATTTCTTGATTTGGAAAACTTACGAAAATACTCTACTTTGATATATGATAAGTATATACCAAGATTTTAATTTGAATCGCTTTTGGTGCATTAAATTGATTACTATATGATTTAATAATATAGTTAGATTACGAAGGAGCTTTAGGACAAACACAAGCGATAACAATGGGCCACGATATGTGCGAGTATCGGTGTATGGAAAGGAGTGCGTTTGTGAAAAGCTAAGAGTTAAAGCAAATACAGGTAAGGGGCTCTTTACCTTGCTTTAGGGAGTATTTTCTAATTAGCTCATAGTGCTTGCTAAGAGTATATGTATATGTTTGGTTTGGAACTTAGATAATTATTATGGGCTTAACAATCAAGAATGAAATTAAATGGAATAGTTGTTAAATTGATATATGTGATAAATTGAGTATGCTAAGTGCTAAATGTCATTATTTATGCCTAACTGAAATATATGGAGACTTGGTTGGTAACTAGAAATGATTATATTTGATAGTTGTTACGTATGTTAGAAAAAGTATAGAGTTGTGCTATTTTGTGAATGATTACGGTGATTTATATTTGAATGGGTGATGTGGTGTTTGTTAATATATATTGGAATTTGGAATATAAAAGGATAATGATTAATTGAAAATGGAAATGGTTGTCTGGTTGGAAGTTCCCTGTATGATTTGAATTCATAAATATAGAGAGTTGGTGAAATTGATAAGTTACTGAATGTGTTTTCAAAGAAATGAAAGATGTGAAGTAAGATATTAAAAGATTTAAAGAACAAAGAGTGTGTGATCCAGATCTTGTAAGACGTTGTCCGTAGGAGACTATACGCATTGATCGCGTAAGACGCACTTGATGCGCTGCTGTAAGACGTTGTCCGAAGGAGACTGTACGCAATTACGGACACACACACCATATATAAATTAATGATATAATTGGATTGTGCCTCTCCAGATCTTGTAAGACGTTGTCCGTAGGAGACTGTACGCCTAGATCGCATAAGTCGCACTTGATGCGCTGCTGTAAGACGTTGTCCGAAGGAGACTGTACGCAATGATGGATGCACCTTCCGATTGTGGAATCCAGGTCTTGTAAGACGTTGTCCGTAGGAGACTGTACGCATAGACCGCGTAAGACACACATTGTGTGCAGCTGTAAGACGTTGTCCGAAGGAGACTGTACGCAATGATGGAAATCCACGTAATAAATTCTGAAAATCTTTGTAAAAGCTTAAAGAGTATATGAATAGAAAAAGAATTGTAAATTTAAATAAGATATGAGAAAAGTATAAAATGATCATAAGTTTGAATGTATGAGATGATGAAGCTGAACAACTAGAACTAATTTACTATTGATATGAAAGTACTTGAGATTGGTATGGGAATGCTTTATCTGATTATGTGACTTATATGGCTAAATGTGTTTGACTTAGTAGGTCATTATGTCTAGTTAGACACTACTTTCTACTTCATGTGTAAAGCTCACCCTTACAACCATTTTTCAGGTACTGAGCTTGGAGCTTGCACAAATTTTGGCCGAGTAGGATTACCCTCCACCACGTGGAGTGGTCATGTATCACGAGTGAATTAAAGTAATAATTAAGTTAAAGATGAATATTTTGTAATTTAAAAAATGTATTAGTTGTACGCCCTCGCTTGGATTATGTTGGGTATTAGGCTTAATTATGTGTTTTCAGTATATGTTATGTTGTAAAATATTTTGGTCTGGACAGGTACAAGATTGGAAATTTTGGTAAAGTCCGAAATACAGAGGGAACTCTGCCGGATTTTTTATCGAAATTTTCAAGTCCATATTTTTATAAAACTTAATTTAATTAAATAATTGTGAGGGTGTTACATTATGGTATCAGAGCAGTTTTCCTCGGCCTATTGGAGTAATTTATTACTCCTGTAGCTACTCATTGAGCGAGTAACTTGTATCTAGAAATAGAACTGGTTTAGTCAGGTGTCTTTGTTAGCATGACAATAGGAATAGTTGCGGAGTCTGGTGTGGCGAGTATTCTTGATTATTTTAAGTTTGTTTGAATTAATTGAGGAGCACGGTTAGTATTTAAAAAAAATTTCTTTTGAGTTTGTTCAAATTATATGAAACTGATTTTACAAACCCGAAATCTTGTGAAAGAAATAAAAATATGGGTCATATTTAGAAGTTGACGAATGACGAGACAAAGGAAAATGAAATACCCCAACGGTCTAGAGCATTAAGTTGTTACCCCACCGGGAGAAAGTAATCTTTAGTTTCGGACCAAGTGAGCCAATTCTAAACGTGACAACATAAACCAAGACTTCAGTATTTTTGAACTTGAAATGAAATCCGGAAAATTTTCTAAGAGTCATTTAACCAAAACTTAAGTGACATGAGAACGGTCTTATCACCGATATGGTGTATACTTGAGACTGATCACCTCAAAATATACATATGTTGGGAGATATAATCATCTAGTCCTTAAGTTTTGGTAAACATTTTGGAATTTTGTAAATGTCTAAAGGAAATGAATAATGGAAACGAATATATGAATTATTATGATTATTAAATTCGTTTAGGATAGTTTAGGTTCTGAACTTTGATGATTGATATGATATTTGATAATATGAGTGAAGGTTGATGTTGTAGAAATTAGTAAATTTTCGCTTGTAGGTGGTTTTAGTGAATGATAGTTGCACTACTTTGTTCGCCCTGAGATTTTGTAGAATGCTTATTTATGTTATAAAAATTTGATTCTGGAAGGTTGCACATGATTTGAAAATGATTTGTTATTTATTTGAATTTTTGGGTCGTAAAGTGTTTGTTGGAAAATCGGGGTTTTAAATATAATTAAAAACTGAGTTTGTGGGCTGGGGATGCTCAAACTGACATGTAATTTTTAGGTGAGCTTCCTAAGGTTGAATTCAAGTTGTGTGTAAAAATTCAAGCTGTTTGGAGCAAGTTAACATTTTAAATAAATGCGTTTTCACAAATCATACCCGACAGTTCCGGTGTCTCCGACACTGCGAACGCAGGGGGAAAATCGAGTCTAACATGTTCCAATCGGTTTGAAAATTTTACAAAACCTTTGAATAAGTATATCTGATGTCCCTGTAAATTTTGAGGTCATTTGGAATTTGTTTACTATTTTAAATAAATCTGATTTAGGTTCAGCCCCCGATATTTATGGTGTTTTTGACAAAGTGGTCGCAGGGTTAAGACTGAACCTAACGGACTCCGATCGATCTGAAAATATATCACGATGTTATTTTATACGTAGGGACACTATCTGTAAATTTTCATAGCATTTGGAATTGAATTGATATTTTTCAAAAATGCATCTTTGTTACAGCTATGTAGTTTTTCCGGTTTTTAGACTTTTGGGGCAAATAATGAAATCATACCTCCCGAACTCCTCTTGAACTAATTTTTGGATATATTGCCTTTGAATACCTGCATATGAAGTATGCCAAATTTCAAATAAAAATAAGTTGATATGAGATGAGTTCTTTATACGTCTTAAATGCGTTATATGGAAGCTTTCAATGACTTTTTGGATTTGTTTATTGTGAATTTCATGCTAGTGTTTGATCAATGACTTGAATGGACTTATGAAATTAGTATGTTGCCTTTAGATGTGAAAGCTATGATCATACAAGGTGTTATATAAATGTGATGTGATATGCTTTATTTTCCTCTTATGTCCTAAATGCATAAACATATGTGTATGCTAGCTTGTTTGTCTAGTAATGATGAACTCTATGCTTGGATATGTTCGAACACCTGGCTGCACATTATGAATTAACTTGTGATATGTGATAAGATGGACTTGGTATGTTTGAGAATGTGATGCACGATTATGACCAAGTGTGTTATGCATTTCATAGGAGCATTTGTCATGCAATTTGCATAGACATACATATTAGGCCTTTCTCGCTTGAAGTTGAAGGTGTGGAGAAATATTTTATAAAGGTAACCAAACTCAAGGTCAAATGAGAATGGGTCACCCAAGGTGTGAGGAAGATATAAGGAAGTCAGGGGAAAGACGTTAGAAACGAATTAGAGCTTAGCATGGAAATCCTTAGAATTGACATAGAAAGACCCAAAGTAAAGGAGTTAAGCATATTTATATACACCTAAAGTTTCATTCCTTGTCCATGCCTATCTGTCTATCCAACTATCTAAGTTCATGAATTAGCAAACCTTGATCTTCCCGTAGTAGGTTCCTGTATTGTTTTCTATCGGTTCGATCTTAGATGAAAATTTAGATAAAAATTTGGGGCTGATGGTCGGAAATAGATTTGAGAAACACTATTGACCTAGGAGCATCATAAGTGGGGGAGTGAACCCGGGAAGAGTTATATATAATAGTTAAAAGTCCTGTTTAAGTGATGGTTATCCATTTGCTTGAACCAACCGGAATTTCAGGGACGAAATTCTCCTAAGTGGGGGAGAATTGTAACATCCCTGATTTTAATCCAAAGTATAATTATAAGTTTTATCGAATTAAATAATTGTTTCTCAAAATCAATCATTTAGCTGTTGGGTATTTCATAAAAATATATTATGTTAATTATGAAAGAGAGTCTAATTATATTTAAAGTTAATTCTTTTAAAGAAAATTATCATATTAAAATAATGTTAAACATTTTAAATACTTTACTTAACTTTTATATATTCAACAATGAGTTATGTTTAGCGTTTTTAAATATTTGACTCTAGGACATTCTTAAAAATATATTTACTTAATTGATTTGATGACTAAATTCTATTTTTAGATATTCTTAAAAATAAAATTGATTTCTGTTTATTATAATTACTAAATAAATAACCAAAAGTATATTAGAAAAAAAAAACCCCCCATTCTTCCTCCTTCTTTCTTTGAACCGCCGGCTCTAATCTCCCATGGCCCATCTTCACAAAAATTCCTCCTGCTTCCAGTACCATGAATTCTCCCTTTCATGGCTCTCCTTCAACTTCTTCAATGGCTTATTCTCTCTCTATCCGTGGCTGTCTCTCCCTCTCCCTAAGTTCAGTTATCTCTCATCCCTCACACCACGTTCCCTCTCTCTCTCCTCCCGGAAGCGGTGCTCGACGCCATCTCAGCAGCCGCCACAGTCCATGCCGCCACCATCGCAGTTCTCTCTCTCAAATCGACTCTCCCTCTCCTTGGCCGCCACCGACCTCGCGCCGCCACTCGAGCTCTCCCTCTATAGTCACGATTCGCGACTTGGTGCCCTAGGGCCGCCGCTGCTGCTCCTCCCTGGACCAAGAGGACCCGGTTCAGACCCTTCTGCTCCCTCCGCTTTTGGTTGCTCGTTGCTGTCGCCACCCAAGCCGTCGCCGCCTCCTCCTTGTGCCGGCGACAGCCACAGCCACTGTGTGAAGCCGTCTCCACCTTGATCGTTGGCTCTTGTCCTGGTTTCAAACCAAACCGATGCCGATATCGTCGTCACCGTCACCATTGCCGAGATCCAAAATCATATTTGAGGGTATATTTCTAATACCTTTTCTAATTGCTCTATGTTGTTTTTTAATTATTATATTAATAATAATTTTTAATGTTACTGGTAATAATTATCTAATATTAAATTGTTTTGGAAATTAAACTATAATTTATAGTGATTTTAATTATGTTGTTAATGGTGATGAATTTAATTGCTTACTTGATTATGATAACGTCGAATTAAACATTATGTCGAATGACGAGTTTTAAAGAGTATGTGTGTAAAATGTGTTGGGTTCCTAAGTAAGTGAGATGTCGTTAGCTTGGTGGAGTTGTCCCTAGGCTAAACGATATGTCAGTTAATTAGAAAATCTGATATACTCGGCATAATGATAATTCGAGTTAAAACGTGGAACATTAATTTCAAACTGAAGGGAAGTGTAATTGTTTTAAAATTATAATGGCGATTTGGACTTATTTTTGAATTGAGAACACTTCCTTTTAGTTCGGAATTAATAGTGTCAAGTAACAACATTTGATTTTGTGGCTTGACACTAAAACTAATTAACTTTAATGAATTTTTGGTGATTATGTTAGTTTCAAAATGTTAGTGTATCTTTGATAGAAAGCTATACTATTTATTAAAGAGACAATGATCTTAATTTGAAATCCTATGTTATTTGGGTTTGTAAAATTACAGTTAAATGATTTCTTGATTTGGAAAACTTACGAAAATACTCTACTTTGATATATGATAAGTATATACCAAGATTTTAATTTGAATCGCTTTTGGTGCATTAAATTGATTACTATATGATTTAATAATATAGTTAGATTACGAAGGAGCTTTAGGACAAACACAAGCGATAACAATGGGCCACGATATGTGCGAGTATCGGTGTATGGAAAGGAGTGCGTTTGTGAAAAGCTAAGAGTTAAAGCAAATACAGGTAAGGGGCTCTTTACCTTGCTTTAGGGAGTATTTTCTAATTAGCTCATAGTGCTTGCTAAGAGTATATGTATATGTTTGGTTTGGAACTTAGATAATTATTATGGGCTTAACAATCAAGAATGAAATTAAATGGAATAGTTGTTAAATTGATATATGTGATAAATTGAGTATGCTAAGTGCTAAATGTCATTATTTATGCCTAACTGAAATATATGGAGACTTGGTTGGTAACTAGAAATGATTATATTTGATAGTTGTTACGTATGTTAGAAAAAGTATAGAGTTGTGCTATTTTGTGAATGGTTACGGTGATTTATATTTGAATGGGTGATGTGGTGTTTGTTAATATATATTGGAATTTGGAATATAAAAGGATAATGATTAATTGAAAATGGAAATGGTTGTCTGGTTGGAAGTTCTCTGTATGATTTGAATTCATAAATATAGAGAGTTGGTGAAATTGATAAGTTACTGAATGTGTTTTCAAAGAAATGAAAGATGTGAAGTAAGATATTAAAAGATTTAAAGAACAAAGAGTGTGTGATCCAGATCTTGTAAGACGTTGTCCGTAGGAGACTATACGCATTGATCGCGTAAGACGCACTTGATGCGCTGCTGTAAGACGTTGTCCGAAGGAGACTGTACGCAATTATGGACACACACACCATATATAAATTAATGATATAATTGGATTGTGCCTCTCCAGATCTTGTAAGACGTTGTCCGTAGGAGACTGTACGCCTAGATCGCATAAGTCGCACTTGATGCGCTGCTGTAAGACGTTGTCCGAAGGAGACTGTACGCAATGATGGATGCACCTTCCGATTGTGGAATCCAGGTCTTGTAAGACGTTGTCCGTAGGAGACTGTACGCATAGACTGCGTAAGACACACATTGTGTGCAGCTGTAAGACGTTGTCCGAAGGAGACTGTACGCAATGATGGAAATCCACGTAATAAATTCTGAAAATCTTTGTAAAAGCTTAAAGAGTATATGAATAGAAAAAGAATTGTAAATTTAAATAAGATATGAGAAAAGTATAAAATGTTCATAAGTTTGAATGTATGAGATGATGAAGCTGAACAACTGGAACTAATTTACTATTGATATGAAAGTACTTGAGATTGGTATGGGAATGCTTTATCTGATTATGTGACTTATATGGCTAAATGTGTTTGACTTAGTAGGTCATTATGTCTAGTTAGAAACTACTTTCTACTTCATGTGTAAAGCTCACCCTTACAACCATTTTTCAGGTACTGAGCTTGGAGCTTGCACAAATTTTGGCCGAGTAGGATTACCCTCCACCACGTGGAGTGGTCATGTATCACGAGTGAATTAAAGTAATAATTAAGTTAAAGATGAATATTTTGTAATTTAAAAAATGTATTAGTTGTACGCCCTCGCTTGGATTATGTTGGGCATTAGGCTTAATTATGTGTTTTCAGTATATGTTATGTTGTAAAATATTTTGGTCTGGACAGGTACAAGATTGAAAATTTTGGTAAAGTCCGAAATACAGAGGAACTCTGCCGGATTTTTTATCGAAATTTTCAAGTCCATATTTTTATAAAACTTAATTTAATTAAATAATTGTGAGGGTGTTACAGAGCTAACTCCGTGTTTTTCACAAAAACCTCCAATCCTTGTTCTTTCTCCAAGTCTCAAATCCTAATCTACTATTATTCTATGGAGTTGTATGAGTGTCTCTTCTCTCCTCTTTTGAATGAATCCTAATCCTATTATTATATAGATAAAAACTAATCTAATTTTCAATCTAATGTGATAAGATTTTTATTTGAATAAAACTAATCCTAAATCTGAATATAATATGATAAGATCTTATTATAATAAACTAATCTTTAAGAATCTTATCTACAAATAGTATTTATCATTAAAATCCATCTAGAATCTCGTATTTGTGTCTGACAGAAACTTCGGCATTGATTTTTTCCCCAAATTCGGACGAATTTGAGAAAGGCTATTTTTGGCAAAGTTGTAGATCTTTTCCTTAGCTTTATAATGATATATAGATCGCCTCATTTGGATAAGCGTAGCTCAAGTTATGATCAAAACAGCGAACAGTGTCACTTTCTCGCATTTTGCGCGCCCAGGCGTGAAGCTCCTGCGCCTGGGCGCGAATCTGTCTGGAAAAATCAACCAAATGCACCCCATTATTGGCCATTTGACCCCAGCCCGCGTCTGGGTGCGTGGGACCCGCGCCTCGGCGCCACGGACAACTTTTCTTCATTTTTTTCCTCTTTTTCTTCCCAATTCAAGTATCACGCTCTCATTCTTCATTCCTTTGCAAAAATCATTGTTTTAAGAGCTTAAATACCTGAAAACAAACCAAACACATCAAAAGGTTCCAGAAATCTTATAATGACAAAATTCCATTGTTTTATTCCAATTTACTCAAGAAACAAGCCACTTACTATGTAAAAGGGAGACAAAAAAGGTACAAAAACATCACATATTAGACCCCAATCAATCTTTAAGGATTTCCTAGGTTTAGGTCTTGATCTCCTCTTCCCTTCCCTTAATGGTTTGCCTCGGCCTCTCTTCCTCTAGAGTTGATGGGTGGTTTCTCCTTGATCTTTGAAAAAGGATGTGTGTGAAGGAAGAAATCAAAGGTATTTGGGTTGAGAGTTTGAGTTTTCAATCTTATTTTCTCCTCTCTTCTCTCGGCCTAACTCTTTTTCTATGGTCTCAAGAGCTTTTGTGTTGCTCTTGGACTAAAGGTTTTTATGTTGATGTGAGAAAGTAATGAATGAAAGAAGTGAGAAAATGAATCAACTAGCCTAACACACCCACACACACGGTTCTATATGCAAAGGCAAGGGAATGGAAATTTTCCTTTTCTACCCTCGGTTCAAGGTGCTAACTTAAGGGCAAGTTGGTCCACTCCAAATGTTGCATGGGGGGTCTCTTTCGTGGGGGACAAGGAGGGAATAAAAGTCTCCCTTAGGCTTCATTAGTCATCACTCTAGGTTTCCTCTTTTTTGCCACTTAAATTTCTATTTTCTTAATGTTTAAGGAGGTGTATCCTACTTGGTTCCTTTCATGGCCGAACAACATGCACACACATGCACACCATACACATATTTTCATTTCATCATAGCAAGCACATAGCATAGGATCATGTAATGATGCATACATATATTTAACCATGCATATTATATTTCACACACGACACACACCCATGCATCACATATCACATTAACACCTACATTCATGCATGCTTCCTCATATTCATTTACTAATTAAATTTCCACATAATCTTAAGCATACATTCATGCAAAACCGTACACATGCACACACATAAACAATAAATCATTCATGTATAGAGATTAGAGTACCAAAAACATAAAACACACATTTATAGAAAATAAATCACCTTTTCATCAAATAATTTCTTATAAAAAAAATTCACCATTTCTTTAAAATAATCATTTCTCAATAACTCAACTTAAAAACGTATAATATTATTTCATGAAAATCATTTCTTTTAAAGTTACTCATTACTTTGAAAGCAGGAATTAAGAAAATTATTTAAGGGAATACTCTTTTCAAAACACTTTTCTCAAAATAAATATCTTTAGTATCTTAATTCAATACGAGGAATTTTGCGGGGTGTTACAGGGCACAAACCTTGGCCTATGGGATTACAAAGACCTTTCCAATGCTTATTTATCGGGTTCACTGCTTCCTCCAATTCTGAGTTCTTTGCTGTGACCCGACGCATCAGAAATGGATTCTATGTAATCCCACATGTTTAGTCTTTCGCTATTCAAGAGGATAAAGGAGGTATTCGGGGTGGACATCCCTTCATTTCCCTGTCCTCACCCGAACACCTTAATCCCACATGTTTAGTCTTTGGTGAACTCATGTTCATGTGGAGTATGAATCTTTTTTCCTCTTTCCAGAAATCATGGAGGCATTCCTTAAGTTTTCTCATCATAACTCGTGGCTTTTCTCAGTAAAAAATGGGCCTCCATAATTACTCTTCCGTTCCGAATGTTGACATGACGTTTCTGACTCCTCTTTTCTTGCGTCAATATTCCTTCGACACAGGCCTTTTGTTTCCACCTCTTCCTTCTGTCGACACACGTTCACGTCCTTCGAAGTCACTTTTAAGTTATGCAACTTAAGTACACCTCCTTCGACATCACTTATGTTGTCGACACGCATCCTTTTCATCGAAATCTACCCATTGTCGGATTGTACGTTCACTTCCCTCAAAGTAACTTTTAAACAAAATGTTTAAGTACACTTCCGTCGACGTCACTTATACATCCGACATTCTCACCCTTTTGTCGATTTCAATTTTCCGTTAACACCGTGTTTGGTTCTATCTCCAAAAATCTCTATCTAATTATATTCTGGAAAAAAGACTAGCAAACCTTCATTCGACCCTTACCCAACTAGCTGTCAGGTTGAAAGAGAGACAACTTTTGCTCTGATCTTATTTTTCTTTGTCTTTGGTTGACAATGTTACAAGATATTAGGTTATTAAACTTTTAGTAATATGAATGGGCTTGTACTAGTAAGATTGATGCTTGGCCGAATCAATAGCATGAATACATGATTAGAATTATTATATGATTGTGTAAAATGTTTTGTTATCAATCATAGGCAACATCTACGGTGCACCTTAAGGAGTTAGGAAGTTTTGTGAACCTCAAGTCTTATGAAAATAGACCTATGGTTGAGATTGGTAACTCAATAAATTTTGACAACCCAAAAATTATTAGAATTATATTTTGTCCCTACCCGTTCTTCACCCTCACCCCATCTCATGTGTAACATCCCTGAAAAGAAAATGGATTGCGCCTGTCCCCACATACCAACACGAGTCTTTTCAGCGTGCTTTGTCTTCACTCGCACACTTCCCGGGAAAACTTCCCAGGAGGTCTCCCATCCCAGAATTACCCTAAGTCAAGCATGCTTAACTATGAAGTTCTTATGTGATGGGCTACCGAAAAGAAGATGCATCTTGTTGATATGGGTAGTACTAATCAATTCATTTAAGCCCTCCTGTACTGTGTAGTCCTATTCCTACACAGTCTTAGGATCACTCTCTCATTCCGGTGTGTCGGTTCATCCATGTACCCCTCCCTTAGAAGCCTGCCAGGAGCCGCTCCTTGTCTGTGCCTACTCTTTGCACCGGCGATCACTCCTCGCCCTCATCAGCCCGGGTCTTACATGCCCACAAGCTTTCGCCTGGTTCGTGTCCCCGAACCACACTGTACTGGGAGAGGAGCCGCTCTAATACCATTTGTAACATCCCTGGCAGGCAAATGGATTGCGACTGTCCCCACATACCAACACGAGTGTTTTCAGTGTGCTTTGTCCTCACTCGCACACTTCCCGGGAAAACTTCCCAGGAGGTCACCCAGCCCAGAATTACCCCAAGTCAAGCACGCTTAACCATGGAGTTCTTATGTGATGGGCTACCGAAAAGAAGATGCATCTTATTGATATGAGTAGTACTAATCAATTCATTTAAGCCTTCCTGTACTGTGTAGTCCCATTCCTACATAGTCTCAGGATCACCCTCTCATTCAGGTGTGTCGGTTCATCCATGTACCTCTCCCTTAGAAGCCTGCCAGGATCCGCTCCTTGTCCGTGCCTCTTTGCACCGACGATTACTCCCCGCCCTCATCAGCCCGGGTCTTACACAAACAAGGCTCAGGAGTAATCCTCAGGATATTATCTTACAGAAGGAAGAGAATGATGCTTATGTGAACTATGTCAAAGCACTGAATGCTTCTATATCTTTTCTCAAGCAGAAGGCTAAGGATAACTGGTTAAAAGGTGGATGGAGATCAGAATACAGGTTTCTTCCATAAGTTTATCAGATCTAGATAGTACAGAAACATAATTTTAAGGATTGTTACTGAGGAGGGGCAGATGTTAGAGGAGCAGCAAGATATCTTGGATGCTTTTGTTAATCACTATAAAAAGTTGTTTCAGAGGAAGACAACTAGATGGAATATGACTGATGTGATCAAAAGGTTTGGGACTACTCTAAGCACTGAGGAGTAGATAGGCCTTATCATTCCTTTTAGCAAATAGGAAATTAGGCAGTGTTTATGGTCCATTGATAAGGACAAGTCCCCTGGTCCTGATGGATTTGGTGCAGGATTTTTCCAGGCATCTCGGGACATTGTTGGTGAAGAATGTTGTGAGACCATTGAAGAGTTCTTTAGGACAGGTAAATTGCTGAAATCTTGGAATGGTACCAATTTGGTTTTGATTCCTATGAATGATAATCCTATTAGTACTAAGGATTATAGACCAATAGCCTATTGTAATACTCTTTATAAATGTGTTTCTAAATTGTTGTTCTTGAGATTAAAGAAGGTGCTTCCAGGGCTAATAAATAACAATCAGGCAGCATTTGTGGAAGGTAGGAGTATAGTGCACAATATTCTTATATCTCAAGATTTGTTAAGGCAGTATGGTAGGAGGCATGCATCAGCAAGGTGTTTGTTGAAGATTGACCTTATGAAGGCATATGACACTTTGGATTGGAGATTTATTAGAAATATGCTAGAGACTATGAGTTTTCCAGAGAATTTCATCAACTGGATCATGGTCTACATTTCATCTGTTTCTTTTAACATTGTTGTTAATGGCCAGAGTTCCATGACTTTTAGGAGCCAAAGTGGGATAAGGCAGGGTGATCCTGTCTCACCCCTAATTTTTGTGATTGCAATGGAAGTTCTATCTAGAAGATTGCAGGTTGCTACTTATGAAAAGGACTTCAGGTTTCACCCTTTGTGCAAAAATCCGAGACCGGTTAGCTTGGCTTTTGCTAATGATCTTATGCTTTTTTGCAAAGGTCATCACAAAAGTGTCTAGATTTTAATGGAAGCTTTGCAGGATTTTTCTCATAACTCTGGAATGTATGCTAGCAAAGAAAAGTCACAGGTTTTCATGGCTGGTATTAAAGACACCAACAGGGATTTAATTGTGAGATGCACTGATTTTAGAGTTGACTCTTTCCCTTTCAGGTATTTAGGGCTTCCTTTGTCTGCAAGGAAGTGGTCTGTTGCTACTTGCCATTCTCTGGTTGACAAAGTGACAAAGAGACTGAAGGCTTGGAAGACAAGGAATCTATCTTACCAGGGCAAATATGTATTAATCAATTCTATTATGTTGTCTCTTCACATTTACTGGGCTTTAGTGTTTATTATTCCTAAAGGTGTGCTTAGAGATATTGACAGGGTGTGCAGGCAATTTTTATGGGACTCAAAGCATGAAGGGCCTATCAGTTGGCATCAGATTTGTAGAAGCAAGAAAAATGGTGGTTTGGATTTTAAAGATACAATTATCTAGAATCAATCTGCTTTGGGAAAACAGTTATGGCATATCTCCAGCAAAGCTGATGTGTTATGGGTAAAATGGATTAATGCTGTGTATTTGAGAGGGGAAAGCATATGGACTATTCAACACAAACCAGATAAGGGTTGGCATTTCAAGCAATTGCTAAAGGTCAGAGACCAGTTGCTGGCAGGATTTAGAAATGATTTATGGTTGCATTCTCTTGATGGTTATTATACTATTAATTCGGGCTATAATTTTTTGCTTGGTGCTCAAGCAACTTTTGTTCTTAATCGTGAGGTTTGGAACTCAACTTCAGTGCCTAAGCATTGTGTCATTATGTGGATGGCCGTTCAGGATCGGCTTCGAACAAAAGACAGATTATGCAGGTTTCTTCAACTTGATTCTTATCTATGTCCTCTGTGCAATGTGTATTAGGAAACTAGAGACACTTGTTCTTTCAATGTCATTGGAGCAAAACTCTTCTTTAGCTCATGGCTAATTGGTTGTGCGTGGACTTTGTGCACTATAGCTTTAAACATTGGACAAGGTGGCTGCGATTTGGTTCTAAATCTAGGCTGCAAAAGAGGCTATGTTGTGCGCTCATGGCATCAACCATTTTCAAGTCTGGTGCGAAAGGAATAGGCGTGTTTTTCAGCAAAAGCACTAGGACCCGGAGCAAGTTTACTATGGTGCTATTATTAGAGAATTGGCTTATAGATTTTCTTTGAAATTTGTTAAGTTTAGAAGTTGGAAAAATACTATTCTTGTAAATAGGATACAGGAAGAGATTTAGTTATATTTAGAAGTTTGATATTTTGCACGTTGGTAATAAAATTTTTTATTTACCAAAAAAAATATAAACACGTCTATACCTCTCATTCACACATATCATTAATTCATCACAAGTCTAACAAATAAACAAGTGTAACATACATCACACCCATGATTCACATAATACGATCTTGTATATAATCCTATTCATATAAAGTAATTAGAGTATTCATGGTAAACATCAAATTAGTAGAATTCCATATTCATTCTCCTAAATTCATACATATAGATATATCTATATTATTATTATTATCATCAAATCATTTTCCTAATTTATGTAAACAACCCCCTCTTACCTTGGTTTCCTAGTCATAGTGACAGAGCCACTTTTACATTTGCGACTTGCTCCAGGGTCAAGGTCAACAATAACGTGTTGGATCTAAATAGGGACACACGTTAAAAATAAATATAACATTAAAAGTATATATATATATCAATTAAATTCATTTTTATCAAAATAATAAATATATATCATTATACAATAAAAATATATCATTTTCCCCAAAACATCTCTTTATTTGAAAATATAGGGAAAATAAAAATATTGATGGATCGTCGAATAAATTAGGTAGATGTATAGAGGGAGTTGAGGAGATGATTTACCTAAGAAGGATTTGAAATTGAACGGTTGGATCTTGAATTATTGGATCGGAAAATTATGAAAACCCCAAAATTTCCCAAAGTCTCTAGGCCCTTCTACTGCTACTCGACTTTCTCTTTATTCTTGCATTCTGTTTAACTATTCCTTTTTCTTTATATTTAAGCTGCTTTCTACGGTGGGGTGGGTTCTTGGATAGTTTATATATATATATATATATATATATATATATATATATATATATATTTTAATGATTTGCTCTCATTTGTGTGTATGTCAATGTGTGTAGGTATTTTGGGTTATAACCAAAAGTTTGACGATCCTAAAATAAAAAACATTTAAGTAGAACAATATTGTACTTTTAATTACTCAAAATTGATTGAAAAATAATAAAGTTACCGGTCCCTACGGATGTCTATTACGTAAGAAAAAGTATTAAAATTCAAATGTAAACATATTTTCTCAATCCTGATATCAAACTTGGTAAAATATAATATTCAGAATTTTGAAATAATAAGTCATTAAATATAACTTATACCAGTAATATATTAAAATCAGTCCGTGAGTTAAGAAAACAGTCTCAGAATGCTATGAAAATTTATAGGAACGTTTCAAATATTAAATTAAACATATGTTACTAAAGAAACTATTTACGAAAATGCCTCTAAGGCTTGCCAGTTGAGCTCCCTGTCAAAATATTAATTAAACTAAATAAAAGTACTCTTTTATTTTTGAAAAACGTATGATAGCAAATTTATACTTATTTCGATTAGGTAACATTTCAATTATAATGATGAAATCAAAATTTTATTACGATACTCAAATCTTGAAAACATCATATTAAATCATTTATTTATTTTACTAAAAGTATTGAAAATAGCGGGGTGTTACACCCTTCTTATTTCTAGCCCGTTAAGGATGTGCGGGATGGGTGACACATGGCCTGTACGGCATCCCGAGACTAGGTCAACCCATCTATCCTTAGGAGGCCACCTGAGGGTCCCTGTGATAGGAGGCTCGGGGTGAACGGTCGGCTTACGACCGTGTGAGTATCAACTGGTAGTCGATTTAACAGTTAAGCATGACTCCAATGACTTTGCCGAGGTCGTCACGTGTCTTTGTAGCATAGGCCTTTGGTCAGCCAGGGGTGTCCGAATATTGTCTGTTCGTCGATCTCGTAGGCATTCTTATTGGTTAACCCTACACAATTCTTCCCCTACTATAGGATATCATGCAATTATGGTGCTCTACCAATAACAAGCATTAAGAACACCAAAATGAAATAAAAATAATATCTAGCAAAAGTAAAAGATAAAATATCAAAACATCATGTCAATACCTACATTGGCTAATCCTAATCCCTAGAAAAGGGAAACTACTCGGTCATAATCTTATACAAGCCAAAAATAAGGAATAAGACATGAGATGTAACAATGACCAAAAGGTGACTGGAGAAGAAATAATTTTAACTTTAATCGCCTTCTAATTTTGCCCAGAGAGTTGTGCCGCCTTGAGTCCTCATTTTCTAACTTGTTTCTCTATGATAGATTGTCTAGAGTTTCTTTCCGTGTCTCTTTTTTTAATATTTTCCTCCTCCAAGTATTGGATCCAAGTTAGAAAAATAGGCCCAAAAACATATTAGAACTCGATTTTTGAAATTTTTTCCAAAAGCTCCTAGCACTTTTTTTCCATTATGGATTCCTTGAGTTTTCCAAAGCTCCAAGCCTCATAATCATCAATCTACACATTAAAAGCACAAGAAACCTTTCAAAGTGAAATGTGAATAAAATGCATGCTAAAATTATAATAAAATGCATGATTATGTATTAATTAAATGCAAGCTAATAAGAAAATAATATGCATATTACACGCACATGAAGAACCAATGTCCTGAAGATGCTACCTGAAGTACTACTCAGATCTCTTAAGGAAGTTTCCACATTTTTGTAATCCTTGAGGACAAGGATTTCCTGAAGGTTAGGGAATTGCTAGAATAGCTATTGTTGAAGTTAGTTATTAGTTAGTTTCAGTTGAATCAGAAGTTAGTTAAGTTGTTGACAGCTAGCAGCCAAATAACTGTCTCTATAAATATCTAGCTTGGGCGTGAAGCTATTCACTTGTGAAATCAATTGTAAACTCCTTCTTTATCAATAAAGTTCTCGAAACTCTTTCTTATTCCAGAGTGTACTCCTACAATTTGAAGTTCCTAGATTTTCTCTTTACTAAGCTATTGTATGAATACAACCCTTGTAGTTTACAACTCGTCTCTCATTGGGATGATTTCTCTTCTTCTTACCGATGTCATCGACATCTCCTTTATTAGATGTTAGTTCTATTTATGCATTTTCGTATATGTACCAAAACTTTTTTGTTTTTACAATTTAACCTGTAATCATTTTTGTTAAACATTTAGGCCATAAGTAATTGTCTAGCTATTTGCATAGTCCAAAAGAAAATCAAACTAATAAGAAAAGAAATATCCAAATTAGACATAAAAAAAAGAGAAGAAGTGGCCCAATTTAAATAACAATAAAAAAAATTGACCATAAGTCCACTTAATTTTTTATTGTTTCCAAAAAGAATCCTCACAATGTTATTTTCTCAACATAACACCATGGTCGTGAGTTATCTTCATGACTTTGGAAATGTATATGGGTCGTGACTCACCTTCGTGACTTGAAAAAAAAAAGTACTCACGACCCCAATTAAATTTGTCACCAAATCGATGGTCACGAATCCATTTCATGACCCTCAGTGGATCTATATTTATCAATGATAACCACAGCACTTGTTTACAACTTGCCACAGCCATGTAAGTGTCAAGGACCTTAATATTCATCAAGTTTATCATTTCTACAAAATACCAAAAAAATTTGCCATCATATCAATGACTGGAAGCTAACAATACTGCATTTTGCGGATGCTAACATTTGCAATATCTCTGTAGTGTTGTATGACAAAACTCGAACAAACTAATTTTTGTCTTAAAAGCAACAAGTTAGGATATATTAAGGAGCCTTCATCTTCCTCCTTCGTATGCTCTAAAAAAGAAACTAGATTCAGTTTGTACTTATTGGTAATATACTTGGAAGGACGATACTTAAAACTTGCTAAGTGGGGGTGAAAAAAATTTGGTCTCGAGTTACCCTCATGACCTTAGTTTTTGACAAATTCGTGAATTCATAATTGTTGGCTTGGCTTGTGACTTACGCAATTGAGTATCCATACATAGCCAATCCCAAACCCAAAAGATAAACAAGGGTTGAGTTAGCAAATCAATCATTAATGTAAGACGTTTTCAAATCTCGAGGACAATAGTCATTGTGTCCATATCGTACACGAGTCTAAACAGCTTTCTCTATATCCAAGAAGGCGCTTATTACTCGCCAAAAGGGATTTTCCCACTATAACGCTTGACTTCAACAACACAGGTGTGCCTTTTGGTGCTTGACAACCTTGGTAAGTAAGGTAGCTTACAAGTTTAAAATGGGTTGGTTGGGCTTGAATAATGAACATTGACCCATTTAAATTCATTGTTAGGGTTTTAATTTATTAACCCCCCAATTTAATCACTTGACCCTCTTTTTTCGCCAAAACCCAAAATTGCCCTTTTTTTTTTAGTTTATAACACACTCGCTGGGGCCTAAGCGAGAGTTCAAAAAGGAAAAAAAAATATAGCTCGCTGAGGGGTCAGCGAGCTATGTAAATTTACACACTCGCTGGCCTCTCAGCGAGTTTTTTTTTTCTTTTTTAGATTTCTCGCTGAGGGACCAGCGAGAGTGTAAAATTTGTATAGCTCGCTGAGGTATCAGCGAGCTATATTTTTTTTTGTTTTTTTGCCTTCTCGCTGAAGACAGAGCGAGAATAGCTATTTACGTGAAAACAAAATCATCGGTGATTGTAGTTTGTAAACCTGACTCCACGTTATATGAATTGCCTAACATCCTTTTATTTATGCATGTGATGATGCTTTGCACAGGAACTGGTGGTACTTTGCAAGTAAAGTGCCCACCAAATGGCCAGGTGATGAGTGAATCTGATGGAGGTCTCCCTTTGGTGACTGTTCCTCCTGCTGAATTTAACAAGGAAAATGGTGTTATCTGGGCATGCTCTCCTGATCGTCTTGAATTGCCTTCAACGCCCTACCATTCAAACTACTCAGATTCACCATGTGTATCAGAATCTGGTTCTGATATTTTTAGTAAGCGGGAAGTCATACAGAAACTGCGTCAATAATTGAAGAGAAGAGATGAGAGGGTACTCGAGATGCAAGATCAAATAGCTACTCTCGCTCTGTCTTCAGCGAGAAGGCAAAAAAACAAAAAAAAAATATAGCTCGCTGAGGTATCAGCGAGCTATACAAATTTTACACTCTCGCTGGTCCCTCAGCGAGAAGTCTAAAAAAGAAAAAAAAAAAGCTCGCTGAGAGGCCAGCGAGTGTGTAAATTTACATAGCTCGCCGACCCCTCAGCGAGCTATATTTTTTTTTCCTTTTTGAACTCTCGCTTAGGCCCCAGCGAGTGTGTTATAAACTAAAAAAAAAAGGGCAATTTTGGGTTTTGGCGAAAAAAGGGGGTCAAGTGATTAAATTGGGGGGTTAATAAATTAAAACCCCATTGTTATAGGTTGGCCTACTTAACCCCCAATCTATGATATGTGTAACAGCCCGATTTCCGTAAACCAAAATATTTCACTTTTACTTATTAAAGTTGTAAAAATGCGGCCAATTTTTTTTTTCTTTTTTTTAAAACATTGTTGAAGTGTCATTGACAGACTTAATATGCTTTACGGAAAATCGAGTGGTTACTAAAACATTTTATATTTATAAACCTTCGTTTCCATGAAATGATTTGGTTTCAAAAAGCATCATGATTCCTTGCATTGAATCTAGAAGTGTTCATAATGGATTTCAAAAATTTACACCACTCCATCTTCCAAATTTGAAGTACTTCACCTTTCAAAATAAAACTTGGCTTGAATACATAATGGTTCGTTGCTCGGTAATCCTTGACTCAAAACCCAAACAGTAGACTTGACTAAAAGCACTACCCCTAACTCTTTCTGTCGGACACCACCGGATGAAACTTCCCTTTTCTTCTTGTATGCTCTCCTCATTCTCGAAAGTGAAGTCCCCTATGTTGCTGCTTCCCTGCTGTCGTTTAAGCTCCTGCTCTCATTCCTCTAGAGTGATGATCTCCTTATGATGCTCCGTCTGCCCGTTGCGATATCAGCAGCACCAATATAACAACGAACAGGAGAGAGTAAGCGTTCCGAACGACGAATCGTCGACGGTGTGGGATTACGGTAGGCAAGATAGTAGAACCATACAAACAAACAATACCACATACATGCACACAACACATCAAGAATATTATTGACATCCTTATCATTATTATCTCGTATTATCATCCTTATTATCATTATTCATTTTTCATTCTCTTATTGATTCCACTTCCCATAAACATTCTTTCTTTCTCAATCTTTTCCTTCTCGCACTCATAATTTCCTCTTACAAAACATCATCGGGGTACTCATTTCGTTATCGGATATCACTCACGTCTACATCTCCTCGGTCATCCACCCAACCTAATCGGAAGCAAACAGGAGTACAGGACCTTTACCACGCGGGCACGACAGCTGTCACAACACATAAATGGTCCCAAACCAGGAGGACTCAGCCTCAATAATATCAATAATAATCATGGCTCACTGCCTCGCAGTGGCAAACAAAATGCCCCATTCCAGTCCCTCTCACTGTTCTCGATTTGCAATCTAGGGGGCGACAGTATGTTTCTAGTGGGCCCGCAGAACTTACCACGGCATTAGACCCAGTCCCCACCATGTTAGTACGCCACATATGGAGTTCGTTCTGCCTAGAAACATACTCTAGACTTCTTGACGTTTCACCGTCATCGTCCTCCCCTAATGCAATCTCGTCCTAAGTATCCGCAGATACTTATCGTTTCTTCCTCTCCACTACTTCGCACTCTCATACCTCACCGCATATGTCTTTTAAGTCTTTTAATCTTTTTAATTATGCTAAGGTCGACCCATCCTTCGTGCATCCCTTCAATGAGTCCCGACCACTAACTTTGTACCAACTTTCCCTCATCATTTCTCACATAGCACAGAGCTGGGATCACATCATTGAACACTCGACTGATATCTCATCTTCCAAATTACAAATCACCATCCCTCTCAACAACCTCATTTCACAACATTTTCTCAAAAATCTAGTTTCACAACGGCTCAAAATCTCTTGTCAAAGACTTTCTTAAAAATCTCCCTTCACAGAGTTTCTAAAATCTCTATTCACAACCTTTCACAAAATTTCCTTTCAAAAACTTTCCTGAAAATACTCTTTATAATATTTCTCAAAAATCTTCTTTCAAAACATTTTCAAAAGTATTTCTTTTCACAAACTCTTTTCTAAAAATATCTTTTCACCATTCTCCACTAAATCTCTTTTCAAAAATCTTTTCAAAAAGCTCTTTTCAAAAACCCTTTTCAAAAATCTTTCCAAAAATATTTCCTTTCACAAACCCTTTTCAGAAAAACCTCCTTTCGAAAACCTTTTTCCAAACTCCAACTTCTGCTGGGCGCAAGTGGGGGAGCAAGCTCAACTCAACACTAGTCCCAGGCCAAAACCAAAAGCAAAGGAGCCAAGCTCCCCTCAAATCACATCATCATCACTCTTCCCAGCTCTGGCTCGTTCTCAACATTATCATTTCATTTTTTCCCCAATCTCCACTCTTTCTTTCTTTTCTCAACAAATATCTCATTCTCACTCATTAATCTTATCTCATTGTGTCTTTACTTTACATTCTTACTCATGTCATTTTATTCTCAGGACGCAACAGACGTCCATCATCCGTTCACTCATATTAATTAACAACAATAAACATTATCAGGCATAAGGATATAAAGACATACCAACAATCACACACTCATCACACAATAACAAGGTGACCTTTGTCACCTTCGTATAAGTGGCCACACAACACAAACAATTGCCACTTATACTACTGACTCCGAACCACTTAGTTCCGATCTTTGAGATGATACGGAACGTCCTACGAAATCACCTAACTACCACGGTGTCTTAGGAAAGCTTCTCTCTCACCTGAGGTCCAGCTTTTTAATGCGTACCGTCGCCTCGGATCCTTTGTGTTGCCGGCTGCCTCAATCCCTCGTCTTTAAGATTCCTCGTACTAAATAAAATACGCCTATGTTATTCACTTGTTTTAAGAAAATCTTTTCTTAGTTCGCGACAGTTCCGTTCTTAATCAAAAGACTTAAAACACTACTGTTTTATCAAAACAATTCTCATGTTTTCTAGTACTTTAATTATTTCAAAACCATTTGAAAACATTTAATAAAATGGTTTAAATTATTTGGTTTGGTTGCTGATCCGTTTTGGACCGCACCAACAACATGTTCAGAAACACCGAAAAATGTCCCATTTTCAATCTGGGTTTTTCTTAAATCAATTATCACTTAAATGAACTAAGTCACCCAAATAATTCATTAATCATTTAATTTAATTATTCAAACAAAACACTTAGATATTCATACATTCACAAAGATACAAACCAAGCACAACAACTCAATTCTCTTCCAAAAATTACTACATGAGTTTATTTTAATGCAACTAATATTTCCTAAACTATTTGCACTACATGACCGAATGGAATCCAAAAAAAACAAGTCGAGGTTTGCAATGGTAAAACACAGAAATCAACTTGGTTCATTTTGAGTACTTAATTTCTATTTTCTTTGTCATGAAACAGAATCATTTACCCCTTCCTTTTTCTCCTAACCGAATACACACACATAGGTCCAATTAAACACAAAACTTTCCAAACTTATTTAATTCATTTAGGTCCTTTTATTTTTAATTTAAAACCGAATATAATTTAGACACTCATAACACAATTTCAAACATATTGGTTTAACAAGATTTTGCAAAACACATTCATTGTTTTTATGTAACTTCATTGAAAGAGAACCCTAGTCTATTTTCCATGTCCAGGCCGAACCTCATTTGGACAAAAACAATATTGTTGGTCTACTTTTCACATGCAAAAACACAAGATTTGTAAATCAAAAGAAATCAACATGTATGTGTCCTTTGTCATGAAAGCAAAACATGATTTCCTATGTCCAAGCTTTAACCGAATACATATTATCATAGACCAAAGTTTTATCTTCAAATATGTATCATGCATGCATCTAGATCTTTGTAGATCAAGTCACGAATACACTTATGCCCTTTTCCCTTATAAAAGCCGAATTGAACCCAAAAACAAAACAACACAATTCAAATAAATTTTTCTTAGAACAAAGTCACAAAACATAATCATTTTAACAAGTCACTCACATGCAAAAAGAATCTAGCCTATCTAACCTAGTATAGGCCGAATCATCATCTTGGAAAAACAAGTCTTTGATGCACTTTTCCTTTCATACAAAGATCTTAAAATTTAAATCAAAAATATGCACATTTGAAACACATAGTTTTATAAAACACCACTCCCTTCTTCACCAAAAACCGTGACCTACTTGGTCACTTCAATATTATTTCCCTTTGCATGCCTTAGAAATCATGGAAATCAAAAGAGTACACATGCAAGAGGCTCTTTATGAAAAACAATTATGATCTTTTATTTTTCAGAGCTTGACCGAGGACACCTCAACACATCAAGAGAAGGAAATTGAATCTTTTGCTTTAAAACACACATGAACTTAGATCAAGGTAAAAACCATTTTGAAAAAGTTGTTTTCCTTTGTTTTCTTACCAAAACCGTGACATGCAAGCCACAAAACTTTCTTTTGAGTTCATAAATCTCATGCAAAACTTCAAGATAAAAAGCTATAGAGAATCAAGGCAAGAATCAAATCTTTTCAAGATTAAACAATAGATCAAGGTCCTTTTGAAAAGAAAACCAAAGATCAAAGCTTAGAAAATTCCAAGTTAAAATCAAAGCTTTCAAACCACTTAGATCATCTTTAACAATCATCAACTAACATGCATGGACTCTAAACTAAATGAAAATCATCACAACTTAATTTTCTAGACATGGCCGAATGGTAGAGTCCATGGTTTAAGGTTCTACAAATTTGTGTGGCTCTTGAAACTCAAGATCAAGGCAAAACAATGACTTACAAACATAGATCTACAAAGAAATTAGACATGCACCAACAAAGAACCTTACAAGACTTGGAAAATTAAAAACTACCACTAACACCCTATAAACTAAAGAAATAGAGAAGATTTTCAACCTTCTTCACTTAATCTTCAAGAAATCCTAAGGCTGTAGGCGTGATCTCCTTCCTCCTCTCTTCTCCAAGCTCTCGGGTTCTCTCTCTCTAAATCTCTTTCTAAGAGTTTGTTGATACTCTTAGAAATCGTGTTTTGGTTTGGAATGAAATGTGAAGAAAATGAATGGAAATGAGCCACGGCCCTTATGCTTAAAAGACACATAAATATTTCCCTTAATGCCCTTAAAGAATTCGGCCAAAGAGAGTTGCTAGAAGGGTAATTTTGGCATCATCAAAGCTTGCATGGCTCAAGCCAAGCCATGAGACAAATGATAGTGGAATTAGGCTTAATCCTCCTTCCTATTGGTTGGTCAAACTCTTAACCAAGCTTTACACTAAACTAAACCTAGGTGCTATTAGGTTACTAACCTAGGGTGTAAGAAAGTCAAAATTTCATCATTCATGCACCTACACACACACACGGCCAAACATCATGCACACACATATACACACCCACACATGCACACCTACACGTATCACACACACATTCTAACATTCATGCATTATCACACTCGTAGGCTAATTTAATTCCATATAATCTCAAACATATATGTATATAGATATACACGTAGCACACCACACATACATGCATCATCTTTTAATTTCTTAATTAATTCTATTTTAGAATATCTAACTACCAACTCACATAATATTTCAGAATAATTCAAGAAATCACATTAATACAATCACACATTAAATACATATTAACTAACACATATATTTAGAAAACAATCTCTTTCTTATGAAAATACCTTTGTTTAGAAATCACCTTTTCTTTAAGGCATAAAATCGTCCAACATATAATTAGTTCTCAAAATCCATTTTAACACTCATGACATCATTTTATGAAAACCCTGTCTTTAAAGTCACCCATTATCTTGAAAGCGTGAATTTAAGAAAATCATTTAAGAAAATACTCTGTCGAGACACTTTTCAAAAAAAATAAGTTTCTTTAGTGTTTTAATTTAATACGAGGAATTTGCGGGGTGTTACAATATGTTTTGTCACAAATCCTTACATTGCAAGGCAAATAAATAGATGAAAGTTATGTTAAGAAAGTAGTGATCAATGTATAACTTTGTCAAATATCAACGATAATAACATAACCCATTTAGCTAGCAGGATGGCATCCTTTTTTCTTTTTTGCAATACATAATACTAGGTGGACCAGCCAAAAACAAAGTCCCAGATGGGAAAATTAAAGCAACCTAGTTCTAGATTGTTAATATTTCTTATTTTGTTTTGGATTTGATATGTAATATGAACTTGTATGCATTTTTGTGATTTTGAATGTTTGATATGTTCATTTCATATATATGTACATTTAATTGGTTTGGGATTTGAAAAGAACCTAAGGATTCTAAATTTATTATGTTTTGGTTTAACATGCATCAAAGAATTTTTTTCTATTATATAAGCCTCAAAAGAATGCAACACTAGTTAAAGATTAGAAAGTGTGAAGACCAACAATCCCCAAAACTTATGCTATTTGGTGAAGCCATATGGATGATTTTTGTTGAAATTATAATGTTTAGACACAAAGCTAGGGAGAAAAAATAATGCTTCAAATAGTAAAACTGTAATGATACTATTTTGAATCACGTGTTGTGAAAGACATAATATTGACCCTTACTTATAGTAATATAGACTTTAATTAGATATATCATAAAAGATAATTCGTATAAGGAAAGTAACCATAAGGGATCTTCAAGATAATCTAATCTAATCCAAGATAGAATCATGATAATACGATATGTCTTCTCAATATTCAAATATCCTCTAGATATTCTCTAAGACATAATTTAAGATATTGGAAGATAAATATATTTTAAGATGTTCTAATTGTTTTATATATTTAAAACTACCAATCATGCAATAGTCCTTTAGGTTTGAAGCATGAACTATGCATATGCCCACCATATTATTTGATGAAATTTATTTTATTTATTTATTTATAAAAATGGGGAAACCTAGAATTCGATCATTGGTCCAATTTGCGTGTCAGGAAGAATCGAACTCGTCACCACATGGTCATAGAGGCTTTGACACCTTGTTAAGAACATACTCTCCTAAAAACTTAAGTTGTTGGGTGAAGGTACATAAATAATTATATATATAACAGGAAGAACTAAATAACTAAAAGAACTCAAAAACTACTTATACAGAACTAATAAAAGCATAGAAAGAAACTTTCAGCCATACGAATTAAAGACCTAGGGCCTATATTATTAAGGGTCAATTTTCTTGGAAGAAAATGTAGTGTGGAGTGTGAAGTTAGTAAACTAGGAATTAATGTCAAGTGATATAACAAACTAACCCAAAAGTGTGAAAAATTATATTATCTATGATCTTAACTATTGGATATAAGCATTGATGATGAATATATAACTTAAGTTTTTGAGTGTGAGTATATTTTATTGGGTTAACTTTAAAAAAGTTGTATTTGATAATATATATAATTATATGTTATTATTTAATAACCTTTACAAATCATATATGGATGATTATTTCCAAGTTTCCTATATATGATTATTTAAGGAAAAACTTGGAACTTAGAGAAACTAAAATACACTTCTTTGCGCTCATGGACCGAATGACCTTGTTTCTAGAAATAAAAGGATCCACCTCATTATGGTTAAATTTCAATCTTAGTGTCCTTCCAACATTCAAGCAATGGCCTTGCGCTCCCATACATAAAATACAGAAAATGAGCAATTGTATGGTTGGGAGTAGGCATTAAAACATGGAGATTTCTAATATGCAATCCAAAATTGGAATGTTGTCATGCAACCTTCTCTTAAACCAATAAAAAGTTGCCATTTAATTTACCTGTGCCATGTCATCATTTGAAGTAGTCAAATTTAATTTTTTGCAATTTGGTCCAACTTAAATAGTAAATTAAAATTTTAGTCCTTTGTACCTATAGATAAATTATAAGTTTTAATTTTAAAAAACATTATTAAAAAAAAAATCAAAGTATGCTGCTGGTGGTTCTAATGAGCACAACTTAATTTAATTTTTATGTTGGACTAAATTGCAAAACTTAATTTTGACTAATTTAAGTAATGATGTGACATATATGTCTTAGGTGGCAAGATTTTATTGGTTTAACAATGGGTTGCATAACAACCATTCAATTTTTTGATTGCATGGTAGTAACACCCATCAATTATTAAATGCTATGCAACGAAAATTTATATAATATGCAATGTATATAGGGTTAGAAATTCCAAGTTCAGCTCGGTAAAAATTTGAGCTAAGATATTTTGAGTAATTTACAACATGCGGAAAGAAATTTAGTCATACATTGGTCAAACTGTTATCAACTAATCAAGAGTAAAATTAAAAATATAGCAGGACATGAGGTTTTGAAAGAATTACTAACTAAATAACATACAACCTGCATATTGTTTGGGTACTTAGTATGTGATAAAGCATTCCAAATGGTACAAGAGGATAGAGATAAACTTATGTCTTAAAAAAAGAGTTACTAATTAAATAGTATGCAAACCAACATATTGTTTGGGTAATTAGGATATGATAAAGCATTTCAAATGGTAAAAAAGTGCATAGAGAAGTTTATGACAATCGTATTAAAGGCAACAACATAGATTTCTCGACAAGGAAGCTAAAGAAGATGAATGCGGAATGTTTTGTTTTCTAGCTCCCTCATTAATTTTTTATGAAATGATACAGAAGCTGCTTTCTCAGCCTCTGCACAAGCAATTTCTGCATCAGCAACTGCTTTTGTGGCTGCAATAACAGCTACCTCTTTCATTATCATGTGCCTTGTTTTTGGTGGTTCTCTATCATTTTGGGATTTCAAAGGTATGCGGTAATCATCACACTTCTCTGCTTTAGGGGAAACGTTGGCCCTCCTACCCAGGTGTCTTCTTTTCTCAGAGGTTCTTGAACTAGGTATAAGCCTATACTTATGATTTTCCTGCAAATAGATATATTAGACACATGATCAACTTTTCATATATTAAATTTAACGAAATGCCAAATGACAATTTTATAGAAGGTAAAATTATCAACTCGGAATTTTCATTCTTGTTATAGAAAATGCTTACACATGCAAATTACAAATGGCACAACAAAATATATATCTATTTGCAACTATACATAATGATACCATCAATTAATATATCATTGTCAATCATTGTATGTTAATAACTTTCCGTAACAATGGACATGTTATTGTCAAAGTATTTCTATCACATAATAAAATCTTCCATATGGCCTACAAAATTAACCTATATTGACTATGCCTAATATACACAAACTTGCATGTGAGAATACTGCTCTTGTCTTGCTCAATTATGTTTCCAAGAGGTGGGGCTTAATGTACTTTAATAGGTTAGTTGGTTGGAATTTACATAACATTAAATTACTTTTTTGTTCAAAGATCTATTGGAACTGTAATTTTCCAGAAAATTTTTTTCTTATGTTTATTTAGTCTTATATATATATCACATTGTAATTAATTCATTATTATTAGAGTAATTGGTCATATTGGTCCCTGACTTTGTAGGCGTCGGTCAAGTTAGTCCCTGACTTTATCGAAATAGCAATTTAGTCCCTGAGATAGCATTTTAATTCATATACGTTTTTGTCTTTATCCCATTTTAAAGCAAATACATTCCTACGATAGCGACGGAAGGGACTAACTTGATCGACGTTCTCCTATCTCAGGGACTAAATTGCTATTTCGATAAAGTCAGGGACTAACATGACCAACGCCTACAAAGTCGGGACCAATTTGACCAATTACTCATTATTATTATATAATTCTATGAGCTCTAAGTGAAATTCACTCTAGCAAATATAGACACTTTGACATGGTAACACAGCCATGTTACTAGGTATAGGTAGTCCCATTTTTAAGCTAGGATCAGGGTCATCTTTGTTTTCTTTGGCATCTAGCTTTGGACTTCTTTTTCCCTAAATCTATGTTCAAATTATTTTCACGAATTCTCGCATTATTTTGGGTTCTGGTTTACATTGGCAGCACAAAATGTTAGTACCAAAAATGTTATAACCTCTAGTTTTGATAATTAAACAACACTTCAATGATTTCAAGAACATGTCTGAAGTTGCTAATATGCCGACAAGTGTGCAGTCAAGAAAGATCAGAAACAGAACAGAAGAATATACTAATAAACTTCAACTTAAGATCAAAAGTGGAGGAAATACAACTCAGAGAACGACAAGTTCATCCATCGATCGGACCATTGGCTAGAGAGCTCTTCATCCATCTTTGTGTGAACAAACCTGTGTGGCTAGAGAGTGGGAGAGAAAGTTTGAGTTTGTGTGAGGCATTATGTGCGCAAAATAACTTTATATCGTAATAGATGTTTGTCAAGTTGGTGAACTAGGATAAATCTTTGCATGTAGCCACATTCCTCGACAGCATCAGGATAGATGGAAATTGTTTGTAGCTTCCCCCGTTGGCCTATTTAGACATGACGTCTTAGACGGATTGATCAAATTGTAGTGAAGAGCTCGCCATTAGTAGAAGAGGTTGAAGGATGCTGAAGGTTGGAGAGAAGTAGTAGAAGAGTTAGAGTTTAAGATGGAAGAGAATGAGTGCTACCCTAATATGTAATAATAGTTTAGGGGCATCTCGAGAAGCGTTCTTATCGCATCAGTGAATGTGTCACTTGAGGAGGAATGTTCAAAAAATGCGTGTGGAAGAGAGAGAAGGGGAATCCTAAACTTTTTAAATTTAAAATCTGAAGAGAAGTGACGTCTCTTAGTTGCATTTAATTTGTTGGGACTCACCTTGGATTGGGGGCTATCTTGGATATTAGAATAGATTGTGGCTCTAAGTCCACTCCAAATCAACGACGTAACGGCTTATATCTTGGACCTGTCACGAGTCAAGGACAGCTACTTTGCATGATAGCCCTCAAACGGCCTACTGTGACCTAAAGGAAAGGCCTTAATATAAGATCCGAACTAAAACGATCTATAACGAAGGACTCAAAGCCTTGACCAGTTCAGAAGTGTTCAGATATGGACTTAACATGTTGGCAGTTCATGAGACTAATTTCCGAAGTCTATCTCTAAGTGATAACAACTCAATCAGAAATGACCATTACTAGATTTTCTACAATCATAAGGGATCACCGCTTATCAAAATAAGATAAGATCACTAGAAGATTATCATCAAAAATGAAGATTTATCAAGGGAAATACATTAGGCCAAGCAGCCCATGGCAATCCTATAAATACCAACTTCAATCAAGGGACCAAAGACACCAGAATTACGATAAAATTAGTACACATAATGTATACATAGCTTAAACCAACATTCCTCAAAGATAATCTTAGCAAGGAGAATATCAAAAAACTCCTACCATCCTCACGGTGGTAGTTTATCGCAACCTCACCGCAAAGAATCAATAGCATCATCAAGGCCACCGCAAACAGTATTGAGAGCCCTAACCATAGGATCCAAAACGGTCAGCCCAACTTACTCACACAGAGATATCATGCTAGCTAAACGACCTTCCTAAATAGGGATGGCAATGGGTCCGAGTGGGTCCGGGTAATGGGGTACCCGGACCCGTTCTTCAATTACTGGATCCGGACCCACCCGGACCCGCCCGGGTACCCGCTGCATAATGGGTAGGCGGATCTTCGGGTACCCAGACGGGTTTTGCGGGTACCCATTGGCAATTTTTTTTAAAGAAAAAATTACTTTTTAAATTAATTTCTATGTTTTTTTTATAGACCGAGGGATCCTTAATACATTATTACACACTCTACTTAATATTAATCCCTACCACCATTAAACACTCGCAGACATCAAAGAAATTCTCTCGTTAAACACAAACATACTAAATTATATATATATATATATATAATGCATATATGTAAATATGAACGGGTCCGGGTACCCACGGGTCTGAATATCTCCGACCCGGACCCGGACCCGTTCAAAGCGGGTACCCAGACGGGTCCATTCTTTGGACCCACGGGTCTTTTTTTTGGACCCAGACCCGGACCCATTGCGGATATTACCCGCGGGTACCCGCGGGTCCGGGTCAAATTGCCATCCCTATTCCTAAAAGAGGGAGATTATCACTGAATTTTCTCAAAAATAGCTCAAATGTCGCCTACATCCCTCCCATGCACAATATCAACGTACCCATATGAACTGCCTAGTCATGATCCCCATAACACGATTCGTACGGGTATGTAGGACCAAGAGTTCCCTCTTGTCAGGCTAAATATCCTTAACAAAGACCCCTGTCTTATGTGAAAAGAACAAGATCTATGATCAATTCTATGGTTACATGACATCGAGCAGGAATACAAAGGAATTTTAAAACCCTCAAACACCAGTTTGTTATAAGGGAAAGAACCTAAAGAAGGAACATTATGCAATTTCAAGAAATTCAATGATTCTAATCTTGTCATGACTAGATTACTAGTGGAAGAAAATTTCTGAGATCTACGACCACCATTAATAACTGTTAAAAGTTCTCTTATATGATTAAATGTTGCGACCACCATAGAATGTTTGATAAAACTTCATCCTGTCGATTTATCTTTTGGAATCTATGCTTGTTTTCGATTAAATATAAAAATTATTATATGAAAATAAAACTCACTTAATTAAAATCTCTATTTATTCATGGAATTGGAGGAGGGAACAAGTTACAGTATAAATAAAGAAAAAGAGTAAAGAAAGGACAAATATCTACCACTTCACATACATAGCATGGTTGCGCCTCTCTCTTGCTGAAAAGGGTTCAAGAAGATAATAGATGACATGACTATGCCCAAAAAAACAACACAACATAACCTTTCTCAATTTGGGAAAAATGAAGGCGCAACAGTTCTTTAAGAGAGACGATTATGACATTTTTCTTTTGGTAAAAGAAAAAATTCATTACCATACGAAAACAACACAAGCACCAATAAACTAGTGTTTATCCCCATTTCCCCACCTACTATGTAGGATTTGAAATGAAAATAAACACAAAATAGTTAACTTCCTACACCTACATACTATAAGAAATTACAAAGGAAAATTTTTTAAATCTCGACTGAAATGCAATTAGCAATCACAACACTACAATAATCTCTAAGTCTAAGACAATAAACATAGAGTCTAGTTGAGTTTTCCTTCTTCACAATCTTGAACACATGATACAGTTGCCTTTCCTTCCTTTTGAATATTCTAGAGTTCGTCTCCATCCAAACATGATAGACCACCGAGGCCATGACAGCACAAATCAATTGCCTTTGCTTCCTATGGTTGAAACCATAACATAGCCAGTGCAGCCAAGCCTGAAAATTGGTGCACCAATTACTTAACTCAATCCAATTACAAGCCAATTCCAAGATCGATCTGCTCCATTGACAATCGAAAAGCAAGTGATCTCTATCCTCATATTGACGATTATGACTTCTCATTTTCACAATGAGGCATGACTGTGTCACATTTCCAAATCCATAAATAGTGCGCTTCAGTCATTTCAGAAAACACACAACTAGATACGCAACATTCTCTAACCACCATTCTAGACACTTTTGTGCTTAAAAAACTCTGTGACATAGAGGGAGGCAATTATCTAAGAAGGATGATTATTGATTGTTTACATGAAACCATTTGGGATCAATAATCGGGCTTTAATACTTCATATTACTTATTGCTTAGATGCACTTGAAATATATATATATATATGTATATATGTATACACAAGTCCGGAGGGTTGTTCACTTTGCTCAAGGTGGCAACACAAGTTTCAATTCAAAATGTATGTCAAAGACAAAAGACCAAGTGTTTATGTGTTGCACCTAATCCGAAGAGCAAGCCTGATAAATGGGAAACTCAAGAATGTACTAGGCCATACATGTTCAACAATTTACACTCCTTTATAACAGACAAGGATCAGTGGGACTAATTATATTGCATATTTAACTAAAATATCATTGCAAAGCCTTTTTATTTGGAGGCAACATATCAAATTACAACCAAGGTACCTTCTTTAATCATGAACTACTTTGTAAGAAGAAAAGTAATAGATGAAATAAAAAGAAGTAAGTGCATTTGATGAGGAGAAGGGGTGATGAGATTGGGAGGGCGTCGGTGGTTGTAAGGGGGAGATTTGGTGCGGTAATGTTACTATTAAGAGTGAGGAGCGAGATAAGTGCTATTCATATTTTTTTGCGAATTTCTAATCTAGTCTTTCATGGCACCAAGTATATTGAGGTGGATTTCCCTCTATTAGTGAAGCATTAGACAATTATTCATCCACACATTTTCTTGGATCTCAAATAGCATAATGGTTTTATCGAGGTCATACCTTGGTCTTGTCAATAGGTTTTAATAAACGAGTTGACGTTTTTTGACCAACCACAACCATTCAAATAAGGGATGTTAGTGGGTGAGAATTTACATATTATTTAATTAGTTTCTAGTTCCAAGAAGTATTTGAACCTTAATTTTTATTTTTTTAAATAAATATTGGAACCTTAATACTATAGGAAATGCCTTTCTTTTATATACGAGTTAATAGTCACTTTGGTCTCCGAAAGTTACAATGGCCACCAATTTAGTCCCCAAAAGATTTTTAAATCAATTTAGTCCCTCAAAGATTAACATGGCACCACATTGGTACTTTTAGGGACTTATTTGATAACCACATGATTCTTTCGGGGACCAAAATTTACCCTACTTGATGCCATATTGATCTTCGGGGGACTAAATTGTTGTAAAAAATCTTTAAGGGACTAAATTGATGAACCAATGTGTCTTTCGGGAAACAAAGTGATTATTTACTCTATATTTATTTTATCCTTGCAAATATCATATTGTAATTAATTATTTGATTTATATAATTCCAAGAGTGTTGTGTCCAATTCACTCAAACAAAGACAAAAAGTTGATATACTACATAATTATGATACTAAAATTACCTTAATTAACTTGCCAGTTTCCACCATATGCTTCAATTCTGTTGACAATAAATTCCTGAGGTTTGATGAAGAACGATATTTGTCCTAAAGAGATTAAAGGTTTTAGAAATAATTTTTATGCAATATGCAAACTTTCTAGCAATAATTATATTCACCAATATTGTAGGGCTATGTCACATGTCTTTTGAAAAGGCACGATAGACAACATATAGCATAGTATGATTGATTAAATAATGATAAGCATTTGTATATCCTATCCAATGTAAAGCAAAATATTAACAATTTGTTACTTTCTAGGAAGACCACATATAAAGGCTGAAAGGCTTGATCAAAACAAATATTTAAATAAAAAGAACAAAGCAAGTTTTGCTACTTGATTTTCCAGATGAGTTGCAAATCATAGCTACATGAAATCTATAGGGATTAGTAAACAAAAGGGGGTAGGGGCATAGCATTTATGGATCCATGAAAGCAATATTTCCACTTAGTTAACATGATTTCTAATGATGTAAGATCAACACAAAGCAAGCTAGTACGAAGCTACATCTACTTTGAAATAGATGACAAAACATGCATTAATTCAATATAAAGGGATAATATGTGTTACACCGCATGTAAATAAAAATATTTACGATATGATTCTAATAATAAAAACCAGTTCATTAGAAAGAAGGAACCAAAATTCTTCTTGAGATGTTTAGTTCAATGACGAAAAGTGAATTAGAAATACCTCTATGTAAGAAGCAATATCTGCCTTGTCAGAACCATTTGGCTCCTTCAAATGAACAATAGCCTCAAGTATTCGATTATTCAACCTGCCATCATTGAAAACCATATTGTTCCATTATTCAAAAGTTTCTATATAACTTTTTACATTCTAGCACAAGACATGATGAGTAATCATTATCAACTACATTAAATAAAAGAAATTGTTTATCATTTTTAATATCAAGTACAACCTACAACATATATATATATATATATATATATATATATATATATATATAAATGAAACTTGAATTTGAAATTAACGCAAACCGATACCTGACAAGAAAAATGAGCCTAAGCACATGGTGGTGAAGATAACAAGTTAAATTATAAAAGATCATCATAATTTTTCAAATATCTTTTCTTTCTAAAATGATCATAATTGTTCCGGCCCACCCATAAGACTAAGGGTTCTATTTCGGATCGTGGTCCCCACCGACCTATAAGCCCGTTAGAAGGGTACAAAGCAGTGACGATGACCTCCGTTCTTAATACATCGGATGAAAGTCTCATAGAATCTCGTCTAAACCTGGGATAGGTAGATAATTATGGCAATATCCATATAGTGAGACTTAACCCAAGAGAGAATCTCACCAAGATAATGGTCCAATTCAATTAAGGATGACAAATGCAAGATTATCTATAGAAATAGAGAATCAACCTCATTGAAAAGGATAAAAGATCAACTGAAGATTATCCCTAAAAATAGTAGATTCGGCAAGGTTATCAACAGGCCTATACGGTCCAAGAAAGCTTACAAATACAACTTCAAGGGAAGCACAACACATCATGTTCATTAGCACACTCAAAAGTTGCAAAAATCCATATTGAACACACAATATTCTCCTTAATATACACAATATTTAGAGAGAACCTAGAGTTCATACTATTCATATCACAAGAGCAACGACTCTCTCTTAACCTTTCCCTAAAGGTCCCATGCTTATAAGTATTGTCCAGCTTGGTAAAGTGTTGGTCATATACAAGAGGAGTCCCTTACTAGCCAACTTGGCAACGATGTCGTACAACAACAACCTTTATTTCATGTAACAAACATGATTTCTTAAACAATGAACTACGTACTCTCGAGTCCCAAGAGTTAAGGCTCAACGAGTACGTAGGACCAAGATTTCCCTCTCACCAAACTATTTCAACCCTTATCAAAGGTATTGTTATCACGGGACTGAACATTGGCGTTGTTTGTGAGGATTAGATAAAATTGCCAAACCCATACCACATGCTTGAAAGGCATCAGGAGATGGGCATGCTAGAATCCTATTATCTCAACTTAATTTCAAGAGGGATTCCAAGAGGAAGTCTAACGAACAAATCTGATAACAAATACAAAGAGGCAAGGTTCGTGAAATTCCCCATCGAAACAAATAAAAGAAGCTTGGAGTCCCCAACTTTTGAAATAAGTAGACCATATGATTTGGACATCGTTTTCCCCCGTAACATTAATCATCACCACAAGGATCGCTAACAAGGCTGTTATGAAGATTCTAGTAGACCAGGGAAGCTCAATGGACATAATCCTATACCTAACTTTCCAAAAGCTGGGTTTAGATGCCTCTATCCTAACCCCCGACGTATTAGGACTTGATGCTCGTGGCATTAAGGAATAATCTAAAAGAAAGATCTGATGATATTCATTTCCTTATCGTGAATTATCAAATGTAGTAGAGAGAGATATTGGGAAGACCAATCTTAACCGGCTTGGGACTAGAAGCTCTCACAAGATATTATGGAAGCAATCAAAAACTTTAGATAGTGAATCATCCCTCCCCAAAACAAAAGGTTAGTATCCATAACTCAAGAATGAGCCTGGTCCCTCTTAAAAAATTAGATGTTATTCTCGGATTTTCAAGAAACCTGGTCCATGACATGCCACTATGGTCCAAAGGAAAGGATTAACGTGACACCTCGAGGGTTAAGGCTTGAGCTAGAGGCTTGGATATAACACCCATATTGAGATGACTCTTCTTTTTTCAAACAAAGATGTAAGCCTATCAAAAGGTCGAAACGATTTCCCTGAGAGCTCCCTTTGGCAGGGGGAACAACCTCATTAAGCTATCAAGGATGACAAATAAGAAAAAGAAATACAGCTAAACATAAGCAAAATGTTGAAAAGTCAATGAGCCGAAAATACCAAAAGTAAGACTTAAAGATTGTAAAATAAAAATTTGCATAAAGAACAATGATTTGAACTAGAACCAAAATCCTTACAAGGTGATAAATGTACGACCTAGACTGACGAGGGTAGGGAGTGATCGTAGATACAAGAGGCACAAACAAGGAGCGGCAATGGCAGGCTTCTTAGGGAAGGGTACATGAATGAACCGACACACCGGATGATCCTGAGACTATGTTGGAATGGGACTACATAGTAAAGGAACGCTTAAATGAATTGATTGGTACTACCCCCATATCAACAAGATGCATCTTCTTTTCGGTAGCCCATCACTTAAGAACTCCATTGTTAAGAGTGCTTGACTTGGAGTAATACTAGGAAGGATGAGCTCATGGGAAGTTTTCTCGGGAAGCGTGCAAGTGAGGACAAAACACGCTAAAAAGACCCATGTTGGTATGTGGAGACAGTCGCAATCCATTTGCCTGCCAGGGACGTTAAAAATGGTATCAGAGTGGCTCCTCTCCCAGCCGGAAGCTAGTGGGCATGTAAGACCCAGGCTGACGAGGGCGGTGAGTGATCATCGGTGCAAGAGGCATGGACAAGGAGCGACTCCTGGAAGGCTTCTAAGGGAGGGGTACATGAATGAACTGACACATCGGAATGAGAGGATGATACTGAGACTGTGTAGGAATGCGACTACATAGTACAGGAAGGCTTAAAATAATTGATTCTTACTACCCATATCAACAAGATGCATCTTATTTTTGGTAGCCCATCACTTAAGAACTCCATAGTAAAGCATGCTTGACTTGGAGTAATTCTAAGATGAGTGACCTCCTAGGAAGTTTTCTCGGGAAGCATGCGAGTGAGGACAAACAACGCTAAAAAGACTTTTGTTGGTATGTGACGACAGTCGCAATCCATTTGCCTTACATGAACGTTACAATAAACCTAGATCAAGAACCAGGAGCTCAGAGAGATCTATCAAAACCGAGGATCCATCCTTATAAGTGCACATCACTTCATCTTGAATTTGTTGGCCAATAGAGATCCCTTGATTTAAATCATTAGCACTGGATTCATAAGGCACACTTGATGAATGCAATTCTTAAAGATTGCTTCAATAAAAAGCATCAAATCATTCGAGAGCCCATCAATATCAGTTTGGAGCCTGGTATTCGTCGCCTCAAGTTCGAAATTCCTCGTCTCGAGTTCAGCATTCTTCATCTTCAAATCCTTAATCTCTGCTTCAAGCCCCTTAATGCCCTTTTTGGCAACAAAAAACCTTTTTAAAATTGAGTTTATTTCTTGATTGGTCAGCTCAAGGTTTGCTTTTATCTATATTTTAGAAGTTTGTGTAAACATAAGTTTTTCACCTAAGAAAGCAATTAAGACAGCCCCTTGATTCAAAGATCATCTTGCCCTAATGCCTATAGCCAAGATGACTTTACAAATAGTTAAAAACACCATCAAGAATTTGGTCCAATGAAAGGAAACGAACAAACATTATGAAAAGATAATGGTTAGAGGAAATAAAATCTTTGAAGAGTTAAATGAGTCAAAGGTGTGCTTACTAAAGAAGTCTAGTAGCTTGCTAGGGTCATCCTCCAATATCTTTTTACATGTGATATGCCCAACTTATATGGCTAAATCATCAATAAAGCCAAAGGTGGCTTTTTCCTCGTTTGAAAAAGCTGAGAAGCTAGGATAAAAGTTACGAGCATGACTAGGGTAAAACTCATGCGTATAGTAAACTAGGAAACATAGTTAGCCATCATCAATATCAAATAAAACATTTTCTCCTTATTCATAACAGTTTCGAAGAAGTCATCTTTATAAACCTTAAAGCTATTGGTAGAGAGGATAAAAGAAGGACATCCATCTTTTTTTCTAAAAAAAACTCAACCCCTTTGTGATTCTACGTGAACCTTGAAAATGTAAGGATGATGGGGACACTAAGAGGAAAGCCAAACTAGGCATAGAACAGTTCCACTATACGAACGAAGGCCTGAATGTTTCGATTGAAGTTGAGAGGGGCCAATCTGTAACTGGATTAATATCCCTATTTGAAGATCATGAAATAGAAAGGTAAGCCAAAGTCGGGAAAACTTGCAGCGATACATTATAATGAAATGTGAAGAAGAGGAACTTTCGTATTTGGAACATATTGTTTCCTCCTTTGAAGGTGTTTGGATGTAGTAATCGGTATTATCACTTGGAAAATAGCATAGTGGAATGAGGGGTAGTGGATGCCCTTTGTTGTATTTTAAATCCGTACGGAGGACGGTAGGTTCGAAAGTAACTTCTTGATTTGCTATTTTAGGATTTAAATGTAAAATGTAGACATAGAAGAAGAAAAAGATTAGAGATTTTAAACCGACAATGAGAGAATTAAATTAAAAAGCAAGAATGAAATGAAAAGAAGATAGGAAAGGAAGAGGTTAATAAACCTCAACGACACAATGGTCTTTTAACGATGTCACTATTAGGTTGGGGTTAAAGAAAAGTTGATCAAGTTAGATCCATAAGAGTTGTCAATTTAGGATAATGGCACATGCACAAAACACAATAATTGGTTTGAAAGGGCATACCAAGTGTCTACATAAAGTTACCCAGTTGAAAATCAAAAAGAGATTTCCCTTCATGCACTTTGAAATATTGAAGTTTAACTGTCAGACTTGTAGTGTTCGGATATCCAGACTACTCAGACCTATGAAGCAGCTCGAAGGATAGTTCGAAGTAATGACCTGAGGGCCTATGTTCTGCACCGCTCATAAGACTATTTTGGATCGTAGTCCCCCAACGACCTATGAGCCCATCAAGAGGGTACAAAGAAAGGACGATGATCTCCGATCGTAATAAATCAAACGAAGTTTGCATAGAATCTCGTTTGAACCCTTGCTACGCATATAATTATGGTAATATTCGTATAGCGAGGCTTAATCCAAAGAGAATCTCCCTAGGATAATGGTTCGGTTAATGATGTTAAATGCAAAATTATCTTTAGAAATAGAGAATCGACCTCATCAAAAAGAAGAGAAGATCAAGGGATGATTAACCCCAAAAATAGAAAACTTAGCAAGGTTATAAGCTGGCCAATATAGTCCAAGAAAAGCATATAAATACAGCTTCAACGTAAGCATGACACATCATGTTCATGCGCACACTCAAACAGTGCAGTCATCGATATTGAATTGAAAATATTCACCTCAGTATACATAATATTCAAAGAGAACATAGAGTTCATAGTGTTCATATCACCGGAGCAACAGCCCTCCCATATCCTTCCCACAAAGGTCTCAGCCTTATAAGTACTGTTGAGCTCGGTATAGCATTGGTCATAGGCAAGATGAGTCCTTCATTAGCCAACTTGTTAAGAATATCAAACGACAACGAACTTTATTTCATGCAAAAAACATGTCAACCTAAACAAAGAATTACGTAGTATTGAGTCCCAAGAGTTAAGCTTTAATGGATACGTAGGACCGATAGTTCCCTATAGCAAGATTATATTAACCCTTATCATAGGTTCTGCTTTTATGGGACCAAACAATAACAAACCAAAAAAACACGTTTTGCAAAGATATAGTGGGAGCGTTGTTGTGACTGTTGCAACATGAATTTGGGGGATATTTTTCAAAATTATACTATTTATAAAGCTAAAAACCCTACCCACTCAAAATCTAATGGAGCCAAAGTCCCATAAAAATAGGACCTTTAAATCCGAACCGGTAAACCAGATCCGAACCGTGAATCGATTAGGTCGGAGCACATCAGAACGGAATTATCTATAGCAAATATCTAGCTCGGATTGATTAGATATCCACGTCAATAAGGCATTTCACTAAATAATAGCATTATATTTCTATATTATGTAATAAATCAATAAGATAATCTTATAAAAGTTCTATTCAACATATATATATATATATTCATCAACAAGATATCACAATATATTAATGAAATAAATCCTATATCTTATTAATATCTTGGATATCCCGATAAGAGCTAGTAAGCTCCAAGGAATAATAATTGTCATATATGTAATTATATATATATATATATATATATATATATATATATCAGGGAACCTAGAGAACTCAAGATCATCAATTTCATCCCCAAGAACTATGTCAACCTTGATTTTCTTTTCACTAGGGATACGTACGACTACGGTCACCCGTGTCAAGTCCAATCTCCGAAAATCTCCATCTGACTCTTGAAAATCACCAAATACCTTAAGAGGTAATAAACATCTTAATACCCTATGATGGGGAGTTCCTCGGAAAGAGGTCAGGAGTAACTACCTTAACATGGGAAGGATCACAAAATACCCTAAAACGGGAAGAAACATCTAAATACCCTAAAAAGGAAAGTGTAAAAAAAATACGATTACAAACGTCTTATAAGGAATGTCTCTAAGATTCCAAATTAACTTGATCAGAAAAACAATCGAATGTCGAACTATCTATGAGTCGAGAAATCAACACATTGAGGTCTACAATCCAGAGTCACAATTGGGCATCTTAACAAGGAAGCAAAATCACATTCCAACAAATGCAAATCAATGCTTTAGAATATTTAGAATCTTCACCATTTTCAAAAAGCAAAAGTAGTTGAAGCTATTGAAAAATGCCAACTCTATCATGGATTTGGCTGTCATTCCGTTTCAGAAATAAGTGGAAATGCCATATAGAGCGGGCACCATGATACAAGATTTCATCACTCGATCCTTCAAAGAATTCAGAATATGAAAGCCACTACAACAAACTTTGTAGAAGACACTTTCCGTCAAGCACATCATTCAAAAAATGACAAGCTCTTCTTACCAAATTTGTTTAATCCACTATTGCCAAAAATTCAAACTTACAATCAAGTCATCACCAACTCGGATTCCAGCTCCCCACCAGGACCATGAGGCAAAGTCCGATTATCAAAAAGAATTCTTGAGAAAACAAGATCCATAAAATACAAAATAATTCTAGTAGTGTGCAACACATGAGCGGGTTAATCTGATAAAAGACCTCGCTATATCGAAAGCTGCCTTAGCAGAGGTAACAAAGTCGGTAGCTGATCAGTTAAAGACATGAAACAAAAGATTAACAATAATGACCAAGGGAATAGAAAAAACGAAATTAGATAAGTTAACAGGAAACATAAGTGTGAAAGGATTAAGCAAAAGCATAATAGATAAATGAACGTTAGATAACATAATGACACAAAAAATGGCAAAAGTCAAATTGATCACCAAATGGATCACTAAATGAAATTCAATAATGTAAGTATTATCAAAAATCTTGCACTTCTCCTTTTGGACCATCAATTGGCCTTCATCGTCAACCTCCTATTTCGGAGCATCACAATCAGATCATGTGAACTTCTCAAGATTTTCCAATGAAGTGTCCTTAAAGTTGACCTCCACAAGCTCCTCAAAGCAGCCTATCCCGATCCAAAGAAGGCATGTAGAAGAGAGACAAACAAACTACAATTTGACGTGTTTGAGACCCCTCGTAACAAATCTAAGAGCAAACTGATATAATCTTCACTAAGGGCGAATAGGAAACTAGAGTGATCATGATGAAAGGGAGAAATGGTTCAACACACTAAAACCAAACTTTACTTCTTATTGAGAGATATAGTTGACACCTATATGACTTCGGTTGAGAGCTTCAATGTAGAAATACAAGGATAAGATAAGTTCAAAGACGAAGAAGACAAAATTGTGGTCGTGATGGTGGATAGGGTTGAAGGCGAATTTTCTGTCACAAACGATTGTAGTTGTGGTGATGGGTTTGCGGTGAGGGAGTGAGGCTCGTTGGCGGCCAAAGTCAATTGTTGAGAATGAGGAGGTAGTGTCGACGATGGTTCTAGTGGGAGAGAAGAAAAGCATTGAAGTTGAATTGTGGTGGTGGTTGAGAGGTGAGGTGGGGCGTGTGATGTAGTGCATCACTGTATGATCTCAAAACAATGGGAAAGGCAGTGAAGTCATAGTTGGGTATGGAGGTTAGGGTTGATAACATAAATGAAATTAAAAATTAGAGAAGGGGAAAAATGGAATTACAACATTATTAGTCAAACGACCATCAGTGGTCGTTTTCTAAAATTTACCATTGAAGAATTCACCTTAAATTTTGGCCTTACCTCTTCTCCACCCTCACCCCTTCATCCATCCACCTAATCCCATGCCATTGGTCCAAGCTCTTCATCCTTAATCCACTGTCAATTCTATCTAAAAATGACCATTACGGTCTCTAAGTTAGACCATTCACCAATGCCTCTGTTGTCCTCCCCTTATGCCACCATAAAATAATATCCAACAATATTGCTACTACCCTTTCACCTTGATGGTGATTGCTATCCATTATGCATAAACAACTCCACACCATGAAACTATATCCTCTACCAATAACATCATGGAACTAAAACCTCAACCACCTACCTCAGAAGCACATGCTAAGCCTTATATAAACAACATCTGAGACCTCCATTACTGGCCAAATAAAGAAGCCCTTATCTCATCCCCCCTCCACTATTCCCAACATCGCCACTCACAACTCTTTGTTAAACCAACAAAACGAACCTCACATAATAAATTGGGTCAAATAATAGAGTGCATAGAACTCCCTAATTTTATAGGGTGCAACATAGATGCTTCCATCAGTCATATCATATTAAGCTTTCTATTGGAAAACATCACTCTTTTCTCTCTAAACACTAAGTTTAGACATGGTATCCACCACGAAGGTTTTGTCATTTCCACTATGTGCAATTTGATAGAACACTTGTATATCCTTGTCATTTTCCTCTATTTTTTTATATATTTTAAACTCAAAACAAGTTTTTGATACTTGTGTCAGCAATCCTATGGGCTATTGTTAGGATTTTCAAGTGGCCCATTAGTGGTTGCTATTGAAAATCTGATGGTTGCAATCAACTAGTCTTGGTGAATGATCGGTGAAACAAGTAGTAGCTAGCAATGGTGTCCTCTATATTAGGAAGGCCCTGTTTTTTTTATTCTAATATTTTGGATTGAAAATTTGCTTTAGGCAACAAATAGCTGCTAGTCAAACGCATTTGATGGGTGTTGGAGATCACTATTAACCAAAAACAAAACAGAAAAAAATTAAAGTAAAAATCTCCTCACTTTCTACCTAAGCCCCCAATTGGGTAAGAAGTTGAATGAAGGGGTTTTTTGGGTCTTTGGGTCGATTTAAATTTTGGGTGAGTTTGGGTTTTTGTTTTATAAAATGTAAATGAAGATGACTTTACTAACTCAAGAATGAGAAAGTACATTTATGAGAAAATCAGAGGTTATTAAACCAAACCTGGGACTAAGATGCCAGCACATCTATACTAGCAAGTCTATTGCAGTGTTGCCTATCCTACGAACAAAGGAAAACTGGCAAATAAAAAAAATAGGGAATTAATGATTTAATATCATCAATAAAAGCTCCAAACTTCGATCTATCCAACCTATTCAAGTTAAGACTCTCCACCAAACAAAAGCAACTACTTTCCACTATTACCTTGCGCCAATGACCAAACTTGTTTATTTAGGATCTAAATGGAATTGTTATAGGAAGCAAAGATCATAGAAATGTCTAATCTCTTAGGATTTCAAATGTGAACTTAACCACCTAGTGCTTAGGTGAATTTATATGGTCATGTATCAATCTAATATTAATTGATTTATTATATATATGTTATAGGTTGTACTTGCAATTACGAGTTTCGACTCTTGTCTTTATGTTATTTCTAAGGACAACTCCCTTCCCCCATCCTAAGTAGGATATTGATTTGATAGTATTTCCTTGATTAGGATATTGATTTGATAATCTTGCCTTGACCGTTAAGCAAAGTGATCAAAGTGCAAAGTCATTGCTAATAATTTATGGTATTTTCTTATCACGAGCATTCAAGGATAACATACCGATATAGAAGAATCTCCATATAAAAATTAAAAATAGAAATAATATAAAATTAAAAGTCATATTACTTTACTTAAAGGTAGCAAGCAGTTGAACAACCAATGTAGTCAATTTACTTCACTAAAAGTAAGAGTCATATTACTTCACTTAAAGGTAGTGAACCGCTGAAGTATCATAAACAAATGAAGGATTAGAACATGATATATTGTACAAGGTAAATTACAAAATTTAGATGCAGTTTGTTTAGTTAATTATTCATTACTAAAAGTTAGTATGTATACAACTTTATTGGCCTTAGAACTAGTTAATTGTAAGGGTATAAAATCTACAATTTTACAATGTCCAAAGGCAATTGAATAACAAGATCAAACCAACCAAGCATCATAGTCATGAAGATTATTTCTTTCCTCTAGATAATAGGTAGCAGATATATTTAACTAGAAAGTTATGTAACCTTGATATTTGTCCTTTCGAATTCGTAGATTGCAGTGTTGCACAAGAAATCCCAACAGGCTTAGCATCAAGTTCATGTTCATCATGTTGCACTGTAGTCACGGCCAAATGGTTCTTGTCAACTTTCAACGCCATCAACCTTTTACTATTAGGGGCACTCTTTGCCTTCTGTCGGGATCTGTATACTTCTAACACATTTATATTCCTCCATTTATCCTGTTCACAGTTCCAGGCATATATGTTAGTAGTTTAATACCATATAGGTAAGCATAACTTCTACAATTGGGACAAAGCAACAAACTTTAGAGCATCTCCAACCCTTTTTTATGATAGTTCCGAGCAGTATTTTGTTATATTTTCTCACACTCCTCAATATTTTAAGTAACTGTATACTATAATTGTATTCCAATCCTAAGAAGCAACAACGGTTCTTGAATGGACAATACAATCTCTCTTACATTTTTTTTACATTCTTATAATATTGTCAAGTTATAACCAACGGCTCCAATTTTTTTTTCTATGGCCCAATATCTTGTTCATTTTCCCTTCAATCTCACCTACCATCGTCCCCAATAGCCACAAAAAGCATTTATTCTATCACAACCCTTATCCTCTTCGCCCACAGCCTTCCACACCAGCAACTAATCTTCACATATGAGAAAAAATAAACTCCACTACCTTCCATAACCATCCAACTGCCCCATGAGGAATGTCCAAATTATAGGAAGTCCAAATAATTCATTTTCCTTTACCATGTATTACAAATCGTTTCTTATGAGATACCTCATCTTGCCAAGTAACACCATATCATCTTGATCCAACGGAGTTTTGTTCTTCACACATAGTTATTGCCAAGAACAGGGGTCAAGAACCGTGGGTTGGAGATGCTCTTATATATGTCTTTTATGATGCAATTCACAAACAATCATTTGGTTAGTGCAATTGAAACATTCCCCGACCTGTAATAATAATATAACTTACTTTCTGGGAAACTTCCAACATCCTGCTAGGTTGTTGAAAAGACACACCTTGAGATCCACATTTGAACGTAGGCGTAAAGTGTCTTCGAACTCTGGATCCACAAGTATAGTGCACACCATTTTCCTGGTCCATGTTTCACAACTCCAGCTTTCAGCGCTGCTTCTTCTTCAGCAGTCCATTTCTGCTTAGGAGCGCCCATTTTTGCTTCTAGAGGAAAGTTGTCAAACAAACAACATCAAAATGATGACTGTAGTTGACCAACAAACAACATCAAAATGATAAAAAGTAATAAAAGTTGTCATTCATTCTTCGAATTATTTGATTAAATAACCAATCAGCATATGGATTAAATAAGTCCAATTCAATCTCATACACTAACAACTCAATGTGAAAGAAAAGGAACCAATCAACAAGTTTAATGAAAAAATGTTACAATATTATTTGTCTCGAGAATAACTTTACAAGATTGAGGCAATCTAAACATTCAAGCATGGAGAAACAAAGTTATGCAGTCAAATAGGCTTCATAATGTGTCATTTTTTACTTTGATGGTCGTTTTGTCATATGTTCTTGTTCTTATTTTTTATTGTCTGGTTCCTCGAAGTTACTTATGGATTTGCCATATATCCCTACTACCAATTCTGATCAAATCTTGCTGACGTGACACACTAGAATCCTAGTCAAATGCAAGAGTTTAGTCACATGGTGCCACGTGGGTGAAGATCTCTTTTTTTTTTAAGGAACTAAAAATTTTTATATCTTTATATTTTCAGTTTAAAAAAGAAAAAGAAAAGAAAATGATTGAAGAGAGAGATCGTCTTCGCTCACATGGCACTACGTGACTAACCTCCTACGTCTGACTAGGATTCTGATAAGACACGTCAGAAAATTTTTGTTAGAATTGGTAGCAGGGGTATATGGCAAACTCGAAGGTAACTTCGAGAAGTCAAACAATGATAAAAAAGAACAAATACCTGTGATAAAATGACATCAAAATTCAAAGATTGGACAAATAATTAATTCAGCCAAATATACTATCTATTTTACTAATATATATGTAAAATGATTGCTGACATTATAAAATTAATTATGTATTGCATATTTCCATCAAATTTCAAACAGTTGTTGTTATTCATCAAATTGAAGAGTTAATTGAGACAGTTTATGTTTCATAAACCCTTGACTTATTAGCATGTTTACATTATTCGACATATCGGCAAATTCGTAAGTTAATTTACAACATATTTACAACAATAAACTTGAAAAGTGACTTTAATAAAAAAAAACACCATAAGACTTGAAATGAGCCCATATAAATTAATAGAAAAATTTAGGGAGCATCAACCAACAAAAGAATCCAAATCTAAATGCATATGTAAAAGGTAAAGATCAGTCAACTATGAATGAGTCGAATTCACTAAATCGAAATTATATATGTAAACTCTTCACAATCAATAAAAAAAACTGTAACTTTAGCTATAAATAAGTTGAATTTGTGTGTGAAATTGATTTGCAATTGATTCATAATCAATGAGCATGGCAAATCACCAAGGTTTTAGATCGTAACAAACTCAAATTGAAATTTTAAGTTTTTTAGGTTAAAATTAGGGTTTCTAAAAAACATATGCAAATGAATTCTAAGTTCTTATGAAAATAGCTATGGCACTTGATATTAGAACAAATCTATATCTCTATATGAATTCAAAGTAACATAGATATCATAGATGTGATAGATTGCAAACCTTCAAGTCCTTCCTCTCGAACTACAAATGCAGTGTTCAATAAACTAAGAGTGGAAAGCAAATCGGAGATCTCTCTCTCTCTCTCTCCCCCCTTTCTTTATATATAGACACAACTTGTCCATTATGGGCTATTGAGATATAGTGTTTTAGTCCTACACTAATTTTGCTCATTAGAAAGGCCCATTACATATTAATAAATCCAAAATAGATCAATTACAAAGAGCTTTGATTTTTGGCCCCCGATCTTGAATATTTGGCCCCCAACTTTTGTAATTCCCAAAACACCCTTTATCTTCTTTTATCTTCTTAACCTTTATTTTTTGCTTTCTTCTTCTTTTTCATTCTCTCCCTCTCACTCACTCGATCATCTTCATTACTCACTCTCATCTCACCCCTTATTCACTCACTCGCTCCCTCTCATCTCACCCATTCATTCACTCACTCATAGAAAAAACTCTCAAAGCAAAAACTAAGGAGAAAAACTTATGAAAGATATAATGTAATTGACATAATAAAGAAATCATATGAAAAACTAAGCAAAAATAAGGCATATGTTACAAGCTATAAGTCTGAGTATCATCAATTTTAAATATATTCCGACTTCAAGATGTTGAAAAATGAAGAAAATACACTTTCAATACACTCTTATCGAAATTAAGTTCGGACTCATCGACTATGTCGTAAGTGCAAAATTTTACACTTCTAACTTCTAAGTCTCGAAATAAAAATTTTGTTGGGTTAAAATAAAAACATAGAGTTAATAGTCACATAGGTCCCCAAAAGATACCAGTGGAATCAGTTAGGTCCCTGAAAGATTTGTGGAATCTCTTAAACCCCCAAAGATCATTTTGGAATCATTTAGGTCTCTGAAAGATTTTTGAAATCTCTTAAATCCCCCAAAGATCAATTGCCATCACGTTAGTCCCTCATGAGGGACCTAACGGAATCCTACATGGCACGTTAAATGCTTTGTTGTAAAGGCGAATAATATAAAGACGATTGTCATCTAATAAGTTTACAATTTATAACAATTATAACATCAATAATGACAATTATTGAATATTGTACAATATATAATATTTGTATAAATATTGTATTGAAATATATAGTATGTAATAATAAAAGTAATAATGACAATGTTAATTATCGTAAATAGTATCTAAAAACATTTAAATATATAATAGCACATGGCAAAGTTTTCAAACTAGACATGTATAAAAATTATCAACGGGTAAATTTTTTTAATAAATGTGTTAATATAATACTAGTATATAGTAGTAGAAATCATGAAAATGATGTATAAATAAATTAAAGGCTTAATTATATTTTTGTCTTTTATGTTTATTTTCAAGATTCACTGTGGTCCTTAATTTTTTTTTTTACTTATTTTGGTCTTTTATTTTTTTTCAAAAAAATTCAATTTGGTCATTCCGTGATAAAAAATATTAGTTTTAATTGTAATATTTACACTTATTATCATTCCATCGGTATAGATTAACAAACATTCTTATGGCTCTATCTCGATAGAGCTTCCAATGCCTTCTATTTTGATATCTTATCACATAGTCATTTCTATCCATCTCGATCAACCATACCACGAGCTACATTGCTATACTATGGTAGATTTCTCTACTATGGACGAAGCAGTACCACTGTTCTCAGTCTTGTCCGATGGTAGTCTGGAATATTTCCAAAATCTAGTAACATTTTCCATTTTTCGATAACGGGTGTGAATATTTAGGTAAAACTAACACCGCTATGATAAATGCATCACATTGAATTTTTTGAAAAAAAAATAAGGACCAAAATAAGTCCAAAAAAAATTAAGGACCAAAATAAATCATGAAAAATAAGATACAGTACCAAAAATATAATTAAGCCGTATAAAGATACTAGGGATATGATGATGTATTTTTTTAAGAGAAAATATATGGTGCACTGGAAATGTAAAGTTTTTTATACCATATGTCCATCATCCACCAATCATATCAACAATTCAAGATGAATGATGGATAATAAATTGATGGTGTAAAAAACTTTACACCATCAACACACATCCACTAATCTCAATTTTTAACTGTTTCGGTGAGAAATAAAACTAACATTATTTAAATATAATAAATGGGTATAAAATCCTTCCTTGATTGGCAAGAAGAGTAATGCTTTGATTTGGGCCCACGTGCTGGGTGATTGAATCCACGTATTATTCTAGGTCACGATGCTGAAGTTCTTTGGGAGTTAGTCTTCAAACCACAGATTTATCCCCAAACCCCTGTTTTTGTTTTGTTTTTCTTTTTTCTTTTCTTTTGTTTTTGTTTTTGTTTATTTGATGTAGAAGGGTTTGGTTTAGGTTTTGTTTTTTCCTTTTAGTGTTTTGTTCTTTTTCATTACTGTAGTTTTAGGGTTTATTTTTATTGTTGTTGTGTTGTTTTTCGAATTCGCCATTGATGTGTTGAAGGTATGTTGTTGCTGCAACTTTCCGACAGGGGGGTGTCGGAAAAGTATAAAATTCTGACTCTGTCATGTTGGAAATTAATCAGTGGTTGTTTTATAAATTGTTATGTTTAATATTTTTGAGTTTTGATGCTTAGATTATAAAAACATAATTTTTGTTCTCTCAATGTTTGAATATTGCTTTTATCCATAACTTACACATTTTTTTAATTGGGTTGAAATTTCAGATATGGCTAGATTAAAGCGTATAGCTGAAACCGTGCGAGAAGAAGAAGAACGTAGACTCCATAAAGGAAGAAACTGAGAAGAAATTGTTGCTTTTGAATCAATATATTTGGTCTTTTTGTAATAGCTTTTGAACTTATTGGTATTAGATCAATGTGTTTGTTAGCTTTTGAACTTGTTAGTATTTGGTTTTTGTTATTTGTAATAGCTTTTAAGCTTATGTATTGAACATGTGGATTAAGGTTTACTTTTGAACATGGATTAAGGTTACGTGAATTAATGAATTAATGTTTCAGTATCAATTTAGTTTGTTGCAATATATCAGCATAACTTCATGTTGTAACAATTGATTAATGTTTTTGCAATGAGTATGTCAAATTGGTGTGATCTAATGTATTTTTCTGATAAATCCGACAACAGAGTCTCGGAATTTAGCTCAATTACGAGACCTATGTCTCAGAATATTAATAATTTATGAATTAAGTATGTCGGAAATTTAATAAATTCTGAATTTATAATGTCGAAAAATAGTTACAGCGAGCTACGTTTCCTATTAGTAATTTCAAATTGATTAAGTTAACGTTTCCTACGTTTCGGAATTTTAGCCGTTTCCAAAATCCTTCTCTCGGAAAAGTAACAGTTATATTTGTTAAATGAATGTTACATTTTTTCTGATATACCCGTGTCGGAATTTATAAAAATTCCGACACTGGTTAATCGGAATATTAACAGTAACGTTAAAAAACCGTAAAGGAGATGAATGTTACCTTCAACAAAAAGCAGAGAGAGGCCACTGGAGCTCCTTTACGAATAAAATGTGTGTTTTCCAATGAAAGGGGTTTGTAAGTAGAACTGGAAGGGGTTAGAGAGGGTTAGATAGAAAGGGGTTTCTAAAAGTGGAATATGGAAGGGGTTTGCATGGGGTTATGGGGTTTCGCTTGGGGTGGAAGAAGTTGAAAAGGTGGCTAGGGTTTGGGGTTTCTTTCTTTTCTTTTTTTTTTGTTTTGTTTTGAAGGCTGAAGGGTATAATAGACATTGCACCATTAAAATGGGGTTTGGAGGATAAAGTGGGGAGTTTGTAGACTAATTCCCAAATTCTTTTTGCTTCATTGCTATGGGCCTTGCTTGGGCCTAGTTTTCCCCTTTTTTTTTCTTTTTTGGCATGGGCTTTTGGGAGCATCATCTAGAAGCTTCCATCTTCCTCTACCAAAAACTTGGAACTACAGCATGGGAGGATGGCGCTGCTGCTACTACTACTACAATCATTGTAAGAGATGGTGATGAGGTCATTTGGTGCTAGCTGTAGCGGATCGTGATGGCCGTGAAAGAAGCCATTAACGTAGGCATTTGGTGGGTGCTTGGCAATGATGAGGCTCACAATGGCAGAACCGTGATGTGAGCAGCAAAGATTGGACCTCATGAAGACATAAACCTGATAACATCAGGGATGTAGAAATCGTGGATTATGCACCACTAATAGTGATGGCAGTGTGCTGCCAGCAATGTGATAAAGAAAGGATTTTGAATTTAAGGTAGGAATCGAAGTTGATCGATTCACAAAGATGGCACCAATGTAGTGTATCGATATTGCGGAGTGAACATGAGGTTGGATTGGTTATCGGACACTACGATGTGTTTTTGAGGTTGTTGCACCTGACGGGGGTAATCCCAATCCTAGGAAAAAGGAATCAAGACACACGTAGTTCTACTTAAAAGGGTTAAGAGAACATACCCGAATTATACTCCATTGTTAAAAAATATTTTATAATTTTATTCATTTAAACTTTAAAATAAAACATTATTCATTTTTACAATTTATTATTATTTCCTATCTACTAGCCTTAAAACTCGATCCCCATCTCTTTGTTAATATGTATCTTATGTTACACCAACGTTTTAAAAATAAAAAATAAATAAATAAAATAAAATCTTGTTGAGGAAAAGTAGTTGAGCTTAAGTGCTTAGAAAAAGAGTCCATACGAAAACAGAGGAGATAAAGTGGCTAACAGCTTAATTAATTTGTTTCTATATTGTACTGTTATATTTTCCTATATATTTGCCTAAGGCGCTATGCGGAAGATAGATGAGAAAAAACAAATTCCTTTTAATTTCACCGTCACATCTCTATTCTTCTATCTTCTAAAATCATTATGAGTTAGTTTTTGATTTCTTGAGAAAATAAAAGCAAAAAGTTATTTTTATATAAATAAAGAACATTCATTGTTCATTGGTTCGAGAGATCCTTCGCTGCTACCGATCGGTCTCATCGGGTTGTTGTATCTTGAGAGAGGTGTGCAACATAATTTTTCACATCTGCAGTAAGGGCATTTTCTCTCTAAGAATAGGCTTTTTCTAAACTTTTCCTCTCATTCATTATTATTTATATTATTTTGTTATTTTGTTGTAATTACATTGTTTTCCTTGATTAATAAAATACTACTTTCCCTCTATTTAATTTAATTTATTTTGTTGTCAATAAAATTTTTCTAACAATCTTGGAGAGAAAAGGTTTTTTAAGTAGTATTTTTATTAATCAAGATTTGTTTTGATTATTGCTACATAGTGATTTAGTAAAACTTTATCTAAGTTGTGGTTTGTTATTGTTATCTCCAAATAAATAGGAAATTTCAATTTAAATATTATCATGTTCCATGCAATATATTTTATTGTTTATCATCATCATTTAAAAAAATAAAAATAAAACAATCAACAACTACGTATATATGATGGGCGTAGTATTGGAGTGGAATTTAGTTTTTTATATGTAAAATAATAATAACAAAAATAAAAATAATAAGTATAATAAAAAAATCTTTAATTTATTTTTCATATTGACTCAGTCATCCATTTATTTAATTTTTAAAATTTACCCGCAACAGTATGGAGTTTCAAACTCAACCTCTATTTCCTAAAAGAAAAAAAAAAAAACACTCAACCTCTATAATAATATGACGTTTCCCTGCAGCTACGAAGTTTATATCTTTTGTAAAATAATAAAATGAATTATGCTATATTACTAAATGTGGGGGTATATTTAAATATTATGATTAGCATATAATTTAAAGAAAAATTAAGATACTTCAAAGTGAGACAAATTAATATTATTATTTGATATGATATCTCACTATACTTTTGTGTAATTATTTCTTAACTTTGTCATGTTATAAAATTGTCTTATGGATTTGTATTCAAAAGAGCTCACAAGATGCCCTCGCGAAAGAAATTATGAAAAGCCTGATATATCAATAAATAAATATTATAACGTCAAGGGAATGAGGTTATGCCCTTTAATTAGTCACAATAATGGACATCCAACCCCGTGTGATTGACAATCCCATGAATGGGGTTCAATGGTTAACAACGCAATTATTGTTAGCTCAGGTACACCAAACATATTTTAAACGGAGCTGTTCCCGATCCGATTCCTAGGGCATGGTGTACTTATAAACTGTGGCAATAATTAGGTTGAGGTATTCATATTTTAAATTAAAAATTAAAATATCTCTTAATGAACCCAACGACAATAATATGTGGGGTGTGTAACACCCCGCATTTTTCCCATACGTGAGTAAACGATTTTTGTCAAAATAAACCCTGAGGTTCTGTTTTATAAAAGATTTTCAGAGAAGTATTTTACGAGCGTAAGAGACAAAGTGTTGATTTTCATGGATTTTTATAAACAAAATATTTTTATAAGATGAGAAGTGAATGATTTTGTTGAATTTTGGAATGATTTGATTTACAAGAAATGAGTTGTGATTTTATTAAAGGATGATTTTTATTTTGAATTTCCTCTTGGATTTCTCAACTTTGAAAATTCGTAACTTTTTAACCGTAACTCGGATTTTTATGATCTTTATATGAAAACGATCGTCTTGAAACGTAGAATTTGGAAATATAACTTTTAGAATTTTCTGGGTGGATTTATAAAAATTTATTCCTAGAATTTGTGAAGTACGAATTTTGAGACTTTGTTTTGTGGAAAATGAACTTATTGATATGGTTTGAAATTTTTATGTGATATGTGTTGGTTTAATGTGTGTTTAATGAGTGATGCATGAAAATGATTGTGTGAATGTGATTCTTTAAGAGATGTTTGCATTATTGTATGAATTAGCAATTATAATGTTTTAAGTAAGCATGATTAGAAAATAAAAATGCAAGACATGTATGTATGTGTGTGCATGCTACGGTTTGTATGTATGTATGTGTGTGTGTTGTACGTATGCATGTGTATGTATAAGCTTAGATTTTTAATTGTTGGACAAGAAACCAAATAGGACTAAGTTAGAACCATAACCAAACTAAGTTAGTAGAAATCCTAAGTGTTAGCCAACAAGTCATTAGACCTAAAGTGACCCCTAGCACCCTAATCTACTCCACCTTGTCCCCTTGATAAGATTCTCCACATGCAAACTTTTGAGAGGACAAAAATACCCCTCCCTTTTGTGCATGAACGAACCTAAACCTAAGGGAAAAAGAGGGAGAGCATCGTTGGCCTATAAATAAGTGTGGCCTTAGTTCATTTCTCCCATTCATTTCCATTTCTTCACTTCCACTCCAAACACACTCTAAGAGACTCCTTAAACTCTTAGAGAAAGAAAAGAAAAGAAAAAGAGAGAGAGAGAAAGAGAGAGGAGGCCGTGAGGCTTAGGAAGAGGAAGAAGGAGGTTTGAAGCTTGATCAAGGAGTTCCCTTTGTAGATCAAGAGTGTTAGGAGCTAGAAGATCAACCTTTTTCATGGTAGGACTCGAAGAGCTTGGAGAAGATTGTAATAGTTTAGGTTTCCTTTTGATTTTGTAGATCTACTTTCTTTTCTTCTTTGCATGTTTGTTTTTATAGCTTGAAAGATGATTTTATGTGTTGTTCTTCTTTAATCATGGACTTTAAGGACTAAAGATGATTTGTAATATGTGTAACTTTATGCTTGATGTTTCGGTTGAGGATTTTCTTGATGGATCTAATGTTTTTCTAACTAAAATCTTAAAGATCTAAAGAAAAGTTAAGATTTTTGTGAAAACTTAAAATAAACTTCCTTTGCATGTTAAATCTTTTGCTCCAAACCGTGATTTATAATGTTTTCATGAAAGGATTTGATGAATAAATCCATGATCTAAGCTTATTTATTAATAAAGTAAAAATCTTTGGCCTTGCATGTTGAATCTTCTTGCTAGACCGTGATCCATGATGTGTTTCCATGATTGTTTGATGAATAAATATATGATTTAAAATTGATTTGTGAAAAAGTTAAAGTCTTTAAGTCTTGCATGTTGGTTTGATGATGATCCTTGTGATTTAAGTGTGTGCATGTGATGATCTTTGTTTGATGAGTGAAAAGTTGTGATCTTTGGTCTTGCATGTTAATTTCAAGAGAAAAGGTTATGTTTTCTTTTAATATGTGACACGGTTTTAAAGAAAAATTAAAGAAGCAAGTTTTAAAATGATTTTTGAACATAAGCATGATTTGGTTAAGTGTTTGATCTTGTGCATGTCTTATTTTGTGAGGGCCATTCGGCCATGTCCAATAAATAATAAAATCCATGCTTTTTATTTTGTAAAAAGTTGATGCATGTGTGTGTTAAGACTAGATCTAATGATTTTAAGTATATGCATGTCATTCTTAGTAGTTTAAAGTATAATCTTGATTTTTATTTAAGATTAAATGATGAACTTGAGTTTTATTGGAAATCTTTAATAAAAGTCTTTTTTTGATGGGGTTAATACATGTTGATGTGAATGAGTTGCGTGGTGTGATGCTTTGAAAAAAAAATGATCTTGAGAATCTACATGCCTTGATGTTGATCACGTGATTCTTGCATGTTAAAAATGAATAAAACCTTGTCTTCTTGAATAATGATGACATTCGACCATCATAGAAAGAGGTAGGAGATCAAACTATTTTTATCTAAGAACTTTAAAGTATATTCATGAAATAATCAAGTTTTAGAAAGAAAATGAAATAAGTCTTTGAAGTGGTTTGTAACTCAAATTGTTGCTTTGATTTTGTTAAGAAAATGAATTGGAATTTATTAATTTTCTTCTTGGATGCTCACGGTTTTAATCCCAAAATAAAGAAAATGATTTCATGATTTTATACATTTATTTGTGCATTAAATCCTTGCAAAATTATATGTGTATGATTCGGCCAATGCATGTTTAAATGGTAGGAAAATTTTCTTCATGAAATGACTTGTGATTATGGCTATATTCCTAGGTGCATGATACTAGGTGTTTGATGAAAATGATGTGTGTGTTTTCTTTAAATTTTTTCGGTTTTAGAGAAGAAAATGAATAAGTTGATTTAGATATGTAAAAAGAAATTTTCATGATGATGATGGTTCAAAGATCTTAAGTTTTTATATTGGTGGCTAGAAATTGTTAATCATGTGTAATTCGGTTTTGTTGAGTTAATTAAAAGATTAAGTTAAATTATTTTCTTAAGAATAATTGAATTAATCTATGAAGGATATAATTTAAGTAATGGTTTTAAATGATTAAAAAGTGTGAATTGTATTATGTGAATTGTGAATACTTTGAAACTTTTATGTGATTGTTGAATGTGTGAATTGGAATTGTTTTGAGTTTTGTTTGTGAGATTTGTTGGTGAAAAAAAAATTTATGTTTGGATTTCAAAGGATTCGAAAAATGTTTTATTTGAAAAAGTGTAACTTAAACAACTTAAATTGATTTGAAATTTTTATATGACCTTCTTTGATCAGTGTCTGATAATAATGTAAAATCTGTAAATTTAATGAATCAATTTGATGAGGTCTTGAGATTTTATCTTCTTGAATTTTCGGTATTTCGTCTAAGGTAGATTTTCAATGCGTTGTTTCTTGGGATTTCGTTCAATGTTTAAAGATAATGGTTTTATAACCGGAATGTTTTAAATTAAGAGGAATGGATTCTGTTTTGATAAAGGAATTATTTTAGAATTTGTTTTAAAGTTCTTGAAAACATTTTTATGAATTGGATTTGGATTTGAAATCTTTTGGGATATTGGTAATGTGTTTTCAAAAAAAAAAAAAGAGAGAGAATTGTTCCAAAGCGTTTTCAAAACGAAATTGTGAATTTATCGAAATCGTTCTAACGCACAGGAAAAATGTTCTAGTTCGGGGGAAGGACGAAAAGGACACGAGGCCGGAGTAGCAGCTTGGGAAGCTTGGAAAGTTCTTGGAGAGCTACGTCATTCGAGGTGAGAGAGGGACTTCCCTTAATACGCCGTGGTATTTAGGTAACATATTAAGGCGTCCAATCATCTCAAAGATTGGACCTCGATCTCATTAGGCGATGTAGTGGGATAGCAATTGTTTGTTTGTTTGTTGTTTGTTTGGCTATCAATACGAATCGCTGAGATTGGTTGTTGTCTATAGTTAACATGTTTTGCTGAAACGGTATGATGTTCTGTTTTATTAATTATGCGTGAGTTACTTGATTTCTTTTAGTATGTGAAATGGTCTAATTATCTGTTGGAAAATGTTTGATTACACCCTGAAGCATGAAATAATAATGACGAAATAGTGGAAGTAATGAAGTAAGACTGAAAAGAAAAAGAAGTACGAATAAGAATGGTAGAACAATTAAGAAGGAGATAAGTCATGATGTGAATGAATATGAAAGAGATGAATAGTGAAAGGAAGAGAATTAATGGCTAAATTTGAGAAAGAATTGAAATGAAAAGATGATTTTCAAAATGGTGATAAGAAATACCCAATGTGGCGAGCGGAAGCGTGGTGATGATGAGGAGAAAGACGCTGATGGTGCTGCTGAGCAACAACTGAGGAGAAAGACACTGATGGTGCTGCTGAGCAACAACTGAGGAGAAAGATGCTGATGATGCTGCTGAACAATGATGATGAGAAAGATGCTGATGATGCTGCTGAGCAATGACTGATGAGAATAATGCTGATGAGATGCATGAGAAAGAGATGCGAAGCAAGATGTTGCTGAGATTTTGGGGAACAGATTTAACGATTAGTGGTCGGGACTCGTTGAAGGGATGCACCAAGGATGAGCCGACTATTAGGATTAAGCCGCTAACTAAAACTCTCTAAAACTTTAAAAGACTCTAAAAGACATTAACAAACGCGGTGAGTTATGAGTGTCGTATCGAAGTAGTGGAGAGGAAGGAACCATGAGTATCTACGGATACTCAGGAGGAGATTGCATTAGGGGAGGACAATGACGGTGAAACGTCAAGAAGTCTAGAGTATGTTTCTAGGCGGAACGAACTCCACATGTGGCATACGAACGTGGTAGGGACTGGGTCCATCGCCGTGGTAAGTTCTGCAGGCCAACTAGAAAATACCGTCGCCCCCTAGATTGCAAATCTTGAACAGTGAGAGGGACTGGAACGGGGCATTTGTGATTGCCACTATACCCGAGTTTTCTACAGTGAGCCTTGAATATATGATATGATATGATATGAATTGATATGAATTGAATTGATTTGAGACTGTACCCGAGTTTTCTACAGTTCTCCTGGATTGGAGCCAATTGTTGAGACAGCTGTCGTGCCCGCGTGGTAAAGGTCTTGTACTCCTGTTTGCTTCCAATTAGGTTGGGTGGATGACCGAGGAGATGTAGATGTGTGTGTCTTCCTCAATGATGAATTCCCCACATCATTGAGCGAACTGGAACGATAAGACTTAAGAGATTGAAAATAATCAACAGAAAAGTACATTAAAGATATCAAGTATTGAATAAGATTTATAAAACGAATAAATGGAAAGATTCTTGGAATTATTAATAAGTTTGGAATCATGATTGAGGAAGGATTGGAGAAAGAATTGATAAGAGTTGTGGAAGTTTTAAGAGAAAGATATTGAGAAAGTTATTGTGAAAAGCCGAGTATAAAATTGTGTTTTAATTATATGATGATAATGATCTTGTTGTTTTGGTTTGTTTGATATTTATTGTTTTGTCTTAATATTTGCCTATTGTAATTCCACATAGTCGACATAGTTGTTTTGGGTAGCTCACTCTCTCATGTATCTCTGCTTTGTATTGGAAAAATCTTGTATGGTCATTAGATGGAAAATATAGCGAGATTCCAGCTCATTCAGGGGATAGGAGCATCTCCATTGAAAAGGAGACAACATAACAATGACCGCCCGTGTCATATTCTACATAGAGATGAATTGGCGACGAAGAGAAATCATGGAGAGGCTTTTAGCTCGTGAGAAGGAGGAGAATGAAGCACAAGACGACTCCCTTGAAGAGACTCCTGAGATGGCGGATGAGGAAGACTCTGCTTGCGGGCGGAGAGTTTGATCTACCAAGATTTGAAGTTAGATGGCGAGTTTTAGGGAGTATAACTAGATGCTAGGTAATCCCCTCAGAGTACTGTATTCCATTGCAAGTTCTTAGTTACCATAGTTATATCATACTGTACCCCGACTAAAGTTTTATTCAGTATTGATGTTTTGAAACAAGTAAATGGGCTGTGTATTTAAATGATGTTTTGTGAAACAGTTTCAAAGTGCGGTGTCTTGTGACATCTCGGTTTGGAACTTGAAAGATTTTATGTAATGTGAGAACATGAGTTTTTAATTGTTACTATCTTTTAAAAGTCTAAGTGTTCTCACGTCTATGTCGTACATGTTTTAAAAAAAAAATTGGCCCAAATTTTAACTATATTTAATTTAATTTACAGTAGTTTTCAAGTTGCCGAATCGGGGTGTTACAGGGTGATGGTCACAGATCGCTATTGGAGGGTTTACCTAGTGAGTGTGGTGGTCGGGCCACCATTGTGTGTAACACTCTCACTTTTATTAGTTAATGTTAGGTTTTATTAAAATTGGGCTAGAAAATTCCTTTTTAAACTTGATTACTTATAAAAACTTTTTACGAAAATCCGGCAGAGTTTCCTCGCTCAGGCGCGCCCAAGGCGCACCAGCTGTGCACTAGTTCCGTGTTGGCGCGCCATTTCCCTCCCAGCCAGGCGTCTGGTGCGGCGCCATGCACCAGCTCGTGTGCTGGTGCTGATTTCTCGCCCAGGCGCGCCTTTCCGTCCGCCCAGGCATGCGCGCTGAAGCACACCAGATCTGGTGCGTTGATTTTCAAACTTGGGGCCAAAGTTTGCTTCTAAGCCACACGATTTGGGCTGGCTCCCAAGGCAAAAATATGAGGTGTAGAGCATCACACTCCCTCACACTCCAACACCAACATAATCCCATCATCCTCACCATTTCTCTCAAGCTCAAGAACCATTCTATCATCCTCTACTCACACACTTGGATTTTTGGGCAATCAAACTCAAGATTTTTGAACCCCATCAAGCTGGCATCACAGAAATGGGTTGAAAGCTCATTCCCTTTCCTCCCTCTACCTCACGCCTAGTCTCTCTCTCATCTCCCTCTTGGATTTTCAAGTTCCACCATCATTTGGGTAAGTAGAATCCTAAGTCAAGTTATGGTTCCATTCCTCTTCTCTTTAGCTCATGAAAGTTGTATTTAATTTCCTTAGGGCTTTCATGCACTCATGATCATGTAGAACTCTCTATCTCATGCCTTCAAATCAAGACCAAGAGAAGGGAAAAAATCAACCATCTTGTAATCCCCCTAATAGTGTTATTTATCATCATTTGGTCATAGCTTTGTTGAGGTGGCAAGCAAGGCTTAGGGGATTCAAAGTCCCAAGATTCTAAATTGGACAAAGAAAGGTTTTTCTTACTCCTTGACATTTTTAGGTAAGGAGTGGGTATTAGTGGGTATTACCATACTCTGGGGTTTAGTTTACGATATGCATATAATGGGTACTAAGAATTAATTGCTAGAAATAATATTGCACCATAGGTTATTTAATAATTAGAATTTGTGAATTAAGAATAATAGTAATGATAACAAGAACATGCTTGAATTATGCCATTTGATTTATAGAATATAATCATGATAAATTGATAATGAAAATTTGTGTTAATATGTCAAGAGGTAATGTTGTTATAGAGGATGAAAAGTAACATACCCGGGCGCAGTAAGTCGTGATCGCGCAAGGGTGCGGACGCAGTAGGTCGTGACCAGGGACAGAATGAAAAGTATCCTACCCGGGCGCAGTAAGTTGTGATCGCGCAAGGGTGCGAACGCAGTAGGTCGTGACCAGGGGAAAGGACGAAAAAGTAACATACCCGGGCGCAGTAAGACGTGACCGCGCATGGGTGCGGACGCAGTAGGTCATGACCAGGGGAATAAGATAAGTATACCCGGGCACAGTAAGTCGTAACCAGCACGTTGGTGCGGACGCAGTAGGTCGTGACCAGGGACAAAATAAAAAGAAATGTGAATATAATGGAAGTGTATAGAATAAAAGACTTGATAAAAGTAATGATTAAGAACAAAGCGAGAATAATTGAATTGTGAAACCAATGAATAGTTTGTAAATGATTGGCGATGTGTAGGACTTGTTATGATGTGATCTAAATGCTAGATGTGTTTGGCTTATATTGTAGGACATGGGAATGTCCTGGGCCCGATGATATGATGTGATCTGTTTTTGGTTGTATATATTGTACATAGCTTTTTGGGGGCCCAGGACGACTCCTTTTGGGTAGGAGTCTTATTTTGGGAAAATACTATTTTCCAATGACTTGTATATATTTCTGCTGAAACTCTGATGTCTTATACACTGTTTTTCTGATGGGTGCACGAAGTGGCACTAGCTGTGATATATGTATATAGCCCTGTTGGCTTCTGGTTATTGAAAATGTTGATGTTTATCAGGTTACAGGAAAACCACAATTTTTGGAAAAGTCAGAAAAACAAACGAAACTCCGTCCGTTTGACGGGAGATTTTTATAAGTTAAAAAGTAAATTTTAAATTCACTATTTTATTAAGGGTAATTAATCCTAGGTGTTACATTTATGGTATCAGAGCAGTTTCCCTCGGCCTTTGGAGTTATGAGCTACTCCAGTGATTACTCACCAAGCGAGTAATCGATAATTATAGTTTAGAGTCTAGAATTTATTGATAGGATGTTTATACTATTAATTATTCTATTAAGCATTAATTGTCGGCCTTGTCCATGACTAAATAGTATGGCTGGTAGACGGATCGATAATGACAAGATCCGCTCTATTCTGGAACAAATGGTGCAGATGCAACAGAATCAGGGGAATAACATAGCAGCAGCAGCCGTAGCAGCAGCAACAGCAACAGCAGCAACAATGAATCCTCAACCACCAGCTCCAGTTGCTATCGATTGGTTGGCGCGATTCATAAAGAATGATCCGTTGAAGTTCGAAGGAGGGTTCAACCCCGATGGGGCACAACTTTGGCTGCAAGAGATCGAAAAGATCCTGAATACCATGGCACCACCGGAGGAACAAAAGGTTCTGCTGGCACAATACATGTTGACTAGTGAAGCAGAACACTGGTGGCAACAGATGCGGAGGGATTTGGAGGCGAACAACCAGGCGATCACTTGGGATTTGTTCAAGAACCGTTTTCTGGGAAAATACTTTCCTGAGGATGTTCGTAGAGAGAAGGAGATAACCTTTCTGCAGCTAGTGCAAGGAAATATGAGCGTTGGGGAGTATGCTGCTAGGTTTGAAGACTTGATCCGATATGCGAGAAGTTATAGAGATGCTGATGAAAGGATCAAGTGCATCAAGTTCGAGACCGGACTTCGTCCTGAAATCAAGATGGCTTTTGAGTATCAAAACATCGCCGACCTGTCTCAGTTGATCAACATGACTAGTACTTATGAAAAGAGCCGAAAACAACGTCCAGCTGAGAAACGCAACAAAAATGTACAGAAGGCTGGAGGTCCTATTAGGGGCAAGAGTTCGGTGCAGCGACCAGGTCCTTACTCCCAGCCTAGAACAGGCCAAGCAGTGAGTACCTTTGGTCATATTCCGACTTGTCCACATTGTGGTAGACAACATAGGGGAGATTGCTGGAAGTTGGATCCGAGTAAGGGGGGCCCAACCTGTTTCAGGTGCGGTCAGCCAGGTCACATGATGGCGAATTCTCCTAGAAACGCAGTTAAGAAGGAGGTGAATGTGGCCAAAGTACAGAAAGTTAGTGACAATCGGGTAACTCAGAAGGGCAAGGTGTATACTCTGGATGGTGAGGAGGTTACTGAGGCCGATGAGCTGATTAGAGGTACCGGTTATGTTAATGATATTCCTTGTGGTATTCTCTTTGATTGTGGAGCTACTTATTCATTTATTTCTGCCGATTGCATGAAGAAGCTAGGATTATCTGCTATAGAAATGCCCTATAAATTATCTGTTTCTACCCCCACAAATTCTTCTGTGGTCACATCAACGATGTGTTTGGATTGCCCACTTCAAGTATTGGAGCGGGAATTCAAAGTAAATTTAATCTGTTTGCCTCTAACTAAACTGGATGTCATTCTGGGCATGGACTGGATGTCTCGGCACCATGTTCTGATTGATTGTCATCAGAAATCAATTACTATCAGTGATCTTTCTTTATCTGCCCTAGAAATGAATGAGGAGGCAGAGATCAGTCAGATTCCGATAGTCTGCGAATTTCCGGAAGTCTTTCGTGCAGAGATTCCTGGATTGCCGCCGAATAGAGATGTGGAGTTTAGCATTGATCTGATGCCTGGTGCAGGTCCAATTTCAATAGCCCCGTACAGGATGGCACCTCCAGAATTAGCAGAGTTGAAAAAGCAGTTGGAGGAACTTTTGGCTAAGGGCTTGATTAGACCGAGTGTGTCACTTTGAGGAGCTCCGATTCTCTTTGTCAAAAAGAAGGACGGAAGTCTCCGAATGTGCATTGACTACAGGCAGTTGAATGCAGTGATTGTGAAAAACAAATATCCTCTACCTCGCATCGATGATTTGTTGGACCAATTAAGAGGAGCAGCCGTATTTTCCAAAATTGACCTCCGATCGAGATACCATCAAATCCGTATCCGAGAGGAGGACATTCCTAAAACGGCATTCAGGTCGAGATATGGGCATTTTGAATATGTGGTGATGTCCTTTGGTCTCACGAATGCTCCTGCCATCTTCATGGACTATATGAACAGGATCTTCAGGCCTTATCTGGATTCTTTCGTCATAGTATTTATCGACGACATTCTCATCTATTCTAAAAGTCCAAGTGAGCATGTCGAGCATCTGAGAATAGTGTTGCAAATTCTCAAAGCCAAACAGCTTTATGCAAAGCTTTCTAAATGTAGTTTCTGGTTGAATGAGGTGCAATTTCTGGGGCATGTCATTTCTGAGAAGGGTGTTGCTGTTGACCCTTCTAAGGTGGAAGCGGTGCTTAAGTGGGAGAGACCTACGTCCATTACTGAGATCAGAAGCTTTCTTGGTATGGCTGGGTATTATAGGAGGTTTATTGAGGGGTTTTCTAAATTAGCCCTTCCTTTAACTGCTCTTACACGGAAAGGTGTTCCGTTTGAATGGTCCCCGGAATGTGAAGATAGTTTCCAGGAATTGAAAGGGCGATTGACTAGTTCTCCGGTGTTGATTTTGCCGAACCCGACTCAATCCTTCGTGGTGTACTGTGATGCTTCAACACAAGGGTTGGGTTGTGTGTTGATGCAGCAAGGACAAGTCATAGCTTATGCGTCCAGACAGTTAAGGCAACATGAACAGAACTATCCCACTCATGATCTTGAGTTGGCGGCAGTAGGTTTTTCCTTGAAAATCTGGAGGCATTATCTATATGGTTCAAAGTTTGAAGTCTTTAGTGACCACAAAAGTCTTCGCTATCTCTTTGATCAAAAGGAGTTGAATATGAGACAGAGGAGGTGGATGGAGTTTCTGAAGGACTACGATTTTGATCTTCAGTATCATCCGGGCAAAGCCAATGTAGTGGCTGATGCACTAAGTCGTAAGACTTTGCATGTCAGCAATTTGATGGTGAAGGAGATGCAATTGATCCAAGAGTTCAGTGACCTCAACTTGAACATGCAAGTGAAAGAGAAGAGCATTGTTCTAGAAATGTTGCAGGTTACCAATGACTTGATTGGTCTTATTAAAGAAAGACAAGATGATGATTCAGAGCTGCAAAAGTTGTTAGAAGAGACAGCGGGCAATGAAGAGCCCGACTTTGTGAAGGGTTCTGATGGCATTATCCGATTTAGGGGTCGGATATGTGTTCCTATGGATTTCAAAGTTAGAAGGGATATCCTATGGGAAGCACATCGGACCAAAATGAATTTACATCCCGGTGCAACGAAGATGTACCAGGATTTGAAGAGGATTTATTGGTGGCCAAAGTTGAAAACCGATGTAGCTGATAATGTATCTCATTGCCTAACTTGTCAGAAAGATAAAATTGAGCATCAAAAGCCTGGTGGTCCGTTGCGATCACTTGATATCCCGGAGTGGAAGTGGGATAGTATAGCTATGGACTTTGTGACGGGTCTACCTAGGACTACTGCAGGTTGTGATGCAGTTTGGGTGGTTGTGGACCGTCTTACAAAGTGTGCGCATTTTATCCCTATTCACAAGAAGTACACTCTGGAAAAGTTGACTCAGTTGTATATCAAGGACATAGTGAAGCTGCATGGTGTTCCTACCAGTATAGTATCCGATCGCGATCCGAGGTTTCTGTCTAGATTTTGGCAGAGTCTTCAGCAGGCATTGGGTACTAAGCTAAAATTTAGTACGGCTTATCATCCGCAGACAGACGGACAATCTGAGCGTACTATCCAGACACTTGAGGATTTGTTTAGAGCATGTGTCCTGGAGCAAGCTAGTAGTTGGGAGCAGTTACTACTGTTGATGGAGTTTACTTACAATAACAGCTTTCACTCCAGTATCGGTATGGCACCATTTGAGGCTCTCTACGGAAGGAAATGTAGGACGCCTCTGTATTGGTTCCAGATAGGTGAGAATCTATTGACAGGTCCTAAGATTGTGAAAGAAACAACTGAGAAGGTCACAATGATCAAGAATAAGATGAAAAATTCGCAAGATCGCCAGAAGAGTTATGCTGATAGGCGAAGGAGACCTTTGGAGTTTGATGTTGGGGACCATGTGTTCCTAAAAGTGTCTCCGGTTACAGGAATCGGTAGGGAAATTAAGTCCAAGAAACTAACTCCTCGGTTTGTTGGGCCTTATGAGATTTTGGAGAAAGTTGGCCCGGTAGCTTACAGGATTGCCTTACCCCCTCACTTAGCAAGGCTTCATGACGTATTCCATGTCTCACAGCTAAGGAAATACGTCCATGATGTAGGTTTCTATGTTTTGATGCTAACAACCTTTCTCCAAGCAACAACATTATCAACAAAGAAGCTATCTCATGAAGAATAGAATTAGGATTTAGTTTGATTCTAATGCAATGTAATATTTAATTTTATGCAATGCATATCATGAGAGTGGGTAGCTTTAGGTGATCTTAATGAAGCTTATAATAATGTTTGATTAAGAGTGAAGAAAACTTAATCTTGATTATAATAGCTCATATTAAAGTTATTGTGAAAATCCATTTGAAAAACTTTGTTTTTAGTCCATATCTGATCAGGTCACTCGAGTAATGAGTTTGCCTTTACTCGAGTAATGAGTTTGCCTTTACTCGAGTAATGTGTGTTGTTATAGGTTAATCGAGTAATGAGTTATTCGTCACTCGAGTAACGTATTTCAACATGTGTTAATCGAGTAGTGTGTTACACTTCACTCGAGTAACTTGAACAGTGGCAGAACAAAATTATAAAAGGACTTCATTTTTACATGAACAAGGTTACACACTCTTTTACAATTTTCTATTAAGCAATACACTTTCATTTTTCAAGAGCTATTACACACTTCCTTTGAGAAATCAAGATTCAACAAATTTCTTCTATTCTTCACTCAAGATTAATCATTGTTCTAAGTTTTCTTTGAGATCAATATTTTTTAGTTCTTAATTGTGTTGAAGCTTTGCAACAAGAGGTTGCACATTTCAAGAGTTCAAAAAAGGTGAAGAATTTCACAAGCAAGTCTTTGAAGGTTTATCAAAGCAAGATTGAAAAGGATTTGGTTGGAAGCATCTTCAACAAATCAACAAGAGAAGACGAAAATTCAATTGGGTTAGAATTTCAAAGTGTTTGGTACACACTTTGAAGAAGGGTTAAGATAGGATAGCTTTGTAAGAAAGTTGCATCTTAAACATTGTAATTCTAACAATTGAATTTGTCTAGTAGAAACTCTTTATCATTTTGATAAAGGGGACTGGATGTAGCTTTCAAGTGGGTGAAAGTGAACCAGGATAAAATCACCGTCTTCATTGTTTCTTTTCTTGTTTGCATTAATTCAAGAACAATTGAATTTTAGGTTAGAATTGGGGTTTTTCAATTCATTATCAATTGACCTAAAATTGGTTGGTAAATTTACTTGCAATTGTTCATAGCATTCATACATAGTTTGTTGAATCATCATAGTATTGCGATTCTAAAAGAATTCTCATCAAAACTCATTTACTATTTGATTTTTACCCAGATTACTCGAGTGAATTGTGGATTACTCGATTAATCTGAAAGCTGTTTTGAACTTTACTCGAGTGAGACTTCTGATACTCGAGTGAAATAAAATTTGCTTGTGTAATACTCGATTAAAAGGTATTTTACTCGAGTAACCTGACTTGTTTTTGAAAGAAAATTTATTTTCTTAAAATCATTCTCTACGGTGATCGAAATATCTGTACTAAGGCTCCAATATTCTATTCACCCCCCCCTCTAGACTATATTGAGCTGCTTGTTGGTTTCCAACAAGTGGTATCAGAGCTCGGACGAAAAATCCGAGCCTTAAAAAGCTTTTTCGAAAAGATCCTTTTACTTGGAAACAACGGGCTCAATTTCAAATCCTTTTGGTGGTGAAGGAGCTTCCATTAACCGCCCCCCACTATTCAATGGTGAGGGATACGCTTATTGGAAGGTCCGAATGAAATTTTTTATACAAGCCATAGATATGGAAATTTGGAACGCCATAGAGAATGGACCTTTTGTTCCACAAACTAAAGTAAATGATGTTGTTTCTGTAAAACCAAAATCGAGTTGGAACGATGATGATAAGAAGAAAGTTCAATTTGATTTAAAAGCGAAAAGTATCATCACGTCCGCTCTTTCATATGATGAGTTCTTTAGAGTGTCTCAATGCGTTGATGCTAAACAAATGTGGGACACACTACAAGTCACACATGAGGGCACGTCTGAGGTTAGAAGGGCTAGGTTAAATACACTCATGCATGAATATGAACTCTTTCGTATGTTACCTAATGAAAATATAGGTGACATGCAAAAGCGTTTCACACATATTATAAATCATCTTTCGGCTCTTGGTAAAGTACTAACAAATGGTGAAGTTGTTAATAAGATTTTGAGATGTCTTAGCAGGGAATGGCAACCTAAGGTGATGGCCATTATGGAAGCTAAGGACTTGGACCAAATTGACTTAGCAACTCTATTCAGAAAGCTTCAAGAGCATGAAATGGAGCTTGGAAGGTTATCCATGAATGAAGATGCCGATAGGAAGAAAAAGGGAATAGCTCTCAAATCAACTTAAAAATCCCTTAAGGCACAAGAGGAAAACCCTCAAATGGATGACTCGGACTCCGACATAGATGATGAGACCCTTGGCTTGTTAGTCAAAAAGCTTGGAAGATTCTTTAAGAAAAAGGGTAACTTTAATAGAAATAGACCAAGAGATTCTAAGGACACTCAAACAAGGAACAAGACTAACAAAGAGAATATCAAGTGTCATGGGTGTGGGAAGCTTGGTCACTATAGATCAAATTGTCCAACTAACTCTAAGAAGTCCGAAGGTGACAATTGGAAGCCCAACTCATCTAAAGGCAAAAGGGCTTATATAGTGTGGGATGAACCGGAGAATCAATCCTCATCTAGCTCATCGGAAGATGAAGAACTTGCAAACATTTGTTTAATGACGAAGCTTGATGAAGAAGAATCTTCGAGCATGAAATCAAGTGAAAACGTCAATGAGGTAGATTATCTTTCCGATGCTAGCTCTAGTTCTAATTCCCCCTCATTTAATGAATTGTACAATGTGTATGTAGAGATGCATAAAGAGTTGAAGAAACTTGCTAAAATAAATGTTGAAAGAAAGAATTTTATTATGAAGCAACATGAAAAGATTTTGGAACTTCAAAACTCTTTAGAGGAGCTTAAGCTTCAAAATGAAACACTTGAACTCATTTATACAAACTCTACATGCAATTGCGAATTGAAAACAAATGAGACTCCATCTTGTGAGAATTGCAAATCCTTAGAAAAAGAAGTTTTCAATTTAAATGATCGGATTGCAAGGCTCATGAGAGGAGATACATGCTTAGATCATTTGCTTTCAACTCAAAGGAATAATAGTAATAGATCCGGTCTTGGCTATACCAAACCTAAGAAACGCAATTATCGCAAAGTTGGTGTATTTTCTAAGATTAATTTTTCTAAAAACCCAACTTGCCATTATTGTGGGATTTTTGGGCATACCACGAATAAATGTAACATAAAGAAGTTTGGTATACCAAGCGGTGAATATATTTGGATTGTTAAGGGGAGCTCACCCCATGCTAACAACAAAGGACCCAAGACAACTTGGGTACCTAAATCAAACAAATAATAATTGTTTTGTAGGTGTGTCTTCGAACCAAGGAACGTAGATGGTACTTGGATAGTGGGTGTTGGAGACACATGACGGGAGACAAAACGCACTTCATTCAACTTACTTCAAAAAGTGGTGGATATGTGACTTACGGCGACAACAACAAGGGCAAAATTCTAGGAGTCGGGAAGATTGGTAACATATCTAACCTTGTCATAGAAAATGTCCTATACGTAGAGGGCTTAGAACACAATTTGCTTAGTATAAGCCAACTATGTGATATGGGCAATAATGTGACTTTTACTCCGGAATTATGCTTTATTAAGTCTAGTATAGATGATAGTGTTAAGTTTGTTGGTCGTCGCTCTAATAACACTTACTTAATTGATTTGGATGAGATAACTTCACTATTTTCAAAATGTTTTAAATCTTTTGATGATAAGATTCGTCTTTGGCATCGACGAATTGCACATATTAATGTGAATCAATTAAATAAACTTTTGCGAAAAGACTTAGTGATTGGTTTACCTAAACTAAACTTTAAGCTTGATAGCATTTGTGACTCATGTCAAAAATGCAAGCAAGTTAAAAGCTCTTTTAAACCTAAAAATGTGATAAGCACAACAAAGCCATTGGAGCTAATCCACATGGATTTGTTTGGCCCATCACAAGTTCGAAGTTTAGGTGGCAATTACTATGGATTTGTTTTAGTAGATGATTTTACTCGATTCACATGGACTTTATTTTTATCCGCAAAAAGTGAAGTTTACAAAAGTTTTAAAAAGTTTGCCAAACTCATCCAAAATCAACTAAGTTTGAAAATAGTGACTATTAGAAGTGACCACGGAGGTGAGTTTGAAAATACTAAGTTTGATGCGTTTTGTGATAAGTTTGGTATTGAACATCAATTCTCAGCCCCTAGAACTCCGGAGCAAAACGGAGTTGTAGAAAGGAAGAATAGGGTATTGGAGGAACTTGCACGTACAATGTTAAAAGAATCTAAAGTTCCTACATACTTTTGGGCCGATGCGGTAAACACCGCTTGTTATGTGATAAATAGGGTTCTTATTCGTCCGCATTTAAATAAAACACCTTATGAACTTTTAAAAGGGCGAAAGCCAAACATCTCATATTTTCATGTATTTGGGTGTAAGGTGTTTATCTTAAATAACGGAAAGAATCTGGTCGGCAAGTTTGATTCCAAAGCCGATGAAGGTATATTCATAGGTTATTCAACCCATAGTAAAGCATATCGTGTCTATACCAAAAGAACATTAACCGTTGAGGAATCCGTGCATGTTGTATTTGATGAATCTCCGAGAGCAGATCGTGTTGTTTCTTGTGATGATGATAATATAGGTACTTTTATGGATCATGAGAAGTCAACACCACAACAATTAGAGGAGACGCAAGTTGAACATGAAGAGGTGCAAACACATGATAAAGACTTAGCACAAGAGACACAACCTCAACTACCAATAGCTTGGAAGTCCAACAAAAAACATCCGGTTTCTAACATCTTAGGTGACATTGCTAAGGGGGTGGTAACCCGAAGCACTTTAAATAATTTCTGTTATTATGTTGCCTTTGTATCTCAAATAGAACCTAAGAATGTCAAAGAGGCTCTTCAAGATGATCACTGGGTTATGGCCATGCAAGAAGAATTAAATCAATTTGAAAGGAATCAAGTTTGGGAGCTTGTGCCAAAACCTAATGATCGTCCTGAAATAGGGACTCGTTGGGTCTATAGGAATAAGTTAGATGAATCGGGTATTATTGTTAGAAATAAAGCTAGGTTGGTAGCACAAGGTTATAGTCAAGAAGAAGGAATTGATTACGATGAGACTTATGCCCCCGTAGCTAGATTAGAAGCTATTCGTATTCTTCTCGCTTTTGCATCTATCATGAATTTTAAATTGTACCAAATGGATGTCAAAAGTGCTTTTCTTAACGGATACATTCAAGAGGAAGTTTATGTCTCACAACCTCCTGGTTTTGAAAGTTTTGATCATCCGAACTACGTTTTTAAGTTGAAAAAGGCTTTGTACGGTCTTAAACAAGCTCCTAGAGCTTGGTACGATCGACTAAGCAATTTTTTATTGGAAAAAGGTTTTAAACGAGGTACTGCGGACACTACTCTCTTTATTGAACATTCCGGTAAGGATATTCTTTTGGTTCAAATATACGTTGATGATATTATATTTGGTGCTACTAATGATAATTTGTGTAAGAAGTTTTCAGATTTAATGCAAAGCGAATTCGAGATGTCGATGATGGGAGAGCTTACGTTCTTTCTTGGCCTTCAAATAAAGCAACTCAACGATGGCATTTATATACATCAAAGTAAATATTGTAGAGAGCTTCTCAAACGTTTTGGCATGGACTCGTGTAAATCCGCTTCTACTCCAATGAGCGTTGCATGCTACCTAGATCAAGATGAGGCTGGAAAAGCGGTAGAGGTAACAAAGTATCGTGGAATTATTGGTAGTTTGTTATACTTAACTGCATCTAGGCCTGATATCATGTTTAGTGTTTGTATGTGTGCACGTTTTCAAGCTAAACCGAAAGAGTCGCATCTAACTGCTGTCAAAAGAATAATGAAATACTTAAAAGGTACAACCAATACCGGTTTGTGGTACCCTAGGGATGCTTTTTTAAAACTTATAGGTTATTTGGACTCTGACTTTGCCGGTTGTAAAGTTGAGCGAAAAAGTACAAGTGGAACTTGTCATTTAATTGGTAGTTCGCTTGTATCGTGGTTTTCTAAAAAGCAAAATTGTGTTGCTTTATCGACCGCGGAGGCCAAATACATAGCGGCCGGTAGTTGTTGTGCTCAAATCCTTTGGATGAAGCAACAATTATCGGATTTTGGTTTAAATTTGACAAAAGTCCCTATAAAGTGTGATAACACTTCGGCAATCAATTTGACTAAAAACCCGGTATTTCACTCAAGGACAAAGCACATTGAAATTAGGCATCATTTTTTGAGAGATCATGTTCAAAAAGGTGATTGTATTATTGAGTTTGTTCAAACTTCGGATCAATTAGCTGATATCTTTACAAAACCTTTACCAAGGGATACATTTTATAAAATTAGAAGAGAACTTGGTATTTTTGATGAATCAACTATTAGCTAATTGTATTTGATGCTTTTAGAAATCACCTTCAAGCCTATTTCAATATGATTTGTATTTTGAGTTGTTGTATTTTGATAAAGTGTTTCATAAATCTTTTGGTATGTAGTTGTGTGTGTATGTTTTTCTATGATATGATTACTTGCTTTATTTGAATGTGTGTTAATTGCTAAATGCTAAGTGTTTCTATGTGTTTGTGTGCATGAAAATGATTTTGCATGAAAATTTGAAATTTTAAGTTTTTCAGCAGTTTACTCGATTAACAGATGTTTTCACTCGCGTAATTTTTAAATCTCTTTCGGCTTACTCGATTAATTGCATCTGTCCCTCGATTAATTTTTAAATCACTTTCGGCTTACTCGATTAACTGATACTGTCACTCGAGTAAAATACTTTCATCTTTCGGCTTACTCGATTAAACTTGATTTCACTCGATTAAGGAACGAAATACTCGAGTAACGTATCATTTCACTCGAGTAACGCGCGTCAGTATAAAACCTGAACTGCTGCATTTTGCATTATTTTTCCGAATTCTTCTCTCTCTTCATACGAGTTTCTCTCTTCTTCTCTCTAAAGTTCATCATCAATCCGTCCCAAATGGCCTAAAATCATCCATTAAAATCATCCGTCCCAAATGGTTGATGTTGTTCTTTGACTATTTTATGGTTATATTTTCTATGTTATGTTTCAGACTATGTTTATGTATTTGCTGTTCATGGTTGATGACTATGTTGGATACATTGTGGTACTATGTTTTGTGGTGCTTTGTTTTGGATTGTTATATTTAAATTATGGCACTATTCTGGATTGTTATATGGTTAGAGACTATACTCTGATTTTGGATTTTATTCATTACGTCTTAACTATATTTTCATTCTTTATCATAGTTACTACACTTACCTTCCACTTTTGGCAAAGGATTTTTCTCAACATTTGTATTTTTTTTAATGATGCCAAAAGGGGGAGAATATTTTGTTGATGTTGTTCTTGTAGGTTAAGTTTTATTTTATTTTTCCTAAGTGTCTAACATTTAGGGGGAGTATTTTAAAACTTAGTGCTTAATTGCAAAGGAGGTTTGTCATCATCAAAAAGGGGGAGTTTGTAGGTTTCTATGTTTTGATGCTAACAACCTTTCTCCAAGCAACAACATTATCAACAAGGAAGCTATCTCATGAAGAATAGAATTAGGATTTAGTTTGATTCTAATGCAATGTAATATTTAATTTTATGCAATGCATATCATGAGAGTGGGTAGCTTTAGGTGATCTTAATGAAGCTTATAATAATGTTTGATTAAGAGTGAAGAAAACTTAATCTTGATTATAATAGCTCATATTAAAGTTATTGTGAAAATCCATTTGAAAAACTTTGTTTTTAGTCCATATCTGATCAGGTCACTCGAGTAATGAGTTTGCCTTTACTCGAGTAATGTGTGTTGTTACAGGTTAATCGAGTAATGAGTTATTCGTCACTCGAGTAACGTATTTCAACATGTGTTAATTGAGTAGTGTGTTACACTTCACTCGAGTAACTTGAACAGTGGCAGAAAAAAATTATAAAAGGACTTCATTTTTACATGAACAAGGTTACACACTCTTTTACAATTTTCTATTGAGCAATACACTTTCATTTTTCAAGAGCTATTACACACTTCCTTTGAGAAATCAAGATTCAACAAATTTCTTCTATTCTTCACTCAAGATTAATCATTGTTCTAAGTTTTCTTTCAGATCAATATTTTTTAGTTCTTAATTGTGTTGAAGCTTTGCAACAAGAGGTTGCACATTTCAAGAGTTCAACAAAGGTGAAGAATTTCACAAGCAAGTCTTTGAAGGTTTATCAAAGCAAGATTGAAAAGGATTTGGTTGGAAGCATCTTCAATAAATCAACAAGAGAAGACGGAAATTCAATTGGGTTAGAATTTCAAAGTGTTTGGTACACACTTTAAAGAAGGGTTAAGATAGGATAGCTTTGTAAGAAAGTTGCATATTAAACATTGTAATTCTAACAATTGAATTTGTCTAGTAGAAACTCTTTATCATTTTGATAAAGGGGACTGGATGTAGCTTTCAAGTGGGTGAAAGTGAACCAGGATAAAATCACCGTCTTCATTGTTTCTTTTCTTGTTTGCATTAATTCAAGAACAATTGAATTTTAGGTTAGAATTGGGGTTTTTCAATTCATTATCAATTGACCTAAAATTGGTTGGTAAATTTACTTGCAATTGTTCATAGCATTCATACATAGTTTGTTGAATCATCATAGTATTGCGATTCTAAAAGAATTCTCATCAAAACTCATTTACTATTTGATTTTTACCCAGATTACTCGAGTGAATTGTGGATTACTCGATTAATCTGAAAGCTGTTTTGAACTTTACTCGAGTGAGACTTCTGATACTCGAGTGAAATAAAATTTGCTTGCGTAATACTCGATTAAAAGGTATTTTACTCGAGTAACCTGACTTGTTTTTGAAAGAAAATTTATTTTCTTAAAATCATTCTCTACGGTGATCGAAATATCTGTACTAAGGCTCCAATATTCTATTCACCCCCCCTGTAGACTATATTGAGCTACTTGTTGGTTTCCAACACATGATCCTTCACATGTGGTCACCTTGGATGATTTTCCTTTGAAGGAGAATTTAACTTTTGAAGTGTTGCCAGTGAGAATTGAAGACAGGCAAGTGAAGCAGCTAAGATGTAAGGAAATCTCCCTGGTGAAAGTCATTTGGATCAGGAACAATGTGGAAGAGGCTACATGGGAACTGGAAGACAAGATCATGCAGTCTCATCCACACTTGTTCGAGGCCAACTGAATTTCGAGGACGAAATTCTAGTAAGTGGGAGAGAATTGTAACATCCTAAGTTTATTTTAAGTGAAATTAATGCTAAAAACCCAAGAAATAATTAGAATAATTGCTTAAAGAATTTTGGGTGATAGGAGAGTAGTAATTATAAGTACTAGGGGTTGTATAGAAGACATTTGTAGCAATGGGCAAGATTATCTAAGCGGAATCGGGGGTTAAATCGGCGTTTTAGATGTTAGAAAGCAACCGAAAAGAGAAAATTAGGAATTTATTATAGGATGCTAAGAAATTAAATTCCACCGTTGGATATGAAGTTTAATGGATTAAGAAGCTTGTCTAAAAATTTGGACCCGATCCGGCGGTTAACGAAAAAGTTACGGCGAATCGAAGTTTCAAGTTTCTGGTGCACGCCCAGGCGCACCGGTTCACGCCCAGGCGCACCAGGGTGCAAATCATGCACCAACTCAGTGGAAAAACCGCCCAGGCGCACTTCCCGCTCGCTCAGGCGCGCCCAAGGCGCACCAGCTGTGCACCAGTTCCGTGTTGGCGCACCAGCTGTGCACCAGTTCCGTGTTGGCGCGCCATTTCCCTCCCAGCCAGGCGTCTGGTGCGGCGCCATGCACCAGCTCGTGTGCTGGTGCTGATTTCTCGCCCAGGCGCGCCTTTCCGTCCGCCCAGGCGCGCCTTTCCGTCCACCCAGGCGCGCACGCTGAAGCACACCAGATCTGGTGCATTGATTTACAAACTTGGGGCCAAAGTTTGCTTCTAAGCCACACGATTTAGGCTGGCTCCCAAGGCAAAAATATGAGGTGTTGAGCATCACACTCCCTCACACTCCAACACCAACACAATCCCATCATCCTCACCATTTCTCTCAAGCTCAAGAACCATTCTATCATCCTCTACTCACACACTTGGATTTTTGGGCAATCAAACTCAAGATTTTTGAACCCCATCAAGCTAGCATCATAGAAATGGGTTGAAAGCTCATTCCCTTTCCTCCCTCTACCTCACGCCTAGTCTCTCTCTCATCTCCCTCTTGGATTTTCAAGTTCCACCATCATTTGGGTAAGTAGAATCCTAAGTCAAGTTATGGTTCCATTCCTCTTCTCTTTAGCTCATGAAAGTTGTATTTAATTTCCTTAGGGCTTTCATGCACTCATGATCATGTAGAACTCTCTATCTCATGCCTTCAAATCAAGACCAAGAGAAGGGCAAAAATCAACCATCTTGTAATCCCCCTAATAGAGTTATTTATCATCATTTGGTCATAGCTTTGTTGAGGTGGCAAGCAAGGCTTAGGAGATTCAAAGTCCCAAGATTCTAAATTGGACAAAGAAAGGTTTTTCTTACTCCTTGACATTTTGAGGTAAGGAGTGGGTATTAGTGGGTATTACCATACTCTGGGGTTTAGTTTACGATATGCATATAATGGGTACTAAGAATTAATTGCTAGAAAGAATATTGCACCATAGGTTATTTAATAATTAGAATTTGTCAATTAAGAATAATAGTAATGATAACAAGAACATGCTTGAATTATGCTATTTGATTTATAGAATATAATCGTTATAAATTGATAATGAAAATTTGTGTTAATACGTCAAGAGGTAATGTTGTTATAGAGGATGAAAAGTAAGATACCCGGGCGCAGTAAGTCGTGATCGCGCAAGGGTGCGAACGCAGTAGGTCGTGACCAGGGACAGAATGAAAAGTATCCTACCCGGGCGCAGTAAGTCGTGATCGCGCAAGGGTGTGAACACAGTAGGTCGTGAACAGGGGAAAGGACGAAAAAGTAACATACCCGGGCGCAGTAAGACGTGACCGCGCATGGGTGCGGACGCAGTAGGTCGTGACCAGGGGAATAAGATAAGTATACCCGGGCGCAGTAAGTCGTAACCAGCACGTTGGTGCGGACGCAGTAGGTCGTGACCAGGGACAAAATAAAAAGAAATGTGAATATAATGGAAGTGTATAGAATAAAAGACTTGATAAAAGTAATGATTAAGAACAAAGCGGGAATAATTGAATTGTGAAACCAATGAATAGTTTGTAAATGATTGGCGATGCGTAGGACTTGTTATGATGTGATCTAAATGCTAGATGTGTTTGGCTTAGTATAGCATTATGTCGTACTGGAAACTGCTTCCCCATTTTATGTGTAATACTCACTCCTTACTATTTCCACAGGTACTTAGGAAGAGTTTGCACTTGACCAGGCCGAGAAGGAGTACTCTCCCTCACAGGGAGAGTTGGTTACTTATATTGTAGGACATGGGAATGTCCTGGGCCCGATGATATGATGTGATCTATTTTTAGTTGTATATATTGTAAATAGCTTTTTGGGGCCCCAGGACGACTCCTTTTGGGTAGGAGTCTTATTTTGGGAAAATACTATTTTCCAATGACTTGTATATATTTCTACTGAAACTCTGATGTCTTATACACTGTTTTTCTGATGGGTGCACGAAGTGGCACTAGCTGTGATATATGTATATAGCCCTGTTGGCTTCTGGTTATTGAAAATGTTGATGTTTATCAGGTTACAGGAAAACCACAATTTTTGGAAAAGTCAGAAAAACAAACGAAACTCCGTCCGTTTGACAGGAGATTTTTATAAGTTAAAAAGTAAATTTTAAATTCACTATTTTATTAAGGGTAATTAATCCTAGGTGTTACATATAGAACAAAATATATCAAGTCATCATAGTGACAAACGGGCCCAGGACATTTTCATGTCCCACTATCCTTTAATCTACTCTCTCTGTGAGGGAGAGTGCACCAGCTCGGCCGGGGGCTGTGCTAGCTCGATCTCAGAACCCGAAAAATGTTAAGGGAGTGAGCATTGCACATGAAATAGAAATTCAGTTTCCAGATAGACATAACAAATTCACTGCTGCTGGGGTCCTAATCTCTTCATGCAATCTATAGATATGAAAGAATGAGTTGCACCACAGTCAAACAGAACACCACAAGGAATGCCATTAACATAGAAAGTACCTCTGATCAGCTCATCCTCGTCTGTCACTTCTTCCCCATCCAGCGTATACACCTTGCCCCTCTGCAATGGCTGGCTCCCACCTGCTTTCTGCACTTTGTTCTCATTAACTTTTCTTTTCAGCGGGCTCTTAGGACAATTGTTTGCATAGTGGCCAGGCTGACCACAAACATAACAAAGCCCTTCATTTCGGCCTAAAGACCAACATACACCCTTGTGCCGCCTTCCACAATGCTTACAAGCTGAGATAGGATCCTAAATAATTGCCATCGGACCAGTTCCTCGTGGGGCTGCAACCTTAGCATTAGAATATGGGCCCGATCTCTGCATAGGACCCCTACCTCTGGTAGGTCCAACGGATTTCTGAGCATCCTTGTTCCGATCCGCATCATCTTTCCTCTTAAGCCCTTTTTCATAAGTGCTTCCTACATTGACCAGATGAGAGAGATCTGAAATGTTATGATATTCGAAAGCAAGTCGAATATCCTCTCGAAGACCAGATTCAAACTTGATGCATTTAGCTCGCTCATCTGCATCTCTGTAACCACTGGAGTACCGAATCAAATCCTCGAATTGTGCTGCATATTCGCCGACACTCAGACTCCCCTGTTCCAGCTTGAGAAACAGTAGATCCTTCTCCCTTCTAACATCCTCAGGAAAGTATTTCTCGAGAAAGCGGATCTTGAATAGATCCCAAGAGATCATCTGATTAGCTGCCTCTAAGCTCCATATTTGATGCTCCCACCAATGCTCGGCTTCACCAGACAACCTGTACTCAACCAGTCAAACTTTCTGATCAGCGGGTGGTTGCAAAGAGCGGAGGACCTTCTCTACTTCCTGGTGCCATTTCTGAGCTCCATCAAGATTGAATCCCCCTTCTAACCTAGGCGGTTCGCTCTTCCTGAATCGAGTCATCCAATCAATTTCCAGAGGCAGTGGTGGTGGAGGTTGCATGGCTGCTGTTGCAGCAGCGACTGCTGCTGCGATATTTTGTGCCTGATTATCAGCCTGGTTCTGTTGCATCTGAACCAGAGTTTCAAGAAATGCAGCAATTTAGTCATTGTCGACCCGCCTTCCTGCATACTGTTAAGTCATGGAGGGACAGCCAGTTAAAGATTAGGTAACTAAACAATTATATGTCTAAGCATATATACACCTACTGCTAACTAGTTTAGACACTTAAATACACACTTCGGTTACTCGCTCGGTGAGTAACCATTGGAGTAGTGAGTCCACACTCCAAGGCCGAGGGAAACCGCTCTGATACCATAAATGTAACACTTTACATTAATTACCCAATATTACCCATTAATATAAAATAGTGGATTTAAAATTTCATTTTTAATTTATAAAAATTTGCAATCCAAACGGACAGAGTTTCCTTCGTTTATAAGACTTTCCAAAAATTAGATTAACCTGATTAACAGAACATTTCATATATCATATCGAAGCCAGTAGGGCTCATACATCATCTGTGCATCATAGTGCATCCATACCAGTTAGTTATCAGAGTATTTAATACATACAAGTTTTAATTTAGTAAATCCATCAAAACACCACTTTTTTAAGAGGCTGTCATGGGCCCTATCAAAAGTAAATATTTACATATATATACAATAAAATATATCAAGTCATCATAGTGACAAACGGGCCCAGGACATTTCCATGTCCCACTATCCTTTAATCTACTCTCCCTGTGAGGGAGAGTGCACCTGCTCGGCCGGGGGCTGTGCTAGCTCGATCTCAGAACCTGAAAAATGTAAAGGGAGTGAGCATTGCACATGAAATAGAAATGCAGTTTCCAGATAGACATAAAAAATTCACGAGGCCAAGCACACTTACCAAATATTCCATATATCACATATTTTAAAATAACAAACACCAGCTTCAACTATACACAATCCAGGCACCATTATCATTTCTTGTTTCCTCTTATCACATATTTTATATAACATTTTCCAATTCTTATTCTCATTTCCTTTTCTCATCCTCATTAACCACTTATTCCTTTTTTCTCTTTCTTTCCTCATTTCTCATTTTTCTTTCTCTTTTTGCACCACTAGGATTTTATGCACCTGCTAGGCAATTCACCACCTACTAGGCAATTCACCACCTACTAGGGACCTTACACCTGTCAGGACTGGTACACCCAAAAGGCATCACCCGTTAGGACTATGCTTATTAATTTCCATTAATATCTCTTTCTCTCAAATCCAGTTCACATTTCATTATCTTTTTAGGTGGTCATGTAGTGTATTGATCCATTGGCGCACCGACGCCTAACGGGAATTTAGACCTAATGGGCATTTAGCCTGACAGGCAATTGGCCCTAGCAGGCAATTCACCTCCTAGAAGGGCACCTAGTGTGCTGGTGCTTCCAAGGATCAATCACACCACATTCCTCTTTATCCAGCTTAGTTTCATAATCTCATTTTCCAATAGTTATACATATGCCATATTTTTCCCAAGCAAAAAATTATTTCCCAACATCAAGTAACACATATATTCATAAAAACATTCTATCACCAAATAATCACATACACACATCAAATACTCACATATAGGGTCACCTTCCAATAATCACAAATATAGAGCCATATTCAACACTAAGCTTTATAAACATATTCTAAACATTATTCTCTATCTCATTTTATTTATTTAATATTCTCATCACATGTTTGTCAAAGCTCACTACCTTAGAGTTTCTAGTTAATCATCCTAATCAAATATCTCCTAGCAAACTATTATAACTAAATGGACACCCATTCCTATGACAAGCCAATACCCACCCCCTTACCTCAAAGGTGGTGAGATAAGGATGCCTTTTTCCTTTGCCCTAGCCTAAAACCTTGGTACTTTGAAGCTCCTTAGCTTTGCTTGCCACCTCAAGAGAGCCAAAATCCAATGGTGATAAACAACCCTATTATGAGTGTTGTACTTGGGTAGAGAGTTTTCTTTGTCTCGCTCTTGATTATTTTGCATGAGGATGGTGATTCTCCATATTGAGAAGTTGATAAACTAATAGAAACCTAGGAAGAGAGAGAGGCGTGTGAGGGAGGGTGAGTGGGTTGATGTTTCTAACTCATTTTCTTGATTAATGATATAGATGATGATGTTTGTTGGTCAAAGTTTGATGATCAATAAGCTTGAAATTGATGAATGAAATTGGAACCCTAGAGGAGAGAGAACCAAGTATGGGAGAGAGGGAGGAAGCTATGTTGATGTTGTTGGTTTATGTTGGCTTGTGTTAGTGTTGCAACACTTTTGTTGCATGGCTGGTGGATTTGTGTGGCCATGGTTTGTGGCTTCCCTTGGAAGCCACGAATGAGTGGTCCACACGCTTTTTTTTTGTTGATCAGGCATTTTTCTCTCGGGCGGAAAACAATTGTGGATGAGTCTCCTTCATTTTGCTCTCCAACTCCCACGTTGCCTCTTCCACGTTGTTTCTGCTCCAGATTACCTTCACCAGTGGGATCTCCTTGCCCCTAAGCTGCTTAATCTTCCTGTCTTCAATTCTGATCGGGAGGACCTCAAAAGTCAGATTCTCCTTCAATGGCAAATCATCAGCTGCTACCACATGAGAGGGATCATGAATGTACTTCCTTAGCTAAGAAACATGAAATACATCATGAAGCCTAGACAAATGCGGAGGCAAATCAATCCTGTATGCCAAAGGTCCAACTCTTTCCAGAATTTCATATGGTCCAACAAACCGCGGAGTCAGCTTCTTGGACTTGATTGCCCGACCAATTCCTGTGGTAGGGGACACTCTCATAAAGACATGATCACCCACATCAAATTCTAGAGGTCTCCTACGCTTATCTTTATAGCTTTTCTGCCTATCCTGAGAAGTTTTCATTTTATTCTTAATCATAGTGATCTTCTCAGTGGTCTCTTGCACCAATTCAGGCCCAGTCAACAAATTCTCACCAATCTGGAACCAACAAAGAGGCGTTCTACACTTTCTACCATAAAGTGCCTCAAAGGGTGCCATTCCGATGCTAGAGTGAAAGCTGTTGTTATAAGTAAACTCCATCAGTGGTAACAACTACTCCCAACTACCAGCCTGCTCTAACACACATGCTCTCAGAAGATCCTCTAAAGTCTGAATAGTACGCTTAGACTGCCCATCAGTTTGAGGATGATAAGTTGTACTAAACTTCAACTTAGTACCCAATGCCTGCTGGAGACTCTGCCAAAATCTGGACAAAAATCTAGGATCATGATCTGACACTATGTTGGAGGGTACACCATGAAGCTTCACTATGTCTCGAATATACAACTGAGTCAACTTCTCCAGAGTGTACTTCTTAAGAATCGGGATAAAGTGAGCACATTTCATTAAACGGTCTACAACAATCCAAACAGCATCACACCCTGCAGCAGTTCTGGGTAGACCTGTCACAAAGTCCATGGCAATGGTATCCCACTTCCATTCAGGAATATCAAGTGATCGCAACGGACCACCTGGTTTCTGATGTTCAATCTTCACTTTCTGACAAGTCAAGCAGTGAGACACATGGTCTGCCACATCTGTTTTCAACTTTGGCCACCAGTAAATCTTCTTTAAATCATGATACATCTTTGTTGTACCTGGATGAAAACTCATTTTTGTGTTATGAGCCTCTACTAATATGTCTCTTTGGACCTCAAAATCCATGGGAATGCATATTCGGCCTCTAAACCGGATGATTCCATCTGCACCTTTGATGAAATCAGGCTCTTCTTTACCCTCTGACCTTTCCAGTAACTTCTGAAGCTCTTCATCATCAGCCCGCCTTTCTCTAATCAAATCCATCAATTCACTAGTGACCTGTAACATTTCCAGAACAATGATTTTTTCCTTCATCTGCATGTTCAAGTTGAGATCACTAAACTCTTGAATCAGCTGCATTTCTTTTACCATCAGGTTGCTAACAAGTAAAGTCTTGCGACTTAGTGCATCAGCTACCACATTAGCTTTACCAGGATGGTACTGAAGATGAAAATCATAATCTTTCAGGAATTCCATCCATCTCCTCTGTCTCATATTCAAATCTTTTTGATCGAAGAGATAGCGGAGACTCTTGTGATCATTGAATACTTTGAACTTAGTGCCATACAAGTAATGTCTCCAGATTTTCAATGCAAAGACAACAGCTGCTAACTCCAGATCATGAGTTGGATAATTCTGTTCATGCTGTCGCAACTGTCTAGATGCATATGCTACAACTTTACCCTTCTGCATAAGTACACAACCCAAACCTTGCTTCGAAGCATCACAATAAACATCAAAGGGTTGGGTTGGATCCGGCAAGATTAAAACCGGTGAACTAGTCAGCCTCTTCTTCAGCTCAAGAAAACTGCTCTCACACTGCTGTGACCATTGGTAAGGAACATCTTTCTTGGTCAACATAGTCAATGGAAGAGCCAGTTTGGAGAATCCTTCAATGAATCTCCGATAATAACCTGCCATACCCAGAAAACTTCTAATCTCTACAACTGTTGTGGGTCTCTCTCACTTTAACACTGCTTTCACCTTAGAGGGATCCACAGCAACTCCCCGAGCAGAAATTACATGTCCCAAGAAATGAACTTCATCCAACCAGAAGCTACACTTAGAAAGCTTGGCATACAGCTGCTTCTCTTTGAGGACTTGCAGCACTATCCTCAAATGCTCCTCATGCTCACTTGGACTCTTAGAATAGTTAAGGATGTCATCAATGAACACTATCACGAAAGAATCCAAATAAGGAATGAAGATCCTATTCATGTAATCCATGAATATTGCAGGAGCGTTGGTTAAACCAAAAGGCATCACCACATACTCAAAATGCCCATACCGCGTCCTGAATGCAGTTTTAGGAATGTCCTCTTCATGGATACGAATTTGATGGTATCCCGATCGGAGGTCAATCTTAGAGAACACTGCTGCACCCCTCAATTGATCAAGCAAATCATCAATGCGAGGGAGCGGATATTTATTCTTCACTGTCACCGCATTCAACTACCTGTAATCAGTGCACATCCGGAGACTACCATCCTTCTTCTTGACAAAAAGAATAGGAGCTCCCCAGGGTGATACACTTGGCCTGATAAGTTTCTTTGCTAGTAACTCCTCCAACTGCTTCTTCAATTCTTCCAATTCAGGAGGCGCCGTTCTGTATAGTGCAATAGAAATTGGGCCGTTACCAGGCTTCAGATCAATACTAAACTCCACTTCTCTTTTTGGAGGCAATCCAGGAATCTCTGTAGAAAAGACTTCCGGAAATTCACAAACTACAGGAATTCGAATGACATCAGACATTTCATCTACTTCCATGGCAGAAAGAGAAGAATCACTAAAGATGACTGCTTTCTTATGATAGTTAATCAGAACATGATGCTGAGTCATCCGATCCATACCCAGAATAATATCTAATCTAGTCAGAGGCAAACAAATAAGATTAACTTTGAATTCCCGGTCCAAGACTCGGAGTGGGCAATCCAGACACATTTGTGAAGTGACTACTGAAGAGTTTGTAGGGGTAGAAACTGACAATTTATAAGGCATAGTTGTAGTGGACAACCCTAATCTCTTCATACAATCTATAGAAATGAAAGAATGAGTTGCACCACAGTAAAAATAGAACACCACAAGGAATGCCATTAACATAGAAAGTACCTCTGATCAGCTCATCCTCGTCTGTCACTTCTTCCCCATCCAGCATATACACCTTGCCCCTCTGCAATGGTTGGCTCCCACCTGCTTTCTGCACTTTGTTCTCATTAACTTCTCTTTTCAGCGGGCTCTTAGGACAGTTGTTTGCATAGTGGCCAGGCTGACCACAAACATAACAAAGCCCTTCATTTCGGCCTAAAGACCAACATACACCCTTGTGCCGCCTTCCACAATGCTTACAAGCTGAGATAGGATCGTAAGTAATTGCCATCGGACCGGTTCCTCATGGGGCTACAACCTTAGCATTAGAATATGGGCCCGATATCTACATAGGACCCCTGCCTCTGGTAGGTCCAACAGATTTCTGAGCATCCTTGTTCCAATCCACATCAACTTTCCTCTTAAGTCCTTTTTCATAAGTGCTTGCTACATTGACCAGATGAGAGAGATTTGAAATGTTCTGATATTCGAAAGCAAGTCGAATATCCTCCCGGAGTCCAGATTCAAACTTGATGCATTTAGCTCGCTCATCTGCATCTCTGTAACCACTGGAGTACCGAATCAAATCCTCGAATTGTGCCACATATTCGCCGACACTCAGACTCCCCTGTTCCATCTTGAGAAACAGTAGATCCTTCTCCCTTCTAACATCCTCAGGAAAGTATTTCTCGAGAAAGCGGATCTTGAATAGATCCCAAGAGATCATCTGATTAGCTGCCTCTAAGCTCCTTCTTTGATGCTCCCACCAATGCTCGACTTCACCCGACAACCTGTACTCAACCAGTCGAACTTTCTGATCAGCGGGTGGATGCAAAGAACGGAGGACCTTCTTTATTTCCTGGAGCCATTTCTGAGCTCCATCAGGATTGAATCCCCCTTCGAACCTAGGCGGTTCGCTCTTCTTGAATCGAGCCATCCAATCAATTTCCACAGGAGGTGGTGGTAGAGGTTGCATGGCTGCTGCTGCGGCGGTTACCACTGCTGTGATATTCTGTGCCTGATTATCAGCCTAGTTCTTTTGCATCTGAACCAGAGTTTCAAGAATTGCTGGAATTCGATCATTGTCGACCCGCCTTCCTGCCATACTATTAAGTCATGGAGGGACAGTCAGTTAAAGATTAGGTAACTAAACAATTATATTTCTAAGCATATATACACCTACTGCTAGCTAATTTAGACACTTAAATACACACTTCGGTTACTCGCTCGGTGAGTAACCATTGGAGTAGTGAGTCCACACTCCAAGGCCGAGGGAAACCGCTTTGATACCATAAATGTAACACTTTACATTAATTACCCAATATTACCCTTTAATATAAAATAGTGGATTTAAAATTTCCTTTTTAATTTATAAAAATCACCAATCCAAACGGACAGAGTTTCCTTTGTTTATAAGACTTTCCAAATATTAAATTAACCTGATTAACAGAACATTTCATATATCATATCAAAGCCAGAAGGGCTCATACATCATCTGTGCATCATAGTGCATCCATACCAGTTAGTTATCAGAGTATTTAGCGGAAATACGTACAAGTTTTAATTTAGTAAATCCATCAAAACACCCCTTTTCTAAGAGGTTGTCCTGGGCCCTATCAAAAGTAAATATTTACACATATATACAACAAAATATATCAAGTCATCATACTGACAAACGGGCCCAGGACATTTCCATGTCCCACTATCCTTTAATCTACTCTCCCTGTGAGGGAGAGTGCACCTGCTCGGCCGGGGGCTGTGCTAGCTCGATCTCAGAACCTGAAAATTGTTAAGGGAGTGAGCATTGCACATGAAAGAAAAATGCAGTTTCCAGATAGACATAACAAATTCACGAGGCCAAGCACACTTACCAAATATTCCATATATCACATATTTTAAAATAACAAACACCAGATTCAAATATACATAATCCAGGCACCATTATCATTTATTGTTTCCTCTTATCACATATTTTATATAACATTTTCCAATTCTTATTCTCATTTCCTTTTCTCATCCTCATTAACCACTTATTCCTTTTTTCTCTTTATTTCCTCATTTCTCATTTTTCTTTCTCTTTTTGCACCACTAGGATTTTATGCACCTGCTAGGCAATTCACCACCTACTAGGCAATTCACCACCTACTAGGGACCTTACACCTGTCAGGACTGGTACACCCAAAAGGCATCACCCGTTAGGACTATGCTTATTAATTTCCATTAATATCTCTTTCTCTCAAATCCAGTTCACATTTCATTATCTTTTTAGGTGGTCATGTAGTGTATTGATCCATTGGCGCACCGGCGCCTAACGGGAATTTAGACCTAATGGGCATTTAGCCTGACAGGCAATTGGCCCTAGCAGGCAATTCACCTCCTAGAAGGGCACCTAGTGTGCTGGTGCTTCCAAGGATCAATCACACCACATTCCTCTTTATCCAGCTTAGTTTCATAATCTCATTTTCCAATAGTTATACATATGCCATATTTTTCCCAAGCAATAAATTATTTCCCAACATCAAGTAACACATATATTCATAAAAACATTCTATCACCAAATAATCACATACACACATCAAATACTCACATATAGGGTCACCTTCCAATAATCACAAATATAGAGCCATATTCAACATTAAGCTTTATAAACATATTCTAAACATTATTCTCTATCTCATTTTATTTATTTAATATTCTCATCACATGTTTGTCAAAGCTCACTACCTTACGGTTTCTAGTTAATTAATCATCCTAATCAAATATATCCTAGCAAACTATTATAACTAAATGGACACTCATTCCTATGACAAGCCAATACCCACCCCCTTACCTCAAAGGTGGTGAGATAAGGATGCCTTTTTCCTTTGCCCTAGCCTAAAACCTTGGTACTTTGAAGCTCCTTAGCTTTGCTTACCACCTCAAGAGAGCCAAAATCCAATGGTGATAAACAACCCTATTATGAGTGTTGTACTTGGGTAGAGAGTGTTCTTTGTCTTTCTCTTGATTATTTTGCATGAGGATGGTGATTCTCCATATTGAGAAGTTGATAAACTAATAGAAACCTAGGGAGAGAGAGAGAGGCATGTGAGGGAGGGTGAGTGGGTTGATGTTTCTAACTCATTTTCTTGGCTAATGATATAGATGATGATGTTTTTTGGTCAAAGTTTGATGATCAATAAGCTTAAAATTGATGAATGAAATTGGAACCCTAGAGGAGAGAGAACCGAGTATGGGAGAGAGGGAGGAAGCTATGTTGATGTTGTTGGTTTATGTTGGCTTGTATTGGTGTTGCAACACTTTTGTTGCATGGCTGGTGGATTTGTGTGGCCATGGTTTGTGGCTTCCCTTGGAAGCCACGAATGAGTGGTCCACACGCTTTTATTTTTTTCTTTGTTGATCAGGCATTTTTCGCTCGGGCGAGTAGATTTTCGTTGGAGCTAGTTTTACTCAGCAATTTTGGCTTGTGCACGAACCGTTTTCGCTCGAGCCAGCAGAGATTCGCTGGAGCGAACCGGGTTTTCGTTGGAGCGATCCGGTTCTCACTGGAGCAAAAACTACTCAGGGAATCAGGGTCTAATTTACACTGTTTCGCTTGAGTGAGCCCATTCTCGCTCGAGCGAAGGCCTAAAAGTCTATGCTTTTCAACTTTAAACTTCAATAACTTCTTTTCTACCCGTTGGATCTTTCTCAAAATTTGAGACACTTTAACACATATATTCTACTTCATATCCAACGGTGGAATTCATGATTTGAGCTAGGAAACTTGCATTTAAAATTCGCTAAAGCTCTAAGAGTATAATTCCCAAATACCCACTAAGTACTATTTTTAACTTAAACTCTTCATTTCTTCATCTAAGACTCATTCTAAGTACTAATTACACTTGGAATTAAAATTAGGATGTTACACATGCTAATCTCAACTATATCCCGAGGCATCTCAGCTTGGAGGAAAGTGGGTCATCATGAGCTTCCTCCGCTCGACCCTTCACGACAGACAGCGTGTATGACAGAGAGCGTAAAAGCATCTCAAAAGCTGGAGCAATCAATGCATGAATGCAACCATAATTCATTATCAATCCTCGTTATCGATTCATTATCATTTCCATCAAGGACATAGTCCATCATTCCATCTTTCAATCCGTTAATCTCATCTTTAACTTTTCTTTTAGCTGGTGTTGATGCTTTCAGAAAAAGGCCATGAGCGGCATAGCCACTTTGTGATGGGATTAATTATTTCCATTTAACAGTTTCAGGAAAATTCCATCAGCGGCGTAGCCACTTTGTGATGGTTTTAGAAATAGTATTTAATTATTCCATTTATAGTCCATCGGGGCATAGCCTCCTATTGATGGTCATTGCAACGACCCCATTCGAGACTCCCATAGGAAAATATCAACCAAGTGAATAAAAACTTTCACTGGGACATCTATAGGATAAATATCGACCAAATGAGTGTACGCACTTCCGTTGGGACTTCTGTAGGGAAATTATCAATCACTGAATAAAATTCCAGTAGGACACCTCCGGGATGGTTATCAACCAAACGGGATTAAGTTATGTCAAATTATAATATTAAACGAGTAAAATTCTGAAAATTAAAAAAAATCTGGGTTTTATGCAATTTTTTTCAAAATACTCGAGTAGTTCAAATACTAGAGTCGTTCCTCAATCCCAGAATACTCGAGTCTTTCTCAAAATACTCGAGTCTTTTTGCTGCAACAGCATCAATTTTTCTGCAATTTATGCACCAATTCGAATTCCTTGCTTGTTTACTCCAATTCTGTACAAAACAGAAGTTACTACACATAAAACAAACATGATACACATATCAAATAACATCAAATCAACAAATAACAGGATCAAATCACAGATTTCATAAAAACATAGATAAAGTCCATTTTAACATATGAATTTCATTTCTACTTGATTTTAAGTTCGTAAATCAATGTAGTGAGTTTCCTTAGGTCCAATTAAACTTGTTTGAACACAAAAACCATGAGTTTCTGGCCTCCAAGTCAGATTCCCATTTCAAGTTACATTGCCCATAAACCACAATTGGTTCCTATGAATTTAGCTTATTGATTACCATTCTAGCGATTAGGTAACTTCTCCCATACCGTAGAGAAGCTAGAGAAACGATTTGTTGAAGAGGAAAGGGACTGGATCAAAGTTTGTGATTCTGCACCGGTGCAAAATAGTTTGCACTAGCTGACTTCGGCAATCAATTACACCACGAATAAGGAATGAAAAGAATGAAATAAGTTAGCTTAAGCAACTAGGGAATGCAAACTTTAATAAGAAACGGATTTGGACTCAAAAGGGTTCCTGTGTTTACCAAACCAATTCAAGGAAGAGAGGTTGATGGTGCTGTTTCAGGCTCTGTTTTTCAGCTTAGAATATGCAACTTTGGAGGCTTGTAACTTGATCTACAGGAAGTCAATTTGAGTGGTTCTTGGTTCTAATTCAAGATTGGAATTAGAACTCGAATTGTGTTTTGGTTGCACTGGATTTGGTTGAGTGAGGAAGGAGAATCGAAGGCTCAAAGAGAGCACCAAAAAACTGAGAATTTTGGACAGAAATTCGGGTTGGAGTGGATTGAATGAGTTCCTAGACTCCCCCAATCACTTATTTATAACATAGGATTACCCTCCTATGAAGTAAAGTCCAGCTTTGGGCTTAGAACTAGATGAAACGAGCTGTTGGTTCCAATTTGGTTTGAAACCGACTTTTATTTTTTTGCAGAGCTGCACGAACTACTCGAGTATTACCAGAAATACTTGAGTATTTCAACTAAAATTTCAAATTTTCCTAACAGCTAGTTATGATACTCGAGTCTTTCCCCAAAAGACTCGAGTCTTTTGACTAAAAATCAGAAAAATTAATATTTTTTCAATAAAAATATTTTATCTTATTTATTTATTTATTTAAAATATTGGACCTTACATCCTCCCCCACTTAAAAAGGAATTTCGTCCCCAAAATTCAATTCAAAATGTAAAACTTACTCGAACAGATACAGATGTTCTTCCTTCATCTGACTTTCTAATTCCCAAGTGATGTCGCTAACACCACCACGCTCCCACACGAATTTCACTAAAGGAATTTCCTTCCCTCGCAGCTGCTTAATTTTTCTATCTTCTATCTGAATGGGACCGGTTTCGAACGTCAGATTTTCTCGCAAGGGTATCTTGTCGGGTTCGATGCGGTTAATCAAAGCAGGGTCAGGCACGAACTTCCTTAACTGAGACGCATGGAACACATTGTGCAGGTTGGATAGGAATGGCGGCAGGGCTATCTGGTACGCAACAGGACCAATACGCCTCAGGATTTGGTATGGACTGATGAAGTTAGGTGATAGCTTCTTTGGTTTCATCACACGTCCAACTCCAGTTGTCGGAACCACTCAGAGAAAGACATGCTCCCCTTCTTGAAATTCCAATTTAGTTCTTCTCCGATCCGCATAATTCTTTTGTCTGCTTTGGGTAGCTTTCATCTTTTCTTGGATAACCTTAATCTTTTCTGTTGTTTCTTGAACGACATCAGGGCCGATGAGCGCATTCTCCCCCACTTGGAACCAACATAGTGGGGTTCTACACTTCCGTCCATAAAGTGCTTCGAAAGGTGCCATCCCAATACTTCCATGGAAGCTATTGTTGTATGTGAATTCTACCAAAGGTAGTAATTGACTCCAGTTCTCATTATATTCCAAAGCACATGCTCTCAACAAATCTTCCAGAGATTGGATTGTCCTTTTAGATTGACCGTCGGTTTGGGGATGATAGGCTGAACTCATCCTCAACTTGGTTCCCATTGCTTGGTGTAAGCTTTGCCAAAACCGAGAACAAAACCTTGGCTCACGATCGGAGATTATACTTGATGGAATTCCATGCAATCGCACCACCTCCTTGATATAAAGTTGTGTGAGCTTTTCCAATGAATATTTCATGTTTATTGGAATAAAGTGTGCCGATTTCGTCAATCGATCCACTATTACCCATACAGCTTCATATCCACCTTGGGTCTTTGGAAAACCGGAAACGAAATCCATTGCAATACTGTCCCATTTCCATTCTGGAATATCCAATGATTGATGTTCGCCTCCAGGCCTCTTATGTTCTATCTTTGCTTTTTGACAAACAAAGCAAGGTGCCACATAAGTTGCCACATCCTTCTTCAGTCCAGACCACCAAAACATTTTCTTCATGTCTTGGTACATCTTTGTAGCTCCAGGATGAATACTCATTTTACTTTTGTGGGCTTCGTCCAAAATGATCCTTCGCAACTCCTGATTTGCAGGGATGCACACTCGATTTTTAAATCTCAAGACTCCATCCGGACCAATTTGGAAATATGGTTCCTTCCCTTCCATACTTAGCCTCACCTTCTCTTGCAATTCCACGTCCTCTCGCTGCATCTCCTTTATCTGTTCTAATAATTCATTGGTTATCTTTAGCATTCCCAACCTGATACTGGATGGTCTCACTTCTATTGCCAGATTTAAATCTCGGAACTTCTCAATCAGCTCCACTTCCTTGATCATCAAAGCACTCATATGCAACGTTTTTCGACTTAAAGCATCCGCTACCACATTGGCTTTTCCAGGATGGTAGTGAAGCTCAAAGTCATAGTCCTTCAAAAACTCCATCCATCTACGTTGTCGCATATTTAATTCCTTTTGATTGAAAAGATATCTGAGACTTTTGTGGTCACTGAACACCTGGAATGTTGTCCCATACAGATAGTGTCTCCACAACTTCAATGCAAACACTATGGCTGCCAATTCCATATCGTGAGTTGGATAATTCTCTTCATGGATCTTCAACTATCTTGATGCATAAGCTACCACCTTTCCTTCTTGCATCAACACACATCCATGTCCTTGCTTGGAAGCATCACAATATACATCGAAACTTTTGTGAGGATCGGGCAGAGTTAACACCGGAGAAGATGTCAACTTGTCCTTTAACTTTTGAAATCTTGCTTTGCACTTTTCATTCCAAATAAAAGGTTGTTCTTTTCTTGTTAAACGTGTTAATGGCAAAGCAATCCTTGAAAAGTTCTCAATAAATTTTCGATAGTATCTTGCTAGTCCAAGAAAAATTCTCACTTCAGTGACAGTTCTTGGGGCTTCCCATTTGAGTATGGCTTCCACCTTGGATGGATCTACAGCAACACCATCTTCGATAATCACATGGCCAAGGAATTTCACTTCTCTTAACCAAAACTCGCACTTGGCCAACTTTGCATAGAGCTCCTTCTCCCTAAAGGTTTCAAGAACCATTTGAAGATGCTTGGCATGCTCCTCTGGGGTTTTCGAGTATATAAGGATGTCATCTATGAATACAACCACAAATGAATCCAGATATGGCTGAAAGACCCGATTCATGTAGTCCATGAACACAGCCGGTGCATTTGTTAGACCAAATGGCATCCCACATATTCGTAGTGACCATAACGGGATCGGAAGGCTGTCTTGGGAATATCCTCTTCTCTAACTCGAATATGATGATAACCAGATCTTATATCGATTTTAGAGAACACTTTAGCTCAACGTTGATCCATCAGATCATCTATTCGGGGCAACGGGTACTTAGTTTTGATAATTACTTTGTTCAACTGCCAGTAATCAATGCACATGCGCATACTTCCATCCTTTTTCTTTACAAATAATACCGGCACACCCCACGGCGATACACTCGGTCTGATAAAATTTTTCTCCAACAAATCCTCCACCTGTTTCTTCAATTCCGACAACTCCGATGGTGCCATTCAAAAAGGAGCAATCGATATAGGACCGGTTCCAGGGATAAGGTCAATACTAAACTCTATTTCACGAGGAGGAGGTAGACCGAGCACTTCCTCGGGAAAGACCTCGGGATATTCACAAACTATGGGAATATTCTCGATCTTGGGTTCTATTTCTACTGAGACAGAAAATAGGCATAGGTATCCTTCGGGTGGTGACATGGAGGGCTTGATTTCAAGAAATAAGATGGACTTACGGTGACAATCTATGGTTACTTGGTACTTGGTTAGCCAATCCATTCCTAAAATTATATCTAATTGGGATAAAGGTTGTTGCAAGTCAAGCTGGTTGGAAGGCATGCTTCAAACTCTCTATGGACTTCAAAGTAATGCAAATATATGTTTTGATGATAACAAGCCAACTCAAGTTCAAGCTCACAAGTGCAAGCCAAGTCTCAAGATTGAAGACTCAAGCAAGCATAGAATAGAAACCTTCTCTTTAGATCAAATGTAAGGTAATGAAGTTTTTGTTTCTTTAAAGAGTTACAAAGCCAATAAGATTTTCATTTTAGAGAGGAGAAGAAAAACGTGTTTTTGCATGAAAAAGTGTTTTCTGCATTTAACCTTAGTAAAATTCTTGATGTTACAAAACTCTGTATATTTGTATGTGTGCAAAAGAGAGTAATCGATTATTTGCTAAAGTAATCGATTAACTTTGTTGCATCATAGAAAAATCAGAGAAGCTGTAATGGATTAATTGAATTTTGTTAATCAGTTACTTTCTTATGAAAGTAATCGATTACATAGGTCAAGTAATCGATTATATTTGTTGCATCATATATTTTTCAGAGGCTTTGTAATCGATTACAAGTTTTGTAGTAATCGGTTACATGATGTTGCATCATATGCAAAACAGAGGCTTAGTAATCAATTAACTCATTAGTGTAATCGATTATCATAGTTGCATCATACAATGAACAGGAGTGATGTAATCGATTATCTATTCTTAGCCTAATCGATTACATGTTTTTCAAATGTATTTAAGAATTTCTATTTTTGTAGAAGTAATCAATTATTTCTTCTATGTAATCGATTATTTCATGATTTGTTGAAAAACGTGTCAGAATCATTTTTATTATTTCCTAATTTGTTTTTATATAAAAGATTCTGATATATTTTATAAAATTCGAAAATGATTTTAATTTTGAATTATTTCCTTTTTGGTTTTAAGAATCAAATCTTTATTTTATTTCGAAAATTGTTTTGATTTTATTTTTATTTTAAAACTTATTACAAATCTTTTATTATTCTATTTTGATTTTGTTTTTCTTAATCAAAATCCTTTTTGATTCAAAATCGTTTTCCTTTTTAAAAGGTTCACTCCAACATTCAGAACGTAATTTTTACATTCATTCTTTTCGACCTGCACGTTTCTCTCTTCTTCTTCTTCTCTAAGAGTTCTGCTTTTCATTGTTCATATTTTGTAAAGAACAAATCCTTTTTGGCTGAGTGACTTCTAGAGAAACTTATTCTTCATTATCATAAGAGCATATTGTAGAATCTGTGCTGTGAGAACACAAGAAACTATTGTAATCACTTTCAGTGAAATCGTTCTAAACCTTAGTGGTTAGGGAGAGAATCCCTTAGTGGACGTTTGATACGTCGTAGGGCGAGGAACCCTGCTGTGTGATTGAGGCCCCTAGGGAACGGAGGTTCCTAGTAGTGTGCGGGGTGCTCTTGGTTGTAATAGGGTGCGGCTCTATTGCTTGGTTATAAGAACTCTCAGGCGGGTCGCTTGGGGACTGGACTAGGCCTTTCGACGGGAAGGCTGAACCAGTATAATATTCACCGGTGCAAGCTTTTCTATCCCTATCTCTTTTACTTTCCGCATATTTATTTTGTTTACGTTTCCGCGCTACTCGATTATATTTTTCTTATCGTTTTCGCGATCCATTACGAACGTTTAATCTCTCCAACTCAAATCAAATTTTTAATTTGGTACGAATTTTTCAATACATAATAAAACTCGATTCACCCCCCTCTCGAGATTTTGAGGCCAAAACCAACAATTGGCATCAGAGCTAGTCTCTTGTGTTAAGACTTAACCGTCTCAAGAGTATGGCTTCAAACTCTCTGTTTGGAGGTGAAGGGAGTTCTATTAACCGTCCTCCCATGTTTGATGGGGTAGGGTACGCGTATTGGAAAGCCCGTATGAAAATTTTTATTCAAGGAGTAGGATTAAAAGTTTGGGATGCTGTCGTTAATGGTTCCTATGTTCCTACCTATGTGGTTAATGGTAACACCGTCGAAAAGCCTATGGCTGAGTGGACGGAGGAGGAGGAACGTAGAGTCCAATACGACTTGAAAGCAAAAAATATTATAACATCTGCTTTGAGCTATGATGAGTTTTTCAGGATTTCAACATGCGAGACAGCACAACAAATGTGGGATACACTTGAAGTCACGCATGAAGGAACAACGGAAGTAAAGAGGTCAAGAATCAATACATTGACTGGTGAATATGAATTATTCAGAATGAAAGATGGAGAATCAATTCAAGAGATCCAAAAACGCTTCACAATGATCGTAAATCAATTGACAACATTGGGGAAGAAATTCACCAATGAGGATCTCATCAACAAAGTTCTAAGGTGTTTGGGAAGAGATTGGCAACCCAAGGTGACGGCAATCGCTGAATCAAGAAATCTCTCAACAATGACGCTGGCAACTCTGTTTGGAAAATTACAAGAACACGAAAGTGAACTGAAGAGGTTGGCTCAGCATGAAGAAGAGAACAAGAAGGTTAAAAGCTTGGCATTCAAGGCTGAAGCACCCGCACTAGATAGTGACTCGGACAAAGAATTGATAAATGATGAACACATGGGTCTATTGGTGAAGAAGTTTGGGAAATTTCTGAGGAAGAAAAATTTCAACAGAAGAGATAACAATAAAAGTGGAGGCTCAACCATCACATGTCATGAGTGTGGCAAGCCTGGTCACATTCGAGCAGATTGCTATCAATTGAAAAAGAAAGAGAATTCAGAAAAGGGCACCTCGAGTTCAAAGAAGGGAAAGCAAGCATACTTGGCGTGGCTGGACAATGATGGAAGTTCGGATGATGATTCAGACGAACAAGAGGAGACCGCTAACCTATGCTTGATGGCTCACGACAATGAGGTAAATTCTGAACTTAATTTTTCTTATGATGAATTACAAGAAGCATTTGAAGAGTTACATGAGGAATCGATGAGGTTATCCTTATTGGTTTCTCTAGAAAAGAAAAATTCAGCTTCCATTTTAGAAAAGAATAAAAAGCTTACTAAAGAAAATGATTTTTTGAAAAAGCAAAATAAGGAGCTGAATTTGACTTTAAAAAATTCTTCAAACACTTCGTGTAATGACATTAAACTTAAAGCTAGTTCTTCTTCTTGTAAATTCTGCAAGGACCTGGTTAAAGAAGTTGAAGATTTAAAAGAAACCCTTGCTAAATTTACAAAAGGTAGAAATACTTTAAATTTAATGTTAGGTAGGCAAAAATGTTTCTTTAATAGAGCGGGTTTAGGATATCAACCTGGTAGGCATCAAAAGAAACTAAGTACCATTTTTGTCCCTGCCAGTAATCATAAGAAACCTCTTATTATATGTCATATTTGTGGTAAAAAGGGCCATGGTGCACATGAATGCATACACCGAAAAGTGAAGTTCGTTAAACCGAACAATGAAGCTAGAAGATGGCATGACTTAAACTATGGCTATACTAACACTCAAGGACCCAAAAAGATATGGGTACCTAAAAAGAAACCTTGAATTTTTGCTTGTAGGTTACTCCGGAAGGAAGAAAGTCTTGGTGGTACTTGGACAGCGGATGCTCAAAACATATGACTGGAGATAAATCTAAATTTTCGCATCTCGTGCCTAAGGACCAAGGACATGTGACCTTCGGAGATAACAACCAAGGAAAGATCATCGGAATCGGTAAAATTGGTACACCTCCTAACCCTTGCATTGAAAATGTATTACATGTTGAGGGCCTAAAGCACAATTTGCTAAGCATTAGTCAAATGTGTGATAAGGGCAATAGGGTTATTTTTGATTCTGATAGATGTATTATCGAGGGAAAAATTGATAATCTTATTAAGCTAATTGCTCGCAGGATAAACAATGTTTATGTTATTGATTTTGATTCAATTCCCTCAAATGATGCGAAATGTTTATTATCTAAAGAGGATGAATCGTGGCTGTGGCATCGTAGAATAGGTCACATCCACATGGCTCATTTAAATAAAATTTCTTCTAAAAACTTAGTAGTTGGTTTGCCAAAGCAAAATTTTTCATTTTCCGAAAAATGTGATCCTTGTTCAAAATCAAAACTCACAAGGGCCAATTTTCCTTCTAAAAACCTTGTTTCAACTCAAAGGCCTTTGGAACTTTTACATATGGATCTTTTTGGACCGTGTCAAACTAAAAGCTTTGGTGGCAACTATTATTGTTTGGTTATTGTGGATGACTATTCTAGGTATACATGGACGCTTTTTATTACTCATAAAAATGACGCATTTCATGAATTTAAAAAGCTAGCCAAGATTATTCAAAACCAATTGCATTTGAGCATTGCATCCATTAAAACTGATCATGGTGGAGAATTTGAAAATCATAGTTTTGAAAAGTTTTGCGAAAAACATGGAATTAAGCATTATTTTTCCGCTCCAAGGACTCCAGAGCAAAATGGGGTTGTGGAGAGGAAAAATCGTTCCTTAAAAGAGCTTTCTAGAACAATGCTTAATGACATGAATTTGCCTGCATATTTTTGGGCCGATGCAGTGAGTACAGCTTGTTATGTTATGAACCGTGTTTTGATTAGGCCTATTTTAAAGAAAACCCCTTATGAGCTGTACAAGGGGAGAAAACCAAATATTTCCCATCTTCGTGTTTTTGGATGTAAATGTTTTGTGCATAATAATGGTAGAGAAAATCTAGGATCTTTTGAGGCTAGAGCTGATGAGGGTATATTCCTTGGTTATTCTGCTTCGAGCAAAGCTTATAGGATATACAATAAAACTCGTAATACTATTGAAGAATCTATTCATGTATCATTTGACGAATCCGATCCCAAAAGGTTGGGAAAGGTATCTGTTAATGAAATTTCAGGTATTCTTGGAGATTTATTCATTGATGAGGATGAGGAGCAAAATGATAAAACAAAGGAGCATTCCGAAAGCAACGGAAATCCAATTGAAAATGTTGAGGAGAAAAATCAAGAACATTCAATGGAACTCAATGCTGATTTGCCTAAGGAATGGAGGACATCGAGGCACCATCCTATAGATCAGATTATCGGGGATATCTCAAAAGGTGTAAGTACTCGCAACTCTATTAGCAATCTGTGTAACTTCTTTGCATTTGTTTCTCAAGTAGAGCCAAAGAATTATTCTGAGGCTATGCTTGATGAGCATTGGCTTTTGGCAATGCAAGAGGAATTAAATCAGTTCGAAAGAAATCAGGTGTGGGAACTTGTTCCTAGGCCTGAGTCTCATCCGATTATTGGAACTAAGTGGATATATAAAAATAAACTTGATGAGGCTGGTTTAATTGTTCGAAACAAATCTAGGCTAGTTGCACAAGGTTACAACCAGGAAGAGGGGATAGATTATGAGGATACATTTGGCCCTGTTGCTCGGTTGGAAGCCATAAGACTGCTATTAGCATTTGCATGTATTTTAGATTTTAAATTATATCAGATGGACGTAAAGAGTGCCTTTCTTAATGGTTTTATTAATGAAGAAGTTTATGTGTGTCAACCTCCTGGCTTTGAAAGTTATGAACACCCTGATTATGTTTATAAATAGAAAAAGGCTTTGTACGGTTTAAAACAAGCTCCTAGAGCGTGGTACGACCGTCTTAACAAGTTTTTACTGGTAAATAACTTTGAAAGAGGGAAGGTTGACAACACACTTTTTATCAAAAAGAAAGGAAAGGACATTCTTTTAGTTCAGATTTATGTAGATGATGTTATATTCGGTGCTACTAATGAAATCCTTTGCAAGGAATTTTCTAGTATGATGCAGGAAGAGTTCGAAATGTCTATGATGGGCGAGCTGAACTTTTTCCTGGGATTACAAATAAAGCAAGCGAAGGACGGAATCTTCATTAGTCAAACCAAATACTGCAAAGAAATACTGAAAATATTTGGCATGGATAAGGCCAAGGCAGTAGCAACACCGATAAGCACATCATGTTACTTGGACAAAGACGAAGGAGGTAAATCCGTAGAAATCACAAAGTATCAAGGTATTATCGGATCCCTTCTCTATTTGACGGCAAGTAGGCCGGATATCATGTTTAGTGTGTGTCTTTGTGCTCGGTTCCAGTCGAATCCAAAAGAAACGCACATGGTTGCTGCCAAGCGAATAATCAAATATCTCTCTGGCACAACTGATATGGGTTTGTGGTACCCTAAAGGTTCATCTTGTAATCTTGTTGGGTATTCTGATTCTGACTTTGCTGGTTGCAAAGTAGATAGAAAAAGCACTAGCGGCACTTGTCATCTTCTTGGCAATTCATTGGTATCATGGGCTAGTAAGAAACAGTCTAGTGTTGCCCTATCTACAGCTGAGGCTGAATATGTAGCCGCGGGTAGTTGTTGCGCCCAGATTTTATGGTTAAAACAGCAACTCCTAGACTTTGGTGTAAGTCTAGATCACATTCCTATTAAATGTGATAATACCAGTGCTATTTCTATTACCAAAAACCCAGTGCAACATTCTCGCACGAAGCATATAGAGATTCGACACCATTTTATTCGTGATCATATTCAGAAGGGTGATTGCATTATAGAGTATGTTGATACTTCGCGACAGTTGGCTGATATCTTTACGAAACCGCTTCCAAAAGAAAATTTCTTTTTTATTCGTAGAGAAATTGGTTTAACTTCTGCCTCTCACCTCTTTTGAATATGTGAATATGTTTATCTCTCATGTTATTATTGATGCATCTTCTTAGTGTTTCAGGGGGAGATTGCACATCTTTTTGATGATTACAAAAGGGGGAGAGAGATTCTGATATATTGGCTAATTTATTTGGCTAATACATTCAGGGGGAGATACTCTGGAAGGATGCTTGTTTCAAAAATGATAATTTTTTTAAGCATTCATACAGGGGGAGAAGATTTAATCCATTATATTTCCTGTATATATTGATTCTAAGGAAGGTTTTATTATTATATATCTATTTCTGCTTGTATAACACTTGTGATGCAGATAATAAAGAGCATATCAGAATGGTTGTTTGTCATCATCAAAAAGGGGGAGTGTTGGAAGTCAAGCTGGTTGGAAGGCATGCTTCAAACTCTCTATGGACTTCAAAGTAATGCAAATATATGTTTTGATGATAACAAGCCAACTCAAGTTCAAGCTCACAAGTGCAAGCCAAGTCTCAAGATTGAAGACTCAAGCAAGCATAGAATAGAAACCTTCTCTTTAGATCAAATGTAAGGTAATGAAGTTTTTGTTTCTTTAAAGAGTTACAAAGCCAATAAGTTTTTCATTTTAGAGAGGAGAAGAAAAACGTGTTTTTGCATGAAAAAGTGTTTTCTGCATTTAACCTTAGTAAAATTCTTGATGTTACAAAACTCTGTATATTTGTATGTGTGCAAAAGAGAGTAATCGATTATTTGCTAAAGTAATCGATTAACTTTGTTGCATCATAGAAAAATCAGAGAAGTTGTAATGGATTAATTGAATTTTGTTAATCAGTTACTTTCTTATGAAAGTAATCGATTACATAGGTCAAGTAATCGATTATATTTGTTGCATCATATATTTTTCAGAGGCTTTGTAATCGATTACAAGTTTTGTAGTAATCGGTTACATGATGTTGCATCATATGCAAAACAGAGGCTTAGTAATCGATTAACTCATTAGTGTATTCGATTATCATAGTTGCATCATACAATAAACAGGAGTGATGTAATCGATTATCTATTCTTAGCCTAATCGATTACATGTTTTTCAAATGTATTTAAGAATTTCTATTTTTGTAGAAGTAATCGATTATTTCTTCTATGTAATCGATTATTTCATGATTTGTTGAAAAACGTGTCAGAATCATTTTTATTATTTCCTGATTTGTTTTTATATAAAAGATTCTGATATATTTTATAAAATTCGAAAATGATTTTAATTTTGAATTATTTCCTTTTTGGTTTTAAGAATCAAATCTTTATTTTATTTCGAAAATTGTTTTGATTTTATTTTTATTTTAAAACTTATTACAAATCTTTTATTATTCTATTTTGATTTTGTTTTTCTTAATCAAAACATTTTTGATTCAAAATCGTTTTCCTTTTTAAAAGGTTCACTCCAACATTCAGAACGTAATTTTTACATTCATTCTTTTCGACCTGCACGTTTCTCTCTTCTTCTTCTTCTCTAAGAGTTCTGCTTTTCATTGTTCATATTTTGTAAAGAACAAATCCTTTTTGGCTGAGTGACTTCTAGAGAAACTTATTCTTCATTATCATAAGAGCATATTGTAGAATCTGTGTTGTGAGAACACAAGAAACTATTGTAATCACTTTCAGTGAAATCGTTCTAAACCTTAGTGGTTAGGGAGAGAATCCCTTAGTGGACGTTTGATACGTCGTAGGGCGAGGAACCCTGCTGTGTGATTGAGGCCCCTAGCGAACGGAGGTTCCTAGTAGTGTGCGGGGTGCTCTTGGTTGTAATAGGGTGCGGCTCTATTGCTTGGTTATAAGAACTCTCAGGCGGGTCGCTTGGGGACTGGACTAGGCCTTTCGACGGGAAGGTTGAACCAGTATAAAATTCACCGGTGCAAGCTTTTCTATCCCTATATCTTTTACGTTCCGCATATTTATTTTGTTTACGTTTCCGCGCTACTCGATTATATTTTTCTTATCGTTTTCGCTATCCATTACGAACGTTTAATCTCTCCAACTCAAATCAAATTTTTAATTTGGTACGAATTTTTCAATACATAATAAAACTCGATTCACCCCCCCCCCCTCTCGAGATTTTGAGGCCAAAACCAACAAAGGTAAACATATGAGGTCAACTACAGTGTTTTTATCTAATATGGTTACCTTACAATCTATAGAGGCCTTAGATGTGGTTACAGGTAAATTGGTTGGTGTTGACACTGTGAGATTATATGGTGTATCGGTGACTTTCTGCTCCTCATAGCATGGAATGGTCTGAAATATCTTCTCTAGTTCTTGGATCCAGATCTGCGCCTCCTCAGGGTTAGCCCTACCATAGAATTTCGGAGGATCACACTTCCTAAATCCGACTAGCCCTTTGAACTCAGATGGACCGTTGTCGCGCCTATTAGTCAGGTGCTCCAAAATAGCAGCGATATGGTATAGGGATTCGTCGGTATGGCGAGCGTGCCTTGATGTCATTGCTACTTTGTGCTATTATTCAAAGATAACAGTTATATTTAAAACAAAACAACATATATATATCACATCCTACTGACTTAGTCCTAATCTACCCATGACTCAATCTAGAGTTATCACAGCTTATAACATGTGTGGCCATATTCCATAGGCCGAGAGTTTGAACCATTGCTCTGATACCACTAAGTGTAACGACCCAACTTCCTAACCTTTAATTAATTATAAATAAAGTCGAGAAAATTTTTCGCCAAAATAAGTTTAGAACTTTATCATTTCAAAAGCGGAAGCAACTCGTACATAACATCATTACGAAATAAAACATAGAAATTTTACAACTTATCACACAATAGTTCAAACTATAAAGTAAACAAAATAGACTTCGAGCTACTTAATATACTAATCGTAACCCAGAGCATGGTTCTCAAAAATCCATCATTGGAAAGGGAATTCCGCATCCATTGCCAGCACTACTCTTCCCCTTGGAAGACAGGATCTCCATTACCTACAAGGGGCTAATCACGTTAAAACGAATGATAAGAATAGTGGCTAAAAACAACTGACACAAGTAATAACAATTTACAAATGCAAGTTCATATGTCAAACCCTTTTTTATTCAAGCAATTAATCTTATTGTTAATGGCATGATGCATGCTAATCTCAACAATATCCCGGGGCATCACAGCTTGGAGGAAAGTGGGTCATCATGAGCTTCCTCCGCTCGACCGTTCACGACAGACAACGTGTACGACAAACAGCGTAAAAGCATCTCAACAAGCTGGAGCAATCAATGCATGAATGCAACCATAATTCATTACCAATCCTCATTATCGATTCATTATCATTTCCATCAAGGACATAGTCCATCATTCCATCTTTCAATCCGTTAATCTCATCTTTAAATTTTCTTTTAGCTGGTGTTGATGCTTTCAGAAAAAGGCCATCAGCGACATAGCCACTTTGTGATGGGATTAATTATTTCCATTTAACAGTTTCAGGAAAAGTCCATCAGTGGCCTAGCCACTTTGTGATGGTTTTAGAAATAGTATTTAATTATTCCATTTATAGCCCATCGGGGCATAGCCTCCTATTGATGGTCATTGCAACGACCCCATTCGGGAATCCCATAGGAAAATATCTACCATGTGAATAAAAACTTTCACTGGGACATCTATAGGATAAATATCGACCAAATGGGTGTATGCACTTCCGTTGGGACTCCTGTAGGGAAATTATTAACCACTGAATAAAATTCCAGTAGGATACCTCTAGGATGGTTATCAACCAAACGGGATTAAGTTATGTCAAATTATAATATTAAACGAGTTAAATTCTGAAAATTAAAGTAAATCTGAGTTTTATGCAATTTTGTTCAAAATACTCGAGTAGTTCATGCATAAATACTTGAGTACTTGAAGAAATACTAGAGTCGTTCCTCAATCCCAGAATACTCGAGTCTTTCTCAAAATACTCGAGTCTTTTTGCTGCAACAGCACCAGTTTTTCTGAAATTTATGCACCAATTCAAATTCCTTGCTTGTTTACTCCAATTCTGTACAAAACAGAAGTTACTACACATAAAACAAACATGATACACATATCAAATAACATCAAATCAACAAATAACAGGATCAAATCACAGATTTCATAAAAACATAGATAAAGTCCATTTTAACATATGAATTTCATTTCTACTTGATTTTAAGTTCGTAAATCAATCTAGTGAGTTTCCTTAGGTCCAATTAAACTTGTTTGAACACAAAAACCATGAGTTTCTGGCCTCCAAGTCAGATTCCCATTTTAAGTTACATTGCCCATAAACCACAATTGGTGTAACACCCCAATTTGGACTTAGAATTTTCACTAAAAATTTGCGCCATTTTTTTTTTATAACATTATCAAAATCAATTCAGTTTAATTCTTTTACCAAAAGATTTTCTTAAATACAATTTGATTCAATTGGTTTACAAAAATGTTTTGGTACTTGCGTCATAAAATTCTATTTCCAAAAAGAGATGTTATCATCCAACACATTTCCAAAAACTCATTTTCTAAATGTCATATTTAGTCGATGGTTAACTTGCGGAAAAATAGTTTAATTACTTTATGAATATAATATATAACAAAAGAAACTTCTTTTATTTCATTTCAAATAATCATTTATTACAACAGGGGTTACATTCGGGATAGAGTAATCATGTCCTACCCATCTAGAGATGGAATACAAAAACAAAGACTATACTAACTTAGATTACTAATCTTCATTGCCATCCTTCATCACAAGTATCTGAGAGATTCCTCGGCTGCCGCTTCTACGTCCTCCTCATAATGATGCTCCATTCCACGATCATTCTCCAACTTAAGAAACCATCCCTTGAAATGCTATATGATCTGACATCTGTGAACATTGTCCCCAATGTCCACAGGGAAAGGAAAGAAGAGAGAGAGTCAACGATCCGGACGAATGGTCGTCGACGGCATGGACTTACTCTAAGGGATCACATTAAGACACAAATATATGCAATAACTATAACATTTCCTCATTCACAGCTCATAATTACCACTTTATTCTTATAACTTATTATACTTCCTCTTTCATCGTATTAATATCTTCTCTTAAAGTTCCATACTCATAGTCTTTCCACTAGGTCTTTCCATAATACAACCGTCAATGATTTAGGGAGGGAAGTCATTGAGGTAAGGGAACAGTCAGCACACACGATACATCTCCTCTTCATCATCCAACCACAACCTAAGTCGGAAAGCAGATGGGATGCACAGGAATCCTAACCATGCTGACATCGAAGCCAAAGGGTACGTACCAGCTGAAACCACGCAAGTTGGCCAGCAAAATAAAATCAATCATCAATTCATAAGTTCATCAAAAATAATCGACGGCTTCTAGTCCCATTCGGATTCCCTCTACACCATCCATGATTTGTTCAAGGGGGCGACAGCTCTATCCCTAGTTGTACGTGCAGTCCTCGCTACGATCAACGACCAGCAGCTGCCCTTGATCATTGTAACACCGTCCCGCCTAGGGAAGCGCTCTTAGGCTTCTTGACGTTTCACCGTCATTGCCCTCCCCTATCACAATCACCACTTGGAGGGATGCACGACCTCCAAGTACACGGTATCTTTCCTCTCCACTACTTCACTCTCAACGTAGTTAGAAAGGATTGGGTCCTAAAGTCTTTTAAATCTTTTTAAAGTCTTTTAGAAATCTTTTCTTAATCCTAAGTTTGGTCGACCCATTCTAAGCCGCACTTCTAACGGGTCTCGACCTCTAAGGGACCATAGCAAACACCTCCCTAAAGTACAGTGGATTCGACAAGACATGAACCACGGCAAAGTCATTCACGTGGCCAATCGCTTAAGGGGATATAATAAAGTCATTGTGCCATTCGCACCATCACTGTACACTAACAACGATCTTCAAATTTCACAAGATTCAAATAATCATTTTTCATAATTTATTTTCACAATCATACTTCCAGATATTTCAAGTCCTTTTCATAGGAACAACAATTCAATATACATCGAGTACACTTCCATAGGATAAATCCTTTTCCCAAAATAATCCCAACATATTTGTTATCTCATCACTTATCATTTTATCATCTCCAAAATCATTACATCAATATCCAATATACAACTTCAGAATATACAACATGGTATAACAATTATTAACAGACATAATATTGAGGAATCGTATTTTTCGTAAGGACGGCGGAACACACACACATTTGCCGTCTTACTACTCAACCTATAGATTCCTAGTTCCGACCTTTAAGATGATACGGAACGTCCTAATGCTACCTCAGTGCCATTATGTCTTAGGAAGGTTGCTCTCTTACCTGAGATCCATGCTTACTCTGTTTTCAACCTTTGCGTTCACAGCTCCAGCAGCTCGTTCACTTTTAATTCCTTTTATTTCTTAAATGATGAACGACATACAATCAATATCACGCAAGTATCGTATACTATCTATTCGCTAATGTAAGGACTAAACCCAAAGTACCCAAGTACCTTAAAACAGAAATTCTTTTTTTTTAAAACAGAAGTCCTTTTTAAGGCATCAGGTAATTTAAAATAATTCCTTTTTGGAAAACACACTTCTAACAAATACCACTTTCTTAAATAACCTTTGAAATCAAAAGACTTTGTATTAGGATATACAACACTTGAAAAGTAAATCATTCCTTTTCCGAAACTCAAGGCCTCTTAAACAGTACTAAAGAAAATCTTTAAAACCAATCATTAAATCAAAATCACTTTTCAAAAATATACAACCATTTACACAACCTAAGATCTATAAATTAAATACAAAATTTAGAACTTACTCAATTAAATCTAAAGAGACTACTTATACTTTCATTAACTCATAATTCAATTCCAAAGGCTTATATAACAACTACCATTATAAGCCACTTAAACAAATAACTTAAACTTGATATAATCTTTTAATCATTTGGGCAGCCAGAAACACATTTTTTAAAAATCAATACAAACACTTAACACATCAACAATCATTCTAAAATATGAACTCATTCACTTATCAAGTCAAAACAAGTTCTAAAGTTGATGCAACTCAAATTAAGATTCTGGACAGTAGCACAAAATAAAGTTGCATCTCTTCACAGTTACCCAAAATTCATTCTTTTCAATTTCCTACTAAAAGATTCACATCAAGGTTCTAAAAATGAAATTAAGCTTAAGAAAGTAATATTTTCCACACTTATTCATTTATGGGCAGCACTTAAGTTATTTCAATTCACCTAAAATCTTCTAGACATAATACTAATGTCAATATAAAACAAATCGGGACAGCCACTCAAACAATTTGCACTTACTCACAATTTTCATCAAATTAAAGTTCTAACCTCTATTTTCAAAGAACTAGGAATTATAACTCAAAAATACTTATAACTTACAAAAATAGTTACATATAGATTATTTAGAGAAGTATCGTATCAATTAGGCAACAGTATTCACAGCATGCACTTATTTATCTAATGAAATACTATAACTTGCCTAAAACTCTTAATATTATATTTTTATATCAAAACACAATCCACTTCTTATTTACTAATTTCAAACAATATGATAACCATACTCAAACATACACACATACATTAAAATCATTTTTATAATTACTTAAATCAATTTATTAAATTTGGACAGTATACAATACAAACTCAAAATCACTTTTACAAGACATTCCACATACAAGCACCAGTAAGACAACAATTTAGTAAACAACTAGAACATTAAGGCATACATTTACAAAGTCACTTTTATATTTCCTTTTTAACTCTATATATAAAAAGTCTTAGCATAAAGTTCACATATTGATTTAATCTAAAACAATTTCTATCATTGATGCAACTAATTTAGAATTTTGGACAGCATACATATTCTAACTTAAAAATTCATTTTCTTTTAAACAGAAAATCGAAAACACATGTCGTTTCTTCCTAAATTCTTATTACAACTTCTACTATAATAAAATGACTAAATTAAAACAAAATAAAATAGTTGCATCTGCTGTACAGCCACAGAAAAGTTGCATCAATTCAATTAAGGTTCAAGCAAACAATCCAAAACAATTCAGATACAATTCTTACTTATGCTACAACTTTAAAAATACTAATATTTCAAATAAAATATCACTTTTTCATGCATCCTAAATTTCTGGACAGCAACTAAATATTTTTATAAAATCAAAGCAATTAATCAGAACACTTATTTCTATTGATTTCTATATCATATTTGCACATACAAACAAAGTATCACTAACATTCTCAAAAATAGTCATTTGGGATCTTAAATAAATAAATTTTTCAGATTTAAAAATAAATTCCCAGAATAAAAATGAAACTTTCAAAATTAATCTTTTCCATATAAACATATAATATATTCTATAAACACACTAAAACAATCATCAAATCAATTAGAAAAATTCAATAAATTTAATTTCTTTTTCTAAGAACTTCGACCAGCATAAATAAAAATTAGAAAAATATTTTCAATTCCTAAAGCATCCCTATAATATAATTACATCATTACGTACACTATAAACAAAACAATACAAGAGATCTATTCCTTAACAAAATATAAAATAGACTTCTTTTAAGAGAATGATTCATTTTTTTCCAGCAAATAATATTACAAATATATCAACCACATACTCATAAAATAAATCAAAAACACCTGTTCTTATAGGTTTATAACAACTATCATATTTCCTATTCCTTTTAAACAATCCAATATAATTTAACTACCAATCATACAACAAATAAATTACAAAAATTATTTAAAATATCATCATAGACCTTACGGTCCAAAATTATTTTTTTTCCAGAAAATTTATTTTTTTATTTATTCAATTACTCATTGTTCTTAAACTTAAATCCAGACAGCAGAAAATCCAATAAAATCAGACAGTAACAACTACATAAAAATAAATTTCATGACATATGATTCCATATACTTTATTTGCATCAAAATTTTCCAGAATATTATTTTATTTCTAAAAATCATTTTTAATTCCTTTCATCAGTTTCATTTCTTTCTTTAAGAAATTACTTATTCTTTTGAAGATTAACCAAAACTCAAGCACACATGAAATACAACATATAATATCATCTAATCATATATATACATACATATATGTCACACGCCCAAAATAAAGAAAATAAAATAAAAAATCCTTTTTAATTCCTTTTTAAATTTTCTATTCCCTTTATAAATCAACAATACAAATACACATACCAAAACACACAAATAAATCTTCAATCTTTTTACTATACATACCACGGTTCATACATATATATAGATACCAGAGATTAAAATTTTTCTATTTATCATTTACTCATTGATTATTATTTCTTAATACAAAGACATAAAACAATGAAAAGAAGAATACCAAATTATTTAATCTTACAAACTTTTTTCCAAAATTCATATGTTCTAAGAAACAAAATAAACCCAGAAAAATAAATTAATCAATCTCATCAGAATATTTAGTCATCTTAAGAATTTTAAGAAAAGGGGAGATGAATCCCTTTAAACACTCTTTTTTGTCCCTTTTCCCATTCTTAATTCATATGACTTCAAAAATAATTTCACATACTCAAAAGTAACTTTAAAATGAAAATAAAAGTTCAGAACATAACTATAGAAAATTTCAGAAGATTGAATCAAAACTAAAATCAGAATAACTTAAAAATAGCTTAAATACAAAAGTGATTTTAGGAATACCTCTACTCCTTAAGCTTTTTAGAAAACTTCAAGCAACCAAGCAATTCCTTCCTCCCTCTAGCTTACTCGTCCCACTCTCTCTATTTTTCTCCTTGGAATGTATTTTTTTTTCTTTGTGAAACTATCAGAATTTTGTGTGTGAAAGAGGTGAAACTAAGGCTCTCTATTTATAGGTGTTTGGAGGTGCATTCCCCTTCATATTTCTGACCTAAATTTCGTGGCCCCTCCTCCAAGTTCCATTCAAAAATTTTCAAATACTACTTGGAACATGAACTAGCATTAAATGTGATTTTGTTGATTCCTAAAGCATTTTAATTCATGGATTATTCTCACAAACTTCAGAACTATTCTTCCCCTCTTTCCACACTAATTTTGGACAGTGCATAATATTAGAAATAGGAGAGAAAAATTCTCATTGGTTCATTGTGGAGGTGCCTACATAATTATCCACTCATATAACTATTAAAATTTGATTTTCTACCTACTGTACAAAATTTTTCGTAAACATTAAAATAAAAATTTTATTTTTACATATTAAGATTCTACATTTTCATACGATCATTTTCATATAAAGTTTGTAATTTTTGGACCTACGGTTTGAAAGTTATGAATTTTTGAAGTTCTAAGATCATTTCTTCAAAAATACACTTTCTAGGCTTTCCAACAATTTAAAAATAACAAAAATACGAAAATACACTTAATTTGAAAAATAATACATTATACCACTTCAGAAATGTATTTTGATTTAAAATAAAATAAACTTTTAGTCAAAAGATTATTAAATGCATTAAAACCATACATTGGTTCTCAAAACTCAAAAATTCGTTTCTATTGCAGCAGTGATAAAATTTTGAAAACTCAAAAATAAAAAATCAAAACCTTGCATTTTCATAATCTAGATTTCGATACGATCGTTTTGACATATCATTTGTAATTTTTCGACGTACGATTGAAAAGATATGAATTTTTAAAGATAGGATACTCTAATCCTTCAAAATCAAAAATCATTTAAATCAAATACTTTACCTTAAAATATTTTCATTTAAATAAACTAGGGAAAACATTGGTATATAATATATATATACCTATATATATATATCACGTGTATATACATATATACCCATATTTTTAATTAAATCCAGACATCAAAATCAAGCATAATTTCCTAATTTCAATTATAAAATCACAAATAATTTGGGATAAAATTGTGGGTCTCACAATCCTCCCCAACTTAGAGATTTCTCGTCCCCGAGAAATACGCACAAAGACAAGCAAAGAAACAAACAAGGTTACCACTTGGAGTTTTACTTTCTTCAAGAGCATCTCTTTCCTTTAATATCTTTGTTGATCAACACTCTTTTTACAAGTCAGCCTTTGACGTAACGCCGTGCGGGAGTCGAATTGAGTCAAGTTCAAAGGTAGGTAACAAACAATAATTGTCACGATAGTAGTTTGGTCAAACCAGAAATGTTAAAGGTAAGTGGATACGAATTGCTCATTAGTATTTAGAGAATAGACTTGGTATGAAGAGTTTGTTATTTTAGAATTTGGTGTCAATCCAGAAGTACTTTCTTGTATGCATATCAAAACCATAATCACCAGCTGAATTACTACTTATGCCATACAGGTACTTGTCACTACACTTTTCTAACATAGACTCTACTTAACCTTTTTGCTCCCCAACTTTGATCAATCTTATACCATCTATTACACACCCTTTCATCAAAGCCCACCATAAGACTATGATTACTCCCCAACTACCCGACTTTTCGCTTACTTCCTTGCCTTCTAAGTACCATTTAAGGACCGACTCTAAACCATCATTCCCAAAATTCCTAACTTTTCACACTACCGTACCATCACCTTGTCCCTTCAGCCACTTAAAATTCATGTGTTATGCATACAAGTGTTACTTCCTTCATAACTTTATATGGTAGGGTTATGTTTTAATCACGAAAATTCGAGAAAAGAACTTAGGATTTTACTGAAATTTGGCATTTGGTCGAATAGTTTGATGGAAGGTGATCATTAGATTGGGTATTTTTCTGACAAAAGGAAGTTCTTTTTAATTTGAGAGGGTCAAATTATCGCAAAAATACGAAGATCAAGTTCAATAATCATACGAAGGGTGATTGGGTTCTTTTCAAAAATCGAAACGATGTAAGGTAATGTCTTGACTTGAACTCCATTCTCCTCTGGCAGTCCTTAAAATACCACACTTTTTCCAAGAATTGGTTTCCGCATTCTCACAAGGAGTTCTATTTAGCATACTTAAGCACAAACATTCATTGATCTCACGAAAATTTCAACATTATTATATAACAGGAAAAGCAGAAGAAGGAATAATCCTTCAACATAACCAGTCAAGAAACAAATTATCACGAATCCACACAAAAGAAGCAAACACAACTAATGAATACTCCACTTCGTTCAAACAACTCAAACCTAAGAACGACTAGAAGCATTAACATCCTCATTCCCAATCATAGCGAATACTCTTCCGTTTCCCTTTGGTTTATCAGAACCCTTTTTCACGCTTTGGTTCCCAGCAGTTCCTCGCAGTGTGTCCTAGTTTGCTACAGTTGAAGCAGTTCGGATTCTCATAAGGGCGATTTGGTCTATAAAGGTCTTTGTTGCAGTGACCACACATCTGGATTACACCTCTCTGACCTTCTTCACCATTCCCATTACCTCTAGCACCACCATTACTGATGTTATTACCATTCCACGTTCTTTGATTCCCATCATTTTTGTTGTTGTTTTTTTTTTCACCTTGATGTTGATTGTTTCCAAAAACCACCGGGGATCCATGGACTTCCAACTTGATTCTTTTCCATTCCTACGATTTTGCTGATGAGAACCACGATACCTCTGATTCCTCCTACCAGACACCTTGTTGTGTCGAGACTTCCTAGCGAAGCCATGCTTAGCAGAGTAATTGACCGGTTTCGCCTTTGCATTTCTTGTCGAAGATTCCCCTACCAACCAGTCGCTTGGTATTCTTGCCTGTCCAAACTTGGGAAACTCCAAATGTGGAAAAGCTATCTGTAGTCCTAACCTCAGACCTCTTTGGAATTCAGGGTTTGCGTCATTGCTGCTACTGCCTTGACTAGTCAGACTTGCAGAACATCCTTGCATCTCCATTTCCGCGCCAATCCTAACTCTTAGTTTACTCTAGGACTAAAACTACCGCAACCCAGACACAAACAAACATAACCAGAGTCACACAAGGAAAGCATATAAGGCTATGCTTAAGGCCACTAAGGACAACTATCGCTCTGATACCACTAAATGTAACACCCCAATTTGGACTTAGAATTTTCACTAAAAATTTGCGCCATTTTTTTTTTTATATAACATTATCAAAATCAATTCAGTTTAATTCTTTTACCAAAAGATTTTCTTAAATACAATTTGATTCAATTGGTTTACAAAAATGTTTTGGTACTTGCGTCATAAAATTCTATTTCCAAAAAGAGATGTTATCATCCAACACATTTCCAAAAACTCATTTTCTAAACGTCATATTTAGTCGATGGTTAACTTGCGGAAAAATAGTTTAATTACTTTATGAATATAATATATAACAAAAGAAACTTCTTTTATTTCATTTCAAATAATCATTTATTACAACAGGGGTTACATTCGGGATAGAGTGATCATGTCCTACCCATCTAGAGATGGAATACAAAAACAAAGACTATACTAACTTAGATTACTAATCTTCATTGCCATCCTTCATCACAAGTATCTGAGAGATTCCTCGGCTGCCGCTTCTACGTCCTCCTCATAATGATGCTCCATTCCACGATCATTCTCCAACTTAAGAAACCATCCCTTGAAATGCTATATGATCTGACATCTGTGAACATTGTCCCCAATGTCCACAGGGAAAGGAAAGAAGAGAGAGAGTCAACGATCCGGACGAATGGTCGTCGACGGCATGGACTTACTCTAAGGGATCACATTAAGACACAAATATATGCAATAACTATAACATTTCCTCATTCACAGCTCATAATTACCACTTAATTCTTATAACTTATTATACTTCCTCTTTCATCGTATTAATATCTTCTCTTAAAGTTCCATACTCATAGTCTTTCCACTAGGTCTTTCCATAATACAACCGTCAATGATTTAGGGAGGGAAGTCATTGAGGTAAGGGAACAGTCAGCACACACGATACATCTCCTCTTCATCATCCAACCACAACCTAAGTCGGAAAGCAGATGGGATGCACAGGAATCCTAACCATGCTGACATCGAAGCCAAAGGGTACGTACCAGCTGAAACCACGCAAGTTGGCCAGCAAAATAAAATCAATCATCAATTCATAAGTTCATCAAAAATAATCGACGGCTTCTAGTCCCATTCGGATTCCCTCTACACCATCCATGATTTGTTCAAGGGGGCGACAGCTCTATCCCTAGTTGTACGTGCAGTCCTCGCTACGATCAACGACCAGCAGGTGCCCTTGATCATTGTAACACCGTCCCGCCTAGGGAAGCGCTCTTAGGCTTCTTGACGTTTCACCGTCATTGCCCTCCCCTATCACAATCACCACTTGGAGGGATGCACGACCTCCAAGTACACGGTATCTTTCCTCTCCACTACTTCACTCTCAACGTAGTTAGAAAGGATTGGGTCCTAAAGTCTTTTAAATCTTTTTAAAGTCTTTTAGAAATCTTTTCTTAATCCTAAGTTTGGTCGACCCATTCTAAGCCGCACTTCTAACGGGTCTCGACCTCTAAGGGACCATAGCAAACACCTCCCTAAAGTACAGTGGATTCCACAAGACATGAACCACGGCAAAGTCATTCACGTGGCCAATCGCTTAAGGGGATATAATAAAGTCATTGTGCCATTCGCACCATCACTGTACACTAACAACGATCTTCAAATTTCACAAGATTCAAATAATCATTTTTCATAATTTATTTTCACAATCATACTTCCAGATATTTCAAGTCCTTTTCATAGGAACAACAATTCAATATACATCGAGTACACTTCCATAGGATAAATCCTTTTCCCAAAATAATCCCAACATATTTGTTATCTCATCACTTATCATTTTATCATCTCCAAAATCATTACATCAATATCCAATATACAACTTCAGAATATACAACATGGTATAACAATTATTAACAGACATAATATTGAGGAATCGTATTTTTCGTAAGGACGGCGGAACACACACACATTTGCCGTCTTACTACTCAACCTATAGATTCCTAGTTCCGACCTTTAAGATGATACGGAACGTCCTAATGCTACCTCAGTGCCATTATGTCTTAGGAAGGTTGCTCTCTTACCTGAGATTCATGCTTACTCTGTTTTCAACCTTTGCGTTCACAGCTCCAGCAGCTCGTTCACTTTTAATTCCTTTTATTTCTTAAATGATGAACGACATACAATCAATATCACGCAAGTATCGTATACTATCTATTCGCTAATGTAAGGACTAAACCCAAAGTACCCAAGTACCTTAAAACAGAAATTCTTTTTTTTTAAAACAGAAGTCCTTTTTAAGGCATCAGGTAATTTAAAATAATTCCTTTTTGGAAAACACACTTCTAACAAATACCACTTTCTTAAATAACCTTTGAAATCAAAAGACTTTGTATTAGGATATACAACACTTGAAAAGTAAATCATTCCTTTTCCGAAACTCAAGGCCTCTTAAACAGTACTAAAGAAAATCTTTAAAACCAATCATTAAATCAAAATCACTTTTCAAAAATATACAACCATTTACACATCCTAAGATCTATAAATTAAATACAAAATTTAGAACTTACTCAATTAAATCTAAAGAGACTACTTATACTTTCATTAACTCATAATTCAATTCCAAAGGCTTATATAACAACTACCATTATAAGCCACTTAAACAAATAACTTAAACTTGATATAATCTTTTAATCATTTGGACAGCCAGAAACACATTTTTTAAAAATCAATACAAACACTTAACACATCAACAATCATTCTAAAATATGAACTCATTCACTTATCAAGTCAAAACAAGTTCTAAAGTTGATGCAACTCAAATTAAGATTCTGGACAGTAGCACAAAATAAAGTTGCATCTCTTCACAGTTACCCAAAATTCATTCTTTTCAATTTCCTACTAAAAGATTCACATCAAGGTTCTAAAAATGAAATTAAGCTTAAGAAAGTAATATTTTCCACACTTATTCATTTATGGGCAGCACTTAAGTTATTTCAATTCACCTAAAATCTTCTAGACATAATACTAATGTCAATATAAAACAAATCGGGACAGCCACTCAAACAATTTGCACTTACTCACAATTTTCATCAAATTAAAGTTCTAACCTCTATTTTCAAAGAACTAGGAATTATAACTCAAAAATACTTATAACTTACAAAAATAGTTACATATAGATTATTTAGAGAAGTATCGTATCAATTAGGCAACAGTATTCACAGCATGCACTTATTTATCTAATGAAATACTATAACTTGCCTAAAACTCTTAATATTATATTTTTATATCAAAACACAATCCACTTCTTATTTACTAATTTCAAACAATATGATAACCATACTCAAACATACACACATACATTAAAATCATTTTTATAATTACTTAAATCAATTTATTAAATTTGGACAGTATACAATACAAACTCAAAATCACTTTTACAAGACATTCCACATACAAGCACCAGTAAGACAACAATTTAGTAAACAACTAGAACATTAAGGCATACATTTACAAAGTCACTTTTATATTTCCTTTTTAACTCTATATATAAAAAGTCTTAGCATAAAGTTCACATATTGATTTAATCTAAAACAATTTCTATCATTGATGCAACTAATTTAGAATTTTGGACAGCATACATATTCTAACTTAAAAATTCATTTTCTTTTAAACAGAAAATCGAAAACACATGTCGTTTCTTCCTAAATTCTTATTACAACTTCTACTATAATAAAATGACTAAATTAAAACAAAATAAAATAGTTGCATCTGCTGTACAGCCACAGAAAAGTTGCATCAATTCAATTAAGGTTCAAGCAAACAATCCAAAACAATTCAGATACAATTCTTACTTATGCTACAACTTTAAAAATACTAATATTTCAAATAAAATATCACTTTTTCATGCATCCTAAATTTCTGGACAGCAACTAAATATTTTTATAAAATCAAAGCAATTAATCAGAACACTTATTTCTATTGATTTCTATATCATATTTGCACATACAAACAAAGTATCACTAACATTCTCAAAAATAGTCATTTGGGATCTTAAATAAATAAATTTTTCAGATTTAAAAATAAATTCCCAGAATAAAAATGAAACTTTCAAAATTAATCTTTTCCATATAAACATATAATATATTCTATAAACACACTAAAACAATCATCAAATCAATTAGAAAAATTCAATAAATTTAATTTCTTTTTCTAAGAACTTCGACCAGCATAAATAAAAATTAGAAAAATATTTTCAATTCCTAAAGCATCCCTATAATATAATTACATCATTACGTACACTATAAACAAAACAATACAAGAGATCTATTCCTTAACAAAATATAAAATAGACTTCTTTTAAGAGAATGATTCATTTTTTTCCAGCAAATAATATTACAAATATATCAACCACATACTCATAAAATAAATCAAAAACACCTGTTCTTATAGGTTTATAACAACTATCATATTTCCTATTCCTTTTAAACAATCCAATATAATTTAACTACCAATCATACAACAAATAAATTACAAAAATTATTTAAAATATCATCATAGACCTTACGGTCCAAAATTATTTTTTTTCCAGAAAATTTATTTTTTTATTTATTCAATTACTCATTGTTCTTAAACTTAAATCCAGACAGCAGAAAATCCAATAAAATCAGACAGTAACAACTACATAAAAATAAATTTCATGACATATGATTCCATATACTTTATTTGCATCAAAATTTTCCAGAATATTATTTTATTTCTAAAAATCATTTTTAATTCCTTTCATCAGTTTCATTTCTTTCTTTAAGAAATTACTTATTCTTTTGAAGATTAACCAAAACTCAAGCACACATGAAATACAACATATAATATCATCTAATCATATATATACATACATATATGTCACACGCCCAAAATAAAGAAAATAAAATAAAAAATCCTTTTTAATTCCTTTTTAAATTTTCTATTCCCTTTATAAATCAACAATACAAATACACATACCAAAACACACAAATAAATCTTCAATCTTTTTACTATACATACCACGGTTCATACATATATATAGATACCAGAGATTAAAATTTTTCTATTTATCATTTACTCATTGATTATTATTTCTTAATACAAAGACATAAAACAATGAAAAGAAGAATACCAAATTATTTAATCTTACAAACTTTTTTCCAAAATTCATATGTTCTAAGAAACAAAATAAACCCAGAAAAATAAATTAATCAATCTCATCAGAATATTTAGTCATCTTAAGAATTTTAAGAAAAGGGGAGATGAATCCCTTTAAACACTCTTTTTTGTCCCTTTTCCCATTCTTAATTCATATGACTTCAAAAATAATTTCACATACTCAAAAGTAACTTTAAAATGAAAATAAAAGTTCAGAACATAACTATAGAAAATTTCAGAAGATTGAATCAAAACTAAAATCAGAATAACTTAAAAATAGCTTAAATACAAAAGTGATTTTAGGAATACCTCTACTCCTTAAGCTTTTTAGAAAACTTCAAGCAACCAAGCAATTCCTTCCTCCCTCTAGCTTACTCGTCCCACTCTCTCTATTTTTCTCCTTGGAATGTATTTTTTTTTCTTTGTGAAACTATCATAATTTTGTGTGTGAAAGAGGTGAAACTAAGGCTCTCTATTTATAGGTGTTTGGAGGTGCATTCCCCTTCATATTTCTGACCTAAATTTCGTGGCCCCTCCTCCAAGTTCCATTCAAAAATTTTCAAATACTACTTGGAACATGAACTAGCATTAAATGTGATTTTGTTGATTCCTAAAGCATTTTAATTCATGGATTATTCTCACAAACTTCAGAACTATTCTTCCCCTCTTTCCACACTAATTTTGGACAGTGCATAATATTAGAAATAGGAGAGAAAAATTCTCATTGGTTCATTGTGGAGGTGCCTACATAATTATCCACTCATATAACTATTAAAATTTGATTTTCTACCTACTGTACAAAATTTTTCGTAAACATTAAAATAAAAATTTTATTTTTACATATTAAGATTCTACATTTTCATACGATCATTTTCATATAAAGTTTGTAATTTTTGGACCTACGGTTTGAAAGTTATGAATTTTTGAAGTTCTAAGATCATTTCTTCAAAAATACACTTTCTAGGCTTTCCAACAATTTAAAAATAACAAAAATAAGAAAATACACTTAATTTGAAAAATAATACATTATACCACTTCAGAAATGTATTTTGATTTAAAATAAAATAAACTTTTAGTCAAAAGATTATTAAATGCATTAAAACCATACATTGGTTCTCAAAACTCAAAAATTCGTTTCTATTGCAGCAGTGATAAAATTTTGAAAACTCAAAAATAAAAAATCAAAACCTTGCATTTTCATAATCTAGATTTCGATACGATCGTTTTGACATATCATTTGTAATTTTTCGACGTACGATTGAAAAGATATGAATTTTTAAAGATAGGATACTCTAATCCTTCAAAATCAAAAATCATTTAAATCAAATACTTTACCTTAAAATATTTTCATTTAAATAAACTAGGGAAAACATTGGTATATAATATATATATATACCTATATATATATATATATATATATATATATCACGTGTATATACATATATACCCATATTTTTAATTAAATCCAGACATCAAAATCAAGCATAATTTCCTAATTTCAATTATAAAATCACAAATAATTTGGGATAAAATTGTGGGTCTCACAATTGGTTCCTATGAATTTAGCTTATTGATTACCATTCTAGCGATTAGGTAACTTCTCTCATACCTTAGTGAAGCTAGAGAAACGATTGGTTGAAGAGGAAAGGGACTGGATCAAAGTTTGTGATTCTGCACCGGTGCAAAACAGTTTGCACTAGCTGACTTCGGCAATCAATTACACCACGAATAAGCAATGAAAAGAATGAAATAAGTTAGCTTAAGCAACTAGGGAATTCTAACTTTAATAAGAAACGGATTTGGACTCAAAAGGGTTCCTGTGTTTACCAAACCAATTCAAGGAAGAGAGGTTGATGGTGCTGTTTCAAGCTCTGTTTTTCAGCTTAGAATATGCAACTTTGGAGGCTTGTAACTTGATCTACAGGAAGTCAATTTGAGTGGTTCTTGGTTCTAATTCAAGAATTGAATTAGAACTCGAATTGTGTTTTGGTTGCACTGGATTTGGTTGAGTGAGGAAGGAGAATCAAAGGCTCAAAGAGAGCACCAGAAAACTGAGAATTTTGGACAGAAATTTGGGTTGGAGTGGATTGAATGAGTTCCTAGCCTCCCCCAATCACTTATTTATAACTTAGGATTACCCTCCTATGAAGTAAAGTCCAGCTCTGGGCTTAGAACTAGATGAAACGAGCTGTTGGTTCCAATTTGGTTTGAAATCGACTTTTATTTTTTTGTAGAGCTGCACGAACTACTCGAGTATTACCAGAAATACTCGAGTATTTCAACTAAAATTTGAAATTTTTCTAACAGCTAGTTACGATACTCGAGTCTTTCCCCAAAAGACTCAAGTCTTTTGACTAAAAATCAAAAAAATTAATATTTTATTCAATAAAAATATTTTATTTATTTATTTATTTAAAATACTGGACCTTACAAAAAAGGTCCCGTTAGGTGTAGAATGTGGGCTTAGTTTATTACTATGCCTCTTTAGAGATTATTTCCTAAGTTCTGTGTAATGCTACCCTTCTTGTTGTTTTTATTACAGGTACAGAGGCGGAGCATACATTGTCCCCGGCTGAGAGTACACTCCCCTTCGAGGAGTGTAAATAGTGTAGTTGTAGTTAGGACATGATGCATGTCCTGGGCCCTTTTGATTATGACTCTTTTATAAATATTTTGTATAAGATGTAAATATTCGTTTTGGGTGGGCCCAGGACTACTTTTGGGAAGTTTAAACTATTCCGCAACTGGTTAAATATGCTGCTAACTCTGATGCGATATAATTGTTATGTTGGGTGCATATGGTGCACAATGTAATACATGCCCTGCTGGCTCCTGGATTATACAAATGACTGATTTGACAGGTTTAAAGGAAAGCTAATTTTTGGGAAAAGTTAAATAAACAAAGGAAACTCCGCTGAATTTTCCAGATATTTTCATAATAAATTTATGTTTTAAAAAGAAATTTTCAAGTTGGCATTTCATTTAGGGTCTAATTAGGATTTAAAAAGTACGGTGTCACAAAGGGGATGATGGTCGGCTTAGTGGGCTTGGTTCAACTAATCAATTTTGATATATTACAAAAACAAATAATAATGATTTTCGGGATAAAAGGTTTTTTTATGGGACCTTACTTAAAGTGTAATGATTCTCACGGTAGAAGGAAGTAGAAGGATTTTATTTCAACGATATTATACTCCAACAACAAGAGGTTTGACTTGCCTAGCACAAATACAAATTGCTCCAATTCTTCGACATTGTACCGTCGAAATACAATTCCAAGAAGTTCATTTATATTTTTAACCCACTAAATATTTATTTTTAAACTTATCAGTCTGAAGTGTACAAATTTGCACTTTCAACAATAATGAATCATAACATAATTTTGATAAGTTTGTTTCGAAAGTAAGGAGGGAAGAAAATTTCATTTCTTCTCGTACAAGCAAAAATTCAAATTCAAAAATCAAATTTCAAATGCATGATTAATTGGTTGGAAACATAAGGAAAGCAATTTATCACTCAACTCCCATTCACCTCCACTAACAAATTAAAGAGGGAGGGCAGCAATCCCTAACCCTTCCATTTCACCATGAACCCCAATTTTTAGCCATTCACCCCAAAACTATACTCTTTTATAAATACCTACTTTAAATACATCACTTATCTCTTTTTACACACTTGAACCAACTTAATAAAAAGAAGAGAAAAATTTTCTAGAGAGAGAGAAAGAGAAAACCGTGGAGAAGAAGAGGGAGAGGACATTGTAACTTCAACTTTTTTTCAAGACAAAGAGGTATTCTATAAAACCCTTTTCTTTTCTTTAACCTTTCCTTTACATGCATGTTTTTTTTAAGACTCATTCATCTCATCTTCTTCTAATTCTTGAGAGAAAATATTTATTTTAATTTACTAACTCTTGCATGCATGTGTAAGTATGTGGTTTAATGGAAAATGAAAATGTTATAAGTGTTGTTTTTTTATTTTATATTGCATGTATAATTTCTATGAAGCTTTAAGCTTTTTGAATATCAAATATGTTGTGGCTAGCTAAAAACTTTATTATCATGGGTATTATTGAGATTTATATGAAAGTTTTTGTATTTGTGAAAAATAAAAACTTTATCTTGAAAAATTTCATTATTCTCATTATTATATTAAAAAGCTTTATGCATGTTAAATATTTGTTAAGAAAGTAAAATCTTTTTACTTGCATTTGTTTTATGAAAAATCTAGCTTTTGCATGTTAGTTTTTTTTAGAAAGTTCTTATTTTTATTTAAAGGCCAAATGATTCATTTATTCTCAAAAAGAGTTTTTAAAGATAAAAGTATCAAAGAAACAAACTTTTCGTTTGAGAGAGAAAGACGACCGAATTAACTAGGAAGAAAGACAAAAAAAATTTCTTTGCATGCAAGTGACTAAAAACTCCACTTTTGGGAGGAAGGGGTAAGCTTTTACATGTAAAGAATGAAAAACTCTAAATTCATGGATTTTATAGTTAAAAGTGTTATTTTATTTGCTTTGGTCAAATGGCTACCTTTAATCTCAAATGGTTTTTAAGAATAACAGTATTCAAGAAACAAATCTTATTTGAGAAAAAGTAAAGGTGATGGCCAAATATATGTATGTATGATAGTAGGATATTTTATTTTGTGTATAAGAATAAAAAAAAACTCACTTTTGGAAGAAAGGGTAAGTTCTCATTTGTGCATAAAAGAAAAGATTTTCTAAGAAGAAATTTTTATTTTAAGGTCGATCTAATACTCTCTTCTTGCTCAAAATGATTTTTTAAAATGTACATGATAAAGAAACAAATTTTTAAGAGAAAATGAAGAAGTGACCGGATAAGTAAGGGAATGTCTTTATTTTTTATGTTTAAATAGTATTTTTTATGATGTTTTTATATTTGTTGAAATGCATAATTAATCTTTGAACCGTATTTGGACCGTGAGTGATTTTGGATCAAGCATGTAATGACTTTCAAAGGAAAGATTAAAATGAATGCATGTTGTCCAAGAAATGAACAAGTCCAAAAAGAAGTATAAAATATGGTTTGAGTAAGAAAATGTATTTTTTGGGATGATAAGTGTTGAAAGAATAAGTGAAAGTGATTTTTTTTTTTGTGATTTTCGATAAATTTTCAATGTTGTCCAACATGTAAATTTTATGAAAAAAATGATAGGAAAATAATATTTTGTTGATGTATGTTCTTAAGAAAATTAGTACTTAAAAAAAGAGAAACGTAGGAGGTTTTCTTCGTATGTTAATAATTTTCATAAGACATTATTTCAATGATGTCCAAGATTTAATTTTTGTGTTAGAATAGTTTAAAAATGTGTTCTTGTATGTAAAACTTAGGGATTTTAATTATATAGCTTGTATTCAACTTTGACATGAATTTGATGCTTGGAAAGTGATTTTTATAAATGAATAATGATGTTGTCGAAGTTTTGTTTAATAGTAACCTTGATTTAAAAATGATTTGTATTGTTTTAAAGCTTAAGTTTTTGTGTTAACTTGGTGTAGGAAAAAGTTTAAGTCAATTTTATGATGATAAAAAGATTTTCTTAGTGTTAGTAAATGAAATTGCATGTTTGACGTTGTCCAAAATTCATAAAAATGCTTTTTAGACTTATGATGCATATCTTTTATGATTAGGAAGCAAAATTTTGTAAAGATATTTGATAAACAAAAACTTTGTATTGGTTTTATGTGGCCGTTGTAAGTGTATTGTTATGCTGTCAAAATTTTTCTAAAAAGATTCTAAGACTTAAAAAAATATGGATATAATGTTTAGAAAAGGAAATTTTGTGAAGTTATTTGTTAGATAAAATTTTATGTTAATGTTATTTGGATATTGGCCATGTGCTTATATGTTGTCCAAGTTTTATTTTTATGATAATATTAGTTTAAAAATGATTCTTATTGGTTTAACACTTAGTGTCCGTTAGGCGTGTGGAATTAGGCATGGAATTGCTGCTTGGAATTGGAATTGGGGCTTCGAATTATATTTGTGCATTTGGAATTAGAATCACAATTCCAAAATCCAACTCCATGAAATTAGATTATAACTAAAAATACTCCAGCCCAATTCCTACCTCTAACCCTCTGAATTACAATTCTATCATTTAGAATTCATCTCATATAACAAATCGCTCACAGCCTACTGTTAACGCGTCTGCTCCACCTTAGCTCAGGAACTTTGATCTTGCTGCCCTTCACTGCTTCATCGTCCTTTTCTATATATATTGTTTTCTATAACTCACTTTCTTCTCCATAAATCACACACACTACTCGCTGCACTTCACTAGTTCATGGTCCACACATCACATGGTATTCACACTCTCACACAAAACTTTATTTTTTTTTTGTTAATTTATTAATTTATTTCATCATCTGTTTATTAATTAATTGACATCCATAAAAATTCCTTCTCTGTACAGCCTATTAATTTATGACTCAATATTAGGAAGTTTTATGATTATTCATAGAATAAATTTATTTTATTTTTATTTTTTGAATTTCAGATATTATGGAATTGGAGTTAATTTTGGAATTTCAATTTCACACTTAAATTTCGTAAACAAGCCAAACACAAAATCTCGATTTCAAGGATCATAATTGGAATTGGAATTACAATTCCAAAGTGCAATTTCAATTCCACACGCCAAACGGACCCTTTAAGAATTTTGTAGTGCTAATTGTAGTAAAAGTTTGAGTAAGTTGTGTGAAGTTTAAGTTGTTTTCTTTGAACTTTTATAGTGTTGTCAAAATAATTCAGCATTGAATTATTTATGTAACATAAATTGTAATCATGATTTGTATAAGGTTTTAGTGTATTTAAAGTTTTACAAAGGTTTGAAAATTTTGAGGGAAAGTTTTTGTGTTTTGGTTTTACTATGTTGGGCATGATGCCCATGTGTTCGAAAAATTTTTATTCATGCATATAAAGTTAAATAGCGTAAGTAGTATAGTGTTAACGTGTTGTACTTGATTCGAGGATTAAAGGTGACGTACGTGTACACGAAGCAGTGGACCAAGTTTATCGGATACGGTGGACGCTCTTGTTGACTTTTAAGATGAGAGAGAAGTTTTCCTAAGACATCGTGGCATAAAGGTTATATGTGTTCTCGATCATCTCAAAGGTCGGAACTTAGTGGTATAATTAGTTAGTAGTATGGTGGCAAATTGTAAGCGTATGATTGGCCACTCATACGAAATGACGAAGACCACATAATTCTAAATAATGTTTGAAATGCATGATTTTTCCTTTGTTATAGTATGATGATATTATATATGAACTTTATATGTATATCTGCCTGTTGAATTAATATGTTTGGTTATGAGAATTATTATTGTTATGAAGACGTTTGAATTTATTGTTGGTTATGAAAAACCCAATTTGAAAGATTGACCTTTGAATTTCGAAAAAGAATTATGTTTTAGAGTTTTTGAAATTATAAAAGATACAAGAGAAATTTTGTAAGTCCCCTATTGGGCACAAGTCCTTACGTAGTAAGGTATAGTTCATAAAACATTAATGCGAATCGAGATTTTTACCTGTACAGTAAAGATGCTTTGGGCATGTGAGATTAGTGGAAAGTTTTCCCTGCTTGCACGATTTGAAGGATATGCCGATGATGATGAGATTTATTTGGATTCCACTGTACGCGGTTGTGTTGTTGGACGATGAGAAAGTTTGTAAAAATTTAACTACGGTCTGGTCCCATTAGAAGCGCGGCTTAGAATGGGTTGACCAAAAACACCTCTATTGTTAATAAAACTTAAAAGACATTTTCCTAACTCCAAGATGAGTGTGAATTAGTGGAGATGAAGGTTACCTTGAGTTACCTACGGGTACTCAAGCGAGTGATTGTGATAGGGGATGGTAAGGACGGTGAAAGGTCAAGAAGCCTTGAGCACTTTCCTAGGCGGGACGAGTCTATATGTGATCGGGGCTTAAGACCCAGTGGATCATAGCGTGTACCGCATCGCGAACAAGAAAAGTGTTGATGCCCCTTTGATCAATTTTTGAATGGTGAGAGAGAACCTGAATGAGGCTAGCTGTCCAATGGTTTATGGGCCCCTTTAATATTGTGATACGATATTCCGATATTATCGTAAAATATTATTGATCATTGCTGCTGGCCACGTGTGGTGGTTACAACATTGCGGATCTTATGTTGTTTTCTTGGCTTCTAGACCTGCGTGGGTTAAGGTTCTTGTACATCCCGTTTGCTTTCGATTTAGGTTTCAGGAGGATATTGGAGGAGATGTAGCCGTGTGTGCTAACAAAACCCTTTACCTCGATGATGCTTTTTCCCTATCATTGACAGACGCGACTCCATAAGACTTAATAAGAAAAGATTAAGAGTATTGAAATATTTATAGGCTATGTGCTTGGGAATAACATGGATGATGTTGATGTTGATGATAATGATAATTTTATGACAATGATGACGATGATGATGATGAAAATGGTATGCATGATATGTATTGTTTTATTTGTTTATGTTTTAATATATTGCCTATTGTAAGCCGCATCGACGTTAATTCCTCTGGATTGCTTATTCTCTTGTTTCTTTCTGTCTTGTTGGTGTTTGATGTTGCAACCTTCAGATGGTCAACCTAGTGAGGATAATTCTCACACGGGAAATTAAGCCTCTTAAGCTGGTTATGGAGAAACCACATATTTGAGAGACTCATAGTCCAGTGGCTTGCTTAGAGAGAATCAGCTTTAGGTGAGAGCAGTATGAGAGTTGCTTCGGAGGATCCCAAAAAGGAGGAACCAGAGTACAACATAGTGACCCGAATGTTGATACGAGATTCTAATGAGAAGATCACGGATGAGGATTCTAAGGAGGGTCCCGATTCAGAAGAAGCGCCTATTGAGGATGAAGATCTATAGTCTAGGAGGTTTTATATTTCAGTATTATACTCTGACTAAAGGTATCTAGGATGGTATTGCACTGCCATTATGCAACTCACCTTATTTTGTAATAATTTTTGGAAATCAATTACTTTGATGGTCATATGAAATTTATGAGACAATGAATGAATGAAAAGTCTTTCTTGCATAACAACCATTGTTTATTTTGAAAGATAAAACGTATGAATTTTGGCTAAAAATGTTACAAAATGTGATCTCAATTTTGCAAAATGTGATGAAATAATAAATACTATCTTGATTTAGAGCAATGAGAGAATCAATTAAAGTGGTTTGGTGAGCACATTTTGTTTTTTTTACACTGTGTTTAAACTAATTTAGGGATTCAACCACTTTTTTTCCTATTATGCACCGCTTTTTTCTCTTCCTATTTTGTTCTATTTTTTGATATTTTTTATTTGTTATTAATTGTTAAAAAATGCAAACATTAACGGTTGTATGGTTATTATTGTAACTCCTATGAAATTTTAACTTGTTGATTATATTTTTATTTTTCCAATTCTCTATTTTTCTTAATTCATATATAAGTATATTAATAAAATAAATATATATAAGAACGTACACGTATCCTAATTTTTTAAAAAATGCCGTACCCGCACTCATACATACATTTATGTAACACAATTATTCCATTATACTCCCCCCATCCCATAAATTATGTTTGTCTTAGTTACTACACATGGATTACGAAATGAGTAAGTAGTGTAAGAATTTAGCATATTTTTATAGTTACCCCATTTAATAATATAAAAAAATAATAATAAATGTACGAAGATTATATTGAAGAGAGATAAAAAATATTTGATGAAAAAGAGAATATAATAAATAAGAGTATAATAAAAAAAATATAAATGAAAATTAAATTTTTAAAAGTACATAACATAAATGAATATAAGTTATGGGAAAGAGGAAATAATATTTTTATTGACATTCTATGTTAACTTAATAAAGCTAAAAAAATAAAACCAAAAATTAATCCGAAAAAGTACTCTGCATTCAGGAGAGAAGGAAATACTATCATACACATATATTGATACTTTCTCTGTTTCATATCTTGTGTGTTTTAAGGTTACGTGAGTTTTAAGAAATGTTAAATGATGTAAAGATTTGTTATATTTTGACTATAATATCCCTATATAATCATTATTGAAAAGAGAGAAATGTATTGAAAGTAAAAAATAGAGTGTAATAAATAAGGATGTATGTATTTGAAAAAATAGCATTAATTATGTATTAAGTTTATAAAATAATAAAACTTATGAGACATAATACAAATGCTAAAACAACATTACATATTAATCGAAGGGAGCACGTAAGAAGATGCGTAAATTCAATGAGTTCAACTTAGAAAATCAATTGATGAATTGACCAGCTTTGATACGGATAGAGATTCATAGACACTGCACCAATTACACATCCTTAAATATAACCTGAACAAATGCTAATCTAGTAATCCCTTCGGTCTTACTTATAAAATTTTTGGGTTAAGATTTTTTTCAATTTTTAATAACATTTAATTACTTTTTTCACTAATACACATGTAATGTTAACACTTTTTAGAGTTCCAATAATAATTAGGGATAGTTTTGAAAAAATATATCAAATTTTCACATTTTCAATACTACTAACAAATTTATCCACTTTCCTTGAAAGAAGTGAAAAACCCCAAAAAAATCTTATAAACAGAACTAGAGGGAGTATTTAATTAAGAGAACAAATATTCGAGGATGCTGTTTACTGCACTGAACCACTAGCCACGTTTCTTCGGAACTCAGAAGCAAGCGTCTAGTAGGCAACAACAGCAGAGTGCTGCTAAACTGCAATACAACATAAAACTGATGTTAGCTTCTTCCATGAACTCAAAATATCAAACAAAAAAAGAACATTAACAAAGAAAATGAGAAAAATCAAAACAAGCACTGACAGAAAATATTAGATCTACTAACTCCTGTCTCCTAATTTAACTAGGTTAAATTATATAGAAAAAAATCTCAAATCCATATTTATTACTCTCTCTCGTCCTATTTATAGGGCATACTTAACCGTATCACATGAAACAAGGTAGTTAGGTTTCTTGAAACTTTAAAAAAATACTTCAACATTACAATCTTACCTTCTTAACTTGCATTGGGAATTTCACATTGTATTACTTCACATTAATGGACAAAGGACAAATAAGAGAAATTAGCAATAAATACCTCCTAAAAAATGCAAAGTGACTTATAAATAAGACCAAAAAATTCTTCTAAAATGTGACTTATAAATAAGACCGGAGCGAGTATTTTCTTGTAAAGATAAAAAATCACATTTTTCAATAATTTTTGCATGTTAAAAACACATGTTAACATTTTTAAAAAAAAAAAAAAACAGATACAGTGTCATGCACTCATGCTTATAAAACTGCATGAACCAAAAGGAAAGAAAAAAGTCATATTTTCTTTATTTGAAATTTAGCCTTTTTTTTCTTTTTCATCAATGAGATCATCAACATGGCAAAAAACCAAACAAGTAAAAGATCATCATCAACAACAAGAAGAAGTTAAAATAGGAAGAAAGAGAAAGAGAGACATACCATCCTTCAAGAAAACCGGTTTCTTGCCTTGGTGGTGGTTGTTGTTGAACATACTGTGGAGGATACCCTTGTTGGGGGTACCCTGGTGGAGGGTAGCCTTGAACAGGGTATCCTGGTGGAGGATAAGCATCCTTTGATGGATACCCTATATAGTTCATTATTCACAAAAACCAATTAGTATTAGAACATTAAAAATATGTTCAAATAAATTTGAAGATAAAAAGCTTAAATGAATGATTTATCATCAACTATAACATGATAAGGTTAAAAGAAACCCTTAAAAAATAAATTCAAAACAAAATGATAATGTTAGAATGAACGATGAATTATACCTTGTGGGGGAGGAACGCCAACTGGAGGCTGTTGTTGATGATCGTAGTAGCTCATGATGATAATGATATCTTGACAACGTAACAGAACACCTGAATGAACTTCAAAGACAAACCCTTCAAATAAGCAACGTCAAACACAATACTTTTTGTTTATATAACTAGAGAAAGTGAGGAGGAAGGGTTTTATATAAAGAGAATTGAGTGATGGCGGTGAGAGAGATTTGAGGGAAGAGGTTACCTCTCGAAGGAAGGAAGCTTCCTGTTTCCTTCGAAAGCTGAACCGACTCAGGAAACAAAACTACGCGTTCAAAGCGTGCAAAGATTCCGATGCTGCTTCAAGTTTGACGAATTTTGTAGATGCTTTTACTTTAGGGATAATGAATAATGTATCTTTATTACTCCTCCATCTTAAATGGATATCGCTCTGTTTTTCCACTACACTCTCACTAAAGGGTCTTTTTCACTTTGTATACTTTTTGACTTTTTCCCCCTTTTTCATGTGTCACAGTAATCAGCAATTATTAGTGGCGCAGGAATACTCCCTCCCAAAAATTTTATAAATCGAAAAAGTCAAAAATTAAAGAGACATGTATTTAATGATTTGTTTCATATTCTCATTATTCTTAATTATAAGATTTTTTTGACATTTTTATTTTTTTCCTATTTATAAGATCTCATATCAATTTTCAATGATCATTAATAACTTCTTTTTTCCACAAACACTCCTATTTATTTAACACTTTTTAGATTCCTAAAATATTAATAGGGGTAATCTTGAAAATACATATAAAAAATTTACATTTCCAATACAATTAACTACTCCCTCAGGTCCTATATATAGGTCACATTCTAGAAAATTTTCTTGGTCCTAATTATAAGTCATTTTATATTTTCTATGCATCATTTATTGATTTTTCTCTTTTTTGCCCTTATTAAATGCTTTGACTATCTATGTGTTTTTTGTTGTTCATTAATGAGTGCAAATTTTCCAAGAAAAGTTAAGGGGGTAAAATTGTAATGGTACAATATATTCTCATAAAATTCATAAAACCAACAACTTTTCTTGGTATGTATAATTCGGTTAAGTATGTCCTATAATAAGGACCGGAGGAAGTAAACTAATCAACTTTCTTAATGGACGTGAAATCTCCCAAAGAGGTTTTATAATTAGGAACGAAGGGAGTATATCAATGAATTATCAAACACCTAATTAATTTAATGCATTTTGCATTGATCAACCAACCAATCACAACTCAAAGTTACAATTTCTAAACTTTTCATTAATTATTTTAACTTCAATTTGGGACAAAATTTTTTGGCCTTTTTTTACCATCCTTGTGAAATAAAAGGAGTAATAGATTTGATAAATACTATCTCCGGTCCTTATTATAGGTCACATTCTAGAAGGTTTTCTTGATCCTAATTATCAGTTACTTTATATTTCCTATGCATCATTTATTGCTTTATCTTTTTTTTATCCTTATTAAATGTTTTGATTATATATGTGTTTTTTGTTATTCATTAATGAATGTGAATTTTCCAAGAAAAGCTGAGAGGGTAAAATTGTAATGTTATAAGATATTCCTTCCGTTTCACATTATCTTTCACTTTAGCCTTTTTAACTTGTTCCAAATTATTTGTCGCTTTAGGAATTCGATGATGTATTAATTGATTTTTTCCACCTTTAACCTTGTATTAAATATGTGAAATGGGTGATAATAAATGTACTTTGAAGATATTATAATAAAGTTGAAATGTACTAGACCGGAGCCGTCACTAAGGTCAAGGGGAGACCTTAATGGAGTAGCTCTTATCTAGGGTTTATGAGTGATCTTATGAGTTCTCCAAGGCACTCAATTGGAGTACCTGCATTGCCCTAATCACAGAGTGTGTGCTGTGTCAATTTGGGTTAGAGGACGTACCTGCGCCCCATGTAGCACGGTACTACTTATAGGGGTGGCTGGGTGTCCTAATGGGCCAGCTGAGTTGAGGCCAAGTAGGGCCAGCCTCTCGTGAGCTGTAAGAGGGTAAGGACGGGTGAGTCAGCTTGTCCTTATCCTGTGCTTATCAGCTTGAGTGCTTGGCCTGCGGGCCGAGTAGGGGGCGTGAGCTGAACACGTTCCTGGTATGCTATTCGGCCAGGAGATGATGATCTCGGCCTAGCACCGGGGTTGTAGGCGTAGCCTGATCTCGGCGAGAGAGAGTCTTGTGCCCTAGATCTCGGCCTGAGGCTTAGTCCACCACATAAGCCCCCCAGCTCGGTAAGACTATGTGAGTATTACACCGAGTTTAAGGGAGAGGGGGGGCGTTGAAGTTGGTGATAGCTGGGTCCGTAGACCGTGTTGTCCTTTCGTTTGACTGAGCAGAATTGATGCCTGTCCTTTCACCTGCTCTAATTGACGTTTGCTTTTCTTCTCTCCAACACGTGTCTGTTTTCCCTTATTTCAACACTCTGTCTTTATTGTTTGCGCTGCTCAAGATACGCCAGCCTGTGTACCTTGGGACACGTCTCTGGTTTTGATTGGCTTCCTAGTGGGTTAAGGATTTGGGCCAGGCCCATTAATATGAAAATAGAGGGAAACCTTCCCTATTTATACACGTTCCCTTCTCTTTCTTCTCCTTTCCCTTCTATGCATTCTTCTTCTTAGAAACCGTTTCGATTTTCCCAAGGAACCGTCGCATTTTCTCCTTGATCCCTGCTTTCCTCAGTTGTTCTCTGCAACTTGCATGTGAGTTCTTCACTGGTTTCCTTGCATTGGAGTTGTTGTTCATCCATTTCTCCATTACTGCAAGTTTCTTTTCTGCCACTTCTTCGGACGCAGGTATTTTTCTGGGTTTTCTGGTTTTGACTTCTACTGTCCTTTTTTCTTCGATTTTTGAGTGTTCCTGGGGGCTTTTTAAGCATTCTTGTCAATTATGGGTAGTGCTTGGCTTAAGAAATGGTGTGGGTTAGTTAATCTTAGTACTAGTAGTGAGGATGAAGGTGGCAGTGATTCATCCTTTTCCTCCTGTTCTTCCTCTGTCTCTATAGAGATCATCCCCTACCACGGCCTCGCCGTATTTACTTGAGGAAATGCGAGGCTGTAATGGAGGATGTCATTCCCATTGATGCATACTACCCTTTGGAAGTGGTAGATAGGAGAGAGGGAATTAGGATGTATGTTGAGACCGAGATTAGGGCCGCGAAAGAGAAGGCAGATTACGAGAGGATGGTAAGGTCCCAAGAACAAAAAAGGTTTTGGGGGAGGGGCTGAGGTTGGAAGGGGGGAGGTTCTCACCACTCGGCACCACAGCTCGGGGATATGAGGGGGGATTAATTTTTGTAACCCGTAAATTTAACGCCAAGCTCCCCTCTTCTTCCTGAGGTAAAATGGCTCCTCGGAAGGTGGTGGCGAACCCTAAATCTTACCCGGCACCAACGGATGCTCATCTCTACCCATGGGTGGATCGCGAGGTGTTAGGAACCCAATCGAAGATGCAGACCGAGGAGAGTGTCAGCTTAGTTCGACAATTTTTACTACCTGCCCAGGGGACGAGGCCGGGACTTCCTACCGGGGAAAAGGCAATTATTAGTTGCGCAGGAATACTCCCTCCCAAAAATTTTATAAATCGAAAAAGTCAAAAATTAAAGAGACATGTATTTAATGATTTGTTTAATATTCTCACTATTCTTAATTATAAGACTTTTTTGACATTTTTATTTTTTTTCCTATTTATAAGATCTCATATCAATTTTCAATGATCATTAATAACTTTTTTTCCACAAACACTCCTATTTATTTAACACTTTTTAGATTCCTAATAATATTAATAGGGGTAATCTTGAAAATACATATAAAAAATTTACATTTCCAATACAATTAACTACTCCCTCCGGTCCTATATATAGGTCACATTCTAGAAAATTTTCTTGGTCCTAATTATAAGTCATTTTATATTTTCTATGCATCATTTATTGATTTTTCTCTTTTTTGCCCTTATTAAATGCTTTGACTATCTATGTGTTTTTTGTTGTTCATTAATGAGTGCAAATTTTCCAAGAAAATTTAAGGGGGTAAAATTGTAATGTTACAATATATTCTCATAAAATTCATAAAACCAACAACTTTTCTTGGTATGTATAATTCGGTTAAGTATGTCCTATAATAAGGACCGGAGGGAGTAAACTAATCAACTTTCTTAATGGACGTGAAATATCCCAAAGAGGTTTTATAATTAGGGACGAAGGGAGTATATCAATGAATTATCAAACACCTAATTAATTTAATGCATTTTGCATTGATCAACCAACCAATCACAACTCAAAGTTACAATTTCTAAACTTTTCATTAATTATTTTAACTTCAATTTGGGACAAAATTTTTTGGCCTTTTTTTACCATCCTTGTGAAATAAAAGGAGTAATAGATTTGATAAATACTCTCTCCGGTCCTTATTATAGGTCACATTCTAGAAGGTTTTCTTGATCCTAATTATCAGTTACTTTATATTTCCTATGCATCATTTATTGCTTTATCTTTTTTTTATCCTTATTAAATGTTTTGATTATATATGTGTTTTTTGTTATTCATTAATGAATGTGAATTTTCCAAGAAAAGCTGAGAGGGTAAAATTGTAATGTTATAAGATATTCCTTCCGTTTCACATTATCTTTCACTTTAGCCTTTTTAACTTGTTCCAAATTATTTGTCGCTTTAGGAATTCGATGATGTATTAATTGATTTTTTCCACCTTTAACCTTGTATTAAATATGTGAAATGGGTGATGATAAATGTACTTTGAAGATATTATAATAAAGTTGAAATGTACTAGACCGGAGCCGTCACTAAGGTCAAGGGGAGACCTTAATGGAGTAGCTCTTATCTAGGGTTTATGAGTGATCTTATGAGTTCTCCAAGGCACTCAATTGGAGTACCTGGATTGCCCTAATCACAGAGTGTGTGCTGTGTCAATTTGGGTTAGAGGACGTACCTGCGCCCCATGTAGCACGGTACTACTTATAGGGGTGGCTGGGTGTCCTAATGGGCCAGCTGAGTTGAGGCCAAGTAGGGCCAGCCTCTCGTGAGCTGTAAGAGGGTAAGGACGGGTGAGTCAGCTTGTCCTTATCCTGTGCTTATCAGCTTGAGTGCTTGGCCTGCGGGCCGAGTAGGGGGCGTGAGCTGAACACGTTCCTGGTATGCTATTCGGCCAGGAGATGACGATCTCGGCCTAGCACCAGGGGTGTAGGTGTAGCCTGACCTCGGCGAGAGAGATTCTTGTGCCCTAGATCTCGGCCTGAGGCTTAGTCCACCACATAAGCCCCCCAGCTCGGTAAGACTATGTGAGTATTACACCGAGTTTAAGGGAGAGGGGGGGCGTTGAAGTTGGTGATAGCTGGGTCCGTAGACCGTGTTGTCCTTTCGTTTGACTGAGCAGAATTGATGCCTGTCCTTTCACCTGCTCTAATTGACGTTTGCTTTTCTTCTCTCCAACACGTGTCCGTTTTCCCTTATTTCAACACTCTGTCTTTATTGTTTGCGCTGCTCAAGATACGCCAGCCTGTGTACCTTGGGACACGTCTCTGGTTTTGATTGGCTTCCTAGTGGGTTAAGGATTTGGGCCAGGCCCATTAATATGAAAATAGAGGGAAACCTTCCCTATTTATACACGTTCCCTTCTCTTTCTTCTCCTTTCCCTTCTATGCATTCTTCTTCTTAGAAACCGTTTCGATTTTCCCAAGGAACCGTCGCATTTTCTCCTTGATCCCTGCTTTCCTCAGTTGTTCTCTGCAACTTGCATGTGAGTTCTTCACTGGTTTCCTTGCATTGGAGTTGTTGTTCATCCATTTCTCCATTATTGCAAGTTTCTTTTCTGCCACTTCTTCGGACGCAGGTATTTTTCTGGGTTTTCTGGTTTTGACTTCTACTGTCCTTTTTTCTTCGATTTTTGAGTGTTCCTGGGGGCTTTTTAAGCATTCTTGTCAATTATGGGTAGTGCTTGGCTTAAGAAATGGTGTGGGTTAGTTAATCTTAGTACTAGTAGTGAGGACGAAGGTGGCGGTGATTCATCCTTTTCCTCCTGTTCTTCCTCTGTCTCTATAGAGATCATCCCCTACCACGGCCTCGCCGTATTTACTTGAGGAAATGCGAGGCTGTAATGGAGGATGTCATTCCCATTGATGCATACTACCCTTTGGAAGTGGTAGATAGGAGAGAGGGAATTAGGATGTATGTTGAGACCGAGATTAGGGCCGCGAAAGAGAAGGCATATTACGAGAGGATGGTAAGGTCCCAAGAACAAAAAAGGTTTTGGGGGAGGGGCTGAGGTTGGAAGGGGGGAGGTTCTCACCACTCGGCACCACAGCTCGGGGATATGAGGGGGGATTAATTTTTGTAACCCGTAAATTTAACGCCAAGCTCCCCTCTTCTTCCTGAGGTAAAATGGCTCCTCGGAAGGTGGTGGCGAACCCTAAATCTTACCCGGCACCAACGGATGCTCATCTCTACCCATGGGTGGATCGCGAGGTGTTAGGAACCCAATCAAAGATGCAGACCGAGGAGAGTGTCAGCTTAGTTCGACAATTTTTACTACCTGCCCAGGGGACGAGGCCGGGACTTCCTACCGGGTGCTGCCGTGCTTGGAGAATGACAGAGTGTGTTCGCGCACGGATGAGAGTACCTTCTACTTGTACGAGGATATGATCATCACAGTCGGCCTCCGTTTGCCTTTCACCGAGATGGAAACTCGGGTTTTGAGTATTCTTGGGCTAGCACCAACCCAATTGCATCCTAACTCATGGGCTTTCCTGAGAGCTTTTCAAAAAATATTGCCGAGCAAAGGCTCTCGTCTGTACAGTTAGAGTTTGCTTATGGCTCTTCAATCCCCACGTTACCGTGAAGGAAGCTGGAAAGTCTGGTCGGCTCTGGGTCTTGGTGAAGAGTCGGTCATACTTTGGTTTGTTCGCCAAATTTTCCGAGTCCTAGAAAAATTTCAAGCCGAAGTTTTTTAAATATCAATACGTTGGGCAGGGTCGGCCGTGGTTTCGGACCGAGAGTGGTCCAAGGTTGCCGCTCTCCTGGACCGAGGAATTCTTCTCTCGACATGCCACTCCTCGGACATGGACCTCGGAGGCGCTTACGCCGGATGAGCAACTGACGGCGAACCCTTTCTTTAATGAGTTACGGGCCAGAAACTGAGTTCAATTCGAAATTCGGCGCATAATAAACTCCGCCGAAGAATTGGTGGCTTCGGAAATTGGTAAACTCCCCCCCGTTTTTTTACTAACCCTTTTCTTTTCGTGTTTCAGTGAAGTATTGGAAGGAGATTGAGGCCGTCGATACCGCCGAGCTTGCGGAGGAAAGGAGGGTGAGACCGAGGATAAGCTTTGTGTGTGAAACGACCTCCGAAGACACCGAGACTACCGAGGAGGACATGTTGAACAAGTCAGCAGCTATGATGGTGGCTGTGGCCCTGAGGAACAGAAAGAGGGGGGAGGCCTCTGAAGTTACTCCTCCTCCCTCTTCCCCGAACGTGGCCGGTACCCCGAGCTCAGGGGCCGAGGTCGCCACGCAAGACCCTGAACTCCAAATTGTCGATCCTCCTCCTGCGGCCGACACTCAGGCGCCCATTGGGTTGGTTACGGCTCGCACTACCTCCTCGGCCGAAGTGATGGACTTGAGGGCGATGACTGCTGCAGACTGGAAGAAGACAGCGGAGGATTTGGCCGAGCATCTTCAGCGCTCGGCGACTCTTCTAACCGCCATTGCTGTAAATGTGGCCGACGCGGAGGAAGGCTTCTCTTCAGGCCACAAGAAGGAGCGAGCTGAGTCCGTCGGGAACTTCGCCAATCTTGAAAAGGAACTCAATGAGGCTCGCCGAGAAGCGGAGGCAGCAGAAAAGGCGCAGGCGGAGGCTGAGCGCCGGGTGGAGGAGCTAACTAAGGCTCACGAGGAGGCTTTGGCTAAGGCAAAGGCGGATGGGGAAGCCGAGACAGAAAGGGTGAGGGAAATGTTGAAGAAAAGGGCTTTCCAGGAATTGAAGCATAAAACTGCGGCCGAGAAGGCCACTTTCGACCTGGAGAAATCGGGGGACCAAATCTTTGTCAATGCCATTGAGCAAATGCAGTTTATCAGCAAGAGTTATCGCCTCCAGTTTGTCGGTGCCAGTCCAGTTTTTGGGGTGTGTGGCGATAAGTTGGTCGATTGTTCCAATGGCATGGTGGAGGTGGACCTCTCCCATGATGACCTTCCCAACCCTCTGGCCGAGAAGGACGAAGTTGAGTTTGATCCTTGCTCTGTTGTGCTCTCCGATATTGAAGATTGAGCGTAAGTCCCTTATGTTGGGCAGCTTTTGATGATTTCGTTTCATATTTTTGTATAACATTTTTTGTTTCTGTCCAACTTTTGAATTCCCTTGTTGAACTTGTATAACAGTACTTCTTTTTTCTTTAATGCGAATCTTTTTTTGGTGTTGACTCGTTGCATGTTTTACTTTATGTGTATAGAGTCGAAGTGTTGTTTAATTTCTTCTTGTTTTCCAAAAGTTTATCTTGTTGGGTTTGGCCTCAAAATCTCGAGAGGGGGATGAGTCGAGTTTTATTAATTTATTGCGAAATCCCTTACAAATTAAAAAATTGTTTTGCGTTGGAGAGATTAGACGTTTGAGAAGGAGAGCGAAAACGATTTATAGAAAATTAAGAGTAGCGCAGAAACGTAAATAAATGAAATATGCGGAAATTAAAAGAGATAGGGATAGAAAAACTTGCACCGGAAATTTTATATTGGTTCAGCCTTCCTGTCGAAAGGCCTAGTCCAGTCCTTAAGCGACCCGCTTGAGAGTTTTATAACCAGCAATTGAGCCGCACCCAATTACAACCGAGAGCACCCCACACACTACTAGGAACCTCCGTTCGCTAGGGGCCTCAATATCACACAAGAGGGTTCCTCACCCTACGAACGCCTCAACGTCCAACTACGGGATTTTCTCCCTAACCACTAAGGTTTAGAACAATTGATGTGAGTGATTACAATAAGTATCACGTGTTCTCAATAACACAGATTCTACAATCAAAGCTCTATGATAATGAAGTTATTCTTTTTGAAGTCTAAAGGCCAACAAGAGATTTTAACGTTCTTCCAAAAATATGATCGTGATGTTCAGAGAGAAAAGTAGAAGAAGAAGAATAACGTGAATTCAGAAAAGTGTCAGAGTGATTCTCCTTAATAGAATGTTGGAGTGATATTTAAAAATAAAACTTTTATAAATCAAAAATATTTAAACCAACAAATCAAAATCAATTTTAAATCAAAATAAAATAAAATATGATTTTGTAATAAGTTTTAAAATCAAAAACAAATCAAAATGATTTAAGAAATAAAACAAAGATTTGATTCTTAAAACAATTAAGGAAATAATTCAAACTTAAAATCAAATTCGAATTTTCGAAAATAAATCACAATCATTTATATAAAAACAAATCTGGAAATAAATCAAAACGATTCTGACACGTTTTTCAATAAAAATTGAAGTAATCGATTACTTAAGGGAGGTAATCGATTATCCCTTCAAAAATAGAAACTTTTAAATTCTTTTGAAAAACTAGTAATCAATTAGAACAAGAATATTTAATCGATTACATCACCCCTGTTCATTATATGATGCAACTCATGTAATTGTTCACTCTCTAGCAAGTATACTAGATCGCAAAGTAATATAGTCAATAAGACCAGATATCGTCCCTCAGGGATTGCAAATTGTTCAATTAATTCTCACCAAAGAGTAGTTAAAAGTAAAATATATAGGTTTCTAACTAATTAATTAAGATTAAATTAAAAACAGAAAATAAATTAAAAACAGAAATTAAATAGAAGTGTTGAGCGATTTGATAAAGATGTTAGGAACATGGTTTCATTGTAGGCGTTGTTTATTTATCATGAATTACTATTTTTCCCTAAATCAAGAACAAATGCCTAAGGTAGTAATTACTAGCTAGATTCCTCTTGCAATTACTGTTTATTATTCAATTTGATAACACTTAATCCCTTAAGTGATTAATCCATTGAATAACCATTATTAAGAACAGTGGAATTAACAAGTTATATAATTACCCAAAAGTATCCCTACAAGTTGAATAATTATATTGTTTGAAGGCATGGTCTATTCTAACTCCTAATCTCTCAATTGAAGAATTAGAGATCCAAAACATAAATTAATTACTTCCATGCATAACAGTGGAAATACAATCAAACACTTGATTTAGAAACGGAAAAACATCAATTCATGAAATCAATAAACTAATCCATATAAATGCACCCATTCCTAACACAAGGGTTTTAGTTACAAATCATGAAAATGAGAACAAAAGCAATAGAAGAATACATGATTACCATGGAAAAGCCTTGGATCTTCCAATCCTTGATCTTCTTCTCTTCTAAAACTCTCTAAAATTATGTAATCTCCCTCTCTCAAAACTCTCTAATGACTGCTGACCTAATTCTAAAACGTATATTTAAAAGATAAAACTAATCTTAATTGAATTGGAGCAAAACTGACCAGGAATTGGGCTTTCTCGTATCTGACAGCAACTTCGGCACTGATTTTGACCCCAAATATGGATGAATTTGAGCAAGGCTATTTCAGGAAAAGTTGTAGATATGTTCCTTAGCTTTAAAATGATACAAAGATTGCCGCATTTGGATAAGCGTAGCTCAAGTTATGGTCAAAACAACAATCAATGTCACTTTCTCGCACTTTGCCCGCCTGGGCGCTCAAAGCCTCACGCCTGGGCATGCCAGGTCTCTAAAATGGTGCAATTCTCGTAGCAAACACGCCTGGGCGTGGGGAGCTCCACGCCTGGGCTTGTGGCACTGATTCCGGCTCCGTTTTGCTTCGTTCTTGCGCCATTTTCAAGGTCTTTTCATCCTCTTTCATGCTCTATATTTATTTTCTTAATTTAAGCTCCGAAAGTACCTGAAACAAACCCAAAATGGATCAAAACGTTCAAAGGATTCTAAATTACCTAACTTCCTAAAAACTATACAAAAAATCCTAAATTTGCAAGAGAAACAAGCCAAATCCATAGTAAAAGGGAGTCTAAATCATACTCAAAACATCATATATTAGACCCAAATCAATAATCGATTACCACTAATCTAATAATCGATTACTGAGCCTCTGGTTTGCATATGATGCAACATCATGTAATCGATTACTACAAGACATGTAATCGATTACTTTGTCTTAGGAAAATGTATGATGCAACATTTATAATCGATTTCTTGATCTAGGCAATCGATTACTCTCATACAGAAAGTAATGGATTATCCAAGTTCACTTAATCGATTACAAACACTCTGGTTTTTCTATGATGCAACAAAGTTAATCGATTACTTTAGGCAGTTAACCGATTACTCCTTCTTGCATTTGTAAAAAATAGATTTTCATAAGATAAAAATATCCAGAGTTTTGTTTCATCAATCATTTACACAGAAACTAAGTAGAAAAACATATTTTCATGAAAACACTTTTTCCTCTCCTTTAACTGAAAAACTCATTGGCCTTTTAACTCATTAAGAACAAGAAAACTTCATTACCTTACAATATGTCCTAAGGGAAAAGGCTTCTAAACTTATATCTTTGCTTGAATCTTCAACTTTAACTTGAAGGAACTTGTGAGCTTGAATCTTGAGTTTGTTATCATCAAAGCATTAACTTGAATTCTGCTTGAAGTCCATGAGAGAGCTTGGTGCTTGACTTCCAATACTAGCTTGACTTCCAACACTCCCCCTTTTTGATGATGACAAACTTCTATTCTGATCTATTCTCGAATATCTGCATCACAAGTGGTATACAAGCAAAAATATATATACAATTGAAAATAACCTTCCCTAGAACAATATTTCAAAAAAAAAAATTGAATACACAATATCATCTCATAGCATCTCCCCCTATGTTGATGCATAAAACATCAAATATCATCTTATATCATCATCATAATATTTCTCCCCCTTTTGTCCTCATCAAAAAGAGTCTGCTAACTTCCCCTGAAACACTGAGTAAACACATTAATAATAACAATGGAGATAATAAAGAATCACATATTCAAAACAGGTGAGAGGCAGAAGTTAGACCAATTTCTCTAGGAATAAAAAAGAAATTTTCTTTAGGAAGCGGTTTCGTAAAGATATCAGCTAACTGCCGCGAAGTATCTACATACTCAATAACACAATCACCCTTTTGAATATGATCACGTATAAAATGGTGACGAATCTCTATGTGCTTAGTGTGAGAATGTTGTACTGGGTTTTTGGTAATACTAATTGCACTTGTGTTATCACATTTTATGGGAATGTGATCTAGACTTACACCAAAGTCTAGGAGTTGCTGTTTTAACCATAAGATTTGTGCACAACAGCTACCCGCAGCGACATTTTCAGCCTCGGCTGTAGATAGGGCTACACTAGACTGTTTCTTGCTAGCCCATGACACTAATGAATTTCCTAGGAGGTGACAAGTGCCACTTGTGCTTTTCCTATCTACTTTGCACCCAACAAAATCAGAATCGGAATACCCAACAAGGTTACAAGAGGAACCTTTGGGGTACCATAAACCCATATCAGTTGTGCCAGAAAGATATTTCATAATTCTTTTGACCACAACCATGTGCATTTCTTTTGGATTCGCTTGAAAACGTGCACATAAACATACACTAAACATAATATCCGGGCTACTTGCCGTTAAATAGAGAAGGGATCTGATTATACCTCGATATTTAGTGATTTCTACGGATTTACCTCCTTCATCTTTATCTAGATAGAAAGATGTGCTTATTGGTGTTGCTACTGCCTTGGCCTTGTCCATGCCGAATCGTTTCAACAGTTCCTTGCAGTATTTTGTTTGGCTAATGAAAATTCCATCCTTTGCTTGTTTGATTTGAAATCCTAGAAAGAAGTTCAGCTAGCCCATCATAGACATCTCGAACTCTTCCTGCATCATACTTGAAAAATCCTTGCAAAGGGTTTCATTAGTAGCACCGAAAATAATATCATCTACATAAATTTGAACTAAAAAAATGTCCTTTCATTTCTTTTTGATAAAAAGTGTGTTATCAACCTTCCCTCTTTCAAAATCATTTTCAAGTAAAAATTTGCTCAGCCGCTCATACCATTCTCTAGGACCTTGTTTGAGTCCATGCAGAGCCTTTTTCAGTTTAAAAACATAATTAGGATGTTCAAAATTTTCAAAACCGGGAGGTTGACTAACATATACTTCTTCATTAATAAAACCATTAAGAAAGGCACTCTTTACGTCCATTTGATATAATTTAAAATCTAAAATGCATGCAAAAGCTAAAAGCAACCTAATGGCTTCCAACCTAGCAAAAGGGGCAAAAGTTTCCTCATAATCTATCCCCTCTTCCTAGTTGTAACCTTGTGCAACTAGCCTAGCTTTGTTTCGAACAATTAAACCAGCCTCATCAAGTTTGTTTTTATAAATCCATTTAGTTCCAATAATCGGATGAGAATCAGGCCTAGGAACAAGTTCCCAAACCTGGTTTATTTCAAACTGGTTTAATTCTTCTTGCATAGCTAGAAGCCAACGTTCATCAACTGAAGCCTCGAAAATATTCTTTGGCTCCACTTGAGAAACAAAAGCAAAATAATTGCATAGATTGCTAATAGAATTGCAAGTACTTACACCTTTTGAGATATCACCTATAATTTGGTCAATTGGATGGTGCCGTGATGTTCTCCATTCCTTAGGAAAATCTGAATTAAGCTCCATGGACTGTTCTTGATTTTTATACTTAATTGATTCATCTGTCTTTTTGTTGCATTTGGATTGATCCTTTTCTTTAGCATTGGGTTCATCATCCCCATCAATGTATAAATCTCCAAGAATACCTGAAATGTCATTAACAGATACCTTTCCCAACTTTCTGGGATCGGACTCATCAAATGATACATGAATAGATTCTTCAATAGTATTACGAGATTTATTGTAAATCCTATAAGCTTTGCTCGAAACAGAATAGCCAAGAAATATGCCCTCATTAGCTCTAGCATCAAAACTTCCTAGATTGTCTCTACCATTATTATGCACAAAACATTTACATCCAAAGATTCTAAAATGGGAAATATTTGGTTTTCTCCCCTTGTACAGCTCATAGGGGGTTTTCTTTAAAATAGGCCGTATTAAAATACGGTTCATAACATAACAAGTTGTACTCACTGCATTGGCCCAAAAATATGCAGGCAAGTTCATGTCACTAAGCATTGTTCTTGAAAGCTCTTTTAATGAACGATTTTTCCTCTCCACAACCCCGTTTTGTTCCGGAGTCCTTGGAGCTGAAAAATAATGCTTAATGCCATGTTTTTCGCAAAATTTTTCAAAAAATTGATTTTCAAATGCTCCACCATGATCAGTCTTAATGGATGCAATGCTCAAATGCATTTGGTTTTGAACAACCTTAGCTAGCTTTTTAAATTCATGGTATGTGTAGTGGACCTTTAGTAGACCAAAAGTTACCTAACTAAAATCACCTTGGTCCGACCAGTTAGACGCTGGAACAAGGCCAACGGTCGGAACGCTACACCGAGCAACTGGGCTTCTGGAGATGTTACACGCTTGTGAGATTAATCCCAAACATAGGATTTCCATCCTTATCTCTATCACTTACAGTCTCATTAAGCTTAACAACTTCTCTTAGATTCCCATGACTCTTGGTTAGATAAATATGATATCGGATAAAGATTATCACCTACAGGATTTACGAAGGTGATCTTATCATAACCTTTACTAATCCTACTTGAATTCTTCATCTTCAGAAGCCTTATCAGAAAGGCCCATGACACACAGGTAATCCCCTATAAGAACTACCATGCTATAGGGGCTAAGGTACGTCATCTCATCCCTAAGTTGACACTAGCACACACATTGTTGACTAGGGAGAACCTGTTTATCCCAACTAGATATACAGAAATCCTAAAAAGTCCTACATTAACATCTTAGTTGAGATCATTCCTTAAGTTCTTTCATAACTTCAAGGTTGATTTCGATTAAGGACACGACATTGGCGTCGTCTGTGGGGACTGAATAATATATCATTCCCACCACCACCATGGTCACTACAAGGAGCCAAGCTGGTGATCTCCGTGATCGCATTGGCCGCACTCGTGGCAGACCCAGAAACGTTAGCAATAATGATCAACAGCCACAACCTGTTGGTGATCTGCGAGATATTCTTAATCAAAATCGTGAAACTAATTCGCAGCCACCCCGTACATCTCACTCTAGGAATAATTCGCATCCTCCTCATAATTCGCAAAGCCAAAATCATCCCGCCAACTCTCAACCACCACGATCTTCTCAGCGTAGAACCGGGACAAATCCCCTACCCCTCCCAACCTTAAGGAACTTACTTCCTCCGCCGCCACCCCCACCTCCTCCTACACCACCCCCATCCACTCATGGTGATTCGAGCAGCACTGCCCCAACTACCCGTAATAAAGCTAGAACTACTGGAACCAGAGCCCACCACGGGCCAAATACTCACCGAACTCCAAATCCGCTAGTCCAACCCAACCTCGACCATGTGAGTGTAACCCCCAGTGCTAGATTAAACCCAGGAAGAATATACCACAATAACTCCAGACGAGACCTTTCCACTAGTAGATCCTACGCCACCTCTGCATCTGCTCGTGCTCGGGAGCAAGAAATGATTAATATTTTCAACCGACAAACAGCTTTACTCGAGCGCCAAGGACAAGCCATAACCGACCTCCAATAGCAGGCAATGGCAAGAATTACTCAAAACCAACCTACTGTCCAACAAGCCAATAACCAAATACCGCAACCTTTAGGTCCACAACCTATTCCCATAATGCAACTCCCTCCACCCCAAAACTTTCATAATAACCCAGTCACAAACCAAGGTCAGGGTGATTTTCACCCTGGTCATCCTTTTACCCTGTACATCATGGAATTTGAAACCCCTCAAGGGTACTTAGGCCCATCCAACGTACCACACTACAATGGCCTAACCGACCCAGTTGACCACATAGTTTCTTACGAGGGGGCAATGAATTATTACGGTGGCGGGGATCGGATGAAGTGCCGAGCTTTCTCCATGACCCTTGAGCCCTCGGTTTTGCACTGGTACTCATCTCTTCCTCAAAATTCTATTAATTCGTGGGAGGAGATGAAACGAGTCTTTTTAAATAGGTATACTGCCAGTTGTATCCAACCAAAATCCGATCACACGTTGGCGGCAGTTACCCAAAAGCATGATGAACCCTTGAAAGATTATCTGTCACGTTTTCATACTGAGGCTAGTTCAGTCCCTCGGTTGGAACCTGGTGTCGCGGTGTTGTTTACACAAGGTTTGCAGCCTTGGGATTTCAGGAAATTGCTAATTGGAAAACCTCCAAAAGATATGGCCGAGCTCAGACAGAGGTCAAACAAATTCATCAATTTGGAGGAATTCCACAAGGGTCAGAAATTCAGAGAAGATCGGCAGCAAGCCGACCCACAAAATCAGAACAAACAGAAACGTGACGAACGTTTCGCTGGAAGACAGGACAGAAACGATCGGGACCGAAGGCCTCCTCCGAGGAACAAGTATCAGGAGTACACTCCTCTGACGGTTCCCAGAAGTCAAATCCTTCGAGAAACGATGCAGACCGACTTGCGCTCTTCCCAAAGACCTCCGGCTTTAAGAAAGGGCGCACAGCGTGATAGGTCAAAATATTGCGATTTTCACAAGGGGTACGGACATACCACTGATGAGTGTATTTGGTTAAGGGATCTAATTGAAGAAATGATCAGAGATGGAAAGCTGCAACAATACATCAGAGATGCAGTAGGACGAAGAGGGAGAAACAGATCCCATTCACCAGTATAGTCTAAGCGTCAAAGAAGCAGAACACCAGATGACAGGAATGCTGGAAGACAAAGAACCGACCCCATCCCGGTGACCGACACAAATCCAACAAATAATGAATTTCTAGTTAACACTATAGCTGGAGGATTTGCCGCGGGGGGGGGGGGAGAGAAAAAAGCCGAAAGAAAGAAATACATCAACCAAATCTTAGCCGTGAGCCAAAAACCCATCTCTAAAAGATCAACAAAAAATGTTCCCATCATTTTCAATGATGAGGATTTGGAAGGGATCCTCCCAGGTCACAATGATCCCATGGTCATCACAGCCCTTATCGGTAATTACGCAGTAAAACGCGTCTTTATCGATCAAGGAAGCTCGGCGGACATCATGTTCCTCCCTTTATTTAAAGCCTTAAAACTTAGGGAGTGCAATCTCACTCCGTTCGAGGAGAGTTGATCGGATTCACTGGGGACACCATCGAGCCAAAGGGATACATTCAACTTCTTGTCACCCTTGGTCAGCAGCCTTCGGCCAGAACCAAAATAATCAAGTTTTTGGTAGTTGACTGCCCAGCAGCCTACAACGCCATCCTCGGAAGAACTTCCTTACAAGCATTCGGCGCATTAGTTTCAACAGTACATTTGTCTATGAAGTTCGTCGGAACAGATGACATGGTAGTTACAGTCAAAGCCGAGCAGGAGGTAGCCCGAAAATGCTACAACGCAAGTTTGGGTAAGGTTAAGAACAAAGACCAGGACCATTTCGAAAGAACTCCCCTCGGAAAAGGTAACATTAATTTGGCCGACCTTGATGTGCGTAATGAATTTGACAAAAATAGACCGACTCCAAAGGGTCAATGTGAGTTTTTAACATTGAATGATGATCCTCTCAGACAAGTTAAAATTGGTTCTGATCTCCCTTTAAATGTCAAAGATGAACTTTCCGCTCTACTAATCGCTAATAGGGATCTGTTTGCATGGACCTCGGCCGATATGCCGGGAATTGATCCTAATTTTATCTGCCACAAATTGAGCATTCTTCCAGGGGCAAAACCAGTGGCACAACGCAAAAGAAAGGTTAGTGTAAAAAAGTCCGCGGCTATTGAAGAAAAAGTAACCGAATTACTCCGAGCTGGCTTCATTCGGGAGATCGACTATACAGATTGGTTAGCAAACACCGTCTTGGTCAAAAAACCCAACGGGAAGTGGAGGATGTGTGTAGACTATACTGACTTGAACAAAGTCTGTCCAAAAGATCAATATCCACTTCTTGTCATTGACAAGCTCGTCGACAATTCGGCCGGTTACAAACTTCTTTCATTCATGGACGCTTACTCGGCTTACAACCAAATACCTATGTTTCCTGCCGACCAAGATAAAACCGCATTCATCACCGATAAGGCAACGTACTGTTACAATGTCATGCCCTTCGGATTGAAGAATGCGGGAGCCACATACCAGCGAATGATGAACAAGGTATTTCAAGGAATGATCGGCGCAAATATGGAGGTCTATATTGATGACATTATTGCAAAAAGCAAACAGCAAGAGACTCATGCCCAAGACCTCAAGACAATACTTGACCGAGTAAGAAAATACTCCATGAGATTAAACCCTGAAAAGTGCATATTTGGAGTCCCAGCCGGATCCTTTCTCGGTTTTATGCTAACTGAGAGAGGTATTGAAGCTAATCCAGACAAGTGCAAAGCAATTCTTGAAATGAAAAGTCCAACCAGTCTTAGAGAAGTCCAACAACTCACTGGTCGAGTGGCAGCCCTTTCCAGGTTCCTGTTTCAAGCCGCTCGAAAAGCCTTATCGTGGTATCAACTCCTTAGGAAAAATAAAAACTTCCTTTGGGATGATCACTGCGAACAAGCTTTCGTTCAGTTGAAGAACTATCTCTCCAGCCCACCAGTCCTTCATAGCCCTCTTACCGGGGAAGACCTCATTCTCTACATGTCAGTGGCGGATGCTGCGGTCAGTTCAGTATTGGTACGAGAGGATTCCGGAGTTGAGTCCCCCATATATTTTGTTAGCCGAGCACTTTAGGGATCCGAGTTGCGGTATCAAAAACTTGAGAAAATTGCATACTTCTTGGTCATATCCGCTCGGAGGTTAAGACAGTACTTCCAGTCTCATCAAATCTTGGTCAGAACGGCCCAACCCCTTAGACAGGTCCTTCACAAGCCTGACCTAGCTGGCAGAATGGTTTGGTGGTCGGTAGAGCTTTCTGAGTTCGATATCATCTATGAACCAAGGAAGGCAATGAAGTCTCAAGTTCTCGCTGACTTTGTTACTGAATTCACCGAGATTCTAGGGGATACACCTCAGGACTTGTGGTCAGTCTATGTTGATGGTTCGAGCAACAGGAAAGGAGCAGGCACTGGCGTCATTATTGAAAGTCCCGAAGGACTTTGCATGGAATACTCATTAAAATTTGAATTCCAAACTTCAAATAATCAGGCAGAATATGAAGCAGTTCTTGCAGGCCTCAAAATGGTTCACGAGTTTGGTGCGAATCGGGCGTCGGTATTCAGCGATTCACAATTAGTGGTCTCTCAGATTAAGGGGCAGTACTCGGCTAAGGAGCCCATCTTGCAGAAGTACCTTGAAGAAGTAAAGCGAATAATCTCCAACTTCTCAGAGTTTGATATATCCCATGTCCCGAGAGACTCGAATTCCCGAGCTGATATCTTATCTAAGTTGGCAAGCACGAAGGGGTCAGAAAACAACAAGACTTTGATACAAGAAACTATCCCAAGACCAAGCATTATTCTTACAGTATCAGTATGTCAGTCGTGGATGGATCCAATACTAACTTATTTGCAACATGGTTTCGTTCCCCAAGATCAGGCAGAGGCTCGAAAATTAATTCGGCAATCAGCCCAATACACAGTTTTTAATGGAGTCCTTTATAAGAGAGGGTTCGGCTCGCCCATGCTTAGATGTGTCAATCCTTCTCAAGCTGAAGAAATCCTTGAAGAAATCCACGGAGGAATCTATAGCCATCATATGGGTGGAAAATCTATGGCTCGGAAAATAATCCGAGCAGGATACTTCTGGCCCACATTACAAAAAGATGCCATGGAACATGTCAAGAAATGCGTTCAGTGTCAATTTCACAGTGATACTTATCAAAGACCTGCGGAAGAGCTACATTCTCTCGGCGCTCCTTGGCCTTTCTATCAATGGGGAATGGACATCATCGGAAAGTTTCCCACTGCACCTGGACAATTGAAGTTTGCGGTTGTAGCCATTGACTACTTTACTAAGTGTATTGAAGCTGCACCATTAGCAACAATTACTACAGCCCGGATTCAATCTTTCTTTGTAAAGGAAATAATCTTTCGGTTCGGAGTGCCCCATTCTATAGTCACCGATAATGGTTCACAATTCGCAGCCTCTCACTTCCAAGAACTAGCAGCTGACCTGGGGATCATTCCCTACTTCAGTTCTGTGGAGCACCCGCAAACCAATGGCTTAGCCGAAGCTGCTAACAAAACCATTTTGGACGATATAAAAAAGAAACTTGGCAACGCAACTGGTACCTGGGCAGATAAGCTTCCGAGCGTTCTATGGTCGCATAGGACAACTACACATTCCACAACTGGGGAAACCCCTTTTCGATTGACATACGGCTGTGACGCAGTCATTCCGATCGAAAAAAGAATCCCCACTTTTAGAATGCTTGAACGTCCCTCGAAAATCAATAACAGTCTGCTCAGCGATGAACTCATACTGCTTGAAGAAATACGAAAGACTGCATCAGCTTATGAAAGAAAGATGAAAGAACGCCAGGCACGAGATTATAACAAGAGGGTCCGACCATGAAGTTTTGAAGTCGGAGACTTGGTCCTTCGCCGAGCAGATATTGGCAAAGGAAATGCTGGTGTCGGAAAGCTGAATCCGAATTGGGAAGGTCCATACCGAGTGAAGGCTAAAATTGGAACGGGCGCATACAAATTGGAAACTCTCTCGGGCACGGATATCAATAACAGTTGGAACGTTGCCAAGCTCAGAGCTTATTACAGCTAAGCTATCATTTTATGTATCCGAGTGTTTTACTTTGTTTATTTTGAACCAAACTCTTTTGTTATTTTTGAGATGGCTTTTAATGAATCTGCCATTCGGCAAATTGTATCGCTGCTTGATATGTTTTTAACTGCCTTGTATGTAAGTTTCATGCTTTCACTCAAACTTTCCGAGTGCTAACTCTTTAGAGGATTTATCAATGAACACTGTATGAAAGTTCATGCTTGGTTTTTTCAAGTGCAAACTTGAATTTGCATGTATATTATATTGATAGGGATTGTGAGTGAGAACTCAGATCGCCGACTTTAGCCGAAGCAGGATCTTCGGACCGCGAAGCTAGGAAGGTTATTCCTGGGTTTGGGTGTTCTTTTAGTACTCTGTTAAGCTTCTGAAAGAAGCTGTATCTCGATTTCGCTCGGTGGCTAGCCGAGCAAAATGAGTTGTACGCGGTTTCACAATGTTTAAAGATAAAATCTCAGTGAAATTACGAACTTTTATTAATAAGGAAGTACAAGAGTTGAGTCGCTCATGGCTACGAAATTCCTAAAAAATCAAGCTGTAATCTATGAAGGGTGCAACGAGCAGCAAAAAGAAACCCTACATGTGTTACCAACAAGCAGAAAAATAAAGATCAAAACATATAGAAAATGGCCAACATGCACACTAAAATCAAGCCTCATCATCTGACAAACTGATATCCTTATCATCAAATTCAGGAGCTTCAGTCAATTCTACCAAAGGATTGGGAAGATTCTCCGCCTGCAAATCAATTTCAGCTTTGGTTTCGATATCAATTAACTTCCCATCTTCTACACTAGGGAAAGGGTGTGCTCCGACCATTCTGAACTCAGCCTTAGGATTCAAAAGCTGGATCTGTTTGATCGCTGAAACAAAAGAATCGTCAACACCCTTACCCCAGTTGTGGAAGTTAGCTTCTACCTTCTTGATAACCAGAGCTTTTTCCTTATATTTCTCAATAGTTGCAGCATATTTCTTCACCTCAGAATCCAATTCAATGATTCTCTGTCGGCTCACTTGCAGTTCTTTGTTAAGAGTCTCCTCAATTTCTTTCTTCTTGTCCTCAGCAGCCTTTTGTGTAGCCTTCAGAGAATCTCGCTCCTTGATCAGTTCAGTTTGGTCAGCCTTCAAATTTTCTAGTTCAGTCTTTACTTGAACCAGCTCGTCCAACAAGCTGGCTTCTTGAGCGGCTTGCAGTTCACGAGTCTCCCTTTGTTCAATATTCAAGCCCTTGAACAAGTCTTCTGGATGCTTAGACAGGTAATGGGTTAAGCTGGCACCTCGAAGCAAAAACTTGGTCAAAGAGATGGTGTAACGTGACCATTCAGAAGTACTAAGATTATCATACCGAATATGGTCAGATTCCGGGCAGATAAACTCTGGAAACTTTTCATCCAACTCTCTATTCCACACCGAAACTACTGGTGGAGTCGGGGTAGGAGTGGGATCTGCAACTGCTTTGGTACTTGTTCCCTCGGTCCTGACACTAACTCCTTCAGAAACCTTCTCTTTCCCTTTATCAAGCCTTCGTTGCCGAGTCAATTGCAAAGGGGGAGAGGGAGCTTGGGCTTGACCACTTGAGGCCGGTGAAGTTGTAGTAGCTGTAACAACGACCAAATTGGAAGCTGGCCGAGGAGACCCTTCAACCGGAGAGGCAGTAGGGGTCGGAGTGCTTAAACTTTGTGTGCTCATACTTGACGACCCTGAAGCCGCACTTTAAGGGGCAACTTTTCTTTTCTTTCCTCCTTGGAGCAATGCAGCCATACGAGAAGCCATTTTATCTGCAAAGGAAACCAAAGACCATTAGATCTAAACAAATTTACAAGTGAAAATAGCAAAATAATTTACCAAGCTGAGCCTTGACATCTTTTGAGGGGATATTCACTATGTCCCTCGTTTCAATCATCCCATTGTTGGCCAAGTAGTTCTCAAACTCTCGGCACACCTCATTCTCGTGTTCAAAGAGTTGTTTCCACTCCGACCCGTATGAAGAAATACTACGATTAAAAAAACTTTTGCTCCACTAGAGGGGAAATCTTGGAACCGGTTGGTCTTCACCAGCCCTTGTAAACCAGCAAACGCCATTCCCAACAAAGTTGTATTTAAAATAAAAAGGTTTGAACGTCTTCCAAGACTCAGAATACTTGGTTAACAGAGCATACCCATTTCGCGATTTCAATGAAACCCAGGGTCGTTTTGTGGACCGTTTTTCAAAGGCATTGGCTTGCGGAGCAAATAAGTAGAAGAAAGTCGGTATGGTGCAGGACCAGTCCATTGCTGAGAATACTTGTTGAAATGCTCGAATGAAGGCCCATGCATTCGGATGTAACTGAGAAGGGGCCACTCTCAGCGTATTCAAAATCTCTATTTCAAAGTTGGTGAAAGGCATCCTAATTCCAAGACGAGTTATCACTTCCTCATAAAAATAAAAACCAGTGCTGCCCTCGGGGATACGAGTGCAAATTCTCTCGTTGGGCCCCACTGGGCTTACTGAGTACAATTTCCCACTACGATCTCTGGGACAAGGTAGTATAATGGCTCGGGTTTGTTCCAAGGATTCGTCGGTTGAAAGTTCGGATTGGGTGCCTACAACCTCCCGATCAACCCAGTCGTACTGATTAGCATCTGGAGGAAGGGGGTAGAGTTCAGGATTCGTAACGCACTTTCGCTTCATACCTAAGGAAAAGGAGGCATACGCGGAGTCAGAAGCAGTAAAAACTTGATAATTTCTGATCAAATACTCATGCATACTATCGATTGGGGAATACCTCCCTTTCTGGGCAGAACTTCCCCAAAACAAATTAAAACACTGAATACCTCTCTGTTGCCTCCTTAACCTCAATTGTTCTACCCTCTCAGCAATTCTATAATAAATCACACCTTCTCTGGCCTCTTTCAAGTCCTGAGGGAAATGGGTTGCAATTGGTTTAATCCAACTTCCTGGATTCTCTTCCTCATGTGCTCTCGGTATATCGGAATTTACAGAATCCTCACTCATGTTTATCACAGCTTCAGTTCAAACCCTAAGAAATTAGGAGCAACCAAAAATAAAATTATCCTAAGGAACCCTACGACGATCGCTCAAAGAAGGGCAAAGAATTTCAGAAAAAAAAGGGATATCCTGACGATCAATGCAAGGTTTTCAGTAAACCCTAGACTTCGTTCAGAATCAAGATAAGGGGGTGCATGGCTACTGCTAAAATGCAATGATAAAGATTCTAAGAGCAATACTCATGACAGACAACAAGAACAGACACATGCAGTACTTCATAAGCTTGTAAGAGAGAAAGCAGAAGATAACCAAGGTTTAAAGAATGAGTTCGTTACCTGTTTGATGATGAATGATCAAGAAGTTGAGGATGATAGAAGTACCAGCGAACTTGGAATAGGCTTAATACAAGTAGAGAGGGTGAAATCGTTGCAAGAATCTTTCCGATGATCTTTGAATCTGCTGTTCAAATGGCGAAGTGAAACGATTCTTCAGGAAGGCAAGGTGAGAGAGGAAAGAAGTTGATGAGTTTCTATTTTGACAGAAATGAATTTCGAAAACCGCTCCTAAAATTTTCTTTCAGAAATTTCCCTCCACCATCTAAGGATTGGGCCGAATCAACAAAAGCCCACTCCTCTTACAAGTGTATACGTGGCGTGTACTGAAGTTTTGAAATCATAACGTTTCGTTTCCCGATAGTAGAAAGGACACATGGAACCTTAAGAAAAACTCAAAGGTCCTTTCTGTGTCAGTGAAAGGACAGCTCCACTAAATGCACTAAGGCAACTAGATCTCTCTTCTCCTCAACAATGCCAGCCTTTGATCGGCCAACAGCTTATTTGTCTCTTCAACTCGGTAGGGCTCAAATCACCCAACCGAGCTTGAGGGGGCTTATGTAGTGGACCTTTAGTAGACCAAAAGTTACCTGACTAAAATCACCTTGGTCCGACCAGTTAGACGCTGGAACAAGGCCAACGGTCGGAACGCTACACCGAGCAACTGGGCTTCTAGAGATGTTACACGCTTGTGAGATTAATCCCAAACATAGGATTTCCATCCTTAGCTCTATCACTTACAGTCTCATTAAGCTTAACAACTTCTCTTAGATTCCCACGACTCTTGGTTAGATAAATATGATATCGGATAAAGATTATCACCTACAGGATTTACGAAGGTGATATTATCATAACCTTTACTAATCCTACTTGAATTCTTCCTCTTCAGAAGCCTTATCAGAAAGGCCCATGATACACAGGTAATCCCCTATAAGAACCACCATGCTATAGGGGCTAAGGTACGTCTTCTCATCCCTAAGTTGACACTAGCACACACATTGTTGACTAGGGAGAACCTGTTTATCCCAACTGGATATATAGAAATCCTAAAAAGTCCTACATTAACATCTTAGTTGAGATCATTCCTTAAGTTCTTTCATAACTTCAAGGTTGATTTCGATTAAGGACACGACAGTATGCATCATTTTTATGAGTAATGAATAATGTCCATGTATACCTAGAATAGTCATCCACAATAACCAGACAATAATAGTTGCTACCAAAGCTTTTTGTTTGACAAGGTCCAAAAAGATCCGTATGTAAAAGTTCCAAGGGCCTTTGAGTTAAAACAAGATTTTTAGAAGGAAAAGATGCCATTGTGAGTTTTGATTTTGAACACGGATCACAATTTTTAGAAAATAGAAAAATTTTGCTTTCGCAAACCAACTACTAAGTTTTTAGAAGAAATTTTGTTCAAATGATTCATGTGGATGTGACCTATTCTACGATGCCATAGCCACGACTCATCCTCTTTACTTAATAAACATTTAGCATCATTTGAGGGTATTGAGTTAAAATCAATTACATATACATTGTTTATCCTGCGAGCAATTAGCTTTATAAGATTGTCAATTTTACCCTCAATAATACATCTTTCAGAATCAAATATAACCCTATTGCCCTTATCACATAACTGACTAAAACTTAGCAAGTTATGCTTTAGGCCCTCAACATGTAAAACATTTTCTATGCAAAGGTTAGGAGGAGTACCTATTTTACCCACTCCGAGAATTCTTTCTTGGTTGTTATCTCCGAAAGTCACATGTCCTTGGTCCTTTGGAACGAGATGTGAAAATTTAGATTTGTCTCCCGTCATATGTTTCGAACATCCACTGTCCAAGTACCACCACGATTTCCTTTCTTCCGGAGTAACCTACAAGAATAAGATTCAAATTTTCTTTTTAGGTACCCATATCTTTTTGGGTCCTTTAGCGTTAGTGCAACCATAGTTTGCATCATGCCACCATTTAGTTTCATTGTTCTTTTTAACGAACTTCACTTTTCGATGTATGCACTCATGTGCACCATGGCCTTTTCTACCACAAATATGACATATAATCAAAAGATTCTTATGAGAGCTAGTGGGGACAAAAATGGTACTTAATTATTTTTGATGTCTGCCGGGTTGATATCCTAAACCGGCTCTATTAAAGAAACACTTTTGTCGCCCTAGCATTAAATTTAAAGTATTTCTACCTTTCGTAAATTTTGCAAGCATTTCTTTTAAATCTTCTACTTCTTTTACTAAATCCTTGCAAAACATACAAGAAGAAGAACTAGCTTTAAATTTAATTTCATTAGTTGAGGTGTTTGAGGATTTACTTAAGGTAGTATTCAGCTCTTTGTTTTTGGTTTTCAAAATTTCATTTTCTTTTTCAAGTTCTGAGTTCTTTTGTAAAATAAGAGCTGATTTTTTCTTTTCTAAACGTCAATCAATTTCTTTTAAGTTCAGGATCACTTTGTTTATTGTCCTTTAAGTGTTAACAAAATGACTTAGAACTGAAAATGGTATTTTTAAGTTTCTAACTAAAATACTCGAGTATTCTTCATAACACTCGAGTAGTTCACCAGTTTCCAGTTTTACTCGAGTAGTTCATCATTATACTCGAGTTGTTCATATCTTTTCAGAAAGTTAGGTTTCAGATTTTTAAGAAAATACTCGAGTAGTTCACGAGATACTCGAGTCATTCACCAATCCAGAATACTCGAGTAGTTCATGCATTACTCGAGTCGTTCATCAAACTTGACTCTTGTTGCATCTGTTAATACTCGAGTCCCAAGCCAGATACTCGATTCGTGCGCCAAAATCCACACTGGTGCATCACGAAATACTCGAGTATCGAGCCATCTACTCGAGTTTTATCAGACAGAACAGACTGAAAACTTAGTTTTTACATACCATTTTCATTTCTACACATTTCTAACCCAAACCAATGATCAAAACAGTTCATATACCATATATTGAACATGTTACAACACTTATCACATATCAAATTACAGATTTGACAGAGAATCAATTGTTAATGCATAAAACATACCATTTAACAACTTAATACCTCAAATTACAAATTAATCAACAAACTCATGAAATTGTGTTCATTACAGCTTGGATGCATCATATGAAACTTGCTCACAACAACCATGGAGCATGAATTGGTCTCAAAACCAAAGTTCCTATTCAATCTAAGCCCTTAGAGCCTCTTGGTGGCTCATTAATGAAAATCATGGAATTTAAACTCTATCTAGTGCATAAAACAACTTCCCCTTACCTCTCAGACGTGTACCAACAGAGGATTCCAAAGAAAAGCTCTCCAACACCAGAAATGACTTTGAGCACCACATGCAAGACAGTTTTGAGTGCATCACCAAGATTGAATTGGTTCACACATGAAACAGAGATAAGAATTGGGGAATTTAGTTTTTCTAGACTCTATGCAACACATACTAACTAGATAAATCGAATTTGGGACTCAAAAGACTCGTGAGCTTACCAGAAATTGGAATTAAAATGAGCTCCCAGAATCACTTGACAGAAAACAGCTTCCACTTCCAAGCCTTGATTCTTCCACCACACTCACTCTTAGCTCACAAATTTGGTATCTATACAAAGCTCGTGATGTGAGCTTTGTATTAGTGTATGGTTTGTGGTTTAATTCAACACAGAGAAGGAGAATTGAAGGAAACGAATCAAGAACCCTAGCTTGAGTAATTTACCCGAATTTCACCAAATGTCTCAACAATTCGGGTTTCATCAGCTTTTATAGACACAAATCAAGTTCCTGCACACCGACACGAATGCATTGAGGTGTTGGTGATGGAATATTCGTGTCGCGGAGAGGGAATCGTTGGTGATGACTCACCAAATGCACTAACTCGTGCAACTCTGTCTAGAATACTCGAGTTTTCCGAACAATACTCGAGTATTTTGCCCAATTTTTGAAAAATAATTATTTTATTTACTTTCCCTCCAAAATATTTCCCATAATTACCTCTAGGTCCCAACCCAGGGACTAATATGCAAAATACTTATTTCATGCATAATTATATTTATTAAATAAATCCACACACATTTCCTAACTACATAAACACAGATTTTAATCAAGGATTAAAATAGAAATTATTAATTATAATTAATTTTATAATTAATATTTCATTAATCGGGGATTAAAATTTTGGGGTGTTACACTACTCCCCCACTTACAAGGAATTTCGTCCCCGAAATTCAACTTATACAAACAATTCAGGATAGTCCTGACGCATCTTATCCTCCAATTCCCAAGATGCTTCTATTACATCGCCACAGATCCAGACGACTTTGACCAAACAAATATCCTTTCCTCTAAGTTGCTTGACTCTTCAGTCTTCAATACGAATAGGCATTGCTTTGAAGGTTAAGTTCTCATGAATTTCTAGGTCATCAGGTTGAATCCTAAGGACAATGGTGAGGTCATGGACATATCTTTTCAACTGAGACACATGGAATACATTATGTAGGTTAGCTAGTGACGGGGGCAGGGCTAATTGATAAGCTACTGGGCCGACTCTTTTAAGAATTTGATAGGGACCAATAAACTTAGGTGATAGTTTCTGGGTTTTCAAGGCTCTACTAACACCTTTTGTGGGTACTATTCTAATGAACACATGGTCTCCTTCAGCAAACTCTAAAGGTTTCCTCCTCCTATCAGCATAGCTTTTCTGCCTACTTTGAGCCGCCTTCATCTTCTCTTGTATCATCTTGATCTTCTCAGTTGTCTCTTGCACAAAATCTGGTCCAACCAGAGAACTCTCCCCCACTTGAAACCAGCATAATGGTGTCTGACACTTTCTTCCATATAAAGCTTCAAATGGTGCCATCCCGATGCTCGCGTGGCAACTATTGTTGTAGGAAAATTCTACGAGCGGCAACATTTGCTCCCAATTTCCTTGGCCTTCCAAAGCACATGCCCTCAAGATGTCCTCCAATGACTGAATAGTCCTCTCCGTTTGACCATCAGTCTGAGGGTGGTATGCAGAACTCAGTTTCAATCTTGAACCCAAGGCTCTATGTAGATCTTGCCAAAACTTTGATGTAAACCTCGGATCGCGATCTGACACGATGCTTGATGGTACCCCATGCAGACGAACAACTTCCTTGACATACAACTGAGTGAGCTTTCCAAAGAATAGCGCATATTAACGGGAATGAAATGCACCGACTTGGTTAAACGATCCACGATCACCCAGATTGCATCATGACCAGTGGCTGTCCTTGGCAATCCTGACACAAAATCCATCGAGATACTATCCCATTTCAACAATGGAATTTCCAAGGGAAGTAACTCTCCTCCTGGCCTTTGATGTTCCACTTTCGCTTTCTGACACACCAAACAACATGCCACATACCTAGCCACGTCCTTCTTTAACCCAGGCCACCAAAATACCTTCTTCAGATCCTGATACATTTTGGTAGCTCCCGGATGCATACTCATTTTGCTCTTATGTGCCTCATCCAAAATCATCCTCTTTACTTCCAGGTCATCAGGCACACAAATCCTTGTTCGAAAACGAAGGATTCCATCCTTCCCCTCTTGAAACTCCAACTCCTTGCCTTCTTCCATAAGCTTCTTCTTTTCTTTAAGTCCCTCATCTTTATGTTGCAATTCCCGAATTCTTTGCAGAAATTCATTAGTAATCTGCAACATCCCCATCTTGATACTTGTTGGCTCCACTTGCATCGTCAGACTCATGTCTCTAAATTCTTCTATCAGTGCAGCTTCTCTGACCATCATCGTACTGATATGCATTGCCTTTCGACTCAATGCATCTGCCACAACATTTGCCTTCCCAGGGTGGTAATGGAGCTCAAACTCATAATCTTTCAAGAACTCCTTCCATCGACGTTGTCTCATATTCAACTCCTTCTGGTCAAAGAGGTACTTTAAACTCTTATGGTCGCTAAACACCCGGAACATAGTGCCATAGAGATAGTGCCTCCAAATCTTCAATGCAAAGACAATAGCTACCAGCTCTAGGTCGTGAGTTGGATAGTTCATTTCATGAACTTTTAGCTGTCTCGAGGCGTAAGCGACGACTTTCCCTTCTTGCATCAAAACACTTCCAAGACCTTGTTTCGATGCGTCACAATACACCTCAAAATTCTTCTGTGGGTCAGGCAAAACCAACACAGGGGATGACGTCAACCTTTTCTTCAACTCTCGGAAACTCCTTTCACACTTCTCGTCCCATATAAATGGTTGATCTTTCCGAGTCAACTTCGTTAAGGGTAACGCAATCTTCGAGAAACCTTCGATAAACCTTCTATAGTAACCAGCTAAACCAAGAAAGCTTCTCACTTCTGTGACCGACTTCGGCCGTTCCCATTGCAACACTGAACTTACTTTATCCGGGTCAACCGCTATTCCCTTGCTTGAAATCACATGCCCCAAAAACTTAACCTCCTCCAGCCAGAATTCACACTTTGTAAGTTTGGCATACAGTTGCTTCTCCTTTAGAATACTCAACACTATCCTCAAGTGTTCAACATGTTTCTCCGGGCTCTTGAAATAGATAAGGATATCATCAATGAACACAACCACGAATGAATCTAAATAAGGTCTAAAGATTCGATTCATGTAGTCCATGAAGATAGCTGGTGCATTAGTTAATCCGAATGGCATCACAACATACTCCTAATGCCCGTATCGGGATCGAAATGCGGTCATAGAGATATCCTCTTCTCTAATCCTGATCTGATGGTACCCTGACCTCAAATAAATCTTGGAAAATACTGAAGCTCCACGAACTTGATCCATAAGGTCATCTATCCTTGGTAAAGGATACTTGTTCTTGATGGTGACCTTATTCAATTGCCGGTAGTCGATACACATCCTCATACTACCATCCTTCTTCTTGACAAACAAAACCGGAGCACCCCAAGGTGACACACTTGGTCGGATCATCTGTTTTTGCAACAGCTCCTCAATCTGCTTCTTCATCTCCGCCACTTCCGGTGGTGCCATTCTATAAGGAGCGATAGAAATGGGGCCAGCTCTCGGAACTAGGTCGATGCCAAATTCAATCTCTCTTCTTGGTGGCAAACCAGGGATCTCATCAGCAAATACCTCCGGGAAGTCTCTAACAACAGGAATCTCTTCCAACCTTGGACCATTCTCCTCTGCTTCAGTGTTGAACAGACACATGTAGCCGGAGGGTTTTGGGTTTCTATAGGTCACTATCTTCTTATCACAATCGATGATCACTTGGTTTTGACTTAACCAGTCCATCCCCAAGATCACATCCAATTGTGCTAAGGGTAAACAGATAAAATCTACCCTAGAGGTTTGTCCTAACACTTCTATACAATAGTTAAGACATGCTCTAGAAACAACTACAGGAGCATTAGCAGGGGTTTCTACTTTCAAAGTATATAGCAATTCAGACATAGATAGACCCAAACGATCCACACATTCATATGAAACAAATGAATGCGTTGCACCAGAATCGAACAAGACATTACAGAGCTGACCATTTAGCAAGTAATTACCTTGCACCAGATCAGAAGATCGGCTCGCTTCCACTCCGCTGAGCATGAAAACCCTTCCTTGAACCATAGGCCTATCCGCAGCTCCTCTGGAATTAGCTTTGACCGGTTCCTTGCAGTCTCTCGCAAAGTGTCCCGGTTTCCCACAGTTGAAACAGCCACTTGTTCCCCAACAAACACGGCCATAATGATGGCGCTTGCACTTGTCACAAAATGGAGCCTCGCTCCGAAAATTTCTTCCATCCGAACCACCAACCTTCCCCTTGCCTTTCCCTCGGCGATCATACGGACCCTTGCTTCGGTTGTTGAAACCTTTCCGCTTTTGAGGTCCATAATTCTGGTTGTCCTTTCTTTCTGAGACTTGCAACTCTTAAGCTTTCTTGTCATCTTCATACATCCTACACATGTCCACAAGGGCAGGAAAGCTTTGAATCCGTTGATAGCTAAAGATCGACTTCAACTTGGGTCTCAAACCTCCCTCAAACTTGATACACTTGCTCCTTTCGTCGGGGTTGTTCTGATAGTAGGGAGAGTACTTCATTAATTCCTCAAACTTGGCCGCGTACTCACCCACACTCATACTCCCTTGTTTCAGCTGTAAGAATTCCACCTCTTTCTTCCTCCTCAGATCTTCAGGGAAGTATTTATTGAGAAACTTCTCCATAAATACACCCCAATTCACATCCCTTCCTTCATAATGCAAAAGTTGAACCGTGTGATTCCACCAATTCTCAGCTTCGTCTTCTAGCATGTAGACAGCATATGCCACCTTCTGAGCTTCTGTGCAATCTAGGGTTCTCAGAATCTTGTCCATGGTATGAATCCACTTATTGGCCTCTTCCGGTTTAAATCCTCCTTCAAACTTAGGTGGGTTACAACTTCTGAAATCAGCCAGACTCTTCGCCTCGATGTTACCCACATTACACTGGTGAGGCGGGTTAACCGGTTGAGGTGGTTGCTGAGCTTGTTGCTGCATGGTCTCCAACACCGCGGTTATCCTTTCTAACATCGCATTGGTGTGATTTTGGTTTCTAGTTGCCATAATAGACCTGCGCTATATGCTCATGGTCACATATGTTGAACTAAAGAAACATTCCTCACACCACCTATACTAAGGCTATAGCTTATAACTTTAAATCAACATTCAATTGTGTCTTGTGCTCAAAAGAGACAAGATACAAACATTCATCACAATAAATATGCCCTGCGGATACCTGCTTCATGTTGATGGCTACCTTTCTGGAGCTACTTCCACTACTACAGGATCTGACTTTTGCTCTGATACCACTCAGTGTGACACCCTTCTTACTACCTCAAGTTTAATATAGTAATTAAACTATCTTATCAGATAATATATGGACTTGTAAATATTTAGAAAATGTAAAAATATAAAATTTTCTTACTTTAAGCGGGTGCACAAACCAAAACTTGGAATTCTTGGAGAAGAAATTCTAAATCATTTCAAATCAGTTGTATTGAGTTCGGCAATCTCTAAAACCTTTTCATGAGCGGGATAGCATTCGTATTTGAAATCGTCTTTATATGATAGAAAGTAAATCGGGCTATCCTTTTCGTAGTCGAGCTCTTTAAAAAGATTAAATCAGAGTAAGCGGAAATTATAGGACAATGCAACTAATAGAAATATAACATAGACTTTATATACATATATAAATAAAAAGTCAGGTGATACATAGTCCCAGCATAAGTCATGTCTCCAAGATCCATAACACAAGTCCATAACAGATCTATACTCAAAATAAAACCATAGCCCTAGAGTACTCATAGTATATCTACAATATGTACATCTCAAAAATATAGACTCTAGAGGTGGTCACATAGATCTGGCAGCATCAGTAGTAGCAGTGATAGTAGCATAAATCTCCAAGTAGCAAAAGAAACATCCCCATCAACAGCAGCAGCAGCAGAATCTCCTCCATGACATCTCCACATCGGATCCCCTGATCCTCATCATACACCCTATACACATACCTAGGGATCATCATCCCTCCACTGACTCCCGGTGGAATGAACTACAGGCTCGCCTCCGCTCTCATCCTCCACGGGATCCTCCTCGATCTCATCCGATGGAGAGTGTACCCTACCACTGGGTATGGGGTCAGAAGATGGTGTGACCCTGACTGGACTCCTCGGATCAGAAGGGGGAGTATCCTCGCGGACGACTCTCGAGGAAAAAGGGTGTGAGCGGGTAGGTCTGAAGCGAAAACTATGATAAGAGCGAGCTGGCCGTGTGGCAGGTGGTCCATGATATGTGTAAAACGGGGGTACATGCATAGTGTATATGATGGGCATCCTAAATCAACGAGGACGAAATCGAATCAACGGGTTCGGGTGGTAGAAGGTAATCTCTACCTCTCCCTCGAACACCGCGCGATGGTCCTCATAGATCCATGTGCCACTAGGAAGTGGCCGGATCTCGATGCAAGCGATGTAGCGAGACATCACCTACAAGGGCATAGGGGTAAGCAATTCTATACACATAATCAATAGAGTATAAATATGTGAACAATAGAAATGTAAAGTCATGCAACAATAAACAACCATCACATTTAGCACTTAGCAGTTATTGAATGCAAGTAGGATGCTCATACTTGTTTCATTTATCACACTTAATTTAAATGAGTGGCATAATGTATGAATCTAGCTCTCAAGCCTATCTCCATCAATCTATGTCACTCTCTGACGTCCATCCCTGACAACCCAGCACTCATCAGTGCGTTGTATTCCTAGGTATACAACATTTCGTACATTCACCAAGAATGTACACGACAAGCTTGGAACCCGTGCCACCTGAGCACATCCCGTCATCCAAACGGACCGTCATCCAAACGGTGTAACCATATCGGCATCCACTAAGCCGACCACGTCTTCAACGTGTCATCAAGCAAGCGTATTGGCACTCCCAGAGGCCCTCCACATGTTACCAAAACATGATAAACGACCTACCATCCAAACTCCAAGATGGATGCATTAACTTAGTTTAAAAGGAATTGATTGATGTTTTATTCTTTTATTAATACCTTACGTGCCTCCCGAGCAACGTGTCATTACTCAAATGAAAACATCATGACGTCAATCAATTTCTTTTAAGTCCAGGATCACTTGGTTTATTGTCCTTTAAGTGTTAACAAAATGACTTAGAACTGAAAATGGTATTTTTAAGTTTCTAACTAAAATACTCGAGTATTCTTCATAACACTCGAGTAGTTCACCAGTTTCCAGTTTTACTCGAGTAGTTCATCATTATACTCGAGTTGTTCATATCTTTTCAGAAAGTTAGGTTTCAGATTTTTAAGAAAATACTCGAGTAGTTCACGAGATACTCGAGTCATTCACCAATCCAGAATACTCGAGTAGTTCATGCATTACTCGAGTCGTTCATCAAACTTGACTCTTGTTGCATCTGTTAATACTCGAGTCCCAAGCCAGATACTCGAGTCGTGCGCCAAAATCCACACTGGTGCATCACGAAATACTCGAGTATCGAGCCATCTACTCGAGTTTTATCAGACAGAATAGACTGAAAACTTAGTTTTTACATACCATTTTCATTTCTACATATTTCTAACCCAAACCAATGATCAAAACAGTTCATATACCATATATTGAACATGTTACATGCAACACCCCGATTTGGAAAACTCGAAACAAACACTATAAAATACCAATTAAATTCCTTTATGAAAAATAGGGTAAATTTTTTTTTTTGAAAGCAAGAAATAAAACTCATCATTCAAGTTTCCCAAAACAACGTATTACTTTTAAAAATCCTTTTTCTCAAAAACATTTGCGGAAGTTTCTGAAAACAGTTTGATATTAAAAACTCACTTTGAATAAAAGAGTAAAACATTTGGTTACTTGGAAAACACGTTTGATTTGCTTAAAACAGTTCGTCTGTCGGACCACGACAGCCTTTCGAAAACAGTTTAGAAAACAGATCATAGAGGTTCTTTCAAAAGTGGTCACCATAGATCAGCGGTGCCATTCTTACATAACATTGTTCTTACCAAAACATTTCAAAAGAAAAGGGGTACACTTGATAAGCATAACAGCAAGGGTCCATCGGGAACCTAATTATAATCTATTAAGCAACGTCCCCTTCTCGATCCGCAACATAAGTCTTCAAAAGCGATCCCCGTCGTTCAGCAGCCGCCCTCTCGTCAGCGCGTCACGATCAGTAAGTCCTTCCTCCAGGAGTAGCATCACCAGCTCCGCTATCTTTTAGAACCAGAGGTTCATCGTCACATATGCACAAGAAGTTGAGAGAGTAAGCTATCCGAATGGAATTACTCCCATCGACTTCTTGGATTTACACTAGCGACGCATACCAGAACATAACATACAATACAAATAGTACAAACAGATAATTATGCAAGATGCATGAGGATGCAATGCATTTGTCACACTATCTAATACTTTATCCTTATCTTAAGGGAATCTCTGGATCGATCATCTCACAAACTCGAATCTCTTTAACAGCTTATCTCGCAAGGTCGAAGTCTCTTTGTCCACATATCACGAGTCCATCACATCGGAAATTTCAGGCTTTATGGTTTTGGGTTCAGGTCTACATCTCCTCGGAATCCATCCACCTAGTTCGGAAGCAATCAGGAGTACAGGATCTCTAACCACACCGGCTTTTACTGGATGGCAAAACAAATGAATACATAAAATGCCCGGGAAATAAGCACATCCGGCCGTGTTTGAGCATCCCTCTCACTGAACAAGATTTGGTCAAGGGGGTGTCAGTCCTCTGTCTAGTGATCATGTGGTACTTCATCCACACCACTGAGTGACCAGCTCCGACCGGTTCAGCCAGGGCCCCTATGGTTTTTCCCACCTAGACAGACTTCTCAAGGCTTCTTGACGAATCACCGTCATTGCCGTCCCCTATCTCAATCATCCAGCTGAACACCACAAGGGTAATTCAGGTGTATCTTCCTCTCCACTACTTCGGGTTAGGGTTTCGAGTCGTGAGGTTATACTTGTTCGTTCAAACGTCGACCCATCCTAAGTCATCTCCGTCATACAGCTCCGACCATATGTGGAATGCTTCTGTGGGACTCGACCACTAAGTCCGACGGGCTCCGACCCATCTTAAATCATTTTCGGCATACAGCTCCGACCAGTATGCAGGATATCCACAATCTGTCTGACGGGCTACAACCCATTCAGAATTACCATCGACATATAGCTACGACTATAGTCGAAATATCAATCATCATTCTGACGGGCTACGACCCACTCAGAATCATCATCGGCATATGGTTCCGACCACATGCGGGATATCCATCAATCATCAATAGATAGGCTCCGACCTATCCCATGTCACCCATACTCAACATATGGCTACGACCATATGGAGGCTATCTCAACACATAGCTACAACCACGTGGAACTATCTCAACATATGGCTACGACCATATGGAAGCTATCGGCAGTTATTGCGTTCACATCCAAAGCGTTGTCATCATCATCATAGCCTCAGCTCGATCCACGTACTCGACGCATCAGCATCATCCGGTTCATCGCGCGTTCTATCCCTTAGAGTTTCGCTCTAGTCGTTGGGGAATTCCTTATAGTTCTCTATGTCTTTACTACTCTCGTCTTATATCGCGGATGATGCATTATGCTCATGCAATGACATTATAAACAACAATATATCTCAACATAAATAAATATATCAATCAATCAATACCATGTAATGGTATAGGTCTGAGTCTTCGTATACCTCGATACAGACAATCACACAATTTATCGGGTACACTACTAGCTACGTTAGACCTTTACTCCGACTTTGAGAGAGTACGGAGTGTCCTAGCATACTCACTAGACACCAAAGCGTCTTAGGATAACTTCTCTCTCACCTGGATTCGCAGTTACCGAATCTACAAGTTCCGAGTGATTTGCTTCCTTCCTCGTCTGCCCGACTCCAACTTCTTTCAAGTCCCAGAAAGTAGATATATGAGTATTAAGCTTTATTTAATTATTATTCTTAAAATTATTCTCAAGACAACTTAAGAAAATCCAAACATCGACTTCATTGAGAAACTGAAACATCAATTCCTTTCACTCAAACTTGTCCAAAATCAAACACTAACTTTCATGCCTTAAAATCATGAGTAAACAATTAATTAAATTAATTTAGAACAAGAGTTTCTTTGCTGGTCCTTCTTGGACAGCATTGAGTTCAATTCCAAAAACTCCGAAAAATCGTACTTTTCAAACCAACTTTGTCTTGGATTAAATATCCACAAAACTAAACTACAAAACACCTTGAAAACACTTTTAAAACTCTTTTAAATAAGAAACATAGTCTATAAAATTCTGGAAAGCATCATGTCCTAAGTTTCAAATTCATTTTCCATGTTTAAAAAACCAATTCAAACACAGATAAATCAAGCATCTTGAAAACAACCAAATAAACACTTAAATCAATAATTTTTCAAGTTCAAACACTTAGATCTTCATGAGGGCAGCAAGGTATTCAAGTAAAATAAATCAAACAAACATTCATTCATTCCAAACATTTCACAACCACAAGCCATCAATTACACATAAACATGTTCACAAACTTATTAGTACATATAGCCCAATCAAATGAGGAAATCTAACACTTAAGCATACACAAATCATATCATGCATCACACATACACTTAGTCACATTTTCATTTATCTTTCACTTAATTAATTTCATCTTAGCAAAACTTCATCTTATCATTCTTAAACATGTCAAAACCGTATGCATCATGGGTTGTTTAGAAAATCATTTCTTCAAGGATCAACTTCACAAATCAACACATAATTTCATATCATAAACACTTACACACTCAAGAAAATTTAACTCAAAGTCTAAGGTCTAAACCGTGACCTTGACTAGATTTTCCTCAAAAACATTTTCAAGAATTCAAGACTCAAAACAACTCCAAGCTCAACCAACAATTTCACATAATTCATTAAGGAAGTAAAACATAATCCTAGCATATATTTCTTGCATGAACCCGTGAGCATCACATAGGTTTTTAGACAATTTTCATTTCACTTTTTAACACCTAAAGTATCTCAAAGTTCATGGGAATCACATACACATAACCAAAATACAACATTAAAACCTCTAACCTAAAAATCAAGTACAAACCGTGATCAACATATCAAGATCACAACCATCACATAAATGTTATTCACTTAAAGCATCATTACATCTCAAGATCACATCATGTAAAGGATCAATCAAAAGAAAACAAGCTCATACTCACAATAACAACAAAACCGTGGCCAACATAAGGAAAAGTTCAACCAATTTCAAAGACTTTTCACATTAAGATTCAAACAATCACACATATCATGGCTTAGGCATAGATCTAAACACGCATGTAGACAAAAATGTTAGATCTTTGGAAAAATCTCTTATGAAACTTAAAATCAATTTTTCTTCCAAAACATTTTCAAGAAATCAAAGAGAAAACTCAAGATCATGGAGAAAAACATTTTCTTAATAAAACTTTTAGAATCAAGCTTAGAAAAATAACATGCATCAACACTTTTTCAAACAAAACCAAAGTCTTTAGAAGGAAAGCATGAAAATGAAAAAGAATCAAAGAAAAAGGTTTAAAACTTTTAGATCATGAAATAGGATTCTTACTTAATCAAAACTTTTCAAGAATCAAATCCAATATCTTTGGTTTCTCTCTTTTCCTCACGGTTCATGTACTCTTTCTAAGGTCCATGGTTTTCTCCTTCTCTTCTTCACTATCTTGGTCTTGATTTCACTTGGATTGTGAAGTGTTTGGGTTGGTTCTTCCTCTCTTACAATTTGGCCACTCTCTTTCTTTCTCTCTCACCAAGAGTTTGATGATTCTCTTGGTGTTATGTGTTTGGTTTTGGAAAAGAAATGGAAGAAAGTTTGTGTTTGATGAAGGAATGAAGAGAAATTCATTCACTCCCTCACGGTCTTGGTATTTGGTGTGTGTATTGGTGTTGTTGAGAGAAGAAAGAAATGGTGAAGATGGAATGAAGAATGAAAGGGTGAAAATGAGCTCTCTCCCTCTCTCTCACGGTTTGGTCCTTCTTTTATTCTTCTCACTTTTTCCTTGCATGGGGGGGCTATATTGCAACACTTGGGGACTAAGTCACAAACTTGGAGACCAAGTTTGCTTCCAAGTCCCTCACGGCTCCTTCCTTCTTCTTTCCTATTCTCTTCACTTTTCTTCCTTTCTAGGTCATGCTTAAGTCATGGAGATGATGTCATGGTGTTGACTAAAAGGCATGCCACTTGGTAACCATGCAAATAAGCTTAGTGGCTAGGCTATGCTTGTGAGCATTCGGCCATAGGGTGCTTAGGGTAGATTAGATTATCTAATTAGGTTTAAGGCACTAATTCGGGTTTTAATCATGATTAGGGTAGGATTAGGTTATTAATCTAGGTTTAGTCCACTAATCCTTAGTGATTAGGGCTTAATCAAGGATTAAGGTACTAATCAAAAACTTAATCTTGGGTTTAAGGAAAACTAATTTTGGATTAGCTTACTAACCAAATGGGTTTAGGGTTGAAGAGAGTGATTAAGCACTTAATCAAAGCTTAAGAGCTCGATTAGGGTTTTATCCACGATTAGGGCATCAATTAGGGTTTCTAGAGGCAATTGGACTTTGATTCTTTGAAACTTGAAATAAAATAACTTTCCATCTTAGAATCATATGCAACAAAGTCTCAATTAAAACTTTAAGCAATCAAACACAAAATCACAATAAATAAATCAAGCATATAAATCCATTATAAAATCAAACTCTTTCAAATCAATTCTTAAATCAATTAGGTTAAAATAATTTTCATGATTTGGGACTTGTAGAAGTGAGTCAAATGGGCAGATGTTACATTACAACACTTATCACATATCAAATTACAGATTTGACAGAGAATCAATTGTTAATGCATAAAACATACCATTTAAGAACTTAATACCTCAAATTACAAATTAATCAACAAACTCATGAAATTGTGTTCATTACAGCTTGCATGCATCATATGAAACTTGCTCACAACAACCATGGAGCATGAATTGGTCTCAAAACCAAAGTTCCTATTCAATCTAAACCCTTAGAGCCTCTTGGTGGCTCTCTAATGAAAATCATGGAATTTAAACTCTATCTAGTGCATAAAACAACTTCCCCTTACCTCTCAGATGTGTACCAATAGAGGATTCCAAAGAAAAGCTCTCCAACACCAGAAATGACTTTGAGCACCACAAGCAAGACAGTTTTGAGTGCATCACCAAGATTGAATTGGTTCACACATGAAACAGAGATAAGAATTGGGGAATTTAGTTTTTATAGACTCTATGCAACACATACTAACTAGATAAATCGAATTTGGGACTCAAAAGACTCGTGAGCTTACCAGAAATTGGAATTAAAATGAGCTCCCAGAATCACTTGACAGAAAACAGCTTCCACTTCCAAGCCTTGATTCTTCCACCACACTCACTCTTAGCTCACAAATTTGGTATCTATACAAAGCTCGTGATGTGAGCTTTGTATTAGTGTATGGTTTGTGGTTTAATTCAACACAGAGAAGGAGAATTGAAGGAAACGAATCAAGAACCCTAGCTTGAGTAATTTACCCGAATTTGATGAAATGTCTCAACAATTCGAGTTTCATCAGCTTTTATAGACACAAATCAAGTTCGTGCACACCGACACGAATGCATTGAGGTGTTGGTGATGGAGTATTCGTGTCGCGGAGAGGGAATCGTTGGTGATGACTCACCAAACGCACTAACTCGTGCAACTCTGTCTAGAATACTCGAGTTTTCCGAACAATACTCGAGTATTTTGCCCAATTTTTGAAAAATAAATATTTTATTTACTTTCCCTCCAAAATCTTTCCCATAATTACCTCTAGGTCCCAACCCAGGGACTAATATGCAAAATACTTATTTCATGCATAATTATATTTATTAAATAATTCCACACACATTTCCTAACTACATAAACACAGATTTTAATCAAGGATTAAAATAGAAATTATTAATTATAATTAATTTTATAATTAACATTTCATTAATCGGGGATTAAAATTTTGGGGTGTTACACTACTCCCCCACTTACAAGGAATTTCGTCCCCGAAATTCAACTTATACAAACAATTCAGGATAGTCCTGACGCATCTTATCCTCCAATTCCCAAGATGCTTCTATTACATCGCCACAGATCCAGACGACTTTGACCAAACAAATATCCTTTCCTCTAAGTTGCTTGACTCTTTAGTCTTCAATACGAATAGGCATTGCTTTGAAGGTTAAGTTCTCATGAATTTCTAGGTCATCAGGTTGGATCCTAAGGACAATGGTGGGGTCATGGACATATCTTTTCAACTGAGACACATGGAATACATTATGTAGGTTAGCTAGTGACGGGGGCAGGGCTAATTGATAAGCTACTGGGCCGACTCTTTTAAGAATTTGATAGGGACCAATAAACTTAGGTGATAGTTTCTGGGTTTTCAAGGCTCTACTAACACCTTTTGTGGGTACTATTCTAATGAACACATGGTCTCCTTCAGCAAACTCTAAAGGTTTCCTCCTCCTATCAGCATAGCTTTTCTGCCTACTTTGAGCCGCCTTCATCTTCTCTTGTATCATCTTGATCTTCTCAGTTGTCTCTTGCACAAAATCTGGTCCAACCAGAGAACTCTCCCCCACTTGAAACCAGCATAATGGTGTCTGACACTTTCTTCCATATAAAGCTTCAAATGGTGCCATCCCGATGCTAGCATGGTAACTATTGTTGTAGGAAAATTCTACGAGCGGCAACATTTGCTCCCAATTTCCTTGGCCTTCCAAAGCACATGCCCTCAAGATGTCCTCCAATGACTGAATAGTCCTCTCCGTTTGACCATCAGTCTGAGGGTGGTATGCAGAACTCAGTTTCAATCTTGAACCCAAGGCTCTATGTAGATCTTGCCAAAACTTTGATGTAAACCTCGGATCGCGATCTGACACGATGCTTGATGGTACCCCATGCAGACGAACAACTTCCTTGACATACAACTGAGTGAGCTTTTCCAAAGAATAGCGCATATTAACGGGAATGAAATGCGCCGACTTGGTTAAACGATCCACGATCACCCAGATTGCATCATGACCAGTGGCTGTCCTTGGCAATCCTGACACAAAATCCATCGAGATACTATCCCATTTCCACAATGGAATTTCCAAGGGAAGTAACTCTCCTCCTGGCCTTTGATGTTCCACTTTCGCTTTCTGACACACCAAACAACATGCCACATACCTAGCCACGTCCTTCTTTAACCCAGGCCACCAAAATACCTTCTTCAGATCCTGATACATTTTGGTAGCTCCCGGATGCATACTCATTTTGCTCTTATGTGCCTCATCCAAAATCATCCTCTTTACTTCCAGGTCATCAGGCAGACAAATCCTTGTTCGAAAATGAAGGATTCCATCCTTCCCCTCTTGAAACTCCAACTCCTTGCCTTCTTCCATAAGCTTGTTCTTTTCTTTAAGCCCCTCATCTTTATGTTGCAATTCCCGAATTCTTTGCAGAAATTCATTAGTAATCTGCAACATCGCCATCTTGATACTTGTTGGCTCCACTTGCATCGTCAGACTCATGTCTCTAAATTCTTCTATCAGTGCAGCTTCTCTGACCATCATCGTACTGATATGCATTGCCTTACGACTCAATGCATCTGCCACAACATTTGCCTTCCCAGGGTGGTAATGGAGCTCAAACTCATAATCTTTCAAGAACTCCATCCATCGACGTTGTCTCATATTCAACTCCTTCTGGTCAAAGAGGTACTTTAAACTCTTATGGTCTCTAAACACCCGGAACATAGTGCCATAGAGATAGTGCCTCCAAATCTTCAATGCAAAGACAACAGCTGCCAACTCTAGGTCGTGAGTTGGATAGTTCATTTCATGAACTTTTAGCTGTCTCGAGGCGTAAGCGACGACTTTCCCTTCTTGCATCAAAACACTTCCAAGACCTTGTTTCGATGCGTCACAATACACCTCAAAATTCTTCTGTGGGTCAGGCAAAACCAACACAGGGGATGACGTCAACCTTTTCTTCAACTCTCGGAAACTCCTTTCATACTTCTCGTCCCATATAAATGGTTGATCTTTCCGAGTCAACTTCGTTAAGGGTAACACAATCTTCGATAAACCTTCGATAAACCTTCTATAGTAACCAGCCAAACCAAGAAAGCTTCTCACTTCTGTGACCGACTTCAGCGGTTCCCATTGCAACACTGAACTTACTTTATCCGGGTCAACCGCTATTCCCTTTCTTGAAATCACATGCCCCAAAAACTTAACCTCCTCCAGCCAGAATTCACAGTTTGTAAGTTTGGCATACAGTTGCTTCTCCTTTAGAATACTCAACACTATCCTCAAGTGTTCAGCATGCTCCTCCGGGCTCTTGGAATAGATAAGGATATCTTCAATGAACACAACCACGAATGAATCTAAATAAGGTCTAAAGATTCGATTCATGTAGTCCATGAAGATAACTGGTGCATTAGTTAATCCGAATGGCATCACAACATACTCATAATGCCCGTATCGGGATCGAAATGCGGTCATAGAGATATCCTCTTCTCTAATCCTGATCTGATGGTACCCTGACCTCAAATCAATCTTGGAAAATACTGAAGCTCCACGAACTTGATCCATAAGGTCATCTATCCTTGGTAAAGGATACTTGTTCTTGATGGTGACCTTATTCAATTGCCGGTAGTCGATACACATCCTCATACTACCATCCTTCTTCTTGACAAACAAAACCGGAGCACCCCAAGTTCGGACTCAAATTCTGCAGAGTCTGAAACTTAGTTTTTTGAACTTACTTTGAAGCTCGATATTGGTAAGCACATAAATCCTTTCAATCTCAAACTTGTTTCTTTATCTTGTCTATGTTGCAGAGAATTTAGAGAAACTAATTTCCCTAATTTTCTTGGCTGTTTCATGTGTCAACCAATTTGGTTTTGGTATCCTGTTCAACTCTGTCTGCGTGTTGGGGTTTTAGTGGGATTCGGTGTTGGAGCCTCTTTCTCTGCAATTTCTTGGATCAAGCACAATCTAGAGGTAATGGGAAAGCTTTACATTCACTAGGATAAGAGTGATTTAGTGGTTTTGTATAGGGAGTCACCATGAGACTCATAAGGGCCTAAGGTTGAAATAGATTTTTGGTTTGGAGACCAATTTTAGCTCTCTATGTGTTGTGAGCAACTTATATTATGTACATGCAAAGTGTTTGATGCCTAAAATCATGGTTTTGTTGCATGTATTGTGATTTCATACCTTGAGTTGCTAAATGATGAGATTTATGCATAATTCGTGGAATTGTTGAAATCTGAGAATTTTTGTATGAGTTCAGTGTTTGAACAAGTCTATTATGTGCCATATGACCTCTGTAAATGATGGTTTTGGGTTAGAATTGATTGGAATTGAGAATGGTGTGTTAAAACTCAGTTTTTATGCATCTGCTATCATGAGTAATCGATTACCACGATAGGGTAATCGATTATCCTGATGCATCTGTTTCAGGTTTTGAAAAATACACATGGTAATCGATTATCAGTTCAAGGTAATCGATTATCAGTGTTAAGGTTTCATCAAAAAACCATTTTTAATTTCCAACAATTCTTAACTCACAATTAAATGTGAACTTTTGAGGTGCATACTAAGTGTGGATGCCTGGAATTATGGATTACCTGCATGAAAAGAAATTTGATACTTTGAGTTGTTAAAATATGTGTTTTATGCATAATTTGTGAGAATGTTGGATTCTCTGAGATTTGATTTGATTTCAGTGTTGGAGCATATTTGTTTTATGCCATTTGATCTCTATGAATAGTGGTTTTGCGTTAAGATTGATTAGAATTGGAAATGGTATGTTAAAACTTAAGTTTTCTGTATTCTGCAGATATGGGTAATCGATTACCACGAGAAATTAATTGATTACTTCTTTGTATTTGTTTCAGGTTTTGAAAATACATGTGGTAATCGATTATCAATTCAGGGTAATCGATTATCAGTGTTAAAAATTCAGCAAAATACCATTTCTAATTCCTAATAATGTTTGACTCACAAATAAGTGTTGGTTTTGAAGAGATCACATTGAAATCATACCTGAAATAATATGGGATTATTATTTCCAAATGTTATGCATAAAAAGCTTGTATTTATAATAAGTTGAAATATTATAAAATAACTTAATGAACAACTTAATTAAGACATTAATGCATTCATGCATGGTGTTTGTAAAATTTATTGTTTATCATGTTCGAGGAACATGAGGAGGGCCTCTGGGAGTGCTAAATGTTGATGCTAGCTCGATGACACATTAAGGTGGATGATGTGGGCAGTATGTGATATACGGTTGAATTGATGTTTCAACGGTGTGATGCACACACGTGATAAGGTTTACATTTTGGCGACGTGACGTTCATCAGACATGGTGACGTTGTTTATCACCTCTGTTGTGTATCACTAGCGATAAGGTTTACGTTTTGGCGACGTGACGTTCACCAGATGTGGTGACGTTGTTTATCAATCCCGTTGTATATTGTAAAGTGATAGGTTAACGTTTTGGCGACGTGACGTTCACCAGATAAGGTGACGTTGTTATCACTTCCGAGCTAGTACGCCATACGTTCAGATAACGTATCAAAAGTATTCTTGGATTAGAATACACCGATGTTATGGATGGACATCCACAAGGATATTTAGTTGGAGTATCTCAGGTTTGAGAGATGACATGCATCATGCCATTATAATTAAAGAGTTAATTATAAATGAATCCGGCCTGGTCATATGCATATTGATTGATGACTTGATGTTTGTGACTGTTTAGATTCCAATTGCTCTTATTTGATTATGTGTATGTATAAGCTTACCCCTGTTCCCTCATTAGGTGATGGCCGGATACCTAGCTTGCATCGAGATCAGACCTATCCCTAGTAGTGCATGGACGTTTGAGGAGCACCGAGCTACTTTTGAGGGTCAGATTGAGAATACTCTCTATCACCCTAACCCCTTGCTTGTGTTTGCCCTCGTAGGTTTAGGGTTCCCATTATCCATACTATGCATGTACCCCCGTTCTATACCTATAGGGAACTACCACTACCAGCTCGACCAGTACGTAAGCTAAATAGTTTTCGTTTCAAATGGCCACTCGTTCTCATCCCTCTTTTTTTAGAATTTTCATTGATACTGATATTCCCTCATCTGGTCCGACGAGTACTGTTAGGACTGCGCTTGCTGCAGATCCCAGATCCAGTGGTAGGGTCTCTACCCCGATGGATGACAGTGAGGAGGATCCGAAGGAGGGAGAGAGCGAGGAGGAGGTACCGGTCGAGCCGGCTACTAGACCTCGAGGAGGACCGAGTGGTTCCTAGTTATAAGCATAGTATAGGTATTGTGGATCCTAGACCAGATTTGCACCTGTTGTGGACCCTATGGGTGGTTGGATGCTACTCTGGTGACTTGGACTACTACAGCTACTACTACTCTTGGATCAGCTCTGGAGCCATTATCATGATATGTTTTATAATGTATATATTTTGGGAGAGCTCTAGAGTAATGATCCCACTTTTAGTTTTCAGATGTATGGACTTGTATCTTTGATCCGGTATCTTCGTACTACTTTGGATCATGTACCCTTTTTACCACTAATGTATACATATATGTATATTGTTTATAATATCCGCACATGATCCAATGATTTTTTGCTACTCTGATATTGTTTAAGAAGTATTCGTTTACGTCACTTCGAAAGATTAATACTTTAAGCTATGAAAATGATGAGTGATTGCCTCGCTACTATTTTCATAATAAAGCTATATTAAGTTTTCAAAGTCAGGTGAATGCTATCGCACACTTTACTTCTAAGAATACATGACACACTTTGTTGATATCAAAGGACATCGAATCCATAGTTAAATGTATATGATATTTTCTGAGATCCAAAGGTTTTGTGATTTTGCACTCCCGACCCATTAGGGTTTCAAAGGAAAAAGAAAAAGAAAAATTTATTTCCTACAAACTCTAATATATTAACAAGTCCATAATATTTCCGAGTTATACATATTTAATTATTTATTTCTTAATTACTCGGTTGAGAAAGTAGGGCATTGCAAAAAGGAATGCTCGGGGGACAAGATTTGCTTCTGATAGGTTCAAGGGTGTGAGAGACTCTAAAATGTCGAAAGGGGTACTTGATAATTTGTGGATTGGCAAATGCAAATTATGGGCCAATATTTCCCACTTTGACAAACCACTAGGTGGTGGTGACAAAAAATGGATGTGTGCATATAGCACCATTGATGATCTCGTTGTTATAAAAGGAGGTTCCTAATATGCAATAGGAGGTTACCAGTATGTAGGGGGAACATATGAAGAAGTTGGTGGCCCCGAAGCCAAGTCTCAAGGTCTGGAAGCCAAAAATTCTGTGTTCGTTCTTGACAAGGATCAAGTACATGGGTAGGGTTGGAGTCCCAAATCTCCAATGACAATATGAAGTAGCTACATGAATGCTAAATACATAGGTTTTCTCTAACCTACCATCATTGATGAGGATATCAACCTGATGTTCCTTAAAGAAGGGATACGAGCTGCTCTTATGAGACCTATGGGGGCAATAAGGTGCTCCTTCAAGCGGTGAAAGGTGAACACTAGGAGACCATCCAATTTGATTGCCAATGTTTCTTCAGCAAAATTTTTGTGGAAATTCGAAAATGGTCTTCCGAAGCCATGGAATTTAGCAACGATATTTGAGTGGCATGTTATTAAAAAGGAAAGAAACGATATTTGCAGTGCTGGTTTTTAAAATACGTTTTTCATTTCTCAAAATCAGTTTTTAAGTTTCCTAACTTTTGGGTATTCTATATAAACCTTTTTCTAACCTTTGTGAATCAGTAGAACAAATCAATTTCCTTCTCATATCATTTTGAAAAGATCAAAGCCACACTATTCTCTCAACATTCTTTCTCGCTTTCTCAAAGATCAAAGCTTTTATTTTTACATTCTTTGATCAAGAATCTTTGAATCTCTTGTGTTGATATTTTCATAGTTCTTGAAAGAGATTCATAGGATTGTTATTGTTTTCTATTGTGTTGTAATCATTGCAAGGAGGCAAAAATTCTACAACAAAGGAAGTCTAAGTAGTTGTTCATCAAGCAAATCGTCTTGGAAGTCTTGTTGTGTTAACAAGCAAATTGGAAGTCTTGTTGTGAGGAATCGACAAGCAATTGGAAGACTTGTTGTGGGGATATCAACAAGCAAGGGAAGGTTTGATTAGATTTCAATAGGATTGCAAGACAAGAGTGAGGTATCTCTTGGAGGCTATCAAGAAGGGAGTCTTGAGAGGCATTTACTTGTAATTTGAGAATTCTAATTCCTTTAGTGAAGAATCTCTCTTGGTTGAAGAGGGGATTGGATGTAGCTCACGATGGTTGTGAGTGAACCAGGATAAATCACTATGTTGTATCTCTATTCCCTTAACTCTTTACATTCTTGTCATTTCATATTGTTCTTGGTTGAAAACCTAGAAAAGATTGATTTTCATAATTGGTTGAATTAGCTTTTAATTGTGCAAATTGAATTGGGGAAAATCATTTTCATAATCTAGGTAATTAATAAGAATATTGGTGTTAATCAATTCCGCTTTATCTCTGATCATATGTGTTGATTGATTTTCGTATTTGATTGAAAAGTGATTTTTCAGTTTTAACAGTGGTTAATCGATTAACTGAAGGTGTTAATCGATTAAGCAAAAATCAACTTTCAGGCACTACTCGATTAACTGGTTTGATTAATCGATTAACTTGTGTTTTTCAAGGGTTAATCGATTAATAGCCTTGCCTAATCGATTAAGGGCTGAAACATTTTGTAAAAATCATTCGTTTTAATTGTTTCGATTTGTTTCTTTCGAAAATCTTTCAAGGTTTCTTAAACACCTATTCAACCCCCCTTCTAGGTGTTCTCCTAGTGTTCCTTAGTTAATTCACCCACCGATTGTAGTTCTTACAATGGGGTTCCTGAACACGTTTGGAATCAAAATCCTTTCAGTAAATTGGTGGCTTTAATGTGTTCCTGATTGCTTATTCATCCGATTTCTGTGCAGAAAATATGGCTTAATATGAAATTTGTTCTTATGAGGCAAGGTCTTTATTACTCAATCCCTTCTTCTTTATCTGTCATATTTTTAAAAAAAACACATCATTTAGGAAATGCAATGATTACATTGATTTTCTCTACCATGCTCATTCACTCTATGTAATCATTATTTTTTTCTCCACTACTTACTTTAATCACTACCAAATCAATACCCTATCAAACAGGGATAAATATGGAAAATAGCATTTATTACACTCTTAAAATTCTCGATAGGACAGATAAACAAGGAGCAAAGATATCTCTCCAAAAAAGGAGATAATAAGAACCGAGGGAGTAATAACACTATTCCTGTCAAAGTCAACAATGTCTTATTCAATGTAATAGTTCATGAGCAATCATTGGTTTTTTTATATCAAGGTTTTTAAGGAGGTAAAGATCCTAGTATTGCTTTTGCAGGCTTTGTGGGTTTTTGTTGGTATGTTGTTTTGGGTTGATTTTTTGCTTCACTTTCTCGTGAAGTAGTCTCAATTGCATTGCCAATTGTTGGTTTTGGTCTTTTTGGAGCACATGATTTTGTAAGTGTATCTTTGTTCAAACCCTTCGTAGAAGGTGGGGTTCATTGGTATTATGATGCTTAATTCAACCTTTTGTTAATAATATTCTTTTGCTTATTAAAAAAAAAGTTCATGAACAACCAAGGGTTATACTCTCAACCATGGTTGACAGTGTGATAGAGAAGAATATGCACAATTTGATTGACCGACATGGGGCTTCCTATAGAGTAGATTCGATTTTGAGAAGAAGGAGCTTCTAAGGCATATAAGCTAAGTTAGGGGTTAAGCCTTCACCCACAAGTGCAGCCTTAGCATAAAAAGCTTCTAGTTTAAGGACATCGGTAAAAATGGAGGATCTGCCTAAGGCATCATGATCCACCCACTCAAATCCTGTTGTATCATTAGGGAGGATGAATTCCTATGGGTTTGTTTCAGACCTCTTCTTTCCCATGGGGGTTCCCTGAGGAGTAGAGGTGAAAGATAAATTAGGAGATGTGCTACACACTTCACTAAACATGTCCCTTATGATCCATTTCTTCACAAGTTCGTCTAAGGCACTCTTTTCAAATCCAGAAAATGATGAATTTTCGAGGCCACTTGCCTGGTTGGTAGAAATTCTAGTTTCAGTGGTGAGCGACTTAGACGACGTCGAAGAAGAGGAGCATGAGAAGGGACTAACAAGAAAGGAACTCATGTTAAACGAAGAGAAGAAGAGAGAAGATATTGTTAGAATCAGCCTCAAACCTCAAGAGGGGGGGTGAATCGAGTTTTCTCTTTAGAAAATAATATGAACGATGAAGAACTTGTTCAAGGAGAAGAGAAGAAGAAGAACGTGAATAATTTTTTGATCAGAAGAAAAATTAGGATTCTAGGATTAGTCAAATGCTTTTTGAAAAAAACAAATAAATAAATTTATATTGAAAATTAAAATCAAATCTAAAGGATTTCGAAAATAAAATAGAATAAGTTTTAAAATAAAAAACATATCAAAGAGATTTGAAAAATAAATCAAAGATTTGATTCTTAAAACAAATAAGGAAATATTTCAAAATAATATTTAAATTCGAATTTTGAAAATAAATCAGAATCAATTATGTAAAAACAAATCTAGAAACATTTAAGATTGATTCTGTCACGAATTTCAATAAAACTTAAAGGTAATTGATTACTTGTCAGAGGTAATCGATTATCTTCTTTCTGTGGAAACAATGAAATTCATTTTTAATAAAGTAATCGATTATTAAACCAAAGTAATCAATTATCAACTCCCTGTGAGGAAGGTAATCGATTATGAAAACAGGTAATCGGTTATTTTCAATTAAAATTCTCAGGTCACAACTCAGGAACATAGTAATCGATTATCTAGAAGAGGTAATCGATTACTTCTGCTTATTTTCATAAAATTGATTTTCTAAAGCAGATTATGTAACCATAGGTCTTCAAAATCATTTTTAACAGAAAATCTAACTTAAAACGATTTCACAAAAGTTCTTTTCTTCTCCTTAACTTTGAAAAACATTTTGGCCTTATGAACTTGGAAAAATATAACTTCATTACCTTACACAGATTCCTATGGGCAAAGCTAAACTTAATCTATTTGCTTGAGTGCTTGAGCCTTGAGCTTGAATGCTCTTGATGCTTGAATCTTATTTGTTATCATCAAAACCTTCTTCTAGAAATCTTCTAGCATAATTCTTTACGTCCTTTTGGGAAAGCTTGACTTCCAGCACTTCCCCTTTTTTATGATGACAAACTCATTCTGATTATCTGCATCATAAGCTTTAAGCAAGCAAATATATATAGCAATATAATCCAATACTTATACTGAACTAGGAAATTTAATAGAAAAACAGGGAATAATATAAATCAAATGATAAACTCCCCCTGCAGAGATGGTTAAGATAATATAAAATTCAAAAATAATCTCATGATCTTCTCCCCATCATCTCCCATCATCTCAGAATCTTCTCCCCCTTTGTCAACATAAAAAATGGAGGGAAGACATAGGCAACACTTGGGATATTGTAAATAGCATTCTACTCCCCTGAAACACTGAATAGATACATTAATAATAGTAAGGGAATAAATATGCATGACAAACATTCATTCAACAAGTGATGCACAAGTTAAGCCAAGTTCTCCACGAATATAAAAGAAGCTTTCTTCCGGAAGCGGTTTCGTGAAAATATCAGCTAACTGCTTAGTGGTGTCCACATACTCAATCACACAATCACCTTTAGCAATATGATCACGAATAAAATTATGACGAATCTCTATGTGCTTTGTGCGTAAGTGTTGCACTGGGTTTTTGGTAATGTTAATTGCACTAGTGTTATCCCATTTTATGGGAATGTGATCTAGACTTACACCAAAGTCTAGGAGTTGCTATTTTAACCATAAGATTTGTGCACAACAGCTACCCGCAGCGACATACTCATCCTCAACTGTAGATAGGGCTACACTAGACTGTTTCTTACTAGCCCAAGACACTAAAGAACTGCCTAAAAGATGGCAAGTGCCGCTCGTGCTTTTCCTATCTATTTTACACCCAGCAAAATCAGAATCGGAATACCCAACAAGGTTACAGGTGGAACCTTTGGGATATCATAAACCCATATCGGTTGTTCCAGATAAATATTTCATTATCCTTTTGACAGCAACCAAGTGTGTTTCTTTTGGATTCGCTTGAAATCGTGCACACATGCATACACTAAATATGATATATGGCCTACTTGCTGTTAAATAAAGAAGGAACCGATCATACCTCTATACTTTTTAAGTTCAACAGGTTTACCTCCTTCATCTTTGTCTAGATAGCATGTGGTGCTCATTGGTGTTGCTACTGCCTTGGCCTTTTCCATGCCAAATCTTTTCAATAACTCCTTGCAATATTTTGTTTGGCTAATGAAAAATTCATCCTTTGCTTGTTTGATTTGTAATCCAAGGAAGAAATTGAGTTCACCTAACATAGACATCTCGAATTCTTCCTGCATTATACTCGAAAATTCCTTGCAAAGGGTTTCATTAGTAGCACTGAAAATAATGTCATCAACATAAATTTGAACTAAAAGAATGTCCTTTCCTTTCTTTTTAATAAAAAGCATGTTGTCAACCTTTTCCCTTTCAAAATCCTTTTCTAATAAAAATTTGCTCAATCGCTCATACCATGCTCTAGGAGCTTGTTTGAGACCATAAAGAGCCTTTTTCAATTTAAAAACATAATTAGGATGTTCAAAATTTTCAAAAACGGGGGGTTGGCTAACATACACTTCTTCATTTATAAAACCATTCAGAAAGGCACTCTTTACGTCCATTTGATATAATTTAAAATTTAAAGCGCATGCAAAAGCTAATAGCAACCTAATGGCTTCCAACCTAGCAACAGGGGCAAAAGTTTCATCATAATCTATCCCCTCTTGTTGGTCATAGCCTTGTGCAACCAATCTAGCTTTGTTTCGAATAATTATATCAGCCTCATCAAGTTTATTTTTAAAAATCCATTTAGTTCCAATAATTTGATGAGAATCAGGCCTAGGAACAAGTTCCCAAACCTGGTTTCTTTCGAACTGGTTTAATTCTTCTTGCATAGATAGCAGCCAATGTTCATCAATAGAAGCCTCAGAAATATTCTTAGGCTCCACTTGAGAAACGAAGGCCATATGATTACACAGGTTACTAAGAGAGTTACGAGTACTTATACATTTTGAGATATCACCTATTACTTGATCGATCAGATGGTGTCGAGATGTTTTCCATTCCTTGGGTAAGTCCGAATTAGGTTCAGCGGAATCTCCTTGAGGTTGTGCTAGTTCCTCATTGATTTCATTTGTCCTTTCATTGCTTTGGGAATCCTCTTTCTCTTCCAAGAATGGTTCATGATCCTCATCAAGATATAGATTTCCAAGAATACCTGAAATGTCATTAATAGATACCTTTCCAGGCTTTCTGGGATCGGATTCATCAAATGATATATGAATAGATTCTTCAATTGTATTACGAGATTTATTGTAAATCCTATAAGCTTTGCTCGATGTAGAATAACCAAGAAAAATACCCTCATCAGCTCTAGGATCAAAACTCCCTAGGTTGTCTCTACCATTATTATGCACAAAACATTTACAACCAAAGACTTTCAAATGCGAAACATTTGGCTTTCTCCCCTTAAACAGCTCATAGGGGGTTCTCTTTAAAATGGGCCTTTTCAATACACAGTTCATAACATAGCAAGCAGAATTCACAACATCAGCCCAAAAATATGCCGGTAAATTCATGTCATTAAGCATGGTTCGAGAAAGTTCTTTTAAAGATCTATTTTTCCTCTTCACAACTCCATTCTGCTTTGGAGTTCTTTGAGCTGAAAAATAATGCTTAATGCCATGTTTTTTCGCAAAACTTTTCGAAAAGTCGATTTTCAAATTCACCACCATGATCAGTCTTAATGGATGCAATGCTTAAATGCATTTGGTTTTGAACAACCTTTGCTATATTTTTAAATTCATGGAATGCATCATTTTTATGAGTAATAAATAATGTCCATGTATACCTAGAATAGTCATCCACAATTACCAAACAATAATAGTTGCCATCAAAGCTTTCTGTTTAACATGGTCCAAAAAGATCCATATGTAAAAGTTCCAAGGGTCTTTGAGTTGAAATAAGATTTTTAGGAGGAAAAGGTACCCTTGTGAGTTTTGATTTTGAACAAGGATCACATTTTTCAGAAATAGAAAATTTTTGTTTTGGCAAACCAACTACTAAGTTTTTAGAAGATAATTTATTTAAATGGTTCATGTGGATGTGACCTATTCTACGATGTCATAGCCAAGATTCATCCTTTTTACTTAATAAATATTTAGCATCATTTGAGGGAATTGAATTAAGATCAATTAAATAAATATTGTTTACCCTGCGAGCAACAAGCTTAAAAAGATGATCAACTTTTCCCTCGACAATACAATTTTCAGAATCAAATATAACCCTATTGCCCTTATCACATAACTGACTGATACTCAGCAAGTTATGCTTTAGGCCTTCAACATGTAATACATTTTCAAAGCAAGGGTTAGGGGGTGTACCTACTTTACCAATGCCAAGTATCCTTCCTTTGTTGTTGTCACCGAAGGTCACGTGTCCTTGGTCCTTGGGAGTGAGATATGAAAATTTGGATTTATCTCCAGTCATGTGTTTAGAGCATCCACTGTCCAAGTACCAGCAAGACTTCCTATCCTCCGGAGTGACCTACAAAACAAATTCATGTTTTCTTTTTAGGTACCCATATCTTCTTGGGTCCTGGTGAGTTAGCGGTACCATAGTGCCCTTTGTGCCACCTTACAGCATCATCGTTCTTTTTTAATGAACTTAACTTTTCGATGTTTGCACTCATGTGCACCATGAGCCTTCTTACCACAATAATGACATATAACAAGAGGTTTCTTATAAGAGCTAGCAGGGACAAAAATGGTACTTAATTTCTTTTGATGTCTACCAGGTTGATAGCCTAAACCTGCTCTATTGCAAAAACATTTTTGTATCCCTAGCATCAAATTTAAGGTATTTCTTCCTTTTGTAAATTTTGCAAGTGTTTCTTTTAAATCTTCATTTTCTTTTACTAAATCCTTGCAAAACTTACAAGAAGAAGAACTAGCCTTAAGTTTGATTTCATTACTAGAGGTGTTTGAGGAATTTTTCAAAGTGGAATTCAGCTCTTTGTTTTTATTTTTCAAAATTTCATTTTCTTTAGATAACTCAATATTCTTTTGTAAAATTAAAGCTGAATTTTTCTTTTCTAGAGCAACCAATAAAGATAACCTCATTGATTCCTCATGCGATTCCTCAAATGCCTCTTGTAATTCACTATAAGAAGGTTCAGTATCAAGTTCAGAAATTACCTCTTTTCCATTTGCCATGAGACATAGGTTGGCCGTTTCGTTTTGCTCGTCTGAATCTTCATCCGAGCTCTCGTCATTATCTAGCCATGCATTGTAGGCTTGTCTCCCTTTCCTTGAGCTTGATGTGTGACGACCCGCAATTTCCTCGTATTGTTTTAAACACTAAAGAAAATTATTTCGTGAGAAAGTGTTTTTGAAAGAGTATTTTCTTGAATGAATTTCTCATTTTATGATTTCAAAGTGATGAGTGATTTTAAAGAAATGATTTTCATGAGATGATATTATGAGTTTTGAAGTTGAGTTTTTGAGAAATAATTATGTATTTGATATTTTTATGTTTTAAAGAAATTGTGATTTTTATGCATGAGTCATTTTATGAGAAAAAGATTTATTTTCTATGCATGTGTGTGTGTATGCACGGTTTGGCTATGTGTGTGTATGTGGGTAAGCTTAGGATTTTATTTTAAGACAAGGAGCTTATGGGGTAGATTAGAACCAAAAAGAAATTAAGTGGTAGAAAAATTTAAAGTAGTAGAGACAAATTATGCATGAAGTGACCTAAAGCCATAATTTACTCCTCATTGTCCCCCTTGCTAAAATCCACCCATGCAACTTATTGAAGTGCCAAAAATGCCCCTCACCCACACACACATGACCGAATTCTTCAAGGGCAAGAAGGGAAACTCACGAATTGCCTATATAAGGCATGGCCCTTAGTTCATTTGCACACTGTTCACTCTCATTTCTTCATTTCCTTCATTCTAAACACATTCACTCTAAGAGCAAGTCAAGCTCTTAGAGAAAGAAAAGAGAGAGAGAGAGGGGGGGAGGGAGGCCGTGAGCTAGAAGAAGGGAGAAGAGGAGATCAAGCCCAAAACCTAAGACTTTCCTTGAAGATCCAAGAACTTAGAAGCTAGAAGATCAACCTTTTTTTTAGGTGGGTGGTTCGAATGAGCATGAAGGAGTTGAAATAGTTTAGATTTTATTTTGATCTTGTAATCTTCCTTCTCTTCTTTCTTTGCATGTGTTATTTATGCTTGATCATGGACTTTTAATACTAAAAGAAACTTGTAATATGTGAAACCATGGACTTTATGATTCGGTTAAGACTTATGTGATGGATCTTGATGATTTTAAACTAAATCTTAAAGATCTAAAGAGTTGTTGAGATTTTTTTTGAAGTTTGAAGTTAATCTCTTTGCATGTTGAATTTCCTTACTTAAACCGTGAACCATGATGTGTTTAAGAGTTTATTTGATAAATAAATGTGTGATCTAAACTTGAGTAATGATAAAGTTGAAGTCTTTAGTCTTGCATACTGATTTGATGATGATTTTGATGATTTGAGTACATGCATGTGTTACTTATACCTTGATCTTGAATTTTTAAGAGTAAATGAAATTGTAAAACCCTAGATCATGAGCCAAGTGATTCGGCCATGACTAGTATCATAGGTCTTAATCCTTAACTTTAATTTGATTCAAGAAGTTGCATGTTAATCTTATACTTAGAAAAGTTGATTTATGTGCTTGTATGTCTCGATCTTTAACTTGCTCATGAAAAAGTTTTGTTCTTGAGCTTTGCATGTGATTTATATATAAAAAAGCTTTGATCTTGTGTTGATCTATGAAAAAGTTTTGATCTTTAGTACATGCATGTGATTTTTGAACAAAAAGAATTAACCTTTCTTCAATGCATGTCAAGGTTTTGGCCTCTTTTTACCCAAAATGATTTTGATCTTTGATTTGTACCATTATGATTGATTTTATGACTTGATCTACAAGATCTAGGTACATGCATGCTAATGTTTGGCCTTGAAAAGTTATTTTTATGTCCCTTTGAAAAGTAAGTTGAAAAGTGTTTATGGTGATTTATGATTATTTTTTATTCTTACATGTTTTAAGGAAAAGCTTTGATCTTGAGTCATGCATGTTGATTTCTTCTTGATCTAAGGATTTTTTAAAGTGCATGCAAAAGAATTAAAATGAAAAACTAGGTTTGAAGTTATGATGGTGATTTCGGTTTAAGGCTTCAAAAAGGAAATGATGTTTTTAGAATTTGGTGTGAGAAAGTGCATGATTTAAACCCATGAATCTTAAATTTTGCATGTTGAAAAATGAACCAAAAAAATCTTGTCTTGACCATGTTGAGTTTTCGGCCAATGCATGCTAACTAGGATAGGATTGTTTTTCATGAAGTGACATAAAAGTAATAAGTGTGTTTTGTAAAATAATGCTAAGTTAATGTGTTTGAAATTGTGTTATGTGTAACATCCCGCATCTTCTGGACTCAAAAAAATCAATGAGGTTTTATTTAAAGAGAAATTTTGAGAATTTAAAAAGGATTTTTCAGAAATTAAGAGAGATTTTTCAGTTAAATTGTTTTAGCAAATGATTTTTGTTTGAAGATGATTTCAAGAAAACCAAATTATAATTTTGTTATTTGAAGATTTCTTAAAGAAACGAATTTTCTTTTTTATATGATTTGAGGTTTTTAATAAATGGTTTCTCTAAAAGTCTTTGATTTGTGTGAAAGTAAGATTATTTTGAAATTAAATTGATGAAGCAAATTGATTTTTCTTAAAGTTGCATCTTTGGAAATTTTATAATATGAATGTGTGTGTTTTGTGCAAGGAATTGTATATGCAAATTAATTAGGAAATTTAAATGGATAAATGCATGAAGTATGTAAATGCAAATATGTGTAAGATGTATGTATGAATGTGAATGCATGATTGTGAGAAGATGCATGTGTTTGTCGTGTGTTTGAGTAGGAAACATGATGTGTCAAGTGTTAGAGGCATGTTTAAGTATGTGTTAAATGTATGCATCATTTCATGACCTAATGTATGTGTATTGTTGTGATAACATGAAGAGAAATTATATGTATATGATGTGCATGTGTGTGTGTGCATTGTTCGGCCATGAGGAGGAGTAGAAGAACCAAGTAGGAGTTGAATGGCTTAAGCATTAAGAAAATAGAAAATCTAAGTGGCAAACAAATAGGAAGTTTAGAGTGGTGAGTAAGGGAACCTAGGGTGATGACTCATGATGCCTAAGTGAAGACTTTCTCTTCACTTTGTCTTCCACGAAGAAGACCCCCATGCAACAATTAGAGTAGACCGAATTGCCCTTAAACCCATAGCCTAAACCGAGGGTAGAAAAGGAAAATTCCATTCCCTTGGTTCGCTTTCATAAAACCGTGTGTGGGTGAGTGTGTTAGCCTTAGTCCATTCTTCCACTTCTTCACATCTCCACCTAAACTTAAACACTTTGGTCCAAGAGCACATCAAGCTCTTGAGACCCATGAAAAGAGAGAGTGGCCGAGAGGAGAAGAAGAGAAAAGAAGAGTGAAAACCCCAAACCCCAACCCAAATATCTTTGATTTCTTCATTCAAGCACATTCTCCTTCAAAGATCAAGAAGAGAACCAACCCTTAAACCTAAGGGAGAGGAGGCCGAAGCAATCTTAAAAGGAGGAGAGGAGGATTGAAGTTTGAAGATTAGGATTTTGTTTAAGGTAGTTGTTTAAGAAAGTTTCAATGTAATAGTCTTAGCTTTGTAAATGATCTTGTGATGGACTTTGTTTAATTTTAATTTTTGTGATGCATGTACTCTTTTTCTCATGATCTTGAAGTTTAAATGCTTTGCATGTTAATTTTATGCATTGATCTTGAACATGTGTGCTTAAAAGTTTTGATCTTCAACTTATGAGTTTCCTTCTTCACGGTTTTGTTTGAAACTTGTGCTTAAGTTGTCTTGATCTTCTTTTGCATGTCTTGATTCATGGTAGATCTTTGCAAAAGCATGAAGTTTGAACTTGTGTGTTTGTTTTCTTTTGATGCATGTCACAACTTTGAAAGGAAAATTATGATAATAAGTTTTAAGAATAATTTTTAGTACAAAAAGGATTTTTAAAAAGATTTGCGTGTGTGATGACGATTTTGTGTGATGTTTGAAAAGAAAGTGTTGTTTTTTTAATCTTTGCATGAGAAAAATAAACCTAAGATTTTGCCTTTATTGCATGTCGTCATTCGGCCAAAACCTAGGGAAAATAGGAAACCACAATTGATCATCATTCTAGTTGCATGCATGTTGAAATTTATGTGATCTAAAGATTTTTGATATGACCTTTGATTTTTATTGTGATAAAATTTTAAAATTAAAATTGATGAATTTTTGTATGGAGCTCACGGCTTTGTCCTGATGAATATTAAAGTTTGTTTATTTTGTTTTGCATGTATGTTTCATTGATGGATCTAGGGATTTCAAGCATATAAAAACTTAAATTTTGATTAAAGACTTGAAGGTGATTTTTGTTTTCCATTCGGTTTTAGGAACAAGTTTTACTTAAGCTATTTTTATCTTCTTGAGTGATTATTGTTTGGGTTAGCTTTGAGTGAATAAGATCGATTTGGCATGTGATTATGTTATTATGAGTTTGAATTATTTTCTATGTCCAATTCGGTTCGGTTGAGGAATAATAGAACATGAATTAATTTTCTTTGCATGTTAGTTAGGGGTAAAGCTAATTGACTTGAAAGATGTCAACATAATTTTAAGTGAAGATTTCCCTTTTTCTTCAATTAATTATTTTCGGTTGTACTGTTTGAAGTAGGATATTGTTCTCTAAATGATCATTTTCCCTATGTGTATGTTTTGTTAGTAGTGTTTGAAATGGTGAATATAACTTGGTCTCATATAGGACAAGATTTGGCCATGCATAGTAGAAATAGGAGTTTATGTTTGATCCTTGTTTTATATGCATGAATGATGAGTGGTTTGTGATATTATAATGGTATGTGTGTGTGTTTGAATGATTTAAGTGTTTAATAACTTTAAAAGGTTTTTAATTTAATTTTGTATTATTTTCTTTGATTCGGTAAGAAAAATGATTTGATTAATTGAAAGATGTTGTTTTGAAAAGATTTTCAAATGATTTTTGAAGTTCATGGTTTTAATTCAAAAGGTGTTTTACAAACTAACTATGTTTTAACAAGTATTCTAAAACTTTTATTTTCTTTAAATGAATGTTTTACTTGATTTTAATTGTGAGAAACCCAAATTGACTTCAAAGTGTTAAGAGGAAGCGAATACCTTTGTTTGCAAATAAAAAGTTTTGCAACGTTGCTTTATTTTCAAGATAATTGAATAAGAATGATTTTTAATAAGAGGGAAATATTTGAGTGCCAGTAACGATCGGGAAGCAGTTATGAACGTCGCAATGGAAACTAAGGAGCGCATTGAAGATCGTCATCAGTTGAGGTGAGAGAGAAGTTTCCCCCAAACACCGTGGTATTTAGGTAACATATTAAGCGTTTCGACCATCTCAAAAGTCGAAACTTAGTGGTTCTGAGTCAGTAGCACGGTGGCAATTGTTTGATTGTGTGGCCACTCGTGTGAAGGAGACAAAGACCACGTGAAAGTAGGTAATGATTATATGTGATGATGTTTGAATGCTAGTATGATTGTTCATTTGTTCTTTGATGAATTTATTATGCATGATAAGATTGAAACTAATGTGAATAGTAATAAGAATAAAAGAAATGAGAGATAAAGTTTGAGAAAGATGATGAGATGTTGTGGAGTTTATAACCGCTGATGAGTAAGAGTGATGAATATGACGTGGATGAGCTAGAGCTAGGGGAAGTGATGTTGTGTGGTGAAATGAGATGTGATGTGAGTGGAGCTAGACTTCTTGGTGATATTGTGGAAATGAGACTGGTGTTGAGTTGAGCTTGCTCCTCCGCTGGTGCTCATTGAAACAATAAGTTTTTGAAAAGTTTTTGGAAAGAAGTTTTATTTTAAAAAGGTTTTTGTGAAAATGAGAATTGTTGAAAAGAGATTTTGAAACATTATTTCAGAAAGGAAAGTTTGTGAAAAACATTTGTAGAAAAGTTGGTGAAACATCATTTTTGAAAAGTTTTATGAAAGGCGGTTTTCGAGAAAGGTCTCATGAAGCATTACTTAGTTTGAAAAAGTTTACGAATTGACATTTTGCGTAAGTTTATGAAATGAAATTTGAAAAAAAAAGGAGTTGAAAGGAGATTTTTGTGAAAAGGTTTGTGAAAAGAGTATTTTTGAAAAGATTTACGAAAAGAAATTTGGTGAAGAAGTAAGTTCTTAAGAAAAGTTTTGTGAGTGGAGATCTTGAGAAAGAGAATGATTTGAGATTGTTGGAGACAAGTTGTGTAATGAGATGCAAGTGTGATGGTGTGAACCCAGCTCTGTGCTCTGATGAGAAAGATTGTGCAAAGATAGCGGTCGGGACTCATTGAAGGGATGCACGAAGGATGGGCCGACCATTAGGACTGATCTTTAAAAAGATAAAAGACTTTTAAAAGACATAAACATACGTGGTGAGGTATGAGTGTCGACTCGAAGTATTTGAGAGGAAGGAACGATAAGTATCTGCGGATACTTAGGACGAGATTGCATTAGGGGAGGACGATGACGGTGATACGTCAAGAAGTCTCGAGTATGTTTCTAGGCAGAACGAACTCCACAGGTGGCGCACTAACGTGGTGGGGACTGGGTCTAATGCCGTGGCAAGTTCTGCGAGCTCACTAGAAACATATTGTCGCCCCCTAGATTGCAAATCGAGAACAGTGAGAGGGACTGGAACGGGGCATTGTGTTTGCCACTGCGTGGACAGTGAGCCTTGTTATTATTGATATTGATTTGAGGACGAGATCCTCCTGGTCTGGGACCATTTGTGTTGTGACAGCTGTCGTGCCCGCGTGGTAAAGGTCCTGTACTCGTGTTTGCTTCCGACTAGGTTGGGTGGATGACCGAGGAGATGTAGACGTGTGTGCTAACTTTGAAAGCGACCCTCCTCAATGATGATTTAAATCCCCCGCATCATTGATGGATACGAATTCATAAAACTTAATTAAGAAAAGATAACCGATGTTGTTAAGAAATAATTCTTAAGAGATGGCTTGGAAAAGAGGATGAGATGGAATCAGAGTTCGCAGCGGAAGCGATTGACGGGAGTTCTGTGGATATGTAAAGTTGTGAGAAAAGAAAAGAAAGGAAGTAAAGTAGAGGTTTGAATATGATTGCTTGTATGTGTGGTTTGTTTATGTGTTTTGTTATTTCTTAATATCTTACCTATTGTAATCCCACATCGTTGGCATAACATGCTTGGGAATACTTACTCTCTCGAGTCCTTTTGTTCTGTATGTTTGTTGTTACGATGTCGATTACCTTAGCCTCCGGATTCTGTCATGCTCACGTACGACATTCGAGGCAAAGAAAAGTGGGAAGCGGGTTATCAAGGGTGGAGGTGGCGTGAAGACATCGAGATCGATGTGACAGCTGACTGTCATGGTGGAAACCTGATGCCCTTGCATGCACGCAAGAATCGTACGAGGACATAGATACTCGAGGGCGGACGTAGCCGAGGCCGACGCTAGCTAGGCAATTTCCGTGGACCTTCGTCTTCAATCAATGGGCCTGATGGTAGTTCTTTTATATTTCCGGAAGTATTTTGTATTCCCTGTATTTACTTATTGTCATTGCAATACTATGATGTAACCCCAAACTTTTGTGAACGAAATTTATTTTGTGACCACCACTGTTTGTTTTAGGAAAGATAAGGGCCATGATAATTGAGTTGAGAAGAATCAAGTTGCAAAGTGTAGTGTCTTGTGACACTTCGGTTTGGGACTTGAACTCTAGCATGAAGTACGAGAGCACTCTTTTAATTGCAAAGGAGTTGTAAAACTTAATGGTTCTCATACTCATGCTACTCAGCCACGCTACCTGATACATGTTTGTTCTAAAAAAAAAATTTGGCCCATATTTTCACTACATTTTATGATTAAAGAAATATATTTTCAAGTTGCCAAATCGGGGTGTTACATTATGATTATTTATTCTCTATTCGGTTTTGACTAAAGATAAAGGAAATAAATGAACTAAATGGTTTGGAAAAAAGTTTTGTGCTTAAATTTATGTATGTGTGTATATTCGGCCTTATGAGAAAGGAAGAGTAAATGATTTTGTTTCATCTAAATGAAATTGTTTTGAAAGTGATTATGTGTTGAATAAGTGAATAAGTGTTTATTTGAAAATGGATGATTGGTTTATAATTAAATTAAATGATTGGTTAATTGCTTATATGACTTGATTTATCTAAGTGTTGTTGTTGGTGGTGTGCTAGTTGATGTTTGAAAAATATTTAAGTACGTAATTGATTTTGAAAATTAATTGACCTTAAGTTTATTCGATTTGATTTATTTGGAAACATGGGACATGTTTAGTGGCTGTCCAAGATTTGTTTTATGACAAAAGCTTGAGTTTTAAAGTGTTGATTTCGAGTTAAAGAAGTATTTGAAGTAAAAGTGTTTTTACGATGTTTTAGGATTTTTATTAAAGTGATTTTGTGAAGCAATCCTTTGCTGTCCAAAATTATTTAAAGTTGTTCCTTAACTTTAAAAATGTGTTCCTAAGATTTAAAGTATGGTTTTCAAGTGGTAATTGATTTGATAAAAAGCCGGATTAAAAACGGCGAATTTTTCGGTGTTTTCGAGCATGGTTAAGGTGCTGTCCAAGATGGACCAGCAACCAAACTAAATGGTTTAAATTACTGTACATGATGTTTTTAAATGGTTTTGAAGTGCTTGAAGCATTAGAAAATATTAGAATCGTTTTGAGAAAACAATTACGTTTTAAGTCTCCCGAAGAGGAGCGAATGGTGTTTGAGTTAAGAAAAGATTTTCTTATACAAGTTAATAACATAAACGCATTTTGTTTAATACGAGGAATGGTATAGACGAGGGATTGGGGCAGCTGGCAGAGACAAGGATCCGAGGAGACCGTGCGCATTTAAATTGCTGGACCTGAGGTGAGAGAGAAGCTTTCCTAAGACACCGTGGTAGTTAGGTGATATATTAGGACGTTCCGGATCATCTCAAAGATCGGAACTTAGTGGTTCGGAGTCAGTAGTATAGTGGCAATTGTTTGTGTTGTGTGGCCACTTATACGAAGGAGACAAAGACCACATCGTTGTTGGGTGTGATGATTGTATGTTGATGATGTGAAATAACATGTTTATATTTATTTATTTAATTATGCATGATGAAATTTAATATTGCTGATTAATATGAGTAGCATGCTGATGGACGTCTGTTACGTCCTGAAAATGAGAATGAAATGAGTAAGTTTATGAAAGTAAAAGACACAAAGAGAAAGGAATAATGATAAAAGATATAAGATGGATTAGAAAGAGATAAAGGAGTGAGATTGGGGAAAGAATTGATAATAATGATAAGGATGAGCCAGAGCTGGGGAAAGTAATGTTGTTGTTGATGCGAGATGAGATCTGAGTGGAGCTGGGCTCTTTTGTTGATATTATTGGAATGAGGCTTGTGTTGAATTGAGTTTGCTCCTCCACTAGTGCTCACTGAAATGAGATTTTTTTTGAAAAAGTTTACGAACTGAGATTTTTTAGAAAGTTTGTGAAATGATATTTTGAAAAAGATTGTGAAAGGAGGTTTTGCGAAAAGTTTGTGAAACGAGATTTTTAGAAATTTTGTGAAATGAGATTTTTGGTGAAACGAGATTTTTAGAAAGCTTGTGAAATAAGATTTTTAGAAAAGTTTATGAAAGGATATTTTTGAGAAAACTTATACAATGTATTTTGAGCAAAGTTTTTGAAATATAATTTTGAGAAGGTTTACAAAACGAGATTTTCAGAAAACTTATAAAAATGTATTTTGAGGAAAGTAGGTGAAGCATGATTTTTGAGAAAGTTTATGTAACGAGATTTTGAGAAAGCTTATGAAAGATTGTTTTGAGGAAAGATTGTGAAATGAATTTGTGAAATGAGATTTTAAGAAAATTGTGAAAGGAGATTTTGAGAAAGATTGCGAAATGAGAATGTTAAGAGAGATTGTGAAATGAGATAGATGAGAAAAATTGGGAATGTTGAGAAAGTTTAAGAAATGAGACACGATTTTATCGAAGTGATCCCAACTCTGTGCTATGTGAGAAAAGATGGAAGAAAGATTGAGAAAGTAGCGGTCGGGACTCGTTGAAGGGATGCACTAAGGATGAGCCGACCATAGGTTAATAAATAAATATTAAAAGACTTAAAAAGACATTAACAAATGCGAACGCGGTGAGCTATGAGCGTGATATCGAAGTAGTGGAGAGGAAGAGACCATGAGTATTAGGGATACTCAGGTGGAGATTGCATTAGGGGAGGACGATGACGGTGAAACGTCAAGAAGTCTTGAGTACTTTCTAGGCAGAATGAACTCCACATGTGGTATACGAACGTGGTAGGGACTGGGTCCAATGTCGTGGTAAGTTCTGCAGCGCAACTAGAATAGTACTGACGCCCCCTAGATTGCAAATCTTGAACAGTGAGAGGGACTGGAGTGGGGCATCTTGATTGCCATTGTACCCAATTTTTCTACAGTGTGCCTTGACTATATATGAATTGATATGACATGAATTGATTTGAGACTGCACCCGAGTTTTCTACAGTTCTCCTGGCTTGGAGCCAATTGATTGTTGAGACAGCTGTCGTGCCCGCACGGTAAAGGTCCTGTACTCCTGTTTGCTTCCGACTAGGTTGGGTGGATGGCCGAGAAGATGTAGACTTTAGACGTGTGTGCTAACTGCGAAAGAAACGAGTACCTCGATGATACTTTAACTCCCCCGATCATCGATGGTCATAATTCAATAAGACTTGATAAGAAAAGAATTATAGTTATAAGAAGCAAAAGCTTATAAGATGTGGATAATGAGAAAGGGATTGAGAATGGAAAGTATGGAAAAGAGAATGAAACCCTAGGAAGAGGGAAAGGAATGAAAGTGAAAGATTTGCAAGTTGAGATGAAAAGAATTGAGAAATAAAGAATGTTTATGTTGAGAAATGATAATAAGTCTGGCAAGATAAAGAATGATGATAATTATAATGATGATGATAATATGCTTGAATGTTATATTGTATGTGTGTTGTTTGTTATGTTTGTATTGTCTTGATATCTCGCCTATCGTAAACCCACACCGTCGACGATGCGTCGTTCGGATCGCTTACTCTCTCCTGTTCGTTGGCATATCGGTGATGCTGGTATCTCAACGGGGAGATGGAGCATTGTATGGAGATCACCACCTGGAAAAGGAATGGAAATGGTTGGAAGCCTACCCCCTATGGCTGGGTATGGACTGGCTACACGCAGAGAGTGATTCAAGACCCGAAACACAGACTGAGTGGTGTCAACTTGGAACCGCATTTGGGACAAGTCACCGTACGAGGATGCAGAAGCTATAAAGAGAAGGTGCGGAATGAGACTCCGGAAAGCTCCACCACCCTATGTGGAGTGGAGTTAGAGTTGAACGACAATGGGAGAGCAGCGGCAGAGATGGCATCACCTTCAGGAGTGAAGAAAGGGTGCAAGAAGAAAGGGAAACTTCATCCGGTTGTCTTTGACAGGGAGGTTTAGGAATAGTGTTTTTAGTTTGAGTATGTTGTTAGTATTGTAACACCCCGTAATATAATGAAAAATAAACAATAAACATTTGAAAAATGAAACATTGGACTTTAAATTTTCTTTTATAAATCAGAGTTCACAAATAGCGTTGGGGGCTTTCAATTACAATATAATAAAATACACTTGAGTTCCTTTCTTTCGACTGATCCGCTGAGCACTCTTATCTCCAAGCTCCTTGCTCAAGTACCTAAAATGTTAACCACATAAGGGTGAGACATTTTCACAACACAGTGGATTAAAAGATAGTAAAATGGTATATAACAAAAACTCAAGGATAATAAGTAAATCAAGCCATGGATTAACAAAATGTATCATAATCACATATTTTCAATATCCAAATACATTTCCATATTCATTCTCTTCCCAGGTTCATAAAACTGTATGTCACCTCACGGTCAGAGGCCAACATACCCACTTATACATTGTATGTCTCCTCACGATCAGAGGACAACATACAAACCACATACACATTGTATGTCTCCTCACGGTCAGAGGACAACATACAAATCATATTCTCTTTTTCTTTTTATCTTTGCACCACTAGGAATTAGCGCACCTGCTAGGCAATTCGGCACCTACTAGGGACTTTACACCTGTCAGGACTGAGACACCCATTAGGCATCACCCGTTAGGACAACGCAATTAATTACCTTTCCATTAATTATTCATTTCTCAATTCCAGTCCACAATTTATTAACTTTTTCAGGTGGTTATGCGGTGTATTGATCCATTGGCGCAACGACGCCTAACGGGAATTTAGGACCTAATGGGCAATTCGCCTGACAGGCAATTCGGCCCTAGCAGGCAATTCACCACCTAGCAGGGCACCTAGTGTGTCGGGGCATCCAAGGATCAACCACACTGCATTCCTTTTTATTCCAGATCAGAACTCATTCACAAAAAGTCAAGCACCACATTCACACCATTCATCAAATACTCAGAGAATTGCAAGTAATATCAAATATTCATTTTCATCACTTTTAGCAGACATAATCATTCCTTTAATTCACATATCAAACCACCATTTACCATTACTCAAATCTCACATTTCCAAACATTCTTCACACACAACGATTTCAAGTTATATATATATCCAATTCCAATTTATTATTCCTTTTTACATCACATTCCCGTTTCAATATCTATACACATACGCCATTAATTACTCACATATAGGGTCACATCAATTTATCAACCATCAACCAATATCACCAATCAATCGACATACTCAGGTATGTCTCAGAGTACATTGAATGTAAGTCAACTCCCTAGGGTTCTTCACTTCCTACTTTAATATCAATAAAAAGAGAATTTAACATAAACAATTTAATTAATATAAAATTAACCATAAACATACTAATCACCTCTAAATCAATTTTAATTCAAAACCATTTTGCTACCCACAACCCGGTCTAAGTATTAAACTTAAATCCTATTATACACCCTAACTATCCCTAACTCAAAGTGTGGAAAAGAGACTCCCCTTACCTGGAAATCTTAGCAATAACGACAGAGCCACGTTTACATCCGCGACTTGCTCCAGGGTCAAGGTCAATAACGTGTTGGATCTAAATAGGGACATATGATAAAACTAATTATAACATTAAAATATATATATCAAATAAATTCATTTTTGTCAAAATAATAAATATATATCATTATACAATAAAGATATATAACTTTTTTCCAAAATATCTCTTTATTTGAAAATATAGGCATAATAAAAATATTGACGGATCAAAGAATAAATTACATATATGGGTAGAGGAAGTTGAGGAGGTTATATACCTAAAAAAGATTTGAAATTGGACGGTTGGATCTTGTATTATTGGACCGGAAAGGAGAGAAAAAGAAACATACTCCCTTCGGTGCCGCCTAGTTCTCTCGCTCTCTCATACTCTCTCTCGGTGCTACTCATTCTATTATTTTCATTCAGTCTCTTTCTCTCTCCTAGTTTCTTTCTTCTTCTCATTTCTATTTCTCTCCGTGATGCTCGCTATGGTTTCACGTGGTGGCTTACTAGCCACACTCTCTTTTTTTTTCTATTATTTTACTCTTTTCTTTTGGGTTGGGCGGCCGGGGTCTTGGGGTAGGTAATAATACAGGGTAATGGGTAGTACTAGGAAGATATATATTTATATATATTTGTGGGTCAATGTGTATAGGTATTTTGGATTATAATTAAAACTTGGATGATACTAAAAATAAAATATGTTTAGGTAAAACAATATTGTATTTTGAATTACTCAAAACTGAATGAAAAATAATAAAGTTACCGGTAATATATTAAACCAGTCCAGAAGGTAAAAATAAAACAGCCTCCGAACACTATGAAAATTTACAGGGATGCTCAAAATATTAAGTTAAACATATTTTTCTGAAGAAACTATTTAAAAAATGCCTCTAAGACTTGTCACTTGAGCTCCCTGTCAAAATGTTAATTAAACTAAATAAAAGTATTACTTTATTTTTAGAAAACGTATGATAACAAATTTATACTTATTTTGACTAGAAAACATATTTCAAATATAATGAGGAAATCAGAATTTTATTCCGAGACTCAAATCTTGAAAACATCATATTAAATCATTTAATTATTTTACTAGAGGTATTAGAAATAACGGGATGTTACAATTCTCCCCCACTTATTAGAATTTCGTCCCCGAAATTCCGTTCAAAATCCTTAAATGGAGAACCATCCCGAACAAGGGTTTCTTAATTACGATACTCACTTCCTTTGGTTTTACTCCCCCACTTGGAAATTGGCATACCATTCTGCATTGGTACGCTACTAAGCTCTTGCACTCAATGAAGAGTACGAATTTATGGTTTGATTTGGTTAGTCTCGACGCGAAGACTCTAACAGGTTCTCTAAGGTTTACTCTCCTTACGACTAACATTTCAAGAGTCCCACTAATAGGACTCCCAAAATTCGGGTTTTGCTTCCCAAGGAAGTCGGAAATGGTTTCTAAGATCAACTGGGTTTCCTCCGGAATTTTATATCAGAGGTTTGGAAAGGGTATTATTAGGCCCTAAACGCTAATACCCTCAAGGTTTGATTATAGCCTAACCCCAAAACATACAACCTATCCCCTACTCCTAAATCCTAGTCAAGCACATTCATCAATTAGGCAGTTATAAATCACATACGCATCATACACAATTCAAACATATGCAACAATAATTCACAACATCATATACTTCAAACACAAGCATTACTCAATCCCTACCTCTTCCTAACTTAGTCCTTATCTATCTAGCCTAACTTAGGGTAAATCTTCATCTATCCACACAATTTTAACAATCATCACATATATGAAAATCGGTTTAAGAAAAGGGTTCGGGGAATAGGATTACTGAGGGTAATAAAAATACATTTTCATCACTTCATTTTCTTGATGTTTTGAAATTTTCCAAGTAGTGTCCCTACACAAGAGTATCATGATAAGTTTTCAAGTCACTCAGAGTTCATTAGGTTCAGTTTTTAACCCTACGACCATTTTGCCAAAGAATTGTAATTGTCGGGGCTAAACCTAAATCAGATTTGTTTGAAAATTAGTAATTAAACTCTGGATGGCCTCAAAACTTTAAGGGACATCACTTGTACTTAGCCAAAGGTTGAGTAAAAATATCGAATCGATCGGAGCACGTTAGATTAAATTTGTTCAAAAACACTAACTTGCTCCAATTGGCTTGAGATTTTACATGGAACAATCATTCAACCTTAGGGGCTTGTATATAAAAATGTTTAAGTCAATCAAGTATCCCCAACCCAAAACTCAGTTTTCCACTTTATGTAATAAAAACCCCGATTTCCCAACAACCACCTAATCACAATCACATACACACGACAAAATATTTGGTTTAACAATCTCTACGTATGAGGATTAAAATTTAATAAATAAGATCCCATACAATAAAAGCATTTGGACACGCATTTGTGTACTTCACCATAAAGGACTACCTTCATCTAATTTCGTAAGAACCTAGATGAAGGAGTGCAAACTTGTACAAAATTTATCAGACTTAGAGAAAAAGGAATATGGTTTTAACTTAGAAAATTCAGTTTAGTTCATCTTCAAAAATTGGAACAATTACATTTCCTTTTACTCCAAGTTTGAAAATTGAATATCATTCCGAATCACGAGGTGTCGCTTATAGAGAGTTCCTATTTAATCGACAGGTGACTTGTTTAAAAACAAATGAGTTAATTCCCTGTTCGATCACTTAGGAATTCCTTGCTTTCTTTATTACTTTCTTAAAAATTTGTCGTGTGACTCCACGATTCGTTTGGAATGATTGTGATTCGGTGCAGCACTTTGAAATTCATTTTGAACACTTATATTACCAAACAAACAGTCATAAGAATATTCACTCACAATCATCAAGTAGGATTCAGGTTCACATATAGCATCAAGCACCTACATCAATCAAACATACACCACTATGCACAAATATCAAACACACATATGCAACAACAACGATCAACAGTCAACATGTATACATATATACACATATACTAATAACAACCTAGGCGAAATTCGGGTCGAGAACCTCTCGATTGAATTTAAAACCCCTTGTTCGATTAAATACACCTCTTTTCATTTATAAAAAATTTTATTGTTACACTTGGGGTTCAAGTCCAATCGATAGGAGCTCCATACATATCTTTCATTTAGTATTAAAGTTATCGAAATCAAATTAGGGGTGAAATCACTACAAGTTCAACATAAACGTTTTTGTTTCTCGTGGATCCTAATCTAGTCGATGTGAACTAAATCACTCGTTTAGATTAGTATCTAGTCAATCAACTATTTTGATTTTCATAGTTCCACCTCTAACCTTTGTTCGCTTACTTTAACACTAAACTATTCCACAACTAAACACATTTCGAGGACCTTTTGATTGAATTCAAACCGCTTCCCAAATATGGTAAAAAGTTTCTTTTATACTTGCAATTCAAATTGGGATAGTTCAGCGGTTTGAATCTGATCGATTAGTTCTCAATTCCTATTTTCCATTTGATGTCATAGTCACTTGAATTAAGATTAGCTACGGAACCGACCGTTAATTTAATTTAAACATAATTTTACGTTCTCTTAGATACTAATCTAATCGACGTGAATTTAATCACTTGGTTGGATTAGTATTGAAGTCATAACTCATTTAATCCAGGCGGTTCCATTTCTAATCACCGTCCAATTACTTTGACACCAAACCACTCATCGAGCACACATTCAATTATACACAAACAAACATAAAAGAGCAACAAAACAAAAGAACTAGCACTAAGGTTTCATACATAGGAAATCGTTTACTAATTCACGATAGTGCACAAACTCTTGAATTTCGATGACTTCACCTCCCAATAGATATAATGTCGGATTGGCCATTTCCAACACTACATTTAATCGGTGGTAGTAGTCCTCGCAATTCAGTTGAATTCCTGTACTACATGCTCAAATGCATTGACATTAATTAGATTTACTTTGTATGAAACTTTAACTTTCAATTAGTCCAAAAACTTAACATTTACACTCTCGACTAATCATGTTCATACCGCTTAGGTTTCTTGTTTGCAATTGGGTGAATACTCAGAATATCCAATTCTTTGAATCACTAAGGGATCCTGCTTAGTTTCCAAAGAATTCGATTCTCTTCCGTTACCGTAAATAATTTCTCTTACATTGTAAATTGTCAGTATTCCCAATGCAAACATAAACCTATTCAGTTCATTTCAAATATACTCAACAATAGTATCAAACATATACCAATTCACTTGACATTCAAAAGTTTTCACTTGTATGGGTCTCACCTCTGGTCAAGAAGCTTGAGATGAGAGTGTCGCAGCGGGATCGAGATTACTTTCCCTCAGGTCGAAAGGAAAGAACTGCTCTGATACCATAAATGTAACACCCCGTAATATAATGAATAATAAACAATAAACGTTTGAAAAATGAAACATTGGACTTTAAATTTTCTTTTATAAATCAGAGTTCACAAATAGCGTTGGGGGCTTTCACAAATAGCATTGGGGGCTTTCAATTACAATATAATAAAATACACTTGAGTTCCTTTCTTTCGACTGATCCGCTGAGCACTCTTATCTCCAAGCTCCTTGCTCAAGTACCTAAAATGTTAACCACATAAGGGTGAGACCTTTTCACAACACAGTGGATTAAAAGATAGTAAAATGGTATATAACAAAAACTCAAGGATAATAAGTAAATCAAGCCATGGATTAACAAAATGTATCATAATCACATATTTTCAATATCCAAATACATTTCCATATTCATTCTCTTTCCAGGTTCATAAAACTGTATGTCACCTCACGGTCAGAGGCCAACATACCCACTTATACATTGTATGTCTCCTCACGGTCAGAGGACAACATACAAACCACATATACATTGTATGTCTCCTCACGGTCAGAGGACAACATACAAATCATATTCTCTTTTTCTTTTTATCTTTGCACCAATAGGAATTAGCGCACCTGCTAGGCAATTCGGCACCTACTAGGGACTTTACACCTGTCAGGACTGAGACACCCATTAGGCATCACCCGTTAGGACAACGCAATTAATTACCTTTCCATTAATTATTCATTTCTCAATTCCAGTCCACAATTTATTAACTTTTTCAAGTGGTTATGCAGTGTATTGATCCATTGGCGCACCGACGCCTAACGGGAATTTAGGACCTAATGGGCAATTCGCCTGACAGGCAATTCGGCCCTAGCAGGCAATTCACCACCTAGCAGGGCACCTAGTGTGTCGGGGCATCCAAGGATCAACCACACTGCATTCCTTTTTATTCCAGATTAGAACTCATTCACAAAAAGTCAAGCACCACATTCACACCATTCATCAAATACTCAGAGAATTGCAAGTAATATCAAATATTCATTTTCATCACTTTTAGCAGACATAATCATTCCTTTAATTCACATATCAAACCACCATTTACCATTACTCAAATCTCACATTTCCAAACATTCTTCACACACAACAATTTCAAGTTATATATATATATATATCCAATTCCAATTTATTATTCCGTTTTACATCACATTCCCGTTTCAATATTTATACACATACGCCATTAATTACTCACATATAGGGTCACATCAATTTATCAACCATCAACCAATATCACCAATCAATCGACATACTCAGGTATGTCTCAGAGTACATTGAATGTAAGTCAACTCCCTAGGGTTCTTCGCTTCCTACTTTAATATCAATAAAAAGAGAATTTAACATAAACAATTTAATTAATATAAAATTAACCATAAACATACTAATCACCCCTAAATCAATTTTAATTCAAAACCATTTTGCTACCCACAACCCGGTCTAAGTATTAAACTTAAATCCTATTATACACCCTAACTATCCCTAATCCAAAGTGTGGAAAAGAGACTCCCCTTACCTGGAAATCTTAGCAAAAACGACAGAGCCACGTTTACATCCGCGACTTGCTCCAAGGTCAAGGTCAATAACGTGTTGGATCTAAATATGGACATATGATAAAACTAATTATAACATTAAAATATATATCTCAAATAAATTCATTTTTGTCAAAGTAATAAATATATATCATTATACAATAAAGATATATAACTTTTTTCTAAAATATCTCTTTATTTGAAAATATAGGCATAATAAAAATATTGACGGATCAACGAATAAATTACATATATGGGTAGAAGAAGTTGAGGAGGTTATGTACCTAAAAAAGATTTGAAATTGGACGGTTGGATCTTGAATTATTGGACCGGAAAGGAGAGTAAAAGAAACATACTCCCTTCGGTGCCGCCTAGTTCTCTCGCTCTCTCATACTCTCTCTCGGTGCTACTCATTCTATTATTTTCATTCAGTCTCTTTCTCTCTCCTAGTTTCTTTCTTCTTCTCATTTCTATTTCTCTCCGTGATGCTCGCTATGGTTTCACGTGGTGGCTTACTAGCCACACTCTCTTTTTTTTTCTATTATTTTACTCTTTTCTTTTGGGTTGGGCGGCCGGGGTCTTGGGGTAGGTAATAATACAGGGTAATGGGTAGTACTAGGAAGATATATATTTATATATATTTGTGGGTCAATGTGTATAGGTATTTTGGATTATAATTAAAACTTGGATGATACTAAAAATAAAATATGTTTAGGTAAAACAATATTGTATTTTGAATTACTCAAAACTGAATGAAAAGTAATAAAGTTACCGGTAATATATTAAACCAGTCCAGAAGGTAAAAATAAAACAGCCTCCGAACACTATGAAAATTTACAGGGATGCTCAAAATATTAAGTTAAACATATTTTTCTGAAGAGACTATTTAAAAAATGTCTCTAAGGCTTGTCACTTGAGCTCCCTGTCAAAATGTTAATTAAACTAAATAAAAGTATTACTTTATTTTTAGAAAACGTATGATAACAAATTTATACTTATTTTGACTAGAAAACATATTTCAAATATAATGAGGAAATCAGAATTTTATTCTGAGACTCAAATCTTGAAAACATCATATTAAATCATTTAATTATTTTACTAGAGGTATTAGAAATAACGGGATGTTACAAGTATTTTGAGTCAAGGATTACCGAGCCATGAGCCAATTATGTAACTAAGCCAAGTTTAAGTTCTGTATTGTGGAGTACATTATTTTGGAAGATCAAACAATGTAATCTTTTTGGAACCGTCACGATGACTTTTAAACCAGTCACTTTGTGGAGACGAAAGTTTTATGTAAAGAACTGTTTTAGTAACAACTCGGTTTTCAAGAAAAGATGTTAGAGCACATCAAGGACACTTCAATAATGTTTAAAAAAAATGGCCTCACTTTTTTGCAACTTTAAGAAATGAAAAGTTAATTATTTTGGGTTACGAAAATCGGGCTGTTATAGAATGGTATCAGAGCTTATGGTAATCCGTAGTTGTAACACCCCGCATTTTTCCCGTACGTGCGTAAACGAATTCGATAAAAATAAACCTCGAGTTTTTGTTTTCAAAAGGATTTTCTAAAGAGGATTTTTCGTGTGTGATAAATAAGTTATAAACAAAGTGTTTTATGATAAGAAATGAATGATTTTGTTGAGTTTAAAATGATTTGAGGATTTATGATTTTATTAAAAGTGTGATTTCTTTATGGAATAAATTTGCATTTTTGGATTTATGAACTTTGAAAATGTAATCCTTAGAATTTTCTGCATTGATTTACAAAATTTATTTCTAAAAATTGTGAAGGTCGAATTTTTAAGAAACCATGATTTTTGAAGGTTAATAACTTTAGATAAATTTGTCTTTTAAAAATTTCTTAATTGTATGAAAAACTTGATTTTTAAAAATTATTTGGAGATTTTACTTATGTGTATTTTATGTAGATGCTTGTTTTATTTTGAAAGAGTCTAAGTTTTCTTAATAATAAAATGTGTTCTTGTAGGAAATTAAATCTATTACTATGACATGAATTTAATCTATGATATGTGTGTAATGTGAGATGTGTTTGTTTTAATATGTGAATGTTGCTTGAAAATAAATATGTGTGAGTGGTGTTACGGTTTTGCATATGTGTGTGTGTGCGCATGTGATTTTTGAAAATGTTTGCATGATTATATGGATTGATGATTTTGGTGTCTTAAATAAATGTGAGTAGAAAATGAAAATATAATATATGTGTGTATGTGTATGTGCTACGGTGGTGTGTGTGTGTGTGTAAGGGTTAGGATTTTGATTTTTTGGGGCAAGAAAATCCTAGGATAAATTAAGAACCCAACAAGTGGATTGAATGGGTGGAAAAAGAAAAGATATAAGGTGATAGAGTCAAAATGCATGATGAAGCCTAATGCCCTAGCCTATTCACCATGTACCCTTTGATTTAACCCTTCCCATGCAAACTTTTAGAAACCCAAAATTGCCCTTCCATTTGATGCCTTGGCCGAACCAAAACTCAAGGACAAAGAGGACCAATTCGGTTGCCCTTAAATACACCTAGCCTTGGTTCATTTCATACACTCCATTTCCATTTCCTTCTCATTACACACCCAAACACTTTCTAAGGGATCATCAAACCCTTAGAAGAGAAAAGAGAGAGAAGAGAAAGAGAAGGTGACCGTGGGGAGCAGGAAGGAAGAAGAAGGAGAATTAGAGCAAGACCTTGAATTTTCTTTGGGGATCAAGAACATTTGAAGTTAGGAGACCAATTTTCCTTGGTAGGTTATTTAGAGATCAAGAAGAGGACCATGATAGTTAGGCTTTTCTTTTGGTGTTGTAATTTTTCCTTTTCTTTTTCCTTGCATGTTTATTTTCATAGCTTAAAGGATGAGTGAAAGTGTGGCTTAGACTTAACTATGGATTTTTAAGGTTTAAATTGGTATGTAATATGTGAACTCATGGACTCTATGATTTGGTTATGGCTCTCTAGGTAGATCTTGATGATTTTCTAAACAAACTTCAAAAGGATCTAAATTATTACTTGGAGTTTTTGTGAAAACTAAAATTGAAATTCCTTGCATGTTGGATTTCTTCTCTAAAACTGTGATCTATAAGGTTTTTAGGAAAGGATTTGGTAAATAATTCATGATCTAAGCTTGATGTATGATAAAGTGAAGATTTTAAGTCTTGCATGTTAATTTCTTTTGATCAATCCGTGATCTATGTGCATCTATGCGAATGTTTGATGAACAATTTTATTATCTAAACTTATTTGAGAAGAAAGTAGGACTTTTTAGCTTTGCATGTTGATTTGGTGATGATCTTGGTTAATCTTTGTATGTGCATGTTAATCCATGTTTGTTAAGTAAAAAGTTAGGACTTCTAGGTTGCATGTTAAGTTTCAAGTGAAAAGATTAAGTTTTCCTTCTATATGTGTTACGGCCTAGACGAAATAAGTAGGATAATGATCTTTAAAATGATTCTTTTTAATAGGAGTATGATTTGATTTAAGGATTTGTTTTATGCATGTTGTGTTGGTGTGAAGGCCATTCGGCCATGAGTGATGAAGGTGTCATGATGTTTGATTATTTGGTGCATGTATGTATTATGAGTAGATATAGTGATTGTAAGGTCATGCATGATATTTTAGAAGTTTAAGTCATAATCTTAATTTTGTTTAAAGTATGAGTTGATGAGAATATTTTAGGGAAATCTATCATAATAATGATGCATGCATGTTGATATAAATGATGATGTGTGATGATTGGAAAGACTTGCTTTGAAAATCTACATGCTTTGCTTTGATTTATTGTCTTTAGTATATTGAAAAGTGAATTAAAATTCTTGTCTTATGTATGATGATATTCGGTCATGAGCTAGGAGAATAGGGAATTGTGTTGATCATCATTTAGGTTGCATGTAGACTAAGATTAGCTTAATTTAGGAGCATAAAGGTGCATGTATGAAATGATTAAATTTAAAGGGGAAATAAGACTGAAACTTTGAAATGATTTGTGGTTTTGATTGTTGTCTTGACTTGAGTTAAGAAAATGAAATTGAAATTGTTAAAATTTCCCTATGATGCTTACGGTTTTAGTCTTGAAAGAGGTAGAATAATTTCATTATTTTACATCTTTGATTGTATGTTATATCTTTGCAAGATTTTACTTAGGTGTTTCGGCCAATGCATGTTTAGATGGTTAGAGAGTTTTCTTTCTTGAAATGACTAGTGAGAGTGACTATATTCAATGTGTATGCTATGATGTGTTTGATGAAATGATGTGTTAATTTCCTTTCTTCTTTTCGGTTTTTGGGAATGAAAATGAATAAGTTGATTGGATTAATTTTCATGATGTTCATTCTATGATTTCAAGGTTTAGAATTTATTGGTAATTAGGAAATGTTAATCATAGATAAACCGGTTTTTTTTAAAAAGTAATTAAGAGGTTAAGTTTGAACTATTTTCCTATGCATCATTGAGTTTGTATATTGATGATTCTATTTGCTTGATTATCTTGAACAAGTTTAAGAGTGTCGTGCATTATGTGAGTGGTGATTGTTTTGGACTTTTTAAATAATTTAGTTTAATGTAATCCTAGAATTTTATCTTTTTGGAATTTTGTACTCTGTTGAATGATTACATAACATGAATGTTTTAAATTAAGTTTTTAATAATGAAAGGAATTTATTTGGATAAAGGGAGTATTTTAAATTGTTTTCAAGTTTCCTCGAAAACTGTTTTAATCATGGATTTGAATTGAATTTGAAAGCCTTGGATATTGACAACGAGTTTTTAAAAGAGAAATTGTTTTCAAAATCGAATTAAACGAGTGTGTCGAAATCGTTTCTAACGCACGGGAAAAATGTCTTAGTTCGAGCGACGGACGCGAAGGAAACGAGGAGAGGATAACGACCGAGAAGTCTTGGAGAGCTTTAGGACGTCTCGTCATTGAGGTGAGAGAGGGGCTTTCCCTTAAGACGCCGTGGTAATTAGGTAACATATTAAGGCATCCGATCATCTCAAAGATTGGACCCCGATCTCACTTAGCAAAGTAGTGTGATAGCAGTTATTTGTTTGTTGTGTGTTGTTTGGCTATCCACTCGAACGACTGAGATCGGTTTATTTGTTGGAATGCTTTGATGGTATAGTTTATTATTAGAATTATGCATGAGTTGTTTGATGATAGAATGATTTAATTATTCGTTCAGTAATTTATGATACTGTTAGAACTGTTTGAATAAGCGTTAAGAACAAAGTTATGGAAGTAATTAATTAAGAATGAAAAGAAAAGAACAGTGGATAAGAACGATGAGAATAATTGAGAAAGAGTGAGAGGAGTTGATAATGCTACTGAGCCCGAGTTGGCGAGGAAGGACACTAGTGATGCTGCGGAGCCATAGTGACGTGAGGGACGCGAAGGATGCTGCTGAGCCACAGTTGACGAAGAGGACAATGATGGCGTTGCTGAGCGATAATTGGCCAGAGGGAGTGCTGATGACGCTGTTGAGCAAGGATTGATGAGGACAGTGCTGACAAAATATGTGAGGAAGAAAGAAGAAGCAAAGGTGCCGTGATGATTCAAGTAATGGCATATGAGTTTAGGGGGATTAGATGCGAACGAATAGCGGTCGGGACTCGTTGAAGGGATGCACCAAGGATGAGCCAACCATTAGGATTAAGTAGTAATCAAAACTCTTTAATAGACTATTAAAAGACATTAACAAAGACAGGGAGGTATGAGAGTGATATCGAAGTAGTGGAGAGGAAGGAACCATAAGTATCTGCGGATACTTAGGAGGAGATTGCATTAGGGGAGGACAATGACGGTGATACGTCAAGAAGTCTAGACTACTTTCTAGGCGGAACGAATCCCACATGTGGCGTACGAACGTGGTAGGGACTGGGTCCAATGCCGTGGAAAGTTCTGCATTCGAAACTAGAATAGTACTGTCACCCCCTAGATTGCAAATCTAGAATAGTGAGAGGAACTGGAACGGGGCATTTGAGATTGCCACTGTGAGTGAGACAGTGTGCCTTAATTATATGAATGAAATGATATGAATTGATTTGAGGATGTAGTCCTCCTGGTCTGGGACCAATTGTTTGTGAGACAGCTGTCGTGCCCGCGTGGTAAAGGTCCTGTACTCCTGTTTGCTTCCGACTAGGTTGGGTGGTTGACCGAGGAGATGTAGACGTGTGTGCGAGCTCAATGATGTTCCCCCTCATCATTGATGCCAACCGAAACGATAAGACTTAAAGAACCAAGACATTCTATGGATAAGCGCAGTGATAATAATAATAATAATAATAATAATAGTAATAACAATACCAAGTGACGGATAAGACGGTTGAGTTATTCACGATATGTATATCCGGAAACATTCGTGGAGTGAATAAGGAATGAAAGAGAAGTGCCAAGGTTGAGAATGTGATATCAATGAATCTTGAAAATATTATTATTATGAATGATCAAATGTGTGTTTATGTTTATACTCTGATGATGATCATGCGTTGCTTTGATTATGTTTTATTGTGTTTGATCTAATTTGTTATAGTTAATTTGTCTTAATATTTACCTGATGTAATCCCACATAGTCGACATTGCCGTTTTGGGTAGCTCACTCTCTCGCATTTCTATTATGTATTGTATAAACTCTGTACGGATCCTAGATGGACAACATTGCAAGATACCAGATGATTCGCGTGATCGGAGCATCCCCAATGAGAGGAGACAACATCACTATGTCTGCTTACGTGATGTTCTTCATAGAGATTAAGCGCAGAAGAGCAGAACTCACCGAGAGAATTGCAGCTCATGAGTTGGAGACTGATAGCGTGTCGGACGACTCTGCGATGGAGATTACTGAGGAGACAGAGGAGGAGGATCCCGACACTTGGTCAGAGGCTGATACAGAGGAGTGTTTGAGTGACGAGGAGTGGTGCTCGAGTCCTGAGGACATTCTGACCGAGGATGAGGACGAGTGAAAGCTGGATCGACCAAAGTGCAGTATTAAGTAGCAAGCTTTAGTATAGGTTTATGACTAGAGGTTAGGTAATTCCCTTTTGAGTAATGTATCCCACTTTCAGTTCTTAGTATCAAGGCTCTATCATGTTGTAACCCCAAACAAGTTTATTTTAAGTACTGATGTTTCGAATTAAATTAATGGGCTATTATATTTAAATGATGTTTTGGAAAACGAGTTTCGAAGCGCGGTGTCTTGTGACATCTCGGTTTGGAACTTGAAAGATGTTACGCACTTGAGAACGTAAATTTTTAATTCTAATCAAGTTTCGAAACGAAAACATTCTCACGAGTACGTAACACTTGTTTTAAAAAAAAATTTGGCCCAATTTCTCACTATAAACAGTTGTGGTTTTCAAGTTGCCAAATCGGGGTGTTACATTAGTGGCCTTAAGCATGGGCTTACATGCTTTGTTTGTGTGACTCTGTGTGTTTTCTAGTGTAAGGATAGTAGTACAAGGTTAAGTTCTTGTCTTTATAGGATGTGAGACTCTGTTCGTGGTTTAGTGCCTGTTGTGTTAGTCTAAGGAACTCGTTGGTTATGTAGTTTAAAGGAAGTAGACCGAGTAGGAAGCGAATAGATTCTAAGATTGATATCCCATAACCTTTGATGATATAGCATTGTTTGGTAGACCCAAGTGTGTTGACCTTGACGTACCTTTTGTACAAGGGTAGTTATTACCTCTAAGGATATAGAATGTTATTCCTGAATTCCCGTGTTTGTTGAATTGCTTCAACAAAAACAGTGAGTATAGTAGGAATTCGAACCTTTTCTTCCTAAGCCCTACTATTAAACCTTAGCCTTGCCGATCCTTTCCAAGATTCATTAACCCGATTTGTGGAATTGGAAGTGTCATAGTTACCCAGATAGCTTAGGCTTGAATGCTCAAGGATGGATCAATGGTCGAAATTGAATAAAATGGAGGACAATGGCGAATTTAGTAGTAAGTTTGATCAAAGTTGGGGAGCTACAAGGAAGAAAAGAGGTGTATGTTACCGGTTATTAGAGGAAAATTGATGATTAGGATTGCCTTATACCATAACCAGAGGTTTAGACGGTGGAAGTGATAGGCATGATTGATGCTTAGGATGATCGTAAGGAGAAAAGTGAGGTTGTTTTGAGGAAGTAGAATCAAAGTTGCAATAGAATCCCCCTTAAGTAGGAGAAATGACGGATGAAAGCCTTAGAGTTAAAAGGAGAACTAAAGGGAGGAGTAGTTACTTAAGAATTATTGAGAACCCAGAGTTATAGAAAGTAGTGAGTATCTAAGGATTTTGGGTAAAACCCCGTACTTTTGGAGATGTGTGAATTTATGTTTGCTTGATTTTCCCTGGGTTTGTACCCAAGGTTGTGCTTTCTGTACCGACGATCAGCTAAGAGATGGTACCCTTTTCGGTTAGTTCGTTGGACCTGACTGGATTCGACACGCAAGTAGTGTGTTGTGGAACTTCTTCGTCTGAAAGCGACAAACGAGGAGCACTGCAAAGTGAATAATGCCAGTAAAGGGAATACGACCATGAAGCGAGAATGAGAATGTTCTCGTGGACCTCACCGTAATGTGCGAACTTTGTGTCCTACTGCCCAATCCACAACGTATTTCTCGAGGACGAGAAATCTTTAAGTTGGGGAGAATGTGACGACCCGCAATTTCCTCATATTGTTTTAAACACTAAAGAAAATTATTTCGTGAGAAAGTGTTTTTGAAAGAGTATTTTCTTGAATGAATTTCTCATTTTATGATTTCAAAGTGATGAGTGATTTTAAAGAAATGATTTTCATGAGATGATATTATGAGTTTTAAAGTTGAGTTTTTGAGAAATAATTATGTATTTGATATTTTTATGTTTTAAAGAAATTGTGATTTTTATGCATGAGTCATTTTATGAGAAAAAGATTTATTTTCTATGCATGTGTGTGGTGTATGCACAGTTTGGCTTTGTGTGTGTATGTGGGTAAGCTTAGGATTTTATTTTAAGACAAGGAGCTTATGGGGTAGATTAGAACCAAAAATAAATTAAGTGGTAGAAAAATTTAAAGTAGTAGAAACAAATTATGCATGAAGTGACCTAAAGCCATAATTTACTCCTTATTGTCCCCCTTGCTAAAATCCACCCATGCAACTTATTGAAGTGCCAAAAATGCCCCTCACCCACACACAGATGACCGAATTCTTCAAGGGCAAGAAGGGAAACTCACGAATTGCCTATATAAGGCATGGCCCTTAGTTCATTTGCACACCATTCACTCTCATTTCTTCATTTCCTTCATTCTAAACACATTCACTCTAAGAGCAAGTCAAGCTCTTAGAGAAAGAAAAGAGAGAGAGAGGGAGGCCGTGATCTAGAAGAAGGGAGAAGAGGAGATCAAGCCCAAAACCTAAGACTTTCCTTGAAGATCCAAGAACTTAGAAGCTAGAAGATCAACCTTTTTTTTAGGTGGGTGGTTCGAATGAGCATGAAGGAGTTGAAATAGTTTAGATTTTCTTTTGATCTTGTAATGTTCCTTCTCTTCTTTCTTTGCATGTGTTATTTATGCTTGATCATGGACTTTTAATACTAAAAGAAACTTGTAATATGTGAAACCATGGACTTTATGATTCGGTTAAGACTTATGTAATGGATCTTGATGCTTTTAAACTAAATCTTAAAGATATAAAGAGTTGTTGAGATTTTTTTTGAAGTTTGAAGTAAATCTCTTTGCATGTTGAATTTCCTTACTTAAACCGTGAACCATGATGTGTTTAAGAGTTTATTTGATAAAGAAATGTGTGATCTAAACTTGAGTAATGATAAAGTTGAAGTCTTTAGTCTTGCATATTGATTTGATGATGATTTTGATGATTTTTTTTGGTAAACGAAAAAATTCCATTAACCAAACAGAACGAAAATTATACATCAAGTCCTAGAAAGCATTTCCTTTCCTTCCCCACCTACTATGTAGGGTTGAAAGAAAAGAAAACACAAGAATAATTAAATTTCAGCCATAATCCTATGGGCTATTACATTATTTCAATAATTTCTCAAAGAATCATAAAAAACATAAAATCTAGTAGCCAAATCCTTCTTCATAAGACAAAAAGCCTGGTCAGGAGTTCTAGATTTCCCCAAGAATAGTCTTCGGTTCCTCTCCATCCAAACATAATACAAACAAGCTGCCATTGAAGCACAAACCATGGACCTTCTCTTTTTATTTCCAAACCCGTATGCAAGCCAATGTAGCCAGCTCACAAAATTAACGCGCCAACTGTCAAGGCCAATCCAATTGGAGACAAGTTCCAGCAGAGCCTTGCTCCAAATGCAATCGAAAAACAAATGATCCATATCTTCAAAGTTATCATCACAAAGGATACAAGTAGGGTCTGAATTATCAAAAGCAGCTAAGTTGGCCTTAGTTTTCAATCTATCATGGGTAGCCAACCAAAAAATGAAACAATGCTTTGGGATAGTACCAAAACACTGAATCTTGAGGCCCAAGTAAGTAGTGATAGCCCTGTTTGACAGAATAATCAGCATTGCCTCTCCAAGTACCATTCATGTATGTTGATCTGAAACACTCTCTAAGCTACATCAACTGCCTCCAATGCCAACTATCCTGGCTGCTAATCTGATATGACCAGAAGTCTTGATCTCTTAAGTAGACCGAGCTAATCCACTTTACCCACAGGTTGTCCTTCTTCAAAGCCAGCTGCCAAACCTTCTTGCCTAGGGCTGCTTGGTTCCATGTAATGCTTTTCTTAAAGCCCAAGCCACCAGCCCTTTTAGGTCTGCAACAAAGGTCCCAAGCTATGACTGCATTAGCTCTACCAAGCTGGTTTTCACCCCACAAGAACCTCCTGCAATTATGCTCAATCTTCAGCATAACAGACTTTGGAATAATGAACACACTTGCCCAGTACACATGGAGAGATAACAGAACTGAATTGATCAACTGAGCCCTTCCCTGGTAAGACAAATTCCTAGTCTTCCAAGAATTGATCCTCTTAGTAATTCTGTCCACCAAAAGCTGACATGTATGAGCAGTCCACTTCCTTGCAGATATTGGAAGGCCCAAGTATCTGAAAGGAAAGGACCCTTTATTAAAGCCAGTGATAGCTTGCAGCCTCAGCTCCATATTCTCATCAATCCCAGCCATATAAATCTGAGACTTTGATTGATTAGCATACAACCCTGAACTCTCAGAGAAACTGTGAAAAGCATTCATCATAACAGTAACACTTGTTGGAAAACTACACTCGGTGGGTGAAATAACTAGGAACACTAGGAGAACACCTAGAAGGGGGGGTTGAATAGGTGTTATAGAAACTTTGAAAGATTTTCGCAAGAAACAAATCTAAACGATTAAAACCAATGAAAATCAATCAATTAACAAATATTATATCAGAGATTAAGCGGAAACAATCAACACCAATATTCTTATTGATTCACCTAGGTTATGAAAATGATTTTCCCTTTATCAATTTTGCACAATAAAGATTCAATTCAATCAAATATGAAAAATCACTTTTTCTAGGTTTTCAATCAAGAACACAATTAAAAACTTGAATTGTAAAGAGTAGAGAGTTTAGAGATACGACACAGTGATTTATCCTGGTTCACTTTCATCCACTTGAAAGCTACTCCAGTCCCCTCTTCAACCAAGAGAGATTCTTCACTATGAGGAATTAGAGTTTCTCAAATTACAAGTAAATGCCTCACAAGACTCCTTCTTGCTAGCCTACAAGAGATACCACACCCTTGCCTTGTAATCCTATTGATATCTAATCTAACCTCTTCTCTTGCTTGCCGATACCCCACAACAAGACTTCCAATTGCTTGCTTCACTCACAAGACTTCCAATTGCTTGTTCTTCAACAAGGCTTCCAAGTGCTTGATGAAATGCCTCACCAAGGCTTCCAAATAACTTTGCTTGATTCCACAAAATCAAGGCTTCCAATGTTGTAGAATGTTTGCCTAACTTGCAATGATTACAACACAAATGAAAACAAAATAACAATCCTATGAATCTCTTTCAAAAGCTATGAAATATCAACATGAGAGATTCAAGGTTCTTGATCAAAGAATATGAAAATGAGAGCTTTGATCTTGAGAGAGAGAGAGAATAGTGTGGCTTTGATTCTTTGTAAAATTGTGTATCAAAATGATTCTAGTTGATAGAAATGATTAGGAAAAGGTTTATATAGAATACCCAAAAGTTGGAGCACTTAGAATGGCTTTTGAGAAGTGAAAAACGTATTTAAAAAACCATATCTGATCAAGTTACTCGAGTGAAATGAGTGTTACTCGATTAAACCGAAAGCAAGATAATTTTCACTCGAGTGAGACCAAAAATACTCGAGTAAAGGTGCAGATAATCGATTATCAAAAGTTTGATAATCGATTAACAGTTCAAAATACACTGTTAATCAATTATGAAAATCTTTTAATCGATTATTAACATTAAAAATCACTTAAAACTTATTTTCTCAAAAACTAAACCTTTTCTTTCAAACCTTTAAGCCACCTATTGATTTTAGGCAAAGTGAATACTCAAAATATGATATAATCATGCATTCAAAAGAGATTCACTACCCTCTAATGACTCTACCCAAACTCATAACCTAAAAGACTTGTGAGGCGAAAGATAAAACAATAATACATAAACTACCAAACTAAGTCTTCATGAGTTGGCTCTCTCTTCATCACTTGATGTTTGTTGTTGCTTGTTGAGCTTGAACTTGATCAACACATTTAAGCTTGTTCAAAACCTTTTGGCATTTATCAAAACATTCTTCATGGATCTTACAACACTATGCTCACTACCATTGCAGAATAGCATTATATCATCAGAAAAAGCCAAACTGACCAGCTTTACCTGCCTGCACAAGGGGTGAAATCTGAATCCTCTAGTAGTAGCAACAAATTGAAGTTTCCTGGACAACATTTCCATTTCCAGCACAAATAACAGCGGTGAGATTGGGTCCCCTTGCCTCAAACCTCTGTGGCTTTTAATTCTGCCAGAAGCACAGCCATTCACAACTAGCCTAAAGGATATAGTGGTTACACAAGTCATTACCCAGTTTAAAAATTTAGAAGGAAAGTTAAGAGCCTGAAGAGTGTTCTGAATGAAAGACCAATTTACAACATCATAAGCTTTCCTAAGATCAACCTTCATTAAGCATCTTGGAGATACATGTTTCCTGCCATATAATCTCAATAGCTCTTGAGTGATGAGGATGTTCTGCATAATATTTCTACCACTAACAAACCCAGTCTGATTGTCTTGAACCAGAATTGGCAAAACCACCTGCAGCCTAGAGGCCAGAATTTTTGCAATACATTTATAAATTGAATTGCATCAAGCTATGGGCCTGAAGTCAGCAGCTGTATTAGGACAGTCAATCTTAGGAACCATGACCAGAGAGGTAGAGTTTATTTCCTTAAGCATATTCCCTGAAACAAAAAATTCCTTGATAGCATCACAAACCTCCTTGCCAATCACCTCCCAAGCTGCTTTGTAGAATTCAGATCCATACCCATCAGGGCCAGGAGCCTTATTGCTTCCCATACTCATAAAGCTCTGCTTAATCTCCTCATCAGTAACATTCCTAATCAAAGGCAATTGTTGATCCACTGATAAGACACTACCCTGCATAATCTCCTCAGAAGTCATATTCCAACCTGACCTGGAAGCTACAAAAAGCTTGGAGTAGTACTCCTCAAAGACCTGGCAAATTCCATCCTGAGAGGTTCTCATCACCCCATCATCATCAGTAATTGACAAAATCCTGTTCCTGTATCTCCTGGCCTTGATTGAGTCATGAAAAAATCTGATGTTTTGATCAGCATCCCTCAACCAAACCTCTTTAGCTTTCTGCTGCAGAAAACTGGAAGCAGCTGCTGCAATGTTCAGATAATCCCTGTTGGCTTCTCTTTCAAGTTTCTGGAGGTGGATATTAGTAGGATCATCAGCTAGTAAACTCTGAAACCTGTCTAAATTCTGCCTAAACAGTTGCTCCTTCTTCTCAATATCAGAATACTTCCTAGAATTAAGAGCCTTCAAAGGACCCTGCAAAAGTTTCTGTTTCTGAGCCAAGGAGTACATAGCATACCCCTCAACTGTTGTGTTCCAAGCATCCTTCACAATCTTCAAAAAGTCCTCATCCTTAGCTAGCATATTGAAAAATTTAAAAGAGGAAGGAATCTTAATTGAGTTATCTCTCCAGTCAATGAGCATAGGAGAATGGTCAGAGATAACCTCATTTAAGAAGACTGTTTCTGCATTAGGCCAAAGGGATATCCAATGAGAATTGACCAAGACCCTGTCAAGCTTTGTAAAAATTCTGGACTCTGATTGCTGTTTATTAGACTAGGTGAAGTAACATCCAGAAAATTTAATCTCTTCAAGTTGGGCATTGTGCACACAGTTCCTGAAGTCAGCCAGTTGATCAATAAACACAGGTAGCCCACCAAGCTTTTCTTGAGGCTCAAGAAAAGTATTAAAGTCCCTAGCAATACACCAAGGATGGTCCATAGTGTCACTTGTCTGCTCAATGAAGTTCCAAACCTCTACCCTCTCATCAGAATCATTGCTAGCATAAACAACAGTTAAGAAAAAGATCTACTGATCATGATTCTGCTGCACTTGACAATGAACAAATTGGCTGCTAATGTTAAGAACAGTGACAGAAAACATGTCCTTCTTCCAAGCTATCCAAATTCTGCCAATTGGAAAATCATCTAAATTGATGAAAGAACCACATCCAGGAAACAACTTCTGCTTTAAATTGTCATATGAAGAAGATCTGACCTTATTCTCTAAAACAGCTACAAGACCTACCTTATATCTACTTATCAACCTTTTAAGCTCTAATTGCTTTTGAGGGTGGTTGATCCCTCTTATATTCCAGATTGATAAACTATCCATTAGAAGAGCCAGACCCTCCACCCTCAACCCCCTTATTTCCATCCACACCACCAGCTTTCTGCAACTGAGCTCTTCTTCTAGTAACAGTCTGTCATTCTTGCTCTTTAGGTGCAGGCTCAGAGACTGCAGCCATAGGCACAGAGACTGGCACTGTCTCCTTGTTATTATTCTGAGCTTTCTGAATTTCTGCATTTGTCTCAACAACCAAAGGATGCAATTCTGAATCTTCAACTCTGTCTGCAAGTATGAAACCAGCATTCACCTGATCCTGCAATTTAATTGAGTCTACAACATGAAGAACCTCCTTTTGAGTGGGCTTGTCTTTCACAACCCATTCCTTCCTTACCACCTTTTCTCCTTTCCTACACATCTTCTTATCATGGCCAAATTTCTCGCATTTTTCACAGAAACTAGGTTTCCATTCATAGGTGATTTTCTGCGTTATCACACGACCTTTCTCATCCTCAAAGAAAACTTCATCAGGAAGAATATCAGGATTCACTTCAACAAGAATATGAGCGTAATTAATCCTATCCCTTGCTTGAGTCATACTATCAACCATTATTGGAATTCCAACAAGACTAGCAATTTTGCTAAGGGATGAAACACCCCAAAACTTCACATTCAACTCATGCAGCTGTATCCAAATGGGAATATGCTCAATATGGAATTTACTATCATGCTTTTCAGACCAAGGGCTAATAAATAATGGTTTCTTATCAAAATGGTAAACCCCTATCTCCAAGACCGTGTTTCTAGCCTCCAAAGTGGTGAATCTCACCACTATCCTACCCTCGGGGTCCATTAATATCTTGTGTATGCCATGCTGTCCCCATATTCTCCTCAAGTATCCACTGATTACAGGGAAGGGAGGTTTGGCTCCCAATACAAAGCATGTAACAGCATTCTCCCAGAATTTCAACTCCTCCTTTATGTCATCAACTTCAATCTTACCCACTGATACACCATCTTTAATTGTAGGGGCCTTGTATGACAACTTTTCACCAGAATTTCTCAAACGTGAAATATCAAACGTATCCCAAACTGAGACTCTTTTTGTGATTTTTTCATTCGGATTAACAGAACTAGAGCCTGTTTCAACATAAACTGGATTCGAAGGATTCCTAGGACTATCCTTACCATCACTAGAATTGGATTGCATAGGCTGCTTCCCTTTAATATTTTCACGGATGCGATCCAATTTTTCCAACACAGCAACTGCTTGCTTGTCACTCAAGCTATCGATGCTCTCAACCAAGTCCTGAAACTCGATTTCTTGATCATCAAGCAAGTCAAGATTGATTGGGGAATGATCAACAGTTTTGCCTTTCGATTTGCTATCATGAGAAGAGGAAGGTTTAGAAGGGGGGAAGGGGTTTTTTGTTGCTTTCCTCGTTTCCTAGCCATGGTGGCACGGTGGAGCACCGAGGGAAACAAGGAAAACGGCGGCAGGGAGAGAGAGCTAGGTCATGGGGTTTTTTTCTATTCTTGTTGATTTTGATTATTTGAGTACATGCAAGTGTTACTTATACCTTGATCTTGAATTTTTAAGAGTAAATGAAATTGTAAAACCCTAGATCATGAGCCAAGTGATTCGGCCATGACTAGTATCATAGGTCTTGATGCTTTTTAACTTGATTCAAGTAGTTGCATGTTAATCTTATACTTGGAAAAGTTGATTTATGTGCTTGTATGTCTCGATCTTTAACTTGCTCATGAAAAAGTTTTGTTCTTGAGCTTTGCATGTGATTTATATATAAAAAAGCTTTGATCTTGTGTTGATCTATGAAAAAGTTTTGATCTTTAGTACATGCATGTGATTTTTGAACAAAAAGAATTAACCTTTCTTCAATGCATGTCACGGTTTTGGCCTCTTTTTACCCAAAATGATTTTGATCTTTGATTTGTACCATTATGATTGATTTTATGACTTGATCTACAAGATCTAGGTACATGCATGCTAATGTTTGGCCTTGAAAAGTTATTTTTATGTCCCTTTGAAAAATAAGTTGAAAAGTGTTTATGGTGATTTATGATTATTTTTTATTCTTACATGTTTTAAGGAAAAGCTTTGATCTTGAGTCATGCATGTTGATTTCTTCTTGATCTAAGGATTTTTTAAAGTGCATGCAAAAGAATTAAAATGAAAAACTTGATTTGAAGTTATGATGGTGATTTCGGTTTAAGGCTTCAAAAAGGAAATGATGTTTTTAGAATTTGGTGTGAGAAAGTGCATGATTTAAACCCATGAATCTTAAATTTTGCATGTTGAAAAATGAACCAAAAAAATCTTGTCTTGACCATGTTGAGTTTTCGGCCAATGCATGCTAACTAGGATAGGATTCTTTTTCATGAAGTGACATAAAAGTAATAAGTGTGTTTTGTGAAATAATGCTAAGTTAATGTGTTTGAAATTGTGTTATGATTATTTATTCTCTATTCGGTTTTGACTAAAGATAAAGGAAATAAATGAACTAAATGGTTTGGAAAAAAGTTTTGTGCTTAAATTTATGTATGTGTGTAAATTCGGCCTTATGAGAAAGGAAGAGTAAATGATTTTGTTTCATCTAAATGAAATTGTTTTGAAAGTGATTATGTGTTGAATAAGTGAATAAGTGTTTATTTGAAAATGAATGATTGGTTAATTGCTTATATGACTTGATTTATCAAAGTGTTGTTGTTGTTGGTGTGCTAGTTGATGTTTGAAAAATATTTAAGTACGTAATTGATTTTGAAAATTAATTGACCTTAAGTTTATTCGATTTGATTTATTTGGAAACATGGGACATGTTTAGTGGCTGTCCAAGATTTGTTTTATGACAAAAGCTTGAGTTTTAAAGTGTTGATTTCGAGTTAAAGAAGTATTTGAAGTAAAAGTGTTTTTACGATGTTTTAGGATTTTTATTAAAGTGATTTTGTGAAGCAATCCTTTGCTGTCCAAAATTATTTAAAGTTGTTCCTTAACTTTAAAAATGTGTTCCTAAGATTTAAAGTATGGTTTTCAAGTGGTAATTGATTTGATAAAAAGCCGGATTAAAAACGGCGAATTTTTCGGTGTTTTCGAGCATGGTTAAGGTGCTGTCCAAGATGGACCAGCAACCAAACTAAATGGTTTAAATTACTTTACATGATGTTTTTAAATGGTTTTGAAGTGCTTGAAGCATTAGAAAATATTAGAATCGTTTTGAGAAAACAATTACGTTTTAAGTCTCCTGAAGAGGAGCGAATAGTGTTTGAGTTAAGAAAAGATTTTCTTATACAAGTTAATAACGTAAACGCATTTTGTTTAATGCAAGGAATGGTATAGACGAGGGATTGGGGCAGCTGGCAGAGACAAGGATCCGAGGAGACCGTGCGCATTTAAATTGCTGGACCTGAGGTGAGAGAGAAGCTTTCCTAAGACATCGTGGTAGTTAGGTGATATATTAGGACGTTCCGGATCATCTCAAAGATCAGAACTTAGTGGTTCGGAGTCAGTAGTATAGTGGCAATTGTTTGTGTTGTGTGGCCACTTATACGAAGGAGACAAAGACCACATTGTTGTTGGGTGTGATGATTGTATGTTGATGATGTGAAATAACATGTTTATATTTATTTATTTAATTATGCATGATGAAATTTAATATTGCTGATTAATATGAGTAGCATGCTGATGGACGTCTGTTACATCCTGAAAATGAGTATGAAATGAGTAAGTTTATGAAAGTAAAAGACACAAAGAGAAAGGAATAATGATAAAAGATATAAGATGGATTAGAAAGAGATAAAGGAGTGAGATTGGGGAAAGAATTGATAATAATGATAAGGATGAGCCAGAGCTGGGGAAAGTAATGTTGTTGTTGATGCGAGATGAGATCTGAGTGGAGCTGGGCTCTTTTGTTGATATTATTGGAATGAGGCTTGTGTTGAGTTGAGCTTGCTCCTCCACTAGTGCTCACTGAAATGAGATTTTTTTTGAAAAAGTTTACGAAGTAAGATTTTTGAGAAAGTTTGTGAAATGATATTTTGAAAAAGATTGTGAAAAGAGGTTTTGCGAAAAGTTTGTGAAACGAGATTTTTAGAAATTTTTGTGAAATGAGATTTTTGGTGAAACGAGATTTTTAGAAAGCTTGTGAAATAAGATTTTTAGAAAAGTTTATGAAAGGAGATTTTTGAGAAAACTTATACAATGTATTTTGAGCAAAGTTTTTGAAATATAATTTTGAGAAGGTTTACAAAATGAGATTTTCAGAAAGCTTATAAAAATGTATTTTGAGGAAAGTAGGTGAAGCAAGATTTTTGAGAAAGTTTATGTAACGAGATTTTGAGAAAGCTTATGAAAGATTGTTTTGAGGAAAGATTGTGAAATGAGATTTTAAGAACATTGTGAAAGGAGATTTTGAGAAAGATTGCGAAATGAGATTGTTAAGAGAGATTGTGAAATGAGATTGTGAAATGAGATAGATGAGAAAAATTGGGAATGTTGAGAAAGTTTAAGAAATGAGACATGATTTTATCGATGTGATCCCAGCTCTATGCTACGTGAGAAAAGATGGAAGAAAGATTGAGAAAGTAGCGGTCGGGACTCGTTGAAGGGATGCACTAAGGATGAGCCAACCATAGGTTAATAAATAAATATTAAAAGACTTAAAAAGACATTAACAAATGCAAACGCGGTGAGCTATGAGCGTGATATCGAAGTAGTGGAGAGGAAGAGACCATGAGTATCAGGGATACTCAGGTGGAGATTGCATTAGGGGAGGACGATGACGGTGAAACGTCAAGAAGTCTTGAGTACTTTCTAGGAAGAACGAACTCCACATGTGGTATACGAATGTGGTAGGGACTGGGTCCAATGCCGTGGTAAGTTCTGCAGCGCAACTAGAATAGTACTGATGCCCCCTAGATTGTAAATCTTGAACAGTGAGAGGGATTGGAGTGGGGCATCTTGATTGCCACTGTACCCGATTTTTCTAAAGTGTGCCTTGACTATATATGAATTGATATGATATGAATTTATTTGAGACTGTACCCGAGTTTTCTACAGTTCTCCTGGCTTGGAGCCAATTGATTGTTGAGACAGCTGTCGTGCCCGCACGGTAAAGGTCCTGTACTCCTGTTTGCTTCCGACTAGGTTGGGTGAATGACCGAGGAGATGTAGACTTTAGACGTGTGTGCTAACTGCGAAAGAAATGAGTACCTCGATGATACTTTAACTCCCCCGATCATCGATGGTCATATTTCAATAAGACTTGATAAGAAAAGACTTATAGTTATAAGAAGAAAAAGCTTATAAGATGTGGATGATGAGAAAGGGATTGAGAATGGAAAGTATGGAAAAGAGAATGAAACCCTAGGAAGAGGGAAAGGAATGAAAGTGAAAGATTTGCAAGTTGAGATGAAAAGAATTGAGAAATAAAGAATGTTTATGTTGAGAAATGATAATAAGTCTGGCAAGATAAGGAATGATGATAATTATAATGATGATGATAATATGCTTGAATGTTATATTGTATGTGTGTTGTTTGTTATGTTTGTATTGTCTTGATATCTCGCCTATCCTAGACCCACACCGTCGACGATGCGTCGTTCGGATCGCTTACTCTCTCCTGTTCGTTGGCATATCGGTGCTGCTGGTATCTCCATGGGCAGATGGAGCATTGTATGGAGATCACCACCTGGAAAAGGAATGGAAATGGTTTGAAGCCTACCCCCTATGACTGGGTATGGACTGGCTACACGCAGATAGTGATTCAAGACCCAGAACACAGACTGAGTGGTGTCAACTTGGAACCGCATTTGGGACAAGTCACCGTACGAGGATACCGAAGCTATGAAGAGAAGGTGCGGAATGAGACTCCGGAAAGCTCCACCACCCTATGTAGAGTGGAGTTAGAGTTGAACGACAATGGGATAGCAGCGGAAGAGATGACATCAGCTTCAGGAGTGAAGAAAGGGTGCAAGAAGAAAGGGAAACTTCATCCGATTGTCTTTGACAGGGAGGTTTAGGAATAGTGTTTTTAGTTTGAGTTTGTTGTTAGTATTTTGAGTCAAGGATTACCGAGCCATGAGCCAATTATGTAACTAAGCCAAGTTTAAATTTTGTATTGTGGAGTACATTATTTTGGAATATCAAACAATGTAATCTTTTGGGAACCGTCACGATGACTTTGAAACAAGTCACTTTGTGGAGACGAAAGTTTTATGTAAAGAACTGATTTAGTAACAACTCGGTTTTCAAGAAAAGATGTTAGAGCACATCAAGGACACTTCAATAATGTTTTAAAAAAAATGGCCTCATTTTTTTGCAACTTTAAGAAATGAAAAGTTAATTATTTTGGGTTACGAAAATCGGGCTGTTATATGATGCATTTCTTTCGGAATTCTCCTTATTTTTCAGATATTGAATGCAATCCACTCTAATGTGACCCGGCTTGCCACATTCATGACATATGACTGAAGAACCTCCACTTTTGTTTGCATCTTTCTTCATTGGAGTTGTGAAGTTGTTTTTCTTTTTCAGAAATCTCCTAAACCTTTTCACCAATCTCCCAAACCTTTTCACCAATAGTCCCATGTTCTCATCACTGATGGATTCTTTGTCAGAGTCTCCTTTAGATGTTGGTGCTTCAACTTTGAGTGCAAGACCTTTCACTTTTTTGTTCTCCTCTTCGTGTTGTGCTAATCTTTTAAGTTCACTTTCATGCTCCTGAAGCTTTCCGAGGAGGGTTGCAAGTGTCATTGTTGAAAGGTTCCTTGACTCCATAATAGTCGTCACCTTGGGTTGCCATTCTCTCCCTAAGCATCTCAGCACTTTGTTGATCAACTCCTCATTTGTAAATTTCTTTCCCAATGTCACGAGTTGATTGACTATCATTGTGAACCGCTTTTGAATTTGTTTCACTGATTCTCCTTCCTTCATCCTGAAAAATTCGTACTCTCCAGTCAAGGTGTTGATTCTCGACCTCTTGACTTCATTGGTACCTTCATGTATGACTTCTAATGTATCTCGCATTTCCTCTACTGTCTCACATGTAGATATCCTGAAAAACTCATCATAACTCAAAGCAGATGTTATTATGATTTTCGCTTTCAAGTCGTATTGGACTCTTCGTTCCTCCTCTTCCGTCCACTCACCAATAGGTTTGTTGACGGTGATTCCATTTACCAAATAGGTAGGAACGTAGGGTCCATTAACGACAGCGTCCCAAACTTTTAATCCCACTCCTTGAATAAAAATTTTCATTCTCGCTTTCCGACAAGCGTACCCCACACCATCACACATGGGGGGCCTATTAATAGAAATCCCTTCACCACCAAACGAAGAGTTTGAAGCCATCACTCTTGAGACTGTTAAGTCCTTTAACATAAGAGACTAGCTCTTATGCCAATTTTTAGAATCGGCCTCAAACCTCGAGAGGGGGTGAATCGAGTTTTATTAAATTTATTGGAAATTACTTGAACGTTAAAAAATTGTTTTATGGAGAGATTAAACTTTTGAGCATGAAGGCGAAGCGATAGATATTAAAATAAAATAGAGTAGCGCAGAAACGATTAATCAAAAATAATGCAGAAAATAAAGAGATAAGGGAAGAGGAACACGCAAACCAATTTTATAATGGTTCAGTCTTTCCAGCGAAAGACCTACGTCCAGTCCCCAAGCAACCGGATCGTACAAGTTTATAAGGGGAGTGATTTTTTTTAATTAATTTAGGTACTAATTTAATTCAAAAACTTCTTGGGAGATTCCGGCAAGTGCACCGGATCGTACAAGTAATATAGACAATGAAGTCCGAGTATCGTACCCAAGGGAGTGGCCGTTTAATTGATTCCACCTAATTAATATTACTTAGTGAACGAGACAAAGGATTTATGAATTTGTAAATAAAAACGGAAATTAAAATAAATGACTCTTTGGCAAGGGGAAAGGCGGGACGTAGTTTCGATGCAGGTTCCTAAATATTCTATAACAAATTAATTTTAGTTTCCTTGAATTTCGAATTGGTTTTGCAAAATTAGATAACACCTAATGTCTTAGCATGTTTCTATATTTTAGAGATTAATCTCCCAATGATGTCTCAAGGGAACCTTAAAACCTAACCCTTTCATTAAGTTCAGTCAAAACCTCTTTTTATAAAATTACCCAATTCATAGAAAACATGTCTGTTCCTATGCAATTGAGTTGTTTGATTAATGACTAAATCCTAAATTCATATGTCTATTCATAAAGGATTTTCAAAAGTCATGAAACAGCTTCTTTCATGAGAAACAAATAAGAACAATCAAACACAAAATTCAATAACGGAAAACAAGATTAATTTATTACTAGAAATATTGAAAAGGTTCCGTACATCTACTCCTACAACCCAAGGATGGAATTAGTTCATACTTACAAAAGAAAAAACAATAAACTTGATAAAAATAATTACCATGACCCCTTGAGCTAACTCTGTGTTCTTCACAAAAACCTCCAATCCTTGTTCCTTCTCCAAGTCTCAAATCCTAATCTACTATTATTCTATGGAGTTGTATGAGTGTCTCTCCTCTTTGGAATGAATCATAATCCTCTTATTATATAGATAAAGACTAACCTAATTTTCAATCTAATGTGATAATATTTTTATTTTAATAAAACTAATCCTAAATCTGAATATAATATGATAAGATCCTATTAGAATAAACTAATCCGTAAGAATCTTATTTAAAAATAGAATTCATCATTAAAATCCTTCTAGAATCCCGTATTTATGTCTGACAGCAACTTCGGCACTGATTTTGACCCCCATGATGGACGAATTTCAGAAAGGCTATTTCTGGCAAAGTTGTAGATGTTTTCCTTAGATTTAAAATGATACCCAGATTGCCTCATTTGGATAAGCGTAGCTCAAATTATGATCAAAACAGAAAACAATGTCACTTTCTCGCATTTTGCGCGCCCAGGCGTGAAACTCCTGCGTCTGGGCGTGCATTTATCTGAAAAAATCAACCAAATGCACCCCATTATTGGCCAGTTGACCCCAGCCCGCGCCTGAGCGCGTGGGACCCGCGTCTGAGCGCCACGGTCAACTTTTCTTCATTTTTTTCCTCTTTTTCTTCCCAATTCAAGTACTAAGCTCTCCTTCTTCATTCCTTTGAAAAAATCATTGCTTTAAGAGTTTAAATACCTGAAAACAATCCAAACACATCAAAAGGTTCCAGAAATCTTATAATGACAAAATTCCATTGTTTTATTCCAATTTACTCAAGAAACAAGCCACTTACTATGTAAAAGGGAGGCAAAAAAGGTACAAAAACATCACATATTAGACCCCAATCACACCCCCCCAAACTTAGCATTTTGCATGTCCTAGGAAAAAGTAAAATAAAAATTCAGTGCCTAAGATTCTCCCCTCCTAAGGTATAGCAACTAACCATAAATTCCAACTCACCTACCCAAGATACCTTTCTTCACTAGCAAATCACCTCAATGAAAACCAGTTGAAAAACAAACTCAAAGTGAGGAAAAGATTAGTGACCACACCACCTCTCAACATCTCTCATGTGTATGTGTAATATTTATCAATTCACTCAAGTTCAAACAATGAAAGCATGTTATCATCAGCTTGACTATAGACCTACATCTCCACTGAATTTATTGAAAACATGCACAAATCATAAAGTCTTTATTTGGTTGTAACGGGGCCATGGCTAAAAGTGTCAGGTGGGATAAAAGAATAAAAAGATAAATAAAGGGTTTAATCAATGAAATCACAACACTTCCCTTTTAAAATATGAAATGAGCAAGAAAGTACTTACACAATCACAACTCAACTCACTAGATTTTTTCCTTTTCTTTCTTTTTCTTTTTCTATTCTCTATTTCTATTCTCCTCTTTTTCATTTTTTTAAAACATTTGTTGCTTTTTTTTTTCAAGAAGAGAAATAGAAACACAAATTTTCAGCACTTACACTTTCACCATTTTTTCTAACATTCCACTTAATTGCTCATTCACAATTTCAAAGGTACTTCTCAAAATATTCAATTCATGTAGGGTACCAAAGAAAATCACTAATCTTAAAGGCTCAAAGTGGGCAACTAAGAGAACATTATGTCTCAAAATATGTTGAAGGCCACAAAAACACAAACCTAAGTGCCTTAATCATGTTCATGCATGCAATCAATTGTCAATTTTGAAAAGGTCACAAGTCAAGTTCTAGAACAAACAATCAAAGCGAACAACTCATGAAAGAAATAGGAGTTTCATCACAATATTCATTAAACATTACTCCTTCAAGTGTGTAGGCTCAAATCTAACTGGTTAAGGTCAATTCACTAATCAATCATTCACAACAAGTTTGCCAAACAACTCATTTTCAAAAATTTTCAAAGCTAAATCCAATTAGTATCTGGGTAAAGCAAGTCGGAAATCACAATCAAGCATTTACACCTATCAAAGGGACAAATCTAACACCTAGAATTAGTGCCTACTCATGCCAGGACACAAACCAACACAAAGCCAGGGGAGAAATCAAGTTCAGAAAATTTTTTATTTTGTTACCCTCCCTCAAACTTAGAATGTGGCTTGTCCTCAAGCAACAAATCTATCCTAAACTACAAAATAAAAATTAAAAACTAAAAACAAAAGCAAGGAGTTAGAGACTTCCCTTTGTAGCACAGCATTCTCTCTTGATGCACCATGGACGAGAACCCCCAAACTTATTACCTGTGTCACATGAACAACTAAAAGTAGTGCAGGAAGCACCCCATTAGCAGTTACATATAGAAAACTATAAACTGTTTATTCAATCTCCTAATTAAAAATTTAAATCCTACACTACTACAAAACTAAAGAGAATCCACCAGGATCCCAAATCCTATAGCACAACTTCCATGTTATGCAGCAATAACAAGTTATTCCTGGATCCCATGGAAATATGCACGGATGATGTTGGAGCAAATGTTTAAAAATAGTTTTAAACTCTCCCGGGTCAAATGGTGCATTTTTCACTCCAAGCATCATCATATGGTGTTTGTCTTTTCCATCATGCATGGAGTCTATGAAAGTGTAAACTCCATGGCTTAGTAAGGTTGCCTTTTCAGGTTCTGAAAAGGAGAACAATGGCTTATCATCATCATGAGCATCAGGGAAGTCATAAAAAATTAAGGGGTAAATTGAAGGAAAATTTTTTGAGGATTCCACATATTCATGCAATCCAATACATTTAGCAAGAGCAGAAAATTCATCATGCAAAGTGGACCCTTATTCAACCCCTAGACTCATCCCATTATTCAATTTATCTTGTTTCACTTCCTCAATCTCATCATGTACAATTTCTTCTTTTTCTATGGGTTTAGAAAGGGAAGCACTTTGGTCTTCCGTAATAGAAGATTTTTGTACCACCTCCTCTAAAAGATCATCAAAACCTTTAATCTCATCAAAAATATTTTGTGCAAAATAGGATGGAATTGGTGACGACAAAATAAATTTGATACTTTCTATGTCATCATGAGAATAAGCCATGTTACATATTAATAAAAAAAGAAAAATAAATTATATACACAAATTACACTAAGTAAAATTAAATTAGTACCGAAATTATTTAAAACAAAATCACTCCCCGGCAACGGCGCCAAAAACTTGTTGGGAGATTCCGGCAAGTGCACAGGATCGTACAAGTAATATAGACAATGAAGTCCGAGTATCGTACCCAAGCGAGTGACCGTTTAATTAATTTCACCTAATTAATATTACTTAGTGAACGAGACAAAGGATTTATGAATTTGTAAATAAAAACATAAATTAAAATAAATGACTCTTTGACAAGGGGAAAGGCGGGACATAGTTTCGATGCAGGTTCCTAAATATTCTATAGCAAATTAATTTATTTTCCTTGAATTCCGAATTGGTTTTGAAAAATTAGATAACACCTAATGTCTTAGCGTGTTTCTATATTTTAGAGATTAATCTCCCAAAGGAGCCTTAAAACCTAATGTCTCAAGGGAGCCTTAAAACCTAACCCTTTCATTAAGTTCAGTCAAAACCTCTTTTTATAAAATTACCCAATTCATAAAAAACATGTCTGTGCCTATGCAATTGAGTTGTTTGATTAATGACTAAATCCTAAATTCATATGTCTATTCATAAAGGATTTTCAAAAGTCATGAAACAACTTCTTTCATGAGAAACAAATAAGAACAATCAAACACAAAATTCAATAACGGAAAACAAGATTAATTTATTAATAGAAATATTGAAAAGGTTCCCTACATCTACTCCTACAACCCAAGGATGGAATTAGTTCATACTTACAAAATAAAAAACAATAAACTTGATAAAAATAATTACCATGAATCCTTGAACTAACTCCGTGTTCTTCACAAAAACCTCCAATCCTTGTTCCTTCTCCAAGTCTCAAATCCTAATCTACTGTTATTCTATGGACTTGTATGAGTGTCTCTCCTCTTTGGAATAAATCCTAATCCTCTTATTATATAGATAAAGACTAACCTAATTTTCAATCTAATGTGATAAGATTTTTATTTTAATAAAACTAATCCTAAATCTGAATATAATATGATATGATCCTATTAGAATAAACTAATCCGTAAGAATCTTATTTACAAATAGAATTCATCATTAAAATCCTTCTAGAATCCCGTATTTATATCTGACAGAAACTTCGGCACTGATTTTGACCCTCAAGATGGACAAATTTAAGAAAGGCTATTTCTGGCAAAGTTGTAGATCTTTTCCTTAGCTTTAAAATGATATCCAGATCGCCTCATTTGGATAAGGGTAGCTCAAGTTATGATCAAAACAGCGAACAGTGTCACTTTCTCGCATTTTGCGTGCCCAGGCGTGAAACTCCTGCGCCTGGGCATGCATCTATCTCCAAAAATCAACCAAATGCACCCCATTATTGGCCATTTGACCCCAGCCCACGCCTGAGCACGTGGGACCCGCGCTTGGTCGCCACGGTCAACTTTTCTTCATTTTTTCCTCTTTTTCTTCCTAATTCAAGTACCAAGCTCTCCTTCTTCATTTCTTTGCAAAAATCATTGTTTTAAGAGTTTAAATACCTGAAAACAAACCAAACACATTAAAAGGTTCCAGAAATCTTATAATGACAAAATTCCATTGTTTTATTCCAATTTACTCAAGAAACAAGCCACTTACTATGTAAAAGGGAGGCAAAAAAGGTACAAAAACATCACATATTAGACCCCAATCAGTCCCCAAGCATCCCGCTTGAGCTTTATATCCTTGAAATTGAGTCGCACCCAATTACAACAAAGAGTGTCCCACATACTACTAGTAACCTCCGTTCGCTATGGACCTCAAAAATACACACAAGGGTTCCTCACCCTAAAAACGTGTCACACGTTCCACTAAGGGATTCACTCCCTACAACTAAGGTTTGAATATGATGAATATGAGAGTGATACAATTTCTTGTGTTCTTAATAACATGGATACAACAATATAGTTCTATGGCAATGAAGTTTTAATTCACAAGCGTAAAGGCCAAAGGGTTTTCTCTTTAGAAAATAATATGAACGATGAAGAACTTGTTCAGGGAGAGGAGAAGAAGAAGAAGAAGAACGTGAATAATTTTTTGATCAGAAGAAAAATTAGGATTCTAGGATTAGTCAAATGCTTTTTGAAAAACAAATAAATAAAGTTATTTTGAAAATTAAAATCAAATCAAAAGGATTTCAGAAATAAAATAGAATAAGTTTTAAAATATTTAAAAAATAAATCAAAGATTTGATTCTTAAAACAAATAAGGAAATATTTCAAAATAATATTTAAATTCGAATTTTGAAAATAAATCAGAATCAATTATGTAAAAACAAATCTGGAAACATTTAAGATTGATTCTGACACGAATTTCAATAAAACCTAAAGGTAATCGATTACTTGTCAGAGATAATCGATTATCTTCTTTCTGTGAAAACAGTGAAATTCATTTTTAATCAAGTAATCGATTATTAAACCAATGTAATTGATTATCAACTCCCTGTGAGGAAGGTAATCGATTATGAAAACAGGTAATCAATTATTTTCAATTAAAATTCTCAGGTCACAACTCAGGAACATAGTAATCGATTATCCAGGAGAGGTAATCGATTACTTCTGCTTATTTTTATAAAATTGATTTTCTAAAGAAGATTATGTAACCATAGGTTTTCAAAAACATTTTTAACAGAAAATCTAACTTAAAACGATTTCACAAAAGTTTTTTTCTTCTCCTTAACTTTGAAAAACATTTTGGCCATATGAACTTGGAAAATATAAAACATTGCAACATTGTATACAAATGCAATTTCATGTTAAACTTCTTAAAGTTGATTGCTTATTTTTCGTGAAAAATCAGATTCTTAGAAATATTTTTCTTCTTCAATTTGGCCATTGTTGCATCAAACCGCTGAAACAACTTATAACAAGGGGTGACAATATGTATATAAAGGCCTAAAGCCAACTTTAATTTGAAGATTTTTTAAAATAATTAAAATAAATTTTATTAATAATATTTCCAATATTTTTGTTTCCTAAAATAATCTAAAGCCATGTATAATTTTTTGTTAGAAGTGAATATTAGCAATTAGTATTTAGTAATATTGACAAGTGGGGTGTAATCCATTTGATCATGTCAAAAGCTTTTAAGGATTGAGAATTTGAGGTCCCAGATTCGATCCTTAAGTATACTTCGTTTGATAGATTATTTGTGGCTTTAATATTTACTCCTCCGTCTTCGTCAAAAAACTTTGCCTATAAAAATAGACAATCAGTAATACTTTTAGGGTGCTTTGAGGCCTTGATGTAATAAAAAGAGGGCATTTGTTTTATAAGAGAATGTTGACAAAAAATATTTGAAGCCTAAAGTTAAAGCTTTATTGATCTTACCCTTTAGCCATCATCGCCGCTAATCTACTTGACATGGTCTTCACTACATCTGAAGAGTCGTGCGCTTGGGTTGTAGTATTCCCAACAATCGCTAATCTCAATAACATAACTTTATTCTTAATTGTGACTAAAGTTATTTATTCAAAAGTGTAACAACCTATTTTATATTACTTATTTTGAAAATAAGGATTTAAAAATTTCTTTTAATTAAAATACTTATTATAATTTTTCCCGAAAATCGGACAGAGTTCCCTCTATTTTATGGACATTCCCAAAAATTAACTTTGACCTGTAACCTGTTCAAAACAGTTTCACTAATAACCAGACATCCAGGATAAATATACATATATAATTTAATTCTTCTCCCAATATCTAGGGATAAAATACTAAGATGAAAATGCTTAGATTTTTTAGGAACTAAATAAAGACCCCGGGCCACCAAACATACAATTGAGATTTAAAATACATTTATTAATAAATTCTTAAAAATAATTAATAAACATAGACGTGGCCCGGTTAAATTCCAGCTAAGAGAAATTAACTCACACTTCCTGTGGGGAAGTGTGCTCCTGCTCGGCCCGAATATCAACTATGCTCCTGACCTGCACCTGTACCTGTGTTGGTTGTAAGGGTGAGAATTGCACTAACTGATAAAGCATAGAACATAACCCAAGTCAAGCACATTTAGCAAATAATCAAATATTACGAATATAAACACACCCAATCACCTATTCACTATAGACACAACCATCTCCAATTCTTTGTACCTTCCAACCCATACTCACACTTAATTTAATCACTATCCTATTTCTTTGCATTTCACTTAATCTTTTACTATTTTCCTTTATCTATTATTACTTTCTTTTATCTTTTATTTTCTTCCTTTATCTTTTATTACTTTCTTTTATCTTTTATTTTCTTCCTTTATCTTTTATTACTTTCTTTTATCCTTTATCGTGTCGTGGGGCTCCCACCACTGCGTTCCCCGTCTGCCGAGGATACGTCTTAACGATGCGTACGGATCCCCAAAGGTCGCATGTCTTACTCAACCCATGCATACAGTCCCGCAGGCCGCACGTCTTCTAGGGTCCGGTACCCACTGACACCGGTTTCTATCATGGGCCATAGGGTCACCACAACCAACCTGTGCCGATCGTCACCATTGGTCGCAGAGTCACCATGACCCATCTGCGCTAGGACACAGGGTCCCCACAACCCACCTGTGTCAGCCACAGGGTCACCACAACCCACATGTGACGGTGTGTTCTACTTGGCCGCAGGGTCACCACAACCCACCTGCACCAGCCACAGGGTCACCACAACCAACCTATGACAGTGTTTTTTTTTTTAATTGGCCGCAGGGTCACCACAACCACCTGCGCCAGCCACAGGGTCACCACAACCAACCTGTGTTGAGCCACAGGGTCTTATGACCAACCTGCGCTCGAATTCTCTTTTATTAAACCACAGGGTCTTATGACCAACCTGTGACATTCCCTGTCTTTCCTTCTTTACCCTTTTTAATTCAATCACATTTTAATGGTTCATTTTATTCTAATTCTCTCACCTTACTCTCTTTAATTTATTTCTTTTCTTTCCTTCTAAATCACTTTATTTCTAAAAATAGAGCTCTCACTAAATTTCCTCAATTTTCACTCCTTCGCTAATATTAATACTACTCTAAACCAAACTCACATCCCAATCAATTCATGCATCGACATTCACATATCAACATTTAAAACATAATTATTAACATATAAACATTTAATCAACAATTAGCACTTAACATTTTTCAGTTAGCAATTAACTCATATAAGCATGCCAAGTCATGAAATAAATTCTAAGTTCCCTAATCACACATAATCAGATAATCTCAGGCATGACTACACAGTACCAGTTACACAACTACCGTGCGGCAATAAACCCCTTACCTTTAACTAAATAAGATAGAGTGAACCTTAACCGGTTTAGGAGTCCTAATGCAGGAGGGTTGTCGATTGAGTCCAATGCCCGCAATGGTTAGTTGGAGAGGTGCCAGAGTCCTTCAATACACTAAATTGAGTAGCTTTATGAGCTTCCCTCCTATCCTATATCGTTCGAAGCTTCTAAGAGTATGGAGGCCCCATGTTGCTCTTGAAACATTGAGGCAAGAAACAATAACAATAATAATAATAAGTAATGATAATACTAATGCCCAAATCATAGGAGGAAATGAAAGGATTGAAAGGAAAGAGGGAGACTTGATCAACTTACCCCAAATGCTTGAAGGAGAGAGAAATATAGAAGTAAGAGTTGATGATGATGATGATGCTAATTGGAAGAAGGAAGTAGAGAGCTTGATGGTGCCTCAATGGAGGTTGAGAGTTATCAACCTTGAAGATCAAAGGGGGTTTAATTTGGTGCCCTAGGTTTTGAAATAGGAAAGAGATGGAGAGTGAGGGATGATGTTGGTGGGTTCAATTTATAGAGAGGAAAGAGTGTTTGATGATGCTTTCTAAGCTTGAAGCTTGAAGCTTGGCCATCAATGGAGATTGGGAGGGAAGAGAATGGAGTCCTTGCTCCATGGAAGAGGGAGGAGATGAGGGAGAAGAGGGGAGGTTCGAATGTGAGGGGAAGAGGGGTGTTTGGGGGTGACTTAATGGGTTTTTAGGGTGGGAAATGGCGGAAATACCCTCAAAAACGCGTTCTCAGTGTTGCAGATCGCAGAATTTTCGCTTAAGCGAAGCCCTTACAGTGATGCCATGGAACCTATTTCGCTTAAGCGATCTACTCGCTTAAGCGAGCTCTTTAGGTGTTGAAACTGTGACATTTTCGCTTAAGCGAAATGCACAGGTACTGCTACTTCATTTTTTTATTTTTCAGCTATTTTCTCCCAACTTCAAACAGCCATAACTTTTTCGTTAACCGTCGGATCTTGCTCAAATTTGACGAGCAACTTCCTAAAAATCATATCTTCATATCCAACGGTGGGAACTGTGTTTTGAGTCCTAAATCTTTTATTTTGATTTTCTACCCTATGTTATGTTTTAATACCGAATTATCTATTTTTCTGGCCTGTTCCTAATTCCAATTTAATGCTCCTTTCTTTTCCTAAACCAATATTATTATTATTTATCTTTCCTAATGCTTGAACACTTATTTTAATACATATTTATGGTATTATTATTATTATCTCAATTATACTTGGGTTTAAAATTCGGGATGTTACAAAAAGGGTTGTCGATATTCCATAAGAAGGGTTAGGAATGCTTGATCCTAGTCGTAAAAGAAGAGTGGAAGTTCTTAAACGGATGACAATTTTGTCTTCTCCAAAACATTATACGTTATTAATTTTCAAATTTGCCATTAAAAATCACATGTGTTGCACATGATTAGGAATAACATTGGCAATTAGGGCAAATGGGTGGGCATGGGCTGGGCCGGCATTCGCCCGCGAATTTTGCTGGCGGACATGGGCGGCCCGTTTTTGATTTAGGGCAGAAAATTCATGCCCTGCCCACGAATTTTGCAGGCGGGCATGGGCCGCCCATTTTTTTTCCAGAATTAAAAAAAAAAGAAAAATTAATAAATTCAAGCCAGCAACCAACCAGCAATCGAACCCAACAAGCCAGCAACCGTTTTTTGTTCCAGAACCACTAGCCACGACCAGCAGCGAGAACCCCAAAAGCAAGCTAGCAACTGAACTACGACGACCACACAGCACAACACAGCACAGCAACAACGCTGAGTCGATCAGACCAGCGAATGAGAGTAGCGAATCGGACCAGCGAACTGTGAGCACAGCAACAGCGCAGCAACAGTGAGGACGGAGGAAGGAGTGAAAGAGAGAGTGAAAAGTGAGTGAGAATGGAGGATGGAGGATGCTACTGGCTGCCGCGTGAAGTGAAAGAGAATGAAAAGTGAAAGAGAGGCTGCTAGCTGCTGGCTGAGAGTGAGAATGGAGTAAGTAATTTGAGATTTCGAGTTCACCCTAATTTGTTTTGGGCCATTGGGCCAATTAAAACAGATTTTTTAAATAGCCCGCGGGCGGCCTTAAAATGCCCGTAAATTTAACGAGCGGGCATGCCCTGCCCGCAAGGAAGAATGGGCCAAAAAACTATGCCCCCTGCCAGCATTTTTTGCCGGCGGGTCGAGCTCGCCCGCAGGCCAGGGCCCTAATTGCCAATACTAATTAGGAATTTATGAAATTTTCCGATGTTAGACTAACTAATGGTTTGGTCGACATCACCTACTTTTTTTTAATTTGAGGGAGCTTAGAGCAAACAATACAAACTAGAGGGACAGTGGGTGCAATATTGCTAAACTTTGAGGATGTTAGGGTAATTTCCCCTTTTGATTATTGAAAAAACCCTCTGAAACATGCGCAGCTCTATAAAAGAACACAAAAATCATAATAATGAATGAAATAAAAAATGCAGAAAGGATGAATTCTCATTCTACAGCGTGGGTGGCTTAACTGGGAACTTGAATTTGCGATTCAATTCAATCTTTTATCCACAAAGGTATTTGTATATTTAGGTTTTCATTTTTCGTTGTTTATTTGGTGCTCACGTTCAAACCCTATATTGTATTACAATTGGAATAGGAATGCAAATAAGTTTTTTTTTTCAATTAGCTCTCAAAACATATTTTCTCTTCTTTTTTTTTTCACACAAATCTATAGGAGAAGTTATTAATTAATATTTGATATATCTCTCTATATCTTGATCAGAATCTGGTTGAAGATGGGAAGTCAAAGACCCAATGACACAGAGATAGTAGACATGTTGAGTGACTTGCTAGATTTTATTTTGCTGCATATAATGAATTTTATGAAATTAAATCAAGCTATTCAAACTTGTGTATTGTCTACAAGATGGGAAAATCTATGGAAACACCTCCAAAATCTCAAATTAGGTTCCACGCACTTCCCAGGGTTTGTGCCTTTTAGTGAAGTTATATCTTTAATTTTGTCTTTCCAAGATGAATCCACCCCTTGCAAAATGTTTCTTTGAGATACCAAGGTAACCTTGATCTCGATATCCTAAATAAGTTCATTGAAGATGTTGTGTCACATAATATACAACAATTGACATTTGATACCCAGTTTCTAGAGCTTCCCTCTTGTATCTTTTCTTGTCAATCCTTGACATTTCTTAAGATTTCCAATTTGTTTTCTCCACAACAAAAGGCAATACTTCCAAAATCTCTAGGCCTTCCAGCATTAAAAATCTTGCATATTGTAATGTTTCTTGTGGGATGAGTGACAATGACTATGTTGAGCCCTTTTCTACATGTAAAATGTTAAATACTTTGGTGATCAATAATAAAATCTTGCATATGATAATTTTACACTACCGCCTTGTATAAGGCGGAAAAATGTACTTCCGCCTTGTATAAGGCGAAAAAAATGGAGGCAGTGAGTAAACAACGGGGTTCAAAAAGTAAAACTCCTAAAATTATAGCCTACATTTGGCGAAATTTTTGGAATATGTCATATCATTGTTTATGATTCAATTTTATTATTGATTTTTAATAGACTCGTATAATATCATGTTATTAACATACAATAACAACATGGATATGTTTGAAACCGCTGATCATAGACAATCTATTTTTCCTAGATTTAAAATGTACAATCTTATGGTACTTTTCGGTTAGCAACTTTGTTTTTTTTTAAATGATAATACATATTATTATTAGTAGGACCTAGTACTGATAATATAATTAATATTATTTTGTAAAGATATATTTCATTTGTTTTCTATCTAAACAAGTGCTGCAATGCACATGTTTGAGTTTTGTTTGTGACATCCTGCATTTTTCCTTACCTAAATAAATCAATAAGATTTTATTTAAAGTGAATTTTGAGAATTTAAGAAGGATTTTTAGATGAATGTTTTATAAACTCGAAGCAAATGATTTTATTTGAGTTTGAATTAATGAGATATAAGTTATGGTTTTGTTATTTGTAATTTCTTGTAGAAATGAATTTTCCCTTATAAACTAAAGTGAATATAGTAACTTTGAAAATGCATATCTTTTCAACCCTAACTCGGAAAATTATGATCTTTATATGAAAACGATCGCGTTGAAACGTAGAATTAGAAAATAGAATTTTTATAATTTTCTGAATCAATTTACAGAATTTTATTTTCCAGGTCTGTAAAGTGTGAATTTCGAAAGTATTAAGTGTTGAAAATTAGAGACCTCAAATAAATTATTCCTTTTGGAGATCTTTTAATTATGTGAAAATATGGTTTTAGAAAATAAAGCGGAGCTCATAACTATAGCCAATTAGCACAGTTTATTAATTTCCTTAAGAAGTATATCTTTGGAATTTTCAAGTTTGTAAACATCAGTGTTTTCTTATCATAAAAGTAAAATAAATTATATGCAAATTTAAATAGTAAATTTGAGATGAATGAGTGCATGACTTAATGTGAATATGAGTGTGTGTATGATGTATGATTTTTAGTTGTTTTACTAAGAAATCCCTAAAGCATTGCATATATGTTTGTTTGTGTGTTGGATGTTATGCCTTGAATTTTTAGGATGTTCCATGATTTAATTTTATATGCTTGTAATTGTTCTTTCTCAACAAAATAAAAGGAAAATTTTATTTTCCCTTCTATGTATATATTTCGGCCATGTATGGACCAAAGAGGACAAATTTGAAGTCTATTTTCTTATGAATTAAGAAAGTTAAGAATTTGAAGGAAAATAGTAGAAATAAGTTAAGAAATGTGAGGTGGTGAGTGAAATGATGCATGACAAGACTACTTCCCTAAATCACTCCACTTTGCTTTACCATGATAAGACCATTTTCATGCAACAAATGGGTTGGACAAAATTGCCCTTGCATGTGAACCTTAGACCCGAAATTAGGAGAGGAAACCCCATGACTTGACCTTGTCTATATATATATATGTGAGTGTTGGCTAGTTTGGTTCATTTCATTTCATTCTTCAAGCTTCTACACATCAAGTCCAAGAGCAACAACAAGCTCTTGTGATAGAGAGAGAGAGAGAGTGAGGCCGAGAGAGAAAGGGAAAGGGAGAGAGTGAGATGATTCAAGTTTCACACACACACCCTTGATTTTCTTTCACAACCACACTTCCTTTCTCAAAACTCAAGAGGAAGATCACCTATCACCCAAAGGAGAGAAGGCCAAAAACTAACCTAGGAGAAGAAGAGAGATCTTAAAGTTTGAAGTTAAAATTTTTGATTTAAGGTAGTTGTTTAAGTTTTTTTAAGTGTTTAATGTGTAGTTAATCTTGTGTTGTAAAGGACTATATGATGAACTGTGTTTGAACTTAAAGATCTATGATGCATGTGTTTGTTTTGATGTGATCTTGAAGTTTACGTTACATGCATGTCATTTTTAAGTATTGACCATGAATGTTTGTGTTAGAAAGTTTGGATCTTTAACTTGTGATCTTTCTTTGTCACGGTTTTAAAGAGAAATTAGGGTAGCAAGCTTTAAAAATGATTTTTAGTATAAAAAGGATTTGAAGCAAGATTTTGTTTAAATGATGATGATGATTCGGTTGATGTTTGAAAAAGAAAATGGTGCTTTAAAGTTTTGCATGAACAAGAACATGGTGTGATCTATGAGTTTTGAACCTTGCATGTGAAAATGAAACCAAAGATCTTGTCTTTTTACATGATGACATTCGGTCAAGCCTAGGGATAATAGAAAATCATGTTTGATCATCATTCAAGCTACATGCATGATGAGATTTATTTAATCTAAGGATTTAAAGTGCATGCATGAAATTATTAAGATTTGAAAGATAAAACTTTGATGTGATGCTTGAGGTGGTGTATTGATTGAAGTTAAGAAATTTAATTAAAGTTTGTTAAATTTTATGTGAAGCTCACGGTTTTACTCCCATAAATATCAAAGTTGATTCATTTTGTCTTGCATGTATGTTTCCTTGATAGATCTATGGATTTTAAGCCTATGAGAGCCTAAATCTTTGTTTAAAAACTTGAAAGTAATTTTCATACTCCATTCGGTTTTGGAACAAGTTCTACTCAAGTCATTTTTATTTTCTTTATGTGCTATGGTTTGAGCTTAGCTTTGGGCAAATAAAGTTGATTTGGTACACGATTATGTTAATAAGAGTTTGAGTTATTTTTCTATACTCAATTCGGTTTTGGTCAAGAAATAAAAGAAATAAATTGATTTTACTTTGCATGTTGATTTAAAGATAAAACTAATTGATTTGAATAATCATTGATATAGCTTGATTTGAAAGATGTCAACATGATTCTAAGCAAGGATATTCTTTTTCTTTAATAATTATTTCGGTCGTGATGCTCAAAGTAGGATGATATGTTTAAAAGGTTATTTTCCATATGTGCATGATTTTGTTTAAGTGTTATAAATCACTGGTGTTTGAAAATTGTAAATAAAAACCTTGTCTTGTGTATGATGAGATTCGGCCATGCTTAGAGAAATAGGAGCCTATACTTGACTCTTATTTCATGGGAATGCATGATGAGTGTACACTTGATACATGGATTTTTGAGTGACTTGAAATGCTATGTATGTATGTTTTAAGATGATTATAAGGATTTAAGAATAAGAATAGAGATTTTGTTCTTTACAGTAGATGTCATTATGCCTTGTTTGAACATGGGAATCTTAGAAAAGAAAGACAAATATATAAATAAATAAGAGTAATTTAATGTCTTATATGGTTAATATTTTAAATGGTTATTAATGTAACACCCCAAAATTTTAATCCCTGATTAATGAAATTTTAATTATAAATTAATTATAATTAATTATTTCTATATTAATCCTTGATTAAAATATGTGTTCATATAGTTAGTATATGTGTGTGAATTGATTTAATAAATATAATAATGCATAAAATAAATGCTTTGCATATTAGTCCCTGGGTTGGGACCTAGAAGCAATTATAGGAAAGGTTTTGGAGGGAAAGTAAATAAAATAATTATTTTTCAAAAATGGGGCAAAATACTCGAGTATTTCTCGGAAAACTCGAGTATTCTGGACAGAGTTGCCCGAGTTAGTGCGTTTGGTGAGTCACCACCACCGATTCCCCTCCATTGACACGAATACTCCCTCCCCAACACCTCAAGGCTTTCGTGTCATTGTGCATGGAAGTCCTCCTTGTCTATTTAAGCTCATCAACGTCCCTTGGTTGAGAATTTTGATCAAACTTGTAGAAATTAGAGAAGTTAGGGTTCTGAAGTTGTTGCCTTCGATTCTTCTTCAATTCTGAGTGTTAGGATTCGAGTGATACACGAATACAAAGCTCACATCACGAGCTTTGTATAAACACCAAAATCGTGAGGATTGAGTAAGTGTGGTGGAAGATTCAAGGAGTTGAAGTGAAGCTGTTTCTGTCAAGCTTTGGTCTGGGAGCTTACTTTGATCTTAATTTCTGGTAAGCTCATGAATCCCTGAGTCTCAAATTCGGTTTCCTTAGTGAGTTCATGTTGCATAGAGTCTAGAAAATCTAATTTCCCCAATTTTATTCTTTGTTTCATGTATGAACCAATTCCATTTTGGTGTTGCACTCAAAATGCTCTGCATGTGATGCTTGAAGCTGATCTGAGAGTTGTGGAGCCTTTTTCTGGTCAATTCTTGGTTGGAAAACGTCTGAGAGGTAAGGGGAAGTAATTTCTTACACTAGATAGAGTTTAAATTCCATTAATTGTGTTAGAGAGCCATCAAGAGGCTCTAAGGGCTTAGTTTGAATAGGAACTTTGGTTTGGAGACCAATCCATGCTCTATGACTATGTTGAGCAAGTTCTAAATCATGCATGCAAGCTTAAATGAATATTATTTCATGAGTACTGTGTTTATTTTGCAATTTGAGGTGTTGAATTGCTAAATTGTGTATTTTATGCATAAATGATTGATTCTCTGTCAAATTTGTTATTTGATATGAAATGAGTATGGTAACATGTTAATTATACGGTATATGAACTATTGAGATCATTGGTTTGGGTTAAAAATGTTTAGAAATTGAAATGGTATGTAAAAACCAAGTTTCAATCTGTTCTGTCTGAAAATACTCGAGTATATGGCTTAACAGTCGAGTATTTCGTGGTGCACCAGTGTGAAAATTGGCGCACCAACTTGAGAGTCAGGCTTGGCACTCGAGTATTTTAGATGCAACAAGAGTAAAAATTGATGAACAACTCGAGTAATACATGAACTACTCGAGTATTCTGGGCAATGAACTACTCGAGTATCTCACGAATTACTCGAGTATATTTATGGAGATCTGAAAACTTAAGTCTCTAAAAAGACATGAACGACTCGAGTCTAATTATGAACCACTCGAGTAAAATATGGAAACTGATGAATTACTCGAGTATTATGGAAAACACTCAAGTATTTTTGGTCAGATATTGAAAAATACCATTTTCAATTCTAAGTTATTTTGTAACACTTAAAGGACAATAAACCAAGTGATCCTGGACTTAAAGGAAATTGATTGACGTCATGATGTTGTTATTTGATTAATGACACGTTGCTCGGGAGGCACGTAATGTATTAATAAAAGGACAAAACATCAATTAATTCCCCTTTAAGTAAAGTAATGCATTCATTCTGGAGTTTGGATGGTAGGACGTATATCATGTTTTTGGTAAATATGTGGAGGGCCTCTGGGAGTGCCAATACGCTTGCTTGATGACACGTCGTTGACGTGGTCGGCTTAGTGGATTCCGATATGGTTATACCGTTTGGATGACGGGATATGTTCGGGTGGCATGGATTCCAAGCTTGTCGTGTACATTCTAGGTGAATGTACGAATTGTTGTATACCTAGGAATACAACGCACTGTTGAGTGCTGGGTTGTCAGGGATGGACGTCAGAGAGTGACATAGAATGATGGAGATAGGCTTGAGAGCTAAATTCATGCATCATGCCAGTCATTTGCATTAATTGTGATAAATGAAACAAGTGTGAGCATCCTACTTGCATTCAATACTTGCTAAGTGCTAATGTGATTGCTATTTATGATTGCATATTTACATATTCACATTGTACAATTTATTCTCTGTTGATTATGTGTATAGACATGCTTACCCCTATGCCCTTGTAGGTGATGTCTCGTTACATTGCTTGCATTGAGATCCGGCCACTTCCTAGTGGCACATGGATCTATGAGGACCATCGCGCGGTGTTCGAGGGAGAGGTAGAGATTACCTTCTACCACCCGAACCCGTTGATTCGATTCCGTCCTCGTAGATTTAGGATTCCCATCATATACACTATGCATGTACCCCCGTTTTACACTTACCATGGACCACCTCCCGCGCGACCAGCTCGCTCTTATCACAGTTTCCGTTTTCGACCTACCCGCTTACACCCTTTTACCTCGAGAGTCGTCCGCGAGGAGACTCCCCCTTCTGATCCGAGGAGCCCAGCCAGGGTTTCATCATCACCTGACCCGGTACCCAGTGGTAGGGTACACTCTCCCTCGGATGAGATCGAGGAGGATCCGGTGGAGGACGAGAGTGGGAGCGAGCCTGTCGTGCATTCTACTGGGAGTGATTGGAGGGACGATGATCCCTAGGTATGTGCATAGGGTATGTGATGAGGATCAGAGGATCCGATGTGTGGATGCTATGGAGGAGATCTTGCTACTGCTGTGTTGATGATGATGCTACTACCTTACTACTTTTGCTTCGTGGAGGCTACTGCTATCACTACTACTACATCTGATGATGCCAGATCTACGTGACCACCATTAGAGTTATATTTTGGTTATGTATATATTTTGTAGATATACTTTTGGAGTACTCTAGGGTTTTGTTACATTGCTATGTAGATCTTCCTATGGACTTGCATTTCTGGATCTTGGAGACTTAATGGTGAGACTATGTACTTATGACTCTTTTATATATAAAATCTATGTTTATATTTCCATCAATTGCATAGTCCGATAATTTTCCGCTTACTCTGATTTAATCTATTTAAGAGTTCGGCTGAGAAAAGTATTCAATGGTATCAGTATTATCAAATCAAGCAAGAGTAGCTTCGTTTACTTTTTATTAAACAAATTCGATTTCAAAAGACGAATGTTACCCAACTTTTGAAAAGGTTGTAGAAATCGCCGAATTCGAAACAACCGTTGGAAATGATTTAGTGTTTATTCTCCAAGAATTCCAAGTGTCGATTTGTGCACCCGCTTTTGAATGAAAAATTTTATTTCCATATTTTCTTAATACTTTTAAGTCCATATATCATCCAATATTATAGCTTAAGTACTATATTATATTTGGATAAGTAGAAGGGTGTCACACTTAGTGGTATCAGAGCAAAAGTCAGATCCTGTAGTAGTGGAAGTGGTACCAGAAAGGTAGCCATCAACATCAAGCAGGTATCTCCAAGGCATGTAAATTATTTTGAATGTTATTATTTTGCTTGTTGAGCTTTAGATACCCTTGATTTGTTTGTATCTTGTCTCTTTTGAGTACAAGACACAATTGATTGTAGATTTAGACGTTTAGGTAATAGTCTTAGTATAGGTGGTGTAATGGAAGTTTCTTTAGTTCAACATATATGACCATAAGCCCACAGCGCAGGTCTAATATGGCAACTAGAAACCAAAATCACACCAACGCGATGTTAGAAAGGATCACCACGGTGTTGGAAGCCATGCAGCGACAAACTCAGCAACCATCTCAACCGGTTAACCCGTCTCATCAGGGTAATGTGGGTAACGTTGAGGCGAAGACTCTGGCTGATTTTAGGAGTTGCAATCCGCCAAAGTTCGAAGGAGGATTTAAACCGGAAGAGGCCAATAAATGGATTCACACCATGGATAAGATTCTGAGAACGTTGGAGTGTTCTGATGCTCAAAAGGTGGCGTATGCAGCCTACATGTTGGAGGATGAAGCTGAGAATTGGTGGAATCACACGGTGCAACTTTTGCAATATGAAGGAAGAGAGGTAAGCTGGGGAGTATTTATGGAAACATTTCTCAACAAATATTTCCCTGAGGATCTAAGGAGGAAGAAGGAGGTAGAGTTCTTGTAGCTGAAGCAAGGGAATATGAGTGTGGGTGAGTACGCAGCCAAGTTTGAGGAGCTGATGAAGTACTCTCCATACTATCAGAACAACCCGGATGAAAGAAGCAAGTGCATAAAGTTTGAAGGAGGATTGAGGCCCAAGTTGAAGTCGATCTTCAGCTACCAGCGAATCCAAAGCTTTCCTGCACTCGTGGACATGTGTAGGATGTATGAAGACGACACAAAAGCTAAGGAGTTGCAAGTTTCAGAAAGGAAAGACCCTCAAGGTTTTGGACCACAGAGGCGTAAGGGTTTCAACAACCGAGGCAAAGGCCCGTATGATCGCCGAGGGAAAGGCAAGGGAAAAACTGGTGGTTCGGATGGAAAGAATTTTCGGAGCGAGGCTCCATTCTGCGACAAGTGCAAGCGCAACCACTATGGCCGTGTCTGTTGGAGGACAAGTGGATGTTTCAACTGTGGGAAGCCGGGACATTTTGCTAGAGACTGCAAGGAACCGGTCAAGGCTAGCACAAGAGGAACTGCTGATAGACCTATGGCTCAAGGAAGGGTCTTCACCCTTAGTGGTGTGGATGCAAACCGATCCTCTAATCTGGTGCAAGGTAAATACTTGCTTAATGGTCAGCCTTGTCTTGTTTTGTTTGATTCTGGTGCAACGCATTCATTTGTTTCATATGAATGTGTAGAACGTTTGGGTTTGAGTATGTCTGAGATGCCCTGTACCCTCAAAGTAGAAACCCCTACTAATGCTCCTGTAGTTGTTTCTAGAGCATGTCTTAACTACTATATAGAAGTGTTAGGAAAAACCTCTAAAGTAGATTTGATCTGCTTACCCTTGGCACAATTAGATGTGATCTTGGGAATGGACTGGTTAAGTCAAAACCAGGTGATCATCGATTGTGATAGAAAAATAGTGACCTATAGAAACCCAAAACCCTCCGGCTACGTGTGCCTGTTCAACTCTGAGGTGGAGGAGAATGGTCCAAGGATGGAAGAGATCCCTATTGTCGAAGACTTTCCGGAAGATTTTGCTGATGAGATCCCTGGTTTGCCACCAAGAAGAGAGATTGAATTTGGTATTGATCTAGTTCCGGGAGGCAATCCCATTTCTATCGCTCCCTATAGAATGGCACCACCGGAAATGGCGGAAATGAAGAGGCAGATTGAGGAGCTATTGTAGAAACAGATGATCCGACCAAGTGTGTCACCTTGGGGTGCTCCGGTTCTGTTCGTCAAGAAGAAAGATGGTAGCATGAGGATGTGCATCGATTATTGGCAGCTGAATAAGGTGACCATCAAGAACAAGTATCCGTTGCCGAGGATAGATGACCTTATGGATCAAGTTCGTGGGGCTTCAATATTTTCCAAGATTGATCTGAGGTCAGGATACCATCAGATCAGGATTAGAGAAGAGGATATCTCTAAGACTGCATTTCGATCTCGATACGGACATTATGAGTATGTCGTGATGACGTTCGGATTGACTAATGCACCAGCTATCTTCATGGACTACATGAATCGAATCTTTAGACCTTATTTAGATTCATTTGTGGTTGTGTTCATTGATGATATCCTTATTTACTCTAAGAGCCCAGAGGAGCATGCTGAACACTTGAGGATAGTGTTGAGTATCCTGAAGGAGAAGCAGTTGTACGCCAAACTTACAAAATGTGAGTTCTGGCTGAAGGAGGTTAAGTTCTTGGGGCATGTGATTTCAGACAAGGGAATAGCCGTTGATCCGACAAAAGTGAGCTCGGTTTTGCAATGGGAGCAACCGAAGTCAGTCACGGAGGTGAGAAGCTTTCTGGGTTTGGCTGGTTACTACAGAAGATTCATAGAAGGTTTCTCGAAGATCGCACTGCCTTTGACGAAATTGACTCGAAAAGATCAACCATTTCTATGGGATGAGAAATGTGAAAGGAGTTTTCAAGAGTTGAAGGAAAGGTTGACATCATCTCCTGTATTGGTTCTGCCCGATACACAGAAGAGTTTTGATGTGTATTGTGACGCATCGAAACAAGGTCTTGGGAGTGTTTTGATGCAAGAAGGGAAAGTCGTCGCCTACGCCTCGAGACAGCTAAAAGTTCATGAAATGAACTATCCAACTCATGATCCGGAGCTGGCAGCTGTGGTGTTTGCATTAAAAATCTGGAGGCACTATCTCTATGGCACTAAGTTCCGGGTGTTTAGTGACCATAAGAGTTTAAAGTACCTCTTTGATCAGAAAGAGTTGAATATGAGACAGCGCCGATGGATGGAGTTTTTGAAGGATTATGAGTTCGATCTCTATTACCATTCTGGGAAGGCAAATGTCGTGGCGGACGCATTAAGTAGAAGGGAAATGCACATCAGTGCGATGATGGTCAGAGAAGCTGCATTGATAGAGGAGTTTCGGGATCTGAGCCTGACGATGCAAGTGGAGCCGACAAGCATTAAAATGGGAATGCTGCAGATTGCTAATGAGTTTCTACAAAGGATTCGGGAATTACAACACAAGGATGAGAAGCTGATGGAAAGAAAGAAGTTGATGCAAGAAGGTAAGGAGTTGGAATTTCAAGAAGGAAAGGATGGAATCCTGCAATTTAAGACAAGGATATGTGTCCCTGATGATTTGGAAGTAAGAAGAATGATTCTGGATGAAGCGCATAAGAGTAAGATGAGTATGCATCCAGGAGCTACTAAGATGTACCAGGATCTAAAGAAGATATTTTGGTGGCCTGGTTTGAAGAAAGACGTACCTGAGTATGTGGCCTGTTGTTTGGTGTGTCAAAAGGCGAAAGTGGAACATCAAAGGCCAGGAGGAGAGTTACTTTCCTTGGAAGTTCCCGTGTGGAAATGGGATAGTATCTCGATGGATTTTGTGTCGGGATTGCCAAGGACATCTACTGGTCATGATGCAATTTGGGTGATCGTGGATCGTCTAACCAAGTCAGCGCATTTTATTCCTGTTAACATGCGCTACTCTTTGGAAAAGCTCACCCAGTTGTACATTAAGGAAGTTGTTTGTCTGCATGGGGTACCGTCAAGCATTGTGTCAGATCGCGACCCAAGGTTTACATCGAAGTTCTGGGAAGATCTGCATAAAGCTCTGGGTTCAAGATTGAAGTTAAGTTCTGCATACCATCCTCAGACTGATGGTCAAACAGAGAGGACTATTCAGTCACTGGAGGACATTTTGCGAGCCTGTGCGTTGGAAGGTCAAGGGAACTGGGAACAAATGTTGCCACTCGTGGAGTTCACTTACAACAACAGTTACCACACGAGCATTGGAATGGCACCATTTGAAGCTTTGTATGGGAGAAAGTGCCAGACGCCGTTATGCTGGTTTCAAGTGGGGGAGAATTCTCTGGTTGGGCCAGATTTTGTGCAAGAGACCACAGAACAGATCAAGATGATACAAGAGAAGATGAAGACGGCTCAGAGTAGGCAGAAAAGCTATGCTGATAGGAGAAGAAAACTTTTAGAGTTTGCTGAAGGAGACCATGTATTCATTAGAATAGTACCAACAAAAGGTGTTAGTAGAGCCTTAAAAACCCAGAAACTATCACCTAAGTTTATTGGTCCCTATCAAATTCTCAAAAGAGTCGGCCCAGTAGCCTATCAATTGGCTCTGCCCCCGTCATTGGCTAACCTTCATAATGTATTCCATGTGTCGCAATTGAAAAGATATGTCCATGACCCCACCATTGTCCTTAGAATCCAACCGGATGACTTAGAAATTCATGAAAACTTAACCTTCAAAGCTATGCCAGTTCGTATTGAAGACCGAAGAGTCAAACAGCTTAGAGGGAAGGACATTTGTCTGGTCAAAGTCGTCTGGGTTTGTGGCAATGTAATAGAGGCATCGTGGGAATTAGAGGATAAGATGCGTCAGGACTATCCTGACTTGTTTGTATAAGTTGAATTTCGGGGACGAAATTCCTTGTAAGTGGGGGAGTAGTGTAACACCCCAAAATTTTAATCCCTGATTAATGAAATGTTAATTATAAATTAATTATAATTAATTATTTCTATATTAATCCTTGATTAAAATATGTGTTCATATAGTTAGTATATGTGTGTGAATTGATTTAATAAATATAATAATGCATAAAATAAATGCTTTGCATATTAGTCCCTGGGTTGGGACCTAGAAGCAATTATAGGAAAGGTTTTGGAGGGAAAGTAAATAAAATAATTATTTTTCAAAAATGGGGCAAAATACTCAAGTATTTCTCGGAAAACTCGAGTATTCTGGACAGAGTTGCCCGAGTTAGTGCGTTTGGTGAGTCACCACCACCGATTCCCCTCCATTGACACGAATACTCCCTCCCCAACACCTCAAGGCTTTCGTGTCGTTGTGCATGGAAGTCCTCCTTGTCTATTTAAGCTCATCAACGTCCCTTGGTTGAGAATTTTGATCAAACTTGTAGAAATTAGAGAAGTTAGGGTTCTGAAGTTGTTGCCTTCGATTCTTCTTCAATTCTGAGTGTTAGGATTCGAGTGATACACGAATACAAAGCTCACATCACGAGCTTTGTATAAACACCAAAATCGTGAGGATTGAGTAAGTGTGGTGGAAGATTCAAGGAGTTGAAGTGAAGCTGTTTCTATCAAGCTTTGGTCTGGGAGCTTACTTTGATCTTAATTTCTGGTAAGCTCATGAATCCCTGAGTCTCAAATTCGGTTTCCTTAGTGAGTTCATGTTGCATAGAGTCTAGAAAATCTAATTTCCCCAATTTTATTCTTTGTTTCATGTATGAACCAATTCCATTTTGGTGTTGCACTCAAAATGCTCTGCATGTGATGCTTGAAGCTGATTTGAGAGTTGTGGAGCCTTTTTCTGGTCAATTCTTGGTTGGAAAACGTCTGAGAGGTAAGGGGAAGTAATTTCTTACACTAGATAGAGTTTAAATTCCATTAATTGTGTTAGAGAGCCATCAAGAGGCTCTAAGGGCTTAGTTTGAATAGGAACTTTGGTTTAGAGACCAATCCATGCTCTATGACTGTGTTGAGCAAGTTCTAAATTATGCATGCAAGCTTAAATGAATATTATTTCATGAGTATTGTGTTTATTTTGAAATTTGAGGTGTTGAATTGCTAAATTGTGTATTTTATGCATAAATGATTGATTCTCTGTCAAATTTGTTATTTGATATGAAATGAGTATGGTAACATGTTCAATATACGGTATATGAACTATTGTGATCATTGGTTTGGGTTAAAAATGTTTAGAAATTGAAATGGTATGTAAAAACCAAGTTTCAGTATGTTCTGTCTGAAAATACTCGAGTATATGGCTTAACAGTCGAGTATTTCGTGGTGCACCAGTGTGAAAATTGGCGCACCAACTTGAGAGTCAGGCTTGGCACTCGAGTATTTCAGATGCAACAAGAGTAAAAATTGATGAACAACTCGAGTAATACATGAACTACTCGAGTATTCTGGGAAATGAACTACTCGAGTATCTCACGAATTACTCGAGTATATTTATGGAGATCTGAAAACTTAAGTCTCTAAAAAGACATGAACGACTCGAGTCTAATTATGAACCACTCGAGTAAAATCTGGAAACTGATGAATTACTCGAGTATTATGGAAAACACTCGAGTATTTTTGGTCATATATTGAAAAATACCATTTTCAATTCTAAGTTATTTTGTAACACTTAAAGGACAATAAACCAAGTGATCCTGGACTTAAAGGAAATTGATTGACGTCATGATGTTGTTATTTGATTAATGACACGTTTCTCGGGAGGCACGTAATGTATTAATAAAAGGACAAAACATCAATCAATTCCCCTTTAAGTAAAGTAATGCATTCATTCTGGAGTTTGGATGGTAGGACGTATATCATGTTTTTGGTAAACATGTGGAGGGCCTCTGGGAGTGCCAATACGCTTGCTTGATGACACGTCGTTGACGTGGTCGGCTTAGTGGATGCCGATATGGTTATACCGTTTGGATGACGGTCCGTTTGGATGACGGGATATGCTCGGGTGGCATGGATTCCAAGCTTGTCGTGTACATTCTAGGTGAATGTACGAATTGTTGTATACCTAGGAATTCAACGCACTGTTGAGTGCTGGGTTGTCAGGGATGGACGTCAGAGAGTGACATAGAATGATGGAGATAGGCTTGAGAGCTAAATTCATGCATCATGCCAGTCATTTGCATTAATTGTGATAAATGAAACAAGTGTGAGCATCCTACTTGCATTCAATACTTGCTAAGTGCTAAATGTGATTGTTATTTATGATTGCATATTTACATATTCACATTGTACAATTTATTCTCTGTTGATTATGTGTATAGACATGCTTACCCCTATGCCCTTGTAGGTGATGTCTCGTTACATTGCTTGCATCGAGATCCAGCCACTTCCTAGTGGCACATGGATCTATGAGGACCATCGCGTGGTGTTCGAGGGAGAGGTAGAGATTACCTTCTACCACCCGAACCCGTTGATTCGATTCCGTCCTCGTAGATTTAGGATTCCCATCATATACACTATGCATGTACCCCCGTTTTACACTTACCATGGACCACCTCCCGCGTGACCAGCTCGCTCTTATCACAGTTTCCGTTTTCGACCTACCCGCTCACACCCTTTTACCTCGAGAGTCGTCCGCGAGGAGACTCCCCCTTCTGATCCGAGGAGCCCAGCCAGGGTTTCATCATCACCTGACCCGGTACCCAGTGGTAGGGTACACTCTCCCTCGGATGAGATCGAGGAGGATCCGGTGGAGGACGAGAGTGGGAGCGAGCCTGTCGTGCATTCTACTGGGAGTGATTGGAGGGACGATGATCCCTAGGTATGTGCATAGGGTATGTGATGAGGATCAGAGGATCCGATGTGTGGATGCTATGGAGGAGATCTTGCTACTGCTGTGTTGATGATGATGCTACTACCTTACTACTTTTGCTTCGTGGAGGCTACTGCTATCACTACTACTACATCTGATGATGCCAGATCTACGTGACCACCATTAGAGTTATATTTTGGTTATGTATATATTTTGTAGATATACTTTTGGAGTACTCTAGGGTTTTGTTACATTGCTATGTAGATCTTCCTATGGACTTGCATTTCTGGATCTTGGAGACTTAATGATGGGACTATGTACTTATGACTCTTTTATATATAAAATATATGTTTATATTTCCATCAATTGCATAGTCCGATAATTTTCCGCTTACTCTGATTTAATCTATTTAAGAGTTCGGCTGAGAAAAGTATTCGATGGTATCAGTATTATCAAATCAAGCAAGAGTAGCTTCGTTTACTTTTTATTAAACAAATTCGATTTCAAAAGACGAATGTTACCCAACTTTTGAAAAGGTTGTAGAAATCGCCGAATTCGAAACAACCGTTTGAAATGATTTAGTGTTTATTCTCCAAAAATTCCAAGTGTCGATTTGTGCACCCGCTTTTGAATGAAAAATTTTATTTCCATATTTTCTTAATACTCGTAAGTCCATATATCATCCAATATTATAGCTTAAGTACTATATTATATTTGGATAAGTAGAAGGGTGTCACACTTAACTTGATCCTTGTGTTGTCTTCTTTGATTCAATTCGGTTTGAAAGAAATAAAGTGAGTGAAGTAATTTGATTAATTTTTGAAAAGTATTACTTTGAGAAGATTTTCATATAATTATTGAAGTGTATGGCTAAAGAATTTAATGATGGCTTGTATATGAAAACCCTTAAGATAAATGTGGCCTTTATGTGAGCCAAGGAACTATTCATGTTTTGTTTTAATAAGTGTTTGAAAAGAATATTTCAAGTTTTAAATTCCTGAACGTGTCATTAAACAAACGATTGCATTTAATCATGATGGTGAGTTTAAAACCCAAAGTTGATCTCAAACTATTGAGAAAAAGAGAATACTCTATTTTCAAATAAGAAGTTTTGGTAATGATGTTGGAAACCAACAAGCGGCTCAATATAGTCTAGAGGGGGGGTGAATAGAATATTGAAGCCTTATTACAGATTTTTCGTCCACCTAAGAGAATGGTTTTATGAAAATAAATTTTCTTAAGAATTCAGTTCAGATTACTCGAGTAACTCAAGCCTTCACTCGAGTAATACGCAACCAAAAATAATTTCACTCGAGTATTCAGCAAATCACTCGAGTATTACGAAAGCAAATTTTAAATCACTCGAGTAACAGAAAACCTACTCGAGTAATGTTTATAAACTGAAAGCAGATTACTCGAGTGACAAGAACTTTACTCGAGTAAACTGGGTAAAATTCAATTTAAACTTTGTTTTCAATGGAGTTCTTCAAGAATAACAATGCTATGATGATTCAACAAATTATGAATGATTAATATGAACAATTTCAAGTAATATTAACATGCAATTTTAGATCAATTTAGTAGAATTAAGAAAACCCCAATTCTAACCTAAAAATGCAAATGTTAATGAATTAATGAAATACAAGGAATGAAAATAAAAGAGACACAAGGATTTATCCTGGTTCACTTTCACCCACTTGAAAGCTACTCCAGTCCCCTCTTAAATCAAGAGAGATTCTTCACTAGAAATCTTCAAATGTAGATTTTACAATGTTTTAAGATGCAACTAGATTCTTAGTTCTCCTATCTTAAAACCCAACTCAAAGTGTGTACCAAACACTTTGATCTAATCTACCCCTTTTGAGTATTCTAGATTTCCTTGATAATTGATTGAAGATGCTTCCAACCAATCCTCTTTTCTTGCTTTGATTTGATCCTCAAAGTCTTCCTTGTGAGATTCTTCACTTGTGTTGAAACTTCAATGATGCAATCACAAATTGCAAATCTTCAACAACCACTAAGAACAAAAATATGATCTCAAGAATATTTGAACAATGATAGAAAATAGAGTGAAGAATGAAAAGTTCTTTGTTGAATCTTGATAGCTCTTGAAAGATGTAAAATAGCTCTTGAATTACTTTTCAAAGTGTATTAGAAAATTGTAAGAATGAAAGTCTATATCTTTGAAAGAGAAAATTAAGTCCTTTTAAAATTTTCCCAACACTGATTGAATTACTCGAGTAAACCAAACAACGTCACTCGAGTGAAACATGTCAGATTAAGTTACTCGAGTGATGTGTAAACCATTACTCGATTAACCTGTCAGAACATAAATTACTCGAGTGAACCAATACTCATTACTCGAGTAAACTGATCAGAATCTGAATAAAAACAAAGTTTTTCTAAAATGATTTTCACAAGCTATTTAATCAAGATTTAAAGTATCTTCACTCTTAATCAGACATTATTTAAATATTCTTAAAATCACCTAAGCTACCCACACCAATGAGATGCATTGCATAAAATAAAGATTACATTGAAATAGAATTAATAAAAATCCTAATTCTAATCTTCATGTGGTGTAGCTTGCTTGTTGCCAATGTTGTTGCTTGGAGAGAGATTGTTAGCATCAAAACATGAGAATCCTACAAACTCCCCCTTTTTGATGATGACAAACCTCCTTTCAAATTAAGCACTAAGTTTTAACATACTCCCCCTAAATGTAAAACATCTAGGAAAAATATAATAAAACTTAACCTACAAGAACAACATCAACAAAATATTCTCCCCCTTTTGGCATCATTAAAAAGATAATATTTTTGAGAAAAGTCCTTTGCCAAAAGTTGAAGGTAAGTAGTTCACAATGGTATAGAAAATATATAACAATAAAGACAATACCAAAATAAACCACAATAGTGCCTCAACGTATATAAACAACGAATATAAATGAACAACGAATATAGCACCAGAAATCAGAGTATCAGAGCATCACACTATGCAGCAAATCATAGCAGATAATCAAAACGAAAACTAAACAAACCAGACCATACACAAGGTCCTAAAGTCATAGTAGCAACAGAGTCAGAAACATGAAACAGAAACATAAACAGAGAATATGCAAATGAAACATGCAACAGAAATCAACAGCAAACATCATCAGCATCCACAGGTCTAGGAATCAGGTGGAGGAGGAGGAAAATGATGAGAAAATAATCCAGACATGTAATCCATCAAACGATGCTCCATGGCAATATTCTTCACATCCTGTCTCATCTCCAACTGAGTGAATTGAGCATTGATGTGCTCAACTAATGACTCATGAGCAGCTTGTGCATCAAATGGAGTACCAAGATTATCCAAATCGATATAGTCCTCAATACGATCGGTATCCATCGGATCAGTAGAAGTAGGAGGAACAGAAGAGGATGCACCAGCCCTATCACCAAGTAAATTCCTTTTCCTAGTACCTGAAACTCTTGCAGCCTTTGCAGCTTCAGCCATTTCCTTAATCTGTGATTTCCATAACCAAGTGCGACTGTCCCTATGCCAAGCAATTTTCATATAACTAATGTGCGAATCATTAAGACACCAGTTATTTTTCTTTTCCTTTTCAGCTGGCTCATCATCAGGGATTGGAACACGATAATACCTCATGATCTTGGTGACATGCATAGGATATGGCAAGAATTGGGTAGGAGGAGATTGAGCAGCAGCTTCCATACGAGCTAAAAACATTTTATTCCAATTCATCTCATACCTCTTTTTAATCCCATGAAACAAAGTAAGATCATCATCTCCCAATTGAGCATAATTTTGATTGCATTTTGGAATCAAACAATAAGAGATAATATACATGAGCACCCTATCCACAGCATGCAAAGGTGATACAGTTCTAGTAGTTCTATCACCCCAAGATTCACCAGTACGCAACAAATCAGTATAAATCTTATTAGTATCCACATCCAAATCCAGACATTCAGTATCACCAATAAAAGTTCCCTTGTTTTCTAAACCAAACATCATAGTCAAATCCGCAGGCTTTATAACAAAATGATGTCCTCTAACCATTGTTTGATACTCACCATCTAGCTTAGTAAAATTTTGATAAAATTGTCTGACAAGCCTAGGGTAATAATGAGTCTCAAATTCCAAAAACCTCTGCAAATTCTGAAATTCTAAATCCTCTACAAACGGAAATTGCTCCTTATGCAACCAAGCAAATTTAACATACCTTGTAAGACCAAAAGAGCGATTGATAAATGCCGGTTCCCGCAAATCTCGGTTGATTCCAGAAAACCAAGTATCATTACGACCTGCTCCTTGCTTTGCTTTCTTTTGAGGAGGTTGATAGTGAGAGGAAGAAGCCATTGATTCAAAAAAAACAAATTCGGTTTTGAGGGGTTAGGGTTTTGATTTGGGGTTTTCGGATTTTTGGATAAAATTGGTGAAATTGATGAATGAAAGGAGTAGAAATGATGATATAATGATGAAATATGGAAGAAATTTGTATGATTTGTGAGTTTTGTGGCTGAAAGATGATGATTTGATGAAGATCCGTATGAGAGAGAAGAGAGAAAGACGAACAAGAGAGAGAAAAAATCGTGAAAATGATGCAGATTTCAACAGTTCAGCTTTTAAAATCACGTAAGTTACTCGAGTAATGTTCATACGTTACTCGAGTGATTCGAGCAGTACTCGAGTGAAAGAGTATGTTACTCGAGTATGCCGAAAAATAAAAAGATTTTACTCGAGTGATGGATGAACTTAATCGAGTGATACGCAAGTCATTTTAAAATTAATCGAGTGACAGACAGAATTACTCGAGTAATACGAAAGAGTTTTTAAAATTACTCGAGTGAAATTTCTGTTACTCAAGTGAACTGTCCAGAATTTCAAAAATTTCAATTTTTCAGCAAAATCATTTTTCATGCACAAACACAGAGAAACACTTAGCATGTAGCAAGTAACACACATACAAATAAAGCAATTAGCATATTATAGAAAACATACACACATAACTGCATAAAAAAAATAAACACTTTAATAAGATACAACAACTCAAAATACAAGTCACATTGAAATAGGCTTGAAGGTGAGTATAAAAAGCATCAAATACAATTAGCTAATAGTTAATTCATCAAAAATACCAAGTTCTCTTCGAATCTTATAAAATGTGTCCCTTGGTAATGGTTTTGTAAAGATATCAGCTAATTGATCCGAAGTTTGAACAAACTCAATAACACAATCACCTTTTTGAACATGATCTCTCAAAAAGTGATGCCTAATTTCAATATGCTTTGTCCTTGAGTGTAATACTGGATTTTTAGTCAAATTAATTGCCGAAGTGTTATCACACTTTATAGGGATATTTGTTAAATTTAAACCAAAGTCAGATAATTGTTGCTTCATCCATAAAATTTGAGCACAACAACTACCTGCAGCTATGTATTCGGCCTCCGCGGTTGATAAAGCTACACAATTTTGCTTTTTAGAAAACCACGATACAAGTGAATTACCAATTAAATGGCATGTTCCGCTTGTACTTTTTCGCTCAACTTTACAACCGGCAAAGTCAGAGTCCGAATATCCTATAAGTTTTAGAAAAGCATCCCTAGGATAATAAAGTCCAGTATTCGTTGTACCCTTTAAGTATTTCATTATTCTTTTGACAGCAGTTAGATGCGACTCTTTCGGTTTTGCTTGAAAACGTGCACACATACATACACTAAACATGATATCAGGCCTAGATGCAGTTAAGTATAACAAACTACCAATAATACCACGATACTTCGTTACCTCTACCGCTTTTCCAGCCTCATCTTGATCTAGGTAGCATGCAACGCTCATTGGTGTAGAAGCGGATTTGCACGAATCCATTCCAAAACGTTTGAGAAGCTCTCTACAATATTTACTCTGATGAATATAAATGCCATCATTAAGCTGCTTTATTTGAAGGCCAAGAAAGAATGTAAGCTCTCCCATCATCGACATCTCGAATTCACTTTGCATCAATTCTGAAAACTTCTTACACAAGTTATCGTTAGTAGCACCAAATATAATATCGTCAACATATATTTGAACCAATAAAATATCCCTACCGGAACGTTCAATAAAAAGTGTAGTGTCAACAGTACCTCGTTTAAAACCTTTTTGTAATAAAAAATTGCTTAGTCGGTCGTACCAAGCTCTAGGAGCTTGTTTCAAACCGTACAAAGCCTTTTTCAGTTTGAAAACGTAGTCCGGATGCTCAAAACTCTCGAATCCGGGAGGTTGTGACACATAAACTTCCTCTTGAATGTATCCGTTAAGAAAGGCGCTCTTAACATCCATTTGAAACAATTTAAAATTCATAATTGAAGCAAAAGCGAGAAGAATACGAATAGCTTCTAATCTAGCAACGGGAGCATATGTCTCATCGTAATCGATTCCTTCTTCTTGACTATAACCTTGTGCTACCAACCTAGCTTTATTCCTAACAATAATACCCGATTCATCTAACTTATTCCTATAGACCCACCGAGTACCAATTTCAGGACGATCATCGGGTTTTGGCACAAGCTCCCAAACTTGGTTTCTTTCAAATTGATTTAATTCTTCTTGCATGGCCATAATCCAATGATCATCTTGAAGAGCCTCTTTGATATTCTTAGGTTCTATTTGAGATACAAAGGCAACATAATAACAAAAATTATTTAAAGTGCGTCGGGTTACCACTCCCTTCGCAATGTCACCTAAGATATTAGAAATCGGATGATTTTTGTTGGACTTCCAAGCTATTGGTAATTGAGGTTGTATCTCTTGTGCTAAGTCTTTATCTTGTGCTTGCACCTCTCGATCTTCATTTTGATTCTCTTCTATTTGTTGTGGTGTTGAATTCTCATGATCCAAAAATGTACCTATATAATCATCACAAGAAACAACACAATCTCCTTTCGAAGATTCATCAAATACAACATGCACGGATTCCTCAACGGTTAATGTTCTTTTATTGTAGACTCTATATGCTTTGCTATGAGTTGAATAACCTATGAATATGCCATCGTCGGCTTTAGAGTCAAACTTGCCGACCGGTTCCTTTCCGTTATTTAAAACAAACACCTTACACCCAAAAACATGAAAATGTGAGATATTTGGCTTTCGCCCTTTTAAAAGTTCATAAGGTGTTTTATTTAAATGCGGATGAATAAGAACCCTATTAAGCACATAGCAAGCGGTGTTTACCGCATCAGCCCAAAAATATTTAGGAACATTTGATTCTATCAACATAGTACGAGCAAGTTCCACTAATATTCTATTTTTCCTTTCTACAACTCCGTTTTGCTCCGGAGTCCTAGGGGCCGAAAATTGATGATCAATACCAAACTTATCACAAAACGCATCAATCCTAGTGTTTTCAAACTCACCTCCGTGATCACTTCTAATAGACACAATTTTCAAACTTAGTTGATTTTGGATGAGTTTGGCAAATTTTTTAAAACATATATAAACTTCACTTTTTGCGGATAAAAATAAAGTCCATGTGAATCTAGTAAAATCGTCTACTAAAACAAATCCATAGTAATTGCCACCTAAACTTTTAATTTGTGAAGGGCCAAACAAATCCATATGGATTAGCTCCAAAGGCTTTGTTGTGCTTATCACATTTTTAGGTTTAAAAGAACTTTTAACTTGCTTGCACTTTTGACAAGAGTCACAAATGCCATCAAGCTTAAAGTTTAGTTTAGGCAAACCAATCACTAAATCTTTTCGCAAAAGTTTGTTCAATTGATTCACATTCACATGAGCAATTCGTCTATGCCAAAGACGAATTTCATCATCAAAAGATTTGAAACATTTTGAAAATAGTGAAGTTATCTCATCCAAATCAATTAAGTAAGTGTTATTAGAGCGACGACCAACAAACTTAACACTATCATCTATAGAAGACTTAATGAAGCATAATTCCGGAGTAAATGTCACATAATTGCCCATATCACATAGTTGGCTTATACTAAGCAAGTTGTGTTCTAAGCCTTCTACGTATAGGACATTTTCTATGACAAGGTTAGATACGTTACCGATTTTCCCGACTCCTAGAATTTTGCCCTTGTTGTTGTCGCCGTATGTCACAAATCCATCACTTTTTGGAGTAAGTTCCATGAAGTGCGTTTTGTCTCCCGTCATGTGTCTCGAACAACCACTATCCAAGTACCATTTTCGCTCTTTGGTTCGAAGACACACCTACAAGAAAGATATCATTTGGTTGACTTAGGTACCCAAGTGGTCTTGGGTCCTTTGTTGTTAGCATGAGGAGAAGTCCCCTTAACAATCCAAATATATTCACCGCTTGGTATACCAAATTTCTTTATATTACATTTATTCGTGGTATGCCCAAAGATTCCACAATAATGACAAGTTGGGTTTTTAGAAATCTTATTCTTTGAAAATCCACCAACTTTGCGATAATTGCGTTTCTTAGGTTTGGTATAGCCAAGACCGGATCTATTGCTATTGTTCCTTTGAGTTGAAAGCAAATGATCTAAAGAACTATCTCCTTTCATGAGCCTTGCAAGTCGATCATTCAAATTAAAAACTTCTTTTTCCAAAGACTTGCAATTTTCACAAGATGGAGTCTCATTTGATTTCAATTCACAATTGCATGTAGAGTTTGCATAAATGAGTTCAAGAGTTTCATTTTGAAGCTTAAGTTCTTCTAAATCTTTTTGAAGTTCAATTATCTTTTCATGTTGCTTCATTATGAAATTCTTTCTTTCAACATTTATTTTAGCAAGTTTCTTCAACTCTTTATGCATCTCTACATACACATTGTACAATTCATTGAATGAAGGAGAATTAGAACTTGAGCTAGCATCGGAAAGATAATCTACCTCATTGACGTTCTCACTTGATTTAATGCTTGAAGATTCCTCTTCATCAAGCTTTGTCATTAAACATAGATTTGCAAGTTCTTCATCATCCGATGAGCTAGATGTTGATTGACTCTCCACTTCATCCCATACTATGTAAGCCCTTTTTCCTTTAGAAGAATTGAATTTTGAGTTGTCACCTTCCGACTTCTTAGAATGAGTTGGACAATTCGATCGATAGTGACCAAGCTTTCCACATCCATGACACTTGATGTGATCCTTGATAGTCTTATTTCTTGGTTGTGAGTCCTTAGAATCTCTTTGTCTATTTCTATTAAAGTTCCCCTTTTTCTTAAGGAACCTACCAAGCTTTTTAACTAGCAAGCCAAGGGTCTCATCATCTATATCGGAGTCCGAGTCATCCACTTGAAAGTTTTCCTCTTGTGCCTTAAGGGATTTTGAAGTTGATTTAAGAGCTATCCCCTTTTTCTTCCTATCGGCATCTTCATTCATGGATAACCGTCCAAGCTCCATTTCATGCTCTTGAAGCTTTCCGAATAGAGTTGCTAAATCAATTTGATCCACGTCTCTAGCTTCCATAATGGCCGTCACCTTAGGTTGCCATTCCCTGCTAAGACATCTCAAAATCTTATTAACAACTTCACCATTAGATATAACTTTTCCAAGTGCAGAAAGATGATTAATGATATGAGTGAACCGCTTTTGCATGTCACCTATGTTTTCATTAGGTAACATACGAAAGAGTTCATATTCATGCATGAGTGTATTTAGCCTAGCCCTTCTAACCTCCGAAGTGCCCTCATGTGTGACTTGTAATGTGTCCCACATTTGTTTAGCATCAACACATTGAGATACTCGAAAGAACTCATCATAAGAAAGAGCGGACGTGATGATATTTTTAGCTTTTAAATCAAATGCAACTTTCTTCTTATCATCATTGTCCCAACTCGATTGAGGTTTAATTGAAACAACATCATTTACTTTCGTTTGAGGAACAAAAGGTCCATTCTCTATGGCGTTCCAAATTTCCATATCTATGGCTTGAATAAAAATTTTCATGCGGACCTTCCAATAAGCGTAACCCTCACCACTAAATAGTGGAGGACGATTAATGGAAGTTCCTTCACCACCAAAAGGATTTGAAATTGAGCCCATTGTTTCCAAGTAAAAAGGATCTTTTCGAAAAAGCTTTTTAAGGCTCGGATTTTTCGTCCGAGCTCTGATACCACTTGTTGGAAACCAACAAGCGGCTCAATATAGTCTAGAGGGGGGGTGAATAGAATATTGAAGCCTTATTACAGATTTTTCGTCCACCTAAGAGAATGGTTTTATGAAAATAAATTTTCTTAAGAATTCAGTTCAGATTACTCGAGTAACTCAAGCCTTCACTCGAGTAATACGCAACCAAAAATAATTTCACTCGAGTATTCAGCAAATCACTCGAGTATTACGAAAGCAAATTTTAAATCACTCGAGTAACAGAAAACCTACTCGAGTAATGTTTATAAACTGAAAGCAGATTACTCGAGTGACAAGAACTTTACTCGAGTAAACTGGGTAAAATTCAATTTAAACTTTGTTTTCAATGGAGTTCTTCAAGAATAACAATGCTATGATGATTCAACAAATTATGAATGATTAATATGAACAATTTCAAGTAATATTAACATGCAATTTTAGATCAATTTAGTAGAATTAAGAAAACCCCAATTCTAACCTAAAAATGCAAATGTTAATGAATTAATGAAATACAAGGAATGAAAATAAAAGAGACACAAGGATTTATCCTGGTTCACTTTCACCCACTTGAAAGCTACTCCAGTCCCCTCTTAAATCAAGAGAGATTCTTCACTAGAAATCTTCAAATGTAGATTTTACAATGTTTTAAGATGCAACTAGATTCTTAGTTCTCCTATCTTAAAACCCAACTCAAAGTGTGTACCAAACACTTTGATCTAATCTACCCCTTTTGAGTATTCTAGATTTCCTTGATAATTGATTGAAGATGCTTCCAACCAATCCTCTTTTCTTGCTTTGATTTGATCCTCAAAGTCTTCCTTGTGAGATTCTTCACTTGTGTTGAAACTTCAATGATGCAATCACAAATTGCAAATCTTCAACAACCACTAAGAACAAAAATATGATCTCAAGAATATTTGAACAATGATAGAAAATAGAGTGAAGAATGAAAAGTTCTTTGTTGAATCTTGATAGCTCTTGAAAGATGTAAAATAGCTCTTGAATTACTTTTCAAAGTGTATTAGAAAATTGTAAGAATGAAAGTCTATATCTTTGAAAGAGAAAATTAAGTCCTTTTAAAATTTTCCCAACACTGATTGAATTACTCGAGTAAACCAAACAACGTCACTCGAGTGAAACATGTCAGATTAAGTTACTCGAGTGATGTGTAAACCATTACTCGATTAACCTGTCAGAACATAAATTACTCGAGTGAACCAATACTCATTACTCGAGTAAACTGATCAGAATCTGAATAAAAACAAAGTTTTTCTAAAATGATTTTCACAAGCTATTTAATCAAGATTTAAAGTATCTTCACTCTTAATCAGACATTATTTAAATATTCTTAAAATCACCTAAGCTACCCACACCAATGAGATGCATTGCATAAAATAAAGATTACATTGAAATAGAATTAATAAAAATCCTAATTCTAATCTTCATGTGGTGTAGCTTGCTTGTTGCCAATGTTGTTGCTTGGAGAGAGATTGTTAGCATCAAAACATGAGAATCCTACAAATGATGTTTTGTTTTCGAAATGATCGTATGAGAATAATTTTAATGAAAGAGAAATATTTTAGTTGCCAGTAACGATCGGGAAGCGGGTACGAGCATCGCATTGGAATTCAAGGAGCATATTGGAAATTGCTGCCGATAGAGGTGAGAGAGAAGTTTCCCTCAAACACCGTGGTATTTAGGTAACATATTAAGCAGTTTCGACCATCTCAAAAGTCGAAACTTGGTGGTTCTGAGTCAGTAGCATAGTGGCAATTGTATTGTGGTATGGCCACTTATGCGAAGGAGACAAAGACCACGTGAGATTAAGTGATGAGTTTATATGACGATACTTTGACACTAGTATGCTTTTGTTTATTTACTAAAGAGTTTATTATGCATGATGATATCTGAATTGCTACGGATTATGATAATTATGCTGATGGACATCTGTTATGCCCGGATTGTGGTCTTGAATTGAATTAAGAATGTGATATCGAAAAGAAAGAGAAATAATTAATACGAAAATGATCGAAAAAGAGACACGAGCTAAAGTTTGAGAAAGATTTGAGATATTGTGGAATTCGTAAGAATGCGATAAGGGCTGATGATAATGATGCTGCTGAGCAAGAACTGCAGAAAGTAATGCTGATGAGACTCACGAGAAAGAGGCATGATATGAGTTGAGCTGTGCTCCTCAGTTGCAAAAGTGAAGCCGAAATGCTGATGCCCTGAGCTGAGACATGAGATTGTATAGTGAAAGCCCAAGAGATGAAATGCAAGTTGTTATTGCTCAAGCCTTGTGCTAAGTTAAGAAAAGCGAATTATCTTTTAGTGGTTGGGACTCGTTGAAGGGATGCACCAAGGATGAGCCGACCTTAGGATTAAGATGTTAACTAAAATATTAAAACTCTAAAAGACTTGGATTAACGTGGTGAGTTATGAGTGCGATATCGAAGTAGTGGAGAGGAAGATACTACGAGTAATCTGCGGATGCTCGGGTGGAGATTGCATTAGGGGAGGACAATGACGGTGAAACGTCAAGAAGTCTAGAGTAATTTTCTAGGCGGAACGAATTCCACAAGTGGTAACGGGTGATCGATCCCGAACGGCCGTGGTAAAGTTCTGTAGCGCAGCTAGAAAATTACTGTCGCCCCCTAGATTGCAAGTCTAGAACAGTGAGAGGGACTGGAACAAGGCTCTGTGATTTGCCACTGTACCGGATTTTTCTACAATATGTCTTGAGTTTATGATTTGAGACTGTACCGGATTTTCTACGATTCTCCTGGCATTAAGTGATTTGTTGATACAGCTGTCAAGCCTGTGTGGTAAAGGTCCTGTATGTAACATCTCTAATTTTGGCCCTAGTATAATTATAATAATAAAAGATTTAGAACAATAATAACAACAATAATGAAATTTAGAAATAACAAATTAAGGTCCATTTTAGTATTACAAAAGGGTTAGGTAATTTCATAAAATACATTATGTTAATTACGAAAGTATATTTAATTATATTTTAAAGTAAATTCATTTGAAACAATTACCTTATTTGAAAATAGACTTTCTATTCCTTTATAAAAATACAATATCAAATAAATTTTTGTTATTTCCTAATATCCAACTAATTTTTAACCTTATAGTTTTCCGATATGATGCTAAAATCTTATTATTAATATTTTTGGGGCTAAGAAATAAATAAATAATGCTAAACATTTTGAATACTTTACTTAACTTTTATATGTTCAATAATGAATTATGTTTAGCGTTTTTAAATATTCGACTCTAGGATATTCTTAAAAATATATTTACTTATTTGATTTGATAACTAGATTCTATTTTTATAATGCTCTTAAAAATAATCACCCTCATTGAAGGATATACTTTTTATATTTTCCTTAATTTGGACATACCAATATTATACTTCGTAAGTAATAATAATAATAATAATAATGATAATAACAATAAGAAAAAAAAAGAAAAAAAAATTATAAAAGAGGAAGGGGGGTTCGAAACCCCCAACTTCTTCTTCTTCAGAAGTGGCCGCCGGCCCTAGTCTCTCTCTCTCTCGCACATCTTCTTCTCTCTCCACCGGTCTCATTGTGCACAGCTGCCAAGCGCCACACCATAGCCACCACATCTCACTCTCTCTAACCCCCTTTCATTTCCGTCTCTCTTTCTCCCTCTCATGCGTTTTCTCTCTCATGCGTGCCCTTCTCTCTCTTCCCTGGGCCGCCGCCGAACTCACGTCGCCAGCCAGGGAGTCGCAAATCGCGACTTGTCGTTCCTCCCTGGTTCGTGCAACCGAAGCCGCCACCATTAAGCACCGCTGCCATCGCGAGTTCTAACCCTCCATTACCACCGAATGAAGCCACGTCGCCGCCACTCTTCCCTCTCCCATTCCAGCTGAGAAACCGCCACCCTTGCCGTGCTCCGTGTGCCGCCACGGATGGTGGTGCCGCCACTTGGATCTGAGTTTGATCGGTTTGCTGTGAACCGGGCCTAAACCACCTTGTTGTGCCCTGAACCGGAGACTCATGGAGCTTTAGAGTCAAACCGACGCCGTTATCGAACTGGGTCGAAGTGGATGTGGGGTTTTGCTAAACCGGGGTTGTTGCCACTGCCGGGTTTGCTTTGAACCGAATCGGGGCTGAACCAAACCAAACCGGCCTGCAAAATCAAATTTGAGGGTAAATCCCTATCACCTTTTTATTTACTGTGTTATGTTTATTAGTATTTTTGATAATATAAATTGTAACACCCAAATTTGGACTTAGAAATTTCACTAAAAATTTGCGCCATTTTTTTTTTATAAACATTACAAAAGTCAATTCATTTTAATTTTTTTACAAAAAGTTTTTCATAAAACAATTTGATTCATTTGGTTTTCGAAATATTTGGTTCATAAACTCGCAACATAAAATTCCTTTCCAAAAAGAGATGTCACTAACACTTTTCCAAAAAGCTCCTTTTCATGATGCCAAAATTATTCGATGGTTAATTTGCGGAAAAACAGTTAATTATTTAATGAACTTGATACATAACCAAAAAGAACTTCGTTTATTTCATTTAAAATAATCCATATTACAACTGGGGTTACATTCGGGATAGAGTAATCATGTCCTACCCATCCAAAGATGGAATACAAAACAAAAACTATCCTAGACTATTAGTCTTCATCATTCCTCCACCCCAATTGTCTGGAAGATTCCTTTATTGCTGCTTCTGCTTCCTCCTCGTGCGTCGTTTTGTGATCCTCTTCAGACTTGAGCAACCACTACTTGGTATATTACATGATCTGCCATCTGTGAACATTGTTCCCCAATGTCCACAGGCAAGGGAAATAGAGAGAGTAAGCACTCCAAACGATATGATCATCGACGGCGTGGGCTTACCAGAGGGGAATATTAAGACCACACAAACATATATACATCATTATTACCATTCCACTAATCACCAAAAGGAAAATTTTCATATAATCATAACCATTGTATTTAATTATCTTTAGGCTCTAAGTTTTACTGTCATAACCACCGGAAATTCAAGAAGGGGTACCACCACCGAGGCTCAAGGGTTTGGTAGCACACACGTTACATCTCCTCCATCATTCCAACCACATCCTAGTTCGGAAAGCAGATGGGACGCACAGAAACCCTAACCATGCTGGCATCGATGTCGAAGGGTACGCACCAACAAGTATCCAACAACCGAAGTAAAATCATTTCATCAATACAGTTACAAAAATACAGCGACATCTAGCCCCATTCGGGTTCCCTCTCACCATCTAAGATTTGCTCAAGGGGGCGACAGCGCTATCTCTAGTTGATCGTGCAGTTCCTTGCTACGACATTGCCTACAACCGGAAGACAAGTCCTTGTAGTCTTGCCCCGCCTAGAGAAGCACTCGAGGCTTCTTGACGTTCACCGTCCTTGCCTTCCCCTATCGCAATCACCACTTGAAAGTACACCGGCCTCCAAGTATTCGGTATCTTTTCTCTCCACTACTTCACTCTCAACGCGTAGGTTTAGGAGAGGGGTTCCTAAGTCTTTTAAGTCTGTCATTAATCCTAGTTTTAGTCGACCCATTCTAAGCCTTGCTTCTAACGGGCCTCGACCTCTAAGGGACCACAGCAATACTTCCTTATAGTACAGTGGATTCCACAAGACTTGAAACCACGGCACAGTCATCGACGTGGTCAGTCACTTAAGGGGATTATTTAGCAAAGTTATTGTGCCGTTTGCACCATCACTGTACACTAGTATCGCTTTCGCAATTCCACATTATTCTTTAACCATTCTTATATTTCATAATAATATGTACAAAATATGTCAAGTCCTTTTCATGGAACGACCGGTCGAAAAACACAAAGAACTCTTTTCATAGGAACCACCGAACATTAATTATCTTTCCACAAGATGAATCATTATTTCCAAAATATAATATACAATTCAAAAAAGTATACAACATGGCATAATCAATTAGCAACCGACATAAATATCATGGAATCGTGTTTTTCGTATAAACGGCGGGATGCACACTCAATTGCCGTTTTACTACTCGACCGATAGATTCCTAGTTCCGACCTTTGAGATGATACGGAACGTCCTAATATTACCCTACATGTCACTATGTATTAAGAAGGCTTCTCTCTCACCTGAGATCCACGCTTACTCTGTTTCAACCTTTGTGTCTGCAGCTCCAGCAGCTCGCTCACCTTTGATTCCTTTTATTCTTAAACGACGAACGACATACAAATCAATATCTGACAAGTACCTTATACTATCTATTTACTTAGGTAAAGACTAAACTCAAGGTACCAAAGCACCTTAAAACAGAAATTCTTTTTAAAACAGAAATCCTTTTCAAGGCGTCAAATAACTTAAAATAATTCCTTTTAAAATTCAAGAAATCCTTTTTGCAAAACATAATTTAAAACTCATTCTAATACTTTGAAAACTATTTAGAATACATTTTTATTTCTACAATACCATACTATATTACTTATATAACAACTACCACATGCACACACTTATACCAGTAAAAACAACAATTTATTTAAACAAACATCAAATCATACTTTCACAAATTCACTTTTATAACTTCTTTTTACTCTATACACTTATATTAAAGGTCCTATCATAAAAATCTTCATACTAATTCATTTCAAAACAATTTTTATAGTTGATGCAACCAATTTAGAATTTCGAACAGCATACCCTACAAGTCTTGCAAAATCAGTTTTTATTTTTAGCTTTTAATTTATGAAAATCATCTCCAATCATAATATAACTTTTAAAACATAATCATAACATCCTAAGGATAAATCTCAATTTTTCTTTCACTAGAAATTTCTCTTCTAAGCACCTTATAACAACTACCATGTCCAGACCACTCATACAGCATGACTTTAAAGTATTTTTCTTTTGATGCAAATTTTTAATCAGATCAAGCAGTAAACAAATTTTGTAAAATCATGTTACAAACACATATAGCTAAATGAGAACATAGATTCAAGCATTCAAAATTCACAATACTTTTTCTATCATTAATTAGATAAATTTATAGACTACAAACAGATTACAGAAAATTCACTTTCAAGCATCAGTACATTCGTATACTCCTTAAATAAGTTTTTAAATACTTATAATAAAGATTTCATCATAAAGCATACATTACCAATTATTTCAAAATGATTTTCATCCTTGATGCAACTATTTTATAATCTTGGACAGCACATACACTATTTCTCAAAAATCAATTTTCTCCTAAACAGTTCATTGAAAACACATGCCACTTTTTCCTAAAAATTCTGTACAAGTCCTACTATAATAAAATGATTAAATATGATTCAAATAAAGCATATCAGTTTGCTGGACAGACATCATAAGTCCAGTTGCATCACTTCAAAGATTTAAACTATCAGACTCTAACATTATACATACTGCAATTACATATAAACAATTAAGCATAGTACACCCCTATAAAAATTACTATTTGAAGCCTTATACCTTATGAAAACCATACTTTTCAGCATTAAGAAAATTTCCAGATCTAAATATATTTTTATTAGAATACATAACTGGTAATCATTCATTCATATCAATCAATCATCAAATCAATTAAGAAAATTATCAAACATTGCTTTTCTTTTCTCTGATTAATTTCGGCCATAATTATATACATAAAAGAATACTTTTTAATTTTTCAAACACACATATATACTTTAATCACATAATTCCATGTACTCAAAATAAATCAATTTGACACAAAGATAATCACTTTCTAAGAAAAATTACTTTTGTACAGTAACTAGCACTACAAGAATTTTCTCGGACAGCTACGGAATTTTGCTACGGAATATTTTCCTAGCAATTTCATAGCAAATCAGCTATAAAATAGATACGAAATTAATTTCCATAGTTAGTTTTCAATAGTATAAAATACACTAATTATATGAAAAACAACTATGAAACAACTACGCTTTAGCTAGGGAATATTGTTAACAATATAAAATTCCGTAGCAATTTAGTTTGCTAAGAAATATTTCGTAGCTGATGAATTTTATGGCACAACCCGCGAAATTTTCACACTCCCCCTAACAAGTCACCTTTACATTTTCCTTCTCTTTTCGCCCTTCCCTTCGATCTCTTCTTTTCACCCTTCCCTTCTCTTTTCAGCCTTCACCTCCACCTCCCTCCTCATTACCGCCGCCCCGCCTTCACCTCCGCCTCCTTCCTTCCCCACGGCCTACCTCCTTTCTCTTTTTGTTTTTCATTTTCCCTCCTTTCCCTAATCACACTCTCATCTCACTCTCTTCCCTTCTCATTCACTAGATCCCTAAATCCCTAGCGTCGTCGTCCGCCGTCACCGAAACGTCGTCCGCCGTCCCCAGCAATAGCGTCGTCCTCAGCCAATAGCGTCGTCATCCGCCTTCACGATCGCCGTCCGCCATCCCCAGCAATAGCGTCATCCTCAGCCAACACCGAATCGTCGTCCTCAGCCCCAACACCGAACCACTTCATCCTCAGATGAATCGTTTCCGTCCTCAGCCGCAACTCCGAACCACTTCGTCCTCACTTCGTTCTCGGCCGTTCCAAACCCTCACTCCACTCACTTCGTCCTCAGCCATTACCGTCCTTGACCACCGAATCGTCACGGTGAGGCTCCATTGTTGCTCTCGACCACCGAACCCCACTCACCATTATTCTCACCTCTTCCCACGACATCGATCCACCACCCCAACACCGAACCACTTCCTTGTCACACCGGTGAGTTGTAGCCTCCTATGACTCTTGTTTTTGATTTCAATTTTGCTTTTCAATTTTGGGGTTTCAATTTTTTGTGTTTAGCTTTTAGTTTACGTTCTCTGGTCTCCACACATCATGCCTATTTTGGGAATAGCTTATGCTTGATAGTCGAATTGAATTCCAGTAAATTCCTATTTTTGGTTTTTTATTGATGTGAGAGTATTGAAAGGAGATCTTTCAGGAGATGAGGGTTCTGAATAAGCCAAACAAATAAGGAGTGGAAAAATGAAGTTATCATATTGTAGATGTAGTTTAACATGTGGTCAGGAGAACCAAGAGGCAATGAGAATTGTATGCATGTTTGTTTTTTCCCCTTCAGTTAGATGTGGCTAAATTTTGATCTGATAATTGCTAAGGGTTTATTTTTGCTTTTTTTTTTTCTTTTTAAAATTGCAAATGCCAGCTAGGTAATCAGTCATTGAATTAAGTTTTGGTTCATCAACCACTAAACCTTATGCTTTTCAGAAATAACCTTTTGACACTTTTCTTTCAATTCTCTTTCTTATTTGGTGTCAAAACTATTACATATGCTACAGAATTAAGTTTTGGTTCATCAACCACTAAACCTTGTGCTTTTCAAAAATAACATTTTGACAGTTTTCTTTCAATTCTCTTTCTTAATTGCACCCACTAATCCTGTACTGAATTCTTTTTGTCTTGCTAGCATTTTAGTTTCAAAATTATTTCTTTTATTTGTCACAGAAAACTGTTGTGTTGTGTCAGAACACCTTGATATATTCTGGGCTGTATTCTTTTACACTTTTACTAATTCGTCACGCTTTGAGCTATGAAATATTAATTGACCGAGGCTTTTCCTAGTCACTCTAAGCAACTTTTGTTTGAATAGGAGTCTCTAGTTTGATACCTGACCTCTGTTATATGAATTTCATTATTTTTGTTTTGGACTCTTCTTCTTCTTTTTCTCCTTGCTACTACTATCAAATTTTCTCACCTAGAAGAAAATTGTTGTGAAGAAAAAGTAGGTGATAAATTAATTGTAACAGCAAATAGTTACATGATAAGTGATATTTGAGTTGATCTTGGTTACATCAGCAAGTAGTTATCTTTAAATTGAGAGCATCCTCTATATCTTTTCCGTCTATATCTTTTCCCTATATATAGAAATGGCTGATGTCTAAGTTGTTGTGCTTTTGACTTATAATGCTCAGGCTGTAGCAACTGAAGGCCAGAAGGCAAATTTGATAACAAATTATGTCCTAAGGGTAAAATTTATGCTTTCAAAAGTCAAAACCATTTTTTAAAATCATGATTTAAGTTATATAATATTTTGTTTTCAAGTCTCATGTTTCTTTGCTATGCATTTGCAGATTTTGGGACTAGAGATCTGTACTGATACTTTTGTAGGAAATGCAATGTTAAGAGGTATCTCCGGTGGACAAAGGAAACGTGTTACAACAGGTAAAAATTAAAACAAAGTTCATATCAATCTTGAATTATGTGATATTTTTTTAATAATGGGAAAATCTATAAATGCAGGAGAGATGATAGTTGGACCAGCTAAGGTTCTTTTCATGGATGAAATATCTACCGGTTTGGATAGCTCAACAATTTTTCAAATTGTGAATTCACTAAAGCAATGTGTCCACATTCTCAAAGGAACCGGGATCATCTCACTCCTGCAGCCAGCACCAGAGACCTATGATCTTTTTGATGACATTATCTTACTCTCCGATAGCCACATTGTGTACCAAGGTCCACGAGAAAACGTGCTTGAATTTTTTGAATCAATGGGCTTTAAATATCCTGAGAGGAAAGGTGTAGCAGACTTTTTGCAAGAAAGTAAGTGTTATTGTGTCTTCTTTAAATGATATAATCTGTCTACACTAGTAAAAGTAGGTTTTATATATGCAACTAACAACTAGTAATTCTTTTACTTATCTTCTTTCAGTGGTAAAAGTAGGTTTTATAGATATGTGACAATAGTTTCATTATTAGTTCACCTTTAATTGACGTCTAAATAATACTCACAGTCACATTTGCAAGCAGTGTTAAACATGATGTCTAATTTAGTTATTCAGAAAATGTTTTCTTTGTAACAATTTTAATTTTTGACTATGCCAATTGCTATGATATAGGTGACATCAAAGAAAGATCAGGAACGATATTGGGCACAGAGAGATCAGCCTTACAGATATATCACGTCTGAAGAGTTTTCTGAGGCATTTAAGTCCTTTCATGTTGGGAGAAGCATTGGTGACGAACTTTCCACTGAATTTGACAAGTCTAAGAGCCACCCTGCTGCTTTGACAACCAAAATGTATGGAGTTGGAAAATTGGAACTGTTGAAAGCTTGCTTATCAAGAGAATATTTGCTTCTTAAGCGCAATTCGTTTGTCTACATATTCAAGCTTTGCCAAGTATGTTGAAAATTGCAATGTTTAACTTTATCGTCTAATCATATAATGCTATGTATTCATTATTCAAATGTAGTACTAATGGTGTTCTTCTTTTAGCTTGCTGTATTGGCAATGATTTCCATGACCATTTTTTTTCGGACCGAGATGCATCGAGATTCAGTGTCTAACGGAGGTATATATTCCAGTGCATTGTTCTTCGGTGTTGTTGTGATCATGTTCAACGGATTGGCTGAACTTTCCATGGTGGTTTCGAGGCTTCCTGTTTTCTACAAGCAAAGGGAGTATCTCTTCTTCCCTTCATGGGTCTTCGCTCTTTCTGCATGGATCCTAAAAATCACCATGACCATTGTGGAAGTTGGAGTTTGGGTAGTACTAACCTACTATGTCATTGGTTTTGATCCAGAAGTTGGAAGGTAAAATAACTGTATGTTTTTTGGTTTAGCTATATTTTTGGTCCATATATATGTGATGTTCGTTTTCAACTTAGTCCCTATACATAAAAGAAATTTCAATTCAGTTCTTGTATATAAAATTATTTTCACTTTAGTGCTTGCCATTCATTATCGTCATGACACCATTTGTTAGAGCCAAGTATAAGGACCAAATTGAAAATGATTATCACATGCAGGGATCACATATTTTTCTCCGTATATGTCATAATCATTTCACTTTTGTCCTTATTTATGTCAGTCATCCTCAATCTGGGCCTTTTATTTAACTTTAACAGTCGGTGCTTATGACAAAAATGAATGGCGAGGACCAAATCAAAAATAATTGTTCATATAAGAATTAAGTAGAAACGATCATCACATATACGGACCAAAAGTACAGTTTGTTTTTTATGTTTCTAATTTTTAAGACATACTCAACAAAAAAAATGATTGATTGTTCAACCCTTGTTCTACCTACTGCAGATATTTTAGGCAATACCTTCTTCTAGTAGTAGTAAATCAGATGGCTTCTGCATTATTCAGATTTGTTGCAGCAATTGGCAGGGAAATAACAGTGGCTCTAACATTAGGGTCTTTCACATTGGCCATCCTTTTTGTTATAAGTGGTTTTGTGTTTTCAAAAGGTACCTTAGATAGATTCAAAAAAAAAACAAAAAACTCTCGATCTTTATCATTTAATTCCTTTGTGTTCTGCACCAACAGTGCTTATCTATCTTCTTTGATTTATGACTGTAGACAATATAAAAAAATGGTGGCTATGGGGCTTTTGGATATCACCTATGATGTATGGCCAGAATGCCATGGTAAACAATGACTTCCTTGGGAAGAAATGGAGACATGTATGTTTTACACTAATGTATATGTTCACTTTTGTGCCTTCCTTGTCATATAAGTAATCTAATGTTTTCACACTTTTTTTATATGAAAGGTTCTACCAAACTCAACGGAACCACTAGGAATTGAAGTTTTGAAATCTCGTGGATTCTTCACTCAATCATACTGGTATTGGATAGGTGTTGGAGCAATGGTTGGATACACTTTACTTTTCAACTTTAGCTACATCCTTGCTCTCACTTACTTGAATCGTAAGTTTCTTCACCTCAAATGCTTAACACTATTGTGATTGAGCTGGCACTTGTGTGGAAACAAACCATTGCTACAAACCATATTTTCTCTATGTTCCAGGTGATTTGCTATCTCGTATGTGTCAATGACTTAGCTCTTTGCCTCTCTCTGGTTTGTTTTTCTTGGGTATAATTTTTTATACAGTCAGGACTTAAGGCATGAGGTCAATTTGTTAGTGAAGCTGCGGCACCCTAATATAGTTCAGTTCCTTGGAGCTGTTACTGACAGAAAGCCTCTTATGTTAATTACTGAGTATCTAAGAGGGGTATGTGAATGAATATTTTCGCTTCCAATTGAGCACTCTACACCTAGTTTCTAATCTCGTCAAAACATATATGCAACTTATGCTTTTCAATCTCTGCTTAATATTTTCATTCATTTATAGGGAGATCTTCATCAGTATCTCAAAGATAAAGGTGCGCTTAATCCTGCAACTGCTATCAATTTTGCCATGGATATTGCCAGGTATTTTTTCTTACCTTCCTTTTCCATTTTTATTTTTTAATTCTTGTAAAAAGAAACTATTAATAACAAAATAGAACCTCATGGATGCTTACTCATATTTGATGCATTTCAGAGAATCAAAGAGGAAGTTAACAATCTCATACCCTTGTGTCATGCTTAATGTTGACGTGGCAATAAATAATACTAATCACCAGTACCAGGTCAGCTTGGAATTTTGTTTGTAAATGATTTAATTTAATTTGATTCACAATACATTGCAGGTGTTTCTATTTCTGCATTTTGTTGTAACTAGTGCAATTACTTTGCTTTTACATCTGATTACTTTCCCTTCTTTCTATTACCAATTTTCTGACAGACACTCACAGATCCGATTAGGAAAGCTTATACAACTCACAGTGAATGCTCTATTAAATTTGAGATGGATGGACCATACAAGGTAAAATGTAAATGCTACATGTTGTTTATGATTTAAAGATTCTGCCTTGTGTTTCACTATATGTGAATGACTTATATGGTTTTATTTGATGTAGGCTATGATCCTTCCTGCTTCAAAGGAAGAAGGAATTCTTATTAAAAAGCGGTATGCTGTTTTTAATGATGATGGAACTCTTGCAGAGATGAAAGGTTTTGAGATCAAGCGCAGAGGTGAATTGAAGCTAATCAAAGTTTTTCATGTATACTGATAAAATTTTTTAGCTTCAAGCACATAGCCATAAATAAGTAATGAGGCTGATAAATAAGGATGTATGCATCAACAAACAAAAGGTTGTTTTGATCAACTTTTTTAAGTTCCAAAGTTGTCTTTTCTGTGTTGTATGTCATTTATTTGTAACTTGCATGAGTAGGATTGGCCTAAAAGAAATGGTTCCTATAGATTGTTTCTTCTTTTGAATCTGCCAAGGCCATGAATATGCCCTCTTCCTTCTAAATTGTTTCCTTCTAAATATTTGGTAGCAGATCCGTACCCAATCTTGCCTTAGATAGTTTTTCCTTGTGAGGAGAAGACCATTAGAAGCCCCAATAAGAAGAATGAACTAGTAGGAGGATAGACGGATACATAGAGAACAACTAGGAAAAAAGGTACCCAACTGCAACCGAATTGCTACAGAAATGTGATCCGAACAGCTAGGAAAATAGGTACCAAACTGCTATTGAATTGCTACAGAATTGTGATGCAATTCAGCTAGGGAATAGCTAGAGAACATCTAGAAAAAACAGCTACTGAATAGCTTCAAAATTGCTAGGGATTATGTGGTTATATTTCACGCATCAGCTACGAAATAGATGCAACTTTGCTACAGATTGTGAAAATATTGGGTACGGATCTGCTACCAAATATTTGTAGCTAGATAGCTACGGAAAAGTACTATTATTACTTTAAAGTGGACAATTATTTTGCTACAGTATTGCAACGGATTAGCTACAACTAAAGCTGTTCCGCAGCAATTCCTTAGTTATGACTACTTTGCTAGAGGACAGCTACGGAATTGCTACGCAATATTCCGTAGCTGTCCGAGAAAATTCTTGTAGTGTAGTTTACAATTTATACTAACCACATAGTCAGACATTTACACAATCACAAGATAAAATTTACCTATTTACTCCTAAATTTACCAAACCAAATAATATAAACCATGTGTAACTTTTTATCAAAATCAATTATACATCACTGTTAACACCATAAAATCCAGAATTTTCATCTGTTTTCATAAAACTAATTTCATTTCACTATTACAACATCAAAGATCAAATAATCATTCAATAAGTCACATAACATAATAATAACAACTATCACTATATATATATATATATATATATATATATATATATATATATATATCACGACCAAACAATAAAACAAGGCAAAAGACTAAGATTTCCTTCTTTTCTTTTAATGCTACATTAGATCTTATAGTTTCAGTAACACAAAATTTTCAGAATTTTATTTTAGTTTCCAAACAAAAAGGACTAAAATACTTCAAACAGATACAAAATTTCTATAAAATATAAATGTCTATATTGTAAGAACACAAAAATTCCAGAATATAATTTTTCCTTTTGTGCTACAAAATTCGGTCATCTCAAGGCCAAAGAAAAGGGGAGATTATTCTCTTTAAACAATTCATTTTGTCCCTTTCCTTTAAACCGTTATTCATTTGACCACAAATCAAAATATTACCAATAAAAACATAGTTAATAAAAATAAGAATTAGAAACTTTTAGTTCTTAATATCATAAAAAAAATTAGAGATTCTAATAACAGTAGAAGAAGAGATGAAATAAATTAAAATATAGATTTAGAGTTACCTCTCCTCCTAAAGCTAAAAGACTTCCCCAAGGTGAGAAAATTTTCCTCCTCTTCCTACCTTCAACTCGCCACCTTCCTCTCTCTTTTCTCTTGGAATAATTTTTTTCTCAAAGTAACAACAAGTAGTGTGTGTGAAATGGTGAGAGGTGTGATGACCTATTTATAGGTGAAGAGAAGGCAAGTATTCCCCAAAAATCTGATCAGAAATTCATCCCCCCTCCTAGTCCATGGTGAGTCATCAACTTTACTTCTTCACTTGGAACTTCACAAGCATTAAATGAGACTTTTCTAAAAACTATAGCTTCTTAACTCAAGGTTTATTACTCACAATTTTCAGAAATTATTCTCTTCTCTCCCTCCTAATATTTGGACGGTGCACACATATAAAAATAAGGAAAAAAATTTCCATTGGCCTATTTTGAATTCACCACCTAATTGACCAATCACCTAAAAGCTTTCATTTTTGATAATTCAGAAATAATTAGGAAAATGCTAATATTTGGATTGTGAAATCAGTAGACATTTAAATAAATATCTCAATATATAAATAAAATTATTTTATAGCCCAATAATTTATTTCATACTCCAAAATAATTTTTCCAAGTTAGAAATACAAAAAATTCGTTTTTCTCTACTGTACAGTACTTTTTCGTAGATGTCAAAATAAAAATTCTCTTTTCACATATTCAGATACTACATTTTAATACGATCGTTTTCATATAAAGTTTATAATTTTTGAACTTACGGTTTGAAAGTTATGAATTTTTGAAGCTCTAAAATCATTTCTTTCAAAAATGTACTTCATAAGCTTTCAAATAATTTTATAATAAGACAAATACGAAAATATATTTTATTTGGATGGTAGTCCAATAGAAAACCTCAGAAATGTATTTTTGTTTTCAAAATAATATACACTTGAGTCAAAAGGTCATTTAATGCATTAAAATCACACCTTTACACTTAAAACTCAAAAATTCGTTCAGTACTGTAGCAGTGATAAAATTTCGAAAACTCCAGAATAAAAATCAAAGCTTTATATTTTCATAATCTACGTTTCGATACGATCGTTTTGACATATCATTTGTAATTTTTCGACGTACGGTTTAAAAGATATGAATTTTTTGAAGTTATAGTTCTATAACCCAAAAATTTCACTTTTTGTCGAAACCTTAGTTAAAATCATTCCAATAGAATTTTTCTTAATAAAAATATTTGTTAAATATTCAGAATATAATTTCACACCAAAAAATAATTTTTTTCTCATTTATTAAATAAAAATTTATAATTAGATGTACATATATATATATATATATATATATATATTACCACACATATATATGTATATATATAAAATCAAAATCAACTTTTTAATAACAAATCTTATCAAATTACCCTTAAAATGAATATGACCAAATAAAATAAAGGCAAAAATAGAAATATTATAATTTAATTAAATTGGATAAAATTGTGGGTCTCACAATCCTCCCAACTTAGAGATTTCTCGTCCCCGAGAAATACGCACAGAGACAAGCAAGGAAACACACCAGGTTATTCGGACATTCTTACTACCCTTCACTTTGTTATTTACTTCTTTTGAGAATATATCCTTCCTTCGATGTCTTCGTTGATCAACACTCTTTTTATGGTCAACCTTTGCCATAATGTCGCGCGGGAGTCGAATTGAGTCAAGTTCAGGGGTAGGCAACAAACAATAATTGTCACAACAGTTGTTTGGTCAAACCAGAAGCATTAAAGGTAAGTGGGTATGAATTATTCATAAGGGATATTGGCATTTACATAATAGACTTGATAAGAAGAGTTTGTTATTTTCGAACTTGGTGTCAATCCAGAAGTACTTTCTTGTATGCATATCAAAATCATAATCACCAGCTGAGTTACTTCATACTTCCATACTACCTAGGCTACAAGGGTACTCATAACTACACTCTTCTAATCTATCACTTTTTGCTCCCCAACTTTAATCAAACTTATACTATTTATCACACCACCTTATATCCAAGTCCACCTTAAGACTATGATTACTCTTTAACTACTCGACTTTTTACTCACTACTTTCCTCCTTAGCACCACTTAGGGCCGACTCTAAACCAATACTCCCCAAAATTCCTAAGTTTTCACACAACCGTACCATCACTTTGTCCCTTCAGCCACTTAAAATTCATGTGTTATGCATACAAGTGTTACTTCCTTCATAACTTTATATGGTAGGGTTATGTTTTTATCACAAAAATTCGAGAAAAGAACTTTGAATTTTACTGAAATTTGGCATTTGGTTGAATAATTTAACGGAAACGTGGTCATTAGGATGGGTATTTTTTGATAAACAGGAAGTCTTTTTAGTTTGGAGGGTCAATCATCGCCAAAATCCGAAAATCAAGCTCAACAACTAGATGAAAGGGTAATTGGGTTTTCACAAGAACTGAGAATGATGTAGGGTAATGCCTTGACTCGAACTCAATTCTTCTCTGACAATCTTCATAATACTGCACCTTTTCCAATAATGGGTTTTTCCTTTGCTTCTCCCGTCGGAAGTCTCCTACCAACGAGTCACTTTGTCCTGATCCACACTTCGGAAACTCCAAATGTGGAAAAGCCAACTTCAATCCTAGCCCTTGACCTCTTTGGAATTCAGGGTTCGCGTCGTTGCTACCATTGCCTTGACTAGTCAAACTTGAAGGACATCCATGCCACTCTAATTCTGTACCAACTCTAACTCTTAGTTTACTCTACAACTAAGACCATCACCACTCAGACCCATACAAACACAACCAGAGTCACACAAGGAAAGCATATAAGGCTATGCTTAAGGCCACTAGGGACAACCATTCTGATACCACTAAATGTAACACCCCAATTTGGACTTAGAAATTTCACTAAAAATTTGCGCCATTTTTTTTTTATAAACATTACCAAAGTCAGTTCATTTTAATTTTTTTCCAAAAAGTTTTTCATAAAACAATTTGATTCATTTGGTTTTCGAAATATTTGGTTCATAAACTCGCAACATAAAATTCCTTTCCAAAAAGAGATGTCATTAACACTTTTCCAAAAAGCTCCTTTTCATGATGCCAAAATTATTCGATGGTTAATTTGCGGAAAAACAGTTAATTATTTAATGAACTTGATACATAACCAAAAAGAACTTCGTTTATTTCATTTAAAATAATCCATATTACAACTAGGGTTACATTCGGGATAGAGTAATCATGTCCTACCCATCCAAAGATCGAAAACAAAACAAAAACTATCCTAGACTATTAGTCTTCATCATTCCTCCACCCCAATTGTCTGGAAGATTCCTTGATTGCTGCATCTGCTTCCTCCTCGTGCGTCGTTTTGTGATCCTCTTCAGACTTGAGCAACCACTACTTGGTATATTACATGATCTGCCATCTGTGAACATTGTTCCCCAATGTCCACAGGAAAGGGAAATAGAGAGAGTAAGCACTCCAAACGATATGATCGTCGACGACATGGGCTTACCAGAGGGGAATATTAAGACCACACAAACATACATACATCATTATTACCATTCCACTAATCACCAAAAGGAAAATTTTCATATAATCATAACCATTGTATTTAATTATCTTTAGGCTCTAAGTTTTACTGTCATAACCACCGGAAATTATAGAAGGGGTACCACCACCGAGGCTCAAGGGTTTGGTAGCACACACGTTACATCTCCTCCATCATTCCAACCACATCCTAGTTCGGAAAGCAGATGGGACGCACAGAAACCCTAACCATGCTGGCATCGATGTCGAAGGGTACGCACCAACAAGTATCCAACAACCGAAGTAAAATCATTTCATCAATACAGTTTCAAAAATACAACGACATCTAGCCCCATTCGGGTTCCCTCTCACCATCTAAGATTTGCTCAAGGGGGCGACAGCGCTATCTCTAGTTGATCGTGCAGTTCCTTGCTACGACATTGCCTACAACCGGAAGACAAGTCCTTGTAGTCTTGCCCCGCCTAGAGAAGCACTTGAGGCTTCTTGACGTTCACCGTCCTTGCCTTCCCCTTTCGCAATCACCACTTGAAAGTACACCGGCCTCCAAGTATTCGGTATCTTTCCTCTCCACTACTTCACTCTCAACGCGTAGGTTTAGGAGAGGGGTTCCTAAGTCTTTTAAGTCTTTTAAGTCTGTCATTAATCCTAGTTTTAGTCGACCCATTCTAAGCCTTGCTTCTAACGGGCCTCGACCTCTAAGGGACCACAGCAATACTTCCCTATAGTACAGTGGATTCCACAAGACTTGAAACCACGGCACAGTCATCGACGTGGTCAGTCACTTAAGGAGATTATTTAGCAAAGTTATTGTGCCGTTTGCACCATCACTGTACACTAGTATCGCTTTCGCAATTCCACATTATTCTTTAACCATTCTTATATTTCATAATAATATGTACAAAATATGTCAAGTCCTTTTCATAAAACGATCGGTCGAAAAACACAAAGAACTCTTTTCATAGGAACCACTGAACATTAATTATCTTTCCACAAGATGAATCATTATTTCCAAAATATAATATACAATTCAAAAAAGTATACAACATGGCATAATCAATTAGCAACCGACATAAATATCGAGGAATCGTGTTTTTCGTATAAACGGCGGGATGCACACTCAATTGCCGTTTTACTACTCGACCGATAGATTCCTAGTTCCGACCTTTGAGATGATACAGAACGTCCTAATATTACCCTACATGCCACTATGTCTTAAGAAGACTTCTCTCTCACCTGAGATCCACGCTTACTCTGTTTCAACCTTTGTGTCTGCTGCTCCAACAACTCGCTCACCTTTGATTCCTTTTATTCTTAAACGACGAACGACATACAAATCAATATCTGACAAGTACCTTATACTATCTATTTACTTAGGTAAAGACTAAACCCAAGGTACCAAAGCACCTTAAAACAGAAATCCGCGTCAAATAACTTAAAATAATTCCTTTTAAAATTCAAGAAATCCTTTTTGCAAAACATAATTTAAAACTCATTCTAATACTTTGAAAACTATTTAGAATACATTTTTATTTCTACAATATCATACTATATTACTTATATAACAACTACCACATGCACACATTTATACCAGTAAAAACAACAATTTATTTAAACAAACATCAAATCATACTTTCACAAATTCACTTTTATAATTTCTTTTTACTCTATACACTTATATTAAAGGTCCTATCATAAAAATCCTCATACTAATTCATTTCAAAACAATTTTTATAGTTGATGCAACCAATTTAGAATTTCGGACAGCATACCCTACAAGTCTTGCAAAATCACTTTTTCTTTTTAGCTTTTAATTTATGAAAATCATCTCCAATCATAATATAACTTTTAAAACATAATCATAACATCCTAAGGATAAATCTCAATTTTTCTTTCACTACAAATTTCTCTTCTAAGCACCTTATAACAACTACCATGTCCAGACCACTCATACAACATGACTTTAAAGTATTTTTCTTTTGATGCAAATTTTTAATCAGATCAAGCAGTAAACAATTTTTGTAAAATCATGTTACAAACACATATAGCTAAATGAGAACATAGATTCAAGCATTCAAAATTCACAATACTTTTTCTATCATTAATTAGATAAATTTATAGACTACAAACAAATTACAGAAAATTCACTTTCAAGCATAGTACATTCACAAAATCATTCGTATACTCCTTAAATAAGTTTTTAAATATTTATAATAAAGATTTCATCATAAAGCATACATTACCAATTATTTCAAAATGATTTTCATCCTTGATGCAACTATTTTATAATCTTGGACAGCACATACACTATTTCTCAAAAATCAATTTTCTCCTAAACAGTTCATTGAAAACACATGCCACTTTTTCCTAAAAATTCTTTACAAGTCCTACTATAATAAAATGATTAAATATGATTCAAATAAAGCATATCAGTTTTCTGGACAGACATCATAAGTCCAGTTGCATCACTTCAAAGATTTAAACTATCTGACTCTAACATTATACATACTGCAATTACATATAAACAATTAAGCATAGTACACCCCTATAAAAATTACTATTTGAAGCCTTATACCTTATGAAAACCATACTTTTCAGCATTAAGAAAATTTCCAGATCTAAATATATTTTTATTAGAATACATAACTGGTAATCATTCATTCATATCAATCAATCATCAAATCAATTAAGAAAATTATCAAACATTGCTTTTCTTTTCTCTGATTAATTTCGGCCATAATTATATACATAAAAGAATACTTTTTAATTTTTCAAACACACATATATACTTTAATCACATAATTCCATGTACTCAAAATAAATCAATTTGACACAAAGATAATCACTTTTTAAGAAAAATTACTTTTGTACAGTAATTAGTTTACAATTTATACTAACCACATAGTCAGACATTTACACAATCACAAGATAAAATTTACCTATTTACTCCTAAATTTACCAAACCAAATAATATAAACCATGTGTAACTTTTTATCAAAATCAATTATACATCACTGTTAACACCATAAAATCCAGAATTTTCATCTGTTTTCATAAAACTAATTTCATTTCACTATTACAACATCAGAGATCAAATAATCATCCAATAAGTCACATAACATAATAATAACAACTACCACTATATATATATATATATATATATATATATATATATATCACGACCAAACAATAAAACAAGGCAAAAGACTAAGATTTCCTTCTTTTCTTTTAATGCTACATTAGATCTTATAGTTTCAGTAACACAAAATTTTCAGAATCTTATTTTAGTTTCCAAACAAAAAGGACTAAAATACTTCAAACAGATACAAAATTTCTATAAAATATAAATGTCTATATTGTAAGAACACAAAACATCCAGAATATAATTTTTCCTTTTGTGCTACAAAATTCGGTCATCTCAAGGCCAAAGAAAAGGGGAGATTATTCTCTTTAAACAATTCATTTTGTCCTTTTCCTTTAAACCGTTATTCATTTGACCAGAAATCAAAATATTACCAATAAAAACATAGTTCATAAAAATAAGAATTAGAAACTTTTAGTTCTTAATATCATAAAAAAAATTAGAGATTCTAATAACAGTAGAAGAAGAGATGAAATAAATTAAAATATAGATTTAGAGTTACCTCTCCTCCTAAAGCTAAAAGACTTCCCCAAGGTGAAAAAATTTTCCTCCTCTTCCTACCTTCAACTCGCCACCTTCCTCTCTCTTTTCTCTTGGAATAATTTTTTTTTCTCAAAGTAACAACAAGTAGTGTGTGTGAAATGGTGAGAGGTGTGATGGCCTATTTATAGGTGAAGAGAAGGCAAATATTCCCCAAAAATCTGATCAGAAATTCATCCCCCCTCCTAGTCCATGGTGAGTCATCAACTTTACTTCTTCACTTGGAACTTCACAAGCATTAAATGAGACTTTTCTAAAAACTATAGCTTCTTAACTCAAGGTTTATTACTCACAATTTTCAGAAATTATTCTCTTCTCTCCCTCCTAATATTTGGATGGTGCACACATATAAAAATAAGGAGAAAAATTTCCATTGGCCTATTTTGAATTCACCACCTAATTGACCAATCACCTAAAAGCTTTCATTTTTTATAATTCAGAAATAATTAGGAAAATGCTAATATTTGGATTGCGAAATCAGTAGACATTTAAATAAATATCTCAATATATAAATAAAATTATTTTATAGCCCAATAATTTATTTCATACTCCAAAATAATTTTTCCAAGTTAGAAATACAAAAAATTCGTTTTTCTCTACTGTACAGTACTTTTTCGTAGATGTCAAAATAAAAATTCTCTTTTCACATATACAGATACTACATTTTAATACGATCGTTTTCATATAAAGTTTATAATTTTTGAACTTACGGTTTGAAAGTTATGAATTTTTGAAGCTCTAAGATCATTTCCTTCAAAAATGCACTTCATAAGCTTTCAAATAATTTTATAATAAGACAAATACGAAAATATATTTTATTTGGATGGTAGTCCAATAGAAAACCTCAGAAATGTATTTTTGTTTTCAAAATAATATACACTTGAGTCAAAAGGTCATTTAATGCATTAAAATCACACCTTTACACTTAAAACTCAAAAATTCGTTCAGTACTGTAGCAGTGATAAAATTTCGAAAACTCCAGAATAAAAATCAAAGCTTTATATTTTGATAATCTAAGTTTCGATACGATCGTTTTGACATATCATTTGTAATTTTTCGACATACGATTTAAAAGATATGAATTTTTTGAAGTTATAGTTCTATAACCCAAAAATTTCACTTTTTGTCAAAACCTTAGTTAAAATCATTCCAATAGAATTTTTCTTAATAAAAATATTTGTGAAATATTCAGAATATAATTTCACACCAAAAAATAATTTTTTTCTCATTTATTAAATAAAAATTTATAATTAGATGTACATATATATATATATATTACCACACATATATATGTATATATATAAAATCAAAATCAACTTTTTAATAACAAATCTTATCAAATTACCCTTAAAATGAATATGACCAAATAAAATAAAGGCAAAAATAGAAATATTATAATTTAATTAAATTGGATAAAATTGTGGTCTCACAATCCTCCCCAACTTAGAGATTTCTCGTCCCCGAGAAATACGCACAGAGACAAGCAAGGAAACACACTAGGTTATTCAGACATTCTTACTACCCTTCACTTTGTTATTTACTTCTTTTGAGAATATATCCTTCCTTCGATGTCTTCGTTGATCAACACTCTTTTTATGGTCAACCTTTGCCATAATGTCGCGTGGGAGTCGAATTGAGTCATGTTCAGGGGTAGGCAATAAACAATAATTGTCACAACAGTTGTTTGGTCAAACCAGAAGCATTAAAGGTAAGTGGGTATGAATTATTCATAAGGGATATTGGCATTTACATAATAGACTTGATAAGAAGAGTTTGTTATTTTCGAACTTGGTGTCAATCCAGAAGTACTTTCTTGTATGCATATCAAAACCATAATCACCAGCAGAGTTACTTCACACTTCCATACTACCTAGGCTACAAGGGTACTCATAACTACACTCTTCTAATCTATCACAGGGTTTACCAAACTTTTTGCTCCCTAACTTTAATCAAACTTATACTATTTATCACACCACCTTATATCCAAGTCCACCTTAAGACTATGATTACTCTTTAACTACTCGACTTTTTACTCACTACTTTCCTCCTTAGAACCACTTAGGGCCGACTCTAAACCAATACTCCCCAAAATTCCTAAGTTTTCACACAACCATACCATCACTTTGTCCCTTCAGCCACTTAAAATTCATGTGTTATGCATACAAGTGTTACTTCCTTCATAACTTTATATGGTAGGGTTATGTTTTTATCACAAAAATTCGAGAAAAGAACTTTGAATTTTACTGAAATTTGGCATTTGGTTGAATAATTTAACAGAAATGTGGTCATTAGGATGGGTATTTTTTGATAAACAGGAAGTCTTTTTAGTTTGGAGGGTCAATCATCGCCAAAATCCGAAAATCAAGCTCAACAACTAGATGAAAGGGTAATTGGGTTTTCACAAGAACTGAGAATGATGTAGGGTAATGCCTTGACTCGAACTCAATTCTTCTCTGACAATCTTCATAATACTGCACCTTTTCCAATAATGGGTTTTTCCTTTGCTTCTCTCGTCGGAAGTCTCCTACCAACGAGTCACTTTGTCCTGATCCACACTTCGGAAACTCCAAATGTGGAAAAGCCAACTTCAATCCTAGCCCTTGACCTCTTTGGAATTCAGGGTTCGCGTCGTTGCTACCATTGCCTTGACTAGTCAAACTTGAAGGACATCCATGCCACTCTAATTCTGTACCAACTCTAACTCTTAGTTTACTCTACAACTATGACCATCACCACTCAGACCCAAACAAACACAACCAGAGTCACACAAGAAAAGCATATAAGGCTATGCTTAAGGCCACTAGGGACAACCATCGCTCTGATACCACTAAATGTAACACCCCAATTTGGACTTAGAAATTTCACTAAAAATTTGCGCATTTTTTTTTATAAACATTACCAAAGTCAGTTCATTTTAATTTTTTTACAAAAAGTTTTTCATAAAACAATTTGATTCATTTGGTTTTCGAAATATTTGGTTCATAAACTCGCAACATAAAATTCCTTTTCAAAAAGAGATGTCACTAACACTTTTCCAAAAAGCTCCTTTTCATGATGCCAAAATTATTCGATGGTTAATTTGCGGAAAAACAATTAATTATTTAATGAACTTGATACATAACCAAAAAGAACTTCGTTTATTTCATTTAAAATAATCCATATTACAACTAGGGTTACATTCGGGATAGAGTAATCATGTCCTACCCATCCAAAGATGGAATACAAAACAAAAACTATCCTAGACTATTAGTCTTCATCATTCCTCCACCCCAATTGTCTGGAAGATTCCTTGATTTCCTCCTCGTGCGTCATTTTGTGATCCTCTTCAGACTTGAGCAACCACTACTTGGTATATTACATGATCTGCCATCAGTGAACATTGTTCCCCAATGTCCACAGGAAAGGGAAATAGAGAGAGTAAGCACTCCAAACGATATGATCGTCGACGGCGTGGGCTTACCAGAGGGGAATATTAAGACCACACAAACATACATACATCATTATTACCATTCCACTAATCACCAAAAGGAAAATTTTCATATAATCATAACCATTGTATTTAATTATCTTTAGGCTCTAAGTTTTACTTTCATAACCACCGGAAATTCAAGAAGGGGTACCACCACCGAGGCTCAAGGGTTTGGTAGCACACACGTTACATCTCCTCCATCATTCCAACCACATCCTAGTTCGGAAAGCAGATGAGACGCACAGAAACCCTAACCATGCTGGCATCGATGTCGAAGGATATGCACCAACAAGTATCCAACAACCGAAGTAAAATCATTTCATCAATACAGTTTCAAAAATACTGCGACATCTAGCCCCATTCGGGTTCCCTCTCACCATCTAAGATTTGCTCAAGGGGGCGACAACGCTATCTCTAGTTGATCGTGCAGTTCCTTGCTACGACATTGCCTACAACCGGAAGACAAGTCCTTGTAGTCTTGCCCCGCCTAGAGAAGCACTCGAGGCTTCTTGACGTTCACCGTCCTTGCCTTCCCATATCACAATCACCACTTGAAAGTACACCGGTCTCCAAGTATTCGGTATCTTTCCTCTCCACTACTTCACTCTCAACGCGTAGGTTTAGGAGAGGGGTTCCTAAGTCTTTTAAGTCTTTTAAGTCTGTCATTAATCCTAGTTTTAGTCGACCCATTCTAAGCCTTGCTTCTAACGGGCCTCGACCTCTAAGGGACCACAACAATACTTCCCTATAGTACAGTGGATTCCACAAGACTTGAAACCACGACACAGTCATCGACGTGGTCAATCACTTAAGGAGATTATTTAGCAAAGTTATTGTGCCGTTTGCACCATCACTGTACACTAGTATCGCTTTCGCAATTCCACATTATTCTTTAACCATTCTTATATTTCATAATAATATGTACAAAATATGTCAAGTCCTTTTCATGGAACGATCGGTCGAAAAACACAAAGAACTTTTTTCATAGGAACCACCGAACATTAATTATCTTTCCACAAGATGAATCATTATTTCCAAAATATAATATACAATTCAAAAAAGTATACAACATGGCATAATCAATTAGCAACCGACATAAATATCGAGGAATCGTGTTTTTCGTATAAACGGCGGGATGCACACTCAATTGCCGTTTTACTACTCGACCGATAGATTCCTAGTTCCGACCTTTGAGATGATACGGAACGTCCTAATATTACCCTACATGCCACTATGTCTTAAGAAGACTTCTCTCTCACCTGAGATCCACGCTTACTCTGTTTCAACCTTTGTGTCTGCAGCTCCAGCAACTCGCTCACCTTTGATTCCTTTTATTCTTAAACGACGAACGACATACAAATCAATATCTGACAAGTACCTTATACTATCTATTTACTTAGGTAAAGACTAAACCCAAGGTACCAAAGCACCTTAAAACAGAAATCCTTTTCAAGGCGTCAAATAACTTAAAATAATTCCTTTTAAAATTCAAGAAATCCTTTTTGCAAAACATAATTTAAAACTCATTCTAATACTTTGAAAACTATTTAGAATACATTTTTATTTCTACAATACCGTACTATATTACTTATATAACAACTACCACATGCACACATTTATACCAGTAAAAACAACAATTTATTTAAACAAACATCAAATCATACTTTCACAAATTCACTTTTATAATTTCTTTTTACTCTATACACTTATATTAAAGGTCCTATCATAAAAATCCTCATACTAATTCATTTGAAAACAATTTTTATAGTTGATGCAACCAATTTAGAATTTCGGACAGCATACCCTACAAGTCTTGCAAAATCACTTTTTCTTTTTAGCTTTTAATTTATGAAAATCATCTCCAATCATAATATAACTTTTAAAACATAATCATAACATCCTAAGGATAAATCTCAATTTTTCTTTCACTACAAATTTCTCTTCTAAGCACCTTATAACAACTACCATGTCCAGACCACTCATACAACATGACTTTAAAGTATTTTTCTTTTGATGCAAATTTTTAATCAGATCAAGCAGTAAACAATTTTTGTAAAATCATGTTACAAACACATATAGCTAAATGAGAACATAGATTCAAGCATTCAAAATTCACAATACTTTTTCTATCATTAATTAGATAAATTTATAGACTACAAACAAATTACAGAAAATTCACTTTCAAGCATAGTACATTCACAAAATCATTCGTATACTCCTTAAATAAGTTTTTAAATATTTATAATAAAGATTTCATCATAAAGCATACATTACCAATTATTTCAAAATGATTTTCATCCTTGATGCAACTATTTTATAATCTTGGACAGCACATACACTATTTCTCAAAAATCAATTTTCTCCTAAACAGTTCATTGAAAACACATGCCACTTTTTCCTAAAAATTCTTTACAAGTCCTACTATAATAAAATGATTAAATATGATTCAAATAAAGCATATCAGTTTTCTGGACAGACATCATAAGTCCAGTTGCATCACTTCAAAGATTTAAACTATCTGATTCTAACATTATACATACTGCAATTACATATAAACAATTAAGCATAGTACACCCCTATAAAATTTACTATTTGAAGCCTTATACCTTATGAAAACCATACTTTTCAGCATTAAGAAAATTTCCAGATCTAAATATATTTTTATTAGAATACATAACTGGTAATCATTCATTCAGATCAATCAATCATCAAATCAATTAAGAAAATTATCAAACATTTCTTTTCTTTTCTCTAATTAATTTAGGCCATAATTATATACATAAAAGAATACTTTTTAATTTTTCAAACACACATATATACTTTAATCACATAATTCCATGTACTCAAAATAAATCAATTTGACACAAAGATAATCACTTTTTAAGAAAAATTATTTTTGTACAGTAACTAGTTTACAATTTATACTAACCACATAGTCAGACATTTACACAATCACAAGATAAAATATACCTATTTACTCCTAAATTTACCAAACCAAATAATATAAACCATGTGTAACTTTTTATCAAAATCAATTATACATCACTGTTAACACCATAAAATCCAGAATTTTCATATGTTTTCATAAAACTAATTTCATTTCACTATTACAACATCAGAGATCAAATAATCATCCAATAAGTCACATAACATAATAATAACAACTACCACTATATATATATATATATATATATATATATATATATCACGACCAAACAATAAAACAAGGCAAAAGACTAAGATTTCCTTCTTTTCTTTTAATGCTACATTAGATCTTATAGTTTCAGTAACACAAAATTTTCAGAATCTTATTTTAGTTTCCAAACAAAAAGGACTAAAATACTTCAAACAGATACAAAATTTCTATAAAATATAAATGTCTATATTGTAAGAACACAAAAATTCCAGAATATAATTTTTCCTTTTGTGCTACAAAATTCGGTCATCTCAAGACCAAAGAAAAGGGGAGATTATTCTCTTTAAACAATTCATTTTGTCCCTTTCCTTTAAACCGTTATTCATTTGACCACAAATCAAAATATTACCAATAAAAACATAGTTCATAAAAATAAGAATTAGAAACTTTTAGTTCTTAATATCATAAAAAAAATTAGAGATTCTAATAATAGTAAAAGAAGAGATGAAATAAATTAAAATATCGACTTAGAGTTACCTCTCCTCCTAAAGCTAAAAGACTTCCCCAAGGTGAGAAAATTTTCCTCCTCTTCCTACCTTCAACTCACCACCTTCCTCTCTCTTTTCTCTTGGAATAATTTTTTTTTTCTCAAAGTAACAACAAGTAGTGTGTGTGAAATGGTGAGAGGTGTGATGACCTATTTATAGGTGAAGAGAAGGCAAATATTCCCCAAAAATCTGATCAAAAATTCATCCCCCCTCCTAGTCCATGGTGAGTCATCAACTTTACTTCTTCACTTGGAACTTCACAAGCATTAAATGAGACTTTTCTAAAAACTATAGTTTCTTAACTCAAGGTTTAATCCTCACAATTTTCAGAAATTATTCTCTTCTCTCCCTCCTAATATTTGGACGGTGCACACATATAAAAATGAGGAGAAAAATTTCCATTGGCCTATTTTGAATTCACCATCTAATTGACCAATCACCTAAAAGCTTTCATTTTTGATAATTCAGAAATAATTAGGAAAATGCTAATATTTGGATTGTGAAATCAGTAGACATTTAAATAAATATCTCAATATATAAATAAAATTATTTTATAGCCCAATAATTTATTTCATACTCCAAAATAATTTTTCCAAGTTAGAAATACCAAAAATTCGTTTTTCTCTACTGTACAGTACTTTTTCGTAGATGTCAAAATAAAAATTCTCTTTTCACATATTCAGATACTACATTTTAATACGATCGTTTTCATATAAAGTTTATAATTTTTGGACTTACGGTTTGAAAGTTATGAATTTTTGAAGCTCTAAGATCATTTCCTTCAAAAATGCACTTTATAAGCTTTCAAATAATTTTATAATAAGACAAATACGAAAATATATTTTATTTGGATGGTAGTCCAATAGAAAACCTCATAAATGTATTTTTGTTTTCAAAATAATATACACTTGAGTCAAAAGGTCATTTAATGCATTAAAATCACACCTTTACACTTAAAACTCAAAAATTCGTTCAGTACTGTAGCAGTGATAAAATTTCGAAAACTCCAGAATAAAAATCAAAGCTTTATATTTTCATAATCTACGTTTCGATACGATCGTTTTGACATATCATTTGTAATTTTTCGACGTACGGTTTAAAAGATATGAATTTTTTGAAGTTATAGTTCTATAACCCAAAAATTTCACTTTTTGTCAAAACCTTAGTTAAAATCATTCCAATAGAATTTTTCTTAATAAAAATATTTGTTAAATATTCAGAATATAATTTCACACCAAAAAATAATTTTTTTCTCATTTATTAAATAAAAATTTATAATTAGATGTACATATATATATATTACCACACATATATATGTATATATATAAAATCAAAATCAACTTTTTAATAACAAATCTTATCAAATTACCCTTAAAATGAATATGACCAAATAAAATAAAGGCAAAAATAGAAATATTATAATTTAATTAAATTGGATAAAATTGTGGGTCTCACATAAATGGTATTAGTGTTGATAATAATGATTTAGTTTTATATTATCTTGGAAAATGAGGATATTGTAATTGAGTATTGATTTTTAATTATACTGTTATTTAGAATGATTTTAATTGGTTACTTTGATTTGGGATAATAACGGCTTAAACGTTATGTGAAATGATTTGTTTTAAAATTATTTTGTTAAAGTTGTTGTGTTCCTAAGTAATTGAAATGTTTGGTTGATTTTGGACGAAACCATGTTCTAATTAATTTGGAACTCGATATATTTGGCATACGTTGATTCGAGTTAAAACCTTGAACATTAATCCCAAATTGAAGGTGATCATAGTTGTTCGGACTTTGAAAAGTTGATTTAGATCTACTTCGAACAAAGAAAACTCTCTTTCAATTTGGAATCTATAGTGTCAAGTATTATTAGAACTTGATTTTGGGATTCGTAATTGAAACCACTTGATTTTAAGGTATTTTGATGATTACGCTGGTTTTAAAAGTTAATTTATTCTTAAATAAAGAGTTGTAATAATATTAAGGGGATAACTACTCTAATTTTATTTAACTTTGGTTTATGGATTTTTATCAAATGATTTCGAATTTAACTTGTTTAGACTTCCAAACTAAAGTCCCTTTTTAGTAAAGTTTCAACGTGTTAACTTTAAATATGATTTTGTCGTGTCTTCACATTTCTATTAGGTTACTAATAGATTTTAAAATGTGTATAACGGATATTGAATAGTCCCTTATTAAGTAAGTTGTACATAACAAAATATATTTTTAGAGTCATAGATCTAATAACTACTCCGATATTGATATCAACTTAGCATAACTGAAAAGGATTAAATGATGATTGAGTGTTGTGAAATAAGATTTGGCGTACTATATTGACTGTTGTTTAATTGGTATGACATGGTTAGACGACAAAGGACTTTAGGAATCAGCAGGGATGCGAACATTGAACCGCGTTATGTTTGGGCATCATTACTCGAAAAGAATCAGGTCTAAGGAAACGCAATGTAAGGGGTTCTTTGCCTTGCTTTAGGGAGTATTTTCTAATTAGCTCATAGTACTTGCTAAGAGTATATGTATATGTTTGGTTCGGAATTTAGATGGTCATTATAGGCTTAACAATCAAGAATGAAATTGAATGAAATAGTTGTTAAATTGATATATGTGATGGAATTTTGTATGCTAAGTGTTAAATGTTACTATTTATGCCGGACTGAAGTATATGGAGACTTGGTTGGTAACTAGAAAGGATTATATATGATAGTTGTTATGTATGTCAGAAAACGTATTGAGTTATATTATTTTGTGAATGATTATGGTGATTTATATTTGAATGTGGTGTGGTAATTTTTGTAATTTTGTATGGGAAGTTAGAAACATAAAAGGATAATGAAATTGATGATTTTATGGAAGAGTTTGCAAAGGAAATAATTGAAAATGAAATTAAAAGATTTAAAGGAAATGAATAAGGAAATTACATGAATGCTATTTGGGGAAGATTCGATAATTAACAGATGAAATGAGTATGGATAAGTTATGCATGGGTAACTGTAATTATGTGTATTGTTATGCTTTAATCTTATTCTTTATATGTATAACCTATGTGGTGGTATGAGGTACCTTTCGGTGTGGAGGTGAAGTATCCACCGGCCAAATTGTATGAGGTACCTTCCGGTGTGGAGGTGAAGGACAATGGTATGAGTTACCTTTCAGTGTGGAGGTGAAGTACCCACAGACCAATTTGTATGAGGTACCTTCCGGTGTGGAGGTGAAGTACAACGGTATGAGGTACCTTCTGGTGTGGAGGTGAAGTACCCATAGGCCAAATTGTATGAGGTACCTTCCGGTGTGGAGGTGAAGTACAATAGTATGAGGTACCTTCCGGTGTGGAGGTGAAGTACCCACAGGCCAAATTGTATGAGGTACATTCCGGTGTGGAGGTGAAGTACAATGGTATGAAATACATCTTAAAAATGAAATGAAAGAGAAAGTAAAAAGAATGAAAAGAAAAGGGAATGGAATAATAAAGAAAAATGGAAATGAAAACGAATATAGGTGGTGTTAAAGCAAAAAAACGTGAGAAGGGAAATATGTGCATTGAAATGAAATGTAATATAAACGTTTAGCCATGAATGAGAATGCTATTTTGTATGATTATGATAACTGAGAAAGAAAATTGGAAGTTAATTAAAGAGTTGAGAAAGTATTATTTTGTAAAAGTTGTAATTGTATGAAATAATGAGTTAAAGAATTATAAAAGAAATCATTTGTTATTGATGTGAATATAATTGTTGTGAATGAGTATGAATGATTGAGTTTTGTGCAATATATGGCTAAATGTGTTTGACTTAGTAGGTCATTATGTCTTGTTAGACACTACTTTCTACTTCATGTGTAAAGCTCACCCTTACAACCATTTTTCAGGTATTGAGCTTGGAGCTTGCACAGTGTTTTGGCCGAGCAGAATTACCCTCCACCACGTGGAGGGGTCGTGTATTTCGAGGGAACTAAAGTAATAATTAAATTAAAGATGGATATTTTGTAATTTAAAAGAATGTATTAGTCGTCTGCCCTCGCTTGGATTATGTTGGGCATTAGGACTTATTGTATGTTTTAAAATGTTCTGGTCTGGACAGGTTCATGAATGGAAATTTTGGTAAAGTCCGAAATACAGAGGGAACTCTGCCGGATTTTTATCGAAATTTTCAAGTCCGTATTTTTATGAAACTCAATTTAATTAAATATTTGTGAGGGTGTTACACTGTACTCCTGTTTGCTTCCGACTAGGTTGGGTGGATTACCGAGGAGATGTAGACATGTGTGTTAAACGACCTCCTCAATGATGATTAATTTCCCTGCATCATTGATGGATACGAATTCATAATACTTAAATAAGAAAAGATGAATTTTGTAATATTAAGAAATGATTCCAAGAACGAAAGAATGGAAAAGCGAATAAGATTCTATGAATATGGAAACGGATACAAATAAGAGACCCACAGAATGTGATGTGGTTATGTAAAGAATTTTGAGAAAGAGAAAGTAATGATATCGATGAGCGTAAGTGAATTGGATGCTGATGATAGGAATGATTATGAGAATGCTCTTTATCTGTTGCCTGGTTGTATGATGTTGTTATTTCTTGATATCTTGCCTATTGTAATTTCACATTGTTGGCATTGAATGCTTGGGAATACTTACTCTCTCGAGATTTTTGTTTTGTGTACTTGTTTATATGATGTCAATCCCATAGCATATGGACCTTGTCAAGTTTACTTTCGACATCCGGGATGATGGAAGATGGGAAGTTAATTATAGTGGTTGGGAATGGCGTGGAGTCATGAGGTGCGCATCTTTGACCCCAACCATACTCTACAAGGGACAGGGCCTGATGCTCGCACCTGTCGTTTTGTGCTTGAGGACTTGCAGACTGGTGGACCAGCTGACTATCAAGGTGGGAATTCGATGCCTTTACCTGCACGGATTGATCCCGAGGCCGAGGAGCTAGAGGAGTTGGATGAAACTCTGGATGATCTACCAGACGAGGCTTTCGAGGCTATGCAGGAGGACGACCCAGAGGAAGATCCAGAAGAGGATCCTGATGAGGACTTAGACTACTCGGAGGCTGAGGTGTACGAGTTTGATCCTAGTGAGGCACCTCCTGTGGATCCTTCAGCATCAGCTTAGTGTGGACCTAGTGGTAGTTCTTTTCTTTTATTTGAAGTATTGTGTTTCCCTGTACTTACTTAGCTATCATTGCAGTACCAACATGTAACCCCTGACTTTTGTTTACGAAGTATGTTTTAATTGGTACCAATGATTCGAGTTGCGAAAGAAGAAGGGTTGTTGCAAATGAAATTAAAAGAAGCAAGTTTCAAAGTGCGGTGTCTTATGACATCTCGGTTTGGAACTTGAAGGTTAACATGAGACGTGAGAACACCAATTTTAAATACAAAAGAGTTTTGGAAACTTAACGGTTCTCATGCCCATGTTACTTGTAAAAAAAAAATTGGCCCACATTTTCACTACATTTTATAAAAAGGGAATATATTTTCAAGTTGCCAAATCGGAGTGTTACATTGTTTATCACGCTATAGTATATATTTTAGTTTGTTGTGAAAATCTTATCTTATGCTTATATTAAGTTCACCTTCATCCCCAATCCCCAACTCTTCATATCTCACCTCAGCTTGCACCAGCACGGGTAGATCTAAACCCATCTCCACACCTCCAAAACAAAACCATCACCCTCATGATCGGTCCACTCCCCTGCTGTTGCTTAGCCCTTCCATTATCATAAGCCTTTACCCAAAACTATCATCATCGTCCCACTAGAAAATCACATCTTCATATTTAATCCTTATATTTAAACCCAAAGATATTAGTGTCTGCCATCACCACACTGCTCCAAAGCATACATTTCACCAACATCGTTCTTCGATAGCACACCTGTCTCCATTGCAATTTAGTGTGACACCTCGTCCATGCCTACCATGCATATCGTGCAGTTGTTCAAACTCGGCATTTTGTGTCTCCATCTCAATGTTTCTTTGTTATTGTTCAATTTGAATTCTATACCCTTTTAAACATTTTACTTTATTATCTTTGATCACTGTAACATCCCGCTATTCCTAACACATGTAGTAAAATAATTAAATGATTTAATATAATATTTTTAATATTTGATTGTCGTAATTAAATTTTGATTTCATCATTATAATTGAAATATGTTCTCTAGTCAAAATAAGTATAAAACATAAAATAATAATAATTTGAATAACAATAGTATAATACTCTACACATAAACCAAAGTAAAAAAAAATAGAAAGTAGTGGCCAAAAGGCCACCACGTGAAGACCTGCAGAAGAAGTAGCATTAAGGAAAGAAGTGGAATGTAGTTGTGGCCATAGAAGGCCTTACGGCAGAAAAAAAAACGGGCTTTTGTGCCCCAAACACCTCTATAAACTTTACTTTTATTTCCTTACTCATTAAGACTCAATTAGTTTCCCCATATCTTGTCATCTTTGTGGGAGATAAAAGCTAAGAGGGCTATGTCTTGGTGTGATGGATCTGTAGCAGCTCCCATTCAATCCTTAAGCTTCACTTTCTCTGATACACCAAGAACATCAAGATTCAAGCATAGTCCTCTTTTCTCATGGGGTGGCAGTCGCACCTCTTTTTTTTTTAAGCATCAATCCTTACTCTTAATCATCCCATATTTCCAAGAGTGTAGGTAAGTGATCAAGGCTCTCTTCTTCCTTTCTTTATGTGATTTTAGAATGATTATCACCATACTCATCATCATCCTCTTGATTCATTCATGTTTAGAAGCTAAGGCACCTTTTCCTTGATCACTCACATATCTCTAGGAGCAAGCAAGGATCACCCCCAAGACTCCTATTACTCTCTATTGTGGTGGATTCCTGCTTATTCCCCCATCTTCCGTGTGATGTCCTAGACGGTGAGGACCTCCAAGGGTGTAGGAGATGACCTTCAAAGGTACCTCTGTCTAGGGTTGATCTGTGATGTTTAGGGGAAGTCCTCAGATGGCTAAAGGAAAGAGCCAAGAAGCAACCCTAATCACTGGTGCGTGAGGATGGCAATTAGGGTTAGAGGACGTACCTGAGCCCCATGTAGTACGGAGCTACTTATAGGGGGGAGCTGGTTGCCCTAATGGGCTTGCTTTAGGCCCAAGTAGGGCCAGCCTGTACTGAGTTAGGAGTGGATAGGCTGTCCTTGCGGATAAGGTTGTGAGCTGTCCTTGTGGATAAGGTTGTGAGCTGTCCTTGTGGATAAGGTTGTGAGCTGTCCTTGTGGATAAGGTAGTGAGCTGTCCTTGTGGATAAGGTAGGGGGACGTCATCATGTCCTATATGTCGGACTCGGGGAGGTGTCGGACCTGGATGGGAACACGAGGTCGGCCTGTATCTGGCATCTGTTCGGCCGTTGAGCATTGAGCTCGGCCAAGTGCTTAGAAGGCCTCTTGAAGGGTCCTCAGGACTTCGGCGAGGTGGTTTGAGGACCTCGGCTAGGCCGAGTCCACCACATAAGCCCCCCAGCTCAGTCAAGGCTATCGGAGCCTTGTTCCGAGGTTCTGGTTTAGGTCTTTTCCCCAAATCCACCTCATAAGGTCCGAGTTCACCACATAAGCCCTCCAGCTTGGTTAAGGCTATCGGAGCCTTGTTCCGAGGTTCTGGTTTAGGTCTTTTCCCCAAATCCACCTCATAAGGTCCGAGTCCACCACATAAGCCCCCCAGCTCGGTCAAGGCTATCGGAGCCTTGTTCCGAGGTTCTAGGGAGTTCGGACGATGAGTTGCCGGTAAGTTGGATCCAGCTGTTTCTGATGTCCTTTCATTATGACAGAGCAGGTTTGACAGTTGTCAAGTCACACGTACCGATGTGGCGTTTGCTCTTCTGCGATCTGACACGTGTCAGAAATCGCGATCCTCGAGGCGTCACCATCATTGTGGCGTTGCTCGAGGTCCACACCTCTCGCTGCTGTGTGCCACGTGTCCAAGTATATGTGGCCACACGCGTTGGGCTGAGCCGCCTAGGCCAGGCCCATAATTCAAAATGGGAGGGAAAACGGTTCTCTTTTCTCCTTGACCTAACGAACCATTCTCTCCTCTCTCAGCCAAATATTCCCCTTTTGAAAACGCCTCTTCCTATCTCCCACGAAACCCTGCATCTCTCCCTAAGCTCTTTCTTCTTCGAAAACTGTTTTCTTTCACTCACAGTTCCAGTGTCTTCAATTTTCTTCGCCCTTTATTTCGACCGGGGATCTCTTGTCGTTGGCGCTCTATCTCAGACACATATTCATCCAGTATTTCTCTTTTCTCTGCCTCTCTACTTATTTTCTTTTCCACTGTTCTTACAATCTTGCAGTTCATGTGATGAAATTTTGGTGTTTCTTCCCTTTTATTTTTGTATCCGCGGACTGGGGTGTATTTTGGCAGAATTTTGATTAGTGGTTTTAGGATTTTTGGTTTTCTGTTTCTATTTTGGTGGTGGTGTGGGTTTTTCTTGGGTTTTGTGGTTTTGGCTTTGGGGAATAATGTTGGGGGTTGAGGTTTTCCTGCATTTGGTTATTTGGTTTTGGGGTTTATTCCTGGGGTTTAGCCTTCTTTAGGTTAGGCGTATTTTGAGTTTTTTGGAGGGTTTTTGATTCCTGTTTTTTGTTTATTTTTAAGAAAATCAAAGGAGTGGATTGGGTTCAATATGAGTAGGGAATGGTTTAGGAAGTGGGCTGGGGTAGTTTCCCTGTCATCTAGCAGCGGTGAGGAGGAGGACGGCTCATCCTCCTCGTCCTGTTCGTCTACGGAGGTAGACGAGGCGTTCCGTCGCCAAAGGGAGTATAGGAAAAAGTACGAAAGAAGGGTTCTGGAGGTTGATCCCGTTGAGGTAGTCTATCCTCGGGACTGGGAGGAGAAGAGAGAGTGGATACGGCAGTACGCCTGGGCCGAGTTTGTTGACGGTAGGGAGCGTGCCGATTTCGAGAGGATGGAGAAGGAGGGAATGTACGAACGAGGGGTACCTGTGGTAGTGGGGAGATGCTCGCCCCTCGGAACTACTTCGTGGGGGTTCTCTGGGGGGTTATTTTTCGTAACCCGTAAGACTAATACCGAGCTTCCCTGTTCTCCCACAGGTACCATGCCGCTCAGGAAGTGCGTCCGTCAACCTGAACTTTACCTTGCACCTTTCGACGCCGAACAGTATGAGTGGGTTGACGTGGAGCCCAAAGGAATTCAGTCCAGCCTTTCCTCGGAGGATAAGCTTGCCGAGGTAGGGAGGGCCGTGCTGCCTTGCCCAGGGGACACCACCGGAACTTCTTACGAAGTGCTCCCCTGTTCGGCAAATGACAGGATATGCAGCCGGACTGACAGTAATTCTTTTTTCTTTTATGCCGATCTGATTCACAATCTCGGCGTGGCCCTCCCCTTCACCGACCTGGAAATGAGGGTCTTAAATGAGCTCAGACTAGCTCCCTCCCAACTTCATCCTAATACTTGATCGTTTCTCCGAGCGTTCCAAAAGTATTGTGGAGCCAAACGTTTGGTATGCACAGTTCGATTATTTTTGTGGATGTATAACCCGTTCGTCAGCAATAAGGACGGGGTCACTGGTCGTCTTTGGGTGTCGGCCAAAGACCGAGCTCATTGTGGGCTGTTCGGCATGTTCTCTGAGTCTTGGAAGCACTTCAAACCGAGATTCTTCAAATATAGGTACATTGGAGCGGGGCTGCCTTGGTTTCGGTCCGAGATAGGACCGAAGTTCCCTCTGGAGTGGACCTCCGAGTTCTTCAATCGTCATTCCAGTACACCGCAGAGGTGGTCGGGTGTAACACTAGATGTCGATGAGTCTGTAACGGCTCACCATTTTCAAACAGAATACCGCGCTCGGAAATTTCAACTCGATGTTGGAGTTTTCATAAAGTGTCTTGACGATGAAGTCTTAACAAAGATTGGTAGTTACTTTTGCTCTTGCATTTGTGCCTTTTCTTTCAATTCTCTTATACTAATATATTTTTTTTTTCTTTACAGAAGAACATTGGTCCGAGATGTCTTCCAGGGCGCTGAAAGCTGCTTTTGAAGCTCGGAGGAAGAAGAAGCCCGAGGTCTCTTCTGTCGACGCCGTGTCGTCCGAGGTTTCTACGGATACGCTATCGGCCGACTCTGGTCCCCTCCATCCTACCCCTCCTGCCGTTATTATTGCTCCTCCTCCTCCTACCTCGCCGAGTCCCAGCACCGAGGTAGCCCTTGTTGCAAATGTGCTGCCTCCAAGCACTGAAACTCAATCAAGGCTGCCGGCTACCCCTACCAAACCATCACTCAAAGACACTCTTGTCAAAATGTCAGGTGCGGAATGGAAGAAGAAAGCGGAAGAAATGGCTTGCCAGCTGAAGAGAGCCACTGCTATGTTTAATGTGCTGGCCGAGGTAGCTGATGATGTGGCAGACGGTCTTTCGCCTGCTAAGAAAAAGGCTTGGTCGGCTATGGCGGCCGAGGTGGAAGAGCTGAAGAGTGGCAAGAGGTCAGCCGAACAAAAATTGGCTGAGGCTGAGGAGGAGCACCGTCGACAGATGGAAGAGCTCCAAAAAAGGCATGAAGAGGATTTGGCTCAAGCCAAAGCAGATGCGAAAGAGGTTGGTCGGCGGGAGGGCCTGGCCGAAGTGGAAAAGGTTAGGGGTCTGCTGAAGAAGAGGGCTGCCCAGGCTCTAAAGCATAGGGTAGAGGCTCGGGAGTCGGACTTCGACCTTGAAATGGTGGCCGGCAAGGTTTTCACCAATGCGGTTGAGCAGGTTCTTCACATGAATCAGGGGCTCCGCATTCGGTACGTCGGCGCATCTGCCGGATTCGGAGTGGAGAATGGAAAGATGGTTGACTATGAAAATGGTGGAGCCGAGGTTGATTTGGACCAGCCTGAGGAGAATCTGCTCAACCCACTGGTTGAAAGGATGGATGAGGAGTTCGACCCGATGACGGTCGTCCTTTCTGATGTTGAGGAAGATGCAGCGTAAGTCCCTTATGATGGGCAGCTTATACTTTGTTTATGTCCTTTTATAACATATCTGACAATGTTGACATTTATTTAACTTATTATAGCTCGTTTATTTTTAAAGCAAACAGTTTTAGCCTGTTGCGTGCCGTCGTATTTATGCAAGTTTATACACTAACTTGTTGCATACATCCGATGTCCGAGGTCGGAATCATGCCCGCCTTTTTTGGAACTCGTTGCGTGAATGCGAGTTTATCATAATAAACCTATTGCATGTTTATTCGTTCGACCTCGGGTTTGGTCTTCGATTGATTAGGTGGCCCCTAGGGAGATTTTTAAGAAAAGATGCAAGTGTTTGGAACTTGTTGCATGCTGAAACTTTTTATGCAAGTTCTTGTTTTAACTTGTCGCATATATATTGCATCCGAGGTCTTTCTTATAAACAAAGCTACTTTTGAGAATACAAGTCTTTTGCCGGCTTGTTGTATTTCGGCCTGATCGGACCTTAGGAAAACTTGTACCCAATCATTGGTGTTTGAAATATTAATAAATCAGAAGACTCAGTAAGTGCAGTAATCTTATAAGTTTTCCTCTGAATAAAGGTACTGTATATAAGTGCATACGGTAGGGAACTCGGATCTACCCACCTTAGCCGAGGTGGGTGTCCTCGGCCCCGATGTAAAAGAGAGTGCTGAGTGAAGCTATGTATAAACATTTCACAGCAGTCTGTTCTTTATCGGGTGTCCCTTGTACACTGTGCATATGAGCCGATCTTATCTGGGAGACGTTGGCTGTGCATAGAGCCATGCAACATTTAGGGGGCTAGTGCTAAATGAGAAGCTAGTACGTACGTATATAAAACTGTGGCACTTGAGTATGAGCAAGTTTGTACTTTTCATTGAATAAAATTATGGGTACATTGCTTTTTCTTTTGAAAGGTGAATATCTCACAATGAAAATTAAAGACATGAACGATAATTAGCAGGAAGGAAATTGAAAATAAAAGGAAGTTAAAATTGAAACCCTCAGGGAGGGTGCCGGTGACTGCTGAGATGTTTGAGGTAAACCTATTTGAATAGGTTCTCAGTGTTTTGAAGTTTTTGGGAATCCTTGAGTTCGGTAATTACCCAGAGTATGTTTCTAGAACGCCTCTGTTGGGGGTTATCGATCTCGGGCTCAGTTCCCGCTTTTCTGGCCGTTAGGGCCGATGTCCGATCCTCGGGGCGCGAGGTGATCAGATTCAGAAGACCCGGGTTGCTTTGCTTTCTTGTCGCGGTCGGCTGGCTCTTTCATCGCTATCTTCTTCGGACCAGGAGCGTCTTGTCGGATTTCCTTGTTATGGTCCTCCGAGGTGGGCTGATAGGAAAGGCTGCCGAGAGTGTTGGTAATGTTGAAAAGTGAGGACATTTCCATCTTGAAGTACCCGTGCTTGGGGGTCTGAAAAGCTCGGCTGAAGACATGGGCGAGAAAGTCACCTCGGCCCTCAATTCGGAGATGTGCCGAGTGGAGGGCGGGGTTAGTGAGAACTAGATGAAAGAGCAAATTCTCCCCGTGCAGGGAGTAGGAGAGGACTGAAAGAGAGAGAAGATCTCCTTTGACTGCATCTTGGATTTTTCGGAGGGGTTTATCATTCACGATAGCATCTTTGCTCAGGGGAGAGGTGAAGGGGGGGATTACCACCCGTTCTTCATAGGTGTTTCTTTCAGATTGGAGTTCGGCCAATAAGACTCTTCCCTTGGACAGTGTCGGATCGGTGAACTCTTTTTGCTTCTTTTTTCCTTCCCGTAGGCTCGCATTGTAGCAGAGCCGGGCCTTCACTTGGTCAGCTTTTACCGAAACCACTTTATCATCAGATCCGACAAACTTCATTGCCAAGTGCACTGTTGAGACTACTGCCCCAAAAGCTTGTAGGCGAGTTCGTCCCAATATTACATTGTACGGGGAATCGGAGTCAACAACTAAGAATTTGATGATCTCCGTTCGGGCCGAAGGCTGGTTGCCTAGGGTCACCGGGAGATGAATGGCTCCCAGGGGGCGTATTGCCTCACCTGTGAAGCTAATGAGATTTCCTTCGAATCCTACGAGGTCGGCGGACCTCAACTTCAAAGCTTGGAAGGTATGCAGAAAGAGGATGTCGGCCGAACTCCCTTGGTCAACGAAGACTCGGGCGACCTCAAAATTGCCAATCAACGCCGTTATCACCATAAGATCATTGTGATCTGGGATGACGTTTTCCATATCCTGGTCGGAAAAGATGATGGGAATATTCCGAGAAGGCTTTTTGGGGACGGGTTTTGATGAACTGCCAAAACCTGGTTGATGTACCTTTTTCTTCCCGCCCTCATCTCACCGCCGCCAGCGAAACCTCCCGAGATGGTTTCTACTCGGAAGTTTTCTGGCAACTTATCGAGGTCCTGAACCACGACCATGTTTACCCGTGGTGGCTCCTCTTCCTTCTTCTCTGGGGACGGGTCGGCGTTAGCTTTTCCTTTATCATTGTCCGGGCTGTGAGATCTTCTCCGACCTCGTCTTTCCACTGCCTCTCGGACATACTGTTGTAGCTTGCCTCTTCTTACCATATCCTCAATGACATCTCGAAGCCATGTGCATTGGTCGGTATGGTGGCCGTACCCGTCATGAAAATTGCAGTAATTGGACTTGTCTCTGACATAGTTTTGATTTCTGAGGAAGGGGGGGCGGGGTACACTCCTCAGTTCGGTCTGCATGGTCTCTCTCCAGACTTGAGACCTCGGGACCGTGAGGGGGGTGTAAGAGTCATATTTGGTGATGTATGGACGTCGGCGGTCCTCTCGTTGAGAGCGGCCTCGGTCTCCCTGATCTGCTCTTCTTCCTCTTTCATCCCTGTTGCCCCGAGGACGGCCTCGGGGCAGGGCATTCTGCGAGGTGGCTTGAACATTTTCCAGTCTGCTCGACTGTCTCTTGCTGAATTCTTCAAGGTTTATATACTTGTTTGATCTCTGTCTCAGTTCGGCCATGTCCCTTGGTGGCTTTCCAATAAGTGAATCTTTGAAGCCTCCTTCGGCCAATCCCTGGGTCAAAAGGAGGACGGCCACCTCAGGAGACAGATTTGGGACCGAACTGGACTCGCTGTGAAACCTGTGCAAGTACGCACGTAAGGATTCATCTGGCTTCTGGGTCACTGTCGCTAGCGTGTCGTCCAATCTGGGTTGCACACAGCTGGCAGTGTATCTGTTGAGGAAGACGCGCTTCATTTCTGCCCAGTTGTTGACAGAGTTTTTAGGAAGCGTTGAGTACCACCGAAGGATTGGGGCCTGGAGGGTCATAGAGAAAGCTCGGCATTTCAGCCGATCTCCTCCTCCGTGAAAGTTCACGGCTCCTTCATAGGAAAGGACATGTTCCTGAGGGTCAGTAAGGCCATTATATCTGGGGATGTTACTGAGCCCTAGGTACCCAGGCGGTGGTTCATAGGTCATGACGGTAGGGGTGAAAGGGTGTCCAGGATGGGAATCGTCCAGCTCAGGTTGTTGCTGGTCGGGAGTTGGTGTAAGTTGTGTGACAGTCGTGTGTGGTGTTGCAAAGGTTTGTGGAGTTAAGGGGTGTTGTGGTGGAAGAGATGGGGGAGGGGGTGGTGGAGGGAACTCGTTCGAGGCCGGAGCTTGGACAGAAGCTCGTTCAGCTAATCGTTGCATAGCAACTTGTTGGAGATCTGCAATAGCCTTACCTTGTTGCTCTACGATTCTCATTTGCTGTCTCATCAGAGACAAGAGTTCAGCATCCCGTGAGAGCGTAGACTGTCGTGAGTTTGAACGGTGTGTTGTACTGACTGAGTGAGCACGCTCGCCGCGGTGGCGGTGCTGTTCAGTGTTGGTTTCTCCGAGCTCAGAGTGTAACTGCACGCGCCGACCTCCACCAGGAAGCTGGGGTGGGTTTGCGGTGTCTTCAGTGTGGATGGTGTAGGGTCCACTATGGGTATGAGTGAACTCTGGTGGAGGAGGTGGTGACGGGGGAGGAGGCGGTGGAGGGGGTGGTGGTGAGGGGGGAGGAGGCGGTGGAGGGGGTGGTGGTGAGGACCTCGCTGCCCTGTTGGCTTCCAGGTGCAGGTGCAGGTCCTCAGTCGACGGCACCCTTCTTGGACGCCCCCTCCTCCTTCTCTGGACCGGCTGCTCTTCTTCAGACATGGTGAAATCTTCTGAGTGGGGTTACAGTTTATCTCTCCCCACAGACGGCGCCAATGTGATGTCCTAGACGGTGAGGACCTCCAAGGGTGTAGGAGATGACCTTCAAAGGTACCTCTGTCTAGGGTTGATCTGTGATGTTTGGGGGAAGTCCTCAGATGGCTAAAGGAAAGAGCCAAGAAGCAACCCTAATCACTGGTGTGTGAGGATGGCAATTAGGGTTAGAGGACGTACCTGAGCCCCATGTAGTACGGAGCTACTTATAGGGGGGAGCTGGTTGCCCTAATGGGCTTGCTTTAGGCCCAAGTAGGGCCAGCCTGTACTGAGCTAGGAGTGGATAGGCTGTCCTTGCGGATAAGGTTGTGAGCTGTCCTTGTGGATAAGGTTGTGAGCTGTCCTTGTGGATAAGGTTGTGAGCTGTCCTTGTGGATAAGGTAGTGAGCTGTCCTTGTGGATAAGGTAGGGGGACGTCATCATGTCCTATATGTCGGACTCGGGGAGGTGTCGGACCTGGATGGGAACACGAGGTCGGCCTGTATCTGGCATCTGTTCGGCCGTTGAGCATTGAGCTCGGCCAAGTGCTTAGAAGGCCTCTTGAAGGGTCCTCAGGACTTCGGCGAGGTGGTTTGAGGACCTCGGCTAGGCCGAGTCCACCACATTCCGGACTTTGATTAAGCTTATTCGACATACCTCCTGGCTCTTGGGTTCAAAACCCAATTAAGGTTTTCTCTATCTTTTCCATCCTCAAGGTAAGGGGTGTGTTTGCCGTACGGTGGGTGTATAACTGGTAGTGTGTGATCATGTTGAGAATTACTTGTTATGTGTGATTAGGAGAAATTAGGAATAAGGGTGAGACTAGGAGTTAGAAAACATAAGGGGTTTAGAATTTTAATTTAGTAAATGTTTTAATTGCATAAATTGAAGGTTGCTTTCATTAATTTAAATGATGTTTATTTGAATTATGTATTTTATATAAATTGCAATGTTATGTATGAATTGGAGTTGGTGGTTACAGACACTTAGAATGAGTTGAATAAAGGGGGAGAGAGTGAGACTTAGACACTAAGAAGGAATGAAATGGAACTAAGAGTTATGGGACAAAGGAGAGAGTGAAGTAAATAAATAATAAAAAAAAAACAAAGAAAGAAAAGAGAAAATGATTAAATACCCTGAGTATGCGAGTACTGGTCCTAGAAGACGTGCGGCGGGGTGCTGTAAGCCGGGTGCGCAACACCTGCAGTAAGTCGCGAGCTGACCATGCGCATGGATTGAGTAAGACGACCAACCAGCGAGTTGGCGCATCGGGAAGACGTATCCCTGGTCTTGGGGAACGCAGTGGAGGGATTCGCATCACCCATTCCCCGGATTGTGGAGACTAGTCCTAGAAGTGTGCGGCGGGGTGCAACAAATCGGGCGCGCAACACCTGCAGTAAGCCGCGAGCCGACCGTGCGCATGGATTGAGTAAGACAACCAACCAGCGAGTTGGCGCATCGGTAAGACGTATCCCTGGTCTTGGGGAACGCAGTGGAAGGATGTCCACAATACCGAATCGAAAAGAAAAAGAGAAAGGAAAGCATTGAATAAGAAAATAAAGATGAAAAGAGACAAGAAAATGGAAGTTGGGAAAATAGACTAGGTTCATGAAAATGAGATAAGATTATTGAAGATGTATGTGCTTGTAGCGTAGAGTGTGACCATACATGTATATTTGCATTTATGTGATTACTTGAATTTAATTGTGTTTGACTCGATATGTTTTATGCATTATCAGTTAGAGCAGCACTCACCCTTATAAACATTTCAGGTTTTGAGCATGAGCATACTGGGCTGGAGGCCGAGTAGGACCCCACTCTCGTTGAGGGAGTGTGATAGTGCCGTTAGTGTCTATGGGATTCCGGGCCCATTTATTTTGAGTCTCTTGTATGATATGATGTAGAGGCTTGTATGATATTTTTTTGTTGTACCTATTCAGGTTGGGGTGGCCCGGGATCTGTCTACCCTTGGGATGGGATTAGAGTTTTATTTTGATTACTAGCATGTTACTTATATTTCTGCTGTTGATACTCTGTTCATGATGTTGATACTATGATGAAGTGGTGACGACACTCTAAGTCCCACTCTGGATGGCCCATAAGAGGCGTATGATGTTCATTTCTGTATGTTGTTTTGTTATAATTGATTTTGACAGCTAACAGGTAAAAATTAAATTTTGGGAAAGTCGGAAAAACAGAGGAGACTCTGTCCGATTTTTTAGGATAATAATTATCAAGTTTTGGAAAATCATAACTAGTCACAAGTTTTTTAAAAAAAAAAGAATTTTTTTTTGGGGCCCTAAATTCCAATTTAAGTATGAACTATTCAAATTATTATTATTTTCTAAATAAATATTTTATAAAAGTAGGGTGTTACAATCACCCACAATTGCCACCAACACATTGCTCGATCGCTCACCAACATCATTCGTCGATAGCACACCCATCTCCATCATACGTCAATGCCACACCTCATCCACGCCACCACTGAACTTGTCGAACTAGGATAAGTAATAAAGTCGAAAATATGTCATTTAACAATATTTCATCTTTTAATATTTACCCTTTAACTTTTTTTAATAATAAATTAATCGCTCGAGCCTCTAAGTAATAGGAGCATCTATCACAAGCTCTAGTTTTACCTAGAGTTTTAAAGTAATTGCCTTCTAAGCACAATGCGTTGAGAGATTTCCAATAAGACAAATGAATGAAGGAATGACGCACTGTATGCTCTTCGAATGCAAGAATTTATCTAAAAATTATGTGACAATAGCTATGGGGAATGTTACTTGTGGACCTGTGGCTAGTGGTGGCTCCCTAAGCCTCTATGGATTTGATTTGAGCACTAGTAGTCTCAAGTTCAAATTCTAATAGAAGCACGACCATGATGGAGGGAACTAGTAGTTGTTATCCTCGGGACTGTCATACACTTATACACTTAAGAAAAGAAGTCGAAGACCAAAAAAAAAAGGTTAAAGACAGTCCTTTTTACCTAATGGATTATTGCATAGTATTTTTCTTATGGCTACTAATTAGGTGTACTAAAATATTTGATAACACTTTATTAAACATTTTATTTATTTTAAAAACTCACTCATTTTTAATTTTGGCATAATATATATTTATAATTTTATATTTATTTGATTAACATGTGTTCCGAAACAATTTATTAATAAAACACTTTTATAACATTTCATAATAGTAACATAAACAAAGACATATTTTTACTAGGATAGGTATCGGTTTACATCAATGTATTTTAAATTAAGTTATATTCAATCTCAATCGTTCATTTTGCTTTCATCTAATGACCTAAAATTTATACTTCCCACTATCGTAGGTGGTTGATAATACTTCATACGTTTCATGCTCATTGTTGTTTTATCATTGTTATGAGGTGTTCCCTCCCAAGGTCCCACTCACCTATACACTCCACGTGGCAGGATGACGTGGACACCCTTCCGATTTGAACTAAGTCGGCCCGGTCCTACAAGGCTATGGTAGGATCGGTCACACCACTTAATAAACACCAAATCCTAGCCATGGTCGACCGGACCCATTGAAGGAGAGGTCGAGCAAAACCCCTAACCTAGACTGGCCCTATTTATCAAACCTAAAGACTTTCCCAAGCCACGTACAGCCCAACACACGTTGTCTAGGATGTCGACTAGAAACTTCCTTTACGATTGACCCATACGGCCTTGCGCTGATCCTAACACCTATCAACCCACTAAACTGGTCTTGTCATTTCACAATCCCATCAAATGTCGCCTCCAAATCCGTCCATCAGTCAATTACGCCTCCCTTCCGCCGCCTGACAAAACCTGCGTCTCTCAGTTCTTGACACAACCAGAGGAGGTAGTCTAATCCCAACTACCTCCCATGTCCACCTATAAATACTCCCTTGAATAGTGTAGGGGACACACCTTCAACAAACTACCCTCTCACTATGATGCTCCACCCTCCTCTTGCTCCCTCCCTCTCCACTCTCTCTACTTTCTCTCTAATTTATATAGCTTGTTGATATCTGATACATTCTGTAACATCCTCACTTTTATTAGTTAATTTTAGATTTTTATAAAATCAGAGTTTGAAAATTCCTTTTAACGTTTAATTTCTCATAAAAGTTTTTACGAAAATCCGGCAGAGTTTCCTCTGTTTTTCGGACTTCCCAAAAATTTCCTTCTAAAAACCTGTCAGTCCAGAATTGTTCAAAAATATAAACACAACATATTAAAAACCAGTTCGGGTCCTAATGCCCGATCAGTAACCGTCTCAGGGCAGATAACTACACATATTGTAAGTTACAAAAACAACAGTTTATACATAATAAAAATCCACTCAAGGTATCACAAATTTCACTCCACGTAGTGGAGGGTTTCCAGTTCGGCCTGCGACAGTGTAAGCTCCGCTCCCGTACCTGTAAAATGATATCAAGAAGGGTAGCATTACACAGAACTTAAAAAGATAAATCCTAAAAGAAGACATAGAAAATAACTAAGCCTACTTACTTATTAGCTTACTTTATTCATAATTATTCACATAATTAATCTCTTTTAGTTCTTCACTTATTCTCACATTCTTTTAATTAATGGTTCTCTTTTCTTTCTTTCCTTCTCATTCTTTTATCCATTTTCCATTCTTTTTCCATTTAATCGATACGCCTTACCAGGCTCGCATCGATGCCGATACGCCTTACCAGGCTCGCATCGATGCCGATACGCCTTACCAGGCTCGCATCGGACTTCCATTTTTCCTTTTAATCGATACGCCTTACCAGGCTCGCATCGATGCCGATACGCCTTACCAGGCTCACATCGGACTTCCATTTTTCCTTTTTAATCGATACGCCTTACCAGACTCGCATCGATGCCGATACGCCTTACCAGGCTCGCACCGGACTTTTATTCTCTTTTCCTTTTTAATCGATACGCCTTACCAGGCTCGCATCGATGCCGATACGCCTTACCAGGCTCGCACCAGCTTTATTTTCTTTCTTTCTCTTTCTTTCTCTTTCGTTCCTTACTTAGGGACTTATCATTACATTGTTTACTTTTCACTATTTTAAATATCCTTCTCTCTTTTCCTTTTTCTTCTTCTCTTCCTTTTCTTTTTCTTATAATTTAAGTAATTCTTTTATACTTGTCTCTATTTTTTGATCTTTTCTTTCGTTTGTGACTTATCACATTTTTCTACATTTTCTACTTTACTCTTTCTCTTTTCGTTAATTTCCCCCGATTTTATCCACTCTAATTAATACGGTCTAATATAGCATATTCTAGTTCTCATTACTAATTCTTACTTATTTCTTCATTTCCTTATCCCAGTCAATTACCTAATTCATCGTTCCTATTTCATCATCTATATTATATTTAATGGCTCCATTCACTTAATCTAGCTTTTCAATTCTTATTACATTATTTTGCTTAACTTCCCTCATAATGTACTCTCTCTTCTTTCATTATCTTTCTATTATTCCTCTTATCTTTTTCCTATTTTCTTTCAAATCTATTTCATTATTTTACGCCTATTGCTCTACTCGATCCTGCACATTTTTATTATTCCATTTTTAATCCCTCCTTTACTCCACTTTACTCTTCGGTTACTATTATACTTATTATCTTTTTAATTCACTAATTCCACTCTCTTCTTGCCTATTTCGTTTACCCTTCAGTCCTTTTTCTTCCCCTATGGTTCTATTCTTATGGTTGCTCATGTTTTTGTTTTATTCGAACTATTTTAATATTCTAATTTCGCTTATTCATTCCGGGCCTTACTCTATGCCCATTCCTTTTATTCCCTAAAGTGTGGTTTCTCGTCATAATTTTATTAATTTTCTCTATATCAACGGGGTACCCTAAGGTTCATTAACATACTTTTTAATTACTCTATTCTCAGCTACCACTATAGCAACCTAGAATTTACTTCTTAAGCAAAGGTAACGCGAACCCTCTTACCTCGGGCTTTTTAAATAGAACCTGGATACTCGGTGACGATGACGGCGTCGGTGTTGCTCCTCGCTAGCGGGAAACGATCGTGACCAAACCGAGGCAAGGATTCGAGCTCCGAGGTTCCCGACACGAGCCCAGCACGATCACGGACCGGTAACGGCGTCGGGGAGATCCGTGGAGAGAGAGAGAGTTCGTGGGTGTGGGAGCAATGAGTGAGGGAGAGCTATGGGGGTTGTGGCTCGTGGTGGTTAGTGGTGGCGTTTCATGGAGGTGGCGGTGGTGGCCGGTTGGTGGTGGTGGTGGAGAGAGAGAGAGCCAAGTGAGAGAAAGAGAGAGATCTATGGAGAGGAGGAGAGAGTAAGAGAGGGGAAAAGAGGGCTATGGTGGTGGTGGTAGCTCTGGGCGGCGGCCTTGGGGAGGTTGGAGGTGGCGGCCGTGAGTAGGGAGAAGAGAGGGAGAGGGTGTTTGTGAGGGAATGAGGGAGAGAAAACAAGAGAGGGAGAGAGAGGCGGGTTGAGAGAGGAGGAGGGAGGCCACAAGGGCGACGGTGGAGGCCGTGGTGGAGGGAGGAAGAAGGGGAGTCGGCGGAGGTGAGAGAAACAAGGGAGGAGAGTGGGGAAGACGAGGGTTTCCCCCTCGATTTAAAGCTGACCCGACGATTTTCGCTTAAGCGAAATTCATTCGCTTAAGCGAATTGGCATCAACACTGTCACGAACGATTTTCGCTTAAGCGAAATCTGTTCGCTCAAGCGAACTCGATTTATGTTGCTACTGAAGCTGTTTCGCTGAAGCGAAATATTTTCGCTTAAGCGAAATGAGCAGGTACTGCTGTTTCATTTTTTCATTTTCCTTCTATTTTCTTCCGAACTTCAAACCTCCATAACTTCTTCGTTCACTGTCGGATCTTGCTCAAATTTGACGAGCAACTTCCTAAAAATCATATCTTCATATCCAACGGTGGGAATTGTGTTTGGATTCTTAAATTTTTTATTTTAATTTTTCCCCTTATTATTATATTCATTATCGATTTATTTATTTTCTGGCCCGATCCTAACTTCGATTCAACGCTCATTTCTTCTCTAATTCGCTTAGTATTATTATTATTTCCTTCTAATGCTAAATTTCTCATTTGGGATACCTATTTCTGGTTTATTATTTTCATTTTAATTATTCTAATTATTATTTATTTATCTATTTTCGAGTTTAAAATTCGGGATGTTACACATTCATTCTCTCTTGCTTGTGTATATACCTGACTTGAGCGTCGGAGTCCGTGAAGGAACCCCACTCGGGGGCAAGTCAAGGTCGGGTCTCCAAACCGGTATCCAGCAGAGGCGCACGTGTCAACCAGTTGTCCCAGTCCACGTCACACACGATCAACAAGCTTACCTCTCCAGCCTCCCCAACATAACAATTGGCGCCCACTGTGTCCTACTCACTACACCGCATGAAAACTAGAAACAAAAGAAGACTTCGCAACCAACCACTACCTGAGGCACCGTAGGAGGGTCTAATACCTGATGATGACCAAGAGTCATCCCAACTAGGTGCCAGACGAAATTTTTGCCTATCCGCATGCAGAATATAAAAACCCCTGAGAACAAGATGCGTTCTTTGGAATTGTGTACTTGCCTACACAGGAGGAGCAGATGATTAGAGAATAACAAGAACTTATAGCCGCATACCGTCAACGACCCTCCAGGGGACCACCTTCATCTATGCACACGTTGCCCCATGCACCTTCAGCTTCCCCATATGTGACCTCATACCCAGATCCATAATTGAAAGCAGAAACCAGTATGCCCGTCCCCCATGTAAGTCACCAGTGAAGACCTCCTATTCGTACACCACAAGATCCCCTTCCAGCCGTTCCTCGAGGTGGACTTTGCCACCCGTTTACCAACTCCGTTATGGTCTTGCATGTCCCCAACAACCTTCGTACCACTAACATCGAAATGTATGACGGCTCCACTGATCCACAGGACCATATTGATGCTTTTGAAGCCACCATGTTGTTCCATGGGACGGCCGACCCCCTCATGTGGCGTGCCTTCCCTCTAACCCTTAAAAAGTTCGCCCTCCAATGGTTTACAATGTTGGAGCCCAGATCGATCAGTTGCTGGTCCGACCTCTCTGCTCGTTTTCTGAACCGGTTTACTTTAAGCAAAGAGCACGACTGCGCTCATCCCAAACTCTAAGCAATATCACTCAAACCCGAAGGCGAGCCCTTGCGTGAGTACATCGAACGATTTAACTAAGCTGCCCTATCCATAAAAGGATTAAATGAAGCTGTCGTAGTACATGTCCTTATAGCAAGCCTCCAAAAGGACGAATTCCAAACCACTCTATCCAAGAAGTGCGTTAAGACTATGGATACCTTTCAGAAGGTAGCCCAGAAGTACATAAACTTGGAAGAAATTGTCGGAGTTGCAGGGTAGTAAAGGCAAACGAATAGAGGCGAAATGTCAACGAAAAAAGAGCAATGAGAACCCCCTATGAAGGAAAAAAGGGGCCTCCAAAAGGACGATATGAGCACTACACCCCTTTGACAGTGCCAAGACCTCGAATCCTCAATGTGAGGTATGTTGATATTTTCTCGTCACAAAAACCACAACCAATTAGGTGGTAGGGCCAAAGGGATCAGTCCAAATACTACGAATTCCATTCCAGTTACGGACACATCACTGAAGAATGCATTCATTTGCAAGACCTCATTGAAGACTTGGTGAGGCAGGGCCGATTGAAGCAGTATGTACGAGGTAAAAATGACTCTCGACAAGAGAGAAGCAGCAGACCCACACGGGAAACTCGAAGGCCCCGCTCACCCCACCGATCACCGCGGAGACGATCACCCCAGAGCCGAACACCCTCGAACCCGAATCACCGTCGATCTTCCATCTCGCCACGTGAAGTACGCTGCCATCTTTCTGCTTGGCCTTCCCGGATCAATAGTCATATTAGTACCATTAGGGGTGGCGTCTTGTTGGAAACCAACAAGCGGCTAATACAATCTTCTAGAGGGGGGGAATAGAAGTTGCAAGTGATAATACCAAACTTTCGAATACGATTGAAAACGGTTCAGAAAAGTATCAATTTTAGTGAATTTTACAAGTCTTAATCGATTAACCTGATGCTTAATCGATTATTTCTTAACAGGTGAAAAATGCTTAATCGATTAACAGCTTGCCTAATCGATTAACCACTGATTATTTCCAGAAAATTAATTTTCAATCAATATCCAAGATTACTACGAATTACAAAAACTAAATCAGAAAACCTAGAATCAATAAAGAACAATTAATTGAATAGAGATTTAAAGCTTGAAATTAAAATCCCCAATTCTAACCTACAATTAATTTTCTCTCACGAAATCGCGTAATTAAAGAAAATAAAGCAAGAAAAGAACACACGCAAATTTTATATTGGTTCACTCTCTGCCACTGAGAGCTACATCTAGTCCTCCTTTTCAAACTTGGGAGATTTTCTTATTCTTAGAAAAATCACAAGAGTTAATACAATTAGATTAGAGATTCCTCACTCAAAACCTAACCCTTTTCAAGAATGTACCAGATTCTTGAAGTCTACCCAATCAACTCCTTGTATTTCTCTAAGCTCCTTGTTGAAGAACGTCTTCAACTCTCTTGCTCACTTTGAAATATTCAAAGCTTGAGGTGATTCCGCACACCCTTCTTTTCAATCCAAAAATTGAAAAATCTTCTTTGTTGAATACTTGAAGCATAACCTTCTTGTTGCAAATGATTCAACGAACTTCTATGCAAAGTCTTGTAAATCTCAATTGAAACCAATACTTGAAAGATATGAGATTGAAGTGAGATTTAGAAGAAGATGAATTTGTTCATGATAGAGAGGTTGTGAAAAACAAAAAGTTAAGTTGGCTCAATAATCTTTTTGGAAAATATGAATGTGTATAAAATGCTCTTGAGAGAATAATAGCTTGTAACATTATGAATAATGAAAAAGAAAAGCTTTTAAACTAAAAATACATTATGTTATAACAGCTGTTAATCGATTAACCAAAGGCTCACTCGATTAACCACTGTATACTGAATGTTCTTTTTCAATTTTTACACGTGTTAATCGATTAACCAAAGTGCTCAATCCATTAACCAATGTAACATGATAAAAATATGCTTTTCTATTTTATTCACATTTACACCTTTCATTTTAATCAAATAATGAGCCAACCTCTATCATGTTTTAATCTCAATCCACAACATATATTTCCAATCAATTTAAATTGAGATTAAACTAATCCTAATCTACCACCCAAACTGATATGCAATAAAAGTAAATATAAAGTTTAAGTACAACATATGAATATGAAACATAAAACTAATAATAATGGTAGATCATCTTCTTCTTGTAATTGTTGTGTAGTGTTTGTTCAAAGCCATTGTCTTCATCAAAACTCATTTGATTCTATAATCGCCAATGAAGGGCCATCTTCGTCAACGCGTAAGAGATACGTTCGGGAAGTCATGAATGTCTCATTCAGGGTAAACGTCATAAAACCATATGAAGAAGATGTTTGAGGAAAATGTTTGAAGCTGATAAGGTGGTGTGATTTTTTCACTAAGTCTCTTTTCCTTTTGTAATGGGGAACTTGGATTCTGAGAGATGCAATGAAAGGCCTTCAACATTGATGGGGAGAATCTAAAAAGGTAGGTCAGTTCAAGTATGGTTCAGGTGAAGTCAGTGATAAGTCACAGCTTTTCAGAGGTTCCTTTTCAAATTTCCTTAGGAATCAAATCCTTGGAGACCGAATAAATGAAGAGATAAGTCTTTTCATTGAATGAGGAGACAACTTTAAAGATAGTTTGGGAAGTTAAAGAACAGCCTTAAGCCCAGTGACCATGCCTAGGGAAGATGTGATATTAAATTAATGATGCTGGGGAAGAGTGTTAGGATTGGCAGCCGTCACCCAAGAGGGGGGTGAATTGGGTGTTTATAAAAACATTGGAAAATATTCGATTTAAATCGTTTTCAATAAAATAGATAAACTTTGCAGAGGAAAACTCTTAAAAACGATGAAAAGGATTATGCAAGCAGAAGCAAACAATAATAACAACGATTAATATTACGCGCGAAGATAAACAACAATATAACAACGAAAAGTCTAACACGCGTTGATTAATTTAAAATAATTAAATTAATAATAATCGTTACGTTGTAAAAAGAATAAATATAACACTTACGCACATGCAACAATAACGAAAATAAAGAGAAGAGGGATAGAAGAGATTGCATCGGAGATTTTATCCTGGTTCGGCAAAACAGCCTACATCCAATCCCCAAGTGACCCGCTTGAGCTTTTCACTAATATTCCAAAGACGCCCCCGTGTCCCCGAATACAACCAGAGTGCCTCGCAAGCTACTAGGAACCTCCTTTCGCTAGGGACCTCAACAACAACCAGATAGCCTAACTACTAGGTGTCCCACCGTTCGTCTAGCACTACCCAATACACAAGGGTTCCTCACCCTACACACACGAACGCAGCACGTCCGCACTAGGAAATTCACTCCCTAGTCACTAAGGGTCACACACCCTTTTACAACACGGTTATGATATGAGTTGGGTACAACAACTATGATGCACTCTTAATAGTGCGGGTACAACAATAATAGGCCTCTAACAAAAGTGTGTTCTAGATAACACTGATACAACAATATAAGCTCTCGTGGCGCTGAAATTAGATCACAAGTACTATGGCCAAGAAAAGGTTTTCTTCTCAAATAGATATCAACAATAAAACCAGAGAATTGGAGAATGAGAAGAATGAAGAAGAAGAACGTACGTACGTACGTACAGAAGAGAAAAAGTTCAATCAAAAAAATAGGATTTAAGAAATAAAAATAAAGATTTAAGAAATAGGATTTAATCAAAAACACAATTTAACACATGTTTAAAATCAAAAGCCAATCTTAAAGATTTAATAAATAAAAATAAAGATTTGAAAATATTTGAAATTCAAATTTTGAATTTGAAAATAGAATCAGAATCAAATCAAAAACGATTTTGGAAATAAATCGAATTTAAAATAAGAATTAAATCAAATCCGGAAATATTCAAAATTGATTTTATGAAATCAAATAAATAAAATAAGTTTTTGAAATCCAAAACAAATCAAATAGATTTAAAGAATAAAATAAAATAGAATAAAATCAATTTTGAAATCAGAAACAAATGAAATAGATTTAGGAGATAAATAAAAGATTTGATGCTTAAAAACAAATAAAGAAATATTTCAAAATAATATTCAAATTCGAATTTTGAAAATAAATCAGAATCAATTATGTAAAAACAAATCAGAAAATAAATTAAAATGATTTTGACATGTTTTTCAATAAAAGCTGAAGTAATCGATTACTTTCTGAAGGTAATGGATTATTCCTTCAAAAATAGAAATTCTTAAATACATTTGAAAAACAAATAATCTATTAGTCCAATAGTGGTTAATCGATTATATCACCCCTGTTCAATATATGATGCAACTCATTTAATCGATTACTACTCATCAAATAATCGATTATTGAGTCTCTCTTCATTATGTGATGCAACATATGTAATCGATTACTACACAGCATGTAATCGATTACTGTGCCTCTGAAAAATATATGATGCAACAATTCTAATCGATTACTTGAGCCAGGTAATCAATTAATCTCATAAGAAAGTAATGGATTAGCAAAGTTCATTTAATCGATTACAAGCTCTCTGATTTTTGTATGATGCAACAAAGTTAATCGATTAACTCAAACAAGTAATCGATTACTCCTTCTTGCATACATAAAAATATTCAAAGTTTTGTATCATCAAGTATTTTCACCAAAACTAAAATATAAAAACAGCTTTTCATGAAAACACATTTTGCAATTAAAAAATTTTTCATAAAAAGTTCTTTTCTTCTCCTTAACATGAAAAACTAATTTTGGCCATTAGACACTTGTAATTAAAATTCATTACCTTACAAATTTCCTATGGGCCAGGCTATACTAAACTTGAACATGAAGCTTGAGCCTTGAAGCTTGATGCTTGAACTTGATGCAGCTTGATGCTTGAAACTTTGAATCTTGTTTGTAATCATCAAAACATTATCTTCTAGAATCCTTCTAGAATTACACTTTATGTCCTTTGGGGCAAGCTTGACTTCCAACACTCCCCCTTTTTGATGATGACAAACCCTTTTCTGAGTTTCTGCATCACAAGCGTTAAGCAGCAAGTTGCACAATAGAGTTTGATAATATCATAGGAAATTTAAATACAAATAGAGAATATAGAGAATAATTTATTAAGCCATGATAATAGTTTCTCTTCATTCTCATAACCTCCCCCTGCATATATGGTTAGTATACACAATGAAGCTCAGAATTCTTCTCCCACTTTTGTCAACATCAAAAAGATGGTGAGAAGTGTAACACCCCGCATTTTTCCCGTACGTGCGTAAACGATTTTTAACAAAAGAAACCTTGAAATCATGATTTTTAGAAAAAGTATTTTTCCTAAGAGAGAAATGAAGTGCTAATTTCCATGAATTTTTTATGAACAAAATATTTTCTATTAGAAAAGTGAATGATTTTGTTAAGATGAAAAATGATTTGAAAACGTGATTTTTAGAATTCTCTGGAGTGACTTGTAAAAATTATTTTTAGGATATAAGAAAAACGAATTTTAAGAAAAATGTGTTTTTGTGATGATGTCTTGGCATGAATTTTTATGTGATGTGTGTGTTTGATTTAATGTGTGTGTGATATGTGATGCATGAAAATGGTTGTGAAAATATGATTTCTTGGAATTGATTGCATGGATTGCATGAATTAATAATTTTAAGCAAAATATGATTAGAAATGAAAATTTGCAAGACATGTGTGTGTATGTGAGAGTGCCACGGTTGTATTTTGCATGTAGGTGTGTGTATGTGTGTATCCGTGTGTGTGTGTGTGTAAGCTTAGTGAGTAAGAAATTAAGGAACCAAATAGAACCAAACTAGAATTGTAAGCCAACTAGTTAGCCAAAAACCCTAACTAAGAAGCCAACCAACCATTCGACCTACTTGACCCCTAGAAAGCTAGCCCACTCCACTTTGTCCCCTTGACTTTAGTGACCCTTAGCCATGCAAAATTGCGAGGACAAAACCGCCCCTTCTATTTGTGTGCCAACCGAAATAAACCAAGGGCAAAAGAGGGAGAATTCGTGACTTATATGCATGTACTCTTGATTCATTTCCTTCCACCCATTTCTTCCAAACACCAACATAAACACTCTAAGAGCCATTCAAACTCTTAGAGAGAAAAAGAAAAGAAAGAGAGAAATAGAGAGGAGGCCGAGAGGTAAAGGAGAAAGAAGAGGAAACTTAGGAGCTTGAATTAGGAGTCCTTTGAAGATCTAAGCACTAGGAGTTTGAAGAACCAACCCTTCTTGGTAGAGATCCGAAGAACAAGACAAAGAAATGTAATAGTCTAGTTTTTTTTTCTTTCTTAGTTTGTAGATTTCTTTTATTTTCTTCTTGCATGTTTATTTCCATGATTTGTAAAGTGAAATCTTGTGCTATTCTTTCTTGATCTTGAACTTTTATGAACTAAAAGTAACTTGTAATAATTGTAACTCTATGCTTGTGTTTCGGTTTATACTTTCTTGATTTGATCTTGATGATTTTCTAACCCAAACCTAAAGATCTAAAATTTTGTTTAAGATTTTGTGAAGCTTAGCCTAGATCTTTCTTGCATGTGTATTTTTCTTGTTCTAAATCATGATCTATGTGTGTTTATGTGCTTATTTGACAAATCAATCTATGATCTAAAGTGTTGCTTAAAGATTTTTGTGAAAACTAAACGAAACCTCTTTGCATGTTGAATTTCTTGTTAAAACCGTGAGCCATGGAGTTTTAAGAAATGATTTGATAAATTAGTGTATGCTTTGAACTTGATAAATGATAGATCTAAGATCTTTAGTCTTGCATGTTAAATTTTGTTTGCTTAAATGATGATTTAATGATGATCTTGTTGATTTATATGTATGTATTTCATGATCCTTGTCCTTAAAACATGCATGTTAATTTTAAGTAGAAAAATCATGTTTTTATTTAAGTCCATGTCACGGTTTTGGGAAGAGAAAATTTAAAGGACAAGCTTTAAAATGATTTTTTTAAGTGCAAACATGATTTAGCTTTAGTTATTGATTTTACGCATGCTATGTTATGTAATAGGCCATTCGGCCATATTAAATAAAAATGGATCTTGTGCTTTTTCTTATGTGAAAGTTGATGCATGTGCATGATAGGACTAGATCTAATAATTCTAAGTGTATGTATTTAATTTTTAGAAGTTTAAAGTATAATCTTGAGTTATATTTGAAATTAAGTGATGAATTTACACTACAACAGAATAGCTAAAAGATCCCGGTTCCGCATGCCTATTGATCCCGGTTCTGAACCGGGATTGTATCCCCTGGTATAACAAGTCTGACTCTTATGATCCCAGTTGTTTTAGAAAACACGGAACCGGGATCAATAAAAAACAAGGAACCGGGATCAATAGCATATATGATCACTGTTGATTTTTAATAATAAACTGGGATGTTTAGTGTATATGATCACTGTTGAGTTTTTTAAAATGAACCGGGATCTTTAGTATATATATATATATATTTAATTTATAATATTTGCTATTTAATGTATATATATACATATATATTTTATTTTTTTTAATTTATAATATTTGCTATATCCATATATTAAAATAAATTGTATGTCAACATTTTTTTTTGCAACAAATAAATGCCATAATTATATACATTAGAAACGTGAATGTCAATACACATTTAAGATAGATAACTCCCAAACCAAAACAAATGGCTTCATACATACAAAAGGCTGAACAGGCTCCATATATAAATACTACATAGTCACATTCAAAAATATATATGGTGCTCTAAATTCAAAACTAAGCTAAGGTAACCAAGGTTGAAGATATACTGATTCTAGAGATGTTTCATTTCTCAAACTAAAGGTAAGGCCTGCCACTAATAGTGATGACTCCCATTGTAAAATCAGTTCATCTCCAGTTGAAAAAGATCATGCGGATCTCCATTGCTCTGATGGTTCCTTTGGTGTTGCAATGGCTACCACCTTCTCGGTACTAGAGATAAATAAAAACAAGAAATATTTGAGATTAGCTCCGACAAATAGTTAGAAGTAGAACTATAGTCTAGCATTTTGAATATGTTCTCAAGCAAGCATTGTAAGAATAGAAAAATAATGATTTTAAATGTTGAAACTAAATCCTCTCTCTCTCTCACTGTATGTATATTTTCTTCTGAGACAATAGACAAGTAAATATAATTTAAAGTAATAAAAAAGACACAGACAAGACCACAAGGCTTTTTTCTTTAGCTAGTCATAAAGTACAAGACATCATAAGAATCACACTGAATAGAGCTTATGCAATACGCCTGGTCATATATGATGGGTTCTTAAGGAAAATCACACTGAATAAAATTAATTAAACATATTTCACCTCAACAACTTCAGTTCCACCATTTTGTATGTGATCTGTCAGGTACTCAATTTCTTTAGGGGTGAAAGAGCATGATGGTTTCACCTGAAAATTGGATAAGTTTGTTAGCTAAAAATATTACCGTAACAAATTGTCAAGTGTTCAAAACCTAATATGGCAAGAATTAAAGTTAGGACTAGCAATAGTGTCAGACCTGAGAAAGAAGGTATAAAATTATGTTTCTATATCTTCATGATCTAAGATCATTTTTCTCTAGTATAATCATGAGAAAAAAAGAAGTCAAGATACAAAAAATATCCAAGTATAATCCAAAACAAAACATTGCTAGTTCAAAATAAAATACTCCAAAAATAAATTACATACTTAAGTCAGTTTTTAAAAGATAAACTAACAATCAGTATCAATCATCATTGTCCACTTGATCTTCATCAATGTCATCTTTCCAGTATTCCCTGAAATGAATTTAAACAAAAATAAATAAGAATTGATCACAGCAACAATAGCATCGAAAAAAATAGTACACTTATTCTATGACAATCGCGTGTAAATTTAATGGTGTGTTAATTATTCTAACCAACAATTTTTCTCCAACAAGTCTGCAGATCTCTCAGTGATAAACAAAATGCAGACATCCTTTGATGACCAGAAATTTTAATTTATGCAAGAAAATATGATGTGTTGAGGCTTGAACATATACAAGGTCAGGCTGGTGAAAAAAAGCACTGACAAACACAATGTTCACTTAGACTTGTTATTGGAAAAGGATCAATCTTGTGTCCTATTATTATAAGGGTCAGCATTGTACATATGTATACTTGAGACACAAAAAGTGAACCAAAGACATGCAGAAATTAAAGCCAAAATGTACATTAAGATGTCTAAAGCTCATTAGCCCTTAGTGATTCGGCATAAGAGTTACAATAAATAAGACACTGCTGCTCAACTATAAAAGTCTCAATCTTGCACTGCATCAGGGGCAGCAAGAGACAATTTTGCGCTAAATAATTCTGTGTAACTGCAATCATAATATAAAGGAAACCGATGGAAACTAGAACACTCTTTTAAACCGAACCATAGTCAATTTTCTTTACCTAGTATAACAAAATGCCAAATGCCTCTACAGGATAACGTACCCAGTGAAAGCTCTCTCAGTTCCCTTTTACGAGTAATGTAGAATTTTTCATCTGTTAGCCGTATCTTCCCTTCTTCATCGCTTAAATATTTATAATCAACGGTTCCAGCTCCTGCAAGACAAAGAAATTAGAAAGATAAAACAAACAACAAACGGAAAAGTATACTGTTTGGTACTAAAGTTTTAAAAGATTAATTTTGATACACTGTCGGAGTGCTATGTTGATAGAAAATACAAGAGAAAATTCATGAGTAACAACACATGGGATACCTGATTTACTTGACCAAACGTGACGATGTTTAGCTGTAGACTTGGAATCTCAAAACTGCGCCCAAAATGCTCTAATAGCTGCTGATATGCAAGCTGTTATAACAACACTCCATAGTTAGTGTTACAGCTGGGATTAGGAATAGGAAACCAAATACTAACAATTTAGAGATGACTAACAAAAAAATTAACTAATGAAAATAAGGAAAATGAGCATAGAATGCTTGGCAACAACATAACTTAAGGAATTTTTTTGTAAGTCTCATAAAAGAGATGAGATTGTAATTGGAGTATCTTTCTAACAAATCAAGCTTGAAATTACGCCACCAATAACATAATTAAATGTGATATATCTGCCATCATTTGATAAAAATAACATAATTACTTAAATAACTTCAATGCTGGTTGATTAAATACCCAAAAATAAGGCCAAGTGACATAATCAAATAAACTAGAACAATAATGCAGATCCAAATCCAAGAACATATCATAGACTAATGTTTCTACCTCAAAGAAACAGAATTACTCCTCCTACATTGAAATCACTTCATCTAATTCATGTTCTAAAGGAAAAATTACAACAATTGTCATAGATTTGCAGTTCTTTACACCTTGGCAGACATATCAAACTTTCAAGCAGGTCTTACATAGGCTCGTCAAAAATAAACAATTTAATCTCAGATCACCTAAATCACATAAACAATATAATCTTCTCAACAGGATTCCAAATCTGCATTGGCATTTGTTTAATCATAAAATGCAGACACAAGCATCATTCACACATCAACAAGAATCAATCCAGATAACTATTTTCATCTCAAAAAAAAATCTACATAAGCATATAAAACAAAAATTAAGGAAAGGAACCGTACATGCATTCTGTGCATTTGTACGTGTAGCAAATTTTCTCTTCAGCCCCTGTGTAAGAAAAACAACAAAATAATCAATTTTTTCCACTGAAATTCTATCTAAGTTAAAACTTTTTTTGCAGAAACAATCCTTCCATCTCCTTCCTCGGTTCATCAGCAAAAATGGAGGAAAAAATTAACAATGAGAAGCAACAAAAAAACACCAGAGCAGTAGAGAAGGAAGAAAACAAATAATTATTTTAAAATAAACAATCATTCTAAATACAAGATCGAAAATTAAAATCAAAAAGGGGAAAAAAAACCTAAAAACCCGAATTGGAATTCCAAGCCAAAATATGATGTGGGAGCCCAAAATCGACCTACATGCAAAGCTTTTGGAGGATGATGAAGAAGTGTTTAATGTCCAAAATCGACCAAAAGCCGATTTCCTTGATTGATCCTGCTCGATCGCACTTCGGTTTGAGGGAGAAGAGGGAGGTGAACACTCTCATGGAGTGAGTTTAAGAAAGACGGAGGAAGGAGAGAGATGACCGCGTAGCTTTGTGAGGGATAAAGAAGGTGAACCGATGGAGGAAGAAGGAGTGCTGATGGAGGAAGGAGAAGGAACCTTCTCAGATGGCATAGGTGAGTACACGTATGTGAGGAAGGTGAACTGTGTGGCTGTGTGTTGGTGCCTTTTGATAGCATTGATCCCAGTTATAACGTTTATCCCGGTTCCGTGTTTTTATTATTCATCCCAGTTGAAGTAAAACAACGGGATAAATAAGGTTTGTGTGATTTTTAATTTTTAAAAAATAAAAAAGTATATATGTTATAACATTGATCCTGGTTCCGTGTTTTTTATAACCGGGATCAATAAATTCAAGGTATTTTTAAACTATGATTTGTCTATTAATCCCAATTCCGGAACGGAACCGGGATTAATATCCGGCTATTTTTTTGCAATTCTATAGTAGTGTTAGGTTTTATTTTTAATAAGAATCTTGCTTTGATAAAGTGATGCATGTTGATATGGATGAGTGATGTGTTTGAGGTCTTGATTTTATTTTGTGATTTTGGTGTGTTGAAAAATGAATAAGACCTTGCATTTTGTATGATTAGCATTCGGCCATAAGGAAAAGAAATAGGAAGTTGTATTTGATCATTGTTTGAGTTGCATATATGATGAGAATAATTCAATCTAAAGGTTTAGAATGTACATGCATGAAGTAATATGTGATTTGTGATTTTAATTTGTTGTTTGCTTCAAGATTGTTAATTTTTCTTTTTATGCTCTCGGTTTTTAGTCATAAAGAGAAAGAAAAATGATTTCATTGTTTTGTGATTGTATATGTGCATAAATCTTTGTAAAATTTCACTTTTATGATTCGTCCTAAGCATGCTAGTATAGTTAGGGAAATTGTTTCCATGAAATGACCTTTGTAAATGACTATGTTTTCATGTACATGATGCTATGTGTGTGATTGGAATGATATGTTGTTTGTTTTGATTTTCTTTTCGGTTTTTATAAATAAAATAAATAAATTGATTAAATAATTGAAAAGGAATTCTGTTGAAAATCCAATAATTTTTAATGTGACTAATATTATGTGAAGTTGTGAATGTCTTAATGATGTGTTGTTTGAGTGCGCTTTTCTATATTTGAATTTCCAAAGGATTGAAAGATGTTTTACTGAAAAATATGACTTGAATGTGGTTTTGAAATTTTATTTTGTTAAGTTCTTAATTTTGTTTAATAATTGAAAATAATGATTTTGATGACATAAACCTTTTTAAAGTAAGATTACCTTAAGACGAATGAATTCTGTTTTGATAAGAAAATTATTTTCAAAGTTTTCTTGAAAACGTTTTTGTGGATTTAATTTGGAATATGAATGATGTGTTTTCAAATAAGAATGATTTCAAGGCGTTTTCTAAATTAAAGTAATGAATCCGTTAAAAACGTTTTCTAACGCACGGGGAAAAATGCTATAGTTCGGACGACCGACGCAAAGGAAACGAGGCGGGATTAGCAATCGGAAAGCTTTCGGAGGCTACGTCATTTGAGGTGAGAGAGGGGCTTCCCTTAAGACGCTGTGGTATTTAGGTAACTTATTAAGAGGTCCAATCATCTCAAAGGTTGGACTCCAATCTCATTTAGCGTAGTGGTGTATGTGATAGCACATGTTTGATTGTTTGCTTGGCTATCCACCCGAACGGTTGAGATTGGTTTATTAAGTATGATATTGTGTTTTTTGATTGATTATGCTGGAACTATTTGTTTATCTTATATTGCAAGTTATCTATTTATTCGTTAAGTAATTATGATATTGTTGAGAAACAGTGGTGTACTGAATAATGTGTCGATAAGAATTAAATTGTGAAAGTAAGGACATGTGATTTAGAATGCGATAAGTAATAACAAAGATAAAGCAAGTAAGAGAAGAGATAAAGAGTTAAGAGTTTGATGGAAAAAGAGATAAAGAGATGAGACTGAGGATGAGTTATGGAAGTAAGATGAGTGATGGAAAATGAGATGTGGCTTGAGCGGAGCTGGGCTCCTTTGTTTTTGTTTTAGTCTGGGACTAGTGTTGAGTTGAGCTTGCTCCTCCATTAGCGCTCAGCAAAAATGTGGTTTTTTGAAAAAGGTTTTTGAAAAAATGATTTTGAAAAGTTTTTGTTAAAAGATATAATTTTTGAAAAGTTCTGTGAACCAATATTTTCGAAAAAGTTTTTGTGCAAAGATCTACTTTTGAGAAAAGTTTTGGAAAACAATATTTTTGATAAAGTTTTTGAAATGACATTTTGAGAAGTTCTTTTGAAACAACATCTTTGAGAAAGTTTCTTTTGAAATGAAGTTTTTTAAGAAAGTCTTTTATAAGGAGATTTTTGAGAAAGTCTTTTCGAAATAATACTTTTGAGAAAGCTTTATGAAATGATATTTTTGAGAAAAAGTTTGTGAAAACAATATTTTTGTGAACGATTGTGAAAACAATATTTTGTGAAAGTTTTTTTTGGAAAACGTTATTTTTGAGAAAGTTTTGTGAAAGGATCTTTTTGAGAAAATTTATGGAATGATATTTTTGGAGATGTTTTGTGAAGTAAAAGTCGTATGAAATGATGTTTTTCGAAAAAGTTTTACGAAAAGATGTTTTTGAGAAAAATGAGGAAATGAGCCTTGAGAAAGAGAGGAATTTTGTGTAATGAAGATGAGATGAGAAAGATGATGAAATGTGATAAGAAAAGTTGATGAGATGAGATGAGAAAGAGTGTGATATGAGATGTGAAATGCGATGTGATGAATTGGGGAACAGTTTGAAATATTAGAGGTCGGGACTCGTTGAAGGGATGCACCAAGGATGAGCCGACCGTTAGGATTAAGTCATTAATAAATCTTAAAACTTTAAAAGACTATTAAAAGACATGAATAACGCGGTGAGGTATGAGTGTATGTCGAAGTAGTGGAGAGGAAGGAACCATAGGTATCTGCGGATACTTAGGAGGAGATTGCATGAGGGGAGGACGATGACGGTGAAACGTCAAGAAGTCTAGAGTACTGTTCTAGGAAGAACGAACTCCATATGTGGTGCACTAACGTGGTGGGGACTGGGTCTAATACCGTGGTAAGTTCTGCACTCGAGACTAGAACTGTACTGTCGCCCCCTTGATTGCAAATGAGAGGGACTGGAACGGGGCATTTGTGATTGCCGCTGAGAGCGTGCCTGTTTATATGATATGAAATGATATGATTTGAGGCTGAGTCCTCCTGGTCTAGGACCATTTGTTGTGTGACAGCTGTCGTGCCCGCGTGGTAAAGGTCCTGTACTCCTGTTTGCTTCCGACTAGGCTTGGATGGATGACCGAGGAGATGTAGACGTGTGAGCCGTTTGCCTCAATGATGTTTGTTCCCCTAATCATTGAGTGAGTTGAGATGATAAGACTTAATAAGTTTAAAGATTCAAAAGAAAAGTAAAGTAATGGTATTGAGTGTCGAGTAAGATTTGGGAAGTGATAATGAGATGATGCGATGTGATGATGATGATTATGTTTGTTTATATGTTTTGTTTGCTATTTATTGTTTTATCTTAATAATTGCCTATCGTAAATCCACATAGTCGACATTACATGTTTTGGGTAGCTCACTCTCTCGTACTTCTGCTTTGTATTGGAAAAATTCTGTATGGTCCTTACATGGAGAATATAGCGAAGTTCCAGCGCATTCGGGAGATAGGAGCGTCTCCATTAAAGGGAGACAATATAACTATGACTGGCCGTGTCATAGTTTGTATTGAGATGAAACGAAATCGAAAGGAAATCATGGAGAGACTACTAGCTCGTTATGAGGAGGAAAAGAAAGCACGAGAAGCGGCTATGGAAAGTATGGCTAAGGAGGCTGATGAGGATGATGCTGCTGGCGACCCGGGGATTTGACTTACCAAGAATCAGAGTAGCGCAGCGGAAGCATTAGAGTAGATGACTAGAAGTTAGGTAATTCCCTTTCAGAGTTTTGTAATTCCATTGCAAGTTACATAGAAGTCCTGGCTCGATCGTGCTGTAACCCCAACTAAATTCATTTTCAGTAATTATGTTTGGAATTAAGATGAATGGGCTGTTAAGTTTAAAAGAAGTTTTTGAAAAACAAGTTTCAAAGTGCGGTGTCTTGTGACATCTCGGTTTGGAACTTGAAAGGTCTTATGCATTGTGAGAACACGAGTTTTGAATTTTAACTATGTTTTGAAAAACTTAAATGTTCTCATCTTGCATAACGCTTGTAAAAAAAAAAATTGGCCCAAAATTTCACTATAAACAGTTGTGGTTTTCAAGTTGCCAAATCGGGGTGTTACAATTTGTGGTATCAGAGCAGTGTTTGATTCTAAGTAACATTATGCATGGATTTACATACTCTGTGTGCGCGTTAGTATTAAGATAGCAATAGACGAGACTAGAAGTGCTAGGAGTATGCTGACGTATCCCCGAAGAGTATTGGCTTTCGTCTACAGCAAAGACGAGGAGCAGTGATCAGTACCGTCATGGAACATTAGTTCGCGGTTTGAGTTTTCTTCGCTGAATTTCTCTTTGACGTGAACCCGTTTGTTTGTAATGACCCTTAATCCCTAAGATTCGTCTTGCGATTTGAACCTTTCTTTTCTTGTCAGAGTTTTCTTGTATAAACCCCGCGCCTTGCCGAATTGCTTTGGCATGCCATTTGAAGAAGCCTTTTCTGAAAATCTTAGACCCTGTTTTGACAAAGCCCTGACTGTTTATGAACCTGAAGTTTCTTCTTTCGATCGTTACCCAGACGTTTGCCTATTCCAAAAACTTTGATGAGAAATTTGAACCCTGACACCCTATTCCGGTCAAGAAGATAGTCCTAGAATGTAGAGTTAGTTGTGAAGTATTGTTAGGTAAAGGTTGCAAAGTTTAAGAAGAATAAGGATTAGATGATATGAATGAAGGAAGTGTGAGTTTTGGGAGGAATAAGAGGATCCTTTTTAGGAAAAGTAATTAGGATTAAGAAATTTGATGCCAGATTGATTAAATTAACGGTTTAGATGGTGGTAAGACGAGGAAGAAATTAAGGTAATAATTAGAATTTAGAGTCATAAATGTCTTGATTCGAGTTGGCAAATGGTTAGGTAAAGGTGAATAAGTGATGATGTGGTAAAGTCGAGTTGATGAGTTGGTAGAATTTGTGGATAGAATCCTTAAGTGCTGACCCAAGGTTAGGTGAAAAATCTAAGATTTGATGTGGTAATGAGTAATAGGTCCTTGAGTTAAGGAATTTTAATGGTTTAGAATAAGAGGAAAACTGTGGAGAGTGGAAAAAGGTTTAGAATTGTCTACGTTGTGTGATCAAGTGTTTAAGATAAGTGTGAGATAGTGCGTGTTTCTTGAGGATTAGTGGTTGTTAGGGCGAAAGGTGGATAAAATAGTGGCTATAAGAGTCTGATAAGGATCCGTATTTAGTGGGAAGTGAGGAGATAAGAGGATAGATTGGAGCTAAGTGATGGGAAATTTTGTAGGAATTGATCAAAGAGTGATGAAGGATAGGAGTGTTTAGAGGTTAAATGAGGTTTAGAGAGGTATGAGTCATTTAAGTTGGGGAGTGGTTGGAAATGTGAGGATTTCTGAGGAGTAGATCGTCTAGGCTTGAACTGATGAGGAGAATGTGACCCTAAGTGTGGTAGTGTCTTGACCCGGATGTCTGAAACCCTGTTGTCCTTGGATCCTGTTTTGATGCATTTGAACCCCAGTTCCTTGTTTTCCATGAAACCGTGTTGTTTCTAACCCCCATGTTTGTTGTTGAAAATACCCCAAGAGGTTACTTTTGTAAGTAATCTGTTTGATCTGCTCTTGAGAACGATGAATAGACAGTGCGTATTTGAAAGTACGACAATCGTTACAGCTGAAGAGGAAAAGGATTTCTTCAAGGAGCTACGTGTTCACGAATTAGTCAGACTCTGTGCAGCATTTCTCGAGCACGAGAAATCTTCAAGTTGGGGAGAATGTAACACCCCGCATTTTTCCCATACGTGCGTAAACGATTTTTAACAAAAGAAACCTTGAAATCATGATATTTAGAAAAAGTATTTTTCCTAAGAGAGAAATGAAGTGCTAATTTCCATGAATTTTTATGAACAAAATATTTTCTATAAGAAAAGTGAATGATTTTGTTAAGATGAAAAATGATTTGAAAACGTGATTTTTAGAATTGTCTGGAGTGACTTGTAAAAATTATTTTTAGGATATAAGAAAAACGAATTTTAAGAAAAATGTGTTTTTGTGATGATGTCTTGGCATGAAATTTTATGTGATGTGTGTGTTTGATTTAATGTGTGTGTGATATGTGATGCATGAAAATGGTTGTGAAAATATGATTTCTTGGAATTGATTGCATGGATTGCATGAATTAATAATTTTAAGCAAAATATGATTAGAAATGAAAATTTGCAAGACATGTGTGTGTATGTGAGAGTGCCACGGTTGTATTTTGCATGTAGGTGTGTGTATGTGTGTGTATCCGTGTATGTGTGTGTGTAAGCTTAGTGAGTAAGAAATTAAGGAACCAAATAGAACCAAACTAGAATTGTAAGCCAACTAGTTAGCCAAAAACCCTAACTAAGAAGCCAACCAACCATTCGACCTACATGACCCCTAGAAAGCTAGCCCACTCCACTTTGTCCCCTTGACTTTAGTGACCCTTAGCCATGCAAAATTGTGAGGACAAAACCGCCCCTTCTATTTGTGTGCCAACCGAAATAAACCAAGGGCAAAAGAGGGAGAATTCGTGACTTATATGCATGTACTCTTGATTCATTTCCTTCCACCCATTTCTTCCAAACACCAACACAAACACTCTAAGAGCCATTCAAACTCTTAGAGAGAAAAAGAAAAGAAAGAGAGAAATAGAGAGGAGTCCAAGAGGTAGAGGAGAAAGAAGAGGAAACTTAGGAGCTTGAATTAGGAGTCCTTTGAAGATCTAAGCTCTAGGAGCTTGAAGAACCAACCCTTCTTGGTAGAGATCCGAAGAACAAAAGGAAGAAATGTAATAGTCTAGTTTTTTTTTCTTTCTTAGTTTGTAGATTTTTTTTATTTTCTTCTTGCATGTTTATTTCCATGATTTGTAAAGTGAAATCTTGTGCTATTCTTTCTTGATCTTGAACTTTTATGGACTAAAAGTAACTTGTAATAATTGTAACTCTATGCTTGTGTTTCGGTTTATACTTTCTTGATTTGATCTTGATGATTTTCTAACCCAAACCAAAAGATCTAAAATTTTGTTTAAGATTTTGTGAAGCTTAGCCTAGATCTTTCTTGCATGTGCATTTTTCTTGTTCTAAATCATGATCTATGTGTGTTTATGTGCTTATTTGACAAATCAATCTATGATCTAAAGTGTTGCTTAAAGATTTTTGTGAAAACTAAACGGAACCTCTTTGCATGTTGAATTTCTTGTTAAAACCGTGAGCCATGGAGTTTTAAGAAATGATTTGATAAATTAGTGTATGCTTTGAACTTGATAAATGATATATCTAAGATCTTTAGTCTTGCATGTTAAATTTTGTTTAAGATTTTGTGAAGCTTAGCCTAGATCTTTCTTGCATGTGTATTTTTCTTGTTCTAAATTGTAACAGCCCGATTTTCGTAAACCAGAAATATTTACTTTTACTTATTAAAGTTACAAAAATTGAGGCCAGATTTTTTTTTTGAGAACATTGTGAATGTGTTTTTGAAAACATTGTTGAAAAGTCCTTGGTGGTCTCAACACCCTTTTTGAAAACCGAGTTGTTACTAAAATCATTCATCTTCATAAAGTGGCTTGATTAAAAAGCATAATAACATTTTTCCCAAAAGATTACATTGTTTGTTCTTCCAAAATCGAATATCCCACGATACAGAATTAAAACTTGGCTTAGTTACATAATTGGCACATTGCTTGGTAATCCGTGACTCAAAACACACAAATCATAACTTAAAACCAAATTTACTACTATCGCTTCCGCTGCGCTATTCTGAGGAAGAACCCCCGAGGAAGCCTCCCTTTTCTTCTTGTATACTCTCCTCATTCTCAAAAGTGAAGTCCCCTCTGTTGCTGCTTCCCTGCTATCGTTTAAGATCCTGCTCTCATTCCTCTAGAGTGATGATCTCCTTATGGTGCTCCGTCTGCCCGTTGCGATATCAGCAGCATCAATATAACAACGAACAGGAGAGAGTAAGCGTTCCGAACGACGAATCGTCGACGGTGTGGGATTACGGTAGGCAAGATAGAAGGACCATACAATACATAATAAAACATACAAGCACACCACAATCAAGAATATTAACAACATTATTATTATTCTTATCATCATTATTCTTATCTTTCATTATCATTTCAAACTTAATTTCATTCCTCATAAACATTCTTTCTTCCTCAATCCTTTTCCTTCTCATGCTCATAATTTCCTCTTACAAGATATCATCGGGGTACTCATTTCGTTCTCGGTTATCACTCACGTCTACATCTCCTCGGTCATCCACCCAACCTAGTCGGAAGCAAACAGGAGTACAAGACCTTTACCACGCGGGCACGACAGCTGTCACAACACATAAATGGTCCCAGACCAGGAGGATCTCGTCCTCAAATCAATTCAGTAATATCAAGGCTCACTGTCCACGCAGTGGCAAACATAATGCCCCGTTCCAGTCCCTCTCACTGTTCTCGATTTGCAATCTAGGGGGCGACAGTATGTTTCTATTGGGCCCGCAGAACTTGCCACGGCATTAGACCCAGTCCCCACCACGTTAATGCGCCACATATGGAGTTCGTTCTGCCTAGAAACACACTCGAGACTTCTTGACATTTCACCGTCATCGTCCTCCCCTAATGCAATCTCGTCCTAAGTATCCGCAGATACTTATCGTTTCTTCCTCTCCACTAATTCGCACTCTCATACCTCACCGCGTATGTCTTTTAAAGTCTTTTAATCGTTTTAATCATCCTAAGGTCGGCCCGTCCTTCGTGCAACCCTTCAACGAATCCCGACCACTAACTTTGCACAATCTTTCTCTCACATAGCACAGAGCTGGGATCACATCGATAAACTCATACCTCATTTCCACAATCTTTCTCAAAGTCTCCTTCCATCAATTTCTCAAAATCGTACATCACCACTTTCTCAAAATCTCAAATCATAAATTTTCATACTCTTTTCTCAAAACAATCTTTTCACCAGACCTTTTTCGAAAATATCGTTTCACAAAATCTCCTTTCAACATCTTTCCACCATCATATTCCAAATCTCTTATCAAAATAATCTTTTCATAAATTTCTCAAATGCCATTTTATAAACTTTCACAAAACCTCTTTTCACAACCTTCCACGAAACTTCTTTACAAAGACTTCTTGGAAAATACTTTTTATAATATTTATCAAAACTCCTGTTCAAAACATTTTCAAAAGAATTTCTTTTCCACCAACCTTTTCTAAAATTTTCTTTTCACCATTTTCCACAAAATCTCTTTTCCAAAAATCTTTTCAAAAAGTTTTTCTCAAAAACCTTTTTAAAATCTGCTTTTCAAAACCTTTTACAAAAATCGCATTGTTGTTGGGCACTAGTGGAGGAGCAAGCTCAACTCAACACCAGTCCCAGACTAAAACCATGTTGAGCGCTAATGGAGGAGCAAGCTCAACTCAACAGTAGTTCCCAGTCTAAAACCGAAAGCAAAGGAGCCCAGCTCCATTCATTCCACATCTCATATCCATCTCACTCTCCCCAGCTCTGGCTCGTTCTCAACATTATATTTCATTCTTTCCTCCAATCTCAACTCTTTCTTTCTTTCTCCAATACATATCTTATTCTCACTCATTATTCTTTTCTCATTATATCTTTACTTTCAGTCTTATTACTTTCACAACTCATTCAATTTAACAACAATAAATATCATTAAGCATAAATAAATTAATAGACATAAACATACTATCAATCACACAATAACATTGTGGTTTTTGTCACCTTCGTATAAGTGGCCACACAATCAAACAATTGCCACTTATACTACTGACTCTAACCACTTAGTTCCGATCTCTGAGATGATACGGAACGTCCTAATATATCACCTAACTACCACGGTGTCTTAGGAAAGCTTCTCCCTCACCTTAGGTCCAGCGAGTGAATGTGTGCTCTCTTCGAATCCGTGTGCTGCCATCTGTCCCAATCCTCCTTTCTATGTCATTCCTCATATTAAATAAAACATTTTACGTTATTAACTTATTTGAGAAAGTCTCTTCTTAATTTAATACTTGTCCTTTCTTTGTTGGGAAAGCTTTGAAAGAAAAACCAAAACCAACTATCACTTGAAAACTTGATTTTAGATCATATGAGAATATTTTTAAACATGAAGGGCACGTCCAAGTAATTCTGGACAGCAAAATGGTTTTACAAAATTACATGAATAAAACTCCGAAAATATTTTAAAAACACCTTTTACTTTAAATAACTTTTTAGCTTAGAAATCAACACTTTGAAAATTCATGTTTTCATCATAAAACAATTTTGGGACAGTTATGAACACAAAATGATATTCACACAAATCCTACCGCATACGGCAGAAAACAACATTTAGGCATGCAATAATTCAAATTGAGTCAAGTTTCAAACTAACATAACTTCAAACACTTTATATCCTATCTAAAATCATCATGCACATTTTATTCATACAACTAAACACCCTAAATCTATTTAAATTACTTGACCGAATAAAAGCAAAGAAAATAGATCAAACATCACAATTCAAATCACATGAATCAATTTATTTTATTTTAGGCATTTAAATTCCACTTTCTTTTAGTCTTAGCTGTATACACATAATCACATATAAACATATTTTCATTCAAACACATACTTTTCCAAGATTAATTAAATTTATTTATCTCCTTTATTTCTACACAAGGAACCGATTAGAAAATAAGGTTCACAACATGATTTCAAGCAATTCATTTTAGCACAATTCCTTAAAACATACTTATTTCTTCTAAGTCATTTCATGGAAAAAGGAATCATGGTCTAGCTAACCTATATAGACCGAATATCATCATGATAAAGCAATGTCAAATATTCATCATGCATGCACATAGATCATAAACTAATGTAAAGGTCATTTCCAAAACTTGTTTTCCTATTTCTTTCATGAAAACCGTGAGCTTCACACTAATTTTGGCAAACAACCTTTAATTTGTTAACATAATAAAATCAAGAATCATGTCATGCAAGTCATAGAAGCATCATTTTATTTTATTTTATTTTATTTTTCAAGCATCAACCGAATCATCATTACACACACACAACCTTGATTCAAACTCTTTTTATGCTAGAAATTACTTTTAAAGTTTGTTAAACTTATTTTCTTGTGGAAACCGTGACTTACACACAAGAAATCAAGGCTTTATGTTCAAATTAAACATACCAAATTCAAGCCTCATGTTTTCCCAAAATTCAACCATAGATCAAGACATGTAAAAGAGGATCAAAGCAAGATCATGAATTTAAACTCAATCTACAAACAAACCATGAAGAATAAGCTAGAAATTAATTTTCCCAAACATGAGATTACTTAGGTCAAATCAAAAATATCAAGACCTATTTCTTCTACTCATGGCCGAATCATTGAGTCCTTGATTTGGTGATTCATGAGTTCATTTTAGGCTTAAAATTTCAAGATCTAAACATAGAGAGAGCATGAAAAGGTAGGCAAGGATCATAAGGCCACAAAATCAACATGCATGAAGAAATCAAGGCAATCTATGGACTCTAAACACAACCTCCGCAAACCGTGGCAAAAAAAAACATTTACAAGCAAGAGATCAAAGCATAAAAATAACATGCATGACCTTTAAACCTCAAGATCATTCAAAAATAAGTACATGCTTTACAAAAGTTTAAATCAAAGTTCATTAAAAGTCCTTTACAACACCAAATCATTAATGTAAAACTCTATCTACCTTAATTCCTAACTTTAAATCTTCAAAGCTTCTCTCCTTCTCTCCTTAGTTTGCCTCGGCCTTTCTCTCCCTCTAGGGTAGATGGGTTTTTCTCCTTGATCTTTGAAGACTAAGAGGGTTGAGAAAAGAATTGAAGAAGTTTGGGTCAAGGGGCTTTGGGATTTCCACTCTTCTTTCTTCTCTTTTCCTCACGGGTTTCCTCTTCCTCTCTATGGGTTTCAAGAGCTTGAGAGTGCTCTTGAAAGAAAATGTGTTTGAGCTTGTGTAAGAAAGGAAATGAATGAAGGGAGTGAACTAATCTAACACATACTCACACGGTTTTAAGGGTTAATGCAAGGGGTGGAATTTCCCTATTTTAGCCTTGGTTCAATGGGTTGAAGGAAGGGCAAGTTGGGCCATCCCAATTGTTGCATGGAAGTAGTCAAATCGTGGGAGACAAGGGTGGAAGGAAGTCTCCACTAGGCTTCATGAGTCATCTATCCTATTCTCTCCCTATTTTCTATTAAATTCCTAATTTCTTAATGCATAAGAAAATGCACTCTTCTTTGTTCCTCTACCCTTCTACTTGGCCGAATCACACTCATGCACACACATACATATATAATTTTCTTTTCATGTTTATAATAGCAACACACAACATGACTCATGCATACATTTCACACACATAAGCATGCACATAAATAACATCTTGAGGGCATCATGTTTGCACGGCATACACATATATTATACACATAAATTTAAACATTCATGCATTAAACAAATATGCATCACATATTGCTCATACACATATATATTTTCACACACACACATTTAGTTCTTAGCAACCAAAAACCGTGTACACACATATATCTAGCAAACAATTCTTTTTCATCACAACATTTTTATAAAATCATTAAGCATATCAATTTTCTCAAAACCAAATTTCTAAATGTTGAACATTGTTTTAGAAAATCATTACTTCAAGATCATTCGTTAGCTTTAAAAACGTGAAGTTTAGAAAATCATTTAATAAAATACTCTTGCAAAACACTTTTCTCAAAATTCTCATGTCAACTTGACTCTCATAAGAGCATTCTCTTTCCGCTTCGTGATCTATCCCTTTTTTGCTGACCTATTTCACCTTGTCGTGTTCCTCGTTCGTTGCCTTCAATAGAGAAGTCGCACTCGTACCGTCTCTTGTGTGTCGAGTCGGGTTAAGTCCAACGGACTAACCAAAGAAGATGCAGCTCCGTTAACTGGTCGTTGTCACAGAAAGTCCAACCATAGGTACGGACTTAGGGGAAAATCAAGCAAACAAAGTTCAAACGTCTCCAAAAGTATGGAGTTTCACCTAGAAATCGCTGGACATTCACTACTCCCTACTGTTTGGGTTCTCACTAACTTACAATAATCACTCCTCCCTTCAGTTCTCCTTCTAACTCTGATGTTTTCATTTATGATCTCCTTATCTTAAGGGGGTTATACTATACCTTAGGCTCACTTACTTCCTCAAGCAAACCTCATTTTCCTCCTTCGGTTCATCCTAAATAGTAATCAAACCTATCACTTTGATCACCTAAACCTCTAGTTAGGGTACAAGGCAATTCTGATCCTCAAATTTTCCTCCTTATGACTCCCCAACTTCGATCAAACTTATAACTAGATCCTCTGTAATCCCCTATCCTCACTTAACTCAAACTATTTATCTTTCCATAATCGTTCAAGCCCAAGTTATGTGGGTAACTGTAACGCGCTCATTTCGAAAAGGTTTTCGATTTCGAATCATTTCGACTTGTAAGTTTTTGCAAAAATTAGGGTGGAAAAAAAATTTTCTTTTTAAAACACTTGATTGGAAAGTAAAATCAGAGAATTGAAATCCAGAGAGTTAAAAGAAGTTGAAAAGCAGTTGAGGGGTTTTCGCAATAAATAATATTTTCATAAAGGAAACCTTTAGTCCCTCAATTGCGAGTTCTTAAAGAAACGGATGAATGCTGGATTTCAAAACTTATTAAAAGCAAGCGGAATATTGAAATGCGTAAAGTGAACCATAGTTGTAGATAATAGGTAATAAAAGGTCTGATACAAAATAGTTACAAGTCCATTGGAAATAAAACACTCTGACAATACCTCACCAAAAGCAAAATTTACAAAAGGTAAAACTCAAAAAGAAAGGGTATCATCAGAGCTGGTCGTCGGTCCACTGCAGCTATTCCATAGACAGAGATCACCGGTTTCGTCCCACGAAACCTACGAGGACGAAAGCGAACTACAGGATTAGGATGGTAGAGAGGGATCTCTACTTCTCCCTCAAAAACAACCCGGTGATCCCGATACTCCCAAGCACCATCAAGGAGCAGGCAAATCTCGATACAAGGCATGCATTCAGCCATCACCTACAAGGGCAGGAGAGTAAGCCTAACACAGTCGCATTATCGAATAAGCCTAAGCCCTAACATTCACAGCCAGATAATAGCAGCAATCACCAGTGCAATAATGCATATACATATGAACAAACTCCAATTTAATTATTATCTTCGAGATAAGTGGCATGATGCATGTACATGTTCACCAACTCTGACTCTGAGGCCTCTATGTCCATCGGATCCAGATCTGAGGAACGGTGCGTCCCAGATGTGGCACGGCTTACGGCACGTCTGCCAATGTAAACGGCACGACTTGCAGTGATTCCACCAGCGTAAATGGCACGACTTACAGTATTTCTACCAGCGTAAAAGACACGACTTACGGTGTTTCCACCAGCGTAAACGGCACGACTTACAGTGTTTCCACCAGCGTAAAAGGCACGACTTACAGTGCGTCCACCAGCGTAAAAAGGCATGACTTACGGTGTTTCCACCAGCGTAAACAGGCACGACTTACGGTGTTTCCACCAGCGTAAATAGCACGACTTACGGTGAACCCTGTGCAGGCTTTCATAAAATATCAAGTTCAGTTACCAAAACAGTTCACAGGTTCACCGGCGTAGGAAAGGCACGCCTTACGGTGTTTCCACCTGCGTAGGTGTTCCTCAGATTGGGACTGGTCTGATAACCTAGCTCATGTCATGTATGTTCTCGATGCAACTCTTGAAATCCTAGGTTATCATGCACATGTTCAAGTTCCAGGTTTATTATTAGTCCAACTATGTCATGACCATTTGTCATTAGGTCATCATGTACTCATAAGCAATCAACAGGTACCCAACACGACAGAGTTATACTAGTTCTGGGTCAGGCTTATGTCTAAGTATTCGGACAGAGTCCCATCATTTACTTGACCTAGGTCACCTTAAGTGACTAAAACTTGAGATAAGCAAGTCTTAACTACTTAAGACTTCGGTTAAGTGAGTCCTAATCACTTAAGACTAGGTTTAACTGACTTCCGCTGACTAATCATGGACTAAGTCTACTAATCTTGGACTAAATCTCACTAATCAGGAGTTTAGTCTCACTAATCATGGGTTAAGTCAAGCTTAATTGACTAATCTCGGATTAAATCCGACTAATCAGGGATTAGGTCCAACTAATCGGGGATTAGTTGACTAATCAGGGGATTAGGGTTACTAATCGAGGATTAAGTCCAACTAATCTTGATTAGTTGACTAATCAGGATTAAGGTCACTAATCGAGGATTAGGTCCAACTAATCTTAAATTAAATCATGGTTAAGGTCACTAATCACGGATTAAGTCCAACTAATCATGGATTAGTTGACTAATCAGGATTAAGGTTACTAATCTAGGATTAAGTCCAACTAATCATGAATTAGTTGACTAATCAGGTTTAAAGCCACTAATCGAGGATTAAGTCCAACTAGTCATGAATTAGTTGACTAATCACGGTTAAGGGAGACTTAATTTGGTCTAAGTGCTACTTAGTTGTCTAAAACTAGGTTTGATTAACACTTAGTTGACTAACTCACTTTGGCTACTAAATTAAGTCCTTAACCGAGACTTAAGGTCCTAAAACCGTGATGATCAACACTTGATCATCTTATCTAATTCACAATTAGAGCCTAATTTACTCAAATCTTTGGGGTCAACACTTAAGTCTAGTTCATTCAAGGGCTAAGCATTCAATTAACAATAAAACCTATGGAATTACACATCAACACCAAAAATAATCATAAAATTCAGCATAACATATTTCATTAACAACATAACTTGAGCAAATACTCATCAATACATAACATATTTATAAAATTCAGCGTAGAACATTGAATAATCACACATCAAGACTCATCAAATTCGGCCTCCAAGCCCAAAACAAAATCTAACTAGTGCCCTTGAGTCTCATGGTGACTCACCCTAGTTTCTAAGCTTAAGACTTATCCTAGCAAATGTGTAAGCTTCTCTCTTACCTCTTGAAGACACTAAAGAAAAACTTAGAACCTTTGGCCTTTTTCCCCTCTCCAAAACCGTGAGCAACATTCCCTCCTTGGACACTTGAAATTTGACTTCCAAGCTTCTAAGACTCTAAGACTCCACTTGATCTACCAAGCCAAAAATCTCAAGGCTTTGATGAGTGTTTGGCCGTGAGGTTGGTTGAGGTTTAGAGTTTGATGGTTGAAATTTATTCCACACAAATCTTCAAGCAAATGGCATATCCAAGATCTAAAGTATGAATATGCCAAGGTTTCTTGTGTTTGGTGAGTGTTTAGGTTGATTAAGGTGGTGATGGGGGTTTGGCCGTGAGCTCCTCAAGAAAAAGGAAGGGTTGGATTAGCACTTCTAAGCTTCAATCACTCATGCATGTTGGATATTCATGATCTAGGCCTTGGACATGTGAAGATTTCTTGGTTTTAATGGAAGAAAAGGTTAGGATGAGGGTGGTGGAGGTGTTGGCCGTGAGGCCTCTTCAAAGAAGAAGAATAAGAAAAAGAAGAAAGTGGTGTGGTGATAATGCTTCGAAGAAAGGAAGCCAAAAATGAGGCTCATCAACACATAGTTATTTTTATGAAGGCTTTTGGTCAAATGTGTAAGTGGTAAGGTGGCATAAGGGTGAATTGTGGTGTGGACACATCACACTTCATGCAAAGAAAGGGAATGTGGAGTTGCCACCTAGTGTTTGACCAACATGCATGAAATGTGGGGTTGACACCTCACTTTCTTCATGCAACTCACAATTCACTCCACACACTCACACATGCCACGGCCTTCACACTCACACACATGGGCCATCACACTTTCATGGCCCAACATCACTCACAAGGCCCATTAGGTTCATTTAGACTTAATCTAACCCACTTAACTCTTAAGCCATACATTAACTAGGCTAATCTAACTCATAACCAAACTATTAGCTAACTAAACCAAATCAACTTAAAACCACACAAGTCTAAACCTAATAAATTAGGTTTGATCTAACCCTAATCACGATTAGCTATCTAAACACGATTAAGCTCTAACACATCAAACTAAGGCAAAGCATTAATATAGCAAAGCATAACATTATTCGGGAACTAAAATTCAGGGATGTTACACTCTCCCCCACTTACAGGAATTTCGTCCCCGAAATTCGGTTTCACTGGGACAACTCAGGATATTCTCTACGCATCATAGCTTTGGGTTCCCAAGTTGAATCTTGAACACCATTGTGTTCCCAAACAACTCTAAACAAGGGTATTTCTTTTCCCCTAAGTTGCTTGATTCGACGGTCTGCTATAAAAATTGGGCCAGCTTCTAGAGTTAGGTTTTCTCGCACAGACAGGTCATCGGGTCGGATATCTAAGATAGAGTTGGGGTCGTGCACAAACTTTCGAAGTTGTGAAACATGAAAGACATTGTGCAGACTAGACAAGGATGGCGGTAAGGCTATCTGGTATGCGACTGGGCCAATCTTCCTAAGGATTTGGTACGGACCGATGAACCTGGGTGAAAGTTTCTTGGTTCTCAACGCTCTGCCTACGCCTTTCATCGGGGATATCTCGATAAACACATGCTGTAACACCCTATGAAATAATTACCCTTAATTACCCCAAAATAAGGATTTAAAATTTCTTTTAAGATGGATATGATATTTGCTAAAATAATATTTCCCTTCATTAATAACAAAGACATCAGAGCTAATAAAGCGGAAGACTTTAATGCATCTAATACATAAAGTATAAGTTTAAATACATTCAGTTCGGTCATTCAAAATACAATCAGTGTTTTAGCTCGGCCCAACTGGCCGAGACCCATCCACCTATCGGACTCTAAATAACTTACTCTCCCTGAGAGGGAGAGTGATCCTGCTCAGCCGGGGACTGCGTCTGCTCGGGCTCAGTACCTGAAAAATGGTAAGGAGGTGAGCATTACACAGAACTTAAATAAGCAGTTTCTAGAATGACATACCGAACTACCAAGCCAAACACAAGTAGTCAAATAGCAAATAAATCACAAGTAATCAAACCCATATATCTCATGCATATATCAACATTTGGCTCGGTTCGCATGTCCACATCCTCGTCTAGCTCGGCTCACATCATAAACTAGTTAACTCATTTCTAGCTATTCCTCGGTTTATCCTCTCGTGTCTCGGATTACCATCTCTATCTCGGGTTCATTACTCAATATTTCACTTTCACATAATTTACAATCTTTTACTCTTCTCGGATGCATACACCCAGTGCATGTCTTACACCATTTAAGTCGGATATTGGAGTGTCCATAACTGCGAGTACCCAGTACCCGTCTTACAGCTGCACATACCCAGTATGCGTCTGACGCGATCAATGCACGCACCCAGTACGCGTCTTCTATGACCAGGAGCACTACCGCCGATCATTCTATGGGGTTAAGGAGAGTCCATAACTGCGAGCACCCAATACCCGTCTTACAGCGGCGCATCTCGGCGACTTACGCAATCAATGCATGCACCCAGTACGCGTCTGCTATGACCAAGACCACTTCCCACCGATTCCGTTCTCGGAATCCTGTGTGAATCATAACTGCGAGCACCCAGTACTCGTCTTACAGCTGCACATACCCAGTATGCGTCTGACGCGATCAAGGCACGCACCCAGTACGCGTCTTCTATGACCCGATCACACATCCATTTCTCTTTTATTTCTCTTGTTCTTTCAACCATTATTTAGCTCGGCCTCTCTCGGCTCGACACTTGAATTTGTTCCCCTTTACATTAATCTTATTATCTACTTAGCTCGGCCTCTCTCGGCTAAACCTAATAACCAGTCCCTCTTTCCATTAACCTTGTTCGGTCTCAGCCGTATTACTCCATCCCCTACTTTCCAACCCTACCATTTTCTCATACCCCTTCCCATCGTCAATCAACTCGGTTCAGACATAAATCATAAATATCAAAGCTCATAAACATTTATACACCAAGTTCATAATCACTTATACATCAACAACAATAAGAATAAAGCATTCAGCCAATCTATTATTTAAATACCAGCATATAGCATATAACAATATTCCGTGTTCACCTAACATCCTTGTTTCTAGCCATTCATTAGTTTCCTTTTTACCCTTTTTACCATTTCCTTTCTACATTAACCTAGATCCATTCCCTAATCTAACACCCACTCTTAGTACCCTTTATGAACACCCTAGAAACCCAAACTCAAGTAGAGGTAACACTCACTCCTTACCTCAAACCGTGAGAGATAAGAGTTGAGAGCTTGAGAGTGGTTTTCCTTGACCTTGACCTTGAGAGCTCCAAGCCCCTTGGATCCTTTTCCTCCTTGCTGCCACCACCACACCACGCTACCCACGGTCTTCACGGCGATCCAGAGACTCCAAATCAGAAGGGGAGGAAACGGCGGACAGAAGGTTTCCGGTTGGTGGAAGAAAGGGTGTTTCGTAAGGAGAGAAAGAAAATATGTTGGGGGTTTGTTGTTGCTGGAACTTGAAAGAGAAAGAGAGAGATTCATAGGAGGGAGAGAATGAGGAATGCAAAGTGTGTTATGTGGTGTTTTGGGCTTTCTTTTATTCATTTAGGGAAAATATTTGTGTGGCTAGGATTTATTAGCTTCTTGAGGAAGCTTAGAATATATGGCCAAGATTCATTGGCTTCTTGAGGAAGCCATGAATAGTACATTGAAAGGGACATAAAGTAATGATAGAGACATAAAGTGAAAGATAAGGACAGTGTACGGATGGTACGGTTCCCAAAGGGCTACAGCTCAACATGAGCTGGCACGGAGGAGCTAGGCAGTGTCAGCTGGAATACGTCGGCCAGGATATGTTGGCTCGGTTTGTAGGAACATCAGTAGTCTGAGCTTACCTTTCGGATAACGCTATGAGTTGCGCTGAGGTCGGATAATCCAGACTGGACAATGGGTTTCCCGTTGGGTTCCCTTTCAGCTCGGTTCATATGCACACAATCTTATCTAGCTCGGCCGGGATCGGGCCGAGGCCTTAATCTCACATCTTAGGTCGGCTTATGCTCGTTCTACCCTTCTAACCTTGTACAATTTCTAAGGCTTAATCCTATCCCTAAATAGATATTTATACACTAAAATTATATTATTAAATATAAATTTTCGGGATGTTACATTCCTCTTCCACTTACAGAAATTTCGTCCTCGAAATTTAGTCGGTATTGAACAGTTGCGGATACCACTGCTTCATCTTGTCCTCGAGTTCCCACGTGGCTTCCTCCACATCATTTCGATTCCACACTACCTTGACCAAGGGGATTTCCTTTCCTCTGAGTCGTCTGACTTGTTTGTCCTCAACTCGGACCGGTAGAACCTCGAAAGTCAGGTTGTCTTTTAGCGGCAGCTCGTCCACTGCTATCACATGCGAGGGGTCATGAATGTACTTCCTAAGTTGCGAGACATGGAACACATCGTGGATCTTGGACAAGTGCGGAGGTAGAGCAATTCTGTAAGCTACTGGTCCGACTTTTTCTAATATCTGGTACGGTCCGACGAACCTAGGGGTCAACTTCCTAGATTTGATAGCTCGGCCAATCCCAGTTACAGGGGACACCCGAAGGAATACATGATCCCCCTCGATGAAGTTCAAGGGTTTCCTTCTCTTGTCAGCATAGCTCTTCTGTCGGTCCTGAGCGGCTTTCATCTTCCCTTGTATCATTCGGATCTTCTCAGTTGTCTCCTGAACAATGTCGGGACCAATCAACAAGTTTTCGCCTATCTGGAACCAGCATAGCGGCGTTCGGAATTTTCGACCATACAAGGCTTCGAAAGGAGCCATTCCGATACTTGAATGGAAGCTGTTGTTGTAGGTGAATTCGACCAACGACAATAGTGTTTCCCAGCTTTCCGACTGTTCAAGCACACATGTTCTCAACAAGTCCTCAAGAGTCTGAATGGTGCACTCGGATTGTCCATCAGTTTGGGGATGATAAGCAGTGCTAAACCTCAACTTTGTACCCATGGCTTCTTGCAAACTCTGCCAGAATCGAGATAAGAAGCGAGGATCACGGTCCGACACTATGCTGCTCGGAACACCATGGAGTCTGACGATGTCCTTGATGTACAGTTGTGTCAGCTTCTCCAAACTGTACTTCATGCTGATTGGCAGGAAATGTGCACATTTGTTAAGTCGGTCCACCACAACCCAAATAGCTTCTTGCCCTGATCTCGTCCTTGGTAGACCCGATACAAAATCCATCGAAATGTTGTCCCACTTCCATTGCAGAATTTCCAAGGATTTGAGTAATCCTCCTAGTTTCTGATGCTCGATCTTGGCTTTCTGACATGTCAAACACCGAGACACATAATCCGCCACGTCGGTTTTTAACTTCGGCCACCAGAATAATCTCTTCAGATCCTGGTACATCTTCGTGGCACCTGGATGAAGACTCATCTTCGTCTTGTGGGCTTCTTTCATCAACTCTCTTCAGACGTCCATGGGAATGCAAACTCTGCCTCGAAATCGTACGAGACCATCAGGTCCTTTAGTGAAGTCAGGTTCATCCTTGTCTCCGGCTCTTTCTAATAGCTTTTGGAGCTCTAGGTCGGCAGTCTGTCTTTCTTTAATGAAACCCACAAAATCATTGGTTACTTGCAGCATTTCCAAGACAACACTGTTTTCCTTCTTCTGTATGCCGAGGTTAAGATCACCTAACTCTTGAATCAGCTGCATCTCTCAGACCATCATGTTGCTCAAGTGAAGACTCTTCCTGCTCAGTGCGTCGGCCACCACGTTGGCTTTTCCAGGATGATAGTGCAAGTTGAAATCATAATCTTTCAAAAATTCCACCCATCTGCGCTGTCTCATATTGAGTTCCTTCTGGTCGAACAGATAGCCGAGACTCTTGTGGTCACTGAACACTTCAAACTTCGTGCCATACAGGTAATGTCTCCAGATCTTAAGGGCGAGCACTACTGCTGCCAATTCGAGATCATGCGTAGGGTAGTTCTGCTCGTGTTGCCGAAGTTGCCGAGAGGCATACGCCACCACTTTTCCTTGTTGCATCAGCACACAGCCAAGGCCCTGCTTTGAGGCGTCACAAAATACGTAAAAGGTTTTGGTCGGATCGGGTAAAATCAACACGGGCGAGCTCGTCAACCTTTTCTTTAGCTCTTGAAAGCTCTGTTCACACATCTCGGACCATTGGTATGGGGTATCCTTTCTAGTTAACGAGGTCAATGGTAGCGCCAGTTTAGAGAATCCTTCAATGAATCTTCTGTAATACCCTACGAGACCGAGGAAACTCCTGATCTCAGTGACCGAGTTGGGTCTCTCCCACTTAAGTACCGCTTCCACCTTGGAGGGATAAACTGCTACACCTTGCTCGGATATCACATGTCCGAGGAAATGAACCTCGTTGAGCCAAAAGCTGCACTTAGAGAGCTTAGCGTAAAGATTCTTATCCTTCAACACCTGCAACACCGTTCTCAGATGCTGCTCGTGCTCACTCGGATTTTGGGAGTAGATGAGGATATCGTCAATGAAGACTATCACAAACGAGTCCAGGTAAGGTCGGAAGATTCTATTCATGTAGTCCATGAAGATAGCTGGGGCGTTGGTAAGTCCAAAGGGCATAACCACGTACTCAAAATGCCCATACCTTGATCGGAAGGCTGTCTTCGGAATGTCTTCTTCTCGGACTCGGATTTGGTGATATCCAGATCGGAGATCTATCTTCGAAAACACCGACGCTCCCTTGAGTTGGTCCAACAAATCATCGATCCGAGGGAGGGGATATTTGTTCTTCACCGTTACCGCATTGAGCTTCCTATAATCAGTGCACATTCTGAGACTACCATCTTTCTTTTTCACAAACAGGATTGGGGCTTGCCACGGCGATACGCTTGGTCGGATTAGCTTTTTGGCCAAAAGTTCTTCCAGCTGTTTCTTAAGCTCTTCTAACTCGGGGGGCGCCATTCTGTATGGAGCAATTGAGATCGGGCCAGTTCCCGGAAGAAGGTCTATACTGAACTCCACTTCTCTGTTCGGCGGTAAGCCAGGCATTTCGTCCGAGAAAACCTCAGGGAATTCTCCGACCACAGGAATTTGGTCTAAGGTCGGTTCCTCTGTTGTCTCTAACTTCGCAACAGACGGGCCACTAAAGATTACGGTATTTTCTCGGCAATCGAGTAAGACATGGTGTTGAGACATCCAGTCCATGCCAAGGATAATATCTAGTTTGGTTAAGGGTAGACAAATCAGATTGACTTTAAATTCTCTGCCTAATACTTGGATAGGACACTCTAGACACATTTTAGAAGTGATTACAGAAGAATTGGTTGGGGTAGAAATGGATAGTTTGTAAGGCATTTCTACTGGGGATAGTTTTAGTCTATTCATACAGTCAAGGGAAATGAAAGAATGTGTGGCTCCACAGTCAAATAGTACGGCACAAGGAGTACAGTTTACTTGACAAGTACCTCGGATTAGTTCGTCAGCATCAGTCACTTCTTCTCCATCCATAGTGTAAACTTTGCCTCTCTGCATAGGTCGGTTAATACCAGTCTGATGAGCCTTGGTCACATTGACCTCTTGCTTCACAATATTCTCGGTACACCGAGCTGCAAAATGGCCAGGCTTGCCACATCGGAAACAGGATCCTCTGGTGCTTAGGTTCAGACTCCAGCATTCTCCCCGGTGTTGCCTTCCACAATGTTGGCATATCGGGTACGGGCCAGGAACAACCACCATCTGACCACCGCTCCTCGGAGCTGTTGACATTCTAGAGTTCGGGTTCGCATAGGGAGAAGATCTCTGGACAGCTCCCTTCCCTCTGATCAGACCCACTCCTTTTTGTGCCGACTTTCTCCTCTTTCCATCAGCTTTCCTTTTAAGCCCTTTCTCATAGGTGCTAGCCATGTTCACCAGTTGCGAGAGATTGGCCACGTTCTGATATTCAAATGCGAGCCGAATATCGTCACGGAGACTAGCCTCAAACTTAATGCACTTGGTACGCTCATCGGCATCTCGGTAACTTCCTGAATAACGGATCAAATCTTCGAACTGAGCGGCATACTCCCCAACGCTCAAGTTCCTCTGTTCCAACTTGAGAAAAGCGAGCTCCTTCTCTCTCCTAACATCCTCGGGAAAGTAATTTCCGAGGAAGCGAGCTCAGAACAAATACCAAGTGATGACCTCATTAGCCGCTTCCAGTCCTCGGCTCTGTTGATCCCACCAGTGTTCGGCTTCACTAGCCAGCACAAACTCAGCCAACCTCACCCTGTACTCATAGGGAGGTTGCAGAGATCGGAAAATCTTCTCAATATCCTGGAGCCATCTCTGAGCTCCATCTGGATTATATCCTCCTTCGAACCTAGGTGGTTCGTTCTTCCGAAATCGGCTCATCCAGTCTATCTCGACCGGAGCCGGAGGTTGAGGCTGAAGGGCTGCAGCTACAGCTGCTGCGGCTGCGGCGATGTTTTGAGCGAGGTTCTCAGCCTGATTCTGCTGAGCCTGCGCTTGGTTCTGCTGTAGCTGAACCAGGGTTTCCAACACAGCAGCAATTCGGTCGTTATCAGCTCGTCTCCCAGCCATGCTGCTTGGTCATGGAGAGGAAGCCAATTAACTTCCGAATAATCAAGCAAATATATATTTAGACATGTATATCTATAAGTTCTATTGTCTAACTTAGACTCCTAGACTTTACTTATTTGTCACTCTCTTGGTGAGTAAACACTGGAGTCCTTTGCAACTCCAATAGGCCGAGGAGAAACTACTCTGATACCAAAAATGTAACACCCTATGAAATAATTACCCTTAATTACCCCAAAATTAGGATTTAAAATTTCTTTTAAGATGGATATGATATTTTCTAAAATAATATTTCCCTTCATTAATAACAAAGACATCAGAGCTAATAAAGCGGAAGACTTTAATGCATCAAATACATAAAGTATAAGTTTAAATACATTCAGTTCGGTCATTCAAAATACAATTAGTGTTTTAGCTCGGCCCAACTGGCCGAGACCCATCCACCTATCGGACTCTAAATAACTTACTCTCCCTGAGAGGGAGAGTGATCCTGCTCGGCCGGGGACTGCGTCTGCTCGGGCTCAGTACCTGAAAAATGGTAAGGAGGTGAGCATTACACAGAACTTAAATAAGCAGTTTCTAGAATGACATACCGAACTACCAAGCCAAACACAAGTAGTCAAATAGCAAATAAATCACAAGTAATCAAACCCATATATCTCATGCATATATCAACATTTGGCTCGGTTCGCATGTCCACATCCTCGTCTAGCTCGTTTCACATCATAAACCAGTTAACTCATTGCTAGCTATTCCTCGGTTTATCCTCTCGTGTCTCGGATTACCATCTCTATCTCGGGTTCATTACTCAATATTTCACTTTCACATAATTTACAAACTTTTACTCTTCTCGGATGCATACACCCAGTGCATGTCTTACACCATTTAAGTCGGATATTGGAGTGTCCATAACTGCGAGTACCCAGTACCCGTCTTACAGTTGCACATACCCAGTATGCGTCTGACGCGATCAATGCACGCACCCAGTACGCGTCTTCTATGACCAGGAGCACTACCGCCGATCATTCTATGGGGTTAAGGAGAGTCCATAACTGCGAGCACCCAGTACCCGTCTTACAGCGGCGCATCTCGGCGACTTACGCGATCAATGCATGCACCCAGTACGCGTCTGCTATGACCAAGACCACTTCCCACCGATTCCGTTCTCGGAATCCTGTGTGAATCATAACTGCGAGCACCCAGTACCCGTCTTACAGCTGCACATACCCAGTATGCGTCTGACACGATCAAGGCACGCACCCAGTACGCGTCTTCTATGACCCGATCACACAACCACTTCTCTTTTATTTCTCTTGTTCTTTCAACCATTATTTAGCTCGGCCTCTCTCGGCTCGACACTTGAATTTGTTCCCCTTTACATTAATCTTATTATCTACTAAGCTCGGCCTCTCTCGGCTAAACCTAATAACCAGTCCCTCTTTCCATTAACCTTGTTCGGTCTCAGCCGTATTACTCCATCCCCTACTTTCCATCCCTACCATTTTCTCATACCCCTTCCCATCGTCATTCAACTCGGTTCAGACATAAATCATAAATATCAAAGCTCATAAACATTTATACACCAAGTTCATAATCACTTATACATCAACAACAATAAGAATAAAGCATTCAGCCAATCTATTATGTAAATACCAGCATATAGCATATAACAATATTCCGTGTTCACCTAACATCCTTGTTTCTAGCCATTCATTAGTTTCCTTTTTACCCTTTTTACCCTTTTTACCATTTCCTTTCTACATTAACCTAGATCCATTCCCTAATCTAACACCCACTCTTAGTACCCTTTATGAACACCCTAGAAACCCAAACTCAAGTAGAGGTAACACTCACTCCTTACCTCAAACCGTGAGAGATAAGAGTTGAGAGCTTGAGAGTGGTTTTCCTTGACCTTGACCTTGAGAGCTCCAAGCCCCTTGGATCCTTTTCCTCCTTGCTGCCACCACCACACCACGCTACCCACGGTCTTCACGGCGGTCCAGACACTCCAAATCGGAAGGGGGGGAAACGGCGGACAGAAAGTTTCCGGTTGGTGGAAGAGAGGGTGTTTCGTGAGGAGAGAAAGAAAATATGTTGGGGGTTTGTTGTTGCTGGAACTTGAAAGAGAAAGAGAGAGATTCGTAGGAGGGAGAGAATGAGGAATGCAAAGTGTGTTATGTGGTGTTTTGGGCTTTCTTTTATTCATTTAGGGAAAATATTTGTGTGGCTAGGATTTATTAGCTTCTTGAGGAAGCTTAGAATATATGGCCAAGATTCATTGGCTTCTTGAGGAAGCCATGAATAGTACATTGAAAGGGACATAAAGTAATGATAGAGACATAAAGTGAAAGATAAGGACAGTGTACGGATGGTACGGTTCCCAAAGGGCTACAGCTCAACATGAGCTGGCACGGAGGAGCTAGGCAGTGTCAGCTCGAATACGTCGGCCAGGATATGTTGGCTCGGTTTGTAGGAACATCATCAGTCCAAGCTTACCTTTCGGATAACGCTATGAGTTGCGCTGAGGTCGGATAATCCAGACTGGACAATGTGTTTCCCGTTGGGTTCCCTTTCAGCTCGGTTCATATGCACACAATCTTATCTAGCTCGGCCGGGATCGGGCCGAGGCCTTAATCTCACATCCTAGGTCGGCTTATGCTCGTTCTACTCTTGTAACCTTGTACAATTTCTAAGGCTTAATCCTATCCCTAAATAGATATTTATACACTAAAATTATATTATTAAATATAAATTTTCGGGATGTTACACATGCTCTCCTTCTGCAAACTCTAGAGGTCTTCTCCTCTTATCCGCATAACTCTTCTGCCTTCCCTGAGCGGTCCTCATCTTCTCTTGTACCATATTGATCTTCGCAGTTGTTTCTTGTACCAGTTCTGGACCGATTAAAGCATTCTCCCCCACTTGAAACCAACATAGTAGGGTCTGACACTTTCTACCATACAACGCTTCAAACGGTGCCATCCCAATACTCGCATGATAACTGTTGTTATAGGTAAACTCCACCAACGGTAACACCTTATCCCAACTTCTTTGTTCCTCCAAGGCACACGCTCTAAACATATCTTCCAATGTCTGAATGGTTCGCTCTGTTTGTCCGTCAGTTTGAGGATGATAGGGAGATCCCATTTTTAACTTTGTTCCCAGGGCTTGATACAGACTGTTCCAAAACCGAGACGTAAACCTTGGATCGCGGTCAGACAGTATACTGGAAGGTATACCATGCAGTCGTACCACCTCATCAACGAAGAGTTGAGCAAGCCTTTCCAATGAATAATGCATATTTACGGGGATAAAATGCGCTGATTTAGTTAACCGATCTACTACAACCCATATGGCATCAAAATTCCGGTCCATCCTTGGTAAACTTGTTACAAAATCCATCGATATGCTGTCCCATTTCCCCTGAGGGACCTCCAAACATTGTAATTCTCCTCCTGGCTTCTTAAGCTCGGCCTTCGTCTTCTGACAAATCAGACACGATGCTACATACTCAACCACATCTTTCTTTAATCCAGACCACTAGAACAACTTTTTCAAATCCTGATACATCTTAGTTGTTCCCGGATGCATACTCATCCGACTCTTGTGCGCTTCCTCCAATATCATTCTTCTAAGTTCTGCGTCTTTTGGAACGCATATCCTCGTTTTGAAACGAAGAAGTCCATCCTTTCCCTCCTGGAAGTTCAGTTATTTCCCCTCAGATGCCAACCTTTTCTTTTCACTAAGCTCACCATCTTCTTGTTGTCGCTCGCGGATCAGAGTCATAAACTCATTCGTGATCTGCAGCATTCCTAACTTTAAGCTTGTTGGCTCGACTTCCATTACCAAACTCATATCCCGAACTTTTCCAGTAACACAACCTCCTTAATCATCATGGCGCTCGCATGCAATGCCTTTCTGCTTAGGCCGTCCGCAACCTTATTCGCCTTTCCAGGATGATAGTGGAGTTCGAAGTCATAATCTTTGAGAAACTCCGTCCACCGACGTTGTCTCATTTTTAGTTCTTTCTGGTCAAAAAGATACTTTAAACTCTTATGGTCACTGAATACTCGGAACACAGTGCCATAGAGATAGTGCCTCCAGATCTTAAGAGCAAAAAACTATCGCGGCCAACTCCAAGTCGTGCGTTGGATAATTCACCTCATGCACTTTCAACTGCCTTGATGCGTATGCCACAACCTTGCCTTCTTGCATCAGCACACATCCGAGGCCTTGCCTTGAAGCGTCGCAGTACACATCAAAACTCTTCTGCGGATCAGGTAGGATTAACACCGGTGAAGTCGTCAGCTTTTCCTTCAGCTTTTGGAATCTCTCTTCGCACTTCGAGTCCCAAACAAAAGGTTGATCCTTCTTGGTCAACATAGTCAAAGGTAGGGAGATCTTCGAAAATCCTTCTATAAACCTTCGATAGTACCCGACAAGTCCTAAGAAACTCCGGACCTCCGTCACCGTCTTAGGTGGTTCCCATCGAAGAACTGATTCAACCTTTGTTGGATCGACAGCTATTCCTCCTTTCGAGATCACGTGTCCCAAAAACTTAACCTCCTCCAGCCAAAACTCGCACTTCGAGAGTTTGGCGTACAACTGTTTCTCCTTTAAAACTTCCAACACAATCCTTAAGTGTTCTGCATGTTCCTCTGGACTCTTTGAGTAGATCAGAATATCATCTATGAAGACCACTACAAACGAGTCCAGGAACGGTCTGAAGACCCTATTCATGTAGTCCATAAAAACAGAAGGAGCATTCGTCAAACCGAACGGCATTACCACATACTCATAATGCCCATAACGAGACCGAAATGCTGTCTTGAGAATGTCCTGTTCCCGAATCCTTATCTGATGGTACCCAGATCTTAGATCTATCTTCGAGAAAAAAGAAGCTCCACGAACTTGATCCATAAGATCGTCTATCCTCGGCAGAGGGTATTTGTTCTTGATGGTCACCTTGTTCAACTGCCGGTAGTCCACACACATACGTAGACTTCCGTCCTTCTTTCTCACAAACAGCACTGGTGCACCCCAGGGAGACACACATGGTCTGATCAAGTGTTTCTGTAGCAACTCCTCTACTTGCTTCTTCAACTCATCCATTTCCGGCGGCGCCATCCTATATGGTGCTATAGAGATTGGGCCAGATCCCGGGATTAGATCGATACCAAACTCGATTTCTCGATTCGGAAACTCCTCTACCACTGGTATTCCTCCTATCTCTTTCTCCTCTTCTTCCCTCGTTACAGAGAACAAACACATGAAGCCTTTGGGTTCGGGGTTCGAGGGTTGAAAGTCTTTGTACAAGGCTATCCTCCTATCACAGTCGATGATCACTCGGTTCCTCATCATCCAATCCATACCCAGAATGACATCTAACTGTGACAAAGGTAAACAAACTAGGTCTACACTCGAGACGCGGCCTAGTACCTCAACCAAACAGTTTAGACAGACTTTGGAAGTAAGGACAGGGGAATTAGTTGGGGTTTCTACTCTAAAGCAGTATGGTGAATCGGATAGGGGAAAGTTCAAACAATTCGCGCATTCGTATGAAACAAAAGAATGAGTAGCTCCGGAATCAAACAAAACTTTACAAGGTTGACTATTGAGAAGAAGGGTACCTTGCACGAGATCAGGGGCTTGATTGGCTTCAGCACCACTGAGAGTAAACACCTTCCTTCTAGCCATAGGTCTATTCACCGATCCCTTCGAGTCGCCCTTCTCGTGTTCTCTGCAGTCTCTTGACCAATGACCCGGCTTACCACACTTGTAGCAACCAGAAAACGGCTTCTGACAAACCTCTCCGAAATGATGACGTTTGCACTTATCGCACAATGGAGCACTTCCCTGATAACTTGCTACTTGTCCCGACATCTTGCTTTTACCCTTGTGCTTGAATTGCGGCCTTTGGCCTCTAAAGTTTGACTCCTTGCGCTTCTGCGACCCGAAACTCTGCTGATTCCTCTTACTTCGCAGGTATAGCTCCTCAGCCCTCTTATCATCTTCATAAACCCGGCACATGTCGACCAGAGTTGAGAAGTTCTGAATCTTCTGATAACTGAATGCGGCTTTTAAATCCGGCCTTAGCCCATTCTCGAACTTGATGCACTTGCTTCGTTTGTCAGGGTGTTGCTGAAAGTAAGGAGAATACTTAAGCAACTCCTCGAACTTAGCCGTGTATTCACCCACACTCATGTCGCCTTGTTGCAGCTGCAGAAACTCTACCTCCTTCTTCCGCCTCAGATCCTCGGGGAAATACTTATCCAGAAACTTTTCCGTGAACATTTGCCATGTGACTTCCCGACCTTCATGAGCCAAGAGTTGAACAGCGTGCTTCCACCATTTTTCAGCTTCCCCAAACAACATGTATGTGGCGTAGGTCACCCGCTGAGCGTCCGTACATCCTAAGGTTTGGAAGATTTTGTCCAGTTCGCTTATCCACTTGTTAGCCTCATCGGGTTTGAAACCTCCCTCAAACCTAGGAGGGTTACTGTTTCGGAACTCAGACAGACTACGGAACTCGACTTGTCCTGCTTCGTCTGGGGGTGGTTGGTTAGCTTGTTTTTGCATGTTCTCGATCACCGTAGTGATCCTATCTAAAACCTCAGCTAAGTTACGTTGATTCCTAGCTGCCATTGTGAACCTGCACTAAAGGCTAAGTATCACAACAGACCTAAGGGAACTGAAGTCCTACAACTATCTTAATCCTATAACTATTCTAGTCTAGATAGAACCAACTATGGACCAGGTGAAGGACCTTCAGCTCTGATACCACAAAAGTTGTAACGCGCTCATTTCGAAAAGGTTTTCGATTTCGAATCATTTGGACTTGTAAGTTTTTGCAAAAATTAGGGTGGAAAAAAAATTTCTTTTTAAAACACTTGATTGGAAAGTAAAATCAGAGAATTGAAATCCGGAGAGTTAAAAGAAGTTGAAAAGCAGTTGAGGGGTTTTCGCAATAAATAATATTTTCATAAATGAAACCTTTAGTCCCTCAATTGCGAGTTCTTAAAGAAACGGATGAATGCCAGATTTCAAAACTTATTAAAAGCAAGCGGAATATTGAAATGCGTAAAGTGAACCATAGTTGTAGATAATAGGTAATAAAAGGTCTGATACAAAATAGTTACAAGTCCATTGGAAATAAAACACTCTGACAGTACCTCACCAAAAGCAAAATTTACAAAAGGTAAAACTCAAAAAGAAAGGGTATCATCAGAGCTGGTCGTCGGTCCACTGCAGCTATTCCATAGACAGAGATCACCGGTTTCATCCCACAAAACCTACGAGGACGAAAGCGAACTACAGGATTAGGATGGTAGAGAGGGATCTCTACTTCTCCCTCAAAAACAACCCGGTGATCCCGATACTCCCAAGCACCATCAAGGAGCGGGCGAATCTCGATACAAGGCAGGCATTCGGCCATCACCTACAAGGGCAGGAGAGTAAGCCTAACACAGTCGCATTATCGAATAAGCCTAAGCCCTAACGTTCACAGCCAGATAACAGCAGCAATCACCAGTGCAATAATGCATATACATATGAACAAACTCCAGTTTAATTATTATCTTCGAGATAAGTGGCATGATGCATGTACATGTTCACCAACTCTGACTCTGAGGCCTCTATGTCCACCGGGTCCAGATCTGAGGAACGGTGCGTCCCAGACACGGCACAGCTTACGGCACGTCTGCCAGCGTAAACAGCACGACTTACAATGTTTCCACCAGCGTAAACGGCACGACTTACAATATTTCTACCAGCGTAAAAGACACGACTTACGGTGTTTCCACCAGCGTAAACGGCACGACTTACAGTGTTTCCACCAGCGTAAAAGGCACGACATACAGTGTTTCCACCAGCGTAAAAGGCATGACTTACAGTGCGTCCACCAGCATAAACAGGCACGACTTACGGTGTTTCCACCAGCGTAAATAGGCACGACTTACGATGTTTCCACCAGCGTAAACAGGCACGACTTACGGTGTTTCCACCAGCGTAAACGGCATGACTTACGGTGAACCCTGTGCAGGCTTTCATAAAATATCAAGTTCAGTTACCAAAACAGTTCACAGGTTCACCGGCGTAGGAAAGGCACACCTTACGGTGTTTCCACCTGCGTAGGTGTTCCTCAGATTGGGACTGGTCTTATAACCTAGCTCATGTCATGTATGTTCTCGATGCAACTCTTGAAATCCTAGGTTATCATGCACATGATCAAGTTCCAGGTTTATTATTAGTCCAACTATGTCATGACCATTCGTCATTAGGTCATCATGTACTCATAAGCAATCAACAGGTACCCAACACGACAGAGTTATACTAGTTCTGGGTCAGGCTTATGTCTAAGTATTCGGACAGAGTCCCATCATTTACTTGACCTAGGTCACCTTAAGTGACTAAAACTTGGGATAAGCAAGTCTTAACTACTTAAGACTTCGGTTAAGTGAGTCCTAATCACTTAAGACTAGGTTTAACTGACTTCAGCTGACTAATCATGGACTAAGTCTACTAATCTTGGACTAAATCTCACTAATCAGGAGTTTAGTCTCACTAATCAAGGGTTAACTCAAGCTTAATTGACTAATCTCGATTAAATCCGACTAATCAGGGATTAGGTCCAACTAATCGGGGATTAGTTGACTAATCAGGGGATTAGGATTACTAATCGAGGATTAAGTCCAACTAATCTTGGATTAGTTGACTAATCAGGATTAAGGTCACTAATCGAGGATTAGGTCCAACTAATCTTAAATTAGTTGACTAATCATGGTTAAGGTCACTAATCACGGATTACGTCCAACTAATCATGGATTAGTTGACTAATCAGGATTAAGGTTACTTATCTAGGATTAAGTCCAACTAATCATGAATTAGTTGACTAATCAGGTTTAAAGCCACTAATCGAGGATTAAGTCCAACTAGTCATGAATTAGTTGACTAATCACGGTTAAGGGAGACTTAATTTGGTCTAAGTGCTACTTAGTTGTCTAAAACTAGGTTTGATTAACACTTAGTTGACTAACTCACTTTGGCTACTAAATTAAGTCCTTAATCGAGACTTAAGGTCCTAAAACCGTGATGATCAACACTTGATCATCTTATCTAATTCACAATTAGAGCCTAATTTACTCAAATATTTGGGGTTAACACTTAAGTCTAGTTCATTCAAGGGCTAAGCATTCAATTAACAATAAAACCTATGGAATTACACATCAACACCAAAAATAATCATAAAATTCAGCATAGCATATTTCATTAACAACATAACTTGAGCAAATACTCATCAATACATAACATATTTATAAAATTCAGCGTAGAACATTGAATAATCACACATCAAGACTCATCAAATTCGGCCTCCAAGCCCAAAACAAAATCTAACTAGTGCCCTTGAGTCTCATGGTGACTCACCCTAGTTTCTAAGCTTAAGACTTATCCTAGAAAATGTGTAAGCTTCTCTCTTACCTCTTGAAGACACCAAAGAAAAACTTAGAACCTTTGGCCTTTTTCCCCTCTCCAAATCCGTGAGCAACACTCCCTCCTTGGACACTTGAAATTTGACTTCCAAGCTTCTAAGACTCTAAGACTCCACTTGATCTACCAAGCCAAAAATCTCAAGGCTTTGATGAGTGTTTGGCCGTGAGGTTGGTTGAGGTTTAGAGTTTGATGGTTGAAATTTATTCCACACAAATCTTCAAGCAAAAGGCATATCCAAGATCTAAAGTATGAATATGCCAAGGTTTCTTGTGTTTGGTGAGTGTTTAGGTTGATTAAGGTGGTGATGGGGGTTTGGCCGTGAGCTCCTCAACAAAAAGGAAGGGTTGGATTAGCACTTCTAAGCTTCAATCACTCATGCATGTTGGATATTCATGATCTAGGCCTTGGACATGTGAATATTTCTTGGTTTTAATGGAAGAAAAGGTTAGGATGAGGGTGGTGGAGGTGTTGGCCGTGAGGCCTCTTCAAAGAAGAAGAAGAAGAAAAAGAAGAAAGTGGTGTGGTGATGATGCTACGAAGAAAGGAAGCCAAAAATGAGGCTCATCAACACATAGTTATTTTTATGAAGGCTTTTGGTCAAATGTGTAAGTGGTAAGGTGGCATAAGGGTGAATTGTGGTGTGGACACATCACACTTCATGCAAAGAAAGGGAATGTGGAGTTGCCACCTAGTGTTTGACCAACATGCATGAAATGTGGGGTTGGCACCTCACTTTCTTCATGCAACTCACAATTCACTCCACACACTCACACATGCCACGGCCTTCACACTAACACATGGGCCATCACACTTTCATGGCCCAACATCACTCACAAGGCCCATTAGGTTCATTTAGACTTAATCTAACCCACTTAACTCTTAAGCCATACATTAACTAGGCTAATCTAACTCATAATCAAACGATTAGCTAACTAAACCAAATCAACTTAAAACCACACAAGTTTAAACCTAATAAATTAGGTTTGATCTAACCCTAATCACGATTAGCTATCTAAACACGATTAAGCTCTAACACATCAAACTAAGGCAAAGCATTAATATAGCAAAGCATAACATTATTCGGGAACTAAAATTCAGGGATGTTACAGTAACTATGGTATTTCTAATTCTACAATTTTGAACTAATGAGTCTTAAATAGGATTGGTAAGGCTACGGTTTGATAGGGGTCTATGAAGAAAAGTTCAAATCTTAACAACAAGAACTGGTTTGTTGAAGCAATCCAACAAACAGGAAATTCAGGAACAACATCCTATATCCTCAAAGATACTGACTACTCTTTGGACAAGGGTGCATCTTGGTCAATAAACTGGGATCTATCAAATACGGGCGAAACACCAAAGGTTAAGGGGTTTTAATCTTAGAATCTATTCCCTTCCTACTTGGTCTACTTCCTTCAAACTATAGTATGAATAGGTTCCCTAAACTAACTCGGCCAAACTTAAGCCACAAACAATTTCTCACATCCTAAAAAGATGAGAATCTAATCCTATGCTCTTATCCTTATACTAGCAAACATACAGAGTCACACACAAACAAACCATGTAAGCCCATGCTTAAGGCCACTAAGGATTACCATAAGCTCTGATACCATTCTGTAACAGCCTGATTTTCGTAAACCAGAAATATTTACTTTTACTTATTAAAGTTACAAAAATTGAGGCCAGATTTTTTTTTGAGAACATTGTGAATGTGTTTTTGAAAACATTGTTGAAAAGTCCTTGGTGGTCTCAACACCCTTTTTGAAAACCGAGTTGTTACTAAAATCGTTCATCTTCATAAAGTGGCTTGATTAAAAAGCATAATAACATTTTTCCCAAAAGATTACATTGTTTGTTCTTCCAAAATCGAATATCCCACGATACAGAATTAAAACTTGGCTTAGTTACATAATTGGCACATTGCTTGGTAATCCGTGACTCAAAACACACAAATCATAACTTAAAACCAAATTTACTACTATCGCTTCCGTTGCGCTACTCTGAGGAAGACCCCCCGAGGAAGCCTCCCTTTTCTTCTTGTATACTCTCCTCATTCTCGAAAGTGATGTCCCCTCTGTTGCTGCTTCCCTGCTGTCGTTTAAGCTCCTGCTCTCATTCCTCTAGAGTGATGATCTCCTTATGGTGCTCCGTCTGCCCGTTGCGATATCAGCAGCACCAATATAACAACGAACAGGAGAGAGTAAGCGTTCCGGACGACGAATCGTCGACGGTGTGGGATTACGGTAGGCAAGATAGAAGGACCATACAATACATAATAAAACATACAAGTGTAACACCCCAAATTTTCGTCTCCCAAATAACCGAGAAATTAATTATAACAATTATTTTATAATTGAATTATATTAATTTTGAAGGTTTTAGTTTTTGTACATCATGTGCTTTTATATATAAAAATATGAGATATATTTTTATATGGTTATTTGGTACAAAAATATGAATATTGTAATTTAGTCCTCGGGTTGGGACCTAATTGCAATATTAAAAAGATTGTTGAAGAAAGAGTAATTAAATTATTAATTTTTGAATTTTATCAGTATGTAACCGGTTAGAAGGGCTGTGTAACCGATTACACGATGAACTCAGAAAACTGGGTTAGTGCGTTTGATGAGTAATCACGCGGTTTAACCCAGAATTCGCCATGAATCGCACTCGATTCATGGTGGGAGATGTGTGTCGTTATGCATGAGAGGCCAATTTCTCTATAAATAGTGGAATTGCTAAAGATCAAGGGTTGATTGCTGCAATTCTTGTTGAAGAAGGGTAATTAGGGTTCCAAATTCGTTCTGAGCAATTCGTCTCCTTCTTTGAGAGTTAGAGAGTGAAACACACCTTTCTGGAAAGCTTAAATCAAGAGCTTTCCAGTGATATACACCTTGTAAGTTGAGTGTTCGTGTGGATGGAGGAATCAAGCTTGGAAGCTAGGAGTTTGAGTCTGAGTTCTCTGTTGTTCTGGTTCTGGAAGCTGAATTCCAGATTCGATTTTGGTAAGCATAGTTAACCTTTAAGTCTCAAACCTCTTTGATTCTCTAGTGCATGTTACCTATATTTAGTCCTAATTGTTTTCCCCAATTTATTTGGCCAATTGCTATGTCAAATCTTCTGGTCTTTGGACCCTGTTGATAAAAATCGTGGCTGAGAGCAGAACTGTGGATTTAATGGAAATCTGTGTTGGAGCCTTTCTCTCTGCAATGTTTTGGATCAAGCACGAACCTAAGGTAAGGGGGAAGCTTACTATTTGCTAGAATGAGGAAAAACGTGTTGGTAAATAGGATGAGTCACCAAGAGACTCTAAGGGCATAGTTGGAATTAGTTTTATGGCTTGGAGGCCAATTTAAGCTCATTTTTGTTTTTGAGCAATCATAATATGATGCATGCAAGCTGTTGTGATGACAATTTCATGACTTAATTTGATATTATGTGAATTGATGCATTAAGTTGTGAAATATGTGCAATTATGTGCAATGTGAGTATCTAAATTGAATGCATGCAAGGTGAATGTGTTTCTGTGGTTAAACATGTTTACTTAAGGTATATGAACTCTTTTGAATGTTGAAATTGGTTAGATTTGAGTAATGAAAAGAATGGTTTGCAAAACTTCATATTTCAATGTGTTGACTGCACAATCTAACCGGTTACTCGATAATTGTAACCGGTTAGACACTGTAAAATTGTCAAAGAAAATAAGTTTCTGAAATCAGTTCTGTGGTCTTATCAATATTACTCAAATCTAGACCCTAATTTCACTGGAATTCAATCTGAAATGAAGTTGATTTTATTGTAATAATTTAGATTGAAAATTGGGAGTTAATACCTTAACATCAAATGATAATTTCAAGAGGAAATTATGCATAAGTGAAATGGGATTATGACTTAGATCTTTTGAATGATATTATGTGTTGAACTTGAGGTATTCTGATATGCTAAGACCTTGTCATTGGATTGAGTATAGAATTTAAGAAAGGATTCTTTGAAAATCAGTGGTTTGGTATTCAGGTCTGTAATTCTAACCGGTTAGGTGATGATGTAACCGGTTAGTACCTGAAAACTTAAAAATAAAAGTTAAGTTTTGAGTAAGGATTTTGATATCAATGATTATATTCTCTCAATCCAGGTCTATGAGCATAGGTTAAATTTAAATTCAAGGGTGAATTTTATGAGTAAAGCTATACCTCAAGATATCATTCAAAAGTTGTGTTTTTCTAAGTCATAATAGCGGAATTGATGGAAAGACCAACCTTAGGAATTATGTATGCAATGCATGCATAGATAAAGGTAATATAATAGGTTGGCAAGGACTGTTTATCATGTTCTGGGAACATGGCCCTGTACTCTAAGAGTACCAAACTGATGCAACCTACTTGATGACACATTCCGGGAATGTGGCCATTGTCTGGGACATGGTTTCTTGGACACGTTCTGGGAACGTGATGCACACTCTGGGAGTGGTGCTTGATTTTATTCCAAGTATGGTTTGCGATACGTTCTGGGAACGTATGTTAGTGTTGTGGGAACACATTGGTATGATAATGGAATTAAAGATAAAACCAACCTTGATGATTGTGCATTCATATAGAATGGAAGTTTGGTTGGTAGGAACGTTTATCATATTCTGGGAATATGAGGAGGGTACTCCGGGAGTACCAAATTGTAACCTACTTGATGCCACATTATAGATATGTGGCCAGTGTCTGGGACCTGGTTATATACGTTATGGGAACGTATGTTGGTGTACTGGGAACACTTTGATAAGCAACCTACTGGATGACACATTATAGATATGTGGCCAGTGTCCGGGACCTGGTTTTTATACGTTCTGGGAACGTATGCGTTCTGGGAACGTGATGCACACTCTGGGAGTGATGCTTATTTATCCAAGTATGGTTTGCTACACGTTCGGGGAACGTGATGCACACTCTGGGAGTGAATGCTTATCATCCAAGTATGGTTTGGCATTACGTTCTAGGAACGAATGTCAGTGTTCCGGGAACACAACGGTGTATTGGATGGACGTCGAAGATGGACTTTTAGAGGCCTCAGTTGTGGAAGGAAATCATGCATCATGCCACCTGCATTGAAAGAATTATTATGATTAACCGGGTGTGCTCATATGATTATGCATCATGATTTGCTACATGTTAACTTGTGGATGTTAGTTTTATTCTCATTTGATTATGCGAATATGTGTAGCTAACCCCCATGCCCTTATTAGGTGTTGATCGTGCATCTAGCTTGCACAAGATTCAGTAAGGAGAGATGTCCCTTAGGTGCATGCAGAGTGTAGAAATTGTGGGTTGGGAACCCGTTGTGCAGATATCGAGGATCCGATCAGAAGGATGTTTGGACAAGGGACCAGTGACCAGCTCTATAACATTTCTATTTTTAATAGAATTTATATGATACATATTTTGGAAAAAGGTATCATAAAAGGAATTCAGTTTCATCATAATACTTATTTTATAATAATGGACTTGTTACACTTGATATATTTTGGGAGGGTAATATGGTGATTTTACTATGTTTCCGCAAACTCTGATTTTACGAGTCACCTTCATTATTAATCAAGTGTTTGTGAAAATAAATTTTCCAGGGAAGGGATAATTTCTTATTTTCAGATCCTTCTCCAACGATAACAAGTCCAAGTATTCATAAACTTATTACTTTTCTCTTAAAGTAAGATGATATACAAGGAGTGTTACAACAAGCACACCACAATCAAGAATATTAACAACATTATTATTATTCTTATCATCATTATTCTTATCTTTCATTATCATTTCAAACTTAATTTCATTCCTCATAAACATTCTTTCTTCCTCAATCCTTTTCCTTCTCATGCTCATAATTTCCTCTTACAAGATATCATCGGGGTACTCATTTCGTTCTCGGTTATCACTCACGTCTACATCTCCTCGGTCATCCACCCAACCTAGTCGGAAGCAAACAGGAGTACAGGACCTTTACCACGCGGGCACGACAGCTGTCACAACACATAAATGGTCCCAGACCAGGAGGATCTCGTCCTCAAATCAATTCAGTAATATCAAGGCTCACTGTCCACGCAGTGGCAAACACAATGCCCCGTTCCAGTCCCTCTCACTGTTCTCGATTTGCAATCTAGGGGGTGACAGTATGTTTCTAGTGGGCCCGCAGAACTTGCCACGGCATTAGACCCAGTCCCCACCACGTTAGTGCGCCACATGTGGAGTTCGTTCTGCCTAGAAACACACTCGAGACTTCTTGACGTTTCACCGTCATCGTCCTCCCCTAATGCAATCTCGTCCTAAGTATCCGCAGATACTTATCATTTCTTCCTCTCCACTACTTCGCACTCTCATACCTCACCGCGTATGTCTTTTAAAGTCTTTTAATCGTTTTAATCATCCTAAGGTCGGCCCGTCCTTCGTGCAACCCTTCAACGAATCCCGACCACTAACTTTGCACAATCTTTCTCTCACATAGCACAGAGCTGGGATCACATCGATAAACTCATACCTCATTTCCATAATCTTTCTCAAAGTCTCCTTCCATCAATTTCTCAAAATCGTACATCACCACTTTCTCAAAATCTCAAATCATAAATTTTCATACTCTTTTCTCAAAACAATCTTTTCACCAGACCTTTTTCGAAAATATCGTTTCACAAAATCTCCTTTCAACATCTTTCCACCATCATATTCCAAATCTCTTATCAAAATAATCTTTTCATAAATTTCTCAAATGCCATTTTTTAAACTTTCACAAAACCTCTTTTCACAACCTTCCACGAAACTTCTTTTCAAAGACTTCTTGGAAAATACTTTTTATAATATTTCTCAAAACTCCTGTTCAAAACATTTTCAAAAGAATTTCTTTTTCACCAACCTTTTCTAAAATTTTCTTTTCACCATTTTCCACAAAATCTCTTTTCCAAAAATCTTTTCAAAAAGTTTTTCTCATAAACCTTTTTAAAATCTGCTTTTCAAAACCTTTTACAAAAATCGCATTATTGCTGGGCACTAGTGGAGGAGCAAGCTCAACTCAACACCAGTCCCAGACTAAAACCATGCTGAGCGCTAATGGAGGAGCAAGCTCAACTCAACACTAGTTCCCAGTCTAAAACCGAAAGCAAAGGAGCCCAACTCCATTCATTCCACATCTCATATCCATCTCACTCTCCCCAGCTCTGGCTCGTTCTCAACATTATATTTCATTCTTTCCCCCAATCTCAACTCTTTCTTTCTTTCTCCAACACATATCTTATTCTCACTCATTATTCTTTTCTCATTATATCTTTACTTTCAGTCTTATTACTTTCACAACTCATTCAATTTAACAGCAATAAATATCTTTAAGCATAAATAAATTAATAGACATAAACATACTATCAATCACACAATAACATTGTGGTTTTTGTCACCTTCGTATAAGTGGCCACACAATCAAACAATTGCCGCTTATACCACTTACTCTAACCACTTAGTTCCGATCTCTGAGATGATACGGAACGTCCTAATATATCACCTAACTACCACGGTGTCTTAGGAAAGCTTCTCTCTCACCTTAGGTCCAGCAAGTGAATGTGTGCTCTCTTCGAATCCATGTGCTGCCATCTGTCCCAATCCTCCTTTCTATGTCATTCCTCATATTAAATAAAACATTTTAGGTTATTAACTTATTTGAGAAAGTCTCTTCTTAATTTAATACTTGTCCTTTCTTTGTTGGGAAAGCTTTGAAAGAAAAACCAAAACCAACTATCACTTGAAAACTTGATTTTAGATCATATGAGAATATTTTTAAACATGAAGGGCACGTCCAAGTAATTCTGGACAGCAAAATGGTTTTACAAAATTACTTGAATAAAACTCCGAAAATATTGTAAAAACACCTTTTACTTTAAATAACTTTTTAGCTTAGAAATCAACTGTAACGTCCCGAACTTTATTTTAAGTGAAATTATTAATTAAAAACCTTAGAAAAATTGGAAAAGTGGCTTAATGAATTTTTCTAGATAGGTGAGTGGTGATTATAGGTCCTAGGAGTTGTATAGAAGGCAGTTGTGGCTTTGGGCAAAGTCAAATAAGCGAATCGGGAGTTAAATCGGCGTTTTAGATGTTAGAAATCGACCGAAAAGAGAAAATTAGAAATTTATTATAGGAAGCTAAGAAAATAAATTCCACCGTTGGATGTGAAGTTTAGGGGGTGAAGAAGCATGCCTAAAAATTTGGACTCGATCCGACGGTTAACGAAAAAGTTACGGCGATTCGAAGTTTGGAAATTCTGGTGCACGCCCAGGCGCACCAGTGCACGCCCAAGCGCACCACTGTTCATTGGTGCACCAACTCAGGAGCTTTCTCGCTCAGGCGCACCATTCCGTGCGCTCAGGCGCGCAAATGGCACCAGTCACGCGTCCTCATCAGTCTGGCACGCCATTTGTCCCACCAGTCCCGCACCAAGCGCAGCACCACGCACCAGAATGGGAGCTGGTGCCTCTCCCGCGCTCAGGCGCACCCCGACCGCGCCCAGGCGCGCGCACCAGATCTGGTGCGTTTTCAGCCACCAGATCTCAGCTTGGGCACCAAGTTGGCCCTCCCCAACCGTCCGATCTTCTTTTCCTTGGCAAGGGGCACCATAAATAAAACAAAAACCCAACAACAACACCACATTTCCTCCTTCATCTCCATCATCTCTTCCATCTCTCTCTCTAGGGCACCCACTCCATCAACACTATTTCTCCTCCATCAAATCCTTGATCAAGCCTAACATCACCTTCACCAAGCTAAACAAATGAGTTAGAGACCTTCTCCTTGGCTCTCTCCTTCAATTCGAATCCCCTCTCTCTCCACCCTCCTTGGGTTCTTCTCAACTCAATCAAGGCTCAAGTTGTGTAACCCATTCCACCGACAAATCTCCTTCCTTCTTGCTCCAAGTAAGTACTCAAGTCCTTGATGACTCCTCTCCCTCTCAAATACGAATTTCTTCTCTCACTTAGAGGTCCATACGAATTTCCCCTTTCATTTGCTCATCTTGTTGAAATATTGAATCCCACTTCATGGAGCTCCACAGTCTCATGTTCATTTTTGTTTTTGTGGCTTAAGGAGGATCAAGACCACTCAACTCCCTCTCATTCCATTGGAGCTCTTGATTTTGGGGGCTAGAAGCTAGGGCTTGGGTTCACTCTCTCTCTCTCTCTCTTGGTTAAGGTAAGGGGGTGGATATAGTGAGCTTTGCCTTGTTCTAGGGAGTTGGGTCTAGTTAGTATATAATGCTTGTTAGGATTATGTGTTAGGGGAGAAAATTAGATTATAAAACCCTAGGTTATGAAACATAAAATTCTAATTAATTAAATATGCATGATGATTTGATGTTAAGACTAGGAAAAGGAAAACCAATACCATAAGAATCAATCATTTGATAAATGAAATTTGGTTAATGATTATATTGAAATACATGAGGAATTGGGTAATGTGTTAATGAAGTGGACATAAAGGATTTCTATGATTGTTGCTTTTATTGGTAAAGTTGTGAATCAAATGATAATTAATTACTATAGCTAATATAAGTATGTGTCGTGGAATAAATTGATATAGGAAGAAGATGGAATGAAAATGACTATATGAGATGAATGTGCGTAGTTGTTTCAAAATTCTAAATGAGAATAAATGTTAAGTATTATCAATTGTGAATAAGGGTTATGGTTTATGAATTGAACATGTGAAAATAGGAAATGGAAGTAGAAGGATTACGTGCAAAACAAAATAAAAGATGATATATGTAAAATCTAAATGTTGGGCTATGAAAGAGCACCCTATTTGGTATGAATGTGGTAACTAAGAAAGGAAATGAATACGGAAATTATATGAAAGATTATGTGTTGATTGTGGTTAAATGCGTTTATGAATGAATTGTTTATCATGAGATTAATGTTTAAGTATAATCTGGGTGGTTGTATGAGGTACCTTCCGGCGTGGAGGTGAAGTACCCACCGGCCAAATTGTATGAGGTACCTTCCGGTGTGGAGGTGAAGTACCCATAGGCCAAATGTATGAGGTACCTTCCGGTGTGGAGGTGAAGTACCTGCAGGCCAACTTGTATGAGGTACCTTCCGGTGTGGAGGTGAAGTACAACGATATGAGGTACCTTCCGGTGTGGAGGTGAAGTATCCCTAGGCCACATTGTATGAGGTACCTTCCGGTGTGGAGGTGAAGTACAATGGTGCGAAATGTATTTTTAAGAATAAGATGTTAAAATGTGTTGACCTCTGACCTGAGGGGCACGAAATGAATAAAATGTTAAAATGTGTTGACCTTTGACCTGAGGGACACCTAATTTCAATAAGGAAATGTATGACGTACCTTCCAGTGTGGAGGTGAAGTACTATGGTGTGAAATGTATCTTAAAGAATGAAATGGAAAGAAAAAGGAAAGGGGTGTTGAAATGAAGAATGAAAATGGATATTGAAATGAAATAAGTATGTGAAATGAGTAAATTAATAAGGGAAATGAATGTTGAAAAGAATAGTGAAATTGGACGTTGAAATGAATAATGAAAATGGAAATGTGGAGTAAATATTGAATATGGAAATAATGTAATGAGTATGTTGTGAAATATGTGAATATTTGCTTATTTGCTAAATGTGTTTGACCTAGCGGGTTGTTATGTCTAGTTAGAAACTGCTTTCTATTTCATGTGCAATGCTCACTCCCATACATTTTTCAGGTACGGAGATTGAGCTGGCACAGCCACCGGCCGAGCAGGAGTACTTTCCCTTACAGGGAGAGTAAGGTGTTATGGGTTTAGAGTATATTATGAACCTAAGCCTCTTATATTATTTTGATGTAAATTTAATATGCATATTTTGAAATGAGGCTTAGGATGTTTTGTTAAACAAAGTTATATGTGTTGGTTATGACACTCAAAATTAAAATTTTTCCGCTATTACTCTGATAAATTATTGTACACTGATTTATATATGTAAATCTGAAGCCCTGCTGGCTATTGGATGTTTATTTGAAATTGATTATCACTGGTTAAATTTTGGATTAGTCCGAAAAACAAACAAAACTCCGTCCGTTTGACGGGTGATTTTATTAAATCAAAATGAAATTTTTAAGTCCGTATTTTATTATAAGGGGAATTAAGGGTAATTAATCATAGGGTGTTACATTATGGTATCAGAGCAGTTTCACCTCGGCCATGGAGTTATACAAACTCCAAATGATTACTCACCCAGCGAGTAATTGATGCTCATAGTATTAGTCTAAGATTATAATAGGATAATTATAGTGCTATGTATACCTTTAGTAGTTAAGTATTACTGGTCTGTTCTCTCTGGCTAAGCAGTATGGCTGGAAGAAGGGCTGGTAATGATGGTCTTGCTGCTATTCTGGAGCATCTATCGCAGATCCAGCAGCAGCAGGGGGAACAGATGGCAACTGCTGCAGCGGCAGCAGCTACAGCAGCAACAGCAGCTCTGCATCCAGGTCCAGTTGAGATTGACTGGATGTCTCGTTTCCGAAAGAATGATCCGCCTCGCTTTGAAGGTGGAAATGACCCTGATGGAGTACAGAGGTGGATACAGGAGATAGAGAAGATTCTCCGTTCTCTTCAACCACCAATGGAGCAGTATGTTCGATTAGCCGAATTCATGCTGACCAATGAGGCGGAACATTGGTGGGATCAGCAGAGGAGAGGATTGGTGGCAGCGAATCCTGTGATTCCTTGGGAGATGTTCAAGGATCTATTCCTGGGGAAGTATTTCCCTGAAGATGTTAGGAGGGAGAAGGAGATTGCTTTTCTCCAATTGACTCAAGGTTCTATGTCGGTTGGGGACTATGCAGCTCGGTTTGAAGATCTCATCCGTTTTTCTGATTATCGGTATGCAAGTGACCGTGGCAAGTGTGTCAAGTTTGAAGCTGGGCTTAGGAGTGATCTCCGCCTATCGTGTGAGTATCACAACGTTGATAACTTTGCTCGCTTGGTCAACATGGCAAGCACCTATGAGAAGGGTCTCAAACGAAAGCTAGCTGATGAGAGATCTCGGGCAAACCAGAGAATCGGAGGTCAAAGTAAGGACAAGGGACCGATTCAGAAGTCTGGTCCATAATCTCATTCCGGGGTCACGTTTCCTAGGGAATCCGGACCAACAGTGAATGCTTATAGTCCAATACCAACTTGTCAGCACTGTGGCAGGATGCATAGGGGAGTGTGCTGGACATTGGGTCGAAAGGAGGGGTTATGCTTTCACTGTGGACAACCCGGACATTTTGCTTCAAATTGTCCTAAGAACACAATGAAGAAGGAGATTAATGCTACTAAGGCACAGAGGGCCCGTGGTGGTTCATCATTGCAGAAGGGGAAGTTATTCACCGTCGAGGGTGACGAGGTGGAACCAGCTGATATGGTCGCAAGTAACTAACGTTGGATAAGTCCATGCGTCATACTTTTAAGTTCGATTGTTGTGGAGTTAGTTACTCTTCGGTTAACTAAGTAGTGAGTTAGTAACGTCTTAGGATATACTTGTTTAAAAAAACATGTTGGATATCTGCCTTTCCAAATACAATCCTGTTCCTATAGAAAACACCTGAAAGACCTTAGAAAGAATTCTTAAGTTTGAGAATTCTAGTACCAAGTGACCAATACTATGTTGTGATGTTGTTATTTGATGTAATGTAAGGTTAGAACTGATCACTCTAATCCTTGCATTTGTTAAATGATGACATCATTGACAGAACCTGACAGTGATGTGTTGTTGGTAGACGTGAAGATGAGATTGATCACCTCAATTCTTGCATCTATCAATAAATGCTATCATTGTAACCTTTGAAGTGAAAGTAGACAACCAAAGAAGTGACTTCCAAGGAAAATAATTCTTGTAAGTGAAGCCAACCTTACCCCGAGACATTCGTTCGAAAGCTTCGCATAGAGTTAGAGAGTAGATAGAAAATAGTTCTAAAGAAAGGAAGTCTTGGTGTATGCTACTTGTTCCAAAGTAGTATAGCTAAGTGCTAATCCCTTGGATGAGTTAAGAAAACTCTCCCGAAATTATTCTTAAACATCATATCAACTAAACCGATCTTGAGCAATTTGACATTTGCTTTGTATCTTTTCCAGGGTCGTAGATAACCGTTCATAAGAATAGCCGGTATTTGCCAAAAACTTGTAAAATCCCTGCGTTAACACCAAACAATCTTGATAATTGACCCAGCCAACAGCAAGTGTCGTACCCTTCACCTTTGGTAGTTGGGTAAATCTTGGAAATGATATGGACTCCTTCCTTCCCCATCTTTTAGCATGAGATGAAATCGGGTACTTCGACACTAAGTGGGGGAGTATCTCTTAACCTAAGTCAAGTTCGGGCGAATCGAAAAGCGACGGAAGGAAGAGAAGGGAAGTAAAGACGAACATCATGAACTCTAATAATGGAATGATTCTCCAATTAAAGGAAATGGACGGAATTTCGGGGACGAAATTCCAATAAGTGGGGGAGAATTGTAACGTCCCGAACTTTATTTTAAGTGAAATTATTAATTAAAAACCTTAGAAAAATTGGAAAAGTGGCTTAATGAATTTTGCTAGATAGGTGAGTGGTGATTATAGGTCCTAGGAGTTGTATAGAAGGCAGTTGTGGCTTTGGGCAAAGTCAAATAAGCGAAATCGGGAGTTAAATCGGCGTTTTAGATGTTAGAAATCGACCGAAAAGAGAAAATTAGAAATTTATTATAGGAAGCTAAGAAAATAAATTCCACCGTTGGATGTGAAGTTTATGGGGTGAAGAAGCATGCCTAAAAATTTGGACTCGATCCAACGGTTAACGAAAAAGTTACGGCGATTCGAAGTTTGGAAATTTCGGTGCACGCCCAGGCGCACCGGTGCACGCCCAGGCGCACCGGTGCGCGCGGTGCACGCCCAGGCGCACCACTGTTCATTGGTGCACCAACTCAGGAGCTTTTTCGCTCAGGCGCACCATTCCGTGCGCTCAGGCGCGCAAATGGCACCAGTCACGCGTCCTCATCAGTCTGGCGCGCCATTTGTCCCACCAGTCCCGCACCAAGCGCAGCACCACGCACCAGAATGGGACCTGGTGCCTCTCCCGCGCTCAGGCGCACCCCGACCGCGCCCAGGCGCGCGCACCAGATCTGGTGCGTTTTAAGCCACCAGATCTCAGCTTGGGCACCAAGTTGGCCCTCCCCAGCCGTCCGATCTTCTTTTCCTTGGCAAGGGGCACCATAAATAAAACAAAAACCCAACAACAACACCACATTTCCTCCTTCATCTCCATCATCTTTTCCATCTCTCTCTCTCTAGGGCACCCACTCCATCAACACTATTTCTCCTCCATCAAATCCTTGATCAAGCCTAACATCACCTTCACCAAGCTAAACATATGAGTTAGAGACCTTCTCCTTGGCTCTCTCCTTCAATTCGAATCCCCTCTCTCTCCACCCTCCTTGGGTTCTTCTCAACTCAATCAAGGCTCAAGTTGTGTAACCCATTCCACCGACAAATCTCCTTCCTTCTTGCTCCAAGTAAGTACTCAAGTCCTTGATGACTCCTCTCCCTCTCAAATACGAATTTCTTCTCTCACTTAGAGGTCCATACGAATTTCCCCTTTCATTTGCTCATCTTGTTGAAATATTGAATCCCACTTCATGGAGCTCCACAATCTCATATTCATTTTTGTTTTTGTGGCTTAAGGAGGCTCAAGACCACTCAACTCCCTCTCATTCCATTGGAGCTCTTGATTTTGGGGGCTAGAAGCTAGGGCTTGGGTTCACTCTCTCTCTCTCTTGGTTAAGGTAAGGGGGTGGATATAGTGAGCTTTGCCTTGTTCTAGGGAGTTGGGTCTAGTTAGTATATAATGCTTGTTAGGATTATGTGTTAGGGGAGAAAATTAGATTATAAAACCCTAGGTTATGAAACATAAAATTCTAATTAATTAAATATTCATGATGATTTGATGTTAAGACTAGGAAAAGGAAAACCAATACCATAAGAATCAATCATTTGATAAATGAAATTTGGTTAATGATTATATTGAAATACATGAGGAATTGGGTAATGTGTTAATGAAGTGGACATAAAGGATTTCTATGATTGTTGCTTTTATTGGTAAAGTTGTGAATCAAATGATAATTAATTGCTATAGCTAATATAAGTATGTGTCGTGGAATAAATTGATATAGGAAGAAGATGGAATGAAAATGACTATATGAGATGAATGTGCGTAGTTGTTTCAAAATTCTAAATGAGAATAAATGTTAAGTATTATCAATTGTGAATAAGGGTTATGGTTTATGAATTGAACATGTGAAATAGGAAATGGAAGTAGAAGGATTACGTGCAAAACAAAGTAAAAGATGATATATGTAAAATCTAAATGTTGGGCTATGAAAGAGCACCCTATTTGGTATGAATGTGGTAACTAAGAAAGGAAATGAATACGGAAATTACATGAAAGATTATGTGTTGATTGTGGTTAAATGCGTTTATGAATGAATTGTTTATCATGAGATTAATGTTTAAGTATAATCTGGGTGGTTGTATGAGGTACCTTCCGGCGTGGAGGTGAAGTACCCACCGGCCAAATTGTATGAGGTACCTTCCGGTGTGGAGGTGAAGTACGATGGTATGAGGTACCTTCCGGTGTGGAGGTGAAGTACCCATAGGCCAAATGTATGAGGTACCTTCCGGTGTGGAGGTGAAGTACGAAGGTATGAGGTACCTTCCGGTGTGGAGGTGAAGTACCTGCAGGCCAACTTGTATGAGGTACCATCCGGTGTGGAGGTGAAGTACAACGATATGAGGTACCTTCCGGTGTGGAGGTGAAGTATCCCTAGGCCACATTGTATGAGGTACCTTCCGGTGTGGAGGTGAAGTACAATGGCGCGAAATGTATTTTTAAGAATAAGATGTTAAAATGTGTTGACCTCTGACCTGAGGGGCACGAAATGAATAAAATGTTAAAATGTGTTGACCTTTGACCTGAGGGACACCTAATTTAAATAAGGAAATGTATGAGGTACCTTCCAGTGTGGAGGTGAAGTACAATGGTGTGAAATGTATCTTAAAGAATGAAATGGAAAGAAAAAGGAAAGGGGTGTTGAAATGAAGAATGAAAATGGATATTGAAATGAAATAAGTATGTGAAATGAGTAAATTAATAAGGGAAATGAATGTTGAAAAGAATAGTGAAATTGGACGTTGAAATGAATAATGAAAATGGAAATGTGGAGTAAATATTGAATATGGAAATAATGTAATGAGTATGTTGTGAAATATGTGAATATTTGCTTATTTGCTAAATGTGTTTGACCTAGCGGGTTGTTATGTCTAGTTAGAAACTGCTTTCTATTTCATGTGCAATGCTCACTCCCTTACATTTTTCAGGTACGGAGATTGAGCTGGCACAGCCCCCGGCCGAGCAGGAGTACTTTCCCTTACAGGGAGAGTAGGGTGTTATGGGTTTTGAGTATATTATGAACCTAAGCCTCTTATATTATTTTGATGTAAATTTAATATGCATATTTTGAAATGAGGCTTAGGATGTTTTGTTAAACAAAGTTATATGTGTTGGTTATGACACTCAAAATTAAAATTTTTCCGCTATTACTCTGATAAATTATCGTACACTGATTTATATATGTAAATCTGAAGCCCTGCTGGATATTGGATGTTTATTTGAAATTGATTATCACAGGTTAAATTTTGGATTAGTCCGAAAAACAAACAAAACTCCGTCCGTTTGACGGGTGATTTTATTAAATCAAAATGAAATTTTTAAGTCCGTATTTTATTATAAGGGGAATTAAGGGTAATTAATCATAGGGTGTTACATCAACACTTTGAAAATTCATGTTTTCATCATAAAACAATTTTGGGACAGTTATGAACACAACATGATATTCACACAAATCCTACCACATACGGCAGCAAACAACATTTAGGCATGCAATAATTCAAATTGAGTCAAGTTTCAAACTAACATAACTTCAAACAATTTATATCCTATCTAAAATCATCATGCACATTTTATTCATACAACTAAACACCCTAAATCTATTTAAATTACTTGACCAAATAAAAGCAAAGAAAATAGATCAAACATCACAATTCAAATCACATGAATCAATTTATTTTATTTTAGGCATTTAAATTCCACTTTCTTTTAGTCTTATCCGTATACACATAATCACATATAAACATATTTTCATTCAAACACATACTTTTCCAAGATTAATTAAATTTATTTATCTCCTTTATTTCTACACAAGGAACCGATTAGAAAATAAGGTTCACAACATGATTTCAAGCAATTCATTTTAGCACAATTCCTTAAAACATACTTATTTCTTCTAAGTCATTTCATGGAAAAAGGAATCATGGTCTAGCTAACCTATATAGACCGAATATCATCATGATAAAGCAATGTCAAATATTCATCATGCATGCACATAGATCATAAACTAATGTAAAGGTCATTTCCAAAACTTGTTTTCCTATTTCTTTCATGAAAACCGTGAGCTTCACACTAATTTTGGCAAACAACCTTTAATTTGTTAACATAATAAAATCAAGAATCATGTCATGCAAGTCATAGAAGCATCATTTTTTTTTCAAGCATCAACCGAATCATCATTACACACACACAACCTTGATTCAAACTCTTTTTATGCCAGAAATTACTTTTAAAGTTTGTTAAACTTATTTTCTTGTGGAAACTGTGACATACACACAAGAAATCAAGGCTTTATGTTCAAATTAAACATACCAAATTCAAGCCTCATGTTTTCCCAAAATTCAACCATAGATCAAGACATGTAAAAGAGGATCAAAGCAAGATCATGAATTTAAACTCAATCTAAAAACAAACCATGAAGAATAAGCTAGAAATTAATTTTCCCAAACATGAGATTACTTAGGTCAAATCAAAAATATCAAGACCTATTTCTTCTACTCATGGCCGAATCATTGAGTCCTTGATTTGGTGATTCATGAGTTCATTTTAGGCTTAAAATTTCAAGATCTAAACATAGAGAGAGCATGCAAAGGTAGGCAAGGATCATAAGGCCACAAAATCAACATGCATTAAGAAATCAAGGCAATCTATGGACTCTAAACACAACCTCCGCAAACCGTGGCAAAAAAAAACATTTACATGCAAGAGATCAAAGCATAAAAATAACATGCATGACCTTTAAACCTCAAGATCATTCAAAAATAAGTACATGCTTTACAAAAGTTTAAATCAAAGTTCATTAAAAGTCCTTTACAACACCAAATCATTCATGTAAAACTCTATCTACCTTAATTCCTAACTTTAAATCTTCAAAGCTTCTCTCCTTCTCTCCTTAGTTTGCCTCGACCTTTCTCTCCCTCTAGGGTAGATGGGTTTTTATCCTTGATCTTTGAAGACTAAGAGGTTTGAGAAAAGAATTGAAGAAGTTTGGGTCAAGGGGCTTTGGGATTTCCACTCTTCTTTCTTCTCTTTTCCTCACGGGTTTCCTCTTCCTCTCTATGGGTTTCAAGAGCTTGAGAGTTCTCTTGAAAGAAAATGTGTTTGATCTTGTGTAAGAAAGGAAATGAATGAAGGGAGTGAACTAAGCTAACACATACTCACACGGTTTTAAGGGTTAATGCAAGGGGTGGAATTTCCCTATTTTAGCCTTGGTTCAATGGGTTGAAGGAAGGGCAAGTTGGGCCATCCCAATTGTTGCATGGAAGTAGTCAAATCGTGGGAGACAAGGGTGGAAGGAAGTCTCCACTAGGCTCCATGAGTCATCTATCCTATTCTCTCCCTATTTTCTATTAAATTCCTTATTTCTTAATGCATAAGAAAATGCACTCTTCTTGGTTCCTCTACCCTTCTACTTGGCCGAATCACACTCATGCACACACATACATATATAATTTTCTTTTCATGTTTATAATAGCAACACACAGCATGACTCATGCATACATTTCACACACATAAGCATGCACATAAATAACATCTTGAGGGCATCATGTTTGCACGACATACACATATATTATACACATAAATTTACACATTCATGCATTACACAAATATGCATCACATATTGCTCATACACATATATATTTTCACACACACACATTTAGTTCTTAGCAACCAAAAACCGTGTACACACATATATCTAGCAAACAATTCTTTTTCATCACAACATTTTTATAAAATCATTAAGCATATCAATTTTGTCAAAACCAAATTTCTAAATGTTGAACATTGTTTTAGAAAATCATTACTTCAAGATCATTCGTTAGATTTAAAAACGTGAAGTTTAGAAAATCATTTAATAAAATACTCTTGCAAAACACTTTTCTCAAAATAAATTTCTTTAGTGTTTTAATTTAAGATGAGGAATTTACGGGGTGTTACATAAATCATGATCTATGTGTGTTTATGTGCTTATTTGACAAATCAATCTATGATCTAAAGTGTTGCTTAAAGATTTTTGTGAAAACTAAACGGAACCTCTTTGCATGTTGAATTTCTTGTTAAAACCGTGAGCCATGGAGTTTTAAGAAATGATTTGATAAATTAATGTATGCTTTGAACTTGATAAATGATAGATCTAAGATCTTTAGTCTTACATGTTAAATTTTGTTTTCTTAAATGATGATTTAATGATGATCTTGTTGATTTATATGTATGTATTTCATGATCCATGTCCTTAAAACATGCATGTTAATTTTAAGTAGAAAAATCATGTTTTTATTTAAGTACATGTCACGGTTTTGGGAAGAGAAAATTTAAAGGACAAGCTTTAAAATGATTTTTTTTAAGTGCAAACATGATTTAGCTTTAGTTATTGATTTTACGCATGCTATGTTATGTAATAGGCCATTCGGCCATATTAAACAAAAATGGATCTTGTGCTTTTTCTTATGTGAAAGTTGATGCATGTGCATGATAGGACTAGATCTAATAATTCTAAGTGTATGTATTTAATTTTTAGAAGTTTTAAGTGTAATCTTGAGTTATATTTGAAATTAAGTGATGAATTTAGGTTTTATTTTTAATAAGAATCTTGCTTTGATAAAGTGATGCATGTTGATATGGATGAGTGATGTGTTTGATGTCTTGATTTTATTTTGTGATTTTGGTGTGTTGAAAAATGAATAAGACCTTGCATTTTGTATGATTAGCATTCGGCCATAAGGAAAAGAAATAGGAAGTTGTATTTGATCATTGTTTGAGTTGCATATATGATGAGAATAATTCAATCTAAAGGTTTAGAATGTACATGCATGAAGTAATATGTGATTTGTGATTTTAATTTGTTGTTTGCTTCAAGATTGTTAAATTTTCTTTTTATGCTCTCGGTTTTTAGTCCTAAAGAGAAAGAAAAATGATTTCATTGTTTTGTGATTGTATATGTGCATAAATCTTTGTAAAATTTCACTTTTATGATTCGGCCTAAGCATGCTAGTATAGTTAAGGAAATTGTTTCCATGAAATGACCTTTGTAAATGACTATGTTTTCATGTACATGATGCTATGTGTGTGATTGGAATGATATGTTGTTTGTTTTGATTTTTTTTTCGGTTTTTAGAAATAAAATAAATAAATTGATTAAATAATTGAAAAGGAATTCTGTTGAAAATCCAATAATTTTTAATGTGACTAAAATTATGTGAAGTTGTGAATGTCTTAATGATGTGTTGTTTGAGTGTGCTTTTCTATATTTGAATTTCCAAAGGATTGAAAGATGTTTTACTGAAAAATATGTCTTGAATGTGGTTTTGAAATTTTATTTTGTTAAGTTCTTAATTTTGTTTAATAATTGAAAATAATGATTTTGATGACATAAACCTTTTTAAAGTAAGATTACCTTAAGACGAATGAATTCTGTTTTGATAAGAAAATTATTTTCAAAGTTTTCTTGAAAACGTTTTTGTGGATTTAATTTGGAATATGAACGATGTGTTTTCAAATAAGAATGATGTCAAGGCGTTTTCTAAATTAAAGTAATGAATATGTTAAAAACGCTTTCTAACGCACGGGGAAAAGTGCTATAGTTCGGACGACCGACACAAAGGAAACGAGGCGGGATTAGCAATCGGAAAGCTTTCGGAGGCTACGTCATTTGAGGTGAGAGAGGGGCTTCCCTTAAGATGTCGTGGTATTTAGGTAACTTATTAAGAGGTCCAATCATCTCAAAGGTTGGACTCCAATCTCATTTAGCGTAGTGGTGTATGTGATAGCACATGTTTGATTGTTTGCTTGGCTATCCACCCGAACAGTTGAGATTGGTTTATTAAGTATGATATTGTGTTTTCTGATTGATTATGCTTGAACTATTTGTTTATCTTATATTGCAAGTTATCTATTTATTCGTTAAGTAATTATGATATTGTCGAGAAACAGTGGTGTACTGAATAATGTGTCGATAAGAATTAAATTGTGAAAGTAAGGACATGTGATTGAGAATGCGATAAGTAATAAAAAAAGATAAAGCAAGTAAGAGAAGAGATAGAGAGTTAAGAGTTTGATGGAAAAAGAGATAAAGAGATGAGACTGAGGATGAGTTATGGAAGTAAGATGAGTGATGGAAAATGAGATGTGGCTTGAGCGGAGCTGGGCTCCTTTGTTTTTGTTTTAGTCTGGGACTAGTGTTGAGTTGAGCTTGCTCCTCCATTAGCGCTCAGCAAAAATGTGGTTTTTTGAAAAAGGTTTTTGAAGAAATGATTTTGAAAAGTTTTTGTTAAAAGATATAATTTTTGAAAAGTTCTGTGAACCAATATTTTTGAAAAAGTTTTTGTGCAAAGATCTATTTTTGAGAAAAGTTTTGGAAAACAATATTTTTGATAAAGTTTTTGAAATGACATTTTGAGAAGTTCTTTTGAAACAACATCTTTGAGAAAGTTTCTTTTGAAATGAAGTTTTTTAAGAAAGTCTTTTATAAGGAGATTTTTGAGAAAGTCTTTTCGAAATAATACTTTTGAGAAAGCTTTATGAAATGATATTTTTGAGAAAAAGTTTGTGAAAACAATATTTTTGTGAACGATTGTGAAAACAATATTTTGTGAAAGTTTTTTTTTGGAAAACGTTATTTTTGAGAAAGTTTTGTGAAAGGATCTTTTTGAGAAAATTTATGGAATGATATTTTTGGAGATGTTTTGTGAAGTAAAAGTCGTATGAAATGATGTTTTTTGAAAAAGTTTTATGAAAAGATGTTTTTGAGAAAAATGAGGAAATGAGCCTTGAGAAAGAGAGGAATTTTGTGTAATGAAGATGAGATGAGAAAGATGATGAAATGTGATAAGAAAAGTTGATGAGATGAGATGAGAAAGAGTGTGATATGAGATGTGAAATGCGATGTGATGAGTTGGGGAACAGTTTGAAAGATTAGTGGTCGGGACTCGTTGAAGGGATGCACCAAGGATGAGCCGACCGTTAGGATTAAGTCATTAATAAATCTTAAAACTTTAAAAGACTATTAAAAGACATGAATAACGCGGTGAGGTATGAGTGTATGTCGAAGTAGTGGAGAGGAAGGAACCATAGGTATCTGCGCATACTTAGGAGGAGATTGCATGAAGGGAGGACGATGACGGTGAAACGTCAAAAAGTCTAGAGTACTGTTCTAGGCAGAACGAACTCCATATGTGGTGCACTAATGTGGTGGGGACTGGGTCTAATACCGTGGTAAGTTCTGCACTCGAGACTAGAACTGTACTGTCGCCCCCTTGATTGCAAATCGAGAACAGTGAGAGGGACTGGAACGGGGCATTTGTGATTGCCGCTGAGAGCGTGCCTGTTTATATGATATGAAATGATATGATTTGAGGCTGAGTCCTCCTGGTCTGGGACCATTTGTTGTGTGACAGCTGTCGTGCCCGCGTGGTAAAGGTCCTGTACTCCTGTTTGCTTCCGACTAGGCTTGGATGGATGACCGAGGAGATGTAGACGTGTGAGCCGTTTGCCTCAATGATGTTTGTTCCCCTAATCATTGAGTGAGTTGAGATGATAAGACTTAATAAGTTTAAAGATTCAAAAGAAAAGTAAAGTAATGGTATTGAGTGTGGAGTAAGATTTGGGAAGTGATAATGAGATGATGTGATGTGATGATGATGATTATGTTTGTCTATATGTTTTGTTTGCTATTTATTGTTTTATCTTAATAATTGCCTATCGTAAATCCACATAGTCGACATTACATGTTTTGGGTAGCTCACTCTCTCGTACTTCTGCTTTGTATTGGAAAAATTCTGTATGGTCCTTACATGGAGAATATAGCGGAGTTCCAGCGCATTCGGGAGATAGGAGCGTCTCCATTAAAGGGATACAATATAACTATGACTGGCTGTGTCATAGTTTGTATTGAGATGAAACGGAATCGAAAGGAAATCATGGAGAGACTACTAGCTCGTTATGAGGAGGAAAAGAAAGCACGAGAAACGGCTATGGAAAGTATGGCTAAGGAGGCTGATGAGGATGATGCTGCTGGCGACTCGAGGATTTGACTTACAAAGAATCAGAGTAGCGCAGCGGAAGCGTTAGAGTAGATGACTAGAAGTTAGGTAATTCCCTTTCAGAGTTTTGTAATTCCATTGCAAGTTACATAGAAGTCCTGGCTCGATCGTGCTGTAACCCCAACTAAATTCATTTTCAGTAATTATGTTTGGAATTAAGATGAATGGGCTGTTAAGTTTAAAAGAAGTTTTTGAAAAACAAGTTTCAAAGTGCGGTGTCTTGTGACATCTCGGTTTGGAACTTGAAAGATCTTATGGATTGTGAGAACACGAGTTTTGAATTGTAACTATGTTTTGAAAAACTTAAATGTTCTCATCTTGCATAACGCTTGTAAAAAAAAATTGGCCCAAAATTTCACTATAAACAGTTGTGGTTTTCAAGTTGCCAAATCGGGGTATTACAGTTTGTGGTATCAGAGCAGTGTTTGATTCTAAGTAACATTATGCATGGATTTACATACTCTGTGTGCGCGTTAGTATTAAGATAGCAATAGACGAGACTAGAAGTGCTAGGAGTATGCTGACGTATCCCCGAAGAGTATTGGCTTTCGTCTACAACAAAGACGAGGAGCAGTGATCAGTACCGTCATGGAACGTTAGTTCGCGGTTTGAGTTTTCTTCGCTGAATTTCTCTTTGACGTGAACCCGTTTGTTTGTAATGACCCTTAATCCCTAAGATTCGTCTTGCGATTTGAACCTTTCTTTTCTTGTCGGAGTTTTCTTGTATAAACCCCGCGCCTTGCCGAATTGCTTTGGCATGCCATTTGAAGAAGCCTTTTCTGAAAATCTTAGACCCTGTTTTGACAAAGCCCTGACTGTTTATGAACCCGAAGTTTCTTCTTTCGATCGTTACCCAGACGTTTGCCTATTCCAAAAACTTTGATGAGAAATTTGAACCCTGACACCCTATTCCGGTCAAGAAGATAGTCCTAGAATGTAGAGTTAGTTGTGAAGTATTGTTAGGTAAAGGTTGCAAAGTTTAAGAAGAATAAGGATTAGATGATATGAATGAAGGAAGTGTGAGTTTTGGGAGGAATAGGAGGATCCTTTTTAGGAAAAGTAATTAGGATTAAGAAATTTGATGCCGGATTGATTAAATTAATGGTTTAGATGGTGGTAAGACGAGGAAGAAATTAAGGTAATAATTAGAATTTAGAGTCATAAATGTCTTGATTCGAGTTGGCAAATGGTTAGGTAAAGGTGAATAAGTGATGATGTGGTAAAGTCGAGTTGATGAGTTGGTAGAATTTGTGGATAGAATCCTTAAGTGCTGACCCAAGGTTAGGTGAAAAATCTAAGATTTGATGTGGTAATGAGTAACAGGTCCTTGAGTTAAGGAATTTTAATGGTTTAGAATAAGAGGAAAACTGTGGAGAGTGGAAAAAGGTTTAGAATTGTCTACGTTGTGTGATCAAGTGTTTAAGATAAGTGTGAGATAGTGCGTGTTTCTTGAGGATTAGTGGTTGTTAAGGAGAAAGGTGGATAAAATAGTGGCTATAAGAGTCTGATAAGAGGATAGATTGGAGCTAAGTGATGGGAAATTTTGTAGGAATTGATCAAAGAGTGATGAAGGATAGGAGTGTTTAGAGGTTAAATGAGGTTTAGAGAGGTATGAGTCATTTAAGTTGGGGAGTGGTTGGAAATGTGAGGATTCCTGAGGAGTAGATCGTCTAGGCTTGAACTGATGAGGAGAATGTGACCCTAAGTGTGGTAGTGTCTTGACCCGGATGTCTGAAACCCTATTGTCCTTGGACCCTGTTTTGATGCATTTGAACCCCAGTTCCTTGTTTTCCATGAAACCGTCTTGTTTCTAACCCCCATGTTTGTTGTTGAAAATACCCCAAGAGGTTACTTTTGTAAGTAATCTGTTTGAGCTGCTCTTGAGAACGATGAATAGACAGTGCGTATTCGAAAGTACGACAATCGTTACAGCTGAAGAGGAAAAGGATTTCTTCAAGGAGCTACGTGTTCACGAATTAGTCAGACTCTGTGCAGCATTTCTCGAGGACGAGAAATCTTTAAGTTGGGGAGAATGTAACACCCCGCATTTTTCCCGTATGTGCGTAAACGATTTTTAACAAAAGAAACCTTGAAATCATGATTTTTAGAAAAAGTATTTTTCCTAAGAGAGAAATGAAGTGCTAATTTCCATGAATTTTTATGAACAAAATATTTTCTATAAGAAAAGTGAATGATTTTGTTAAGATGAAAAATGATTTGAAAACGTGATTTTTAGAATTCTCTGGAGTGACTTGTAAAAATTATTTTTAGGATATAAGAAAAACGAATTTTAAGAAAAATGTGTTTTTGTGATGATGTCTTGGCATGAATTTTTATGTGATGTGTGTGTTTGATTTAATGTGTGTGTGATATGTGATGCATGAAAATGGTTGTGAAAATATGATTTCTTGGAATTGATTGCATGGATTGCATTAATTAATAATTTTAAGCAAAATATGATTAGAAATGAAAATTTGCAAGACATGTGTGTGTATGTGAGAGTGCCACGGTTGTATTTTGCATGTAGGTGTGTGTATATGTGTGTATCCGTGTATGTGTGTGTGTGTGTGTTTGTAAGCTTAGTGAGTAAGAAATTAAGGAACCAAATAGAACCAAACTAGAATTGTAAGCCAACTAGTTAGCCAAAAACCCTAACTAAGAAGCCAACCAACCATTCGACCTACATGACCCCTAGAAAGCTAGCCCACTCCACTTTGTCCCCTTGACTTTAGTGACCCTTAGCCATGCAAAATTGTGAGGACAAAACCGCCCCTTCTATTTGTGTGCCAACCGAAATAAACCAAGGGCAAAAGAGGGAGAATTCGTGACTTATATGCATGTAGTCTTGATTCATTTCCTTCCACCCATTTCTTCCAAACACCAACACAAACACTCTAAGAGCCATTCAAACTCTTAGAGAGAAAAAGAAAAGAAAGAGAGAAATAGAGAGGAAGCCGAGAGGTAGAGGAGAAAGAAGCGGAAACTTAGGAGCTTGAATTAGGAGTCCTTTGATGATCTAAGCACTAGGAGCTTGAAGAACCAACCCTTCTTGGTAGAGATCCGAAGAACAAGAGGAAGAAATGTAATAGTCTAGTTTTTTTTTTCTTTCTTAGTTTGTAGATTTCTTTTATTTTCTTCTTGCATGTTTATTTCCACGATTTGTAAAGTGAAATCTTGTGCTATTCTTTCTTGATCTTGAACTTTTATAGACTAAAAGTAACTTGTAATAATTGTAACTCTATGCTTGTGTTTCGGTTTATACTTTCTTGATTTGATCTTGATGATTTTCTAACCCAAACCTAAAGATCTAAAATTTTGTTTAAGATTTTGTGAAGCTTAGCCTAGATCTTTCTTGCATGTGTATTTTTCTTGTTCTAAATCATGATCTATGTGTGTTTATGTGCTTATTTGACAAATCAATCTATGATCTAAAGTGTTGCTTAAAGATTTTTGTGAAAACTAAATGGAACCTCTTTGCATGTTGAATTTCTTGTTAAAACCGTGAGCCATGGAGTTTTAAGAAATGATTTGATAAATTAATGTATGCTTTGAACTTGATAAATGATAGATCTAAGATCTTTAGTCTTGCATGTTAAATTTTGTTTGCTTAAATGATGATTTAATGATGATCTTGTTGATTTATATGTATGTATTTCATGATCCATGTCCTTAAACACATGCATGTTAATTTTAAGTAGAAAAATCATGTTTTTATTTAAGTACATGTCACGGTTTTGGGAAGAGAAAATTTAAAGGACAAGCTTTAAAATGATTTTTTTTAAGTGCAAACATGATTTAGCTTTAGTTATTGATTTTACGCATGCTATGTTATGCAATAGGCCATTCGGCCATATTAAACAAAAATGGATCTTGTGCTTTTTCTTATGTGAAAGTTGATGCATGTGCATGATAGGACTAGATCTAATAATTCTAAGTGTATGTATTTAATTTTTAGAAGTTTTAAGTGTAATCTTGAGTTATATTTGAAATTAAGTGATGAATTTAGGTTTTATTTTTAATAAGAATCTTGCTTTGATAAAGTGATGCATGTTGATATGGATGAGTGATGTGTTTGATGTCTTGATTTTATTTTGTGATTTTGGTGTGTTGAAAAATGAATAAGACCTTGCATTTTGTATGATTAGCATTCGGCCATAAGGAAAAGAAATAGGAAGTTGTATTTGATCATTGTTTGAGTTGCATATATGATGAGAATAATTCAATCTAAAGGTTTAGAATGTACATGCATGAAGTAATATGTGATTTGTGATTTTAATTTGTTGTTTGCTTCAAGATTGTTAAATTTTCTTTTTATGCTCTCGGTTTTTAGTCCTAAAGAGAAAGAAAAATGATTTCATTGTTTTGTGATTGTATATGTGCATAAATCTTTGTAAAATTTCACTTTTATGATTCGGCCTAAGCATGCTAGTATAGTTAAGGAAATTGTTTCCATGAAATGACCTTTGTAAATGACTATGTTTTCATGTACATGATGCTATGTGTGTGATTGGAATGATATGTTGTTTGTTTTGATTTTCTTTTCGGTTTTTAGAAATAAAATAAATAAATTGATTAAATAATTGAAAAGGAATTCTGTTGAAAATCCAATAATTTTTAATGTGACTAAAATTATGTGAAGTTGTGAATGTCTTAATGATGTGTTGTTTGAGTGTGCTTTTCTATATTTGAATTTCCAAAGGATTGAAAGATGTTTTACTGAAAAATATGTCTTGAATGTGGTTTTGAAATTTTATTTTGTTAAGTTCTTAATTTTGTTTAATAATTGAAAATAATGATTTTGATGACATAAACCTTTTTAAAGTAAGATTACCTTAAGACGAATGAATTCTGTTTTGATAAGAAAATTATTTTCCAAGTTTTCTTGAAAACGTTTTTGTGGATTTAATTTGGAATATGAATGATGTGTTTTCAAATAAGAATGATTTCAAGGCGTTTTCTAAATTAAAGTAATGAATATGTTAAAAACGCTTTCTAAAGCACGGGGAAAAATGCTATAGTTCGGACGACCGACACAAAGGAAACGAGGCGGGATTAGCAATCGGAAAGCTTTCGGAGGCTACGTCATTTGAGGTGAGAGAGGGGCTTCCCTTAAGATGTCGTGGTATTTAGGTAACTTATTAAGAGGTCCAATCATCTCAAAGGTTGGACTCCAATCTCATTTAGCGTAGTGCTGTATGTGATAGCACATGTTTGATTGTTTGCTTGGCTATCCACCCGAACAGTTGAGATTGGTTTATTAAGTATGATATTGTGTTTTCTGATTGATTATGCTTGAACTATTTGTTTATCTTATATTGCAAGTTATCTATTTATTCGTTAAGTAATTATGATATTGTCGAGAAACAGTGGTGTACTGAATAATGTGTCGATAAGAATTAAATTGTGAAAGTAAGGACATGTGATTGAGAATGCGATAAGTAATAACAAAGATAAAGCAAGTAAGAGAAGAGATAGAGAGTTAAGAGTTTGATGGAAAAAGAGATAAAGAGATGAGACTGAGGATGAGTTATGGAAGTAAGATGAGTGATGGAAAATGAGATGTGGCTTGAGCGGAGCTGGGCTCCTTTGTTTTTGTTTTAGTCTGGGACTAGTGTTGAGTTGAGCTTGCTCCTCCATTAGCGCTCAGCAAAAATGTGGTTTTTTGAAAAAGGTTTTTGAAAAAATGATTTTGAAAAGTTTTTGTTAAAAGATATAATTTTTGAAAAGTTCTGTGAACCAATATTTTCGAAAAAGTTTTTGTGCAAAGATCTATTTTTGAGAAAAGTTTTGGAAAACATTCTTTTTGATAAAGTTTTTGAAATGACATTTTGAGAAGTTCTTTTGAAACAACATCTTTGAGAAAGTTTCTTTTGAAATGAAGTTTTTTAAGAAAGTCTTTTATAAGTAGATTTTTGAGAAAGTCTTTTCGAAATAACACTTTTGAGAAAGCTTTATGAAATGATATTTTTGAGAAAAAGTTTGTGAAAACAATATTTTTGTGAACGATTGTGAAAAAATATTTTGTGAAAGTTTTTTTTTGGAAAACGTTATTTTTGAGAAAGTTTTGTGAAAGGATCTTTTTTAGAAAATTTATGGAATGATATTTTTGGAGATATTTTGTGAAGTAAAAGTCGTATGAAATGATGTTTTTCGAAAAAGTTTTACGAAAAGATGTTTTTGAGAAAAATGAGGAAATGAGCCTTGAGAAAGAGAGGAATTTTGTGTAATGAAGATGAGATGAGAAAGATGATGAAATGTGATAAGAAAAGTTGATGAGATGAGATGAGAAAGAGTGTGATATGAGATGTGATGAATTGGGGAACAGTTTGAAAGATTAGTGGTCGGGACTCGTTGAAGGGATGCACCAAGGATGAGCCGACCGTTAGGATTAAGTCATTAATAAATCTTAAAACTTTAAAAGACTATTAAAAGACATGAATAACGCGGTGAGGTATGAGTGTATGTCGAAGTAGTGGAGAGGAAGGAACCATAGGTATCTGCAGATACTTAGGAGGAGAATTCATGAGGGGAGGACGATGACGGTGAAACGTCAAGAAGTCTAGAGTACTGTTCTAGGCAGAACGAACTCCATATGTGGTGCACTAACGTGGTGGGGACTGGGTCTAATATCGTGGTAAGTTCTGCACTCGAGACTAGAACTGTACTGTCGCCCCCTTGATTCAAATCGAGAACAGTGAGAGGGACTGGAACGGGGCATTTGTGATTGCCGCTGAGAGCGTGCCTGTTTATATGATATGAAATGATATGATTTGAGGCTGAGTCCTCCTGGTCTGGGACCATTTGTTGTGTGACAGCTGTCGTGCCCGCGTGGTAAAGGTCCTGTACTCTTGTTTGCTTCCGACTAGGCTTGGATGGATGACCGAGGAGATGTAGACGTGTGAGCCGTTTGCCTCAATGATGTTTGTTCCCCTAATCATTGAGTGAGTTGAGATGATAAGACTTAATAAGTTTAAAGATTCAAAAGAAAAGTAAAGTAATGGTATTGAGTGTGGAGTAAGATGTGGGAAGTGATAATGAGATGATGCGATGTGATGATGATGATTATGTTTGTCTATATGTTTTGTTTGCTATTTATTGTTTTATCTTAATAATTGCCTATCGTAAATCCACATATTCGACATTACATGTTTTGGGTAGCTCACTCTCTCGTACTTCAGCTTTGTATTGGAAAAATTATGTATGGTCCTTAGATGGAGAATATAGCGAAGTTCCAACGCATTCGGGAGATAGGAGCGTCTCCATTAAAGGGAGACAATATAACTATGACTGGCCGTGTCATAGTTTGTATTGAGATGAAACGGAATCGAAAGGAAATCATTGAGAGACTACTAGCTCGTTATGAGGAGGAAAATAAAGCACGAGAAGCGGCTATGGAAAGTATGGCTAAGGAGGCTGATGAGGATGATGCTGCTGGCGACCCGAGGATTTGACTTACCCAGAATCAGAGTAGCACAGCGGAAGCGTTAGAGTAGATGACTAGAAGTTACGTAATTCCCTTTCAGAGTTTTGTAATTCCATTGCAAGTTACTTAGAAGTCCTGGCTCGATCGTGCTGTAACCCCAACTAAATTCATTTTCAGTAATTATGTTTGGAATTAAGATGAATGGGCTGTTAAGTTTAAAAGAAGTTTTTGAAAAACAAGTTTCAAAGTGCGGTGTCTTGTGACATCTCGGTTTGGAACTTGAAAAGTCTTATGCATTGTGAGAACACGAGTTTTGAATTGTAACTATGTTTTGAAAAACTTAAATGTTCTCATCTTGCATAACGCTTGTAAAAAAAAAAAATTGGCCCAAAATTTCACTATAAACAGTTGTGGTTTTCAAGTTGCCAAATCGGGGTGTTACAAGAAGACTTTTTAGCAGGATTAGGGTTCTTCTCCCCCTTTGTACTATACTCCCCCTGAAACACTGAATAGATACATTAATAATAACAAGGGAGTAAATACACATAGACACATAGTCAATTTCTCTCCCTATTTGACATCATCAAAAGTAAGTATGGGATACAAAAGGATTTCTTCCCAATACACAATAAAAACAGCATGATGTCAAAATGGGATGAAGAAGCAAAACATGTTTTAATGCAAGTATTCAAATAATATTTTTCTCCCCCTTTCTAAAAGATTTTTCTAAAATAAGCATAACATGAAGGGAGATGAAAAATGCATCATAAGAACATGTGAATGCTCACTATCATCAAAACTTTAAAGTCTTATATGCCATGACAATAATAACATATAATTCCTAATAGCACATATTGTCATATAAGTCATATATCACATAAACAAGTATCACATGATGAATAAAATAATAAAGGAATAGTGATACTTATCGTCGGGGATGCTTTCCCATTTAATAGGGACAATTAGCTTTGGAGTTCCTTCCAATTTGAGATTCAACATTCAGTATTTTGAAGGAATTTCCCCTTGTAATGTGTTGCACTTCTTCCATTTCAAGAGATCATGTTTATAATGCAGTATCACTTTCAATGCTGCCAATTTGCAACGGATCTTTGAACTCAGGCTGTTAGGCCTTTACCAGAGCACGAAGCTCTGATACCAATTGTTAGGATTGACAGCCGTCACCCAAGAGGAGGGGTGAATTGGGTGTTTATAAAAACATTGGAAAATATTCGATTTAAATCGTTTTCAATAAAATAAATAAACTTTGCAGCGGAAAACTCTTAAAAACGATGAAAACGATTGTGCAAGCAGAAGCAAACAATAATAACAACGATTAATATTACGCGCAAAGATAAACAACAATATAACAACGAATAGTCTAACACGCGTTGATTAATTTAAAATAATTAAATTAATAATAATCGTTATGTTGTAATAAGAATAAATATAACATTTACGCACATGCAACAATAACGAAAATAAAGAGATGAGGGATAGAAGAGATTGCACCGGAGATTTTATCTTGGTTCGGCAAAATAGCCTTCATCCAGTCCCCAAGCGACCCGCTTGAGCTTTTCACTAATATTCAAAAGACGCCTTCGCGTCCCCGAATACAACCAAAGCGCCCCGCAAGCTACTAGGAACCTCCTTTCGCTAGGGACCTCAACAACAACCAGATAGCCTAACTACTAGGTGCCCCACTGTTCGTCTAGCACTACCCAATACAGAAGGGTTCCTCACCCTACACACACGAACGCAGCACGTCCGCACTAGGAGATTCACTCCCTAGTCACTAAGGGTCACACACCAATTTACAACACGGTTATGATATGAGTTGGGTACAACAACTATGATCCACTCTTAATAGTGCGGATACAACAATAATAGGCCTCTAACAAAAGTGTGTTCTAGATAACACTGATACAACAATATAAGCTCTAGTGGCGCTGAAATTAGATCACAAGTACTATGGCCAAGAAAAGGTTTTCTTCTCAAATAGATATCAACAATAAAACCAGAGAATTGGAGAAGGAGAAGAATGAAGAAGAAGAACGTACGTACTTACGTACAGAAGAGAAAAAGTTCAATCAAAAAATAGGAATTCTTCAAATCATTTTAAAAACACAATTTAACACATGTTTAAAATCAAAAGTCAATCTTAAAGATTTAAGAAATAAAAATAAAGATTTGAAAATATTTGAAATTCAAATTTTGAATTTGAAAATAGAATCAGAATCAAATCAAAAACGATTTTGGAAATAAATCAAATTTAAAATAAGAATTAAATCAAATCCGGAAATATTCAAAATTGATTTTCGGAAATCAAATAAATAAAATAAGTTTTTTGAAATCCAAAACAAATCAAGTAGATTTAAAGAATAAAATAAAATAGAATAAAATCAATTTTGAAATCAGAAACAAATAAATTAAAATAGATTTAGGAGATAAATAAAAGATTTGATTCTTAAAAACAAATAAGGAAATATTTCAAAATAATATTCAAATTCTAATTTTGAAAATAAATCAGAATCAATTATGTAAAAACAAATCAGGAAATAAATCAAAATTATTTTGACACGTTTTTCAATAAAAGCTGAAATAATCGATTACTTTCTGAAGGTAATCGATTATTCCTTCAAAAATAGAAATTCTTAAATACATTTGAAAATCAAATAATCGATTAGTCCAATAGTGGTTAATCGATTACATCACCCCTGTTCAATATATGATGCAACTCATTTAATCGATTACTACTCATCAAATAATCGATTACTGAGTCTCTGTTCATTATGTGATGCAACATATGTAATCGATTACTACACGGCATGTAATCGATTACTGTGCCTTTGGAAAATATATGATGCAACAATTCTAATCGATTACTTGAGCCAGATAATCGATTACTCTCATAAGAAAGTAATGGATTAGCAAAGTTCACTTAATCAATTACAAGCTCTCTGATTTTTGTATGATGCAACAAAGTTAATCGATTAACTCAAGCAAGTAATCGATTTCTCCTTCTTGCATACATAAAAATTGTCGTGTCCTTAACCAAGATCAACCTTGAAGCTATGGAGAAACTTCAAAGAGTGATCCCAGCAAAGAGATTTATGTGGGACTCTCAGGATTTCTGAATATCCAGTTGGGATAATCAGGTTCTCCCCAGTCAACAAAGTGTGTGCAAGTGTCAACTTAGGGATTAGAAGACGTACCTTAGCCCCTATAGCATGGTGGTTCTTATAGGGGATTACCTGTATGCAGTGGGCCGTTTTCATGAGGCTTCCGAAGAGGAGGAATTCAAGTAAGATTCGTAAGGATTATGATAAGATAACATCCGTAAATCCTGTATGCGATAGTCTTTATCAAATGCTGTGTTTATCTAACCAATGAATCGTGGGAATCTAGGAGAGGTAGTTGAGCTTGATGAGACTGGATGATAGAGATAAGGATGAAAATCCTGTGCTCGGGGTTAATCTCATAAGCGTATTACATCTCTGTTAGAACCCAGTTTGCTCGGTATAACATTCAGACCGTATGCCTTGTTCCAGTGTCTAACCGGTCGGTTCAAGGTAACTTTGGTCAGGAAATGCTCGACCTACTGAAGGTCCACTACATAAGCCCCCCAAGCTCGGTTGGGTGATTTGAGCCCTGCCGAGTTAATGAGACGAGCGAGCCGTTTTCCGAACAAGTTTTGTTGGAGAGAGATATCCGACCGTCTAAATGATCCTACCAGAGCTGTCGTTTGATTGACCCAGACGTGACCCTTCAATTCTACCTGTGCCTCCACGTGTCCTTCACTTTTCCGGGAAATGGAATGTTATGATTTCAAACCTGTTGGAAGCGCCACGTATTTAGTTTCATCGTAAATGGGCTTTTTCTAATTCGGCCCAATCCTTGAGTTAGTGGAGGGAAGCTCTAAAACGAATTTCAAAGGGCGGTTTTCTCATAATTCCTTCTAAACAGAACTTCAGAAACCTCCCAGATTCTCTCTCTCTTTTGTTCATCGTTTTTCTACGATTTTGAGACGAAACCAAAGTTCTTCAAAGGAATTCTTGCTGCTACTTCATTTTTCTATTGAGTGCATCTTTAACTTCATGGCCTCGTGCTTCTTTGGTTTCTTGTTTATCCAACAATAGCAGGTAACGAACCTCTCTTATCTTCTCTGACTATTTTCTCTTTCGTTTTTGCTGTTTAAAATTCTTTGCATGCAATTGCTTCTGCCATCTGCTGCGTGTATATGCTTAGAACCTTCTTTGTTATGTATTAACACTGACCCTGCTCCCCCCTTTTTCTTTGATCTTGAAACAAATCCTAGGGTTTGACTAACACCCCATCACTGTACATGAGTGAAACCCTTGGTCTTTTCAAAGTCTTTGACCTTCATTATCATTTGTTGAGTGATCGCCATAGTGTTTCTTAGGTTTGTTTTACGTTTGGCTGCACTTAATTTCTTAGGGTTTGTACCGAAGCTGCGTTAACCATGAGTGAGGATTCTGTAAACTCTGATGTTCAAGGAACACATGAAGAAGAAAACCCAGAAATTTGCAATAAACCGATATCAATGCATTTCCCTCAGACCTTGAAAGAGTTCAGACAGGGTGTGATTCATTATAGGATTGCCGAGAGGGTAGAACAGAGGAGATTAAGGAGGCAAAAGAGAGGTATATGATATTACAGTTGGTTTGGGGAAATTCTGCCCAGAAAGGGAGGCGTTCCCCAACCGACCGTGTTCATAAGTGTTTAACCAGAAATTAGTTTAACTGCTTCTGACTCCGCATGTGCCCCCTTTTCCTCAGGTATGAAGAGAAAGTGTGTTAGCAATCCCGAACTCTACCCACTTCCACCAGATAGCAATCAGTATGATTGGGTTGACCGAGAGGTGGTGGGCACCCAATCCGAGCTTTCAACAGAGGAAACCTTAGAGCAAACCAAAGCAATAATTTTGCCTTGCCCTGGTGATGATGCTGGGAACTTATATTCCATAAGTCCGGTGGGGCCAAACGAAAGAGTCTGCACTCGGATTCCTGAGGGTAACCCCGGCTTTTACTTTTACGAAGAAGTAATTACTCGTTTAGGGGTTAGAATGCCTTTTACTAAGTTTGAAATAGACGTTCTGAATACTTTAAGAGTTGCCCCTTCTCAACTGCATCCGAACGCTTGGGCTTTTGTTAGAGGCTTTCAACAAGTCTGCTCTGCCATGAATTGGTCTTGTACCATTCCTATTTTCTTCTACCTGTTTGCTCCTTAATGCAATGCCTTTGAGAAAGGGTCAGGGAAGCGGCCATGGGTTTCTTTGAAGTCGCGGAACGGATATGGTTTTTTAACTAAGTTTTCTGAGTCTTGGAAAGGATTTAAGCATTTCTTTTTTAAATACAATTTTGTTGGTAATGGTGTTTGCTGGTTCACTCGGCCTGGCGATCAACGACCAATCCCTCGATTCCCCCTCCAGTGGAGTGCCAGCTTCTTTAATCAGAGAATTGCCTCATATGCCTCGGACTGGAAAGAGCTCGCCGAGTATGAGAAAGATGTGTGCCGAGCTGTTGAGAGTTATTTGAAAACTAATGGAATGATAGAAATGAGGGATATAGTGGATATTCCTTCATCAAGTGTCAAGGCCGAACTTGGTAAACTGTTTTCCTTCTGCTTTTATACTTATGTTTTATCCAGATCTAATGCTACTTCGTTTTCTTTGCAGATAAGATGGCCTCTCGTATGTCCGTCCTGCTTCATGGTGGCAAAAAGAGAAAAACTACTGCAACCAGTGCAGCTTCCGGATCTTCAAACCTGAGCACACCAAGCTTAAGTACTTCTACTCCCTCTGCTTCCCCGGTCGAGGTGTCTCCTCGGCCTTCTCCCATTGTGCACGCTGTTGCCGCCACCGTTTCGCTAGGACCGAGCGGTCAAGTCCAAGTCTCTTATCCTCCTCAACAACAGACTCGCCGCCGACGAATAGACAAAGGCAAGGAGAAAGTGTCCGAGGGGACGAATCCGAGGGCTGAGGAGACAAGTGCTAGAGCTGCTACCGCTCCTTCCTCTGCCGCAATCCATCATAAACTTCAATTTGGGACCGAGATTTTGATGAGAGGTTTGCCAAGTATGTCTGCCCTGAATCTGACCATTCTCGGTTTGGAATTCTCACCACCGACGAGTGGTCACGCTGCAACATGACTCTGACGAAATATCTTCTTCGAAGTGCCAACCTTACTTAATTTTTGGCCAAGCAAGCGGGTGATCTTTTTTTTGGTTTCAATGTTGAACAAAAAGAGGCTCGTGTAATGTCTGCTGCTCAAGAGGCTAGCCTTTCGGACGAACTGTCCGAGTAAAAAATGAATTGGAGAATTTGAAGGCTGACAAATCTGAGCTGATCAAGGAGAGAGATTCTTTGAAAGTTTCTAAGAAAGTTGTATAGGACAAGGGGAAGGAAGTGGAGGAGGCATTGAAGAAGGAGCTGCAGGAAAGCCAACAGAGGGTTGATGAGCTGAGATCAGAGGTAGAGAAATCTGCTGTTCTTGCTCGGAAGCTTAAAGAAAAAGCTCTTCGTCATAAGAAGGTGGCAGCGACCAATTTTTACAATTGGAGCAAAGGTGTTGATGATTAAACAAATTCAAATTTTGAACCCTGAAACTGAGTTCAGGGTGGTTGGAGCTCATCCCTTTCACTGTGTTGAGAATGGGAAATTGATTGATCTTGAGACTAAGGCTGAAGTTGATCTGCAAGCAGAGGATCTTCCTAATCCTCTTGTTGAGCTGACTGAGGCCCCAGAATTTGATGATGCCAATATTGTCTTGTCTGATATTGAGGAATGATTTTGAATTTTGGTGGTCGGTTTTTGTTGCTCGTTGTATCCGAGCGTTGTTTCTTAGCTGTTTTGAACAATTTACTTTCCCTTTTTGTTGCTCGTTGTATTCGAGCGTTATTCCTTGGCTGTCTGGAACAATTTACTTTATCTTCTGCTAAATTTATATTAATTTGCTGTGTATGCAAATTGTGCTTCGTTATTTTTGGTTTCGTTTGTCACGTGACCCTTTGTATTTTCTGAGATTTAATTCTTAACAAAACAGTTTACAAATTATTTTACTTGGGTGCGTAATAGATTGTGAGCAGAACTCGGATCGCCGACTTTAGCCGAAGCGGGACCCTCGGACCGCGAAATAAGGAAAGTGATTTCCTGAATTCGGGCGTTCTATGAATACGTTGTTGAACTCTCGTAAAGAGCTGTTTCTCGATTTCGCTCGGTGGCTAGCCTAACCAAACGAGTCGTATGTCGTTTCACAATGTTCATAAATAGGAGAGTTCCAAAGAAATTGACGAATTTTATTGATAAAAGAATACAAAGAAGAAATTGCTCATTTGCTAAATAGTTCCTAACAATTTATTTGTAATCTAAGAAGGAAGTTAACCTTCGTTTATTCAACCTAAATAATTCTGAGCAATAGACTAACCTATTTGTAAACAGAAATGAAAAATAGGAGCTTAGCTGTAATAAGCTCTGAGCTTGGCCACGTTCCAGCTGTTATTGATTTCCGTGCCCGAGAGAGTTTCTTGTTTGTAAGCACCAGTTCCAGATTTGGCCTTCACTCGGTATGGACCTTCCCACTTTGGCTTTAATTTTCCAACTCCAGCATTTCCTTTTCCGATATCTGCTCGGCGAAGGACCAAGTCTCCAATTTCAAAACTTCGCGGACGAACTTTCTTGTTGTACTCCCGAGCTTGCCGTTCCTTTATTCTTCTTTCATGAGCTGCAGCATTCTTTCGAATTTCTTCAAGTAAAACGAGTTCTTCGCTGAGCAAATGGTCATTAGTTTCTGAAGGATGTTCAAGCGTCCTAAAGGTAGGGATTCGCTTTTCGATCGGAATGACTGCGTCACAGCCATATGTCAATCGAAAAGGAGTTTCACCCGTTGATGAGTGTATAGTTGTCCTGTGTGACCATAAGACGCTCGGGAGTTTATCCGCGCAAGTGTCGGCTGCATTACCCAGTTTCTTTTTAATTCCATCCAAGATGGTTTTGTTGGCGGCCTCGGCTAACCCATTTGTTTGTGGGTGTTCAACAGAACTGAAATAGTGAGTGATTCCCAGGTCAGCTGCTAGTTGTTGAAAGTGGGAGGCTGCGAACTGCGATCCATTATCAGTAACTATGGCGTGAGGCACTCCGAACCGAGAGATAATTTCCTTCACAAAGAAAGATTGAATACGGGCGGTAGAGATTGTTGCTAACGGTGCCGCTTCAATCCACTTAGTGAAGTAGTCAATAGTCACTACTGCAAATTTGAGTTGCCCTGGTGCAGTGGGAAACTTTCCGATGATGTCCATGCCCCACTGATAAAAAGGCCAAGGGGCGCCAAGAGAGTGTAGTTCTTCTGCAGGTTTTTGGTAAATGTCGCTGTGAAACTGGCATTAAACACACCTCTTAACATGTTCCATGGCGTCTTTTTGCAAGGTAGGCCAAAAGTAACCTGCCTGGATTATTTTCCAAGCTAGGGATTTTCCACCCATATGGTGGCTGCAGACTCCACCGTGGATCTCTTCTAGTATCTCCTCAGCTTGGGATGGGTGGACACATCTGAGCATGGGAGAACCAAACCCTCTTTTATACAAAACTCCATTCAGAACTGTGTATTGAGCTGCCTTCTTAACCAACTTCCGAGCCTCTGCTTGATCTTGGGGAACGAAACCATGTTGCAGATAGGTAAGCAGCGGATCCATCCATGATTGAGACAATGAAACAACTAGAATGACACTCGGTTGGGGGATGGTTTCTTGTATCAGTGTCTTATTGTTTTTCGACCCTTTGGTACTTGCCAATTTTGATAAAATATCAGCTCGGGAATTTGAATCTCTCGGGACATGGGAAATATCAAATTCAGAAAAATTAGAAATAATTCGCCTCACCTCTTCAAGATATTTCTGTAAGATGGGTTCCTTTGCCGAGTATTTCCCTTTAATCTGAGAAACCACCAATTGTGAGTCGCTGAAAACTGATACCCATTCGGCCCCAAACTCTTGAACCATTTTGAGGCCTGCAAGAAATGCCTCGTATTCCGCTTGATTGTTTGACGTTTGGAACTCGAACTTCAATGAGTACTCCATGCACAATCCTTCGGGGTTTTCAATGATGACCCCGGCTCCGGCTCCTTTCCTGTTGCTCGATCCATCTACATATACTGACCATAAATTTTGAGCGGTGTCCGAGGGAATATCTGTGAACTCAGTGACGAGTCAGCAAGAATTTGAGATTTCATCGCCTTCCTCGGTTCATAGGTGATGTCAAACTCAGACAATTCGACTGACCATGAAACCATTTTGCCTGCTAGGTCGGGTTTGTGAAGGATCTGCCTGAGAGGTTGGGCTGTTCTCACAAGGATTCTGTGTGCTTGGAAGTATTGTCTCAATCTCCGAGCAGAAATGACCAAGCAGTATGCGAGTTTCTCAAGCTTTTGATATCTTAACTCGGATCCCTGAAGAGCTCGGCTAACAAAATATATTGGGGCTTCTAGTCCAGAATCTTCTCGTACCAAAACCGAACTGACCGCTGCCTCTGCTACCTACATGTATAGAATAAGATTTTCACCAGAAAGAGGGTTGTGGAGGACTGGTGGACTGGAAACCATGTGAATGCACAATCATCAAGGTTGGTTTTATCTTTAATTCCATTATTATACCAATGTGTTCCCAGAACACTAACATACGTTCCCAGAACGTATCGCAAACCATACTTGGAATATAATCAAGCACCACTCCCGGAGTGTGCATCACGTTCCCAGAACGTATGCAAGAAACCATGTCCCAGACAATGGCCACATTCCCAGAATGTGTCATCAAGTAGGTTGCGTCAGTTTAGTACTCCTACAGTACAGGGTCATGTTCCCATTAATTCCATTATTATGACTTAGAAAACACGACTTCTGAATGATATCTTGAGGTATGGCTTTACTCATAAAATTCACCTTTGAATTTAAATTTAACATATGCTCATAGACCTGGACTGAGAGAATATAATCATTGGTATTAGCAACCCTTATTCAAAAACTTAACTTTTACTTTTAAGTTTCAGGTACTAACCGGTTACATCATCACCTAACCGGTTAGAATTACAGACCTGAATATAAAACCACTGATTTTCCAAGAATGTTTTCTTAAATTCTCTACTCAATCCAATAACAAGGTCTTGGAATAACAGAATACCTCAAGTTCAACACATAATATCATTCAAAAGATCTAAGTCATAATCCAATTTCATTTATGCATAATTTCCTCTTGAAATTATCTCATTACCTTAAGGTATTAACTCTTTAACTGCAATCTGAACTATAACCATGAAATCAACTTATTTTCATATTGTTTTCCATGAAATTAAGGCCTAGATTTGAGTAGGATTTATAAGACCACAACACTGATTTTGTAAACTTATTTTCTTTTGCATTTTAACAGTGTCTAACCGGTTACGAATATCGAGTAACCGGTTACGAATATCGAGTAACCGGTTAGATTATGCAGTCTGACACTAAAACATGAGTTTTAACAAACCATTCTCTTCACTACTCAAATCTAACCAAATTTCAACCTTTAACAGAGTACATATACCTTAAATAAATATGTTTAAACACAGAACATATCTATCTTGCATGCATTCAATTTGGATACTCAATTTGCACATAATTGCACATATTTCACAACTTAATGCATCAATTCACATAATATCCAAATAAGTCATGAATCCAACATCAATATAGCTTGCATGCATCTCAATAACATTGCTCATAACAATAATTGAGCTCAGATTGGCCTCCAAGCCACTTAACCATTTCAACTTATGCCCTTTGAGTCTCTTGGTGACTCATCCTATATTCTACCACAATTCATTCTCATTCTAGAAAATAGTAAGCTTCCCCCTTACCTCTAAATTGTGCTTGATCCAAAACATTGCAGAGAGAAAGGCTCCAACACAGATTTCCATTAAATTCACTCCATGCTGATAGAGTTGGACAGGGTACCAAAACCAGGGAATTTGACATGCAAAACCAAATTAAGAATTGGGGAAAATGGTCAAATTGAATTCTCTGCAACATGCACTAGAGGTAGGAACAGATTTGAAACCAAAAGGGTTCGTGTGCTTACCAAAATCGAGCTTCAAAGTCAGCTCCAGAAACCAGAAGCTGAGGTTTGACAGCATCAACACCTCAACTTGGCAAGCTTCGTTCTCAAACTCCAGGAACTTTCAACTCACAAACTTTATATCAATACAAAGCCCTTGATGTGAGCTTTGTAACCGTGTATCACTCATGATCTAACTCTCAAAAACGAAGGAGAATCGCACCAGACGAATCAAGAACCCTAAAACAGAGCTTCAGCAATTCAGGAGCAAAATGGGTTTCAATTAATCAACACAAGGCTATATATAGCAAAATCAGAGCTCCATGCATGTTGACACGTCTTTCCCCACTAAGATTAAGACGATTTCGTGGCGAATTCTGGGTTAAAACGCGTGATTACTCATCAAACGTACTAACCCAGTTTTCTGAGTTCATCGTGTAACCGGTTACAAAGCCCTTCTAACCGGTTATAGGCTGATTTAATAATTTAATTACTCTTTCTTCAAAAACCTTTTTAATATTGCAATTAGGTCCCAACCCAAGGACTAAATTGCAATATTCACATTTTTGTACAAAATAACCATATAAAAAATATATCTCATATTTTTATATATGAAAACACATAATGTACAAAAACTAAAACCTTTAAAACTAATATAAATCGATTATAAATTAATTGTTATAATTAATTTCTCGGTTATTTGGGAGACGAAAATTAGGGGTGTTACACTACTCCCCCACTTAAAAGGAATTTCGTCCCCGAAATTCATCTTCTTAAATTTCTCACTTTTCCAAAATGTTTTTATACTAGAAACTTCATCTTGTTCCCAAAAATTCGTTCTTTAGGGTCCTCCCCCACTTAAAAGAGTTCCGATATAATCCTTGTACTTTGAAACATTTCAAATAATACCCTTCAGGAAAAACTTTCCAAACTAAACCACAAGGATTTTTCGTATAAAATTCTTATGTGAATGAATTTCTTTTAAAAGAAATACTCTTTTGAATAATACACTTCACATAAATATTTTTCAAACAAAACACTTTCTAATAAACTTTTTGGAAAAACTTTTCGGGCTGCGCACTCTGATCTCTCGAGCACAATCAAAGAAACATTTGTATGACTTTATTCCTTAATAATTTGAGACATTAGGGTGATCAGTCCTAATATTCAAACCATTAGTAACAAAATCATTCCTTTCAGATATAATCTTTCGCAAGAAAGACCATACGACAGGTCTTTAAGTTAGATGAACTTAAAGATAGGGTAATTATCACTATCAGACTTAGTTAGATAGTCAAGTTCTAGAGACATTTCCGTTGGGGAGACAAAGATTTGAACTATCCCGGTGGTTGTTAATCTCTCTAGCCATAACTGATCTTTCTATTTCTGTAGTGTCCACAGCGATTTATCACATCCAACTGTGATAAAGGTTTTGATCACAGAAAGATTGAAGTTGAACTTCCAACAGGATATTGATATTCTCAAACGATTAGATTAACGTAATCGAAAACATTTAACTACGTTAACTCAGATCAAAGGAAGAGATAGACCTGGGTTGTCTACGTCAGGATTACACTCAACTCTCATCTCAGCCGGTGAATTCTTCTCGTGCTGGATTCACTTTCTGTCCAATCCTTTCTCACCTTTTCTTTCAAGACAATTCGGTGAATAATACTCCAGCTTCCTACAATCGGAATTTACTATTCCCCTAGGTACATCACAACTAAACTCCAAGTAATGTGCCTCACATTATTACCTTGAGATGGACAAATGTTCCCTTCCCTATTTCCTCCTTAGTCACTTTTCTTCAATCAAGGATTCCTTAACCTTGATATTTCCGTGGTTGATATTCTCCCATTTACTTTTTCCTCTTTCTCCAGTTGGGCCTGTATTTCATCATTCTTTCTCCTATTCTGAACTCAGACATTTCTCGCATGAATTTTATGTACTTTCCCATAGTCCTCATACATGCTTACCAACATCGAGAAATTCCTTCTTCCTTGATAATTGATAGCTAACTTGGGTTCGAACATAATCTACTCTTGAAGTTCATGCCTTTGGATTTTTCATCTAGGTTGTACCAGAAAACACTTCCTAAATCTATTACTTCCATAATATATTTTCTAATATCCATAATCCCTGACTTTAATTTCAAAGATTAAATCTCATTCGTTTCTTCATAGGAATCTAACGCCTCATTTCCTGGTTGAAATTCAAGAATCCGATTCAAGAATTCGTTGGTGATTGGCAACATTCCCAATCTAATACTAGAGGGTTCCTCTTGGGTTTCCAGACTTAGGTCTCTTAATTCCTCAATCAGAATAGCCTCCTTGACCATCATTAAGCTCACATAAATAGTCTTTCAGCTCAAATCGTCTGCAACTACGTTTGCTATGCCAGGATGATAATGGAGCTCAAAGCCATCATCTTTAAGAAACTCCATCCATCGCTTTTATTTTACATTCAACTCCTCCTCCTCTTATTGTCATTCATACTTTCAAACTCCAAACTTGTTCATGAATCACAACCTTCTTATCTTAGTATCTATTGACTCCTTTGCATTATCCAGCTCAATTTTCTACTTTCTCCGATTGGAGTATCTCCCTAATTTTAACTCTTGATTAGTCCATAAATATTATGATTCAATCCTCTTAAATCATTTTCAATGATGAATCAAGGCATTAAGTTATTTTATCACACTAAATCCTTCCTTAAATTTTAGTTAGGTAATTGACATTGAGTTTGGATTGGAGGAAAATGTTTATTGATACCAAAAGTTCCTTCACAAAGGACTTAAGTTTTTATTTAAAACATTCAGCTTCTAACCGGTTATAAGAAACTCTAACCGGTTATGAAGTATTGCTTTAGAAATAAAACCAAAGAGCTTTCAAAAACCATCTTCTTTACATCGTCTAATCCAACTCAAAATAGGATTTAATCATACTCTAATACCTTGATTCCAACTGAATTCATCACTGAAATGATTTAAATCATAGTCTACTTCACATTTTCCATAATTCCTCTTGGACTAATCATATTATATTGGGGTATAATTCATCACTACCCCACCATAATTAAAAAGCTTCCTATCATTCAATACCATCAGTTGATCTTTCCAAGTCAACTTGGTCAAAGGCCATGCGATCTTAGAAAATCCTTCAATAATCCGGCGGTAGAATCCAGCCAGCCCTAAAAAAAAACTTCTGACTTTAACCACAGTCTTAATTTGTTCACCTTACACCACTGAATTCGCCTTCGCTGGATCCACCACAATTTCTTTAATGATCACGTGCCCTGCGGACTTAACTTCGCTCAACCAAAACTTATATTTGGTGAGCTTAGCACACAACTACTCCTCCTGCAGGAGTTTCAACACAATCCGAAGATGTTCCTCATGCTCCTCCGAATTCTTAGAATAAACCACAAACGAATCCGAATATAATCTAAAGTTCTCGTTCTTATAGTTCATAAAAGAACAAGTGCATTAGTCAATCCGAACGACATTATTTCCTACTCATAATGTCCGTATCGAGATCAAAAATGCAGTCTTAAGTGTATCCCTGTCCCGAATCCTGATTTGGGGTTAATCCAACCTCCAATCAATCTTAGAAAACACTTAGACTCTTTTAATCGGATCCAACCAAAATATTTTTAGCACTTTTCTACTTGTTTCTCCCATTTGACCATTCCCGATGGTACCATATTATAAAGGTAGTAGAGATAGAATCAGTTTCAAGAATTGACTTGATTCCAAACTCTATCGCTTCACTCAATGGTAAACCTGGCATCATTTCCTACAACCCAGATTTCTTTAACCCCCTTTCTTCCTTTATTGCTTCCCAGAAGCAACATATGGGTTCATTGAATTCCAGATTCGAAACTTGGGAATCCCAATACAGGGTTGTTCTATCGTCATTAATCATGATCACTTGATCCTTCGGCTCCCGAACCGTGCTTATGATCAAATGAAATCATGACACAGGTAGATAGACAAAGTCTAATACCTTAATAGAACGATTCCGACATACTTTGGAAACCACTACAGGAAGATTTGTAAGATCCTCTACTTTGAGATAGCAGATTGGATAAGGCATAGAGCAACTTTGATCAATACCCTTATCCATAAGGAACAAATGAAGGAATAGCTTTAGAGTTTAACGAACTCAACAAGAATAATCCTTAAGAAGATGACTGCCTTGCACTCAACCTGAGAAGTTGATTAACTTTAACACTAGTGAGGGTAAATACTCTTCCCCATAGTCAAGGACTCAACTACAACTCCTTAAAATTTCCTTATCACTAGTTCTATGAAAACATAATAAACCAACACTGTGGTCTTGGGTTTACAACGTATCTAAAGAGAAGCATACGACTATCATACTTCTACTTAGACTTCATAGAACATTTCTTAATAGCAGAATAAGCTATTTATCTAGAGCCATTACACATAACCTTAGCTCTAGTTTGGAAGTGTATGAAAGCATACTTCCCAGGAAACATTGCAGATATCGATGACCAGCGTATTGGACCACACACCCAAGGACCAAGAGTCAGGACCATTGCTCTAATACCATAAAAATGTAACACTCCTTGTATATCATCTTACTTTATAAGATAAGTAAGAAGTTTATGAAAACTTGGACTTGTTATCATTGGAAAAAGATCTGAAAATAAGAATTTTCCCTTCCCTTGAAAATTCCTTTTCACAAACACTTGATTAATAATGAGGTTGACTAACAAACCAGAGTTTGCGGAAACATAGTAAAATCATCATATTATACCCCCAAAATTTATCAAGTGTAACAAGTCCATTAATATCAAGTAAGTATGATTATGAAACTGAATTCTTCTTATGATACCTTTTACCAAAATATGTATCATATAAATTCTATTAAAAAAATAGAAATATTATAGAGCTGGTCACTGGTCCTTTGTCCAAACATCCTTCTGGTCGGATCCTCGATATCTGCACAACAGGTTTCCAACCCACACTTTCTATACTCTGCATGCACCTAAAGGACATTTCCCTCCACTGACTCTTGTGCAAGCTAGATGCACGATCAAAACCTAATAAGGGCATGGGGGTTAGCTATACATATTCGCATAATCAAATGAGAATAAAACTAACATCCACAAGTCAACATGTAGCAAATCATGATGCATAATCATATGAGCACACCCGGTTAATCATAATAGTTCTTTCAATGCAGGTGGCATGATGCATGATATTCTTCCACAACTGAGGCCTCAAAAAGTCCATCTTGGACGTCCATCCAATACACCGTTGTGTTCCCGAAACACTGACATTCGTTCCCAGAACGTAATGCCAAACCATACTTGGATAAATACGCAACACTCCCAGAGTGTGCACCACGTTCCCAGAACGTGTAGCAAACCATACTTGGATAAATACGCAACACTCCCAGAGTGTGCACCACGTTCCCAGAACGCATAAAAACCAGGTCCCAGACACTGGCCACATATCTATAATGTGTCATCAAGTAGGTTGCATATCAATGTGTTCCCAGAACACTATCATACGTTCCCAGAACGTATATAACCAGGTCCCAGACACTGGCCACATATCTATAATGTGTCATCAAGTAGGTTACAAATTTGGTACTCCCAAAGTACCCTCCTCATATTCCCAGAATATGATAAACGTTCCTACCAACCAAACTTCCATTCTATATGAATGCACAATCATCAAGGTTGGTTTTATCTTTATTTCCATTATTATACCAATGTGTTCCCAGAACACTAACATACGTTCCCAGAACGTATTGCAAACCATACTTGGAATATAATCAAGCACCACTCCCGGAGTGTGCATCACGTTCCCAGAACGTATCCAAGAAACCATGTCCCAGATAATGGCCACATTCCCAGAATGTGTCATCAAGTAGGTTGCGTCAGTTTAGTACTCCTACAGTACAGGGTCATGTTCCCATTAATTCCATTATTATGACTTAGAAAACACGACATCTGAATGATATCTTGAGGTATGGCTTTACTCATAAAATTCACCTTTGAATTTAAATTTAACATATGCTCATAGACCTGGACTGAGAGAATATAATCATTGGTATTAGCAACCCTTATTCAAAAACTTAACTTTTACTTTTAAGTTTCAGGTACTAACCGGTTACATCATCACCTAACCGGTTAGAATTACAGACCTGAATATAAAACCACTGATTTTCCAAGAATCTTTTCTTAAATTCTCTACTCAATCCAATAACAAGGTCTTGGCATAACAGAATACCTCAAGTTCAACACATAATATCATTCAAAAGATCTAAGTCATAATCCAATTTCATTTATGCATAATTTCCTCTTGAAATTATCTCATTACCTTAAGGTATTAACTCTTTAACTGCAATCTGAACTATAACCATGAAATCAACTTATTTTCATATTGTTTTCCATGAAATTAAGGCCTAGATTTTAGTAGGATTTATAAGACCACAACACTGATTTTGTAAACTTATTTTCTTTTGCATTTTAACAGTACCTAACCGGTTACGAATATCGAGTAACCGGTTAGATTATGCAGTCTGACACTAAAACATGAGTTTTAACAAACCATTCTCTTCACTACTCAAATCTAACCAAATTTCAACCTTTAACAGAGTACATATACCTTAAATAAATATGTTTAAACACAGAACATATCTATCTTGCATGCATTCAATTTGGATACTCAATTTGCACATAATTGCACATATTTCACAACTTAATGCATCAATTCACATAATATCCAAATAAGTCATGAATCCAACATCAATATAGCTTGCATGCATCTCAATAACATTGCTCATAACAATAATTGAGCTCAGATTGGCCTCCAAGCCACTTAACCATTTCAACTTATGCCCTTTGAGTCTCTTGGTGACTCATCCTATATTCTACCACAATTCATTCTCATTCTAGCAAATAGTAAGCTTCCCCCTTACCTCTAAATTGTGCTTGATCCAAAACATTGCAGAGAGAAAGGCTCCAACACAGATTTCCATTAAATTCACTCCATGCTGATAGAGTTGGACAGGGTACCAAAACCAGGGAATTTGACATGCAAAACCAAATTAAGAATTGGGGAAAATGGTCAAATTGAATTCTCTGCAACATGCACTAGAGGTAGGAACAGATTTGAAACCAAAAGGGTTCGTGTGCTTACCAAAATCGAGCTTCAAAGTCAGCTCCAGAAACCAGAAGCTGAGGTTTCACAGCATCAACACCTCAACTTGGCAAGCTTCGTTCTCAAACTCCAGGAACTCTCAACTCACAAACTTTATATCAATACAAAGCCCTTGATGTGGGCTTTGTAACCGTGTATCACTCATGATCTAACTCTCAGAAACGAAGGAGAATCGCACCAGACGAATCAAGAACCCTAAAACAGAGCTTCAGCAATTCAGGAGCAAAATGGGTTTCAATTCATCAACACAAGGCTATATATAGCAAAATCAGAGCTCCATGCATGTTGACACCTCTTTCCCCACTAAGATTAAGACGATTTCGTGGCGAATTCTGGGTTAAAACGCGTGATTACTCATCAAACGCACTAACCCAGTTTTCTGAGTTCATCGTGTAACCGGTTACAAAGCCCTTCTAACCGGTTATAGGCTGATAAAATTCAAAAATTAATAATTTAATTACTCTTTCTTCAAAATCCTTTTTAATATTGCAATTAGGTCCCAACCCAAGGACTAAATTGCAATATTCACATTTTTGTACAAAATAACCATATAAAAATATATCTCATATTTTTATATATGAAAACACATAATGTACAAAAACTAAAACCTTTAAAACTAATATAAATCGATTATAAATTAATTGTTATAATTAATTTATCGGTTATTTGGGAGACGAAAATTAGGGGTGTTACATAAAAACAAATCAGGAAATAAATCAAAATGATTTTGACACGTTTTTCAATAAAAGCTGAAATAATCGATTACTTTCTGAAGGTAATCGATTATTCCTTTAAAAATAGAAATTCTTAAATACATTTGAAAAACAAATAATCGATTAGTCCAATAGTGGTTAATCGATTACATCACCCCTGTTCAATATATGATGCAACTCATTTAATCGATTACTACTCATCAAATAATCGATTACTAAGTCTCTGTTCATTATGTGATGCAACATATGTAATCGATTACTACACAGCATGTAATCGATTACTGTGCCTCTGGAAAATATATGATGCAACAATTCTAATCGATTACTTGAGCCAGGTAATCGATTACTCTCATAAGAAAGTAATGGATTAGCAAAGTTCACTTAATCGATTACAAGCTCTCTGATTTTTGTATGATGCAACAAAGTTAATCGATTAACTCAACAAGTAATCGATTACTCCTTCTTGCATACATAAAAATATTCAAAGTTTTGTATCATCAAGTATTTTCACCAAAACTAAAATATAAAAACAGCTTTTCATGAAAACACATTTTGCAATTAAAACATTTTTCATAAAAAGTTCTTTTCTTCTCCTTAACATGAAAAACTAATTTTGGCCATTAGACACTTGTAATAAAAATTCATTACCTTACAAATTTCCTATGGGTCAGGCTATACTAAACTTGAACATGAAGCTTGAGCCTTGACTTTAGCCTTGAAGCTTGATGCTTGAACTTGATGCAGCTTGATGCTTGAAACTTTGAATCTTGTTTGTAATCATCAAAACATTATCTTCTAGAATCCTTCTAGCATTACACTTTACGTCCTTTGGGGCAAGCTTGACTTCCGACACTCCCCCTTTTTGATGATGACAAACCCTTTTCTGAGTTTCTGCATCACAAGCGTTAAGCAGCAAGTTGCACAATAGAGTTTGATAATATCATAGGAAATTTAAATACAAATAGAGAATATAGAGAATAATTGATTAAGCCATGATAATAGTTTCTCTTCATTCTCATAACCTCCCCCTGCATATATGGTTAGTATACACAATGAAGCTCAGAATTCTTCTCCCCCTTTTGTCAACATCAAAAAGATGGTGAGAAGACTTTTTAGCAGGATTAGGGTTCTTCTCCCCCTTTGTACTATACTCCCCCTGAAACACTGAATAGATACATTAATAATAACAAGGGAGTAAATACACATAGACACATAGTCAATTTCTCTCCCTATTTGACATCATCAAAAGTAAGTATGGGATACAAAAGGATTTCTTCCCAATACACAATAAAAACAGCATGATGTCAAAATGGGATGAAGAAGCAAAACATGTTTTAATGCAAGTATTCAAATAATATTTTTCTCCCCCTTTCTAAAAGGTTTTTCCAAAATAAGCATAACATGAAGGGAGATGAAAAATGCATCATAAGAACATGTGAATGCTCACTATCATCAAAACTTTAAAGTCCTATATGCCATGACAATAATAACATATAATTCCTAATAGCATGTGACACCCTTCCGGATTACCCAAATATAATATAGTAATTAAGCTTTTATATTGGATAATATATGGACTTGTGAGGATTAAGAAAATATGGAGATAAAATTTTCTTTTAAAAGCGGGTGCACAAATCAACACTTGGAATTCTTGGAGAATAAACCCTAAGGTATTACCAAAACAGTTATATTGTATTCGGCGATTTATGAAACCTTTTCGAAAGTTGGGTAGCATTCATCTTTTGGAACCGTATTTTATATTATAGAAAATAACTGAAGCTACCCTTGCTTTATTTGATAAAACTGATACCATCGAATAGTTTTCACAGCCGAGCCCTCAAATAGATTAAATCAGAGTAAGCGGAATTATCGGACAATGCAATTACTAGTAAAATGAACATAGGTACATATGTATATATAATAAGAGTCATAAGTACATAGCCCCATATCAAAGCTTCCAAGATCCCAAAATACAAGTCCATAAACAGATCTACATAATAACATGACCAAATCCCTAGAGAACCCCAAAAGTACATCTACAACATATGTACATAATCAAAATAAAACTCTAAGGGTGGTCACGTAGATCCGGCAGCATCAGATGTAGTAGTAGTGATAACAGCAGTCTCCAAGAAACATAAGTAGTAAGGTAGTAGCATCATCATCAACACAGCAGCAGCAGCAAGATCACCTCCACAGCCTCCACACATCGGATCCCCTGATCCTCATCACATACCCTATGCACAAACCTAGGGATCATCGTCCCTCCAATCACTCCCAGTAGAATGCACGACAGGCTCGCTCCCACTCTCGTCCTCCACCGGGTCCTCCTCGATCTCATCCGAGGGAGAGTGTACCCTACCACTGGGTACCGGGTCAGGTGATGGTGAAACCCTGACTGGGCTCCTCGGATCATAAGGGGGAGTCTCCTCGCGGACGACTCTCGAGGTAAAAGGGTGAGAGCGGGTAGGTCGAAAACGGAAACTGTGATAGGAGCGAGCTGGTCGCGTGGGAGGTGGTCCATGGTAAGTGTAAAACGGGGGTACATGCATAGTGTATATGATGGGAATCCTAAATCTACGAGGACGGAATCGGATCAACGGGTTCGGGTGGTAGAAGGTAACCTCTACCTCTCCCTCGAACACCGCGCGATGGTCCTCATAGATCCATGTGCCACTAGGAAGTGGCCGGATCTCGATACAAGCAATGTAACGAGACATCACCTACAAGGGCATAGGGGTAAGCAATTCTATACACATAATCAATAGAGAATAAAATGTGCAATATGAGTATGTAAATATGCATCAATTAACAACAATCACATATAACACTTAGCAGTTAATCAATGCACATAGGAATGCTCACACTTATTTCATTTATCACAATTGATTTAAATGAGTGGCATGATGCATGACTTTAGCTCTCAAGCCTATCTCCATCATACTATGTCACTCTTTGACGTCCATCCCTGACAACCCAGCACTCAACAATGCGTTGTATTCCTAGGTATACAACAATTCGTACATTCACCTAGAATGTACACGTCAAGCTTGGTATCCATGCCACCCGAGCATATCCCGTCATCCAAACGGACCGTCATCCAAACGGTATAACCATATCGGCATCCACTAAGCCGACCACGTCAACGACGTGTCATCAAGCAAGCGTATTGGCACTCCCAGAGGCCCTCCACATGTTTACCAAAAACATGATATACGTCCTACCATCCAAACTCCAGAATGAATGCATTACTTTACTTAAAGGGAATTGATTGATGTTTTATCCTTTTATTAATACATTACATGCCTCCCGAGCAACGTATCTTTATTCAAATGAAAATATCATGACGTCAATCAATTTCCTTTAAGTCCAGGATCACTTGGTTTATCGTCCTTTAAGTGTTACAAAATGACTTAGAATTGAAAATGGTATTTTTAAGTATCTGACTAAAAATACTCGAGTGTTTTCCATAATCTATGCAACATAATCTAACTAAGGAAACCGAATTTGAGATTCAAGGATTCGTGAGCTTACCAGAAATCAAACCCAAAGTAAGCTCCCAGAACTGATGACTGCAACTCAGTGTAACATCCCAAACTTTACTTATATTGTAATTTATGTTATGATGGTCTTAGGGTAGAAGAAGTGAGAGCAAGAGTGAGAAACTTAGCCAAATTAGCATGCAATCTTAGGTTTAAAACATAGGAACTTAGGAAATTAAAATAATAAGATTGGTAGCTCAAAACATAAATTCCACCGTTGGATGTGAAGTAGGATATGCAAGGAAGCTTGCCTTAAAATTTGAGGAAGATCCAACGGGTAACGAAGAAGTTATGGCCATTCAAAGTTTGGGTACTGCAAAACTGAACAACTTAATCGATTAAACTGCAGCTTAATCGATTAAGGTCAGAAAATGGAAAATGGCTTAATCGATTAATAATCGATTAGAGGCTGTAGATGCTGAAAAAAAATAAAGGTGCGTCCACCTCTTAATTCTTGAGAAACTCGAATTCTCTCTCTCCTAGGGCACCAAATCCTCCATTTTCATCAATCAATCCTCAAGAGGATCACTCCAAGTCCATCCCCAAGTCCTTCCTTGTTGCTCCAAGTAAGTGAAGGTTGATTTTATTCTTCTCTTTCTCTCCCTAGAATTCGAATTTCTCTCTCTCCCTCTTCCTCCCTTGAAGCTTTAGTCAACAACCTTGAGGAACTTGATGGGGTCACGAATTCCCTCAAGATTCTTGGGCAAAGTTTGATATTTTGTTCCTTTATTTTATTGATTTTAGGTTCCTCCCTCTCTTTTGAATTGTGGCTCTTTCTCAAGTGAGTTCCAAGCACAAATTCTCTCTCTATCTCTAAGAGCTTGAGGTAAGGAGTGGGTTATAGTGAGTATTACCTTACTCTGGGGTTTAGTTTACAATATGCATATAATGGGTACTAAGAGTTATGTGTTAGTTTAGGTTGTTACACCATAGGATAATAAATAACAAGAGCTTAGGACATAGGAAAAATAATTAGATGATGATATGCTTTATTTTTAATAATTGGTATATAAGCTTGTGACTTGGTGTTGTTTATAATTTAAGTGCTCATTTTGCTAAATGATTGAGTGATGAGCATTTTATTTCCCATTTTTCCTTGCATTATTTTACTCCTATTATTGATACTTGTTGCCTATTTGACATTGTTTAGCTTGATTTAGTGATTTAGAGTTTATTGGACTATTATTCTGAATATTGTTTAATTTGGGATTATTTAGCCTAATTAATTCTATTTCTATTTTCAGGTCATATTTGGCACAAGGGCTTTTTGGACATTTTGGGAATGAAGATTTAATTTTGGAAGAGAAGATATATGATGAAGTGAAGATTGTAATCTATCTTTAGGATTAGTTGAGATTTAGTTATATCTTTTAAGATTTAGATTTTATCTATAAGATATTTTTAGATTTAATTTAGAGATAAGCTTTCCTTAGGATTTGGGCTCATGATTTAGGCCCGTTTTGTGATTTAAAAAAGCCAAATTCGTGTAAACTCTGGGGAGACCTTCCATTCACGTTTTTTTACATTCTCTCTCATAGAGAAGGCTTAGTTTTGCTCTCCAAGCTTGTGGTGGCTGCTAGGGTTTCTCTCTCTTCCCTTTTTTCTACACGTTTTTGACTTATTTCATCATGGAAGGCTAAACTCTTAGGTTAAATCCCTTTGGTAATGTATCACATACTCTTGAGGTTTTGTTCTTAATGCTATTTCGTTTTTATTCACTATTTTCATGCTTATTGATATGTTATGGTTCGCTTAGTTCCATTATATAGAGATAATCCATGTGTATGAATGCTTAATTTATGCAAACTCGTAAAAACTCCATGCTTTGGCTTTTAATGCTTAATTAGAGGTTTGGGTTTTGGGGTGAGAATTGAATTTTCGCTTAGTATTTAATTCTCACGAGTTGGACAGTGAAGAGGAAAGAAATTGATCTTTTGTGACCGATGATAGAGTTGTGAACGCGAGCCAAAGGGGTTTATCCGCTTTTCCTTATCTGTTTCTTCGTTTTGATTTAATTCTGTTTTGATTTCAATTATTCAATATTCAATACAAAAAACCCCCCCTGTTTTCTATGCATACTGTGTTCGACCTTTTGCTTGATAAGATATTCCTTGGGAGACGACCTAGGAGTCACTCCCTAGTACTATACTTAAACTGTTTTTATTTGTATCGGGTACGGCCTCGATCAAATTTGGCGCCGTTGCCGGGGAGTATCGGTTCTTGCCAAAGGTCATTAGTAGTTAGTTAGTGTCGTAGTTAGTATAGTTATTATAGTGTGCCGTGTCTGATTTAGGGTCTAGTAGTCAATTCTGATAACCGGTTGAAGTTGCACTGTTTGCTGTTTTGCTATTTTGTTGCAATTAGTGTATTTGATTGATTCTGTGGTTGCTAGTTCACATAGTTGTGGGTGGAATTTTTGCACGAAAATTTATATCCACACTACTTTTATCATATAAAAAGGTTTTGAGGCACCACGATCACTCAGATCATCACTGGTTGTGAGTTCCAGAAAATTTTTCCAAGTTTTAGCAGCACTGTCTTCAAATCGTCGCAACTTTTGACCCGTAACTCGGAATTTGACGAATTTTATATCAAATCGAAGGGAATTTTCTGAATAATCTGATTTTTCTGACATTGTCAGAAAACTCCTTCGTCTGGATCCTGAAAAAGCCGTTTTACTATTTCTTTTTTATTTTACAAGTTTTATTTTCTTAGTTTTTGGTCTCTGATTTAATTGTTTGACTTGGTTCCCTTTTGAATTTTGTCCTCAAACTTTTTGTGGTATGTTTTCATGATTTTAGGGTGCTGAAAAAAATAAAGAAAAAATTTTAAAAAAATAAAAAAATTTTGTTGCCTATTTTGGTCATGTATATTAGTGACAGTTTGCTATGCTTAATGGTGTTCTGTTCAGTACATGACTAGGGGCAACCCAAGCTACTTTCATCCATATAACCCTGAAATTGATAGAACTTATCACAGACTAGTTAGACAAAATAGGAACCAGTCCATAGGTAGTGAGTCTATTGAGTCTTTACATAGTGAGTCTGCTTCTTTTTCTTCTATTCCTATAAATTCTGATTCTTATTCTGATTATTCTGAAAATATGGCTCAACCTCCACCACGTGAGAGGACATTGAGGGAGCTGGCTGCACCTGATTTCACTATTGAAGATTTGTGCATCCAGTATCCCGATGACCCGTATGAGCTAAGGTCTGGACTAATTCATTTGTTGCCCAAGTTTAATGGTCTTGCAGGTGAGGATCCTCATAAACATCTCAAGCAGTTCCATATTGTCTATGCTACTATGAAACCACATGATGTGCAAGAGGATCATGTTTGTCTTAAGGCATTCCCACACTCCCTAGAAGGGCTAGCCAAGGATTGGTTGTACGATCTGGCCCCTGGTTCTATCACAGTCTGGGATGACCTGAAGAGGGCATTTTTGGAGAAATTCTTCCCTGCATGCAGAACAACAGCAATCCGAAAGGATATATCAGGCATCAGGCAACAAAGTGGAGAAAGTCTCTATGAGTATTGGGAGAGATTCAAGAGACTGTGTGCGAGCTGCCCCCACCATCAGATCTCAGAGCAGCTGCTTATTCAATATTTCTATGAAGGTCTCAACCTCATGGAGAGAAACATGCTTGATGCTGCAAGTGGTGGTGCCCTAGGAGACATGACACCTTTAGAAGCCAGAGTCAAGATCGAGAAGATGGCTTCCAATTGTCAACAATTCCATGCAAGGGGCAACAGCGATGCAATCATAGTGAGAGGAGTGAATGATGTTGGCACAAGTTCTGGTAAGGTTGAGAAGCTTGAAAAGAAGATAGATTCACTTACAACTTTGGTCACTCAATTGGCCATCAACCAGAAGAAGTTGTCTCTGCCTGCTAGATTATGTGGCATATGCACATCCGCTGAGCACCCCACAGATGCATGTCCTTCTGTGCAGCAGCAACCAACGACTGGTGCTGACCAACCTGAGGCATATGCCGCCAACATCTTCAACAGTAGAAACCAGCAGCCACAGAACTTTGATCTCTCTACCAACAGATACAACCCTGGTTGGAGGAACCATCCCAACCTGAGATGGTCTGATCAGCAGCAACCTTCACAGGTTCAATTTCAGAACAATTCTAGACCACCATATGTACCTCCTCCAGTCCAGCAACAGAGACAACAACAGGCTAATTCTGCACCACCAGCTCCTAGTACTAAGCAGCAGCCTTCATTGGAAGAGCTGATGAAACAGATGACCATGCAAAATCTCCAATTCCAACAGGAAACTAGAGCATCCATTCAAAGACAAGAGGCCTCCATTCAATCTTTGACCAATCAGATGGGATAGATGGCAACAACAATCAACACTATGCAATCTCAGAATTCTAACAAGTTTCCATCCCAAACAGTGATCAATCCAAACCAGAATGTGAATGCCATTAGTCTAAGGTCAGGGAAGCAGATTGTCACACCCACACCAGAATCTGACCTCAACAAAGATGATCTAGTTTCAACCAACAAGAAGAGCCAAATGGTCGAGGAGAGTGAGCACACAAGTACCAGAAAATCCCATCCAGCTCGGCCTTCCACAAGCACAACACCTGCTGCTGCCCAACAACCACCCCCCATTCCTCTTCCTTTCCCACCAAGGGGGGTGACTCAAAGCAAGAAAATGGAAGAGATTGACAAAGAGATACTTGACACATTCAGGAAGGTGGAAGTCAACATACCCCTTCTTGATGCAATGAAGCAGATTCCAAGGTATGCAAAGTTCTTGAAGGATCTATGCACACACAAACGGAAGCTCAAGGGCAATGAGAGGATCAACATGGGAAGAAATGTCTCTGCTCTTATAGGTAAACCCGTCCCTCATATTCCTGAAAAGTGTAAGGATCCTGGAACTTTCTCTGTGCCTTGAATCATAGGTAATACTAAATTTGAGAATGCTTTGCTAGATTTAGGAGCATCTATTAATGTTATGCCTATGTCTGTTTTCAAGTCTCTTTCACTTGGACCCCTTCAACCTACGGGTGTGGTTATTCACTTGGCAAATAGATCTATTGCCTACCCCGCAGGTTTGATAGAGGATGTCCTGGTTCGGGTTGAAGAGCTTATCTTTCCTGTTGATTTTTATATTCTTGATATGGAAGAGGACACCTCTCGTAGTGCTATCCCTATCATATTAGGGAGACCATTTTTGAAAACAGCCCGAACCAAGATAGATGTGCATGCAGGTACACTTTCCATGGAATTTGATGACAGTGTGGTTCGATTCAATATTTTTTATGCTATGAAACATTTTTCTGATGACCACTCTGTCTTTCATGTTGACTTGTTTGATGATCTGATTGATGAGCATATTCTAGACTTTTTGCATGATTATGATTTGCCATCTTTCACTAGCTCATTTACTTGTTCTGCATGTTCTGATTCCGAAATGTGCATTGCATGCATTGAAATTGACCAGTTTTTAAATTCTGCTACTGCATCTGTTGATTCATATGATATAGATTCAGATCATGCTAACCCCATTTCTGTTTTGCATGAGTCTAATTCACTTGTTCAGGTGCAGGCGGCAGAATCCAATTCTGCTGCTCCTTTAGTTCCATCTGTGATGCAGGCACCTTTGTTGGACCTGAAGCCCCTTCCTCCTCATCTCAAATATGCTTACTTAGAGGCTGAGCAGAAACTTCCAGTGATCATCTCTACCTCCCTTTCTGTTGATCAAGAGAAGAAGCTGCTGGATGTGATTAGAGCAAACAAAAGGGCAATAGGATGGACTTTGGCAGACATACCTGGTATTAGCCCCTCCATGTGCATGCATCGGATTTTATTGGAGGATGGGGCTAAACCAGTGAGACAACCCCAGAGACGGTTGAACCCCCAGATTCTTGATGTGGTGAAGAAAGAGGTCACCAAGCTGCTGCAAGCTGGCATTATCTACCCCATTTCAGACAGCACTTGGGTAAGCCCGGTTCAAGTAGTTCCCAAGAAGTCTGGGGTGACAGTTGTCAAAAATGAGAAGGATGAGCTGATTCCCACTAGAGTGCAGAACAGTTGGAGAGTCTGCATTGATTATAGGAAGCTCAACCAGGCGACCCGCAAGGATCACTTTCCTCTTCCCTTCATTGATCAGATGTTGGAGCGCCTGGCAGGTAAATCTCACTATTGCTTCTTAGATGGTTTCTCTGGTTATTTCCAAATCTGTATTGCACCAGAGGACCAACATAAGACTACATTTACCTGTCCTTTTGGTACATTTGCTTATAGGAAGATGCCTTTTGGCCTATGCAATGCTCCGGGCACTTTTCAAAGATGTATGATGAGTATTTTTAATGACTTACTTGAGCATTGCATAGAGGTCTTCATGGATGATTTTAGTGTATATGGTTCCTCTTTTGATGCATGTCTTGATAGTTTGTCTAAGGTGCTTAATAGGTGCATTGAGACTAACCTTGTCTTGAATTTTGAAAAATGTCATTTTATGGTAGAACAAGGCATAGTCTTAGGGCACATTATTTCGCATAAGGGCATAGAGGTTGACCCTGCTAAGCTGCATGTAATATCACATTTGCCTTACCCCTCTTGCGTGCGAGAGGTGCGTTCTTTTCTTGGCCATGTAGGTTTCTATCGCAGGTTTATTCAGAACTTTAGCAAGATAGCCCTTCCACTATCCAACTTGCTTCAAAAGGATACCGCATTTGAGTTTGGAGACCAATGCAAGAAGGCATTTGATGAGCTAAAGAGAGCACTCACCACCACTCCCATCATCCAACCACCTGACAGGACTCTCCCATTTGAGCTCATGACCGATGCCTCGAATTATGCTTTGGGAGCAGTTCTCTCCGAAAGGGTTGGTAAGATGTCTCATGTGATTTATTATGCATCTAGGACTTTAGATTCAGCACAAGTTAATTACACCACAACTGAAAAAGAGCTGTTAGCCATTGTCTTTGCACTTGATAAGTTTAGATCATATCTATTAGGTTCTAAGGTTGTGGTGTATACTGATCATGCTGCTCTGAAGTATCTTTTCAAAAAGACAGATTCCAAACCTAGGTTGATTAGGTGGATGTTGCTCCTCCAGGAGTTTGATCTTGAGATTCAGGATCGGAGTGGTGCACATAACCTTGTCGCAGACCACTTGAGTAGAATAGAGAGAGAGGAGGATGCATTTCCTATCCGGGATGACTTCCCGGATGAGCAGCTTTTAGTTTTGCATGTTTCACATCCCCCTCCCCTTACTCCTTGGTTTGCTGATATTGTAAATTATATAGTTGCATCTGTTTTTCCACCCTTGGCATCCAAAGCTCAAAGAGACAAATTGAAGAGCGATGCCAAGTATTATGTATGGGATGACCCCTATTTGTGGCATTTTTGCAGTGATCAGGTCATTCGCAGGTGCATTCTAGACCAGGAGATCCAATCGGTTCTCCAATTTTGCCATGCTTCACCAGTTGGAGGCCACCTTGGCACTCAAAGGACAGCATGAAAGGTGTTGGATTCTGGATTTTATTGGCCTACCATCTTCAAGGATGCAAGCAAAATCTGCAGCTCATGTGAGGAATGTCAAAGGGCAGGAGGCGCCCTATCTTGGAGGCAACAGATGCCGCAACAACCTATGTTGTTCTGTGAGGTGTTTGATGTCTGGGGTATAGATTTCATGGGTCCCTTTCCTGTTTCTTTTGGTTTTTATTATATCTTACTTGCTGTGGATTATGTATCCAAATGGGTGGAAGCTAAGGCCACCAGGACTAATGATGCTCAGGTTGTTGTAGATTTTGTCAGGACTAATATCCTTTGCAGGTTTGGCATACCTAGAGCCATAGTCAGTGATCAAGGCACACACTTCTGCAATAGATCCATGCAAGCTTTGCTCAAGAAGTATGGGGTTGTGCACAAAGTTTCTACACCGTATCACCCCCAAACCAATGGGCAAGCTGAGATTTCAAACAGAGAGATCAAGCGGATTTTGGAGAAGATGGTGAAGCCTAATAGAAAGGATTGGAGCACACGATTGGAGGATGCTCTATGGGCCCATCGGACTGCTTACAAGGCACCCATAGGGATGTCACCCTATCGGGTTGTCTTTGGTAAGGCATGCCACCTGCCTGTGGAGATAGAGCACCGTGCATATTGGGCTGTGAAGCAATGTAACTTAGCTCTTGATCAAGTGGGTGAGGAGAGGAAGCTGCAGTTGAGTGAGCTAGATGAGATCCGTTTGGAGGCCTATGAGAATTCCAAGTTCTACAAAGAGAAGACCAAGAAGCTCCATGATAGCTCAATTTGCAGAAAGGAGTTCTTGGTTGGTCAAAAAGTGTTGCTCTACAACTCTAGGCTTGGACTCATGAGTGGAAAGCTCCGCTCTAAATGGATTGGACCGTTTGTAGTCACCCAGGTGTTTCCTTATGGCACTGTGGAGATCAAGAGTGAGTCCACAGACAAGAGCTTCAAAGTCAATGGCCACCGACTCAAGCCTTTCCTCACTACCCCTTCTTTGGATGATGCACCTGTGGAGGAAGCCTCATTGGTCGACCCCATATTTGACCCACCATGATTTAGGGAGTCTTCTTTTCTCCTTCTTTACTACTTTTATTCCACTTGTCTATATCTGTCTGATTCTACTATTTGTTTTCCATTGAGGACAATGTGTGATTTAAGTGTGGGGGGGGGGGGAGAGTAGTTTAGGTTGCATATTTTTGCTTTGATTTTTTTTAGGTTTTGCTAAGTTTTGGGCATTTTCTTGCATGTTTTTGCTTCATTTTAGTAGAGTCTTGGTATCTTGTGTCTGAATTCATGCATTTCTGTGTGTAAAGTTGCTTTTGATAATTAAGAGGTGGTAACACTGTGATAGAATTGTCCCTTTTGTGAGGATTTGAGCCTTAATTGTGGGTGGATTGCTATATATGCCACCTAATTTTTCTTTCATGTGTGATTGCACTCTGGATTACTTGCACTCTAGAACTTGACTTGACTCTTGTTGATACTTGATATTCCCATGCATATTTTGAAATGATTTAGGCATTGTTTTTTCTTGAATAAGCCACTAGCCATATGAGCCTACCTTGAATGAATTTATCCTTTGATAGCCCCTTTGAGCCTTTATATCCCTTTTCTTTGTTCTTTAGCTCATTACAAGCCTATGACTGAAAAACCATGATTGTCCTAACCTTAGGGAATGTTGGAGCTTTGGAATTGTTTTGGGAATGGGTATTAAGTAAGCGAGGGTGCTTTGTTCTTCATCTCTTGTGAGTTTTGGGTTTTGCCTCTATGGTCGGTGATGTAATTATGGCTTTATCTCATTATGCCATTTTTGTTGTTTCTTCTTTTCTTTCGTTCATGAAGTTCTGCAATGAAAAAAAATTGAAAAAATGAATTATGAAAAAAAAAGAAGAAGAAAAAGAAAAAAAATGGAATAAAAGGTTGATTGAGGCATGGAGGTTTGGAATTAGAGGTTGTTGTTATGTTTACCATTTCATTCTGGGGTGGATTGTGCTTATTTTTTTTACTTGTTCCCCATTGCTCCTCTATTCCCTGGGTTTTAGCTATATTTCCCATATTTTTATCCTACATTGTCCTTGGCCCCATTACAACCCTGAAAAGACCTTTTGATCTTAATGTGCATGTGTATTGATTGTTGATGTTAGAGGCTTGTCAAGCTTATGGTTGTGTTTGTTTTTCATGATGTGCCTTGAGTGTAAACACTGATTAACCTTAAACACTTGAGTGTAAACACTATTGAGTGATTCTTGTGAGTTTCTATCATCTTTGTGACTACCCTCTTGATGTCATTGGTTTTCTTTGCATATTTGAAATAATTGGATGATGTTCATGAATGCCTTGATTCTTTGGTCCTTATTTTCTTCATGTGCTCGATTTTGCCCATTTCTTTGCATTTCCTAGAATTCATTGTGAAGTATGTAATCTCTTAGGTTTGCATTCATTAGTTTTAGTAATCTTGTTACATGATTCACTTTGGTGCATATTGATTTTCTCAGTCCTAATTCTTAGTTTTGCCCAGGAGTGCAAAAAGATAAGTGTGGGGGTGTTTGATGAGCATTTTATTTCCCATTTTTCCTTGCATTATTTTACTCCTATTATTGATACTTGTTGCCTATTTGACATTGTTTAGCTTGATTTAGTGATTTAGAGTTTATTGGACTATTATTCTGAATATTGTTTAATTTGGGATTATTTAGCCTAATTAATTCTATTTCTATTTTCAGGTCATATTTGGCACAAGGGCTTTTTGGACATTTTGGGAATGAAGATTTAATTTTGGAAGAGAAGATATATGATGAAGTGAAGATTGTAATCTATCTTTAGGATTAGTTGAGATTTAGTTATATCTTTTAAGATTTAGATTTTATCTATAAGATATTTTTAGATTTAATTTAGAGATAAGCTTTCCTTAGGATTTGGGCCCATGATTTAGGCCCGTTTTGTGATTTAAAAAAGCCAAATTCGTGTAAACTCTGGGGAGACCTTCCATTCACGGTTTTTTACATTCTCTCTCATAGAGAAGGCTTAGTTTTGCTCTCCAAGCTTGTGGTGGCTGCTAGGGTTTCTCTCTCTTCCCTTTTTTCTACACGTTTTTGACTTATTTCATCATGGAAGGCTAAACTCTTAGGTTAAATCCCTTTGGTAATGTATCACATACTCTTGAGGTTTTGTTCTTAATGCTATTTCGTTTTTATTCACTGTTTTCATGCTTATTGATATGTTATGGTTCGCTTAGTTCCATTATATAGAGATAATCCATGTGTATGAATGCTTAATTTATGCAAACTCGTAAAAACTCCATGCTTTGGCTTTTAATGCTTAATTAGAGGTTTGGGTTTTGGGGTGAGAATTGAATTTTCGCTTAGTATTTAATTCTCACGAGTTGGACAGTGAAGAGGAAAGAAATTGATCTTTTGTGACCGATGATAGAGTTGTGAACGCGAGCCAAAGGGGTTTATCCGCTTTTCCTTATCTGTTTCTTCGTTTTGATTTAATTCTGTTTTGATTTCAATTATTCAATATTCAATACAAAAAAACCCCCCCTGTTTTCTATGCATACTATGTGTTCGACCTTTTGCTTGATAAGATATTCCTTGGGAGACGACCTAGGAGTCACTTCCTAGTACTATACTTAAACTGTTTTTATTTGTATCGGGTACGGCCTCGATCATTGAGTTATGATTTTATTTTAGAAACCAAGGCAAAGAATGGAAATCATGTAGGAAGGGTAGTTGATAAATAGTATTTATGAATCAATGATAATGATGATGATAATGATAAAATGTTGAATTGTGCTAAATAAATTATGAGATGTAATGGTGATGAATTTAATAATATGTTGATTGGTGCTAATTAAACGATAAGATATGATTGTGATGAGTTAATAATGTAAATGTGAACTGTGGTGATTGAGTTGAGTAATGTACTTGTCATAAAGTGTAAGTGGTTGAAAGGAGTAATGAAATGGTTGATATGAATAAGAGGAGATGTTATTATAGAAAATGAATATGAGAATGTTCCTGGACGCTGTAAGACGTGATCGCACATGGGTGCAAACGCTGTAGGTCGTGACCAGGGAAAGGAATGAAAATACACCCGGATGCAGTAAGACGTGACCGTGCATGGGTGCGGACGCAGTAGGTCGTGACCGGGGGAGAATAAAAATGTACCTGGACGCAGTAAGACGTGATCGCACATGGGTGCGAACGCAGTAGGTCGTGACCAGGAGAGAATGAAAAATATATACCCGGACGCAGTAAGACGTGAGTGCACAGGGGTGCAGACGCAGTAGGTCGTGACCAGGGGAGAATGAAAAATATATACCCGGACGCAGTAAGACGTGAGTGCACAGGGGTGCAGACGCAGTAGGTCGTGACCAGGGGGGAATGAAAACATACCCGGACGCAGTAAGACGTGAGTGCACAGGAGTGCAGACGCAGTAGGTCGTGACCAGGGACAGATTAAAAAGAATTATGATATGATTAAAGTGGAAGGAATAAATGACTTTATGAAAATGATATATAAGAATGAATAGGCAAGATTGACTTGAGAAACCAATGGAATACTTTGATAATTGAATTGTAAAACCAATGGATATGTTGACCATGAATTGTGTTATGCAGAGTTTTATTATATTGTTATCGAATTGTTAAATGTGTTTGGCTTAGTATAGCATTATGTCATATTTGGAAACTGTTTCCCCATTTTATGTGTAATGCTCACTCCTTACTATCTCCACAGGTACTGAGGTTTGAGCTTGCAATTCTATTGGCCGAGCAGGACTACACTCCACCCCGTGGAGTGTTGTAAAATTAATTAGAAGAGAGAGTTGTTTATTATGTTAAAATTTAGTTTTCTTTTGATTTGTTATATTTCATTCGTGCAAGACCTGAACATGTTTTATTGGATTAGCAGGGCATGAAAATTAAATTAGTATGTTTATAAATATTTTCTGAACTGTACTGGTTGACAGGTTTATAAAAGTTATTTTTGGGAAAGTCCGATAAACAGAGGAGACTCTGTCGGATTTTCGTTAAGATTTAAAACGAAATTTTCAAGTCCATATTTTTATAAAACTCATTTTAATTAAATATTTGTGAGGGTGTTACACTCAGCCTCAACTTCTCAGCTTCGATTCTAACAACACACTCACTCTCAGCTTACAATCTTTATGTCTATACAAAGCTCATGATATGAGCTTTGTATTCGTGTATCACTCAAGCCTTAACACTCAGAATTGAAAGAGAATCGAAGAGGGCAAATTCGAAACCCTAGCTTTGTCAACAAGAGCAAGATTGAGCAAAATTCCTAACTTCACGGTGTTGATGGGTTTAAATAGAGATAGAGGGAGCTCATGCATGTCGACACGCCACCCATGGCGTTGGCAAGGAGACGATTTCGTGGCAGGAGAAGGGAATCGTTCATGGTGACTCATCAAACGCACTAACTCGTGCAATTGGACCCAGAATACTCGAGTTTTTCAGAAAATACTCGAGTATTTTTCCCAATTTTTGAAAAATAATTATTTTATTTAATTTCCCTCCAAAACCTTTCCTAAAATTGCTTCTAGGTCCCAACCCAGGGACTAATATGCAAAATACTCATTTTAGGCATTTATTATATTTATTAAATAATTTCACACACACAAACTAGTTACATGAGCACATATTTTAATCAAGGATTAATATAGAAAATATTAATTATAATTAATTTATAATTAACATTTCATTAATCGGGGATTAAAATTTTGGGGTGTTACACTACTCCCCCACTTACAAGGAATTTCGTCCCCGAAATTCAATTTATACAAACAAGTCAGGATAATCCTGACGCATCTTATCCTCTAATTCCCAAGATGATTCTATCGCATCACCACAAACCCAGACGACTTTGACCAGACAAATGTCCTTCCCTCTAAGCTGTTTAACTCTCCGGTCTTCAATGCGAACTGGCACAGCTTTGAAGGTTAGATTCTCATGAACTTCTAAGTCATCAGGTTGGATTCTAAGGACAATGGTGGGGTCATGGACATATTTCTTTAATTGAGACACGTGGAATACATTGTGAAGGTTAGCTAATGACGGAGGCAGGGCTAACTGATAAGCTACTGGGCCGACTCTTTTGAGGATTTGATAGGGACCAATGAACTTAGGTGATAGTTTCTGGGTTTTCAGGGCCCTACTAACACCTTTGGTTGGTACTATTCTAATGAATACATGGTCTCCATCGGCGAACTCTAAAGGTTTTCTTCTTCTATCAGCATAACTTTTCTGCCTACTTTGAGCTGCCCTCATCTTCTCTTGTATCATCTTGATCTGTTCCGTGGTCTCTTGCACAAAGTCTGGCCCAACCAGAGAATTCTCCCCCACTTGAAACCAGCATAACGGCGTCTGACACTTTCTTCCATACAAAGCTTCAAATGGTGCCATTCCAATACTCGTGTGATAACTGTTGTTGTAAGTGAACTCCACGAGTGGCAACATTTGTTCCCAGTTCCCTTGACCTTCCAACGCACAGGCTCGCAAAATGTCCTCCAGTGACTGAATAGTCCTCTCCGTCTGACCATCAGTCTGAGGATGGTATGCAGAACTTAACTTCAATTTTGAACCCAAGGCTCTATGCAGATCTTCCCAAATCTTCGATGTAAACCTCGGATCGCGATCAGATACAATGCTTGATGGTACACCGTGCAGACGAACAACTTCTTTGATGTACAACTGGGTAAGCTTTTCCAACGAGTAGCGCATATTCACGGGAATGAAATGCGCCGACTTGGTTAAACGATCCACGATCACCCAGATGGCATCATGATCAGTAGATGTTCTTGGCAATCCCGACACAAAATCCATCGAGATACTATCCCATTTCCACACAGGAACTTCCAAGGAAAGTAACTCTCCTCTTGGCCTTTGATGTTCCACTTTCGCCTTTTGACACACCAAACAACGGGCAACATACTCAGCTACATCTTTCTTCAAACTAGACCACCAAAATAGCTTCTTTAAGTCCTGGTACATTTTGGTAGCTCCCGGATGCATACTCATCTTACTCTTATGCGCCTCATCCAGAATCATCCTTCTTACTTCTAAATCATCAGGCACACAAATCCTTGTTTTAAAGCGAAGGGTTCCATCCTTCCCTTCTTAAAACTCCAATTCCTTGCCTTCTTCCATCAACTTCCTCTTTTCCATGAGTTTCTCATCCTTGCCTTGCAATTCCCGAATTCTTTGCAGAAACTCATTAGCAATCTGCAGCATCCCCATCTTAATACTTGCCGGCTCCACTTGCATCGTCAGACTCAAATCCCGGAATTCCTCTATCAGTGCAGCTTCTCTGACCATCATTGTACTGATGTGCATTGCCTTTCTACTCAATGCATCTGCCACAACATTGGCCTTCCCCGGATGGTAATGGAGCTCGAACTCATAATCTTTCAAAAACTCCATCCATCGACCCTGCCTCATATTCAACTCCTTTTGATCGAAGAGGTACTTTAAACTCTTATGGTCACTGAACACTCGGAACGTAGTGCCATAGAGATAGTGCCTCCAGATCTTTAATGCAAATACCACAGCTGCCAGCTCCAAATCATGAGTTGGATAGTTCATTTCATGAACTTTTAGCTGTCTCGAGGCATAGGCGACGACTTGCCCTTCTTGCATAAAAACGCACCCAAGGCCTTGTTTCGACGCGTCACAGTACACATCAAAGCTCTTCTGTGTATCGGGCAGAATCAATACCGGAGACGATGTCAACCTTTCCTTCAGTTCCCGAAAACTCCTTTCACAGTTCTCATCCCAAAGGAATGGTTGATCTTTCCGAGTCAACTTCGTCAAAGGCAGTGTGATCTTCGAGAAACCTTCTATAAACCTTCTATAGTACCCAGCCAAGCCAAGAAAACTTCTCACCTCCGTGACCGACTTTGGTTGCTCCCATTGCAAAACTGAACTCACTTTCGTCGGATCAACGACTATCCCTTTGTCTGAAATCACATGCCCCAAGAACTTAACCTCCTTTAGCCAGAACTCACATTTTGTAAGTTTGGCGTACAATTGCTTCTCCTTTAGGATACTCAACACCATCCTCAAGTGTTCAGCATGCTCCTCCGGGTTCTTGGAATAGATAAGGATATCATCTATGAACACAACCACGAATGAATCTAAATAAGGTCTAAAGATTCGATTCATGTAGTCCATAAAGATAGCTGGTGCATTAGTCAATCCGAACGGCATCACGACATACTCATAATGCCCGTATCGGGATCGAAATGCAGTCTTAGAGATATCCTCTTCTCTTATCCTGATTTGATGGTACCCCGACCTCAAATCAATCTTGGAAAATACCGAAGCTCCACGAACTTGATCCAGAAGGTCATCTATCCTCGGCAATGGATACTTGTTCTTGATGGTGATCTTATTCAGCTGCCGGTAGTCGATGCACATCCTCATACTACCATCTTTCTTCTTGACAAACAAAACCGGAGCACCCCAAGGTGACACACTTGGTCGAATCATCTGCTTCTGTAGTAGCTCCTCAATCTGCTTCTTCATTTCTGCCATTTCCGGTGGTGCCATTCTATAGGGAGCGATAGAAATGGGACCAGCTCCCGGAACTAGATCAATACCAAATTCAATCTCTCTTCTTGGTGGCAATCCAGGGATCTCATCAGCAAAAATTTCCGGAAAGTCTCTGACAATAGGGATCTCTTCCATCCTTGGACCATTCTCCTCCACCTCAGAGTTGAAAAGGCACACGTAGCCGGAGGGTTTTGAATTTCTATAGGTCACTACTTTTCTATCACAATCAATGATTACTTGGTTTTGACTTAACCAGTCCATTCCCAAGATCACATCTAATTGTGCCAAGGGTAAGCAGATCAAATCTACTTTAGAGGTTTGTCCTAACACTTCTATACAACAGTTAAGACATGCTCTAGAAACTACTACTGGAGCATTAGTAGGGGTTTCTACTTTGAGAGTATAAGGCATTTCAGATATCATCAAGCCTAACCGGTTTACACATTCATACGAAACGAATGAATGCGTTGCACTAGAATCAAACAAAACATGACAAAACTGACCATTAAGCAAGTATTTACCTTGCACCAGATCAGAAGATCGGTTTGCTTCCACACCATTAAGGGTGAAAACCCTTCCTTGAGCCATAGGTCTTTCTACAGTTCCTCTTGAGTTGGCTTTGGCCGGTTCCTTGCAGTCCCTTGCAAAATGTCCCGGCTTTCCACAGTTAAAGCAACCACTTGTCCCCCAACGCACACGGCCATAGTGATTGCGCTTGCACTTATCGCAGAATGGAGCCTCGCTCCGATAATTCCTTCCATCCGAACTACCAGCTTTTCCTTTGCCTTTCCCTCGGCGATCATACGGACCTTTGCCTCTGTTATTGAAACCTTTACGCCTCTGGGGTCCATAGCTCTGATTGTCCTTCTTCTCTGAGACTTGCATCTCCTCAGCCTTGGTATCGTCTTCATACATCCTACACATGTCCACTAATGCAGGAAAGCTTTGAATCCGCTGGTAGCTGAAAATCGACTTCAACTTTGGCCTCAAGCCTCCTTCAAACTTTATGCATTTGCTCCTCTCATCTGGATTGTTCTGATAGTATGGAGAGTATTTCATCAGCTCCTCAAACTTGGCTGCGTACTCACCCACACTCATATTTCCTTGCTTCAGCTGCAAGAATTCCACCTCCTTCTTCCTCCTTAGATCTTCAGGGAAATACTTTTGGAGAAACTTCTCCATGAATACTCCCCAACTTACCTCCCTTCCTTCATATTGCAGAAGCTGCATCGTGTGATTCCACCAATTCTCAGCTTCATCCTCTAACATGTAGGTTGCATACGTCACATTTTGAGCATCAGAACACTCCAATGTTCTCAGAATCTTATCCATGGTGTGAATCCACTTATTGGCCTCTTCCGGTTTAAATCCTCCTTCGAACTTTGGTGGATTACAGCTCCTAAAATCAGCCAAAGTCTTCGCCTCAGCGTTACCCACATTACACTGATGAGGCGGGTTAACCGGTTGAGATGGTTGTTGAGATTGTCGTTGCATAGCCTCCAACACTGTGGTGATTCGTTCTAACATCGCGTTGGTGTGATTTTGGTTTCTAGTTGCCATATTAGACCTGCGCTATGGGCTTATGGTCACATATGTTGAACTACAGAAACTTCAATTACACCACCTATACTAGGGCTATATTTTAAACTCTTAAATCAACAATCAATTGTGTCTTGTACTCAAAAGAGACAAGATACAAACAAATCAAGGGTATTTAAAGCTCAACAAACAAAATGATAACATTCAATTAGCGTAAATGCCCAGGAGATACCTGCTTGATGTTGATGGCTACCTTTTTGAAACTACTTCCACTACTACAGGATCTGACTTTTGCTCCGATACCACTCAGTGTGACACCCTTCCGGATTACCCAAATATAATATAGTAATTAAGCTTTTATATTGGATAATATATGGACTTGTGAGGATTAAGAAAATATGGAGATAAAATTTTCTTTTAAAAGCGGGTGCACAAATCAACACTTGGAATTCTTGGAGAATAAACCCTAAGGTATTACCAAAACAGTTATATTGAATACGGCGATTTATGAAACATTTTCGAAAGTTGGGTAGCATTCATCTTTTGGAACCGTATTTTATATTATAGAAAATAACTGAAGCTACCCTTGCTTTATTTGATAAAACTGATACCATCGAATAGTTTTCACAGTCGAGCCCTCAAATAAATTAAATCAGAGTAAGCGGAATTATTGGACTATGCAATTACTAGTAAAATGAACATAGGTACATATGTATATATAATAAGAGTCATAAGTACATAGCCCCATATCAAAGCTTCCAAGATCCCAAAATACAAGTCCATAAATAGATCTACATAATAACATGACCAAATCCATAGAGAACCCCAAAAGTACATCTACAACATATGTACATAATCAAAATAAAACTCTAAGGGTGGTCACGTAGATCCGGCAGCATCAGATGTAGTAGTAGTGATAACAGCAGTCTCCAAGAAACATAAGTAGTAAGGTAGTAGCATCATCATCAACACAGCAGCAGCAGCAAGATCTCCTCCACAGCCTCCACACATTGGATCCCCTGATCCTCATCACATACCCTATGCACAAACCTAGGGATCATCGTCCCTCCAATCACTCCCAGTAGAATGTGTTGGAAAACTACACTCGGTGGGTGAAATAACTAGGAACACTAGGAGAACACCTAGAAGGGGGGGTTGAATAGGTGTTTAAGAAACCTTGAAAGATTTTCGCAAGAAACAAATCTAAACGATTAAAACCAATGAAAATCAATCAATTAACAAATATTATATCAGAGATTAAGCGGAAACAATCAACACCAATATTCTTATTGATTCACCTAGTTATGAAAATGATTTTCCCTTTATCAATTTAGCACAATAAAGATTCAATTCAATCAATTATGAAAAATCACTTTTTCTAGGTTTTCAATCAAGAACACAATTAAAGACTTGAATTGTAAAGAGTAAGAGTTTAGAGATACGACACAATGATTTATCCTGGTTCACTTTCATCCACTTGAAAGCTACTCCAGTCCCCTCTTCAACCAAGAGAGATTCTTCACTATGAGGAATTAGAGTTTCTCAAATTACAAGTAAATGCCTCACAAGACTCCTTCTTGCTAGCCTACAAGAGATACCACACCCTTGCCTTGTAACCCTATTGATATCTAATCTAACCTCTTCTCTTGCTTGTCGATACCTCACAACAAGACTTCCAATTGCTTGCTTCACTCACAAGACTTCCAAATGCTTGTTCTTCAACAAGGCTTCCAAGTGCTTGATGAAATGCCTCACCAAGGCTTCCAATGAAACTTGCTTGATTCACAAAATCAAGGCTTCCAATGTTGTAGAATGTTTGCCTCTTGCAATGATTACAACTCAAAATGAAAAACAATAACAATCCTATGAATCTCTTTCAAAAGCTATGAAAAGATCAACATGAGAGATTCAAGGTTCTTGATCAAAGAATATGAAAATGAGAGCTTTGATCTTGAGAGAGTGAGAGAGAATAGTGTGGCTTTGATTCTTTGTAAAATTGTGTATCAAAATGATTCTAGTTGATTCTCAATGATAGAAATGATTAGGAAAATGTTTATATAGAATACCCAAAAGTTAGAGCACTTAGAATAGCTTTTGAGAAGTGAAAAACGTATTTAAAAAACCATATCTGATCGAGTTACTCGAGTGAAATGAGTGTTACTCGAGTAAGCCGAAAGCTTAAAACATTTTAATCGAGTGAAATAATGATTAATCGAGTAAGCCGCAAGCTTGATAATTTTTACTCGAGTGAAATATGTGTTACTCGAGTAATCAGCATAAAAATCACTAAAAACTTGTTTTCTCAAAAACTAAACCTTTTCTTTAAAACCTTTAAGCCACCTATGGATTTTAGACAAAGTGAATACTCAAAATATGATATAACCATGCATTCAAAAGAGATTCACTACCCTCTAATAAACTCTACCCAAACTCATACACTAAAAGACTTGTGAGGCTAAAGATAAAACAATAAAACATAAACTACCAAACTAAGTCTTCATGAGTTGGCTCTCTCTTCATCACTTGATGTTTGTTGTTGCTTGTTGAGCTTGAACTTGATCAACACATTTGTAGCTTGTTCAAAACTTTTTGGCATTTATCAAAACATTCTTCATGGATCTTACAGAATGCACGACAGGCTCGCTCCCACTCTCGTCCTCCACCGGGTCCTCCTCGATCTCATCCGAGGGAGAGTGTACCCTACCACTGGGTACCGGGTCAGGTGATGGTGAAACCCTGACTGGGCTCCTCGGATCAGAAGGGGGAGTCTCCTCGCGGACGACTCTCGAGGTAAAAGGGTGAGAGCGGGTAGGTCGAAAACGGAAACTGTGATAGGAGCGAGCTGGTCGCGTAGGAGGTGGTCCATGGTAAGTGTAAAACGAGGGTACATGCATAGTGTATATGATGAGAATCCTAAATCTACGAGGACGGAATCGGATCAACGGGTTCGGGTGGTAGAAGGTAACCTCTACCTCTCCCTCGAACACCGCGCGATGGTCCTCATAGATCCATGTGCCACTAGGAAGTGGCCGGAGCTCGATGCAAGCAATGTAACGAGACATCACCTACAAGGGCATAGGGGTAAGCAATTCTATACACATAATCAACAGAGAATAAATTGTGCAATATGAGTATGTAAATATGCATCAATTAACAACAATCACATATAACACTTAGCAGTTAATCAATGCACATAGGAATGCTCACACTTATTTCATTTATCACAATTGATTTAAATGAGTGGCATGATGCATGACTTTAGCTCTCAAGCCTATCTCCATCATACTATGTCACTCTCTGACGTCCATCCCTGACAACCCAGCACTCAACAGTGCGTTGTATTCCTAGGTATACAACAATTCGTACATTCACCTAGAATGTACAAGTCAAGCTTGGTATCCATGCCACCCGAGCATATCCCGTCATCCAAACGGACCGTCATCCAAACGGTATAACCATATCGGCATCCACTAAGCCGACCACGTCAACGACGTGTCATCAAGCAAGCGTATTGGCACTCCCAGAGGCCCTCCACATGTTTACCAAAAACATGATATACGTCCTACCATCCAAACTCCAGAATGAATGCATTACTTTACTTAAAGGGAATTGATTGATGTTTTATCCTTTTATTAATACATTACGTGCCTCCCGAGCAACGTATCGTTATTCAAATGAAAATATAATGATGTCAATCAATTTCCTTTAAGTCCAGGATCACTTGGTTTATCGTCCTTTAAGTGTTACAAAATGACTTAGAATTGAAAATGGTATTTTTAAGTATCTGACTAAAAATACTCGAGTGTTTTCCATAATACTCGAGTAGTTTATCATTTTCCAGATTTTACTCGAGTAGTTCATGATTATACTCGAGTCGTTCATGTCTGTTTAGAGATTCAAGTTTTCAGATCTTCAAAAATATACTCGAGTAATTCATGAGATACTCGAGTAGTCCATTACCCAGAATACTCGAGTAGTTCACATATTACTCGAGTTGTTCATTAATTTTTACTCTTGTTGCATCTGAAATACTCGAGTGCTTAGCCTGGTTCTCAAGTTGGTGTGCCAATTTTCACACTGGTGCATCACGAAATACTCGAGTGTTAAGCCATATACTCGAGTGTTTGCAGACAGAACAGATCGAAACTTGGTTTTTACATACCATTTCAATTTCTAAACATTTTTAACCCAAACCAGTGATCACAATAGTTCATATACCATATATTGAACATGTTACCATACTCATTTCATATCAAATAACCAATTTGACAGAGAATCAATAAATCATGCATAAAAACACATTTTAACAACTCAATACTTCAATTTACACAATAAGCACAATACTCATGAAACAAAGTTCATTTAAGCTTGCATGCATGATATAGAACTTGCTCAACACAGTTTTAGAGCAAAGCTTGGTCTCCAAACCAAAGACCCTATTCAATCTAAGCCCTTAGAGCCTCTTGGTGGCTCTCTAACACAAATCATGGAATTTAATCTCTATCTAGTGAATATAATTACTTCCCCTTACCTCTCAGACGTGAATCAAACAAGAAATCCCCAAAGAAAAGCTCCACAACTCTCAGACCAACTTCAAGCACCACATGCAGAGCATTTTGAGTGTAACACCAAAGTGGAATTGGTTTACCCATGAAACATAGAATAAAATTGGGGAAATTAGATTTTCTAGACTCTATGCAACATAATCTAACTAAGGAAACCGAATTTGAGATTCAAGGATTCGTGAGCTTACCAGAAATCAAACCCAAAGTAAGCTCCCAGAACTGATGACTGCAACTCAGCCTCAACATCTCAGCTTCGATTCTAACAACACACTCACTCTCAGCTTACAATCTTTATGTCTATACAAAGCTCGTAATATGAGCTTTGTATTGGTGTATCACTCAAGCCTTAACACTCAGAATTGAAAGAGAATCGAAGAGGGAAAATTCGAAACCCTAGCTTTGTCAACAAGAGCAAGATTGAGCAAAATTCCTAACTTCACGGTGTTGATGGGTTTAAATAGAGATAGATGGAGCTCATGCATGTCTACACGCCACCCATGGCGTTGGCAAGGAGACGATTTCATGGCAGGAGAAGGGAATCGTTCATGGTGACTCATCAAACGCACTAACTCGTGCAATTGGACCCAGAATACTCGAGTTTTTCGGAAAATACTCGAGTATTTTTCCCAATTTTTGAAAAATAATTATTTTATTTAATTTCCCTCCAAAACCTTTCCTATAATTGCTTCTAGGTCCCAACCCAGGGACTAATATGCAAAATACTCATTTTAGGCATTTATTATATTTATTAAATAATTTCACACACACAAACTAGTTACATGAGCACATATTTTAATCAAGGATTAGTATAGAAAATATTAATTATAATTAATTTATAATTAACATTTCATTAATCGGGGATTAAAATTTTGGGGTGTTACATAGCACATATTGTCATATAAGGCATATATCACATAAACAAGTATCACATGATGAATAAAATAATAAAGGAATAGTGATACTTATCGTCGGTGATGCTTTCCCATTTAATAGGGACAATTAGCTTTGGAGTTCCTTCCAATTTGAGATTCAACATTCAATATTTTGAAGGAATTTCCCCTTGTAATGTGTTGCACTTCTTCCATTTCAAGAGATCATGTTGATAATGCAGTATCACTTTCAATTGCTTGAAAATTTCCAAGTCCTCTCTTAAGTTTACAACGTTGATCATAAAATTCTAGAGAGCATTGCAAGGTTGATAACTATTGTAATACCTGCAAGACTAATTAGCAACGTATCTCTTGGTATCCGACATAGTTTGATCCTTAGGATTTAGTGGCACATGTATATATATATATATATTTATATAACCAATTATGACTTTTCCAAGTATCATTGTACATGAAGATATAACATGAATGACATCATATTCAGATTCATGAAATACAATGACAGGAACATGTAATCCATGTAGTCACCTAGATATAACTCAAGAGATATGATATGCTGAAAAAATAATAGATTTTCCTTCAAAAAGAATGGATGCACAAATATAGCATAGAAGGAATAAATCATTGAAAAAAATTTCAGCAATTAGATACAAATAACACATAAGACATGTCAAGAATATATTATTCAATTTAACATAATTGTCATGTTGAGCACATTTCACAAAGACAAGTATCACAAGATAGTTAAAAAGAAATAAGGTCCGTGATATTTATCATAGGAGAGGCTATCCCATGTAATAAGCTTGTGTACTTGTGAGGTTCTTCCCTAAAGAGTTTTGTTATTCTTTGCCTTGAAGGAAGTCTCCACCTTTTTAATATGTTCCCCTTCTTTAGTATTTTTCCTCCAGCATCATGATGAAGGAGAGTCTTAATTCCTCCTTTGGATTTCTTTCATTTAATTTCAATGCGCATACCTTCTCTTGTACTTGAGACATTGCCGGTAAAAATACTTAGGAACATTTCTTTTGGTAACCAAAAACTTGGATCCATATAGATTAGTAGCACAAGCATAAATAGGCATTTTGACTTTTCAAATATTGAAGCACATGAAGGACAACATAGTCAAATGCACTTAAAAATATGCTCATGTACACAGATGCATGTCTTATATCGATATATATCTCTAATATGCCATGACATGACACCAACATATAAAGAGTGTATTCATGTGATAAAAGGAATTTTAAAAATATTTTAACACACATGATACAACTCAACATAGGGTGAAAAATAATGCAATGCACAAAAAAAATATAATCATGTGCTTAAAAAGATTTTCAAATAACGCAAGACACACATGATTTATTTTATCCAAGGAGTGATCATGAAAGATAAAAGATTTTCAAAAAAAAATTTGAGCAGTCATGATACACCTTGGTATGTACAAAAAATAGAGTAGTCCAAGTATACCTTTGTGTAGTCGTTGTTATAGGTGGAATGAGAACATGATACCTTGGACTTGTTGATCAAAGAGGTAGGTGTTTGTCCTTACCCATTGCTTCTTGCTTGAGGTCCTAGACCTTATGATTTCACCTTTAGGCATGTGAAAAGCTTTGGTTGTAGGTACTATTCTCCTTTGACCAATCCATCTATTCCTTGGCCTCTTCGAAATCACCCTTGACACTTTCTGTAACACTCCGATTTTGGTAACTTGAAAACTTAAAGTAAATACCGTGAAAATTAGGGCCATTTTTTTTAAACAAGTACGCAATGAATACGAGAACATTTAACTTTTCAAACAATGATTACAATCAAAATCACATGTTCTCATATTCATGGACCTTTCAAGTTCCAAACCGAGGTGTTATGAGACACCGCAATTTGAAACCCGCTTTCAAAACATTAATTAAAACGTGGCCCAGTTTACTTGGTTTCAAACATCCGTGTTTTAATTAAAACTTTAGTCGGGGTACATGAGTATAGAGCTAGGTAACTAAGGACTTACATTGGAGCTCCATGCTCTGAGGGGAGACCTAGCTTCTAGTCATACACTCTACATCCTTAGTCTAGCTCTGCATCTTGATGGATCCCGCTCACGGTCCGCCAGTAAGGTCGTCCTCGTCTACTGCCCCAGAGATCTTTCCACCGAGTCGTCTCCTTTCCACGGATGTGTACCTACTTCCCGAACAGGCTGGATCTGGAACCTCAATTTCTTTTGCGTCTAATCGGCGTACGACATTTTCCAGAAGAAGAAAGAGAAGCAGAAGTACAGAAGAAGAGGAGAGAGTAAGCTACCCAAACAGTTATGTCGACTGTGTGGAATTACAGTAGGCAAGTATTAAGGAAGAACAATAAGCAACACAAACAACGACAACATCACTATTACGTACGTATAGAGAGACGCCATCTCATACTTAGTATTTCATAGTCACATACTCAATTCACCCTCATAAACTTCCATAATTTTATCCCATTAGGGGTTCCAAACTCATAACTCATCTCAATAATTTTGTCTTACACTTATCTTTTAAATCTTTTCCAATTAAGTAATATCTCTTTTGAAACATCTTTGTTCTTTAAGTTTTAGCGTATCGGTTCGCTTCAATGATGGGGGGAAACATCATCATTGAAGGAGTCACACACGTCTACATCTCCTCGGTCATCCACCCAACCTAGTCGGAAGCAAACAGGAGTACAGGACCTTTACCACGCGGGCACGACAGCTGTCCAACACATAAATGGTCCGAGACCAGGAGGCCTTGCCTCAAATCATAATCATATCATTTAATCAATGCACGCCCTTGGCGGAAAACACAAATGCCCCGTTCCAGTCCCTCTCACTGTTCTCAATTTGTAATCAAGGGGGCGACAGTATAATTTCTAGTTCGCGATGCGGAACTTACCACGGTATTAGACCCAGTCCCCACCACGTTAGTGCACCGCATGTGGGATTCGTTCCTCCTAGAAATATACTCTAGACTTCTTGACGTTTCACCGTCATCGTCCTCCCCTCATGTAATCTCGTCCTAAGTATCCGCAGATACTTATCGTTCCTTCCTCATTCTTCTCAAAACAAAAATGAAGATTTAGTTCTAGCCTCATGGAAATTTCATGCATGAATTCTTCTACACGAATTCTCCTTTCATCTAACCATGGCCGAATGGCCTCACAAAATGTGACACACACAAAAATTAAACACTAAATCAAATTATGCACATAACCAACACTAGATCTAGACATGTTTATTGAAAATCATTTTAAAACTTGTTACTTTGTTTATTTTCTTAAAAATCATAACTCATATAAAAAGGAAAACATGTTTTTTCATTAAAAATTAACATGCATGCATTCAAAATTACTAGATCTAATTCTTAATACAATCATGCATCAACTTTTACAAAATAAGGAATGAATCTTAAACAATCAAACATGGCCGAATGGCCTTTCACACAACATAAAACACTTGATCAATTCATGCAAAGGAGAAATCACTTTAGTTATTCAAATTCAAATAATAACACACAAGGGGAATGAAAATTGTTTCCAAGTTTTTAATCAAAAATTTAGACTTTTATATATTTAAAATCTATAGATCCATCAATACATCATATATGCAAAACAAAATAAAACTAACTTGATTCTTATAAGACAAAAACCGTGAAGAAGAAAAGTATAAATCAAAGATCAAAGCTTTTCAAGCACAAACATTCAAGATCAACACATACACATAACATGCAAGCCATTTAATCAAACTTAGATCATACATCACGGTTTTGAAAGAAAAGGAGACATGCAAAAAGATTCGCGTTAGTTTTCACAAAACCTTAATTTTTCTTTAGATCTTTAAAAGTTTAGTTAGAAAAATTTTAGATCTAGCAAAGAAAAGTCTTGATCAAACATTAAATACAAATTGTTCTTAGTCCATAAAGTCCAAGATCAAGAAAGATCAATGAATGAAATCGTCTTACAAACCATAAAATAAAACAAGCAAGAAGAAAAGAAATATCCACAACTAGAAGAAAATTCTAAACTATTACAATCTCCTCCTTGATCTTTGGTTCCTACCATGACAAAGTTGGTCTCTAGTCTTCTAATCACTTGGATCTACAAGGGAAAGCCCCTAGGTTTGGACTTGAATGCCTCCTTCTTCCTCTTCATGTCTACGGCCCTATCTCTTTCTCTTTCTCTCTATTTCTTTTCTTTTCTTTCTCTAAGGGGTTGATGAATCCCTTAGAGGTACGTTTGTGTTGGTGTGAGGGAATGGGAGATGAAATGGGTGAATGAACTATGACCAATCCTATATAAAGGCAAGCTCACAATTTCCTAATTTGACCTTAAGAGTTGTTCGGCCAAGTGCAACCAAGAAGGGCGACTTAGTCCTCTCAATTTTACATGGGTGAGGTTTGTAAAGTCAAGGGGACCAAATGGAATAGACTAGGCCTTTAGGGGTCATCTTAGGTTTAACTAGTAGTTGGCTTTTGGTTAGGATTTGTCATTTGGTTTGGTCCTTGGTTATATTTAGTTGGCTTGGTTTCCTTACTCCTTAAGCTCCTAGAATCTTAGGTTGACACCCACACACACATGCATAATCACACGTAGCACACGCATATAGCACACTCACACTCAAACTTGCATGCACAACCGTGGTACCTTCTCACACACACACATGTTCTTTTTATTTTATTTTCCAATTACATTTTCTTATTCCTCCTCATACATCACACGGTCAAACACAAATAAACACATATACACACACATTTCTATCTTCACCTATATACACGTATAGCACACATGCATACATACATACTCATACATGGAATCCGTACCACATACACATACATATTCATTCACATTTTATTTTCTACTATAATGTCCAATTCATACACAATGAAATTAACTCTAAGAAGTCACATTTCATGGCCATCTTCATGCATCACACGTTAAACACACATACACACATATTAAATCAAGCACTCAAAATTTTCAAGCCAAATTAATAAATTTATTTCCTTCAAGACACAACTCAAAATTCATATTTTTCAATCCCAAAAAAAAATATTTTCAAAAATCGTCTTTATTAAGATTACCATTTAGCCAAGTATTAACAAAATCGTTCACCTTTTATTTATAAAAACATTAGATTTATAGAAATCCAGAAAACCAATACTTTATCTCCTGTCCTCAAAAATCTTTTATAAAGCAGAATTTTAGGATTTTGTTTAATCAAATTCGTTCATGAACGTACGGGAAAAATGCGGGGTGTTACATTCTCCCCAACTTAATGATTTCTCGTCCTCGAGAAATGCCGTGTAGAATCTGTCAAATCTGTGGATGCATAACTCCGTGAAGAAATTCCTTCCTGCCTTGACTACAACAATTGTCGCATCTTCGAACACGTACCATTTATTCATCGCTCTTTCAAACGAATTGGACGGATTACTTGCAAAAGTAATCTTTCGGGGTATTTTCAACAGCAAACTTGATGGGTTCCAAACAATATGGTTTCACTGGTGACAAAAGACTGAGGGTTCAAAGGTTTCACTCAGTGTGCAAAGACAATAGGGTCATGGACAATTGGGGTTAAGACGCCACCACACTCAGGGCTAAACCCTTATCATCGCTTCAAGCCTAGACGATTTTCTCCTCAGAACTTCACATTTCTATTACTCCCTGATCGAGGCCGTACCCGATACAAATAAAAACAGTTTAAGTATAGTACTAGGAAGTGACTCCTAGGTCGTCTCCCAAGGAATATCTTATCAAGCAAAAGGTCGAACACATAGTATGCATAGAAAACAGGGGGGTTTTTTTGTATTGAATATTGAATAATTGAAATCAAAACAGAATTAAATCAAAACGAAGAAACAGATAAGGAAAAGCGGATAAACCCCTTTGGCTCGCGTTCACAACTCTATCATCGGTCACAAAAGATCAATTTCTTTCCTCTTCACTGTCCAACTCGTGAGAATTAAATACTAAGCGAAAATTCAATTCTCACCCCAAAACCCAAACCTCTAATTAAGCATTAAAAGCCTAAGCATGGAGTTTTTACGAGTTTGCATAAATTAAGCATTCATACACATGGATTATCTCTATATAATGGAACTAAGCGAACCATAACATATCAATAAGCATGAAAACAGTGAATAAAAACGAAATAGCATTAAGAACAAAACCTCAAGAGTATGTGATACATTACCAAAAGGGATTTAACCTAAGAGTTTAGCCTTCCATGATGAAATAAGTCAAAAACGTGTAGAAAAAAGGAAAGAGAGAGAAACCCTAGCAGCCACCACAAGCTTGGAGAGCAAAACTAAGCCTTCTCTATGAGAGAGAATGTAAAAAAACGTGAATGGAAGGTCTCCCCAGAGTTTACACGAATTTGGCTTTTTTAAATCACAAAACGGGCCTAAATCATGGGCCCAAATCCTAAGGAAAGCTTATCTCTAAATTAAATCTAAAAATATCTTATAGATAAAATCTAAATCTTAAAAGATATAACTAAATCTCAACTAATCCTAAAGATAGATTACAATCTTCACTTCATCATATATCTTCTCTTCCAAAATTAAATCTTCATTCCCAAAATGTACAAAAAGCCCTTGTGCTAAATATGACCTGAAAATAGAAATAGAATTAATTAGGCTAAATAATCCCAAATTAAACAATATTCAGAATAATAGTCCAATAAACTCTAAATCACTAAATCAAGCTAAACAATGTCAAATAGGCAACAAGTATCAATAATAGGAGTAAAATAATGGAAGGAAAAATGGTAAATAAAATGCTCATCAAATACCCCCACACTTATCCTTTTGCACTCCTGGGCAAAACTAAGAATTAGGACTGAGAAAATCAATATGCACCAAAGTGAATCATGTAACAAGATTACTAAAACTAATGAATGCAAACCTAAGAGATTACATACTTCACAATGAATTCTAGGAAATGCAAAGAAATGGGCAAAATCGAGCACACGAAGAAAATAAGGACCAAAGAATCAAGGCATTCATGAACATCATCCAATTATTTCAAATATGCAAAGAAAACCAATGACATCAAGAGGGTAGTCACAAAGATGGTAGAAACTCACAAGGATCACTCAATAGTGTTTACACTCAAGTGTTTAAGGTTAATCAGTGTTTACACTCAAGGCACATCATGAAAAACAAACACAACCATAGGCTTGACAAGCCTCTAACATCAACAATCAACACACATGCACATTAAGATCAAAAGGTCTTTTCAGGGTTGTAATGGGGCCAAGGACAAGGTAGGATAAAAATATGGGAAATGTAGCTAAAACCCAGGGAATAGAGGAGCAATGGGGAACAAGTAAAAAAAATAAGCACAATCCACCCCAGAATGAAATGGTAAACATAACAACAACCTCTAATTCCAATCCTCCATGCCTCAATCAACCTTTTATTCCATTTTTTTTTTCTTTTTTTTTCTTCTTCTTCTTTTTTTTTTTTGAATTGCATTACATTGCAGAACTTCATGAACGAAAGAAAAGAAGAAACAACAAAAATGGCATAATGAGATAAAGCCATAATTACATCACCGACCATAAAGGCAAAACCCAGAACTCACAAGAGATGAAGAACAAAGCACCCTCGCTTACTTAATACCCATTCCCAAAACAATTCCAAAGCTCCAACATTCCCTAAGGTTAGGACAATCATGGTTTTTCAGTCATAGGCTTGTAATGAGCTAAAGAACAAAGAAAAGGGATATAAAGGCTCAAAGGGGCTATCAAAGGATAAATTCATTCAAGGTAGGCTCATATGGCTAGTGGCTTATTCAAGAAAAAAAACAATGCCTAAATCATTTCAAAATGTGCATGGGAATATCAAGTATCAACAAGAGTCAAGTCAAATTCTAGAGTGCAAGTAATCCAGAGTGCAATCACACATGAAAGAAAAATTAGGTGGCATATATAGCAATCCACCCACAATTAAGGCTCAAATCCTCACAAAAGGGACAATTCTATCACAGTGTTACCACCTCTTAATTATCAAAAGCAACTTTACACACAGAAATGCATGAATTCAGACACAAGATACCAAGACTCTACTAAAATGAAGCAAAAACATGCAAGAAAATGCCCAAAACTTAGCAAAACCTAAAAAAATCAAAGCAAAAATATGCAACCTAAACTACTCTCCCCCCCACACTTAAATCACACATTGTCCTCAATGGAACACAAATAGCAGAATCAGACTGATATAGACAAGTGCAATAAAAAGAGTAAGGAAGGAGAAAAAAAGACTCCCGAAATCATGGTGGGTCAAAAATGGGGTCGACCAATGAGGCTTCCTCCACAGGTGCATCATCCAAAGAAGGGGTAGTAAGGAAAGGCTTGAGTCGGTGGCCATTGACTTTGAAGCTCTTGTCTGTTGACTCACTCTTGATCTCCACAGTGCCATAAGGAAACACCTGGGTGACTACAAACGGTCCAATCCATTTAGAGCGGAGCTTTCCACTCATGAGTCCAAGCCTAGAGTTGTAGAGCAACACTTTTTGACCAACCAAGAACTCCTTTCTGCAAATTGAGCTAAAGTTCTGAATAAACCTGCGATAGAAACCTGCATGGCCAAGAAAAGAACGCACCTCTCGCACGCAAGAGGGGTAAGGCAAATGTGATATGACATGCAGCTTAGCAGGGTCAACCTCTATGCCCTTATGCGAAATAATGTGCCCTAAGACTATGCCTTGTTCTACCATAAAATGACATTTTTCAAAATTCAAGACAAGGTTTGTCTCAATGCACCTATTAAGCACCTTAGACAAACTATCAAGACATGCATCAAAAGAGGAACCATATACACTAAAATCATCCATGAAGACCTCTATGCAATGCTCAAGTAAGTCATTAAAAATACTCATCATACATCTTTGAAAAGTGCCAGGAGCATTGCATAGGCCAAAAGGCATCTTCCTATAAGCAAATGTACCAAAAGGACAGGTAAATGTAGTCTTATGTTGGTCCTCTGGTGCAATACAGATTTGGAAATAACCAGAGAAACCATCTAAGAAGCAATAGTGAGATTTACCTGCCAGGCGCTCCAACATCTGATCAATGAAGGGAAGAGGAAAGTGATCCTTGCGGGTCGCCTGGTTGAGCTTCCTATAATCAATGCAGACTCTCCAACTGTTCTGCACTCTAGTGGGAATCAGCTCATCCTTCTCATTTTTGACAACTGTCACCCCGGACTTCTTGGGAACTACTTGAACCGGGCTTACCCAAGTGTTGTCTGAAATGGGGTAGATAATGCCAGCTTGCAGCAGCTTGGTGACCTCTTTCTTCACCACATCAAGAATCTGGGGGTTCAACCGTCTCTGGGGTTGTCTCACTGGTTTAGCCCCATCCTCCAATAAAATCCGATGCATGCACATGGAGGGGCTAATACCAGGTATGTCTGCCAAAGTCCATCCTATTGCCTTTTTGTTTGCTCTAATCACATCCAGCAGCTGCTTCTCTTGATCAACAGAAAGGGAGGTAGAGATGATCACTGGAAGTTTCTGCTCAGCCTCCAAGTAAGCATATTTGAGATGAGGAGGAAGGGGCTTCAGGTCCAATAAAGGTGCCTGCATCACAGATGGAACTAAAGGAGCAGCAGAATTGGATTATGCCGCCTGCACCTGAACAAGTGAATTAGACTCATGCAAAACAGAAATGGGGTTAGCATGATCTGAATCTATATCATATGAATCAACAGATGCAGTGGCAGAATTTAAAAACTGGTCAATTTCAATGCATGCAGTGCACATTTCGGAATCAGAACATGCAGAACAAGTAAATGAGCTAGTGAAAGATGGCAAATCATAATCATGCAAAAAGTCTAGAACATGCTCATCAATCAGATCATCAATCAAGTCAACATGAAAGACAGAGTGGTCATCAGAAAAATGTTTCATAGCATCAAAAATATTGAATCGAACCACATTGTCATCAAATTCCATGGAAAGTGTACCTGCATGCACATCTATCTTGGTTCGGGCTGTTTTCAAAAATGGTCTCCCTAATATGATTAGGGACAGCACTACGAGAGGTGTCCTCTTCCATATCAAGAATATAAAAATCAGCAGGAAAGATAAGCTCTTCAACCCGAACCAGGACATCCTCTATCAAACCTGCGGGGTAGGCAGTAGATCTATTTGCCAAGTGAATAACCACACCCGTAGGTTGAAGGGGTCCAAGTGAAAGAGACTTGAAAACAGACATAGGCATAACATTAATAGATGCTCCTAAATCTAGCAAAGCATTCTCAAATTTAGTATTACCTATGATACAAGGCACAGAGAAAGTTCCAGGATCCTTACACTTTTCAGGAATATGAGGGACGGGTTTACCTATAAGAGCAGAGACATTTCTTCCCATGTTGATCCTCTCATTGCCCTTGAGCTTCCGTTTGTGTGTGCATAGATCCTTCAAGAACTTTGCATACCTTGGAATCTGCTTGATTGCATCAAGAAGGGGTATGTTGACTTCCACCTTCCTGAATGTGTCAAGTATCTCTTTGTCAATCTCTTCCATTTTCTTGCTTTGAGTCACCCCCCTTGGTGGGAAAGGAAGAGGAATGGGGGGTGGTTGTTGGGCAGCAGCAGGTGTTGTGCTTGTGGAAGGCTGAGCTGGATGGGATTTTCTGGTACTTGTGTGCTCACTCTCCTCGACCATTTGGCTCTTCTTGTTGGTTGAAACTAGATCATCTTTGTTGAGGTCAGATTCTGGTGTGGGTGTGACAATCTGCTTCCCTGACCTTAGACTAATGGCATTCACATTCTGGTTTGGATTGATCACTGTTTGGGATGGCAACTTGTTAGAATTCTGAGATTGCATAGTGTTGATTGCTGTTGCCATCTGTCCCATCTGATTGGTCAAAGATTGAATGGAGGCCTCTTGTCTTTGAATGGATGCTCTAGTTTCCTGTTGGAATTGGAGATTTTGCATGGTCATCTGTTTCATCAGCTCTTCCAATGAAGGCTGCTGCTCAGTACTAGGAGCTGGTGGTGCAGAATTAGCCTGTTGTTGTCTCTGTTGCTGGACTGGAGGAGGTACATATGGTGGTCTAGAATTGTTCTGAAATTGAACCTGTGAAGGTTGCTGCTGATCAGACCATCTCAGGTTGGGATGGTTCCTCCAACTAGGGTTGTATCTATTGGTAGAGAGATCAAAGTTCTGTGGCTGCTGGTTTCTACTGTTGAAGATGTTGGCGGCATATGCCTCAGGTTGGTCAGCACCAGTTGTGGGCTGCTGCTGCACAGAAGGGCATGCATAAGTGGGGTGCTCAGCAGATGTGCATATGCCACATAATCTAGCAGGCAGAGACAACTTCTTCTGGTTGATGGCCAATTGAGTGACCAAAGTTGTAAGTGAATCTATCTTCTGTTCAAGCTTCTCAACCTTACCAGAACTTGTGCCAACATCATTCACTCCTCTCACTATGATTGCATCGTTATTGCCCCTTGCATGGAATTGTTGACAATTGGAAGCCATCTTCTCAATCTTGACTCTGGCTTCTAAAGGTCATGTCTCCTAGGGCACCACCACTTGCAGCATCAAGCATGTTTCTCTCCATGAGGTTGAGACCTTCATAGAAATATTGAATAAGCAGCTCCTCTGAGATCTGATGGTGGGGACAGCTCGCACACAGTCTCTTGAATCTCTCCCAATACTCATAGAGACTTTCTCCACTTTGTTGCCTGATGCCTGATATATCCTTTCGGATTGCTGTTGTTCTGCATGCAGGGAAGAATTTCTCCAAAAATGCCCTCTTCAGGTCATCCCAGACTGTGATAGAACCAGGGGCCAGATCGTACAACCAATCCTTGGCTAGCCCCTCTAGGGAGTGTGGGAATGCCTTAAGACAAACATGATCCTCTTGCACATCATGTGGTTTCATAGTAGCACAGACAATATGGAACTGCTTGAGATGTTTATGAGGATCCTCACCTGCAAGACCATTAAACTTGGGCAACAAATGAATTAGTCCAGACCTTAGCTCATACGGGTCATCGGGATACTGGATGCACAAATCTTCAATAGTGAAATCAGGTGCAGCCAGCTCCCTCAATGTCCTCTCACGTGTTGGAGGTTGAGCCATATTTTCAGAATAATCAGAATAAGAATCAGAATTTATAGGAATAGAAGAAAAAGAAGCAGACTCACTATGTAAAGACTCAATAGACTCACTACCTATGGACTGGTTCCTATTTTGTCTAACTAGTCTGTGATAAGTTCTATCAATTTCAGGGTTATATGGATGCAAGTAGCTTGGGTTGCCCCTAGTCATGCACTGAACAGAACACCATGTAGCATAGCAAACTGTCACTAATATACATGACCAAAATAGGCAACAAAATTTTTTTATTTTTTAAAATTTTTTCCTTTATTTTTTTCAGCACCCTAAAATCATGAAAACATACCACAAAAAGTTTGAGGACAAAATTCAAAAGGGAACCAAGTCAAACAATTAAATCAGAGACCAAAAACTAAGAAAATAAAACTTGTAAAATAAAAAAGAAATAGTAAAACGGCTTTTTCAGGATCCAGACGGAGGAGTTTTCTAACAAAGTGAGAAAAATCAGATTATTCAGAAAATTCCCTTCGATTTGATATAAAATTCGTCAAATTCCGAGTTACGGGTCAAAAGTTGCGACGATTTGAAGAAAGTGCTGCTAAAACTTGGAAAATTTTTCTGGAACTCACAACCAGTGATGATCTGAGTGATCGTGGTGCCTCAAAACCTTTTTATATGATAAAAGTAGTGTGGATATAAATTTTCGTGCAAAAAATTCCACCCACAACTGTGTGAACTAGCAACCACAGAATCAATCAAATACACTAATTGCAACAAAATAGCAAAACAGCAAACAGTGCAACTTCAACCGGTTATCAGAATTGACTACTAGACCCTAAATCAGACACGACACACTATAATAACTATACTAACTACGACACTAACTAACTACTAATGACCTTTGGCATGAACCGATATTCCCCGGCAACGGCGCCAAATTTGATCGAGGCCGTACCCGATACAAATAAAAACAGTTTAAGTATAGTACTAGGAAGTGACTCCTAGGTCGTCTCCCAAGGAATATCTTATCAAGCAAAAGGTCGAACACATAGTATGCATAGAAAACAGGGGGGTTTTTTTGTATTGAATATTGAATAATTGAAATCAAAACAGAATTAAATCAAAACGAAGAAACAGATAAGGAAAAGCGGATAAACCCCTTTGGCTCGCGTTCACAACTCTATCATCGGTCACAAAAGATCAATTTCTTTCCTCTTCACTGTCCAACTCGTGAGAATTAAATACTAAGCGAAAATTCAATTCTCACCCCAAAACCCAAACCTCTAATTAAGCATTAAAAGCCTAAGCATGGAGTTTTTACGAGTTTGCATAAATTAAGCATTCATACACATGGATTATCTCTATATAATGGAACTAAGCGAACCATAACATATAATAAGCATGAAAACAGTGAATAAAAACGAAATAGCATTAAGAACAAAACCTCAAGAGTATGTGATACATTACCAAAAGGGATTTAACCTAAGAGTTTAGCCTTCCATGAAGAAAAATACCAAAAACGTGTAGAAAGGGAAGAGAGAGAAACCCTAGCAGCCACCACAAGCTTGGAGAGCAAAACTAAGCCTTCTCTATGAGAGAGAATGTAAAAAACGTGGAATGGAAGGTCTCTCCAAGGGTTTAAACGAATTTGGCTTTTTAAATCACAAAACGGGCCTAAATCATGGGCCCAAATCCTAAGGAAAGCTTATCTCTAAATTAAATCTAAAAATATCTTATAGATAAAATCTAAATCTTAAAAGATATAACTAAATCTCAACTAATCCTAAAGATAGATTACAATCTTCACTTCATCATATATCTTCTCTTCCAAAATTAAATCTTCATTCCCAAAATGTCCAAAAAGCCCTTGTGCCAAATATGACCTGAAAATAGAAATAGAATTAATTAGGCTAAATAATCCCAAATTAAACAATATTCAGAATAATAGTCCAATAAACTCTAAATCACTAAATCAAGCTAAACAATGTCAAATAGGCAACAAGTATCAATAATAGGAGTAAAATAATGCAAGGAAAAATGGTAAATAAAATGCTCATCACTCCTCAACTTAAATGACGCATACCTCTAATTACCGTATTGAAGATTACAATCTTAGCTCCGATCTATCCACTAAATACCTTATATCTCATCAAATAATTATCCTCTTCAGACTCCTTCAACCACTACTTTACCCACCTTTTATCCTAACAACTACTAATCCTTTAAAGATTTCTTACTATCTCACTCCTTATCTCCAACATTAATTATATAACTTAGACACTCTCTAAACCTTTTTCCACCTTCCACGATTTTTCCCTCCTATTCCAAAATTTCTTAACTTAAAGGCCTATTATCCATTACCACATCAAATCCTAACCTTTACTTAACCTTGAGTCAATCCCTCAAAGATTCTAACCACAATTTCCATCACTTTATCACTTCGGCTCTACCATATCACCACTTATTTATCTCTATACAACCCTCCTACGACGCACATCAAGACACTTAGGACCTCAAAATTCTAATTATCACCCTAATTGCCTCCTCATCCTATCACCATCTAAACCATCCTTTTGACCAATCCCACAAAAAATATTCTTAATCCTAATCACTTTACATAACTCGTCACCCATCTGAGACTCCAAGGGTACTCCTATTTATTCCAAGGCTTACACTCCCTTCGTCCATACTAACTAATCCTTATTACTTTCCTTTGACCTTTACAACCCTCTCCTAATAACACTTCACGACTTACTTCCTATCTTAGGGATATCTACTGGACTGGTACAGGATACCTGGTATTTCAAGCAGGGGTTTAGGAAAGAATGGATGTCTGGTCAGGATTTAAGAAGAAAGCTTCGGGTTCATGAGCAATCAAGGCTTCAAAATTATGGGTAGAAATTTTCAGAAAAGCATTCTTTTAAGTGTCATGCCAAGGCAATTTGGCATTACATAAGGTTTATACAAGAAAAGCTTCAGCAATCAAAGAGAGTTCCCGTCACAGGACAAGTTCTCAATAACTTTGGGGTCATCACAAACAAAGAGGTTCTCAACAAGGAAGAATCGAAGGAAGATCCGAATCACGCATCAACATCCCATGACGACACCGATCACTGTTCCACATCTTTACCGTAGACGAAACTGTCATGCTCCATGGGAACATTCACGCACTCTTAACGCTCCTATTCTCGTCTATCGCAATCCTAATACTAATTCACATTTAGAGACACACAGCAGAGTACGCAAGTCCATGTATAGGGTTACTTAGTTAACATAGCTCTGATACCACTTCTGTAACACCCCGATTTTGGCAACTTGAAAACTTAAAGTAAATACCGTGAAAATTAGGGCCATTTTTTTTTAAACAAGTATGGAATGAATACGAGAACATTTAACTTTTCAAACAATGATTACAATCAAAATCACATGTTCTCATATTCATGGACCTTTCAAGTTCCAAACCGAGGTGTTACGAGACACCGCAATTTGAAACCCGCTTTCAAAACATTAATTAAAATGTGGCCCAGTTTACTTGGTTTCAAACATCCGTGTTTTAATTAAAACTTTAGTCGGGGTACATGAGTATAGAGCTAGGTAACAAAGGACTTAGATTGGAGCGCCATGCTCTGAGGGGAGACCTAGCTTCTAGTCATACACTCTACATCCTTAGTCTAGCTCTGCATCTTGATGGATCCCGCTCACGGTCCGCCAGTAAGGTCGTCCTTGTCTACTGCCCCAGAGATCTTTCCACCGAGTCGTCTCCTTTCCATGGATGTGTTCCTACTTCCTGTAACATCCTAAACTTTATTTTAAATGAAATTATTAAATAAAAACCTAAGAAAAATTGGAATAATGACTTAATGAATTTTGGTAGATAGGTGAGTGGTGATTATAAGTCCTAGGGGTTGTATAGAAGGCAGTTGTGGCTTCGGGCAAAGTCATATAAACGAAATAGGGAGTTAAATCGGCGTTTTAGATGTTATAAATCGACCGAAAAGGGAAAATTAGAAATTTATTATAGGATGCTAAGAAAATCAATTCCACCGTTGGATATGAAGTTTATGGGGTGAAGAAGCTTGTCTAAAAATTTGGACCCGATCCGACGGTTAACGAAAAAGTTACGACGAATCAAACGTTGAAGACCCTGTTTCTCGCCCAGGCGCACCAGCCATGCGCCCAGGCGGGTGCACTGTTCATAAACGCACCAGGCAGTGAAAAACCTGCCCAGGCGAGGCACCAATTCGCCCAGGCGAGTGGTGATGCGCACCAGCCGCGCCAGTTTTGCGTGTGGCGCGCCAAAAACCTCCCTGACCACACCAGCCATGCACCAGCTTGGTGCTGGTGCTGATCTCCCGCCCAGGCGAGCCTAGCATGCGCCCAGGCGCGTGGCGCAGACCAGATTGAATCTGGTGCGTCCAATCTCAACTTGGGGCCAAAGTTTTGCTATGAGCCACACGATTTTGGTGGCTCGCAAGGCAGAAAATAAGAGTGTTGAGCCTTGCACTCCCTCATTCACCCTCATCAACTCCATCTCACCATCTTCATCAACTTTCTCTCAACCCCAAGAACACTCTCATCATCATCCCACCATAAACACTTGATTCTTGGGCACCTTAACCCAAAATCATTAAACCCCATCAAGTTTGCACCATGGAGGTTGGTTGAAGACTTATTCCTTCCCTCTCCCTTGGCTCACACGATTTGCTCCCTCTCTTCCTTCTTCTTGGTTTTTCAATTTCCACCATTGATTGGGGTAAGTAGCTTCATGCCATGAATTAATTTCCTTTCCATTTCAACTTTCCTTAGCTCATAGAGATTGTGCTCTAAAACCTTAGGGTTCTTGCACTCATGGTTATGTAGGGATTGTGTTTCATGCCTTCCAACCAAAACCAAGGCAAGGACAAGGATCACTCATCTTGTGCTCTCTCAAATAGGATTGTGTACCATCATTTCCTTATTGAGGTGGCAAGCTAGGCTTAGGAAATTCAAGTTTCCAAGATTTTGAGCTAGGGCTCACTAAGGTTCTATTTACTTCTTGCTAATTTAAGGTAAGGAGTGGGTTATAGTGAGTATTGCCTTACTCTGGGGTTTAGTTTACGATATGCATATAATGTGTACTAGGAATTATATGCTAGATAGGGTATTGCACCATAGGTTAATTAATAGATAGGATTTATGAGCTAAGAATAATAGAAATGATAACATGAATGTGCTTGAATTATGTTGTTTGAATTATGGAGTATAATAGTGATAATGTGGATAACATGCTTGGACTGTGAAAGTTGATTTTATAGTGGATAATTGTGATAATTGGGTAATAAAAATATTTAGTGCAACAATTTAAGAGGGGAATGTAATTGTTAAAGAGTAAAAATGGTTAATGTTGAAAGAATGAGAATGAAATACATCGGACGCAGTAAGACGTGAGTGCACAGGAGTGCAGACGCAGTAGGTCGTGACCAGCACATTAGTGCGGACGCAGTAGGTCGTGACCAGGGACAGAATGAAATATACCCGGACGCAGTAAGTCGTGATCGCGTAAAGATGCGAACGCAGTAGGTCGTGACCAGGGACAGAATGAAATATACCCGGACGCAGTAAGTCGTGACCAGCACATTAGTGCAGACGCAGTAGGACGTGACCAGGGACAAAATGTAAAAGTAATGTGAATATAATGGAAGAGAATAGAATAAAAGACTCGATTAAAATGTTGAATTAAGAACAAAGTGGAGGTGATTGAATTATGAAACTATTGAACATATTGTGATGTGTTGAGTTTTATTATGTGGTGATTAAATTGTTAATTGTGTTTGACTTGGTATTGCATTATGTCTTAATTGGAAACTGCCTCCCCATTTTATGTGCAATACTCACTCCTTATTATCTCCACAGGTACTGAGGAAGAGTTTGCACCCGATCAGGCCGAGCAGGAGTACTCTCCCTCACAGGGAGAGTAGGTCACTTATAGTTATGTAGGACATGGGAATGTCCTGGGCCCGATGACCTGATGTGAATCATTTTGTTGTATATATAATGTAAATAGCTTTTTGGGGGCCCAGGATGACTCCTTTTGGGAAGGGGTCCTATTTTGGGGAAAAACTGTTTTCCAACTTGTTTATATTCCGCTTAACTCTGATGCTTATACTCTGATGTCTCATACTGTGGTATCTTGATGTGTGCACGATGTGGCACTAGATGATATATATATATATATATATATGTGAATAGCCCTGCTGGCTTTGAAATTTGAATGATGTTGTTTATCAGGTTGCAGGAAAACCAGAATTTTTGGGAAAGTCTTAAAAACAAACGAAACTCCGTCCGTTTGACGGGAGATTTTTATAAATTAAAAATAAAATTTTAAATTCACTATTTTAATTAAGGGTATAAAAGGGTAAATAAACTTAGGTGTTACACTTCCCGAACAGGCTGGATCTGGAACCTCAATTTCTTTTGCGTCTAATCGGCGTACGACATTTTCCAGAAGAAGAAAGAGAAGCAGAAGTAAAGAAGAAGAGGAGAGAGTAAGCTACCCAAACAGTTATGTCGACTGTGTGGAATTACAGTAGGCAAGTATTAAGGAAGAACAATAAGCAACACAAACAACGATAACATCACTATTACATACGTATAGAGAGACGCCATCTTATACTTAGTATTTCATAGTCACATACTCAATTCACCCTCATAAACTTCCATAATTTTATCCCATCAGGAGTTCCAAACTCATAACTCATCTCAATAATTCTTTCTTACACTTATCTTTTAAATCTTTTCCAATTATGTAATTCTCTTTTGAAACATCTTTGTTCTTTAAGTTTTAGCGTATCGGTTCGCTTCAATGATGGGGGGAAACATCATCATTGAAGGAGTCACACACGTCTACATCTCCTCGGTCATCCACCCAACCTAGTCGGAAGCAAACAGGAGTACAGGACCTTTACCACGCGGGCACGACAGCTGTCCAACACATAAATGGTCCTAGACCAGGAGGCCTTGCCTCAAATCATAATCATATCATTTAATCAATGCACGCCCTCGGCGGCAAACACAAATGCCCCGTTCCAGTCCCTCCCACTGTTCTCGATTTGCAATCAAGGGGGCGACAGTATAATTTCTAGTTCGCGATGCGGAACTTACCACGGTATTAGACCCAGTCCCCACCACGTTAGTGCACCGCATGTGGGATTCGTTACGCCTAGAAATATACTCTAGACTTCTTGACGTTTCACCGTCATCGTCCTCCCCTCATGCAATCTCGTCCTAAGTATCCGCAGATACTTATCGTTCCTTCCTCTCCACTACTTCGGATCGACACTCATACCTCACCGCAATTGCAAATGTCTTTTAAATCTTTTATAGTTTTAGCGAGTTTTAATTATCGGCTGTATCCTAACAGTCGGCTCGTCCTTGATGCATCCCTTCAACGAAGCCCGACCACTAAACGTAAATTCGTTCCCCCTAAAATCATACTGGCCTCACGCCACACATCATTCTTATCAACATTCTCGTCAGCTCATGCTCAGCATAATTCTTTCCAACTTCCTCAAAACTCATTCCCTCTTCTTTCTCAAAAACTCTTTACGCAAAACCTTTTCAAAAGATGACTTTATCAAATTCTTTTCAAAAGTTTCTTTTCAAAAACTGTTTTCAAAAATCATATTTTTGGGTGAGTGTTAGTGGAGGAGCAAGCTCAACTCAACACTAAGCTTCTTCCAAAAAACATGCATGAGGGATCACATCTTTACTCCACCACTTCTCACTTCCATAATCACGTTCTCTTTCAACTCTTTATCTTTTTCCTTCCCTCATATCATCTTTCTTATTCATTTCTTATAACTTTCTTATCAATCTTAATGCACCGACTATCTCTTTCTCAATTCCTTCTCATATCTCTTATTCGCATCTCTTTTCTCTTTTAGTCTCATTTCCTCATTATTATGATTTCAGATCTCAGGGTAAAATCAAACATCTTTTAACAACTTAATTAAATTACTTCACATACTAAACTAACCAACAGTTCATGCACAGTAAACATCATATCATTTCAACAAACATATTAACTATAGACAACACTTCGGTCTCAGCGACTTGTAGGGATAGCCCACACTTAACAACAGACAAACAAACAAACACTCGCTATCCCTCTTCCTCGCCTTAACGAGACCGGGTCCAACCTTTGAGATGATTGGATGCCTTAATATGTTGCCTAATACCACGGCGTCTTAAGGGGAGCTTCTCTCTCACCTGGATGACGACACATCCGAAAGCTTTCCAAGATTTTCCGTTGCTAGCCTTGCCACGTTCCCGTCGCGTCCGGCACCCGAACTAGACATTTTTCCCGTGCGTTAGAACGTTTCGATAAATTATTAATTTTGTTTTGAAATTCTTTGAAATAATTCTAGTCTTGAAAACACGTCGCCAATATCCGAAGGTTTCAATTCCCATTTAAGTTGAAAAGATTTTTTTCTTTTTTAAGGACACTTTAAAATAATTAAAATAATTCTTTTATTAAAACAAATCCATTCTCTTCATTTGAAAACACTATGGTTATAAAAATCAGTGTTTTTATGTTTTAAAAACAGAATACCAAATTTCAAGAAAACAAAATCTCAAAAGCGTACTTTGAAAATCTTTTAAGATACCACTCAAAGGAAACAAAATTTCCAAATTAGTTTGAGTTATGTTAAATCATATTTTTAAATCAAACAATTCCAATTTCTTCAGAATACAAACAAAACTCACAAACAGATTCAAAACTCAACACATTCAATTAGCACCCATAACAGCCACACACACACAATCAGTACAAGGAGCATTCACATACAAATTCACAAACGGTATTTCAAAACAACATTAGTTCAATACATTTAGCTAGTATAAAGAACGATTATACATTCACAATTACCATTCATGCAAATCACATTTCATATCATTCACCAATTATTAATTAAATCTTAACCTTAATTAATTTAATTAAATTAGATTACTCTTAAGAAAACAATTTAAATTAAGCATTGGGATTAATTCACCAAGGACTGAATCACCATGGTTACTAATTCCTAATCTCTAATAAGTTTTAACATCTTGAAATTATAGAATTATCATTACAAAATTTCATTTTCTCACAGAACCAAATAAAATCATTTACTTTTATTTCTTAAAACCAAAAGATGAAAGAAAGACACACACACACACACCATACAGTATTACACACATAACTATAATAAAAGTCATTTCATGAAAACAAGGTTCCAATTACATGCATATGCTTTTAAGTCCTAAATTCAATTAGTCCCATCATGGATGTACCCTATATAATAAGCAAGCCTAGCTACCTACTCTTCCTAGGATGGCCGAATCTCATGATGCATTCAAACCAGGTTTTCATACATTTTTTTCAACATGCATGGATCATTAAAAGTCAAAGCACATCATATAGGGTTTTCAAAACAGCACCACCTTTTACACATAAACGAATTCAAATTCATCATTCTTCTCAAAACAAAAATGAAGATTTAGTTCTAGCCTCATGGAAATTTCATGCATGAATTCTTCTACACGAATTCTCCTTTCATCTAACCATGGCCGAATGGCCTCACAAAATGTGACACACACAAAAATTAAACACTAAATCAAATTATGCACATAACCAACACTAGATCTAGACATGTTTATTGAAAATCATTTTAAAACTTGTTACTTTGTTTATTTTCTTAAAAATCATAACTCATATAAAAAGGAAAACATGTTTTTTCATTAAAAATTAACATGCATGCATTCAAAATTACTAGATCTAATTCTTAATACAATCATGCATCAACTTTTACAAAATAAGGCATGAATCTTAAACAATCAAACATGGCCGAATGGCCTTTCACACAACATAAAACACTTGATCAATTCATGCAAAGGAGAAATCACTTTAGTTATTCAAATTCAAATAATAACACACAAGGGGAATGAAAATTGTTTCCAAGTTTTTAATCAAAAATTTAGACTTTTATATATTTAAAATCTATAGATCCATCAATACATCATATATGCAAAACAAAATAAAACTAACTTGATTCTTATAAGACAAAAATCGTGAAGAAGAAAAGTATAAATCAAAGATCAAAGCTTTTCAAGCACAAACATTCAAGATCAACACATACACATAACATGCAAGCCATTTAATCAAACTTAGATCATACATCACGGTTTTGAAAGAAAAGGAGACATGCAAAAAGATTCGCGTTAGTTTTCACAAAACCTTAATTTTTCTTTAGATCTTTAACAGTTTAGTTAGAAAAATTTTAGATCTAGCAAAGAAAAGTCTTGATCAAACATTAAATACAAATTGTTCTTAGTCCATAAAGTCCAAGATCAAGAAAGATCAATGAATGAAATCGTCTTACAAACCATAAAACAAAACAAGCAAGAAGAAAAGAAATATCTACAACTAGAAGAAAATTCTAAACTATTACAATCTCCTCCTTGATCTTTGGTTCCTACCATGACAAAGTTGGTCTCTAGTCTTCTAATCACTTGGATCTACAAGGGAAAGCCCCTAGGTTTGGACTTGAATGCCTCCTTCTTCCTCTTCATGTCTACGGCCCTATCTCTTTCTCTTTCTCTCTATTTCTTTTCTTTTCTTTCTCTAAGGGGTTGATGAATCCCTTAGAGGTACGTTTGTATTGGTGTGAGGGAATGGGAGATGAAATGGGTGAATGAACTATGACCAATCCTATATAAAGGCAAGCTCACAATTTCCTAATTTGACCTTAAGAGTTGTTCGGCCAAGTGCAACCAAGAAGGGCGACTTAGTCCTCTCAATTTTACATGGGTGAGGTTTGTAAAGTCAAGGGGACCAAATGGAATAGACTAGGCCTTTAGGGGTCATCTTAGGTTTAACTAGTAGTTGGCTTTTGGTTAGGATTTGTCATTTGGTTTGGTCCTTGGTTATATTTAGTTGGCTTGGTTTCCTTACTCCTTAAGCTCCTAGAATCTTAGGTTGACACCCACACACACATGCATAATCACACGTAGCACACGCATATAGCACACTCACACTCACACTTGCATGCACAACCGTGGCACCTTCTCTCACACACACACATGTTCTTTTTATTTTATTTTCCAATTACATTTTCTTATTCCTCCTCATACATCACACGGTCAAACACAAATAAACACATATACACACACATTTCTGTCTTCACCTATATACACGTATAGCACACATGCATACATACATACTCATACATGGAATCCGTACCACATACACATACATATTCATTCACATTTTATTTTCTACTATAATGTCCAATTCATACACAATGAAATTAACTCTAAGAAGTCACATTTCATGGCCATCTTCATGCATCACACGTTAAACACACATACACACATATTAAATCAAGCACTCATAAAATTTTCAAGCCAAATTAATAAATTTATTTCCTTCAAGACACAACTCAAAATTCATATTTTTCAATCCAAAAAAAAAATTATTTTCAAAAATCGTCTTTATTAAGATTACCATTTAGTCAAGTATTAACAAAATCGTTCACCTTTTATTTATAAAAACATTAGATTTATAGAAATCCAGAAAACCAATACTTTATCTCCTGTCCTCAAAAATCTTTTATAAAGCAGAATTTTAGGATTTTGTTTAATCAAATTCGTTCATGCACGTACGGGAAAAATGCGGGGTGTTACACTTTCCCCTTTTCTTCTCCACTTGGTTCATCCTTTTGAGTAAGATTCTGCACATTTGAAACACTAGGAGAACACTTTGGTACCCATTTCAACTTGGGTCCTAGGGGGTCAGTCTTAGGTTCCTTAGGTAACTTTGGAACCCAATGCAAATTATTTTTCATGTTATAATTTTTCCGATAAAGGCACAAATGAGAAATATGTCCTAAACAACCACAATAATTACATGTAATGGGTTTAGATGATGGTTTGACTTTTTCATAAATATGTTCATGAAACTTGGAATTTTTTACTTCACATTGAAAAATATTATTGTCATCGACTTTACTTGACTTTTGGATATCCACATTATTTTCAATTTCATCAAGTAAGGAATTTGAACAATTTGATTTTTCAATGTTACTTTCAAAAAGTGCTTCCTCAACTTGTTTTTCAATATGTAAGAAATTCTCAAAAATGGTTGAGGAGCTGTTTTCTAAAAATATCTCTATCAAAAATATCTCCATTTTTCAAAATATCAATTTCATTTTCAATCATGGAGAGTTTTTGTAAAGATTCCAAGTTTTTATTTTCTAAAGATATCAAATCATCATTCAAATCATTATATGCAAATTGTAGATTATTAGAACAAGGACTATTTGAAGTTACCTTATGAGTCATGTAATTTCATATTTCATTTTCATCTTCCAACGACTCCTCATCCGAAGAAAGTGAGTCTATAAAGCTCTCAAATAGCCTTTTTAATTTATCCTCATCGCATGTTGAACTACTCCCCACGCTTTCAGTATCATCGTATTCTTCTTCCAGGGGGTTAGTTCTTTCATGCTCTACATCACTTTCTTCTTTATCCTCCTTTTTCCTGTGGACACTAACACTTTCATGAAGATCATTAGTAGCATAGTGTGTATTTAAAGTGTCCCACATATCCTTAGCATTCAAACAATTTTCAATAAAAGCATATGCATCAACATTCAAAGAATTTTTCAAAATATGCATTGCTTGAAAATTCAAGGAAAAAGATTTTTTGTCGAAATCATTTAAAACATGTTTTTGATCAAAACCATTAAGAACAACATGCCATAAACGAAAACTAATAGATTGTAAAAAATATTTTCATTCTAGCACTCCAATAATGAAAATCATTTCCATCAAAAAATGGTGCTTCATCGAATGAAAATCCCTCCATATTAAAAACAATTAAAACTATCCCAATGCTGCCAATTTGCAACGGATCTTTGAACTCAGGCTGTTAGGCCTTTACCAGAGCACGAAGCTCTGATACCAATTGTTAGGATTGACAACCGTCACCCAAGAGGAGGGGTGAATTGGGTGTTTATAAAAACATTGGAAAATATTCGATTTAAATCGTTTTCAATAAAATAAATAAACTTTGCAGCGGAAAACTCTTAAAAACGATGAAAACGATTGTGCAAGCAGAAGCAAACAATAATAACAACGATTAATATTACGCGCGAAGATAAACAACAATATAACAACGAAAAGTCTAACACGCGTTGATTAATTTAAAATAATTAAATTAATAATAATCGTTTGTAATAAGAATAAACATAACACTTACGCACATGCAACAATAACGAAAATAAAGAGATGAGGGATAAAAGAGATTGGACCGGAGATTTTATCCTGGTTCGGCAAAGCAGCCTACATCCAGTCCCCAAGCGACCCGCTTGAGCTTTTCACTAATATTCCAAAGACGCCCCCACGTCCCCGAATACAACCAGAGCGCCCCGCAAGCTACTAGGAACCTCCTTTCGCTAGGGACCTCAACAACAACCAGATAGCCTAACTACTAGGTGCCCCACCGTTCGTCTAGCACTACCCAATACAGAAGGGTTCCTCACCCTACACACACGAGCGCAGCACGTCCGCACTAGGAGATTCACTCCCTAGTCACTAAGGGTCACACACCCCTTTACAACACGGTTTGTAACAACCCGATTTTCGTATCACAGAATAACCAACTTTTATTCATTAAGTTACCAAAAATGAGGCCAATTTTTTTTTTTTTTGAAAACACATTATTGAAATGTCGTTGTTACACTTAACATTCTTTTACTGAAAACCGAGTTATTACTAAAACTCATACTTACTTACATGAATCTCGAAAAACATTTATCATTGGAAAATGGTTTGGTTTCAAACCCGACATAGCTCTTTGTATCTCATCAAAAGAACTTATACAATTCTCAAAAAGTTTCTTTCTTGCACTTTTTCAAAAATAGGGCATAATCGAAAATAAATTGAATTACATAAATAGTTCATCACTTAGGTAATCCTTGACTCACAATACTAACAACAAACTTAGACTATAAGGTACTAATACCACCCACAATAGATACACTATTCTCCGATCTTTCTATTGAAGACGACTTGTCGAAGCTTCCTTTTCATCTTGCGTCTTTTCTTCGCATCCTAAGTTGATGCCATTCATAGGGAGTAGCCTTCCAACCATCTCCGTGCCTTTTCCAGGTGGTGATCTTCATACGATGTTCCATCTGCCCGTTGAAATACCAGCAACACCGATATGCCAATGAACAGGAGAGAGTAAGCAATCCGAATGACGCATCGTCGACGATGTGGGTTTACAGTAGGAAAGATATTAAGACAATACAAACATAACAATACAACATACATTCAACATAGCATTCAAGTTATTCATTATCATATCATTATCTTGCCAACTCACTATCATTTCTCGTCATGAACATTCTTTCTTTCTCAACTGCTTTCTCACTCTCAATTACTTTCTCATTCTCAACTTGTAAATCTTTCACTTTCATTCCTTTCCCTCTTCATAGGGTTTCATTCATCTTTTCATACTTTCCATTCTCAATTCATTTCTCATAATTATGAATCTTTCATGACTCTTAAACTTTTCTTATCAAGTCTAATCGGATTACGACCATCGATGATTAGGGGGAATTTAAAATATCATCGAGGTACACGTTTCTTTCGCAGTTAGCACACACGTCTACATCTCCTCGGTCAACCACCCAACCTAGTCGGAAGCAAACAGGAGTACAGGACCTTTACCACGCGGGCACGACAGCTGTCTCAACACATCAAATGGCTCCAAGCCAGGAGAACTGTAGAAAATCGGGTATAGTCTCAAATCAAATTAATTCATATAATATCAAGGCACAATGTAGAAAAATCGGGTACAGTGACAAAATCAAAGAGCCCCGTTCCAGTCCCTCTCACTGTTCCTGAATTGCCATAGGGGTGACAATACTATTCTAGTTCCGGGTGCAGAACTTACCACGACATTAGGACCCAATCCCCACCACGTCTGGTTACCACATATGGAATTCGTTCCGCCCAGAATAGTACTCAAGGCATCATAACGTTTTACCGCCCTATCCTACCTATTGCATTCACAACCCGAATATCCCTGATATCCGGGGTATCTTCCTCTCCACTACTTCGATATCACACTCATGACTCACCGCGTTCGCATTTTGTCAATGTCTTTTATAGTCTTTTATCTTTTTAATTAACCTAAGGTCGGCCCATCCTTGGTGCATCCCTTCAACGAGTCCCGACCACTATCTTTCAATCTTTTCTCAACAGAGCACAGAGCTGGGATCACATCAACATACTTGCATCTCACTTCACAATCATTCTCAAAATAACATTTCATAGTCTTTCTCCAAATCTCTTCTCATAATCTTTCTCAAAACCTCAATTCACAAACTTTCTCAAAATCTTACTTCACAACTTTCTCAAAAGCTCATTTCACAAACTTTCTCAAAATCACATTTCATAAATTTTCTCAAAAGCTCATTTCATAAACTTTCTCAAAATCGCATTTCACAAATTTTCTCAAAAGCTCATTTCATAAACTTTCTCAAAATCGCATTTCACAAATTTCTCAAAAGCTCATTTCATAAACTTTCTCAAAATCTCGTTTTCATAAACTTTTTCAAAATCTCATTTCATAAACTCTCTCAAAATCTCGATCTCAAAACTTCATTTCATAAACTTTCTCAATTCGCAATCATCTTGTTTCACAATCATCTCAACATCTCATTTCAATTAACAACAACAACACTGCTTTCCCCAGCTCTGGCTTGACGTCATTATGATACTTTCGTTCACATCATATCCCATCTCTTATCACATTCTTAGAATTCTCATTACATCTCAACTCTTTCTCAATCTTAGCTCATATCTCTTTCCCAATCATTCTCATTTCTCATATCATTATTTATTTTCTTAATGTCTTATCAAGGCTGCCTTACTCCATAAGGACTTAGGCCAAACAGGGTGTTATATCTTTCTCTTTGTATCTTTTACTTTCACAATCTTTTCCACATTATCTTATCTCAAGACGTAACAAACGTCTATCAGCATGCTACTCATATTATTCATAATTCAATATCATCATACATAATTAAACATCTAAGCAGATAAACATAAGCATGCTAATTCAAATCATAATCATATAATTTCACCACACAACAACATGTGGTCTTTGTCTCCTTCGTATAAGTGGCCACACAACACAAACAATTGCCACTATACTACTGACTCAGAACCACTAAGTTCCGATCTTTGAGATGATTCGGAACTTCCTAATAAATCACCTAAATACCACGGTGTCTTAGGAAAGCTTCTCTCTCACCTCAATTCCAGCAATTAAACGCACACGATCTCCGCGGATTTGTATCGCTGTCAGCTGCTCCAATCCCCCGTCTTTACCATTCCTCGTATTAGACAAAGTACGTTTTCGTTATTAACTTGTATAAGAAAATCTTTTCTTAACTCAATACATATTCCGTCCCTCGTCGGAAAACTTAAAACATAATCGATTTCTCAAAACAACTCTAATATTTTCTAGTACTTCGAGTACTTCAAAACCATTTTGAAAGTATCTAATAAAGTGATTTAAATCAATTGGTTTGGTTGCTGGTCCGTCTTGGACAGCACCTTAATCATGTCCTGAAATACCGAAAAATTCACCGTTTTTGAATCCGGCTTTTTCCCAAATTAAATACCACTTGAAAACCATACTTTAAATCATATGAACACATTTTTAGAATTAGGAAGCGAGTCCAAGCAATTCTGGACAGAAAAGAATTGTTTCACAAAATCACTTTAATAAAAACCCGAAAACATCGTAAAAGCACTTTTATTTGCAAGTAATTCTTTAGCTCAAAACTTAACACCTTAAAATTCAAGTTTTATTAATAAGTATGGACTTAGGACAGCCACTAAACATGTCCCATGTTTCCAAATAAATCAAACCAAATAAACTCAAGGTTACTTAATTAAAAATCAATTACGTATTCAAACATTTTCCAAACATCAACTAACACACAACCAACAACAACACTTTATTAATTAAATTAAGGCATATAACCAATTAACCCACACTAAAACAATCATGATTCCGTTCAATGATCAAACACTAATTTATTTTCACGGAATACAAGTCATTTTCCTTTTCTCCCTCTCATAGCCGAAACACATATATACAAATTAAAGCACAAAACTTTATCAAACAAATTTATTCATTCATCTCCTTCATGAAAATAAAAATATACTTAAGAAAACATCCAAACTTATCAAATCTTCCACATGCATTCAAAGTCAAACTCATTTACTTATTTTTCATGCCTTGACCGAAAATAACCATCATGCATGCACTCAAAAATCAAGATTAGCCAAATCCTTAACATGCACAAACTCTTAAGACTAATCACAATTTCTTTTTAATAATTATTGAGCATAAACCAAAAATCACAACAATTATAAAAATTAATATGCATGCTTTATTCATCAAAACAACTTATATCTTGACATGCATGTAACTAAAAACCATAGATCAATAGAAAATCCAACATGCATGAACATATTCTTAGCAAATTAACAACTTTCAAGTGAGCCTATGTATATAAAATCGAGATACACCATACATACATCAAAGAATCATAATCAATTACTTGCATAAGAAAAATAATTTCATTTTCCCCAAATCTACACCCCAACCGTGACATGCATCAAGGAAAAGTCACATCTTTTCACTCAAATTTAACATGCAAGAATCAAGTTTCATGCTTTGTCATAAATCAAGTCCTTTTTACATCAAAATCATTTTCAAAAGCTTGTTTCCTTGATTTCTCTCAAAACCGTGACATGCATTTTAGAAAGACTAAATCTTTTTGCTCAAAAACAACATGCATGGCTAAAGATCAAAGCTTTTTCATAGATCAAGTCAAAATCAAGACATGCAAGGCTCAAGATCTTAACTTTTTACTTATTAAACTTAAGTCAACCAAGATCATTATCAAACCATCATGCAAAACTCAAGATCAAAGCTTTTCTAAACATAAAACAAACATGCAATTGCTTAGATCTAATTAAAAAGCATCAAAACATGATTTTCTAGCCATGGCCAAATTCTCTAGCTCATGGTTTAGTAATTTACAAGTTTCATTAACTTTAAAAATTCAAGATCAAAACACAAATGACACATGCAAAAGAAATAAAGATCACAAATCAAAGATCAAAAATCACTTTAATAAGAAGGGACCAAAACCGTGAGCATCATTAAGGTTGATGCATGTTCATTTCTTGGTTTTCAAACTTAGATCCAAGTGAAAACAAGTGTAGAAAGACAAGAGAAAGCACCAAAAATAACATGCAAGAATTAATTACAAGCATTACAAATTATTTCATGAAACTCTTAAGATTTCAAGATTTTAAAACAAACTCCTAAGAAAGAGAAGGGTTTCTACCTAAGCTTGATCTCCTAAACTTCAAGCAACTTGATCTCCAAAGAAATCTTGAATCTCACTTGAAACCCTCTTCTTCTTTCTCCCTCTCCTTCTCACGGTTTCTCTCTCTCTCTCTCTCTATGTGTTGAGAGCTTGATTTTGCTCTCAACAAATGTGTTTGGAAAGAAAATAATGAAAGGAAGAAATGAAGTGAAGAATGAAGGAAATGAATGGGAAATGAACTAATGGGCTAGCCTTATATAGGCAAGTTATGTACTTCCTCTTTTGCGCTTGGAATTTCGGTTCTATGTGGGTTTAGGGGGGCAATTTTGGCACTTTGGATTGTTGCATGGGTGGATTTTATCAAGGAGACACAAAGGAGCAATTTAAGGCATTTTGGTCTAATCACTCATCATTTTGTTTTCCTACATCACATCTCTTAACTTCTCATAGATTAAATTCTACTCTTAATTTTCTTAATCCTAGAAGATAACAAACTTTCCTACTCTCCCTTTGTAACACCCTATATAATAATTACCCTTACTTACCCCAAAATTAGGATTTTAAAATTTCTTTTAAGATGAATATGATATTTGCCAACATAATATTTCCTTTCATTAATAACAAAACATCAGAGTTAATAAAGCGGAAGACTTAAATACATTAAATACATAAAGTATGCGTTTAAGTACATCAGTTCGTCAAAATACAAAACAATATTTTAGCTCGGCCCAACTGGTCGAGACCCCATCAGCTATCCGACACTAAATGACTTGCTCTCCCTGTGAGGGAGAGTGAACCTGCTCGGCCGGTGACTGCGTCTGCTCGGACTCAGTACCTGAAAAATGGTAAGGAGGTGAGCATTACACAGAACTTAAATAAGCAGTTTCTAAAATGACATACCGAACTACCAAGCCAAACACAAATAGTCAAATAGCAAATAAATCACAAGTAATCAAACTCATGTATCTCATGCATATATCAATATTTAACTCGATTTACACACACCCCATATCACTAGCTCGGTTCACATTACTATCCAATTACTCTATTACCTTTTAGCTATACATCGGTTATCCTCTCTTACCTCAGGTTACCACTTCTCCCTCTAATGCATTACACATTATTCCATTTTCACATGGTTTACAATCTTTTATTCTTCTCGGATGCATACACCCAGTACATGTCTTACACCATTTAAGTCGGATATTGGAGTGTCCATAACTGCGAGTACCACAATACTCGTCTTACAGCTGCGAGCACCACAATGCTCGGCTTACGCGATCAATGCACGCACCCAGTACGCGTCTGCTATGACCAGGAACACATCCCACCGATTCCGTTCTCGGAACCTTGTGTGAGTCATAACTGCGAGCACCACAATGCTCGTCTTACAGCTGCGAGCACCACAATGCTCGGCTTACGCGATCAATGCACGCACCCAGTACGCGTCTGCTATGACCCGACCACACAACCATTTCTCTTTAATTTCCCCTTATCTTATTAACCCTTACTTTTAGTTCGGCCCACCTCAGTTCACCTCGTTAATTTATTCCTCTTTCCATTAACCATACTCATTATCTGACTTATCACTCTATCCCTCCTGTATTCCATCTCTACCATCTTCTCATACCCATTCCTATCATCACTCAGCTCGGCCCAGCTCGGCCACAGATATAAATAACAAGTATCAAAGCTCATAAACACTTATACAACATCAATAATAGTAATAAAGCATTCGGCCAATCCTTCATGTAAATACCATCATATAGCATATAACAATATTCCATACTCACCTAACATCCATGTCTCTAGTTCATTTATTAGTTCCCTTTACCCTTTTTACCTTTTCTTTCTCATGTTAACCTAGATCCATTCCCTAATTTAACACCCACTCTTAGTACCCTTTATGAACACCCTAGAAACCCAAACTCAAGTAGAGGTAACACTCACTCCTTACCTCAAACCGTGAGAGATAAGAGTTGAGGGTTTGAGAATGGTTTTTCCTTGATGCTTGGTCTTGGAGCGTCACACCTTTGAATCCTTTTCCTCCTTGCTGCCACCACCACGCCACGCTACACACGAACTTCACGGCGGCCCAGGGACTCTAGATCAAAACGGGGACGGAGAGGAGGAGGGAGATTTGTAAGGGATAAAGAAAATATGTTTGGGGGTTTTGTTGTTGCTGGATTTCAGAGAAGAAAATGAGAGAGAAAGAGAGTGAGGCGTAGGGAGAAGAAGAATGAAAAATGAGAAATGTTATGCTGTGTATGTTGGCTCTCTTTTATTCATTTAGGGGAAATATTTGTGTGGCTAAGATTCATTGGCTTCTTGGGGAAGCTTGAATATGTGGATAGGATTCATTGGCTTCTTGAGGAAGCCATGAGCAGTACATTGAAAGGGACATAAAGTAGTGATAGTGACATAAAGTGAAAGATAGTACCGTACAGATGGCACGGAAACCAAAGGGTCAACAGCTCAACATGAGCTGGCACGGAAGAGCTAGGACGTGTTGGCTCGGGTACATCGGCTAGGATACGTTGGCTCGGCTTGTAGGAACAGCAGTAGTCCCAGCTTCCCTCTCGGACAGGACACTGAGATCGGCTAATCCAGACTGGACAATGGGTTTCACGTTGGGTTCCCTTTCATCTCGGTTCATAAGCACACAATCTTATCTAGCTCGGCCAGGGTCGGGCCGAGGCCCTAATCTCCCATCCTAGGTCGGCCTATGCTCATACTACCCTTCCAACCTTGTACAATTTCTAAGGCTTAATCCCATCCTTTAAATAGATATTTATACACTAAAATTATATTATTTAATATTAATTTTCGGGATGTTACATTCCTCTCCCACTTACAGGAATTTCGTCCTCGAAATTTAGTCGGCATTGAACAGTTGCAGATACGACTGCTTCATCTTGTCCTCGAGTTCCCACGTGGCTTCCTCCACGTCATTCCGATTCTAGACGACCTTGACTAAAGAGATTTCCTTTCCTCTGAGTCGTCTGACTTGTCTATCTTCAACTCGGACTGGTAGGACTTCGAAGGTCAGATTGTCTCGTAGCGGCAGTTCGTCCACTACTATCACATGCGAGGGATCGTGAATGTATCTCCTAAGTTGCGAGACATGGAACACATCGTGGAGCTTAGACAAGTGCGGAGGTAGAGCGATTATGTACGCTACTGGTCCGACCTTCTCCGATATCTGGTACGGTCCGACAAACCTAGGGGTCAACTTCTTTGATTTGATAGCTCGACTGATTCCCGTCATAGGGGACACCCGAAGAAATACATGATCTCCCTCGATGAAGTTCAAGGGTTTCCTTCTCTTGTCGGCATAGCTCTTTTGTCGGTCTTGAGCGGCTTTCATCTTCCCTTGTATCATTCGGATCTTCTCAGTTGTCTCATGAACAATGTCGGGACCAATCAACAAGTTTTCACCTATCTGGAACCAGCATAACGGCGTTCGACATTTCCGACCGTACAAGGCTTCGAAAGGAGCCATTCCTATACTTGAATGGAAGTTGTTGTTGTAGGTGAATTCGACCAATGGCAATAGTGTTTCCCAACTTTCCGACTGTTCAAGCACACATGTTCTCAGCAGGTCCTCAAGAGTCTGAATGGTGCGCTCGGATTGTCCATCAGTTTGGGGGTGATAAGCAGTGCTAAACCTCAACTTTGTACCCATGGCTTCTTGCAGACTCTGCCAGAATCGAGATAAGAAGCGAGGATCACGATCCGATACTATGGTGCTCGGAACCCCATGGAGTCTGACGTTGTCCTTTATGTACAGTTGCGTCAGCTTCTCCAAGCTATACTTCATGTTAATCGGTAGGAAATGAGCACACTTTGTAAGTCAGTCCACCACAACCCAAATGGCTTCCTGCCCTGCTCTCGTCCTCGGTAGACCTGATACAAAATCCCTCGAAATGCTGTCCCACTTCCATTGAGGGACCTCCAATGACTTGAGTAATCCTCCTGGTTTATGATGCTCGATCTTGGCTTTCTGACATGTCAAGCACCGGGACACATAATCGGCCACGTCGGTCTTCAACTTCGGCCACCAAAATAACCTCTTCAAATCTTGGTACATCTTTGTGGCACCTGGATGAAGACTCATCTTCGTCTTGTGGGCTTCTTCCATCAACTCTCTTCGGACTTCAAAGTCCATGGGAATGCAAACTCTGTCTCGAAATCGTACAAGACCATCAGGTCCTTTAGTGAAGTCAGGTTCATCCTTGTCTCCGGCTCTTTCTAATAGCTTTTGGAGTTCTAGGTCGACAGCCTGTCTTTCTTTAATGAAACCCACAAAATCATTGGTTACATGCAGCATTTCCAAGACAACACTGTTTTCCTTCTTCTGTATGCCGAGGTTAAGATCACTGAACTCTTGCATCGGCTGCATCTCTCGGACCATCATGTTGCTCAAGTGAAGACTCTTCCTGCTCAGTGCGTCGGCCACCACGTTGGCTTTTCCAGGATGATAGTGCAAGTTGAAATCATAATCTTTCAAAAATTCCACCCATCTGCGTTGTCTCATATTGAGTTCCTTCTGGTCGAACAGATAGCCGAGACTCTTGTGGTCACTGAACACCTCGAATTTTGTGCCATACAGGTAGTGTCTCCAAATCTTAAGGGCAAACACCATGGCTGCCAATTCGAAGTCATGCGTAGGGTAGTTATGCTCGTGTTGCCGAAGTTGCCGAGAAGCATACGCCACCACTTTTCCTTGCTGCATCAGCACACAGCCAAGGCCCTGCTTTGAGGCGTCACAAAATACGTCAAAGGTTTTGGTCGGATCGGGCAAGATCAACACGGGCGAGCTCGTCAACCTTTTCTTTAGCTCTTGAAAGCTCTGTTCACACACCTCGGACCATTGGTACAGGGCATCCTTTCTGGTTAACGAAGTCAACGGTAGAGCCAGTTTAGAGAATCCTTCAATGAATCTCCTGTAGTACCCTGCAAGACCGAGGAAACTCCTGATCTCGGTCACCGAGTTGGGTCTCTCCAACTTAAGCACCGCTTCCACCTTGGAAGGATCAACTGCTACACCTTGCTCGGATATCACATGTCCGAGGAAATGAACCTCGTTGAGCCAAAAGCTGCACTTAGAGAGCTTAGCGTAGAGATTCTTATCCTTCAAAACTTGCAACACCGTTCTCAAGTGCTGCTCGTGTTCACTCGGATTTCGGGAGTAGATGAGGATGTCGTCGATGAAAACTATTACAAACGAATCCAGGTAAGGTCGGAAGATCCTATTCATGTAATCCATGAAGATGGCTGGGGCGTTGGTAAGTCCGAAGGGCATAACCACGTACTCAAAATGCCCATACCTTGATCGGAAGGCTGTCTTCGGAATGTCTTCTTCTCGGACTCGGATTTGGTGATATCCAGATCGGAGATCTATCTTTGAGAATACCGACGCTCCCTTGAGTTGGTCCAATAAATCATCAATCCGAGGGAGGGGATATTTGTTTTTCACCGTTACCGCGTTGAGCTTCCTATAGTCAGTGCACATTCTGAGACTACCATCTTTCTTTTTCACAAACAAGATTGGGGCTCCCCACGGCGATATGCTTGGTCGGATTAGCTTTTTGGCCAAAAGTTCTTCCAGTTGTTTCTTAAGCTCTTCTAGCTCGGGAGGCGCCATTCTGTACGGAGCAATTGAGATCGGGCCAGTTCCCGGAAGGAGGTCTATACTGAACTCTACTTCTCTATTCGGCAGTAAGCTAGGCATTTCGTCCGAGAAAACCTCAGGGAATTCTCCAACCACAGGAATTTGGTCTAAGGTTGGTTCCTCTGTTGTCTCTAACTTTGCAACAGAAGGGCCACTAAAGATTACGGTCTTTTCTCGGCAATCAAGTAAGACATGGTGTTGAGACATCCAGTCCAGGCCAAGGATAATATCTAGCTTGGTTAAGGGTAGACAAATCAAGTTGACTTTAAACTCTTTGCCTAATACTTAGATAGGACACTCTAGACACATTTTAGAAGTGATTACAGAAGAATTAGTTGGGGTAGAAATGGATAGTTTGTAAGGCATTTCTATTGGGGATAGTTTTAGTCTATTCATACAGTCAAGGGAAATGAAAGAATGTGTGGCTCCACAGTCAAATAGTACGGCACAAGGAATACTTTTTACTTGACAAGTACCTCGGATCAGTTCGTCAGCATCAGTCACTTCTTCTCCATCCATAGTGTAAACTTTTCCTCTCTGCATAGGTCTGTTAATACCAGTCTGATGAGCCTTGGTTACATTGACCTCTACCTTCACAATATTCTCGGTACACCGAGCTGCAAAATTTCCAGGCTTGCCACATCGGAAACAGGATCCTCTGGTTTTGCTCGGATCCAGATTCCAGCATTCTCCCCTGTGCTGTCTTCCACAATGTTGGCAGATTGGATATGGACCAGGAACAACCACCATCTGACCACTGCTCCTCGGGGCTGTTGACATTCTGGAGTTCGGATTCACATAGGGAGCAGATCTCTGGACAGCTCCCTTTCCTCTGATCTGACCTACTCCTTTCTGTGCCGACCTGCTCCTCTTTCCATCAGCTTTCCTTTTGAGCCCCTTTTCATAAGTGCTAGCCATGTTTATCAATTGCGAGAGATCGGCCATGTTCTGATATTCGAAAGCGATTCGAATATCATCACGGAGACCAGATTCAAACTTGATGCACTTGGCGCGCTCATCAGCATCTCGGTAGCTTCCTGAATAACGGATCAAATCCTCGAACTGAGCGGCATACTCCCCAACGCTCGAGTTCCTCTGTTCCAGCTTGAGAAAAGCGAGCTCTTTCTCTCTCCTGACATCCTCGGGAAAGTACTTTCTGAGGAAGTGAGCTCGGATCAAATCCCAAGTGATGACCTCATTAGTCGCTTCCAGTCCTCGGCTTTGTTGATCCCACCAGTGCTCGGCTTCACTAGCCAGCACAAACTCGGCCAACCTCACCCTGTACTCATAGGGAGGTTGCAGAGATCGGAAGATCTTCTCAATGTCCTGGAGCCATCTCTGAGCTCCATCTGGATTATAACCCCCTTCGAACCGAGGTGGTTCGTTCTTCCAAAATCGGCTCATCCAGTCTATTTCGACCGGAGCCGGAGGTTGAGGCTGAAGGGCTGCAGCTGCAGCTGCTGCGGCCGCGGCGATGTTTTGAGCGAGGTTCTCAGCCTGATTCTGCTGAGCCTGCGCTTGGTTCTGCTGTAGTTGAACCAGAGTTTCCAACACAACAGCAATTCGGTCGTTATCAGCTCGTCTCCCAGCCATGCTGTTTGGTCATGGAGAGAAAGCCAATTAACTTCCGAAGAATCTAGTAAATATATATTTAAACATGTATACCTATAAGCTCTATTGTCTAACTTAGACTTCTAGATTTTACTTATTTGTCACTCTCTTGGTGAGTAACCACTGGAGTCCTTTGCAACTCCAATAGGCCAAGGAGAAACTGCTCTGATACCAAAAATGTAACACCCTATATAATAATTACCCTTACTTACCCCAAAATTAGGATTTTAAAATTTCTTTTAAGATGAATATGATATTTGCCAACATAATATTTCCTTTCATTAATAACAAAACATCAGAGTTAATAAAGCGGAAGACTTAAATACATTAAATGCATAAAGTATACATTTAAGTACATCAGTTCGTCAAAATACAAAACAATATTTTAGCTCGGCCCAACTGGCCGAGACCCCATCAGCTATCCGACACTAAATGACTTGCTCTCCCTGTGAGGGAGAGTGAACCTGCTCGGCCGGTGACTGCGTCTGCTCGGACTCAGTACCTGAAAAATGGTAAGGAGGTGAGCATTACACAGAACTTAAATAAGCAGTTTCTAAAATGACATACCGAACTACCAAGCCAAACACAAATAGTCAAATAGCAAATAAATCACAAGTAATCAAACCCATGTATCTCATGCATATATCAATATTTAACTCGATTTACACACACCCCATCTCACTAGCTCGGTTCACATTACTATCCAATTACTCTATTACCTTTTAGCTATACATCGGTTATCCTTTCTTACCTCGGGTTACCACTTCTCCACCTAATGCATTAGACATTATTCCATTTTCACATGGTTTACAATCTTTTATTCTTCTCGGATGCATACACCCAGTGCATGTCTTACACCATTTAAGTCGGATATTGGAGTGTCCATAACTGCGAGTACCACAATACTCGTCTTACAGCTGCGAGCACCACAATGCTCGGCTTACGCGATCAATGCACGCACCCAGTACACGTCTACTATGACTAGGAACACTACCGCCGATCATTCTATGGAGTAAGAAGTGTCCATAACTGCGAGTACCACAATACTCGTCTTACAGCTGCGAGCACCACAATGCTCGGCTTACGCGATCAATGCACGCACCCAGTACGCGTCTGCTATGACCAGGAACACATCCCACCGATTTCGTTCTCGGAACCTTGTGTGAGTCATAACTGCGAGCACCACAATGCTCGTCTTACAGCTGCGAGCACCACAATGCTCGGCTTACGCGATCAATGCACGCACCCAGTACGCGTCTGCTATGACCCGACCACACAACCATTTCTCTTTAATTTCCCCTTATCTTATTAACCCTTACTTTTAGTTCGGCCCACCTCAGTTCACCTCGTTAATTTATTCCTCTTTCCATTAACCATACTCATTATCTGACTTATCACTCTATCCCTCCTGTATTCCATCTCTACCATCTTCTCATACCCATTCCTATCATCACTCAGCTCGGCCCAGCTCGGCCACAGATATAAATAACAAGTATCAAAGCTCATAAACACTTATACAACATCAATAATAGTAATAAAGCATTCGGCCAATCCTTCATGTAAATACCATCATATAGCATATAACAATATTCCATACTCACCTAACATCCATGTCTCTAGTTCATTTATTAGTTCCCTTTACCCTTTTTACCTTTTCTTTCTCATGTTAACCTAGATCCATTCCCTAATTTAACACCCACTTTTAGTACCCTTTATGAACACCCTAGAAACCCAAACTCAAGTAGAGGTAACACTCACTCCTTACCTCAAACCGTGAGAGATAAGAGTTGAGGGTTTGAGAATGGTTTTTCCTTGATGCTTGGTCTTGGAGCTTCACACCTTTGAATCCTTTTCCTCCTTGCTGCCACCACCACGCCACGCTACACACGAACTTCACGGCGGCCCAGGGACTCTAGATCAAAACGGGGACGGAGAGGATGAGGGAGATTTGTAAGGGATAAAGAAAATATGTTTGGGGGTTTTGTTGTTGCTGGATTTCAGAGAAGAAAATGAGAGAGAAAGAGAGTGAGGCGTAGGGAGAAGAAGAATGAAAAATGAGAAATGTTATGCTGTGTATGTTGGCTCTCTTTTATTCATTTAGGGGAAATATTTGTGTGGCTAAGATTCATTGGCTTCTTGGGGAAGCTTGAATATGTGGATAGGATTCATTGGCTTCTTGAGGAAGCCATGAGCAGTACATTGAAAGGGACATAAAGTAGTGATAGTGACATAAAGTGAAAGATAGTACCGTACGGATGGCACGGAAACCAAAGGGTCAACAGCTCAACATGAGCTGGCACGGAAGAGCTAGGACGTGTTGGCTCGGGTACATCGGCTAGGATACGTTGGTTCGGCTTGTAGGAACAGCAGTAGTCCGAGCTTCCCTCTCGAACAGGACACTGAGATCGGCTAATCCAGACTGGACAATGGGTTTCACGTTGGGTTCCCTTTCATCTCGGTTCATAAGCACACAATCTTATCTAGCTCGGCCAGGGTCGGGCCGAGGCCCTAATCTCCCATCCTAGGTCGGCCTATGCTCATACTACCCTTCCAACCTTGTACAATTTCTAAGGCTTAATCCCATCCTTTAAATAGATATTTATACACTAAAATTATATTATTTAATATTAATTTTTGGGATGTTACACCCTTCATGCATGCTTGCCACCTATACACACTTATACACAAATCTTAATTTCCCTTTTTCTAATCACACACACATCATGCAAATACTAGAATGCTATGACACTTTTATGCAAATAATTCATACATCATACAAATATTCACACATACATCACATCAAATACTCTTTTTAATTTTAAATTCACTTTGTAAGTGAGGAAACCGCAATTGGTGGTTGAAACAACTAAGAAACCCTAGGAGAACACCTAAAAGGGGGGGTTGAATAGGTGTAAAAGAAACCTTGAAAGATTTTCGAAAGAAATGAATCGAAACAATTAAAACAAATAATTTTTGCAAATTCTTCAGCACTTAATCGATTAAACTGAATTCTAATCGATTAAGACCAGAAAAATTAAATTCACTTAATCGATTATGAATATGCTTAATCGATTAAATCTATCAGAAACTGAAAAATCACTTTTCAATCGCATACGAAAATCAATCAATCAACACGTAAGATCAGAGATTAAGCGGAAAGGATTAACACCTATATTCTTATTGATTACCTAGGTTATGAAAATGATTTTCCCCAACTTAATTTGAACAATAAAGATTCAATTCAATCAATTATGAAAATCACTCTTTTCTAGGTTTTCAAGAAAGAACACAATGAAATGACTTGAATATAAAGAGTAAGGGTTTAGAGATACGACACAGTGATTTATCCTGGTTCACTTTCATCCACTCGAAAGCTACATCCAGTCTCCTCTTCAACCAAGAGAGATTCTTCACTATGAGGAATTAGAGTTCTCAAATTACAAGTAAATGCCTCTCAAGACTCCCTTCTTGATAGCCTACAAGAGATACTCCACGCCATTGCCTTGTAATCCTATTGTCTTCTCTCTAATCTAACCTCTACCCCTTGTTGATAATCCACACAACAAGTCTTCACTTGCTTGATGATAATCCACACACCAAGGCTTCACTTTGCTTGATTCACAACCAAGACTTCTTCTTCTTCAATGAGAAATTTGCTTGATGATAATCGACACACCAAGTCTTCTTGTTTGTTGTAGATGGCTTGCCTCTTGCAAAGATTACAACACAATAGAAAACACAATGACACTCCTATGAATCTCTTCCAATAGTTATGACAATATCAATATGAAAGATTCAAGAGTTCTTGATCAAAGAATATGAAAATAGAAAAGCTTTGATCTTTGAAATTGAGAGAGAATAGAGTGACTTGATTCTTTGTATAATCAATATCAAAATGATGGTTAATCATCACAAAGGTTAGGAAAAGGTTTATATAGAATACCCAAAAGTTAGAGCACTTAAAAAAACTGATTTTGAGAAGTGAACATCGTATTTTAAAAAAACCAGTTCAGCAGTGTTTAATCGATTAGACTTTGGCTTAATCGATTAGTAATCGATTAGAATTAATCTTAATCGATTAGACCATACTGCAACTTGTTAGAAACTTGTTTTCTCAAAACTAAACCTTTCCTTTAAAACCTTTAAGCCACCTATTGATTTTAGGTTAAGTGAAAACTCAAATTATGATATAATCATGCAATCAAAAGAGATTCACTACCCTCTAAGAAACTCTACCCAAACTCATCAAATAAAAGACTAAGTCTAGAGAGGCAAAAGATATTACAATAATAAAACACAAACTAGATCTTCAAGTCTTCATGAGCTTGTTCTCTCTTCTTCACTTGATGTTTGTTGTTGCTTGTTGAGCTTGAAACTTGATCAACACCTTAGTAGCTTGTTCAAAACCTTTTGTCATTATCAAAACATTCTCAATGGAACTTACAATCTCCCCCTTTTTGAAAATGACAAACATGTTTTGAAGTTGTTTGAAGTTGTTGACGCTTTAACTATTTGATCACTTGGTGAGACTCTTGCTCCCCCTCAATTAATGCTTTTGACATTTGAAATCCAATTGATAGAAGCTTGATTCTCCCCCTATCTTCAACAACTTTGCTCAACCTACATAAAAACAACAAAAACAACCATTCTCCCAAAACAAATTATTTCTCCCCCTTTGGCATTATCAAAAAGTAATATATACCAATTGAAATATAAAATGCTTAGCCAAAATAAGAGAAATTCACATTCATTTCTTTTCAACATTGATACCAATTGAAAGATAAGAACCAAAAATAATCAATGATACCAATTGAAAAGCTAATTGTCACTCATTGACAAAAATATCACAAAAGCATGATAATCATCACTCAATGATACCAATTGAACTTTAGAAAAGTAATACCAATTGAGAACAATCAATTATACCAATTGAGAAGACTATAATTGATACTAAATAAGAATATTCAACAATATCACTTGTACCAATTTTTACCACTTTGTAGGTCATTCACTTGAGATGCAAATGTAATACCAATTGAAGATGCAAATGTAAGAATAACACTTGTAAGCCCTTTGCTCTTCAATCATACCTACAAAACAATCATGCTTTGCTTTTTGGTATCCAAACGGTTTTGGATCCATTTTTGTTAGTTAAGGGAATCTCACCCTTCTTAACCCAAACAAACTTTCTTTTAGGTATACCATGCACTTTAATATAACACGCATTTGAAGTATGTCCATGAGTACCACAATAGAAACATGGTGCATTTGAGAAATCAACTTTAGAAAATTCAACAACATTTCTATGAGAATTACTCTTAGCATTAGTATAACCCAAACCAAACTTGTTTGAATTTTCTCTTTGAAAATTTAACAATGTGCGCAATCTAATATAACCACTTGTGAAACTTGCAAGCTTATTTTTCAAAATAGCATTTTCATCCTTAAACAACTTGCAATCCTCACAATCAACCACAATATTCAATCTATTAGCACAATCACAAGAAGAACTAGCATATATAAGATCAAGAGTTTCATTTTCAAGATTAAGCTCATCAACTTGTTTTTGAAGTTCTAAAATCTCTTTTTGATGTTTCAAAATGAGCTTCTTTCTTTCAATGTTTTTCAAAACTAGTTTTTCAAGTTGTTCATGCATTTCTTCATAAGCATTATATAACAATTCATATTTAGAAGAAATTTCGGATTTAGTATGACTTACATTTCTATCCTCGCTTTGTTCACTTGATTCATCATTTGAACTTTCCTCTTCATTGACTTGAACAAGCAAGTTGAGATTAGCAACTTCTTCATCATCCGAAGAACTATTTGATGTGCTTTTCTTGTCTTCTACATCACTATCCCAAACTATGTATGCTCTTTTAGATTTGGAATTTTTCTTTTCTTTCTCCTTCTTCTTGAGATACCTAGAGCATGAGTACTTGAGATGACCGGGTTTTCCACATTCATGGCAAACTACACCTTCTTTTGATGTTTTGGTCTTGTAGTGTGGGGAATCCTTCTCTTTACCTTTGTCTTTGTTCAACCTTCCTTTTCTCTTTAAAAACTTGCCAAACTTCCTTGGTAAAAGTTTCATCTCTTTTTCATCAACATCCGAATCGGAATCTTCACTATCATCATCATCGGAATTCTCTTTCTTTTTGTATGATCTATTGACTTTAAGAGCAAGTCCCTTTCTTCCATTGTTCTTATCCGACTCTTCATTGATATTTAAACGTCCAAGCTCCATTTCATGTTCTTGAAGCTTTCCGAAAAGTGTTGCTAGATCCATAGAATCCAAATTCTTAGATTCAACAATAGCCGTTACTTTTGGTTGCCAATTCCTGTCTAAACATCTCAACACTTTGTTAGAAAGTTCACCTTGTAAGAAAGTCTTACCAAGAGCAAGTAAATGGTTAATAATATGAGTAAAACGCTTTTGCATATCATTAATAGATTCATTTGGAAGCATTTGAAACAATTCATAATCACGCATTAAAGCATTCAATCTAGCTCTCCTAACCTCACTAGTTCCTTCATGAGTCACTTGTAAAGTGTCCCACATTTTCTTAGCACTAGTTCATTGAGAAACTCTAAAGAACTCATCATAAGATAAAGCGGAGGTAATGATATTCTTTGCTTTATAATCATATTGAACTTTCTTTCTATCATCATCCTTCCACTTATCCTCGGGGATTAAATGTACTATACTTCAACTAAGCTAGAGGGGATATGAGGACCTTTTTCAACTACTTTCCAAATTTCACTATCTATGGCTTGGATAAAGATTTTCATTCTAACTTTCCAATAAGCGTATCCCTCACCATTAAATAGTGGAGGACGACTTATCGAAGAGCCTTCACCACCAAAGGGATTCGTAGAACCCATTGCAGTTACTTAACTAGGATCTTTACGAAAAAGCTCTTATGCTCGTGTCTTTCGACCGAGCTCTGATACCAATTGAGGAAACCGCAATTGGTGGTTGAAACAACTAAGAAACCCTAGGAGAACACCTAAAAGGGGGGGTTGAATAGGTGTAAAAGAAACCTTGAAAGATTTTCGAAAGAAATGAATCGAAACAATTAAAACAAATAATTTTTGCAAATTCTTCAGCACTTAATCGATTAAACTGAATTCTAATCGATTAAGACCAGAAAAATTAAATTCACTTAATCGATTATGAATATGCTTAATCGATTAAATCTATCAGAAACTGAAAAATCACTTTTCAATCGCATACGAAAATCAATCAATCAACACGTAAGATCAGAGATTAAGCGGAAAGGATTAACACCTATATTCTTATTGATTACCTAGGTTATGAAAATGATTTTCCCCAACTTAATTTGAACAATAAAGATTCAATTCAATCAATTATGAAAATCACTCTTTTCTAGGTTTTCAAGAAAGAACACAATGAAATGACTTGAATATAAAGAGTAAGGGTTTAGAGATACGACACAGTGATTTATCCTGGTTCACTTTCATCCACTTGAAAGCTACATCCAGTCTCCTCTTCAACCAAGAGAGATTCTTCACTATGAGGAATTAGAGTTCTCAAATTACAAGTAAATGCCTCTCAAGACTCCCTTCTTGATAGCCTACAAGAGATACTCCACATCCTTGCCTTGTAATCCTATTGATCTTCTCTCTAATCTAACCTCTACCCCTTGTTGATAATCCACACAACAAGTCTTCACTTGCTTGATGATAATCCACACACCAAGGCTTCACTTTGCTTGATTCACAACCAAGACTTCTTCTTCTTCAATGAGAAATTTGCTTGATGATAATCGACACACCAAGTCTTCTTGTTTGTTGTAGATGGCTTGCCTCTTGCAAAGATTACAACACAATAGAAAACACAATGACACTCCTATGAATCTCTTCCAATAGTTATGACAATATCAATATGAAAGATTCAAGAGTTCTTGATCAAAGAATATGAAAATAGAAAAGCTTTGATCTTTGAAATTGAGAGAGAATAGAGTGGCTTGATTCTTTGTAAAATCAATATCAAAATGATGGTTAATCATCACAAAGGTTAGGAAAAGGTTTATATAGAATACCCAAAAGTTAGAGCACTTAAAAAAACTGATTTTGAGAAGTGAAAATCGTATTTTAAAAAAACCAGTTCAGCAGTGTTTAATCGATTAGACTTTGGCTTAATTGATTAGTAATCGATTAGAATTGATCTTAATCGATTAGACCATACTGCAACTTGTTAGAAACTTGTTTTCTCAAAACTAAACCTTTCCTTTAAAACCTTGAAGCCACCTATTGATTTTAGGTTAAGTGAAAACTCAAATTATGATATAATCATGCAATCAAAAGAAATTCACTACCCTCTAAGAAACTCTACCCAAACTCATCAAATAAAAGACTAAGTCTAGAGAGGCAAAAGATATTACAATAATAAAACACAAACTAGATCTTCAAGTCTTCATGAGCTTGTTCTCTCTTCTTCACTTGATGTTTGTTGTTGCTTGTTGAGCTTGAAACTTGATCAACACCTTAGTAGCTTGTTCAAAACCTTTTGTCATTATCAAAACATTCTCAATGGAACTTACAGTAAGATCCATAAAATAATTTTCCTTTATAACACACCCATCATCAACAATCACAAATAAAACTCCAAAATACATCCTTTAATTAAAACAATTAACTGCACTATTTGGCTATAAATACAGCCCTCAATTCATTTTCTAAAATCATATTTTCATATATAAAAGAGATCCTCAAGAGGAAAAGTTCATTTGAGATCTTTAACTATTTTTACTCATTTAAATGCTCAAAATTCGTTCACAATACACTCAGAAAATAAATTTTCGTAAATCAATCCAGAAAATTATAAAAGTCGCATTCTCAAATTCTACATTTAAAGACGATCGTTTTCATATAAAGATCATAAAATTCCGAGTTACGGTTAAAAAGATACGAATTTTCAAAGTTATTCAATCTATTGAAATTCATCAAGAATTTCACTTCTTAAAGAAATCTCAAATAATGAAATCTTTGGCTATAAATCCATGAAAACACTCATCTTCACATCCATACATCTGTTATTGATAAAATATATTTCAAAAATTCATTTAAAACAGACGAGGAATTTGCGGGTCGTTACACGGTTATCATATGAGTTGGGTACAACAACTATGATGCACTCTTAATAGTGCAGATACAACAATAATAGGCCTCTAACAAAAGTGTGTTATAGATAACACTGATACAACAATATAAGCTCTAGTGGCGCTAAAATTAGATCACAAGTACTATGGCCAAGAAAAGGTTTTCTTCTCAAATAGATATCAACGATAAAACCAGAGAATTAGAGAAGGAGAAGAATGAAGAAGAAGAACGTACGTACGTACAGAAGAGAAAAAGTTCAATCAGAAAAATAGGAATTCTTCAAATCATTTTAAAAACACAATTTAACACATGTTTAAAATCAAAAGTCAATCTTAAAGATTTAAGAAATAAAAATAAAGATTTGAAAATATTTGAAATTCAAATTTTGAATTTGAAAAAAGAATCAGAACCAAATCAAAAACGATTATGGAAATAAATCAAATTTAAAATAAGAATTAAATCAAATCCGGAAATATTCAAAATTGATTTTCTGAAATCAAATAAATAAAATAAGTTTTTTGAAATCCAAAACAAATATGTAGTGTCCTTGAACACTAGATGTCCTTAACCCTTTAAGTGCTCAAGATTATGGTAACCAGGAGCCCAAGAGAGGATCAAGTATTAATATGTGACTTGTGGTATTTCTGCAGTTTCAGTTGGGAAAAGCAGGGTCTCCCTAGTCAACGTGTGTGCAGAGTGTCAACTTAGGGATGAGAGTACTTACCTGAAACCCTAGTTGTGATGAGCTATTTATAAGGTTTGGAGGAGGCTGATATGGGCCGTTTGGGCCCTATATCAGAGTTGTACTGAACCAGGACTCTGTGAGATAATGTCGGATAATTATGCTCTTAGAATCTGGTTAGGATCAACTGAAGATCTCATGTCTAGGCTGTTGCGAGAATCTAGGAGAGATTTGCGGAAGGGATAAGAAGCCTCGGTGAGCCTGGGCTTATCCACTAGCTGACGGTATGTCTCGGTCCTAGAGTCCCGAGCCTGATGGATGGAGGACCGACAGTAAGGCTCGGATCCATCAAATCCTGTTGGAAACCAACAAGCGGGCTTAGCAATTACTAGAGGGGGGTGAATAGTAATATGGAAGCAACAGTGACTAATTTTCGGTGCAATTAAAAGATAATTGATCAAATGCTTATTTTTTCTGAAACTGGGCAATTTACTCGAGTGAAATGCTGTGAAATACTCAAGTGAATTGTAAAACACTTGAGTGTTTTATGCAGAACAGCAAAGAGCAGTTTCAGAGAAATTTATCAAAACGAATCAATTTCTTAAAGACCAGTCCAGAGTAGATATAAATCAAAGTAGAGGGCAATTAAACTAAGTTAAAACAAGATGAAAACAAGTTAATTGCAACCAATTGCTACTTGAATTATAAAAGCCCCTTTCTAGAGAACTTAGGGTTTGGTTTTTCTTGAAATCTAAGAAAGCTATAAAAGAGAGAGACACCACCAATTTTTATCCTGGTTCACACCCAATATAGAGTGCTAATCCAGTCCCCCTAATCAACTTAGGAGTTTCTACTAATAATCAAATTGTTAGAAAATACACAGATAAAATGAGATTCCTCACTCAATCCTAACCCTTTTCAAGAGTGTACCAAACTCTTGAAATTTCTACCCCAATTTGATTTGGTGATGAAGATTCCCTTCTTCTTAAGCTCCTTGGAACCTCCAAGAGCCCACCAAGCTAAGAATCCTCTTAGTCTTTGTGCTTTAGAACCTCCCAAGGCTTGAGAACTTGGATACCTCACCAAGTACTTGAATACCTCACCAAGATTTTCTAAACAAGCTAAAGTGTTTGAGTGTTTGAGAATTTTACAACAAATAATTCTCTTACAAATGAAGCACACTCTCTTAACTCACTAAGACAAACAATAAAGATGAATGCTTGGTTGAGTTTAGAGAGAAAAATGATTTTCACACTTGAGAGAGAGAGAATCAATGAAAGAGTGTAAGCTTGTTCTCATAGAATAATGGTCACTATTCAGAATATATGTGAGGGGACAAAAGGGAAGGAAAAACCAAGTTATACTTCCTTTTTGTCCTCTTCTAACGTTTAAAAAATTTGCTGTCAGACCTAAATCACTCGAGTGTTTTAGTCAACTCTGATAGTGTTGCCTTTTTACTTTAACCAACGGCTATATTACTGAAATTTCATAAATCACTCGAGTGAATTGAGAATCACTCGAGTGAATTGATCAGTGTTGGAAAAATTAAGTTTTTCTAACATTGTTTTCAATTCTCTTCTCAAGTCTAATTGGCTTTGATCTCAACCTTTCATGCATGAATATTATTTGACCTTAGGTGAGAACAAAAACCTAAACTACCCACAATCATATAAAATAAAATACATTAAGAATAAATGAGAATGAATAATTAAACTAAGCACTTGATCTTGTTTATTGTTGGGCTTGCATTCTTCAAATTACGTCCATGATTTAATTACATTGTCATCATCAAAATTAATCCACCTTAATTGGAGACTTGATTTTACAATCTCCCCCTTTTTGATGATGACAAAATAATTAAACCTCTAGCACTTGAGAGCTCCCCCTCAATCTAGGAACCTTTTTAACCTGTACAATCCAGAAAATGCCAAGCACAACGTAATACAATAATAATCATAATCAAGTGCTCATTGGTATCAGAGTAAGAGCATATATCATCAGAGTGTAAACAAGAAAGCGAAAAAAAATATGCTCTTTTCTCTTTAATCTCCGTTCTCCCCCTTTTTGTCATGATCAAAAAGATAACATTTTGGAAACAAAGGTGGAGAATGAAGGATACCAATAAGAAAACTTTCCCTTAAGAGTAAATATTAATCAAAATATGACTATGAAGCATCATTGAAAAACCATGAAAGAACATGAAAACCATGAAAAACCATGATGAATGTAAAAACATCATTAATCCAAAAAAAAACAACATCATAGGTTTTAACAATCCACACACCATACATAAAACATGAGTTTGAAAAGGTACATCCAACTCCCAACATAAACCAACAAAAGTCTCAACATAACTAAATAAAGTCATAAAACATAAAATATAGTGCAAATGAACATCAAGGACTCAAGCGGATGGTGGTTGCTGATCATCAGCACGATGATAGGGCTGGAGTCTCCCAAGAGCTGTCAGGATCTGACCAAGATCGGAGCGCACATGTCCAAAACTAGCATCCACACTAGCAGAATGGGCATCAAGCCTACCATGAATAGCTGAGTGCTGGAGCTCCATCTGAGTCCTCATGTCAAACATAGTTGCCCGTTGCTCTTGAGCTTGATTTTCAATAGCATCCAAACGCCCATCAATGCGATCAACTCTACCAGTCATATAGGTCCTATATTCTTGAGCCTGATGTGCCAATGAGTCAAACCTCCCATCAAAACCATCCAGTCTCCCATCCATATATGTCCTATACTCTCCAAATGTGGTGTTCCAGGAGCCCGACATATCAAAGTTGATCCCGTCAGTAGGATCACCCTGGGGTACTCCACCATTGCCTCCTGCCTGCTGATCAAAGGCGGCCTGCTCTTCCTCCAACCGCTGAGGGTCAACACCCAGCTGATCTGCAGCCTGCTGAACATTACCCTGACCTCTCAGAGCAGCTACCTCATCAATATACAAACATCGATCACCGAAGTACTCGATGTCCATCTTACCCAAGGAGTTATCAGAAAATGCATGGATTTTCTCAAGAAGACTAACGACAGGCTCCTTATCCGAAATAGGAATCTCAAAGTACTGAAGGAGCTTGCAGACATGCATGGGGTAAGGTAGGTTTTGTTTTGCTTTGGATTCAGAGGCCTGTTTCATTCTGGCTAGGATGATGGAGGCCCAATTCAAAACTATACCATTGAGAATGGCATCCATAACTCGAAGCTCAATTTGAATTGGTCGGGAGTAGTTAGGAGATGTTTGAGGCAACAGGATATGGCAAATGAGGTAATGTAGGACTCTGTTGTTGGCAGTCATCTGATTGGCTTTCTTCTCACCTTTGAGATATACACGATCAGGGCGGAGCAAGTTTCGAAAAATCGGATCAACATCTCCTTTAGAAGTGCCCTCTTCTGATCTGATAACCCAAAGACTTGGAATAAGGCCCTAGGGGTAACCTCAAAGCGACGTCCTAAAACCGAGGTCTCATAGGTGTTTCCATTTTGCCTAAAATTAGCATAGAATTGCCTAACTAACCTAATGTAGATAGGACCATTGTAGGATAGAAAACCCATGAGTTTTTGAGTCTTAAGGGCATTAACAAAGGTAAATCCTCTACTTAGGAGATATGCTTCACTTACCCAAGTTTGCGCCGCATAATCATTTGATGCAAATTTCCTTTCCCTTTCAATGCACTTTTGCCTTTGATAGAAACCATCATCCTCCTCCACAATTGGTTGAGGTTCCTCCACCCTTGGCTTTTTCCCTTTTCTTGTATTGACCGAAGTTGAAGCCATTTGCACTTACAAGTGAAAAACTAGAAGTAATTTTGAGAAATTTGGGGTTTTTGGGGAGTTAGGGTTTTGGACAGGGAATGATGAATTTGAGGTTCAAAATCTTGAATTTGATGTGAAATAGGAATGGAAATGAGTTTAGAAGATGAAATAGAGTGGAAATATGTAAGAAATTTAAGTTTTTGGTGTGTTTTGTGAAAAATGGGAGTGAGAGAGCAGAGAAAACGTGAGTGAAGAGAGAGAGAGAGATTCGTGCAAAATGAAAAAAAATCGCAGCAGCAGGCTATAACTGATGAATTCACTCGAGTGAATTTGAAATCACTCTCGTGTTTTCTGAAATTCTGAAGAACACTCGCGTGAAATCGAATTCACTCGCGTGTTGGCCGAAAGAGGGATTTTCAGAAACTTTTAATTCACTCGAGTGAAATGGGATTCACTCGAGTGTTGGCCGAAAGCATGATTTTTCCTTAGGAGAAAAAGACTCGAGTCTTTTATAAAAGACTCGCGTGTTTTGCATCAGACCTGCTCAAAAACTTTTCCAATTAAAACTGATTTAATTTTGAATTAAAATCACTCGAGTGATTTAAGAAACACTCGAGTGTTTTTATCAGTTATGCAGAAACACAGTTTTGAAACACAAAAACACAAAATTAAACACATGTAATGAAAACAACAGATAGGAAACATAATCACACACAATTAAAGACATAAATTCATAATATCTCAAGGTAATTTCAAACAAGTATCACCACACACTAAATTTAGACACACTTGGTGATTTTCAAATGGCACAAATCAATTAGTTTATACTTGACTCATCTAAAATACCAAGTTCCCTTCTTATATGATAGAAGGTATCCCTTGGCAATGGTTTTGTAAAAATGTCCGCTAATTGATTTGTGGTACTTACAAATTCAATTGTGCAATCACCCTTTTGAACATGATCCCTTAGGAAATGATGTCTAATTTCAATGTGTTTAGTCCTTGAGTGATACACCGGATTCTTAATTAGATTGATGGCACTCGTGTTATCGCATTTTATTGGAACACTTTCTAATTTTAAACCAAAATCCGATAATTGTTGTTTCATCCACAAGAGTTGAGCACAACAACTACCGGGGGCGATATATTCCGCTTCGGCGGTGGAAAGAGCAACACAAGCTTGATTTTTAGAAAACCATGACACTAATGAACTTCCCAATAAATGGCAAGTACCACTAGTACTTTTGCGATCAAGCTTGCATCCCGCAAAGTCGGAATCCGAATAACCAACTAAACTAAGACTAGCATCACTAGGATACCATAATCCGGTGTTAATTGTTCCTTTAAGATATTTAAAAATATGTTTAATTGCGGATAGGTGTGATTCTTTAGGATTAGCTTCGAAACGGGCACACATGCATACACTAAACATAATATCCGGTCTAGATGCGGTAAGATATAAAAGACTACCTATCATGCCCCTATATTTACTAACATCAACCGGTTTACCTTTGTCATCCTTGTCTAGGTAGCATGATGTGCTCATGGGAGTGTATGCTTCTTTGCATTTGTCCATTTCGAATTTTCCAAGGAGCTCCTTGCAATATTTTACTTGATGCACAAAAATCCCCTCCTTGACTTGCTTGATTTGAAGTCCTAGGAAGAACTTGAGCTCCCCCATCATCGACATTTCAAATTCCTTTTTCATCAAATTAGAGAACTTTCTACACAAGGACACGTTAGTGGTACCAAAGATAATATCATCTACATATATTTTCACTAACAAAATGTCCTCTTTGGTTTTGTAGATGAATAGGGTATTATCAACCTTTCCCCTTTGAATGCCATTTTCTAATAAAAAGGTACTTAATCGATCATACCAAGCTCTAGGAGCTTGTTTTAATCCATAAAGTGCCTTTTTCAATTTATAAACATGGTTTGGAAACTCATGACTTTCAAAACCGGGTGGTTGCTTAACATACACTTCTTCATTTATGAAACCATTCTAGAAAGCACTCTTGACATCCATTTGATAAAGAGTAAAATTCATAATTGATGCAAAGGCAAGCAAGATTCGGATTGCCTCAAGACGTGCAACTGGAGCAAAGGTCTCATCATAATCAACACCTTCCTCTTGGTTGTACCCTTGGGCAACAAGTCTCGCTTTGTTTCTTATAATCAAACCGGATTCATCAAGTTTATTTCTATAAATCCATTTTAAACCAATTATGGTATGATCATCGGGTATAGGCTCTAATTCCCAAACATCATTTCTAATAAATTGATTTAGTTCTTCTTGCATGGCCATAACCCAATGTTCATCCATAATTGCTTCCTTAATTGAATTTGGTTCGATTTGAGAAACAAAGGAAACAAAATGACAAATATTTTGAATTGACCTACGAGTTAATACTCCCTTTGAAAGGTCTCCTATGACATTGTCAATAGGGTGAGCTTTCACCGTTTTCCAAGCCGGATCAAGTTCATCTTTGACTTCTCCTTCATCCTTTGATTTTTCCATCTCTTTGTCAACATTTGAAATCTCAAGTCCATCATCACTACCATCACATAAAGAATTATCTTCTTTCGAAGACTCATTAAAAACAACATGAATAGATTCTTCAATAGTCATAGTTCGTTTATTATAAACTCTAAAAGCTTTACTATGAGAAGAGTAACCCAAAAATATTCCCTCATCCAATTTAGAATCAAATTTTCCAAGTTGATCTTTTCCATTGTTTAAAATGTAAACTTTGCATCCAAAAACATGGAAATGGGATATATTGGGTTTTCTACCTTTGTAAAGCTCATAGGGGGTTTTCTTTATCATGGGCCTAATTAAAATTCTATTCATTACATAACAAGCCGTATTAACGGCATCGGCCCAAAAGTATTGAGGTACTTGAGAATCATTTAACATGGTTCTAGCAAGTTCCTCTAGCACCCTATTTTTCCTCTCAACAACTCCATTTTGTTCCGGAGTTCTAGGTGCCGAATATTGGTGCTCAATTCCATGCTTATCACAAAATCTATCAAATTTATAGTTTTCAAATTCACCTCCATGGTCGGTTCGAATTATAATCACTTTTTGGTTTACTTGGTTTTGTGCAAGTTTGATATGGCGTTTAAAAGACTTGTAGGTCTCACTCTTAGCACTTAAAAACAATGTCCATGTAAATCTTGAAAAATCATCAACAATCACCAAGGCATAGTAGTTGCCACCAAAGCTTTTTACTTGAGAAGGTCCAAACAAGTCCATGTGAAGCATTTCCAATGGTCTTGTTGTTGACACATCATTTTTGGAACCAAAATGATTTTTAGTTTGTTTGCGCTTCTTGAAAGGAGTGCAATCACCTTTAATTTGAAAATTGAGCTTTGGTAAACCAACTACTAAGTCTTTGGATTGAAGTTTCTTAAGTTGATTTACATTAATGTGAGCGGTCCTACGATGCCATAACCAAGTATCACTTTCTTTGCTAATTAAACATTTTGAAACTAAAGAAGTGATATTATTCAATTCAACCATGTAAGTGTTATTAGACCTTTTTCCAACAAATTTGATAGATTCATCTTTGTCACTTTTTATGAGACAATGAGTAGAGGTAAATAATACATGGTTACCAATATCACATAATTGACTAATGCTCAAAAGATTATGTTCTAATCCTTGAACATAAAGTACATTATCAATAACCAAGTTGGAAGAATTACCAATTTTATCTATACCAAGTATTTTGCCTTTGTTGTTGTCTCCATATGTGACATATCCTTTTTCTTTAGGAGTAAGCTCAAAGAAGTGTCGCTTATCTCCCGTCATGTGCCTAGAACATCCACTATCAAGTATCCAAAGTTGCTTTCCGGTTCTAAGGCACACCTACAAAACACAATCACTTGCTCATTTTGGGTACCCAAATTATGTTGGGTCCCTTTTTGTTAGTCTTGGATGATTCTCCCTTCTTAATCCAAACATAAGTACCATTTTGAATTCCAAAAGTTTTGATATGGCACTTATTGTTTGTATGTCCAAATTTTCCACAATAAAAGCAAGTTGGTTTCTTTGTAAAATCAATTTTTGAGAATGAACCAACCACTTTATTTTTCTTTTTCTTGTGGACATATCCTAAACCGGTTTTGTTTGAATTGTGTCTAAGAGAACCAATTAACCGATCTAGGTTTCTATCACTTTTGTTAAAAGTGTTGAGTTTGATTTTCAAATCATTAACTTCCTTTTCAAGCTCACAACACTTTTCACAATGATTGATGGTATATAATTGATTTGCATTCTCACAAACATGACTAGAGTTAGCAAGTTCTAAGGATGCATTTTGGAGTTTCAAATCATTAATAGATTTTTCCAATTCATTGATTTCCTTTTGATACTCCAAAAGCTTCTTTCCTTTTTCCTTGTTAACTTTAGCAAGTCTTTCAAATTGAGTTAACATTTCATTATATTCATTTAGCAAATCATCATAAGAAATAGTATGAGAAGAGGTGTAAGAATACTTAGATGATACCTCATCCTCACTCTCATTGTCTTTTCTGTCACTACTTGAGGAGGCTTCATTGTCATTCTTGGCCATGAGACATAGCTTGGCTTCCTCATCATCCGAACTACTTGAGGTTGACTTGGAATCCTTTTCTGGTTCATCCCAAAAAATGTAAGCTCTCTTCCCCTTGCCATCTTGGGTCTTCTTCTCATTCTTTCTCAAGTAGGTGGGACATTCCATTTTTATGTGTCCTATCCCACCACACTCATGACATTTTACACTTTCACTTGAGCTCTTGTTTCTTGGCTTGTTATCCTTGAATCTTTTGTCTTGAGGTCTCTTGTCCTTAGAGAATGATGAACTGCCCTTTTTGCCTTTGAGGAATTTGTTGAACCTCTTGGCAAATAAACTAATTTCTTCCTCATTTAGAGCACGATCGGAGCTTTCACTTGAAGATTCATCTTCATCCTCTTTTGACATTTTGGTTGAGGCTTTTAGAGAGATACTCTTCTTTTTCTTGTCTGAATCTTCATTTAAGTGAAGTCTTGATAGTTCCATCTCATGTTCTTGGAGCTTCCCAAACAAGGTGGTCAAGTCCATAGATTTTATATCCTTAGCTTCCTTGATGGCGGTCACCTTTGGTTTCCATCTCCTATCGAGACACCTCAAGACTTTGTTAGTAGTTTCACCATCTCTAAATTCTTTTCCTAAGCCAATCAATTGGTTAACGATATGTGAGAACCTTGTTTGCATATCATTGATAGACTCATTAGGGAACATATGAAAGAGCTCATATTCATGAGTTAAAGAATTTAATCTTGAGTCTCTAACTTCACTAGTTCCCTCATGAGTAATTTGCAAGGTATCCCACATTTCTTTAGCCGATTTGCATTGTGAAATCCTATGAAATTCATTTTTGGACAAAGCGGAGAAAATGATATTTTTAGCTTTTAAATCATATGAAACTTTCTTTTTATCATCTTCATTCCAACTTGTTCTAGGAATAACAATGGCTTCACCATTAACCACTCTTCTAGGAATATGTGGACCTTTTTCAATTGCATCCCAAATATCGGTATCTATTGCTTCTACAAAGACTCTCATCCTAACCTTCCAATAAGAATAATCTTCACAATTGAAGAATGGAGGTCGGTTAAGAGACATAGACCCTTCTTGTTGATTGCTAGAGCCCATTGTTTCCAAAAGGATCTCTTTCGAAAAAGCTTTTACGCTCGATCTTTCGACCGAGCTCTGATACCACTTGTTGGAAACCAACAAGGGGGCTTAGCAATTACTAGAGGGGGTGAATAGTAATATGGAAGCAACAGTGACTAATTTTCGGTGCAATTAAAAGATAATTGATCAAATGCTTGCTTTTCTGAAACTGGGCAATTTACTCGAGTGAAATGAAGAACACTCGAGTGAAATGCTGTGAAATACTCGAGTGAATTGTAAAACACTCGAGTGTTTTATGCAGAACAGCAAAGAGCAGTTTCAGAGAAATTTATCAAAACGAATCAATTTCTTAAAGACCAGTCCAGAGCAGATATAAATCAAAGTAGAGGGCAATTAAACTAAGTTAAAACAAGATGAAAACAAGTTAATTGCAACCAATTGCTACTTGAATTATAAAATCCCCTTTCTAGAGAACTTAGGGTTTGGTTTTTCTTGAAATCTAAGAAAGCTATAAAAGAGAGAGACACCACCAATTTTTATCCTGGTTCACACCCAATATAGAGTGCTAATCCAGTCCCCCTAATCAACTTAGGAGTTTCTACTAATAATCAAATTGTTAGAAAATACACGGATAAAATGAGATTCCTCACTCAATCCTAACCCTTTTCAAGAGTGTACCAAACTCTTGAAATTTCTACCCCAATTTGATTTGGTGATGAAGAGTCCCTTCTTCTTAAGCTCCTTGGAACCTCCAAGAGCCCACCAAGCTAAGAATCCTCTTAGTCTTTGTGCTTTAGAACCTCCCAAGGCTTGAGAACTTGGATACCTCACCAAGTACTTGAATACCTCACCAAGATTTTCTAAACAAGCTAAAGTGTTTGAGTGTTTGAGAATTTTACAACAAATAATTCTCTTACAAATGAAGCACACTCTCTTAACTCACTAAGACAAATAATAAAGATGAATGCTTGGTTGAGTTTAGAGAGAAAAATGATTTTCACACTTGAGAGAGAGAGAATCAATGAAAGAGTGTAAGCTTGTTCTCATAGAATAATGGTCACTATTCAGAATATATGTGAGGGTACAAAAGGGAAGGAAACACCAAGTTATTCTTCTTTTTTGTCCTCTTCTAACGTTTAAAAAATTTGCTGTCAGACCTAAATCACTCGAGTCTTTTTAAAAACACTCGAGTGTTTTAGTCAACTCTGATAGTGTTGCCTTTTTACTTTAACCAACGGCTATATTACTGAAATTTCATAAATCACTCGAGTGAATTGATCAGTGTTGGAAAAATTAAGTTTTTCTAACATTGTTTTCAATTCTCTTCTCAAGTCTAATTGGTTTTGATCTCAACCTTTCATGCATGAATATTATTTGACCTTAGGTGAGAATAAAAACCTAAACTACCCACTCTCATATAAAATAAAATACATTAAAAATAAATGAGAATGAATAATTAAACTAAGCACTTGATCTTCTTTATTGTTGGGCTTGCATTCTTCAAATTACGTCCATGATTTAATTTCATTGTCATCATCAAAATTAATCCACCTTAATTGGAGACTTGATTTTACAAGTCCGAGCCTGGCCCTTTAGTCTGCTCGGAGTCCATGAGTCCGAGCGAAGGACTTTTATGGCAAGTGATCCGAGGAATGTCCCTTAGAACCCCTTTAGTAAGACTTAGGTCTGTGTATGGTCGGCTGACCCTACAAGCCCCCCAGCTCGTAAGACTTTGGAAAGTCTGTGACAAGATAATAAGTGGCTAAGGTTGACCATTTCGGATGTCTTAGTTCAGGAGTGTTTGACAACTGTTTCCAGCTTTTAACCCTGTAGTCTGTTCGAGCTGACGTTTTGGGTTCCCTAGGTACGGCGCATGTCCTTGAGAGTCGTGCCACATCATTGTAAATTTTGAAATTTCAAAAAGTGTCGTTAGTAACTGCCACGTTTCACCCTACGAGTGGTTGAGTGGGATAGTGGGCTTTTGGCCCACACGTGCGTTGTGGAAGGAAACCGAAAGGTTTTTTGAGGGTTGAGGGTTATTCAACTCCTTCACCCCCCCTTTCCTTCACTTCCTCATTTCTGATTCCCAAAAAACAAAACCTCTCCACTTATTGCTCCATAAAAATTCCACAAACTCTTTTTCCTACTCGCTCCCTGCACCTTCTTTCCATTTACTTCAATTCCTCTACGATCATCTGCTACCATCAATTTCTTCCAGAGATCAACAATCAAAAACAGGTAACCTCTTCTTCTAACTCTAATAACTCATTTTTATGGCATTTTTTCTTCTTTTTGAGAGGGTCCTGGTTTCTCTGGGTTTTGCAGGGATTTTGGGGTTTTTGTTCTAGGTAGATAGTATAGTGTTTGGATTTCATAGCTATGGGGAGTTGGAGAGATTGGAAGGAGATTTACCATGAACTCTGTAGGAGATTAGGAGAGGAACCGTCCGGCGATTCTAGTTCTAGTTCTGGGGATTCTGGAGATGTTGATGTTGATTCTGTTCCCATAGATATTAGTTCTGATTCTGGTAATGGCGCAGTAGGAGATCCTCCTGTCCCCCCCTTTGGCGAAGGGGTTAACGAGCCATTTGAGGTAAAACCCTTGTCAACGGAATACCCTTCTGACCCCGTAGAGGATGGTAGATGGCTGTTGGCTTACAGGTTTGCCGAGCGCCGAGCTCAGATTAGGACTAGTCCCGAGCAATTTACGAGGAGGGAAGAATCTTTGGGAGATCCCAAGAGGGAGGGGGGAAAAGGTTTTAGGCTCGGCCTTAATTTTAGAATTAAAACGCCTGCTATAAAAAATGCTAACGCCGAGCCTTTTACTTTTTCCCCAGATATGGTGGAACGCAGGTGTGATAGCCATCCTGAAGAATATCCTCTGCCACCCAACCATGCGCAATACGATGCTGTCTTCGATCGGGAAGTGCTTGGAACAAGGCCCTCATTGCTAACGGCCAACATCTTAAACCACCTTCATCCACTTTTAACGCCTCCGAGCGAAGATGGGAATGCATCGGAATTTGTACTGACACATGCGAGCATAGACGATCGGATATGCCTCCAAGTTCCTAAAAACCGACAATTCTTTTACTTTTACGAGGAAATAGTGACAAAGGTCGGAATCCGCACGCCCTTTTCCACCTTTGAGATAGAAGTCCTAAAGCATTTAGGTATAGCCCCGAGCCAGCTACATCCAAGCGGGTGGGCCTTTGTCAGGGCGTTTCAACAATTTTGCGACGCCGAAGGTCTAGTAGCTACATTACGATCCTTCTTCTGGTTGTATGCCCCCCAAGTGAATAAGTTCGGTGACTCAAAGGGACTTTGGGTGTCCTTAAAGGCTCGGAGGGAGCATGCCCTTTTCGCCAAAGTTACCGATTCTTGGAAGTCCTTTAAACCGCTCTTCTTCCAATATGAATACACCGGAGCCGAAGTGTGCTGGTTCATGGAACAAGTTGAGGAAGAAGAGGAAATTAAGGTCGTGCCTCAATTCCCATTGAGTTGGTCTAACAGCATTTATAACCGAGGGGCCTCCCTGTATCAATTTGATTATAAGGCCGATTTAACTAAAGCCGAGAGGCGGTTATGCGACCGAGTTTGGGAGTATCTTCGAGCGAATGGTCAAATTGATACAAAGCAAATTCTGTTGAAGAGGACACGGGCCGAAGTGAAGGCCGAACTGGGTACTGTTTTTTTTTTTGCTCGATATAACATTTTTTCTTATTGCAGAAAAAATGGGGAAGAAAGCGTCAAAAGCCAAGAAGAGTGCAGCTGCTTCGGCCAGGATGGCTCAGCTAGCTGCTGTGAAGGGAAGTTCGGGATCCTCGGCTAGAAGCCAAACCTCCGAGCCAACTCCAACTCCATCGGAAAGTCCCAAAGTTGCCCCTCAAGCCATCCCAGCCGATGTACCTCAGGCCACCGAAAATGTCGAGCAACCCGTCCATTCAGAGGCGCAACAAAGTGCTAAAAGTACTCCTGAGCGTCCCTCCAAGAGGCCTCGGGTGGAAAAAGGGAAAGGATTGGCTGGTGATTGGCTCCACCTGAGTAAGCCCCACAAGGGGATTCAAGTTACTGAGGGTATGGACGACGCCGTTGCCAAAACTGTGTGGGGTAAGAAGATTTCAGATTCCTTTACTGCAACTGTCTTTCCTCCCGAGGACGCTGAAGTGATAGGTGCCTAGACCCCAGGTACCTGGGAAAATAATTGTTTGGCCTTGGTGAGGAGTCTTCTAAGAGGTGTAAGCATTCTCCATTACCTCGGTAAGCGTGGTGATGACGTTCATGTTGGGGTGGCCCCCGAAGAAAAGAAGAAGAGAAATGATGCTGACGCTCGGGAAGACTACTTGCAGCTTCAGGTGGAAGGCTTCGAGAAAAAACTTCAAGCCCTGGCTGCCGAGAATGAAAGACTACAGAAAGGAATGCAGGAAGCTGAAGGCGCCAAGGCTATGGCCGAAGATGACAAGGAAACTGCTGAAAAAACTCTTCAAGAGGCCGAGGAAAAGATGAGGCAATCCGAGGAAATCCTGAGAAAGGCTAAGGAGGACGCTGCTATGGCTCAGGAGCAACTTCAATATGCTAGGGATGAGGTTACTGGGCTCCGAGCCTCTTTGGACAAGATGAGAGCGAAAGCTCTTAAGCATAAGAAGGCAGCCGAGGAGAATTTGTTTAATTGGGATCATGCGGTTGGAGATTCTTTCCTCAACACCGCCGAGCAACTTCGCATCTTGAATCCTGGTCTCGTGACCAAGGGTGCAGACCCTAACTTTGCTACCAAAAATGGTCGGATCGTGGATGCAAGTGGGATCCCAATTGATATGGGCAGGGTTGATCTACCTGACCATTTGGCTGAGGAGTCCGAGGAAGAAGAGGTCGAGGGTGCCGAGGGTGAGGAAGAGGAAGATGATAAGTTCGACCCTGACAGCGTAGTACTGTCTGACATAGAGTAGCTTTTTCCTTTTGCCTTTTTTGCCTTTTTACTTTTGTATCTGCCCCAATAGATGGATTTGAATCTTTTTGATGTAACTGGTTTTGAATATTTATAATATCCGCTTTCATTTTATGCTTCTTTCTATCCTTTTTGTTAAGAATTCAAGTGTTAAGACCTCGGAACTCCAGCACTTTAGCTGAGGTGGGTTCCTCTATCCGCGATGTGTAAACGATTTTTCAAATAAATCATGTTTGAATCGGGAATCTTTTTAAGGTACTTGACGAGTTATAAGCTCTTGTTTGAGCTGTTTATAATCGTTCGCGTCATAAACGGTGGCTAGTCGGTTATGAGGAAAAGTACGTAAATACAATGAATTCAATAACAGAACTTTTATTTATTCGAAGCAGTAAATACAATGGGCTCGGAGTTTCACCGAGCGTACACCATCATCAAAAATAAACAATCCTAACAGAACAAGGGTAATAATGAAATAAAAACAATTAAAAACAGAATTGAAACGGGATAAAAAACTAACTGAAATATGCTCTAAGCTTTGCCACGTTCCATGTGTTGTTGATGAGAGCTCCCGAGAGAGTTTCGAGCTTGTAGGCTCTCGTTCCTGTTTTGGAAGCTACTCGGTATGGCCCTTCCCAGTTTTTAGCCAGTTTCCCGTCTTTAGCATTCTTGAAGCCAATGTCAGCTCTTCTTAGGACGAGGTCGCCTACCTCGAACTCTCTGGGTACTACCAAGCGATTATACCCTTTCGCTTGCATAAGCTTGATGTGTCTTTCACGTTCGGCAGCTAAATCTCTGACTTCCTCCGATAGAACGAGGTCCTCACACAGTAAAGTGTTGTTGATGGGGTTCGGTTGCTGTATAGCTCGAAATGAAGGGATGATTCTTTCTATTGGGATGACTGCCGGGTGATTGCTGTAGTTGTTTTTGCGATTTTAGAGGGACATTCGCTGTTCACGACCCCTGGGATTCCTTAACAACACTTAAAACGGATTTTCAACGAAAGAGGGGGAGTAAGATGAGTGAGGACTCGGTGAATTCCAGTTCGCCTTTTCCAGGCATGGGAGACGATCAAATTAGCAGTGTTAAGCCGCTAGCGATATATTTCCCGAGGAATTTGATGGAGTCAAGACAAGGGATTTTACTTTATAAAATTGCAGAGAGAGTAGAATGAGCGAGGTTAAGGAGGCAATGGAGAGGTACCAACATATTCAATTGGGGACGTTCCACCGAGGTTTTTCGAGGGAGGCGCTCCCCAATTGGTAATGTAAATAGCTAATAGCTTAGAATTACCAAGTTATGTGCTGATATTGATCTGAGTGAGCCTCCTTTTCCTCGGGTATGGTTCAAAAGTGCATGTCGAATCCCGAGCTGTTTCCCTTGCCTCCAGATTCTGCTGAGTATGACTGGGTCGACCGAGAAGTCGTTGGCTCCCCTTCTGAGCTTTCGACTTCAGAATCAGTGAAGCAAACTAGGGCCATTTTATTACCGTGTCCTGGAGACAAAGATGGAAACTCCTACACAGTTACTTCAGTAGGAATAAACGACCGTATTTGCACCCGAATTCCGGCCGAGAGCACAGGCTTATACTTTTATGAAGAAGTAGTGACGCGGCTCGACGTTAGGAAGCCCTTCACCGAGTTTGAGATGGAAGTTTTGAATATGCTAAGGATTGCACCCTCGCAATTGCATCCTAACGTGTGGTCCTTTGTCTGAGCTTTCCAACAAGTGTGTTCGACGATGGACTGGTCATGCACCATTCCCATTTTTTTCTATTTGTTTGCCTCTCATGCCAATGCGTTTGTGAAAGGGTCTACGAAACGGCCTTGGGTGTCATTGAAGGCCCGAAATGGTTATTCTCTACTGACCAAGTATTCTGAATCGTGGAAGACTTTCAAACCCTTCTTTTTCAAATACAATTTTGTTGGAAACGAAGTTTGTTGGTTCACGAGGGCTGGTGAAAACCGACTGATACCTCGTTTCCCCTTACAATGGTCTGAGCAATTCTTTAATCGTAGGATCAAGTCCTACAACACGAATTGGAAACAATTGTTCGAATTTGAGAAGAGAGTGTGCCGAGAGTTTCAAGATTACTTGGCTAAGAAGGGTGTGATAGAGACCAAGGAGATAGTAAATCTCCCCTCTGCTAGTGTTAAAATTCAGCTCGGTATAGTACTTGTGTTTCTTGTTTATCATTTTTCATACCTGTGATTATGCTTAAGTGTTTGATGAGCTTTCTTTCCTTTCTACAGATACTATGGCTACGCGAATGGCCGAGCTGATGAAAGGTAGCAAGAAGAGGAAGGCCCCTTTTACTAGTGCGGCCTCAGAGACTTCAACTCCGAGCACTCCTTATGCTTCTGCTTCTCCTATCGGTGGTTCGCCACGACGGGTGGCCACCGTAACTATTGCTGCTGCTACTGCCTCCCCAGCCTCAAGTGGGCAGGTAGCATCCCCACTTGTCAAACTTCTCAGATGTCAACGTTTGGACAAGGGGTAATCAAAGGTTGATGAAGGTTCTAACACTGGAAGATCACTTGCCGACGCTGCTCCATTCGATCAAGAAACCGAGGAAGCTAGCTCGGCCTGGAATCGGAGGATGAATGAAAAATATCCCAACTTCTAACAGCTTACCATGACAGATATTCTGGGCTTACAGTTTCTGAGTGGGTGCAATACACCCAAATTTTGACAAAGTTCCTCCTCCGAGGAGCCAGCTTAACTCATTGCATGTCTCAACACTTGGAAGATCTGTTCGTTGGTCTGAATTCCGAGCAAAAAGAAGCTCGAGGGCTTTACGTTGCAAAAGGGTATGATCCGAGCTGGAAAACTTAAAGGCGGATCATGGCGAGGTGGTGAAGGAGAGGGATGCTCTAAAAACCTCTCAAAAGGCTGCTGAGGAGGGGAAGAAGGATGTAGAGAAAACTTTGCAAGTGGCTCGTCAACGAAATGACAAGTTGAATGCTGATGTGCAGAGGCTGACTGCCTCTTTAGAGAAATTCAAAGGGAAGGCGCTTGACTTCAAGAAGAAAGTTGCCACGAACTTCTACAACTGGGAGAGAGGTGTTGACGATGCCTTTGTCTCGGCCATTAGACAAATTCAGGTACTGAACCCTGAGACTGAGTTCAGGGTGGTCGATGTAACGACCTGATTTTCCTAAGTGAATAAGAATAATTAGGCATATGTTAAATTTATGTAGAATGGTGATGAGAATTGATATCTGAATAAAAAATTTAAATTTTTGGAAATGTTGTGTTTTGGGTTGATCAGAATATATAAGATGTGATCTGAGTGCATAAATGCCAAGAATTAAAAGGTGTATTATGTATTGAACTTGTTCGAGTATGTAGCTAGAGGACATTAAGGGTAAATTGAATATTTGAAAGTATAATGAGCGTTAGTCAGAGATAACTTCATTCGTCTCGTGTGTTGTAAGATTAGGAAACAAGTTAGGCTTCAAAGGCTTTAAACGTTAGCTGATCACTTGATCACGTATCAAAGAATAATAATTGTGGATTAAGAAATTAGAGGATTATTATAAGCCATGTGAATAAGAACAGTAGTTTAACAAGGTGTATCGGAAGATTCGTTTATAAGTACTTTCGAGCTTTTGTGTTTAGTGAGCATGTGTTCGATGAAAGGAAAACATGATTGCTATGTTTGAAAATATATATATTTGATGTTATATGTATTTGATTTAGTGTAAGGAAGGTTAGGATTCCTTAAATCGGGCTAAAAATGCGAAAATCGGCGTTTCGAGGCAAACCAGTGCGCCCAGGCACGAGCCGGTGCACCCAGACACATCGGTGCACCAAATTCTGGTGCCTACAGACGCATCGCGCCCAGGCGTGGGGCATCAAGCGCTCAGGCGCGCACGCACCGGCTGCACTAGAAATCTCGCGTTGGTGCTAGAATTTTCCAGAACCGTGGCATGCCTAGGCGCGGTGCCTATAAAAGGGCACCAGCACCACATTTTCACGCACCAGCTCGTGGACAGCCGCACCATTTCCCTCTTCCAGCCGCACCAGACTGCACCACACGCACCAGGAGCCATTTTCCATGCACCAAACCTCATTTTCATGCACCAACACACTTACATACATCCACATACAACCCCAACACTATAGATATACAACAACAATTATCTTCCCACCAATTTCCACTCTTTATATTCATGTTCATCCATCGAACCCCATCTCAATCTTATTCTTTCTCCTTCAAATGACTATAATTCCTCCATGTTCTTGAGGGTTTCCACCAACAAAACCAAAGGAGAAGGGTTATAGAAACTAACTCGTATAATCAAGTGCTTGGAGTTAGGTTTTCTTCTCCCTTGAGGTAAGGGAGGAACTCTTTTCTTTTAAAATAGAAATTAGGTTTTGGAATTAGTAAATGACTAATATCAAACCCTAGGATAGTTGATTCTACTCTACCACCTACCTGTGTAGGTGGATTAAATATTTATGTGTTTAAATATTACTAAGAGCTTATAATCTAACTAAGTAGAAATTAGTGTAGACATGATGTTCGAAGAAATGCCTGAATGAATATGAAATGTTATTGTGCTAATTAGAATACATATGGAAGGACGGCTCTATAACTAAATAATAACAGACAAGTTATTATACTGAAATAAGTTCTAGGGTTATGACTTACATGAGTAATTATATATATATATATATATATTACATAATTGATGATAATGTAATATAATTGTGAATGAAAGAAACAAAAGCTATTATGAATGGAAAGGAAATATGTTTGAGTTAAATTATAGCTAAGAACATGATAATTGAAAGTTAAACTAATAATAATTACCGACAGGATGCTAAAGGAAGTGATATTAACATAGTTACAAAATAAATGTAACAAAAGAAATAAACTTATGAATTCTATAATGCTTTTGGGAAATGTATATGTATGAATCCAACAGCTTAATAACATGATAATTTGAATATTGATAAGTTTCATTTGCTTATTTCAATTCTTAATTTCTATTCTATTATGAAAAGATGTTCACTCCCTTGTGGTTTAACATTTTAGGTAACACTTGGAGGAGTGAAGAACCAAAGTTTCATGATGGTGAAAGTCCAAGGAAAAGAACTCTATCAAAAGATCGGTGATTCCATGTTGTACATCCCGAATGGAAACAAAAATATTTGTAATTTAAACTTCTTATTTAATGATAAATCATTTTACTATTTTCTTTTATTAAGGTGGGATGTTACAGTCGGCGCTCACCCCTTTCACGCTGCCAAGGAGGGTAAGTTAGTGGGCCCCTTGTCCAACGAAGAGGTGGACTTGGGAGCTGAAGACTTGCCAAACCCTTTGGTTGATCTGATTGAGGGGCCAGCTTTTGACGATTCAAGCATAGTTTTAACTGATGATGAGGCGTAAATCCCTTATGCTGGGTAGCCCTTTCTACCATGGTTGATGACCTTGTTTATTGATTTTATGAATTTCTTCTTTTAATTTATTTTTGGTTTGTATGCAAGTAATTCTGCTCTTCTTTTATAACAATTTTAGCTCGTCGTCATTCGAGCATATCTACTTGTTGTTGAACAAGTGTTTTTAAGTAATTCTGCTCTTCTTTCATAACAATTTTAGCTCGTCGTCGTTCGAGCGTGATTTAAGTAATCTTTTTGCTCGTTCTTAATTTTGGATCGTTTGTTATACAAGCTTTTTCTGATCGTATTTACTTGTTGTGAGGCAAGTGTTTGTGACCCTTTAAAACTGTGAGTTAGAACTCGGATCGCCGACTTTAGCCGAAGTGGGATCCTCGGGCCGCGATGCAAGGAGCGTGATGCTCCTGGGATCGAGCGTTCTATAAGTACGATGTTATAAACTTATGAAAAGAGTTGTTAGAAGTTCTCGATTTCGCTCGGTGGCAAGCCGAACGAAATGAGTCATATGTATTTTCCCAGTTTAATAATAACAATTTTGAATAAAACCTGCAGAATTTTATTGATGAACATGTACAAGCAATAATTCCTTACAAATGTTCGACTGAGTAGCTACCTAACAAAAACTCAGGAGAGTTGTCTAAAAGCTCGGTAATCAAGCGGTAATCTGTAGATGCTAATATATTCTACTTATTGAAATAAAGAAACATTAAATAAAATAGATGTTTAAAGGCTTAGTTGTAATAAGCTCGGAGTTTGGCCGCGTTCCAGCTTTTGCTGATTTTCGCGCCTGATAGAGTTTCCAGCCTGTAACCCCCTGATCCAGATTTGGACTTTAATCTATAAGGTCCATCCCAGTTTTGGCCAATTTTGACGACTCCTGAATTTCCTCTGCCGATATCTGCTCGTCGGAGGACTAGGTCACCCACTATGAAACTTCATGGTCGAACCTTTTTGTTGTAATCACGAGCTTGCCTTTCCTTTGCTTTCTTTTCATAGGCAGTTGCTGCCTCTCGTATTTCTTCAGGTTGAACAAGTTCGTCCTGAATGAGGGCCTCATTTACTTCCGACGAGCGTTCTCGTATCCTAAATGTTGGGATCCTTTTTTCGATCGGTATGACTGTGTCGCAGCCGTAAGTCAATCAGAAAGGAGTTTCCCCGGTAGAGGAATGTATGGTCGTTCGATGTGACCAGAGAACGCTCGAAAGTTTGTCTGCCCGGGCTCCTTCGGTGTTGAACAGTTTTTTCTTGATTCCCTCAAGTATTGCCTTGTTGGCAGCTTTAGCTAGTCCATTTGTTTTTGGGTGTTCCACCGAGCTAAAATAGTGATTGATCCCTAGGTCGGCAGCAAGCTCTTGAAAATGGGTGGCAGTGAATTGTGATCCATTTTCAGTGATGATCGAGTGGGGGACTCCGAATCGTGTGACTACTTTATTAATGAAAAATTTCTGGATCTGAGAAGTTGTGATTTTAGCCAATGGAGTTGCTTCAATCCACTTAGTGAAGTAATCAATTGCTACTATGACGTACTTCAGTTGTCCCAGGGCAGTGGGGAATTGACCAATGATATACATTCCCCACTTGTAGAACGGCCATGGTGCTCCGAGGAATGCAACTCTTCAGCAGGGCGTTGATAAACGTCACTGTGAAATTGGCACTGTATGCATTTCTTAGCATGATCCATGGCGTCACTTTGCAAGGTAGGCCAGAAATAACCTGCTCAGATTACCTTTTGAGCCAATGATTTGCCGCCCATGTGGTGGCTGCAGATGCCTCCATGAATTTCTTCGAGGATTTCCTCGGCCTGGGAAGGATCGACACACCTGAGCATGGGCGAACCAAATCCTCTTTTGTAGAGAACTCCGTCAACGATTGTGTATTGTGCCGACCTTCGAACTAGCTTACGCGCTTTGGCTTGCTCTTGATGAACAAATCTGTGCTGAAGATAAGCTAAAATCGGGCTCATCCAGGTGGGGAACAGAGATACAGCAAGGATTACGCTTGGCTCGATGACAGTTTCTTGGATAAGAGTCTTGATGTTTTCTAACCCCTTTGTGCTTGCCAGTTTGGAAAGTATATCAGCTCGGACGTTTGAATCTCTTGGTATATGAGATATTTGAAAATCCGAGAAACTTGAGATTAAACGCTTCACTTCTTCAAGGTATTTCTGAAGGATGGGCTCTTTGGCTTGGTACTGCCCTTTAACCTGGGAAACGACCAGCTGAGAGTCACTGAACAGATTCACTTGTGTTGCACCCAGCTCTAGGACCATCTTGAGACCCGCTAGGACTACCTCGTATTATGCCTAGTTGTTCGAAGTCTGAAACTCGAATTTTAACGAGTATTCGATACTGAGGCCGTCCACGTTCTCGATGATAATACCAGCTCCTGCCCCTTTCCTGTTCCTCGACCCATCAACATAGACCGACCAGGAGCAAGAATCCGAGCTCGTCAAAGGCTCGGTGAACTCAGAAACAAAATTAGCCAGCACCTGAGACTTCATTGCTTTCCTAGGTTCGTAAATGATGTCGAATTCTGACAACTCGATGAACCAAGAAACCATTCGTCCAGCCAAGTCTGGTTTGTAGAGGACCTGCCGCAGTGGTTGGGCAGTTAGAACTATGATCCTATGACTTTGAAAGTATTTCCTTAACCTCAGAGCAAAAACAACGAGGCAATAGGCAAGTTTTTCAAGCATCTGATACCTGAGCTCTGGCCCCTGCAGCGCTCGGTTGACAAAGTAAACTAGAGATTCAACACCAGAATCCTCTCTAACCAAAACCGAATTGATGGCTGCCTCAGCCACCAACATGTAGAGGAATAGATCTTCGCCGGAAAGAGGGCTTACTAGGACTAGCAGGCTGGACAAGTACTCTTTTAACTGAATGAAGGCTTGCTCGCACTGGTCGTCCCAGGGAAAATCTTTATTTTTCCTGAGGAGTTGGTAGCATGGGAGAGCTTTGTGAGAGGACTGGGATAGGAATCTGGAGAGTGCAGCTACCCGTCCAGTAAGTTGTTGGACCCCTCGGACGTTGGTCGGGCTTCTCATGTCGAGAGCGGCTTTGCATTTGTCAGGATTTGCCTCTATCCCTCTTTCCGTCAGCATGAATCCTAGGAAAAAGCAAACAGGGACACCGAACATGCACTTTTCAGGGTTGAGTCTCATGTCATGGCTCCTTACGCGAGCCAGTATTGCAGCGAGGTCTTGAGTATGGTTTTCTTGTTGTTTACTCTTGGCAATTATATCATCAATGTACACCTCCATGGTCGGACCGATCATTCCTTGGAAAACTTTATTCATCATGCGTTGGTAAGTTGCTCCGACGTTCTTTAAGCCGAAAGGTATGACATTATAGAAGTACGTTGCTCTGTCGGTGATGAAAGCGATCTTATCCTGATCAGGAGGGTACATGGGGATCCGATTGTAGCCTGAATAGGCATCCATGAATGGTAGCAGTTGATATCCTGCCAAATTATCGACCAGTTTGTCAATGACGGGAAGTGGGTATTGGTCTTTAGGGCAGACTTTGTTTAAGTCTATGTAATCGACACAGATTCTCCACTTCCCATTAGACTTCTTGACTAAGACAGTGTTGGCTAACCAGTCTGTGTAGTCAATCTCCCGAATAAATCTGGCTTGGAGTAGTTCCGCAACTTTTTCCTCCATTGCTAGAGCCTTTTCAACACTGACCTTTCTTTTTCTCTGAGCCACTGGTTTGGCACCAGGGTTAATGCTCAGTTTGTGACAAATAAAGTTTGGGTCGATGCCCGGCATGTCAGCCGAGGTCCATGCAAACAAGTCCTTGTTCGCAATCAAAAGCTCTGAGAGTTCATCCTTGATATTCGGTGGGAGATCCGAGCTGAGCTTGATCTACTTGAGAGGGTCACAATCCAAGGTTAAGTATTCCCATTCACCTATGGGAGTCGGTCGGGACTCGTCTAGTTCGGCTGCAACATTAAGGTCGGTTAGGCTTACCAAGAGAGGGTTTATCGAGTTGGGTCTATTCTTTGTTTTTGACCTTGCTGAGGCTTGCATTGTAGCATTTTCGAGTAGCTTCTTGCTCGGCTTTGACCGTAAAAACCTTTTCGTCGGCTTCGATGAATTTCATTGCGAGGTGAACTGTTGATACCACAGCGCCGAACGCTTGAAGGGAAGTCCTTCCCAAAATAGCGATGTATACAGCCGGGAAATCAACTGCCAAAAACTTGATAATTTCAGTTCGTGCTAAAGGTTGTTGGCCAAGTGTTACAGGGAGCTGAATGTAACAAAGGGTTTGGATAGTGTCGCCTGTAAACCCTTTTAACTAGCCGTCAAAAGGGATGAGATTGCATTCTCTCAACTTCAAGGCCTTGAATAGGGGTAAGAACATGATGTCAACTGAGCTTCCCTGGTCTATGAATATCCGCCTTACTTCATAGTTTCCAATAAGGGATGTAATAACCATGGGGTCGTTGTGGCCAGGGAGGATTCCATCCAGGTCTTCATCATTGAATGAAATTGGAATGTTTTTAACCGACCTTTTCATGATCGGCTTCTGGCTGACAGCAAGGATCTGGTTGATGTATTTCTTCCTTTCTGACCTCTTCTCACCTCCCCCAGCAAATCCACCTACGATGGTTGTGACCAAAAAATCCTTTGGAGACTTGTCAGTTTCAGGAGCTGGGTCTGTGTTTTGCCGACCCGGATTTTTGTCATCGGGGGACCTACTCCGTCGGCGCTTAGCCTTGTCCGGGGAAGGTGATCTGTTCTTGGTTCTTCGACCGACTGCATCCCTGATGTATTGCTGGAGTTTTCCATCACTGATCATTTCTTTGATCAGGTCCCTGAGCCAGATGCACTCATCGGTTGTGTGACTGTAACCTTTGTGAAAGTCACAGTACTTGGACCTATCACGCTGTGAGCCCTTTCTCAAGGCATGAGGTCTTTGTGCTAAGCGTAAGTCGGTCTGCATCGTATCTTTGAGGATCTGACTCCTAGGAACAGTCAGAGGAGTGTATTCCTGAAATTTATTCCTAGGAGGTGGTCTTCAGTCTTGGTCGTTACTCTCGGCTCTACCATTGAATCTTTCATCTCGTTTTTGTTTGTTCTATCCCTGAGGGTCGGATTTTTGCCGATCGGCTCTGAACTTCTGACCCCTTTTGAATTCCTCCAAGTTTATGAACTTCTTGGATCGTTGTCTGAGTTCAGCCATGTCCTTGGGGGGTTTACCAATCAGAGAATTACATAAATCACCAGGTTGTAGCCATTGGGTAAAGAGAAAAACAGCCACTCTAGGCTCGAGTCTGGGCACCAAGCTAGCTTCAGTATGGAAGCGTGACAAGTAATCCCTAAGAGACTCATCAGGTTTTTGGGTGTCTACAGCCAGTGTGTGATCAGATTTAGGTTGAATACAACTGACTTTGTATCGGTTAAGAAAAACTCTTTTCATCTCTTCCCAGGAGTTTACGGAATTTCTCGGGAGAGAGGAGTACCAGCGTAATATAGCAGGTTCCAGAGTCATGGAAAACGCTCGGCACTTCATTCGATCTCCACCCCCGTAATAATTCATTGCCCCTTCGTACGAAATGATGTGATCCACTGGGTCAGTTAGGCCGTTGTAGTGAGGTATGTTTGAAGGGCCTAAATATCCATGTGGAGTTTCGAAAGCCATGATATAAGGGGTGAAAGGATGGCCAGGATGGAAGTCTCCTTGATCAGGATCTATGCTCGGGTTAGCTTCAAGGAGAGGTGGTGGGGGAAGTTGGATCATGGGTAAGTTTGGTGGCTAGGATGTGGGGTTAGGCAATTGCTGAGTAGGTGGTTGGGGATGTGTTAATCTAACCATCGCCTGTTGTTGAAGCTCGGCAATGGCCCGTTCCTGCTGTTGGATGAGGGTGGTTTGTTGTTTCAGGATGTTAATCATCTCCTGCTCGCGGTTCCGAGCAGATGCAGTAGTTGCATATGACCTGCTAACAGAGTGCGCTCGTCGAGGGTCTTCTCGAGTCGTTTTGGTAGGATCACTCCTAATACTGGGGGTTACCCCCTTGGGTTCATGGTTAGGCTGGGATTGAGGTGTCTGGGTTCTGCGAGTAGAACGTGTGTGGCCAGTGGATGGAGAATTTAGGCCATGGTTTCCCCCGGAGCCCGTTGAACGGGCTGTGTCACGGGTCGGGAGAACTGTACTGCTAGAATCTCCACAGGTGGATCGTACAATATAAGGGCCACTATGGGTTCTAGAAGGAGGTGGCGGCGGCGGGGGGAGTAGATCCATACCTCAGGGTGGTATTGTGGGGGATGAATGTGGTGGATGAGAATTCGCCCCACGGCTGTGGTTCAAATGATCACACAAGTCACCAGTGGGGTTACGATCATGGTTGTCTGCCTTCCGGGGCCTGCCACGATTGCGTTTGATGCGATCGCGGAGATCCCCAGGGTTACTTCTGGTATTAACCATGGTGGAGGTGGGGATGATATGTTATCGATTCCCACAGACAACTCCAATGTAGTGTCCTGGATCGAGAATAGCCTTGTGGTTATTGGCGGAACCAAAGGACTAATCCTCAATCGAGTTTTAATGTAGGACTTCGTAGGATTTTCTGAATATCCAGTTGGGATAATCAGGATCTCCCTAGTCAACAATGTGTGTGATTGTGTCAACTTAGGGATGGAGAGAACGTACCTTAGCCCCCATAGCATAGTGGTTCTTATAGGGGATTACCTGATACGTGTGTTCCTGGGCTTTTTGATGAGGCCCGTGAGGGAGGAGTGTTTTAGTAGGATTAGTAAAGGTGTTGATAAGGTAGCCTTTGTTAATCTTGTTACGGATAAACACTGATCCGTATCCCGTAATTTTGTCAAGCTGTGCGGGAATATAGGAGTGATTGTTAGGCTGTTGGGACCGTAGTGGGTGATGATAAGGATGAGAATCCTGTACTCGGTTCAGATCCCGTAAGCCTGTAAACCACTCAAGTATCCCTAGCTCGGTATAGCATGCTCCCGACCAGATGATGGTCGATGTTCTCTTACTCCAGTGTTCAACTGGTCGGATCTTGGTGACATCGGTCGGATCTGAATCTAGTCCACTACAAAAAGGAAATTCCATTTATCATTGTTTTTTTTATCAGCAAAGACTCCATTTATCATTGTTAACTTATAATTCTACAAAATCATTTTTAGATTTTTTTTCTTGTTGATATTAAAAATTTGAAGTCAATTTTCTTTAATTTTGAGTTTTGTACATGAAACTTTGCCGGGAAAGTTAATACTATTATATGTGGATGTTTCTAACACAAATAAAATAAGGGTTATGTCAACAAATGTTTTAAATGTATTGTTTAATCATTATGTAACATCCCAAAAATCTAATATTTTAATTTAATTCTAATTGAAGATAATAGGAAGTCATAGACAATAGGTGGAGTTTTATTAAGAGAAGTAGGGAACCTTAGCCGACCAATTAGTAACGTGTTGGGTCTCGGACCCATTTGAGTCGAGCATATCAAGACACTAAACCAAACCTCTGTTAACGCCTCGGCCTCTCGTGCCGAGCTTTCTACCTTACCGTCTTATTTCGACTACCAAGTTCCTATTAAGTCGAGCTAGAGCCAAGCATGTATGTTCGAACTAGCAACTTGTGCCTCGTTATCCGCGCCAACTGTACAAATGTATCTTTCAATCACTTTCTGTCTCTTTCAAGTCACTGTTATTGGCTTCCTTAAAAAGCCAATAAATCCCAGCCACATGTTCCAAGCTTATCAAAGAAGCCTCCAATCAGAACCACACATCTTTTTCTAAGGGGGAATAAAAGCCAAAATCCACAATCAACACAAAAACACTTCCCTTCTTTTCTACGTCTTCCTCTTTTCTCTCAAGTGGCAAAACAACCCTTTTTCTCACCTCAAGTTCAGAATCCACTCTCTCTATCAATAATCACCAAACCTCAAACACTTCCAAGAAACAAGATCATTCCTTCCTTTTCCTCTCAAGCTTCAAGTTCCTATTCGGCATCTCTGAAGCTCATTCAAGGCGTCACCAGAATCTAAGGGGGACCACGGTTTAAAGCCTGTACACGTGGATCAAGCTCAGAACTCCCAACCTTTCCCTTATCTCTCACGGTTTCGAGGTAAGGAGTGAGTGTTACCTTAACTTAGGTTTGGGTTCCTACTGTGTTCATAACGGGTGCTAAGTTTGGGTGCTAGCTTAGGGTACCAAATATAGTTTAATCTTAGGGAAGAACAAAATAAATAAAAAGGAATCATTAAATGAGCCATGAATATGTGTATGTTTGAGTATATGTATATTTGTTAAGCATGAATAATTTTGTATGAAAGATGAAAATCGCTGCATATATATGATAATGTGTACTAGTGGAGTGAGCCGACCAAGAGTGGCTGTAATGGGGGAATGCGGTAAAGTATTGATAACTGAATTAAAGAATGATTAATAAGTAAGGAACGGAAAAGATAAAGAGGACGGGTGAATGGGTAAATAAGGGAAATGAACCGAGAGGAAATATGAGAGAAAATAATTAAAAGAAGAGAAAGAATAAGTAAAGAGAAATGATTGTGTGAGAGGGTCATAAAAGACGCGTATTGGGTGCGTGCATTGATCGCGTAAGACACCGAACAGCGCAGCTGTTAGACGCGCAACACGTACGCGGGGTTGCGTGCAGTTATGTCTCACACAAGGTTCCGAGCAAACAGAATCGGCTAGGTTGTGCTCCTGGTCATAGAAGACGCGTACTGGGTGCGTGCATTGATCGCATAAGACGCATGGGATGCGCAGCTGTTAGACGCGCAACACGTACGCGGGGTTGCGCGCAGTGATGGACACACCTCAGCTCCATAGAAGAAATCGGTCGGATGTGCTCCTGGTCATAAAAGACGCGTACTAGGTGCGTGCATTGATCGCGTAAGACGCACAAGGTGCGCAGCTGTTAGACGTGCAACACGTACGCGGGGTTGCATGCAGTGATGGACACTCCATAATCTGAAATATAATAATGGTGTAAGACGTGCACGGGGTGTAAAGCAGTCGAACATAAAAAGTTTAAGATATGTAAAAGATGAATAATATGGAAAAAGAGACCGAGCTGATTGAATGAAGAGGCAAAGTAAAAGAGCGTAGGATATGATAATGGAGCATAAGTGAAAAGGTCGGAACCTTATGATATCGAACAAAATAAGGAAATGTCCGAGGGAATATTATGGGTCGAGCAAAAAATGTTAATAATTATGTATGTTATATGATTGAACTGAGTACTTGACTATGTATATAACTTGTTTATTTGTGTATGACTTGATAGATTGGTATGTCATATTAGAAACTGCAGACTAAAGTTCCGTGTAATGCTCACCTCCTTACCATTTTTCAGATACCGAGCCCGAGCAATCACAGTCTCCGGCCGAGCAGGTTCACTCTCCCTCCCAGGGAGAGTAAGTCCTTTAGTTTGATATTTGTAGTGAACATGTAACTACCTATTTTGGATATGTAAAAGGAAGCATTCCAAAGTCATACTGTTTTTGACACTTCGGTGTTCTTTTTGTAAACTTGTAATTGATGGTACTCTGAAATTATTAAATGAAGTGAAGTTGTGTGTTAATCCAAGAAAATCTTTTCAAGTCAAAAAAAAAAAATTAATTAGGGTGTTACACATTACAAAACAAGTAAGTCAACAATAAAAACTTAAGTTTAACGCTTCTCGATATATTAAATGCATCATTTTTCAATATAAAAATACTTTTTATGCTTGCTTAAAAGATATACTTGTGGCTGAATAAGCAATAATGTTTTTAGAGAAAATAGATGGTGCACGACACTGTAAAGATTTTTTACACCATCAGTGTATCATTCATCATTCATGTGTTTATGGTCGTTGACTTTCAAATAAAAGTGATACAAATGAATGATAGATGATGAACTGATGGTATAAAAAAATTTACACCGTTAGTGCACATCCATTAATCTCATGTTTTGTACTTGTGGCTGATTTATAAATGTCTAGCAAGACTTATTATTCATAAATGGATCGAGCATGTAACAAAATAAATTAACAAGTTCGTGAAATGAATGAGTGGTTTATTTTGTTACGTGTCATCTAGGACCAGCAATATTTTTGCGCAATGTAGTTATTAGTAAGATCTAACACAGCAACGATTGCGCAATGTGGTTAACATAAAAAATTGCTAAAGTTTTTAATAGGTCATTTAAGGATTGTGATGGATTCCCTCATTTCTAAAAACCAGTTTGCCTTCATACTTGGTAGACATATTTAGGATGGTGTGCTTATTCTTAACGAGGTGGTGGATCATTCTAAGAAATTCAAAATCCCTTGCTTGATTTTTAAAGTTGATTTTGAAAAAGGCTTATGATTCAGTAAATTGGTCTTGTCTTGAGCTTATGATGAGAAGAATGGGATTCTATGATACCTAGACATCACGGGTTAAAGCCTGCACTTTTTTTTGCAGTTTATCTGTTCTTGTTAATGGAGGTCCTATCAGGAGATCAATATTCGACAAGGGTTTAAAATAGCGCAATCTTTTAGCTGATTTTCTTTTCTTAATTGTGGTAGAAGGGCTAAATGGGTTGATGTGGAAGGCTATTGCAATTGGTTCCTTTTTTTGTTACAAGGTTGGTTTTGCTAATCACGGGTCTCATTTCTACAATATGCGGATGATACTACTATTGTAGGTGATGCTAGAACAGAGAATGTGTTGACAATGGAGGTGACTCTGCGTTGTTTCGAGTTAGTGTCTGGCCCAAAGGTTAATTTTTTTTAAAAGCTGCCTCTATGGGGTTCAAGTTTGTGAGGAATTTTTATATGATGCAACAGTCTCTCTTCATTGTAATGTGGGTTGTGTTCCTTTTGTTTATTTGGGTGTGCCTATTGGAGCTAATATGAAGAGTGTATCATGTTGACAACTAGTTATCAATGCCTTTAATAAGAGATTCACTTCCTGAAGAGGTAAACATTTATCCTTGGAAAATAGAATCACTCTTGTTAATTTGGTGTTGAATTGTCTCCCACCTTATTTCCAGTCTCACTTTAGGCTGCCAAAAAAAGGTTCTTTTCATATTCTTAAATCTAGAAATTTTTATGGGGTGGTAATCAGGACAAGAGAAAAAAAAATTTGGGTTAGGTGGGAGGCAATTTGCAAAGATAAAAAAGGATGGAGGTTTAGGTGTGAAAAACCTTGATTTGTTTGATCTAAATTTGTTGTGAAAGTGTCGTTGGCATCTAATCAAAGAGGAGGATGTTTTTTCGGCTACCATTTTGAGGGCTTATTATAGAGATTTTGATCCTGTGTCTCTTATGTCGAAAAGAGGGACCAATTATTCTAAAAGCCCTGCCTAGTGGAAATCCCTATGTTCTTTGGGGTTTTGTAATTTTTCTCATGATTGGTTCAATCTATGTTTATCAAGGAGAACTGGTAGTGGTAATAGAACTCGCCTTTGAGAAGACACTTAGCTTAAAGGATTTGTTTCCCAGGCTCTTTTCAATCTCGTCTGATGCTAGGAAAACAATTGATTCTGTGGGTATTTGGGAGGACAACAAATGTAGGTGGAATCTGGGTTGAAGGAGGTCTTTATTCTCTTGGGAGGAAGAAGACTCACGTGATTTCTTCCAGCTTCTATGAGACACGCAGCTTTCCGCTAATGTTGATGATTGGTGGCGATTGGAGACGAATAATGCAGGCTTTTTTGTTGTGGCTGGCAATTGTTTTGGAATAGACTTCTAACGAGTGAAAATCTCAATGAGTGTGCATCTTCTATAGTTGTGGCATTGAAAACTCGCTTCATGTATTTTTTAATTGCCCCATGGTTAAAAGCTTACGGAACTAGTTCCATGGCTGACTGGCTTCAGGTTTCTTCGCTACAAGGTATGGTTCCAACACAAATTTTCTTCGATTTCAGACGAGCGTGAGGACACAAAGTGGGATTTCAGAGGATTTTTCCATCACGATAGGTCTACACCAAGGGTCAAGTTTGAGCCCCTACCTCTTTACACTGGTCTTGGATGTGCTTACGGAACATGTTCAAGAACTAGTGCCCAAATGCATGCTCTTTGCGGATGATATTGTGCTTATTGGGGATACTAGAGAGAAAATAAATGGGAAGATTGAAATGTGGAGACAAGCTTTAGAAGGGTCTGGATTCCGGATAAGTCGAAGCAAGACAGAGTATATGGAGTGTAATTTTACCAAGAGACACGTGGGCCTTACTCGGGAGGTGAAGGTTGGAGAGCATGTCTTAGCACAAGTCCCGAAGTTTAAGTATCTTGGTTCTATCTTACAAATAGAAGGGGATGTAAATCATAGGATTCAAGCAGGGTGGATGAAATGGAAGAGTGCCTCGGGCGTGTTATGTGATAAGAAGGTACCACTTAAACTTAAAGGAAGGTTCTACCGCACTGCTGTAAGACCGGCGATGTTATATGGGACAGAGTGTTGGGCGGCAAAGGGCACACAAGAGAATAAACTTCATGTTGCAGAGATGAGGATGTTGCGGTGGATGAGTGAGCATACCAGACAAGATCGGATTAGAAATGAGTATATTCGAGAAAAAGTCGGGGTTGCTCCTATTGTTGAGAAAATGGTTGAATCTCGTCTTAGGTGGTTTGGGCATGTGTGGAGGAGACCGGTGGAAGCCCCGGTTAGGAGGGTAGACCAAATAGAGGGTACTACAAGGGCTAGAGGAAGAGGAAGACCTAGAAAAACTATAGGCGAAACAATTGAGAAGGATATGGCAATCAATGCCTTATCAAAAGATATGATTTATGATAGGCCTTTATGACGTCGTTTGATTCATGTAGCCGACCCCACCTAGTGGGACAAAGGCTTAGTTGTTGTTGTTCAGAGGCCTTTTTGCTGATAAATCACTCAAAAGGCTTTCTGCTAGTGTTTCGCTGATGTTTTGTTGCAGAGTGTGGCTGCAAAGAAATGAGTTGAACTTCAATAATGAATGGGTCATTTGGTAGGGTGGATTTTACTGATAAATTCAAAGTTAAGTCTTGACTCTGTTATAGATCTTAATGATTCTGTTATTACTTTCAATGACCAGTGTCTAAACCCTATTGAATATGGTTTTTCTTAATTTGTGGTACCTCCGGTACTCATTAATAAATTCTCTTTTGAAAAAAAAAAAAATTCAATCAAAAAGATTAAGTTAAACAATCCATTAAGTTGAGAATTAAAGCAGTCATAACTAGTCAATCATACCACTGCCCTGGGCAATCCTGCTGCTAAGATTCTCTAGGACAAACAACACCTCACAACAGGGTCGTAAACTATATTTAGTATTTACATAGATCATGAGACTAGAGAACCAAAAGAACAAAATTTTAGCTAGATTTTCTATTACAAAACTGTTCGTCGTTAGCTCATGTTTCAAGCCATGTTAAGGATCCCATTATCAAATACTTGCTTGGAAGTTCTCCGGCAGAAGGTGCAAGGTAGGTTATCTTCTTTCTGCAAAGCACAAATCAAGTAAGAAATGTAAACCAACCAGCAAAAAATTGCTCATAAACAATAGAATGAAATGAATGATGAAATCAAAATATACGAACCTCTGAATGTCAATGTCTGTTACAAAGATAAAGCCAGCAACATTGCTGCAAAAGAAAAAGATGCAAGTGATGCATTAAAAGGTACCCTTCCTATTATAAAACTTGGATAAATACTATCAATGAAGCAAACAAAAAGAAGTCAAACCATGGAGATCATACAGTTACAAACTTGCATACAAAAGTTTACCTTTTGAAAAATATGAAAATTGGATATTGTTATGATGCTATAATTATTTCATCAGCTTTATTTCTTTTCATTGTTTGAAACTTTTAATGCCTGATTTGTCACTCTTTGAGGGTTATTATATATTAAAATTCAAACTAACCTTGGTATGACATCTTATGTCATAAGCAATCTCTTTTGTATGTACCAAAAATTTTCATCAGGATAAGGGAAATAATTATGATAAAAAAATTAAAATTATTAAAGGAAGTCTAAAGAAAAATACTCAAACCATTTTCGTCAAAAACAAGTTAAATTAAATCTGGACAACATTCTCCATTTGAATGTGCTATTTTACAATTTAGCTCAAGAAATTTATATTTAAATATCTCCTTCATCAGCATAATCATATGCGGCATTTCTCACTAACACACACCCCGCCCACATGCTTTTCTTTCTTTTCTCTTTTGGCATACGCATGTAATTTTACGAAGTTTGATCCTTAAGGTAAGCGGTTACCAACATTTACAAAATCAACAACCAAAACAGCATCGAAAAAACACCACCCATGGGTTCTATAAAAAAAAAAAAAAACAAGTTATAAGAATTACAAGGACTTTCATAATAAAAATTTGACCATCCAAAATATTAGTTACCTTGAAATGATCTCGTCAGGTTCCGTGGCAAATGAGATAGCAAGGACTAAGTGGAGCAAATCACGATTTATATTCACAGGTACAACTCTTGTTGGATCAGCAGCAGGTTCTGCTCCAATTGGCAAGGCTGAACGAGGGGCCTGCGGCCCACCACCAACCCGATAGACACACAAGTCACTAAAATTTGCAATGTTAGAATGCGGAGAAAGATCATTTGCAAGGCCATAGAAGTATTCCTGCAACAAAATCCGATGGCAACAATTTCCATTAGTCATTAGAGACCCAAAATGGTTGAACAGGCATGATAACTCTGAAAGTAAAAGCAAAACTACAATCAGTGCAATTTTACATTGCACAAAAAATATGTATTTGCATGATTTTGAATAGCAGATAAGGGCTCATAAATTTAGAGGAGCCTAAGAAGTTCATGGTTAAAAGAAAGTAACTGCCAACCATGTCTCCAAGTATGTTGACAAAGTATCAAGTAGTACAAACATTCTTTACACTGCAAACTCAGCAGTTTTATTGTCAAGCAGTGTTTCTGCTGCCTACACTCAAATTCAAACTTGTTTTTACCTTTGGATTTCTAATTCTTTGGGAATACACACATTACTTACTGTCATTAGGAGAACAGTTTTTGCCACTCATCATTGAATCATTTTTTTATCCCATCTATTGCTCATAATCATAATGATAATGATAATGATAATGATAATGATAATGATAATGATAATGATGATAATAATAATAATAATAATAATAATAATAATAATAATAATTAACATGTATTGTGGCGTATTGTAGTAATAGACTACTACACGTGCAATTAATAAATAATAAGTTCAGAAGCACAAGCGCCTACAGACAACAGATTTTCGTAGTTTAAATTGAAATCCTCTCAAATGAGAAAAACAGAGGGAAAAGGTCAACATATATTTAATGCATGAAGAAGAAATCCAAAAAGTGGACAAATATGTTTACCCTTATCCTTAAACTTCTGGCCCTTTGACGGAATTTTGGGCTCCTTGAAACAACTCCACCTGATTTCTGAAGTTTGACAACATCAACGTTGGGTTCAGTCTTCAGCACATCTTTGAGCATGTTGCATAGTTTTTCCTAAATGTAGTTCAAAGGGTAAGCCAAAGCGCTGAGCTTTCAGAAAAGATATTAGGAAAAGTAAAGGCATAAATCTACAGATAAGTATAAGGAAAGTATGATATTTTAGATACACTATTTTGGAGACATCGATCATCAGAACAGGCCTTCAACGAATCAATAAGAAGATAAAATGATGCATATTGAGTAAAGATAAGTCATCTACCTGATCCAAAACCAAGATAACATTGGCCTTCAATGTCCGAATTGCATGTAAAATCAACTGCAGAAAAAAAAAAATGAGGGATATACCACTACAACCAAGATTCTATTAATCAGAGTTAGCAGTGCATTCCATGTTTGAATAATATCCAGTAACAAGGTAGAGTTCAAAGGTCAATTACATCATAGCCGACTCCTTCTGTCCATCCCATAGTATTTATCACCATGCCTGCAGCTCGTGATTCAGCATTTCCGGCAAATTGTCTCTCCAACATTCCAGCAAGCTCCTTGACAAGCACTTTATACAATTCGACATTGTTGCTGTAAAACCAAATATATGTTTCATGGTTGTATTTTCACTTAATTCGCGTGTTATCAATGATTTTAAAACTTCAAATTAATGAAAGGATAAATGGTTTATCCAAGTTACAATTGAAAATATGACAGTAATTGAAAATACCTTGGAGTTGTGTGCCCGTAATAGTAAACAAGAGGAATTTCGAGAGGAATTCCTTCCACGGGATCAATCGGCATCTCTATTGGAGTAGCAGCAATGCATCCAGGAATTGTTATAGATCCTTGGCCAACATCCAAGTCAACATAGGTAGGTTTCCAACCTTGCTTAGCTGCCCAACTAAGAAGCAATCTTGACAAGGTGCTTTTTCCGGAATCTGTTTTTCCTACAACAATCACCCTAGGACCCTGAAAAACCTTGTCTGTTAAACTCAAATATTAAAAGCTTCACAGTTTATATACATAAAAGAGATAATAGAAATTTGGTTTCTAGATCCCACATTGCTATCTACGATAAAGACAAAGAAATCATTATTTTCCACAGTTCACAAAGATGCATTGCCAAGTAAACCTTTAAGCTATACAAATTGGCCCGTTTTTAAGAACTTAGAGGGCTTATTTGGGCCCTATCTTATCATATAAGCATTTAAAAAGGTGTTTGGAAAACCTTAAGGAAATTGCTTATGACCTTCCTATGAGCTCTTTTAGCTTATTTCAATAAGCATATTAAATAAACTAAAAAAAAGCATATGGGATTATGGGAAGGTCATAAGTAATCTCTCATGTGATAAGCGCATCAAGTTGTTTAACCAAACACACCCTATAAACAAACAAGCCCTACACAAACTTGTATGAGAGAAAAAAGGAAATACCTGAGAAGCTTCAGGATCATCAGAAGATGAGGCTTTAGCACGGCTTCTTCTTGCTTCTAGTACAGCATGCACATTAACGTAATTGACCATTGGCGTCTACAATCAAAAGTTGCAATCTTCGTCAGTCATTTACTCACTTTTTTTTTTATAGGCAAACATTTTTCTTTACTTTTTTCCTTTTTTTGGGTGGGAAGAATGTGCAGGCACCTGGATTTGAATCCTAGCAGCTGACACTTAATGCCCTGCAATTCTACTAACTAAGTTGGTTCAAGTTGGTTCTTGAGGACTAATCATTTATTTACACTTCCTTCTAGTTTTGCCTTGCAAAGTTACAATGAGTTTCACAGAAACTTTTTGGTCCTCTAATTACCAGGCTTTTCAGGTTTAGCCCCTATGTAAATTTTATTGTTTTTAGTACTAAAAATGGTGTCCTATAATAAATATTACTCATTTTTCTTTTCCTTTCAAAAAATCATTAGTATAAACCAGAAGCAAAAACTTATTCAAGCCAAGAATAAATGTAGCAGGGCTAAATAGTTTTACCTCATCAGCAACATAATCTAATTCAGTAATCCCATCCATTTCAATGGTTGCACCATACCAAGTAAACACCTGATAAAATTCAGGTTCATGACAAAATTAAATCTACAAACAAAACAAGTCAAAATTACGTAATTGGTCCCTTACCTCATTTTTCAATTTCAAATTGGTCCCTTACGTTTCTTTTCACTATCAATTAATTTGGTCCTGAATAACTGTTTATGCTATGTGGACCAATAAGATTCACACACTGTTCATGCTATGCAGACCAATAAAATTTGCACACGTGTCATTTCTATCTCCAACATAGCAAATGTGAACCAATATGACATGTAGGATGAACAGTGACTAAGGGACCAATTTCATAACAAAAAGAAACATGAGAAACCAATTCGATATGTAAGGGACCAATTTGAAATTGAAAAATAAATAATGGACGAGCTAGAAAACAATGCAGTTATTGAGTTATATAAAAGGAAGGAAGGAAATGAGGGGTTTGGGAATGGGAGAGGAGGAGAGAAGAGTTACAGCAAACTTGTGAGAGGGAGGAAAATTGAGCCAAATTTCGGGAGGGATTTCGGTGCCGAAAATCTCGGCAGTGCCATTGAGGAGACGAAGGCGAAGAGGTGCGTCGTTACCCACTTCGATTCTCAACTCGCTTTCGCTGTCCAACTTCACCAGCTTTAATGTTGATGCTGATGCCGAACTCGAACCGCCACCGGGAGCTGCACCACCGTACGCCATCTTTGTTTTTTTCTAACAACTTTTTGCTTCGGCGAAAAGGGGGAACTGTGACTCTTCAGGGGGAATCGGAAACGAACAGGTTCTACACAGGTTAGCCCGGCCCGGCCCAAAAACCCGGTTTATATATATATTATATAATTTTTAAATTTTTTTTTACTGATTTAAGATAGCGGAGCAAGAATTTATATGCCAGCATAGGGCGGAAGAGGGGAAGACTACTTTCTTAAAATTATAAATTCTTTCAGTACTCTTACAAAAAGGGATCATTACTTCAGTACTACTGATTTATAATTTAAAAAAGACTACTGATTTGTACAGTGGACATATAAAAGAAAGTGATCATATAATTTTAAGTAGGGGTGAGCATGACCCGGCCCTACCCGGAGACCCGTCCCAATCCGGCGGGTTCGGGTTGGGACAAACCCGAGTGAGAAAAGGACAGACCCAGTCTTACTAAGAACGGGTTCGGGTTCATGTCCAGGTCACCCGGACCCGGTCCGGACTTATAATTAATTAATTAAATATATATATATATTAATTATAATTATTATTCTTATTTCTAAAAACTAAAACATGAATAAAAAATATAAAATAGTAAAACACTTAAACTAAAAGTATACTATGGTGTGAGATACATACATACTGTATGAACTTGCCAAGTTGTTAGGAGGTTCCATTTGTTATACATGAGTTCCTTATACTTATTGGAAAAGGATGGGCGGAATATGCATGGTGCAGGATCAACAAAGGCGAATTATTCTCTCCTGTGAGTAACGAATTACAGAATTATACTTTGTTGTTGTTGAAGGAATTATATTAGTATTAGTATACTTCCTGTAGTTAGTTATAGAATTCTAGAAAGATTATGCAAATTTCAAAATTTGAATGGTTTGAAAATTTTTTTTAATGTTATTCATCCGTGTCCCGGGTGAATCCGGACCCGTCCCTATGAGGACCCGTCCTATTTTAGATCCGTCCTTACCTTGTCCCTCTCCAATTAAGGACGGGTTCGGGTTGAAAAATTGACCCGTGCAACATTTCGGGACGGGTAAGGGTCAAGCCCAACCCGTCCCATGCTCGCCCCTAATTTTAGGTATATGTCTTTTTTGTACTCTTACAAAAAGGATCATTACTTTTTGTACTTCAATACCACTTCAGCATATATCATGCAAGAATTTTACGTATAGACTCAAGGTCATATACTCATGAGGCCGAGGTAAACTCGTACTACATACGAGTTTAAATAGCAATATTATGTGCATAAATGCATAACTAAATATAAAGCTTCTATCACATACTTAAAAAAACAACTGTGCCTATATTAAAAAAATAATAATAATCACTGTCACATTACAACACAGTGTCTATATTTAACAAAAAAAACGTTACAGACTCTGTAACATAGTTTATGCAAGAAGAAGACAACACTGTCAAGCGTCAATAGCGCCAACTACAACTACCAGTAACTACAAGCCAGCAACAACTACAACTCGCAACAACTACAACTCTACAAGCCAACGAGTAACAACAACAACACCAATCAAGAGACTTGAGATGGAGAGATCGAGAGATCAGTGGAGACTGGAGAGATCGAGAGGGCGAATTGAACTCGAATGGTTGAGGACGAATTGAGCTCGAATGGAGAAATTGATCTCCTAGGTTATATCCTTGAGCAATCGAGCCCAAAATGAGTTCCTAGCGTGCAGCGACAGCAGCATAAACATGAGAAGAGAAGAGAAGAGAAGAGAAGAGAAGAGAAGAAGGGCCTTCTTTCCGGGTTGGGCTTCGTTATTGGGCCATTTATGACTAACTCGCGATTTTAAACAAATTTATCCGAGTTCAGCCGAGTTTACCCATAACCGAGTTTGTAAGCGAGTCAATCGATTTTATGGTGTAGGCATGTACGAGTTTACAAGTTAACTCGCCAGTTTGACAACCTTGCGTATGGTGGACATATAATTTTAAGAGTACTGAAAGACTAGTAATACTTTTATATGTCCAGCAAGCAACTAATACTTTTAAATCAGTGGAGCAAGAATATATATGTCCTAGTAATAATATAGTCACTACATAATCTGGGAATTTAGGTTTGGTACCCATTAGACATTATTTTGTACAAAACAAAAAAAAATCAGCGGAGCAAGAATTTATTCTTTTGTTTAAATTTTTTTGAAAAAAAAAAGGTTGTCGGGCTTGCCCGTATAAGCCCGCTATCCGTATAGGATGGTTTATACATGAATTTGGAAGCCCGATTTTAAGCTGGGCTTTTTAGCCCGGCCCGATCATGGCCCGAGCTTGAAGCGGGCCGATCCGAACTCGTTCGTGTAGCTCGAATTGTCAGCTCTAATTTAAGGCTTTAAGCAGCATTAGGAAACATGAGATCGTGTATTTGTTTTAGACTAAACTGTTATTTAGATCTATATTCACTTTACTAGTTTTTAATATGGCGAAAATTGATTTTAAGTTCCTAAATTTATAAATTGTTATGCACGTTGGTTTCTGACTTCCAAAGCTGTTAAGGAACGTTAATGTCAAAATTATACGGCATGATAAAAATACAGTTGTGGTTCACTCGTTCAATGTCTAACTCAATTAAAACATAAGAAGAAAAAGTCGACACACACACACACACACATATATATATATATATGTATAGAGAGATAGAACGTTAGAAAGATACAAAACTATTTACAATTTGAATGAGAAAGTATCAGTAACTACAATACAGAAAGATGGACAACAACTCTTTATATCACGACCTATACATCAACATTCAGTAATCAACAAGAATAACAACAACCGTAAAATAGTCCAAATCCAATCCAAACCAGAATCAAGGACAAGAGAAAGTATATGGGCTAACAGAATTCAAAAAGTGAGATCCACCTCAATTTGATGGTGGGTTTGACCCTGACAAAGCCAAGAGATGGGTGCAAGAATTAGAGAAAATCTTTCGTTCTCTAACTTGCACTGATGAACAAAGAGTCAGTTTCTCCACCTTCATGCTGACCGGGGAAGCTGAATATTGGTGAGGTAATACTAGGAGGCTGCTAGAGGCGGAAGGCAGGGCGATTACTTGGGATCTCTTCAAGGAGAAATTCCTTGAAAAGTTCTTTCCCAAGAGTATTCGCCTCAAAAAGGAGATAAAGTTTCTAGAACTGAAGCAAGGGGCAATGTCTGTGGACGAGTATGCCTCGAAGTTTGAAGAACTCATCAAGTAATCTCCTTATTTTCTCCACCACCCTGATGAAAGATCCAAGTGCATCAAGTTCAAGAGTGGCCTTCGCCCATAAATTAAGGTTGCCTTTGGATACCAGAATATCCCTAACTTTGCTCAATTAGTAGATATGTGTCGAACATATGAGGATGATCTGAAAGCAAAGGAAACGGTTGATAGAAGTTCAAGGCAAGCTCCAAAGGGATATGGGCCTATTAGAAACAGGCCCAGGGAACCCTCTTGTCAAGGGGCTCCATATCCCAATCCTCGACCAAGAGAAGAAAGATCCAGGGGATCAATTTCTGAAAGATCCTCAGTGAGATCTGCTCCATCTACTTCTAGTCCTATTCTCATCTGCCTATAGTGTGGTAGACCTCATCAGGGTATTTGCTGGAGATCACAAAATCAAGGAAAGGAGCATCACTGTTTCATTTGCCAACAACCAGGTCACATATCTGCATAGTGCCCAAACAAAATTCTGAAGAAAGAAGAAGTCAGCATTGCAGAAACTCGAAGGGTAGGTGACAATAGACCTACAACTAGTGGTAGGGTATATACCCTCAGTGGTGCCAAGGAAGATAATGCAGAAGGGTTAATCAAAGGTACATGTCACATTAATGACCATCCTTGTGAAGTGCTATTTGATTGTGGTGCTACCCATTCTTTCATTTATGTTGATTGTGCTAAACGATTAGGATTACCCATAATTGATACACCCTACAAACTCTTAGTGTCAACTCCCACAATTTCTACTGTCATAACCACAAAACTATGCCCCAACTGTATTCTGAAAGTATTAAACCACTGCAACACCCTCTTTCGTAACCCGAGTAATTAAATAATGAATAATTAAAACAAGTACTACTCGGAAATATTATGGACTTGGTATTGTATTAGAATTTATAGGAAATAAATTTTTCTTTTCTTTTCCTTTGAAATTCTAATGGGTCGGGTGTGCAAAATCACAAAACCTCTGGATCTCGGAAAATAACGTACACATTGTTTAAACATTGGATTCGGTGTCCTTTGGCATTAATAAAATATAACTTAGGTATTTATAAAAATAAAGAATGAGATAGCCTTCTCTCGATATTAAATACTTAATATAGTTTTGTTATTAAAACTAATGATGAAGCTATCTCTCGTCAGTTTAGAGCATACGTTATTATTCTTTGGAAATAGCACAGCCGAATCTCTTTTGAAATAATATCAGAGTAAGCGGAAATTCGTTGGACTATGATTAATAGTTATAAACATAGTATATGTATATATGGATCAGTGGTAAAGTGAGTACATAGTCCAAGAAGTCAGAAAACCGAGTCCAAGATACAAGTCCATAAAACAGAAATATAAAAAGTAGGGATCTATGCTCTAGAGCTCCCAAAAATATGTACAATGTATATAATAACCCAAAATAAAGGTTCCAGAGCTGATCCAGATGTAGCAGTAACAGTAGTAGTAGTCCAAGTCACCAGAGTAGCATCCATCCATCCATCCATCCATAGGGTCCACAGCAGGTGCAGATCGGGTCCAGAATCCGCACTACCTATGTTATGGATATACCTAAGAACCACTGGTACCTCCTCCTCACTCTCTCCCTGTCCTCCTCAATCTCGTCCATCGAGGTAGAGACCCTACCACTGGATCTGGGATCTACAGTAGTCGCAGTCCTAACAGTGCCCGTCGGACCAGGTGAGGGGACATCAGCATCAGTGAAAACTCTAGAAGCGGAGGGATGAGAACGAGTGGCTATCCGAAAACGGAAACTATGGAACCTACGTACAGGTCGAGTTGGCTGTGGTGGTCCTCTAAAAGTACATGCAATGCAATATTTAAAAGATACCTAAAAATAATCAAACATCAAATTAAAAGTGACATGTAATGAAGGTTTTGGCTAAAAAAAAACTTGGTATTTGAATGCACCATGTGTTGATCGAATAATTGAGTCTACTTGCAACTTGTTGTGTAAGTAAAATGTATGAGCTTAATAAATTTGCATATATAGATCTCATTAATTTTTTTTATAGGCAAAGTCTTTTTGATTTTTTTTTACGCAAATAGGAAAAGGGGATTTAAATCAACCAAATGGTGGCCGTTCATGATCAAACCAGAAACTTCCAACTCCCAAGCCTTAAGACTTGGTAAATGACCATGTGGATTACACCTAATTGTCTATATAAATCTCATTAATGAACTTATTTGTTGTTTACATTTAAATATTTTATTTATTAATAAGTAATAAGTAATAAATAAAAATATTTATATATTAAATTTTTAATTTTCATCTATGCTACAAGTTTTTAAAATTATTTATTTTTTAAAAATCATAAATTCTAATTTTACTAAATTATCTCTAATGTATCAATTTGTAGAGGTGAAAATCAATTAATTTTTTATTGAAGTATCTTTGAGGAAGGGAATATAAATCAAGTAACTAGGATTATCGTGATATCTGAGTGTAAATTACACAATTTATCTATACCCATGTTATTTTGTCGTTGTGTGTAGTATAATTTATTTTTTCATTTTTAAGTATATTGGATTATTAAATTTACATTAAACAAATAATTTTAGATTATGTTTTTGAAAAAATAATCAAAATGCAACGTCTTCATATGTGTCGTAAATTATTTTCAGTAAGATTTTTTTTAGATCTGTATAATTTTTCTATTTTACCTTTATCACTCCATCTACAATAACTAACTTCATGCCCTTTTTTGGAATTTACTCGATAAAAATAATCTTCTTTACATTATCCATAAAAAATAGATCAACTTAAATTCATTTTTTAGATAAGAGACCCAAACATAAACAGGTTATTATTTTAACATATTATAAGCTTAATAGATTATGATTACATATAAAAATAATCATAATTTAATTTTTCGAGCTATAACAAACACGCACTTAAATGGCGATCCATTTATCATTCACCTGATAGGTTAATCTAGTAGACCATGACCCCTAATATGAACTTATCTGAGGACTCAACATCCCAAAATCTTGATTTGTTAGATGCGGTCGTCAATCTACTGCACACGATTTTCAAAACATTATAGTTTTCTTTAGAGTAAAGTACCAACTTAGTCCTTAATGTAACACCCCGATTTGGTTACTTGAAAATTATATAGTTTCCTTATCATTTCATAAAAATGAAGTTTTTTTTTTTAAAAAAAAAACATTAGTTACTACGGTTTCAAAAACTCGTTTGCACAAAAGTAACACTTCCCAAAATGTTTCCTTTAATACATATCATCATAAATCATTTTCTCATGTCATACAACATCTATCAGATTTCTAAACCAAGATGTCACATCACTCTTCATTTCACAAACTCATTTCATAAATGATTTTTCAAATAAAACAATGGTCGATTTGCGAAAATAGGCCTTTCATTATTTCATTGGTCTTTATTCAAAATCTCATAATGCCATTATAAAATCTCAAAAGATAGTACTTAACAAAATGGGGTTACATAAGTGTAGAACAATATAATCCTAGTAACCTCAAGAGAGGGGGAACAATACGAAAATATAACATCCTAAACTAGTAGCCTTCATCGTTGTCCTCCACGGCGGGTGCCTCTGCAGGGTAAACACCCAGTCTTCAAGTTCCTCTAGCGCAACCTCGTCCTCCTCTAACTATTCCTCGGTTCGTCCTCCAAAATTCCTTCAAAATCCGTGAGCTAATAATTGTTCCTCTTCCATCTCGAAATCCATATCCTAGTCTTCGTCATCAAAAACCTCTTCTTGCTCTTCTTCTTCCTCTAATTCATCGTCCAAGTCTAGCTGCATCATTCCTAGGCGAACAACATGATAAGTTGCAGGGTACACTATTGCAAATCGGTCATTTAACATCTGTTTTAAAACACATTTCACATCAGTTTCAAAACTGTAAGGGAGATGCGGAAAGTCTTGATGCGGAAAGTCTTTGACTTTCCGCATCACTTTTCAAAACTGATGCGAAAGGGTAGAGTTTCCGCATCACTTTTTTTAACAGATGTGATATGTTCCATAACTGATGCGGCAGCTGAGAACTAAAACAGATGTGAAAAGTATACTTTCCGCATCTCTTATAGAAAAAACAGATGCGGAAAGTATACTTTTCGCATCTATTTTTTCTAAAAACAGATGCGAAAAGTATACTTTCGCATCTATTTTTTCTAAAAACATATGCGAAAAGTATACCTTCCGCATCTATTTTACTTTCTAACTGAGCATCTGATTTTGTTTGTAACTGAGCATCAGTTATATCTAAATAATAGATGTGAAATGTAGATTTTTTTTTTTGCAATTTTTATAATTTATTTCTAGTGACCTGCATTCTTTGGCTTGACTACCAAAAATAAATTTTTAAAACAAATGAATCCAAAAGGCAAAATATATCCATTCTCATCAAATATAACTTCATTCCAACATCAATGTAAAATTACAATGCCATTTTCTACAAAGGGTTATCAACTCAACATAATCCAAATCAATTACAATTAATAAATAACCTAATTGAATAAAAATAGTACTATTTCTCCACTCTTTACACCTAGGAAAGCAATAAGCTAGTTTAGTAATTGAAGCATGGGACTTGTATGCTCTTCCCGTACGTCCAATTCGTGTACATATCCTGCAACACTTTTGAGGCATTTCAAAGTTTATGAACTATTCAGCAACAAGAGGTAGCATAAACTAAATGACATAAATAAATAGTTCACTCTTCCAATGATTCTCAAAACTACGTATACAATACCAAGACCATAAGTCCTTTCGAAAAAAAAATACAGTAATTAACAAGATCATAAGTAACTAGTCATATGCATTCAATTTAGAAAAAGCAAATAACGAACGAGTGACACATGGCTACTTAACAAAGTACTCACAGATTGATTAAGCAGCTTTGATGGCACCTTCACTATCATTGTGCTCCTTAAAATGTAACACTACATGCTAGTGCATATGTAAGGTGATTTAAAAATTGAATATACCTTGCAAATTACATCATCGATTTAAAATGAACTGTTTGCATAGAAAACAATTGAATAGGTCAATCTCTCAAGATTACTTTAACTACAGTAGAATAAAACACATTAGTGATGACAATAATAAATAACACACCTACATAAGCATAACAAACACAACTACATAAGCTGGGACTACAGAAACAAGCACTCTTTGGCTTCGAACTAATTAGCTTCACATTTTATGCCTATATATAGCTTCTGCTAAAGGATCAAATGATATCACTTCTAACTTGATCAGAGTTTAAGAGTGAGTTTATGGTAAGGGTGTTTTCTATCCTCTAACATATTGACATACTCTAACCTTACCATAATAGATATAGTCATCACTGTCTTGGTGGCATTCTCTGAGTGTAATGCAACACTGTCTTGAATAGATGAAGCACCCTTGCCATTCTCGAGAGCCTCCATACAACGACGCACCCTCTCCTACATAATATAAATGCATATAAGCACAATTACAAAAACTCTAATCCAAAACCATATCAGCACTTACACAAACACCAACAAATAAAACACCAGGAAATGTCACAAGTTCTTAAGTAGAATCATGAATCAAATTGAAATAAGGAATTCAATATACATAGCACAAGGGTAATGAATTAAATATCTTTAAGAACAACTCGGTTTTTTCATTGGCAGTCATATTCAACTAAAATGGATACGCCAAGAAGACTCCTAAGGCAAGAAATAAAAGGAATCTTAGAACCAATTATTTGAAGTTGTTTATATTAAAACATAGCTAAGCTAGATGCTACAATAACTCTCTAGATTCCTTTCTTGTGTGAACTAAAACACGGCCACACATACTCAAAATGATACCAAACTAGAGGTAAATAATTTTTGTCATTTGTACTTGACCAAACGGTAAAGTATTTCTTAACAAGAAAAATATTTGGCAGCACCCTAGTAAAAAAATCAGCTAACAGGATTGCAAGTAAAGTGAATGTCAAATGAATGATATGAATATGTTTAGTAGTAGCAACAGTGAGTAATAGCAAGTTAAGCAATCTTGGGAGCATTAGCCATAACAAGGTTATATAATACTAACTACACACTTGCATTTGAGCATTCTAAAAGAACATAAATATGAAAAAATATGAAAATACCCAAGCAAGGCCCTTCATGTCTCCCCTCCTTCGTGAAACAAAAAATATGAAAATTTAATTATGCTTTCATCTCATTCTTCTTTCATATGAAAATACTAATAATATTCGACTAGTCACAAAAGAATCAAAAGATCATCAAGAGATGATGAGTATATAATTTCTTTCATATGATCTATAGAGAGAGGGATCATGTTCAAAGAAAAGCATTGCATGGGGTACACTTAGGACTAAATCCTATGAGTAACTCCATTCCACAGTAAAATAAAGTTGATAACAGATAATGAAAGAAATCCAAAATTCTGTTTGATGTTAGGTTTTAAACAAAAATTTCTTTATGCTAAACTCACTGCTCAATTTTCTGCATCTTGGCTTCTGTTTTTGCTTTCTCATGATTTTCCCAAGCCTGAATCTTCATCTCCTCACGCCTAAATCTGTGTATTTAACATCGCATTTCTGCTTCAGAGGAAATATAGAAATAGCAATACAAAAATAATTTAAACTATCCAAAATTGGTAAGATGCTCATAAAATATAAGAATAGTGTTTCAAAAGTGCAGCCAACTTCACAGAGAAATTTCAGTTGTCTTCTTATTGCCGCAAATAAGAAACACATTTATAAATCTGTACAAAATACCCATATTCAAGGGTGGGAAAACATAAGAGGTGTAAAACATGGACACAGAAGATGTTCAATTCAGTTGCAAAAACATGTGAGGATCCTCGTTCTTTGGCAATACCTTAAGAGCAGGTTCCGCGATAGGAATGTCGGAAACCTTACAGGATATATCAGTGTAGAAATAGCATAAAATTATACATAAAAAATCCTAATCAACAATCATGAAGAAGGAAAATAAATACATTTGCATTAAATATTTCTGGATTGGAAAAATAAAAAAAGACAACTATTGATCACATGAAAGGTGTATAGCAATAACTATAAGAGCATGTAGACTCTATTAAGTTTCATATTTAAGTACATTTTAGAGAAATTCTAACCCTTTATTTTGGATTCCATCTCTGATACATTGCACTATAGGAGGATAGCAGGCAAGCACCAGGAATACAAATTATTGGCATAAAAACTTCATCACAAGCAGAAATGTGAAAGGGAAAAAGAAATAATCTTTATTAAAGGATACTCTCTAACTATATGCTATGGAATTAGCGTATTAGGTCTTGGATCAGATGCTTGAGAAAATAAATTTCTATCTTTTGAACTGTTTCTTTCTAATGCCCTTCTGCCTAAGAGGATCTCATATAGTACCTTACCTAAACTCCAAACATCACTATGAACTTTTAAGACCATAATCTGGGTCTTGGGCTTCATACCCTGCATGATCTGTTTCAATAAACACACAACTTAAGGTGTTGGCCATGTTAATATAATAAGGACTAGAGTTAATATAATGAAAAAACCATACAGTCAAACAGTAGTGAAGATTAAATAGGCATTTGATAATATATAAGTTCGCCATCAACTTACCATACAATCACTTGCTAAGCACTCCTTATCAAGACCGACATCTGAAAGCCTGGCATGGAATTTCATCTCCAATAGCACTTTTGAAGATTTAAAACTCCATGGATCACCTACCTGATTAAAAATAGAAACAAAAGATTATCCACCAAAATAGGTACTGTATATTTGAATATCTAATTTGCATTAAGAATGAATGCTCAATGTCATTGTGTGTAAGAGGTAGGCATATGGCATACCATGTGACTTCTGATGGGATCAAAACCATAAGCAAGCAGGATTACACTCTCATGCAAGCAAGTGTGACTACTAACACAACTTAAGCTGACACACTACTATAATCACATATACATGAAGGCAAATGTGGCACACTGCAGTACTACTAAATGGGGTACACAACATGCTAGTTTATTCCACTATCATCTTAAATTCATGAAAAGCTTTCAGATACATTGATTTTATTTTTTTTATTCACAATTCCTTTAGTAGACATGTCAGATTGCATTTATTAAAAGCAAGGATACTAAAAGTGCAAAGAAAAATAAAAGCCTACTAAAAGGAAATTTCAATTATAAGGTAACCAGTGAGAAGGAGTATGCATTTTCCTGAATGATCATCATAAATTGCATCAACCTATAATTTAGAAAACACACGATTCATCCATTTCAGAATCATAAAAGCAAGATGAAAAGTTCGGGTTCATAAAAATGATTTAGGATTTAACGAAAATATGCACAAAAGAATTAATTGAATTCATCAAACGTCGAATTCTAGGGTTCAATGGCCATAATCGTTTTACCTTCGAGCAAATTGCAGTGACAGAGTGGAGCAGAGTCGCGGTGGTGGAGCTGAAGCGCGGTGTCTGTGGCATCGATCGCGTGAGAGTGAGAAGAGTGAGAGAACGATCGCGAGTGTGAGAACACGAGAACTGGAGAGAGGATCACCGACGGGAGAGAGGAGCACCTACGAGAGAGAGGAGCAGTGATGGGAGAAGGAGCAGCGCCGTGTGTCAACGATGATGAGAAGAAGAGAATTCGAGAAGGAGAAGAAGAAAGTTAGGGCTGCCAAATGAATATGAACGAAGAAGCGAGTAATTTATGAAGACATTCCGCATCACTTGTTAAAATGTGATGCAAAAAGTAGGAGAATAAAACATTCCGCATCAGGTAAATAAAAAATGATGCGGAAAGTGCAAAAAATAAGAGTTTTCGCATCATTTATAAAAAAACAGATGCGGAAAGTTTATTACTTAAATTTCTTTAATTTACAAGTTTGCCACCGCATTAACATTCCGCATCACTTATTTAAACCTGATGCGGAAAGTAGGAAAAATAAGACATTCCGCATCATTTAACGAAAAACTGATGCGGAATGTTCAAGAAAACATGACTTTCCGCATCAGTTATAAGAAAAAATGATGCGGAAAGTTTTTCCTCTTATACTTATTTACAAGTTTGCCACCGCGTTTTGATTTTACATCTGTTTTCAAAAACAGATGTTAATTAGCTGATGTAAAATCCATTTTTTCTACTAGTGGTAATCATGCACTCTATCCTTTGGATTAGTTGCTCGAAAGGGTGAGATTGTGACACCTCGATTTTGTTTCCCGAAAATATTGCATTTATTTAGTATTTATTAGTAAAAATGAGGGTCAATTTTTTTTTACAACAGATAAACAACGTACACATACAAAACATTTATTTACACGCGCGCCTTGCTTTGTTCATTTTATTTATTTTCTAAACATCCTTCCTTATTAATTATTTACAAAAGGTAACTTTATACATTTTCTCATGAAGAGTTATCGCTGCCGTTTCCCAAAATCGAGATATCACGAAATTCCCATCACATACACAAACCATAAACAGAAATACCTCATCGCCTTTTAAACATTGTCAGATAAGTTTACCAGTACCAATAATTACATCCATCTTCAAAAGCAGTTTTCAAAAGTAGTTTCCAACGCAGTTACAAAAGCATAAAAGAAAAGAGTTGCAGACATCAAGTCCCAAAATATATCAAGAGATAGGATAGTTACATCATCAGTTATCTAGGGCATGACTCTCCTCAGTTGGACTCGACCCTAACCAAAACAAACAAAACACCTAGACCACAGAACCCACGGAACTCTCTAAGCTGTCGGCTGGTCCTCATCGTCCTCCGGTGCTATCTCCTCCTCCTCAGTCTTCTCTTCCGCAAGTGTAACACCCTTCTTCCTATAAAAAACTTTATATATAATTATGAAATATTTAAAATAACTTATGGACTTAGTGAAAAAGCTCAATAAAAATTTTCTCTTTTAATATTGATTTGTATTTCTCGAAACACATGGACTTGTGTTCAAACTTCAAATCTTCTCATATTAAATTAAAATCGAATCCGGCATAATAATCTTAGAAATACCAAGTACTCAGAAAAACTCCTCAATTGACAACATTTTCATTACTATGGTTGAAAAGATAAGCAGTTGGTATTATCAACTTAGCGTTGTCTCATGAGGCTAGATAGTATTAGCTAAAAGCGATTGCCGAATTCCTTTTTAATCAAAATCAGAGGGCACGGAATAAAATAGTACTTGAGGATCATTGGTGATATAAAAATCAGATATATAACATGAAATAGATCCATAAGTACAACTGATCATCATCGAAGTAAAGTAAGTTCTAGATACCGAGTCCATAAGCTGAAGATATAAAAAGAATACAAAATAAAAGACCTCAGCTCTCGTACATCTCAAAACTATATACATTATATACATATCAAAAATAAAGATGTTCAAGAGCAGGTCAGACTGGTCCTCCAAGCATCCAACTGGGTTCACTGCAGCTACACATCTGGTCTGGGATCCATATCACCTATACTATGCCTATACCTAGGAACCACTAGGTCCTCCTCAAGGTCTAGTAACCGGCTCGACTGGTACCTCCTCCTCGCTCTCTCCCTCATCAGGGTCCTCCTCAATCTCGTCCGACGAGGTAGATGCCCTACCACTAGGCCTAGGATTTGCAGTAGGTGTAGTCCTAACGGAACCTGTCGGACCTGGTGAGGGGATATCATTATCAGTGAAAACTCTATAGGCAGAGGGATGAGAACGAGTGGCCGTTTAGAAATGAAAACTATGGAACCTACGTACTGGTCAAGCTGGTAGTCGTGGTCCCCTATAGGTATAGAACAGGGGTACGTGCAAAGTATAGACGATAGGGATCCTAAACCTACGAGGTCGCACCCGAGCAAGGGGGTTAGGATGATAGAGAGTAATCTCAATCTTTGGACTTGGATTTGGATTTGGATTTGGATTTGGGTTGGCTTGATAATTCTGATTCTGGGCCAACGTCTCAAGGACAGCGGTAATTATTTCAAGAAGTTGGTTGTTCCTAGCAGCCATCTACAGATTCTGAAAAGGAATTGAGGTAATAAGAATAATAACAAACTACAACTTCTTAGGCTCATTAATAGTTACTCACTTGTAGAGTAACACTTTGGGAGTATGGACTCCCATACTCCACATCCAAGGATTGCAACCACCTTAGATTATTTTATCATTTGAGATTTTTAAGAAAATTTTGACAGAGTTTACTTTATTTATTGGATAATTCCCAAAATCTTAATAATGTTCCTGTATACATCAGATTTAGAAATACATAACCAGATCAGATTCAAACATTTTTATCATAACTTATCACTCCAAAATATGGTATGTATATCATACCATAAGTGATAATCATTATCAATAAATATGTACATAAAGGTTCTAGTTAAGTTAGTTCATACCAAAATAGTACATGTTCCAGGTACATAATTAAGTCTTTTACAAATTTCATACATTGAATTAATCAAAACTATGAAGATCTTCGTATAGAGCATGGTTGCAAAGTGTGGTGAAAAACCACATCAATGAGCCTAAACTCCTTTAGACGAAGCACGGCTCTCCTCAGCAACAATTGGGGGCATAACGTAATCAGATGTGGTACCTAAAATAGCAACAAAAGGGAGTGAGTGTTTTGACATAATTCAAAATAAAGCATTAAATAGCAATAACATAAAACCAATTAATCCACATTAAACAATTATATAACTTTAACTCTTCCAAATCATAACATAATTATAATCATATCATTGAAGGAGCCATGATGCATGCCTGCTAGATTTATCATGCCAAAATGATGCATGCACGTCTCTCGGAATCCATCAATTGAATCCAATGGTCCTTTGTCACATTCTCAATACATTCTTCTTTTCTTTTGCAATTCACTTTCACTTTCATTTTGAAATACATTGGATCCAATAGTGGAATCATTTATCTCATGCTCTCCATCTTCCTCTCAAGTATCTCATTCTTTCTCTTCCACATTATTTTTCATTGCATATCTCATCATTAACTCTTTTTATCTTGCACATTTCACTCAACTTTCCTCACTTATCCATCCTCTCCAGGGAAAGACCAAACCGGGAGTAAGTGTTCCTCTACCACTGCTTGCACACTACTGTCCTCTCACTCTCGGTCTAGTAGAACATAGGTTGAAGGCCCAAGTTAGCTATAGTAGGGAACCGCCCTCAACCGGTCAACAAAGTGACTCTGTGACCAATAGAATTATCATGGTTAATGTGAAATCAATCCCCTAACGAATGGCCAGTTCGTGTCCTCCTAGGATATCAAAGTTACACCCAACGACAATTCCCGCGGTTGTTTCATTAGCACAACCTAGTCACATATCACTCATGCATATCCACGTCTTGTCTTTCCCAACATTGTGACATCCTCACTTTTAATTAGTTAAATTAAATTTTATTAAAAATGACACTTGAAAATTTTAAAAAAAGTCCGGCAGTGTTTCCTCTGTTTTTCAGACTTTCCAAAAATTCCTGCTTTTGAACTTGTCCAGACCAGAATAATTTTAAACATAAACTTAAGTATTAAACACAGCCAGAATACCCTAATGCCCTGATTCAAAGATAATACGAGTCGTGGGCTACAACTATTAAACTATAATAAATACACCATTTTAATTCTAGTCCTCTCAATGCCTAATTTACACTCCACATCCTGCTCGGCCAAGACTCGTGCAAGCTTCGCCTCTGTACCTGTAATAAAAACAGCAAGAAGGGTATCATTACACATAATCTAAGAAAATAGTTTCTAAAAAGCGTAACACTAAACTAAGACTAACATTTTTATTAGCAACATAACAATCATAAACATTTTCATACTTTCATTCTCATTTACTTCTTTTCTTACTTTCACTTAGCCCTTTCTCTTTCTTTTCTCTTTCGTACATCTTCCCCATCGGGGATACATAGTAGTTCATTTTATCTTTTGTTCATCTTCCCCATCGGGGATACATAGAACATTTACTTTATCTTTTGTACATCTTCCCCATCGGCGATACGTAGTACGTTTCTTTTTATCTTTTATTCATCTTCCCCACGGGGGATACATAGAACGTTCACTTTTATCTTTTGTACATCTTCCCCCTTGGGGATACATAGTACGTTCATTTTATCTTTTGTTTATCTTCCTCACAGGGGATACATAGAAGGTTTACTTTTATCTTTTTTTCATCTTCCCCCTCGGGGATACATAGTACGTTCATTTTATCTTCCGTTCATCTTCCCCACAGGAGATACATAGAACGTTTACTCTATCTTTTGTACATCTTCCCCATCGGGGATACATAGTACGTTTGTTTTAACTTTCCTTCATCTTCTCCACCGGGGATACATAGAACGTTTACTTTATCTTTTCTCATTTCTCTTTCTTTTCATTCGTACCTTATTATCATTTTCGTATTGTCTCTTAAGGGTTAACAAACAACTCATACATTCATAATAAACATACCCAGACACTTTCCTCTTCTTCCTTACTTATCATTATTCTCTTTATATTAGTCAAGCTCTTTTGTTTTATTCTCATCATCAACTACTCATCTATTCAACACACACAAGTATGTTCAAATCATCATTTTCTGGATAACAACAAATTAAACTTACACATACCAACACAACCACATCATTCACATATTTTACATTTAGCATCTCTAACTTGTTTCGTTCTTTAATTGGTTAAGTCATTAGTTAAGCATACAATTCATGTAAGACACACATGCACCTCAATTCAACCTCCAAATATCTATTCAAAGTTTTCTACTCTTATTATTATCATTAATTCTTCCTATATTCATTACATACACAAGTATCCTAACTCATCCCTTAATTTATCATGCTCATTAGCTTGTTATATCCTAGGTTCATTTCAAAACCCAACCCCTCATGCACTTCAACACACATAACATCTTTCAAATATAATAACACAATTCATATGCACATACAATCACAAACTTCCAAGTGGTTTCATTTTCTTTAGTTCCCTACTTAGATTTTTAACACTTTTTTCATCTTCACAAAAATCATAAAACTACCTAGTGGGTTCTTTTCATTCATTCATATACTTTCTTTATTTTCTATATCAACTATCATATGGTTTATTTTCATAGCTATTTAACTACACTTAGCTACCACTATAAACATCCTAGAAACCATGCCCTAAATCTAGGTAATGCAACCTTCTTACCTTAGAGGAAGAGGAAACTTGATTGAAGCTCCAAGGACCTTGAATCTACCCCCATCTACGTGGATTTCAACTCTCTGGGCCAATCTCCACTTGGTTCCATGGTTGGAGGGGAGAGAAAGTGCCCTAGGAGAGAGAAAGCACCATGGGAAGAGAGGGAAAGCTTGCAACCGGATGAGAGCTACCAAATAGTGAGTGGGTATCCTGTCTAATGGAGGGTGTGAAGGGGAAGATCTTTCTCCTTCACTTGCTCTTGAGAAGCTCCTTGAGGCATGAGAGAGAGAAAGATTCCATTGATGAGTTATAGAGAGAGAAAGCTTGAAAGCTTTGATGGTGATGATGATGGTGGGGATGATGGAAGGCTTGGATGATGGAGGAAAACCTTGGTTTTTGGCTATGGAAACTTGGATTCTCTTGGAAGTTTGAAATCCCAACTTGGGGGAAAAAAATGGGGCATTTTGGGTGCCCCACGACTTTTTTTTTTTGCTGTTCTGGTCGAACTAATCGATTAGTCCAGCAAATTTTCATTTTATTTATTTTCTTTGCATTTCAAAATGTCATAACTTCTTTGTTAACCGTTGGATCTTGCTCAAATTTTAAAGCAAGCTTCCCTACATACTAATCTTCACATCCAACGGTAGAATTCTTGTTTTGAGTTTTAAATCTATTATTTTGAATTTCCCAATATAACGTGTTTATAACACCGAAAATGTTGTTTCTAACGCTCGTTTTCCCAACTCACAACCTCTTATTCCTTGCTTATATATGCTATCTAACGATTTCATAGCACTAAACTTGATCCTAATCCATCACCTTAACTCTTCTTTAGCAAAATTATCATTTTTCTAATCCCATTATTATTTTGTTTATTCTTGGGATTAAAATTCGGGATGTTACAACACATCCTCACCGTCCACCTTATGACTCCATGTATGATGCATGATTCTAATTACTTCTCAATTGAATTCATACTCTTTCAGGTTATAAAACAGTTTATCTTTGAGTATAAGTTCAATTGAGAAGCTTCCATAATTCTAGAGTTCATAAAATCAATGAAATCATCACAACAACCATTTCAATTCTCACAATCAATTATTCAATCATACATAATTAAACACAATAAGGGGTTCTGATCAAAATCTCATCTTCATCAAGTATCAATCAAACATAATAAAATAAATGCAAACATATACATCATAGTTCTAGGAACTAGGTTTTCCAATCACTACACCAAGGTTCTATCATTATATTTTCAAGAATATTCATTCAATTCATCTCTGGGTCCTAAGGTTCTATATTATTACTACCTAACCCTTTATTTCAAATTATGGAAACAACTCCTCCCTTACATGTGCGCAAATTCCGCACCAGATTCATGAAGGTGCGCGCCTGGGCACGCCAATTCCTGCGCCCACACGCAGAACTCCCTGTGAGCACCAGTTTGATGCACTGGTGCACGCCTAGGCACACCAGCCAGCGCCTGGGCGCACTAGAATTGATCAACATGGAATTTCTTGTATTTTTGGCTCTTCGTAATGATTCTTTAACCCATTTTAAGATCAAAACACATATCCATGAAATTTTACAAGCATCCATAGCATCCAACTCACAATTTAACATATAAAACACAACTTAAATTTTAAGGATTTCTAACTTAAACTCTCTAATTCTCAATGATTCTTAAGGTTTCTTATCACTTCTAATTTAAACCTTAACTAATGCTCCTAATCATGATGAACTATTAACATAAAACTTATATTAGAGGCTTAAATTTAAAAGAGGATGTTACACATTTAGCTATTATTGTTGTTGAATATGAATTTATTTAGTTGGATAGTTTAGAGGACTTTGAAGCAAAGGACTTTGAAGGAGAAGAAGAGGTTTTGAAGAAGAAAGGGTTTGGGTGTGGATAATAAAAGGGTTTGGGTGTAGATAACAAAGTGGTTTGCGTGTGGTAAAAGTAAAAAGGGTATTTTTGAAAGTTTAACAAAAATGTAAAAAAAATGGGTGTAGTTAGTAAAACTTGGGCGTGGATAGAAATCAATAAACTTAATACTTAGCCAATTTTAATTTATTACTCACACCCACCACCTTCAACCTCTCATCATCAACTTACGTAATTATTTTCAACCTCTCATCTTTCTCATCCAATACCATGAAAATTATTAGATCTAAAAAATACGTTTGAAACTGATCATCATCATACTTTTTTTTTAGAAACTCGAGTATTTGAAAATTATATATATATATATATATATATATATATATATATATATATAAATTTGTCATTGGCAATTAAAAGATCCCTGCAACTAAGACCATAATTCCTTGAATTCCTGAACCAGCTCTTATACCCATTAGATAGTTATGGACAGCTAGCAATTATCTCCCAAAATTAATTGAGTTAAAATAATAAATCAAATATCTTAAAATTAGTATATTATGTTTATGATTAAGTAATTAAGGAAAGACACACTAAAATATTAGGAAAGAAAATATGTGATTCATTAATAATAAAAAATTAAATGAGTAAAAATAATAAATCAATTACAGTATCTTAAAAATGGTATATTATGTTTATGATTGAGTAAATAAGAAAAAATATACTAAATTATTAAGAAATAAATTATGTGATTTATTAATAGTAAATTTGTAACTAATAAATTACATTAATTGGCTTTTTAACTTTTTTTTACCAAAATATTGGAAATGAGGGAGTAACAATTAAATGCATGGACGCATGCACTTGTGAAAATGATTTTATCATAGTATATTAGAATGAAATTACCTATTACTCCTTCTAATTCTATTTATAAGACCATTTTGAGATTGTTATTTTGATCCTATTTAAATTTCATTTCAATTTTTAATAATAATTAATTACTTCTTTTCACAATTACTCCTATTAAGTTAACATTATTAGAGTTCCAATAATAATAATAATAATAAAAATCATAATAGGGGTAGTTTTGAAAATTAAATCAAATTTTCACATTTCCAAAGTCACTAACAAATTTAACCACTTTTTTTTTTTGGAATGAAAAACCCCCAAAAATTCTTATAAATAGGATCGGATAGGGTATTTATTTTATTTTTTATGATATGATATATCTGAAATATTATAAAAAAGTAGATTTTTTTTTTTCGGTAAAAGAAATAATTCATACCAAAAAAAAATAAAAAAAATAATGAACCGAACAGAACCTGTAAGAGAAGATCAAAGGCTCCCGTGTTTGATGAAAGTGATTTCTGTGTAGGTGATTACTTCAAAACCCCTTAATTTTGGAAGGGTTTTGTACTCTCTCATACATGTTCCAATTAAATAGTGACAAATAGACATATATTAACATATTAGATAGTTGACTAATCTTGTCACATTAGACAATAGATTTTGCATTCAAGTCCTTGAATCTTTTTACAAAATTTTTAAATTAAATTAGTTGCTCAAAATTATTTTTATTAGACTAATTTTTATTTTTAGATCTGTGCTCGCTAAAACCAGAAACATCAAAAGTTCAAGCACAAATAACTAAAAAAATTACAAGATACAAATAACAAACCAAAATAATGGCCAAAATGCAATGCGTTACCTAACTTTAGGATTTAATTTATGCAATAACAAATTCCACTACATTAAAAAAAACAAAAAAAAAATAACCAACCCCCTTCTAAAGAAGTTCTAAAGAAGAAACGGAATAGGATAGAAATACTAATCCCCAAATCTGACATGGCAATTTTAATGAATTGGCATGTTATAATTGGATGAAAAAGGGAAGGGTACCCAACTCTTTTAAAATTAGAGGGTTTGGAAGTAAAAACCTTCTGTGTATTGTCAGCCCTCTAACATAGCAACCAAGTTGTCTTAACAAATTCCCTATTCCTACTCCTTTGGATCATTGATAGTTTCCAACTTGGAACATTTCCTTGCCTTGCCATCACTATCACTCCCTCAAGCATCTCTCAAATTCAATTTTACTTTTGTTATTCTTCTTCATCAACAACAATCTGAACCAATCTATGGCACAGCCTAATAAGTCACGGAACAACAGAAGGTCTTCTTCCTCGACATCTTACACATCAACCTTAACAACACTAGTCTTTGCTGCACTATGTGTTTTAGGTTTATGGATGCTAAGCTCCAACTCTATAGTCTCACCTAAAACACGCATCAATGAGAGTACCACCACACGTACCTCTATTGATAACTCTGAAACCACTAATGACTTCTCTTCCACCGAGGACACGCCGGAAACAACCACCACCACCACAGACAACAACAACAACAACAACAACAACTCAGATGAATCAGGTGACACCACCAACACCAATAACAAAGACAACATCAACTACAATTCAAAGGAGTCATCTGAAACCACTATCACCAAAAGCCATGACAAAAAGGACACCCCCATCTATGGGGACAACCCTGGTCAGCTTCCTGATGATGCTATCAAGAATGATGATACTCACACCACCAACAACGACAGCCACAAGCAACACGCGTCGATAACAAACGAAGAAGGTTTAGACAATGATCAGAAGGCAACTACCGAGTCTGAAAAAGTTCAGCAAATTAGTACTAGTACTAGTACTAAGACATCATCTGAAGAAGATAGTGCAAAACAAAACACAGAATCTCATGAGAATGCAAAGGCAGGTGAGAATCAAGAACAATATGTTCAAAGTTTTGACATGCGAGGATCCAAAAACAATGAAGATGAAGTGAGTCAACAACAACAACAAGAAAGAGAAAACAAAGGTGATGAGGCAAAAGAAAATGACCAGAAGCAAGAGCAAAGAGAAGAGAGTCAAGAAACACTACAGAAGCCAAAACAAGAGAAGAAAAGGAGGAAGTCGAGTAAGAAGGAGTCGAAGAAAACATGGTCAACACAAGCAGATGAGTCTGAAGGTGAGAAAGAAAGACAGAAGGAAGAATCGTCAGATCGTAACGAGGAAATGCAACATTTGGAGTGGCATCTCTGCAATGTCACGACAGGTGCTGATTTTATACCATGTTTGGATAACGAAAAGTATCTTAGGACATCACATAGAAGACACTATGAACACAGGGAGAGGCATTGCCCTGAGGATGCACCTACTTGCTTGGTGCAACTTCCCAAAGGTTACAAAACACGAGTCCAATGGCCTAACAGCAGAGATAAGGTGACGTGCTACAAAGAAACATCTATACCATTGGTTTACGAACCTTTTATATCTTGAGAATTAAAAGAGACATTGTGTGGAAGATAAATCAACTATGTTTAGCCGACATATAAAATTCTTGCATGCAAAAAATTGAAGTAAAGATTTAACTCTTATTTTTTATAACTAGCTTAAAAAAATATTAATTACTTTATTTTTTTTAATAATAAATTAGTACATGTATTAATCTATTACTTTTTCCCTCTTCTAGCAGTATCACCTAATTAGAAGCAATTACCAAATGATAAACATACAAAAATTAAATAATCTAAGAGAAAGAAACAACCAAGAAAAAACAAGTGATCTTTAGCCAAGAAAAGATAATGGCATGATGGTAATAAAACCCACACCTGCGAGTATTCACTCGAAACTGACCTGATTTTGGTGGGAAAAACCCGCTTTATTGGGTTTTGAGAAACCCAAAACCGAAACCCGCTATAAAAAGATGGTATAAAAATTAAATAATTTTTTTTATAATAGTTAAATGGTGAAGTTAAACTAACATATTTGGTTAAAATCATGATTTAACTCTAAGTTTTTATATATTTTTAAAATTCATATAATGTATTTTATATACAATAAAACTTATATAATGTATTTTATATATGATTTTTTTTAATACAATAAAAGATAATTTTAAAAAACTAATCAAATATAATTGGATGAGTTATCCGCGGGTTTCCCCGAACCCGACAGGGATGGGTCTAGGTTTCACTTTTTTATACTCGTTCTCCTTAAACCCACATTCGAATTCGCTTTGCTTATAATGGGTACAGAATTGATATTGATGAAACCCGTCACAAACGCAACCCATCGCCATGCCTAAATGGAGGATACATGAAATGGAAGAACAAATGTTACCCTCTAAGGAAGTGATTATCATTTGGGACTGAAAAACGCATTAATTATGGGTTATGAATCATATATGTTTCAATTTGCCTTTTTTACCCGTATCCAATCTCAATACTCTTTAATACTTCACTCTCCGATACTCTTAAAATGTGTTTTGATATATTTGGGAACACTTGTGCATTGCATATATAGGAGAGAATAAAAAATGCCTTTTGATACTTTCATGGTACGCTATTCCTTTCTTCCCTTAATAAAATGTTAGATTTATAAAAGTGATGTTAATGATGGTAAATGAGATAATGAGATTAATATTATGCTTATTTGCATGCAATAGGCAACGATTTCTAATGACAAATAATTTTTGTTTTGTATATAGTAATCTCTTAAAAGTATGTTCTTAACTTGGAACTTTGAAATAACAATGATATGTTTAATACTTTAATATGTTTTATAAATTGTTTGTACATCGTTTAAATGCATATCATGAACTTATAGTATCCTATATTTTGGGGAATTGATATATTGTTATTTCGTATCCGTAATTTCGAATCTGCGCTTCATAGATTATGGTATCAAGAAACTTTTTGAAAAACGTTAGAATTGATGTTATGAGTACATTGTTAGTTAACACATATATATGAGAAATAATTTTCTATCCTTATTTGTCCTGCAATACAAAAAAGAAAAATAATATTGATACACGACCCTAATTTTCTATCGAATACTCTTCGCACATGAAACGAGTAGGGGAATAGATGCCCTGCCCATAAAAAAAAGTCTATCCCCTGTATATTGATATATGACAGTGAGCTCCTCAAAATTAAAACTCTACTATGTGTGTTTCAAATAGATATGGTACCACAATATACCTCACACGAAGCTTGCTGAGGTGAAGGGACACCAGAATTGGGTAAAGTTGACCGGGGAGTTCTTAACATTCCCTGGAGGTGGCACCCAGTTCATTCACGGAGCTCTTCACTACATTGATTTTCTTCAACAGGTAATAAGGAAAACAAGTTTTTCTTTAACTAGGCCATATCACACGACCATTTATGCTTTGATAACTTGGGAAAATTTTGATTGATCGTTGAGCAGGCGGAACCTAGTATTGCATGGGGGAAGCATACTAGGGTGATTTTGGATGTTGGGTGTGGTGTAGGCAGTTTTGGAGGTTTCTTATTTGAAAGAGATGTTATTGCAATGTCTTTCGCACCTAAAGATGAACATGAAGCACAAGTGCAGTTTGCCCTTGAGAGAGGGATACCAGCCATATCAGCTGTCATGGGTACTCAAAGGCTGCAATTCCCCAGCCGCGTCTTTGATCTTGTACATTGTGCACGTTGTCGAGTACCGTGGCATGAAGAAGGTTGATCTTACTTGATATTTCTCCTGTTGAAACTTCTTGTCATTTTATACTGACCATTAATATCTCCATTTTTTAAAGTGCCATTGATTTCGAGATTGTATTTACCACAATTGTAATTGCAATGTGGTTGTCAAGACTGTTGAAATCACAATACTGCGGCTGCAACTGTGTTTGACAGTAATTTAAAAGCTCTAATGTCTGACTTTTGTGTTGATCATAGAGTTTTGTCCTGAGGAGTGCATTATTGTGTTGTAGGTGGCCTGTTGCTTTTGGAATTAAATCGTGTTCTGAGACCAGGGGGCTATTTTGTCTGGTCTGCTACTCCTGTGTACCAGACACTCGAAGAAGATGTAGAGATATGGAAGCGTAGGATAACATATCATATCTTTGTTGTTTATATATGAATAACTCAGCATTTTTATAGGAGCTGACATTTTGCAGTTTTCTTCTAGAAATGTCCTCATTAACCAAGGCCATGTGTTGGGACCTTGTGACCATAAAAAAGGATGCACTGAATCAAGTTGGTGCTGCCTTCTACCGCAAACCCATGACCAATGAATGCTACGAGCAAAGGGAGAAAAACGAACCTCCAATGTGCAAAGATGATGATGATCCAAATGATGCTTGGTAAATGTCTCTGCAACTGTCAACTTCTTGGAGCATGAACAGATGTGCCTACATGATAAGTTTACTAACTACAAATTATAACATAAACTTAGAGTACTCAATTTGGCTGCACTTAGCCAATCACATTATTAATAAATAACTGCAATACGTAATAAATAATCACCATCTATTTCCAATAATATGATTGGTCTAATGCACTTCACTTGAATGCTTCATGTCACTGTTCGAGTAATCTTGATTGATCAAATATAGTATATTACAGGTATGTACCTCTACAGGCATGCATGCACAGGTTGCCAGTTGACAAGGCTGAGAGAGGAACTAGATGGCCGGAAGCTTGGCCTCTTAGACTTCAGAAAGCACCATATTGGTTAAAGAACTCAGAGAAGGGTGCCTATGGAAAACTAGCTCCTCAAGATTTTGCAGCCGACAACGAACGTTGGAAAAACGTTGTAGACGAACTGAGCAACATTGGTGTTTCTTTGTCTAATGTGAGAAATATCATGGACATGCATGCTGTCTATGGGGGGTAGGTTGCCATACTCTGAGTCTTGATAATTAATCTTACCATGTCTTACTAAAACTATTGAGTCATTGATTGATGAGATAGTCATCGAAGTTATTCCATGTTTGTGAAGATTTGCAGCAGCGCTGAAGGAACTTCCTGTTTGGGTATTCAATGTGGTGAACACAGATTCTCCAAACACACTTCCTATCATCTTTGAGCGCGGTCTCATTGGAATATACCATGATTGGTGTGAATCCTTCAGCACCTATCCAAGAACTTATGATCTATTACATGCAGATCATCTTTTCTCAAAGCTAAAGAAAAGGTATCAATGAAAGCAATCATTCAACCATTTTATCATTCACCTAGACAATATATATATACTACCGCATATTGATCTGATTCCATTGTGTTGGCCTGTTCTTAGGTGCAATCTTGTTCCAGTTATAGCAGAGGTCGATAGAATAGTCAGACCAGGAGGTAAATTGATTGTCCGTGATGAATCCAGTACACTTGAAGAAGTTGAAAATTTGTTGAAATCACTACATTGGGAAATAACCTCAAAAAACCAGGAGGGTGTGCTCTGTGCCAAGAAAGGAAATTGGCGACCCAACTCATTTGTAACTTTGTACTGATCATGGAGACATACGTGACTCTGTTTAAGATTTCTTTTCAGACAAAATCTGTTCAGTGGATGTAACATGTGGTTTCTCTTGTCCTCCACCTTCTATGGCACAATAGCTATCCTGAAAATGCCACATTGTATATCAATCACATGCCACCAAAAAGGGGAGGCTGTGATAAACGAACAAGATTTGGATTTGTTGTTGTCAATGTAAAACTAGTTATTTTGTGTGATGACGATAGTATAACTAGTAAATTTTTTACTTCATTAGATTGGACTATTCGGCAAATGGTACAGCACCTCGTAACCGATAATTGCAGATCTTATGGCAACCCTCAATTTGACACTTGCTCCTCAGCTTCATTCATATACTGAGGAGGTTAGGCCTTCCCATAAAACTTATGCTTCATTTAGTTACAAAAGATACTTTTAAGGAGGTTAGGCCTTCGCATAAAACTTATGCTTCATTTATTTACAAAGATACTTTTAAAGCTCACTTCATCTACATCCCTCAACATTCGTCTTCCATAATTTCACGCACATAAACTTCAAATAATGATGTTTATTATCCATGATTAAATGAATCTGAAACTCTCATCATAGTTAAAACAATCTCAACAACAATAAACAAACTCACATTTGCTCTACGTAATGAAATTAGGATCCATTTCAGTTTTCAAAACAAAGACTACATCATTCCAAAATGAAAAGAACAAAAGATATGAATTTCATGCTTATATCACCACCATTTTAACACGACGCGAGAGCACAAACAAAATCAAGGAGGGAGAACATATTACCAAAACAAAACCATAAATCATCATTTGATGAAGAAACAAAGAAAAATTTGTCAAAAGAATCCTATGATTTGGGCTTTAATCCTGATTGTAAAGCTAATTATATTATTTAATCTCTTTATAGTACAAATCCTTGAGTCAAGGTTACCACTAACATCAACAATAACCTGGAGACAAACAACACAGTGATGTCAACTAAAAAATAAATTGCACCTTAATCATATAAAGATGTATGATTAATCAATTTATTTGAACAACCATTCTCGACAACTTCCGGAGAGGCATACCACGCATTGTAAATAGCAATGTCATTTGGAAAAGTGTCTCTACTGGTCACAGAAATAACAAGTCTCCCATTTAGGAGAATAAACGGAAGAAAAAAAAGGGGGAATGATGTGTGGGGGAAGAAGGATGCCAGAATGCAAATCTGTCTGAACTGACCTCACAACTATTTGCCCCACTTTCCATGATAAACCTTTAGGATATCCTATACAATGATTGCCTGGATTCCAGGAACAATAAGCTATTCACCACTGCAAGGAAAAATAAAATACCAAAACTCAATGATTGTAACACGGCACTGGATGCAATTTTGGCATAATTTCAGAAAATAATCTAGTACTGGGGAGAGGGTAAGAAAATTGTATTGTAGGAGTTCCCGAACCCCAAGAACAACTATGCAGGTTCCTGGGAACTAACAAACTCCTAATAATTTATGTAAGCATTGCAAGGGGATCCACTTAACTCATAATAATTGAGTAAGGGATGTAAACAACGCTCAGGATTCACAAAGATGACAGTTTTAAATACTCAGTGTTAAGAATGACAGCATATTGAACATGTGGCTTAACCAGGAGCTATAGGCAACATTATGATGTCAACTTAAAAATAAATTGCGCCTTGAGCCCTTGACCATGTCATCCAGGTACGAATATGATTAATCAAGTTTTTTGAACAAACATTCTCGACAACTTTCAGAGACTCCTGTATAGCATGTGTTGTGTTAAAAAAAAAAACAAAGTTGTCTCGAAAGGCAATGCAAATAACACCTTTCAATTAAATTTATTTTGATTTGTTCTGATCAATCACAAGTGTGACACTGTGTGGCACAAATGATGTTCTCCCATACATAAAATGAAATCCGGCAACGAAAGGTAGCAACAATAAACTATTCATCATTGCAAAGACCAATAAAGCCAAAGGAGCCAGAATTTCTTGAATTGAATGCAACTTTGGCCATTATCTTATAACTTAGTGCATGTTTGGTTCTGCGGTGAATTAGCCCAAAATCAATTCTGGAATGCCAACATCTGCTCCAACATGATTTTGGGGCCATAATTGATTTTCCTGACGCGTAACCAAACATGCACGTAATCTACTTTGGGGTGGGGGAAGAGGGGATGATAAGAATTGTATTGTAGGAGTTCCCGAACCCCAAGAACAACTATACGAGTTCTCGGGAACTAACAAACTCCTAATAATCAATATTAAGCATTGATAAGGGAATCCACTTAACTCATAAGTACTGAGCAAGGGAAGTAAACAATGCTAAAATTCTCACAAAAGTAGCAGCAAGTATTAAGTTCTCAGCATAAGACTACTTCCAAAAGCTGTGTTTCATTCATTTTGGACGTATTAGCACGTAGTATGTGCAGTTTATATAGACTACAAGCACATGATTATAGGAGAATCAAAGGGAGAAATATCAGGAATTAAAGATAAGATAGACTTCCCATTCTGTTATGATACCTAAATCTGATGATAATATAGTGGATCGTATAAATAATGACACGTTTGATTCCTTTTTTTTTTTTTTTATAATTTTACATGGAAATATACATAATAAGCAAGCAAAGTCATGATAATATGAAAAATTGACCTTTGAATTGTGAATTAATTGTAGAAGAGTACTAGGATTTGGGATTGGGATCTTGTTTGTAAAGTTTATTATATTCTTCAAGCTCATCATAATACACATCCCAAACGCATCGGACGCACCCGCTACCGCAACAGTCGCCGGGCTCCGGCTTTTCAGGCGGCGGAGGAATCTGTTTGGGGGACGGTTGGTCCTTCTTCTCGGATTCGATCGGGTGTGGTGCGGGTGTTGTGTTGGTGGGTGCACTCTCGGCCATGCGATGATGATGTGGTTGTTGAAAGAAGAGTGTTGTTGTGCGCGGAAGGGGAAAGGTGTTGGGGGTGGTAATAAGGTGGAAGGGGATGAGCTTTTGGGTCAAATCCACGGTTCCAAGTCTCATTGCCAACACCTCATTCTCTCTCCCCCTTTGATTGGATTGGAAAGGAAATTACTATGATCGTTTACGGACAGGCACTTGTAGGTGGATTCCATGCGGATAACGTAACACTTATTTATAATTTTAGTCTTAAAAGTTTAACGTATTTTAGTTTTAATCTTTATAAGTTATTTTGATCGGGACTAGTCCTTAATTATTCAAATATTTTGGTTTTGGTCTTCTTCATTTAAAAAAAATCAGTTATTTGCTAACTTGGTTAACGAAAACCTACACACGAAAAGTCACGTGGTGTGAGATAACGTCAAATAGATGATGTAACATGGATGTTCAAACCCATGAATTCAAAAGAACCATTTTGCGTTCGTGGATTTGTATTATCCATGTCATATCACTTATTTGGCGTCACTTTATATCACGTGGACTATTGATGTGGTGTTCCACTAACCATACAAACAAATAACAGATTTTACCTAACAGAGGGGACCGGATTTGGGACTGATAAATAGTGTTTTCAAGTGATAATTAACTCCCTTTTGCTATGGTTTTGGCTTGTTTCTTGAGTAAATATTAGGTTTTTGTTAGGTAATTTAGAATCCTTGAACGTTTTGATTCGTTTTGGGTTTCATTTCAGGTATTTGAAGCTTTATTTGATAATTTGATGCTTTGGAATGGAAAAGAGTTTTGAAGACCTGGAGATTTAAGCTAGAATCGAGAGAAATGGTGTTCTTACGTGTTGCCAAGATGGGTTTAAATGTCAAGGCGTGAGGTATGCCACGTATGGGCGCGTGGTGCACGAAGGAAGAAGAGCTGAGAAGAATTTGGTCCCACGCCTAGGCGTGGTTGGGCTGCGTCTGGGCGCGAGTGCCTGCGAGTTGGGCCTATCTATTTCGCTTTTGAGGATTCTGATAGATTTTAAATTGATTTATTTTAGGATTAGCTTTTTCTATAAATACTAGGACTTAGCATTAGGTTAGGTAACTTTTAGAGAAAGAGGAAGATTACATTATCTGCACTTCATTTAGGGAGAAGAGTTTACGTAATTCCTTATTGTCTATGATAGGGTATCCTATTCTATTTCTTCTACTTTATTCTTTTATAACGTGTAACTAAAACCCTTAGTAGTTAGGAACATGGTGGATTTGTATGATGAGTTTATATAATTTATGAATTAATGTTTTTCATTCAAAACCTATTGTTTGGTTGTGTTTTAATTCCAATTCATGAAATTGGCCATTTTATGTTTTGTTCTGAATCTTTAATCCAACAAGAGACATCTGAGGGTTAGAATAGGCCGTTCTTCCAAACATTTATAACCGCCTAGTTTGTAGACATACATCTAGGGCTTATATGACTTGAATATTCCAGTGTGCTTAATTAGTGGTTATTCATATGTCAAAATCGCTTAAGACATTAAGGGTTCTCATATTGAATAAGAAACATAAATTCGCAAAGACATATGGTTTTTATTACCTCTGGGATGTCGTGGGTTTAATGAAAAAACGAGATTCATAATTAATTACTAAGTCTTGGAATGAAACTAGTTCTTAACGCCTTTCTCTATCTGTCTCACAAACCTTATTTTTAATTGGTTTCTTTTATTGGTTTTTTTATTTTATTATAAAAGCTTATAGATTTCTCTTTTAATTATGCCTTTGGTGAGAATTATTTGGAAACAACTCACAATCCCGAGTGGAACGATAATTTACGTACTCTTTATTACTTGGGATCTAGTATACTTGCTAGTATCTCCAACAAGTTTTTGGCGCCGTTGCCGGGGATTGGAATTCGATTCCAATTAATTTTTGGTATTTAGGAGTAATTAGATGGGAAATTTATTTTATCTCAATTATTTTATCTTAATTGTTCTTTTGCTTTATTAACAGGTGCTGCTTAACCTTTTATGCATTTGCGTTCTGTAGGTGGTAAATGAATCGTTCTGTTTGATCTGGAGATTGAGAAGAGTGCAAGAAGTAGGAAGAGGCACATTTTAACATCCCGAATTTTTATTCTAATAATAATTAGAATAATAGTAAGATTTGGAAGTGAGGATTATCATAGAAGGGATTTAAAATGGTGGATTAGGAGTACTTTGAGTGCGATATAGGAGTCTAGGAGCATTGGCATCGAAAAACAAATTTAAAGAAGACCCAAACGAGTGTTAAAAATCGATTTTTCGGTGTTATAAACACCCGACGTTAGGAAATTCAAAATAAAAGATTTAGAACTCAAAATACAATTCCCACCGTTGGATATGAAGGTATGATTTTTAGGAAGTTACTCGTCAAATTTGAGCAAGATCCGACGGTGAACGAAGAAGTTATCTCGAATTGAAGCAGGAAGAAAATAGGAGGAAAATAGGAAAATGAATAAATGAGGTACTGGGCAAAACACTGGAGTCTTTTGGAAAAGACTGGAGTGTTTTGGAAAAGACTGGAGTGTTTTTAAAGAAAACACTCGAGTGTTTTGGAAAACACTCGAGTGTTTTGTGCAGACAGCCTTAAAAACGTGTTGTTGGGGCTGAAACCCCATTTCAACCCCTCACTCTCTCTCTAGCCTTTCTCCCTCCTCCGTCCAGCACCACCCAACACCTGCCACCACCACCACCGAGAGCCACCCACCTCCGGCCGCCACTGCCACCACCACCACCGAGAGCCACCCACCTCCGGCCGCCACTGCCACGAACCACCACCGCCTCTCTCTCCCTGCCATAGCCCCTCTCCTCCTCCTCAGATCACCCTTTCCTTCCTCTCTCATGAGAGCAACACCGGCGCCGTTACCGACTCGTGACTGTGCCGGGCTCGTGTCGGGTGCGCCAAAGCTTGGAGCTCTTGCCTAGGTTCACCCGGGATTATTCTCACCACCGGCGTCGATCCCCATCGACCCGTTCATCGCCCGGATCGCTAAAGCTTCACGGATCGTCGCTCCCTATTCGGAGTTGAGGTTCTCTCTTTTTACCTTCGTCACCCGAGGTAAGGGGTTTCATTACCATTCCTTAAGGGGTGTATTTCTGGGTAGTTATATCTATCGCTAGGACCGGGGGAAATGTTAATTGCTAACGAACCTTAGGGTAACCTGCTAATAATGAAGAAAGATAGATGAAGTAAATAGGGGAACCAAATAGTGATGAATAAAAAGGTAAGTAACAGAATAACTAATTAATTAGATTGGTAGGGTGTGGCAAAAGTATAGAAATGGTGAATAGGGAAATAAATTTAGAAATGAACCGATGAGAGAAATTATAGAAATAATTAAGAACTAGAAAAGGGAATTAAAATATAACGACTATACTAACGCTAAGTGGAATTGGACGTAAACTTGAATAATTAGTAAAAGGAAAAAGGAAAAGGAAGAGAAGAAGAAAAAGAAGAGAAAGGGAATAGGGAAGTAATTAAAAGAAATTAAAAGAATTAAGAGAATTAAGGGACTAAAAGTAAAAGGGAAAGGACTAAAACGAGTTAGTAGTGAAAACTAAATGTTAAATGGCACAGGTGGTTGTATTGACCCTGTGGCCAAATAAAAAGGGTAAATGTCGCAGGTGGTTGTATTGACCCTGTGGCACGGCGCAGGTGGTTGTATTGACTCTGTGGCCTAATAGAATGGTAAATGTCGCAGGTGGTTGTATTGACCCTATGGCACGGCGCAGGTGGTTGTATTGACCCTGTGGCCTAATAAAATGGTACTCGTCACAGGTGGTTGTATTGACCCTGTGGCACGGCGCAGGTGGTTGTATTGACCCTGTGGCCAAGTAATAAAAAGGTAAGGGAAGTTTATGTAGATCTCTGTTTGAGGTTACATAAACGAGATGGGTGTGTACAGATCACTGTTTGTGGTTGTATACACGTATGCAGATCACTGTTTGTGGTTGCATACGTATGCAGATCACTGTTTGTGATTGCATACACAGCGTTTGCAGATCACTGTTTGTGGTTGCAAACCCGGTGTGTAGATCTCTGTTTGGGGTTACACACAATAATAAGGGAAAAAGGAAATAAAAATGGAAAAAGGGTAAAGGAATTAAAGGGAAGGAATAATGAACAAAATAATGGAAAGGATTTAGGGAAATAAAAAGGGATAATGGAAATGGATAAGGTCGTATTATGTATATGTATATATATATATTAGTGGAAAAGGGCAATGAGAATGGTAATAGATAGGAAAAATAAATAATAGAATGGACATTGGAATAGGAAATAAGAAGGTAAACAATGGAATTGATTTAGGAATTAGAGGAAATAAATAAGGAGAATAATTATGGAATTGCTAATTATAAATGGATAATGGAAAACGGATAAAGGATGGAAATAAGAGGATGGGAAAGAAAGAAAAAGAAATAGGTTGTTGGAAAGAGAGTGAAGAGAGAAATTAGGGTGATTAGGAAAAAGGAGTAAAAAGGATAGAGTGAAAATAAAGAAGAACATGAATTAAGTAGTATAGCATAGGCTAGAATGGTCTTGGTGTGTTGTATATATCTGCTTAGAAATCTCTCTTTTAAGTTCTGTGTGATGCTTCCCCTGTGTGGTTAATATTTTTCAGGTACACAAGTGGAGCTTACACCAGTGCTGGCCGAGCAGGATTTTAAGTTCCACTACGTGGAATGTATTTTACATATTTTGAGTGGATAATTAATTAATGTAATTTATAATATGAATTAGTAACTTGCCCTGAAACTTGTACCAATTGGGCATTAGGATTTGTTATGACTTTTAAACTGTTGTTGTTTATGTTTTTAAACAATTCTGGACTGACAGGTTTTTCGAAGAAAATTTTTGGGAAGTCCGGAAAACAGAGGAAACTCTCCCGGATTTTCGTAAAACCTTTTAAAAAGGAATTTAGGTGTTAAAAAGAAATTTTCAAACTCCAATTTTTGTAAAAACTAAAATTTACCAATAAAAGTGAGAGTGTTACACACACCCATTTACAAAGGAAAGAACAAAAGGATAAGATGGCTGAGAGAGCTTAAAGAGGTGCTGAGAGGACTGAAAGAGAGGCTGAGCAAGTATCGCCTCTGTAACATCCCAAAATTTAAGAATTAATTTAATTCGCTTCTGATTAAAGATAATAGGAAATCATAGAAATAGGTGAAGTTATAATAAGGAAATAGGGAACCTTAGCCGACCAATTCAACGACATATTGGGTCTCGGACCCATCCCAGCCGAGCAAATGAATCGACACGCGATTTCACGCACTTGCTCTAGCCCTATTCAACCGACCTCAGCATGTCACCTTGGGTTAACCGATCATAGGATCAGCCCCTTACTGCTTCTGTCTGTCCATACCAAGACACCTCGGTTTCTTTATCCTATCGTACCGAGCTAGAGCTAAGCAGCTGGTGCCTCGTGATACGTGCCAACTATACAAATGTCTCTTTCAATCACTTTATGTCTCTTTCAAGTCACTATTGGTGGCTTCCTCAAGAAGCCAATGAATCTCAGCCACATGTTCCAAGCTTCTCAAAGAAGCCTCCAATCAGAACTACACATCTTTTACAAAAGGATAATAAAAACTAAAATCCCCAATCAACACATCAACACTTCTACTCTTTCTCCTCTACGTCTTTTACTTCTTCTTCTCTATCTATCAATTGTCACCAAACCTTAAACACTTCTAAGAATCAAGAGTATTTCTTCCATTCCCTCTTAAGCTTCAAGTTTCTCTCCGGCGTTTCTGAAGCTCAGTCAAGGCGTTACTGGAAGCGAAAGGGAATCGCGGTTAAAAGAACTCAGTGGCAGGGATCCAGCTCAAACTCGGAGTATCTTCTTACCTCTCACGGTTTCGAGGTAAGGAGTGAGTGTTACCTTAGCTTAGGTTTGAGTTCCTAGTGTGTTCATAACAGGTACTAAGACTGGGTGATGGATTAGGGTACCGAATATAGTTTAATCTTAGGGAAGAACGAAACAAATAAAAGGAAACATTAAATGAGTCGTGAATAGGTGTATGTTTGAATACTTATTTATTTGTGAAACATGATTAAATATATGTGAATGATGATAACTGCTGAATATATATCTAGCACTACGCGATTGTTACATGAGTCTAAGATTAGCGGTTGATTTGGGTATGATATATGATGTTTTAAGGCTTAATTTCACTTCCTTTTGCTATGGTTTTGGCTTGTTTCTCTTGTAAATATAGGTATTTTGTATCAGTTTTAAGAATTTTTAGTTTTATAGAATCCTTTGAACGTTTTGATCTGTTTTGGGTATGTTTCAGGTGTTTTGGAGCTGAATTTGGAGAAAATATTATTGGAGCTGAGAAGAGCATAAAAAGACCTTGAAAATGGCACAAGAACAGAGAGAAACGGAGTCGGAAAATACTTGGCATGCCCAGGCGCGTGGATGGCGTGCCCAGGCGCGCGTGTAGCGGTGTTCTCTGGGTGATTAGATAGCGCGCGCAGGCGTGCAGACCAACACGCCCAGGCGCGCTAAGTTCGTTAAAGCCCAATTGGGCCAATTTCTGAGCAATTTTGAGGGTTTCTATTAAGATTTGTATTTTATGTATATATGAGAGGTTTTAGAATTAGGTTTGGCAGCCAAGAGAAGTCATTAGCAGTCAATTAGAATGATTTAATTAGGGATTAGAGCTTTGAGAAGGAAGATTACACACTTTTGGAAATCATTCGAAGGAGGAATCCGGAGAAGATTGGTGATTTGAAGCAGTTTTCTATGGTAATTTAGGAATGAATTCCATAGTTATTGTTTTTCTTCTTTTCTCTATTATGTGTAACTAAACCTTTGGTGTTAGGAACATGGTGGATTTGTATTATTAACTTATTTTTATGAATTAATGTTTTTGAGTTTTAAATCATGTGTTTAATTGTGTTTTTATTGTTATGCATGGAAGTAGCTAATCCATGTTCTGGATCTTCTAAATCTGAATTGGAAAATTAGGATTTGAAATAGGTCATGCAATTAAACAGCATAACTATTCAATTAGTAGGAATACTATTGAATTCTTATGTAACTTTTCATAATTCACTGTTCTTAATCAAGGTTATTCAATGGTTTAAATTTCTAAGGAATTAGGATTTATCAAGTTGAATAATAAACAGTAATTTCATAAGAGGAATCTAGGAATTACTATTTTCTGAATTTATTCATGATTTAAATGAAAAATATTGATTTATAATAAATGAATGAATATACAATGAAATTAAGTTCCTAACCAAGTTTTTCCCATTGCAATCTTAGTTTTATTTTATTTTTCAGTAGTTCAATTTATCTTTTAATTTATTTATTTAATTCTTGATTTTATCTTTTAATAGATTTTGTTCTATATTTTTCCTTAGGTAGGAATAGATTAAACAATTCTAAGTCCCTGTGGGAACGATATCTGGTCTTAATCGACTATATTACTATCTGATCTAGTATACTTGCTAGAGAGTGAACAAGTTTTTGACGCCGTTGCTGGGGACTTGAATTTTTTTTTTGAACAGGCCGGGGACTTGATTTAGTTTAATTTGTTTTAGCACTAAGAAGTAATTTGGAGTGAAATATATTTTTGGAACTTAATTGAAATGTATAATAATGATTTGTGAAGAGTTAGAATTTTTTGATTTGTTTTGGCTTCACATCCTATTACTTATGATGCAAATACTCCTATTATTGAGATTGAAAATTTATATAAGAAATTTTTCATAGAAAAGTTGGTACAAAAGTTGTTCGTTAAGGAAGACTTAAGTACTAACCTCTCTGAAAATTTTGAAGAAAAAGGAATTAAGGTGCATCATGAGGAAGAAGAGGTGAAACAAAACAAAATAGATGAAGGAATAATATTAGTGGAGAAATTTGACTTATCCTTGCATGCTGAATTTTCTGAACTTAAAAATTGTGTCAAATCTCTTGCATATGTGGATGAGTCAAAATTCTTTAATTATGTTCGACCCTTGAGAGTGCATGATGTTTGTTCAAAATATCAACATGAGTCATTGTTGTACAAATGGATGAATAAAGATCCTAAAAATTTTGTTTTCCTTGTTCATGGAATTTACACCTTCATGAATAAGGAAAAAGATAAATTTTCTGAGATGATGCATGCTATAAGGAATATACCTTTTGACCCTGGTGGGATTAAATTTATTTCTAAAATTTCCTTACTTCATCATCATCCTTGCTCATTCCCATGGGATGTGGGAGTAACTTGTTATTCCTATATCACATGGGAGTTGAGCCATAGAATTTGGGATCCTGGTGGATTCTTTGTAATTATGTAGTAGTTAGGTTTTGTTTTCTTTAGTTAGTGAATAAGGAGTTGGAACTTCCTATAAGTAACTACTAATGAGGTGTTTTTTAACACTATTTTTAGTTGCTCATGTGACACAGGTGAATAAGTTTGGGGGAATTTCCTCCGTGGTGCATCAATAGAAAAAGCTGTGCTACAAAGGTAAGTTTCCTAACTCCCTGTATTAGTTGATTTTAGTATAGGAAATTAGTCTTTAGAGTAGGTATGTTATTATTTTATTTGATTTTTTTATTATTATTAAAAAAAATTTGCCTGTACAGTACCCCGCGCCTGGGCGCAGAGGACCGCTCGCCTGAGCGCGCGAGAGGCGTTACCCAGCACGCCTGAGGGAGTTTTCTCCTCATTCTCCTCATTTCCTTCAATTCTCTTCTTCCCCTTTCAAACCCTAAACCCCGAAATTTCAAAATTTCACTAAAAACTTCCTCAAATCCACAAATTCTTCCAACATAACTCAACATTCCTTCTTCCTTTTTCATTATTCTTCCATATTCTTCAAGGATTTCCAAGTTTATCTCCAATTCTCTACTCTTTCTTCAATTCGGTTTTTCTTCTCTCAAGGGTAAGGGACACGAATTTTTCCATCAATTTGGGTAAGAATCACTCTTCTATACTTCCTGGTACTGTTGTAGTTGATTTTGGAGTTAGGAGTTAGTGATTTTAAGTTTGGTTTTGGAGTTCTAGAGAGCTGCCCATCAAGTGTTCGATCAATTGTCTATAGTTGTTTTTGAGTTTTTAGGATGCCTAGAGGGAAAAGACCAGTTGTAGGGAGCACTAGTAGTGACTTGGGGAATACCTTCGAGCCTTCGAGGGTCTCCGATTACTATGATGGGAAGATGGTGAAGAGAGGTATAACCCCGGAGACGAGCATGCTTTATGAGAGCGAGGGGCCAGTAGGGAGGAGAGTTGTTGGGATTAGTAGCATGGAGGAGGTGAAGGAGACCCTGTTGATTAACAGGTGGATGAATTGGATTAGGGAGCCTGATGAGGTGTTTAGCAAGTTCTTGGTGTGGGAATTCTATGCTAATGCCTGGTGGAGGGAGAAGAGGTTTGAGTTGGATGGTACTCACAGGAGGGTATTGTATGTTCGAGGGGTTGAGGTTCCTTATGATGCAGACACTATTGCTCGCGTCATGGGACTTCCATCTTACCCTTTGAAGGCGGCACCTGCTATGTTCACTGTGGATAGTTTTGACAATGAGGATGAGTACCCGCTGGATATGGTGAAGGATGCCTTGTTTCTGGCAGGCAAGGACTGGAACATGTCTATGGCCGGAACGGTCAAGCATGTGTACCAGAAGAATTTGATGGGAGCGGCTAGGTTCTGGGTCAGATTTATAGTGCATAATTTGGACCCGCTGTTCGGTCTCTAGCAAGTATACTAGATCGCAAAGTAATACAGTCAGTTAAGACCGGATATCGTCCCACAGGGATTGTAAATTGTGTTCAATAATTTCTACCTTATTCCTAACTATTAATGAAATCTGAAAAATCCAATTAAATTGAGAATGAGAATGAATTTAGAACAAATAAATACTGATTTAAAATTAAAACTAAATCTGAATTAATTAAGTGAAAGTAAGATGGAAAAGCGTTACGAATATGATTTCATTGCAGGACCTAGTTTATTAATTATGAATTTCTGTTTTCCTAATTTATTCAACAACATTCCAGCTATAACAATTACCAAATCCCTTTAATAATTGTGTTTCCTATTCAATTGGAATCCCTTAATTCCTTAAGAAATTACCAACCAATTAGTCATTAATTAAGTTCTCTGAAATTAATTAGTTATATAATCCCCAAAAGTATCCCTACTAATTGGATGATTATAATGTTTGATTGCAAGGTCTATTCTAATCCTAATTTTTCAATTGAAGAACTAGAAACCCAAAACAAAACATAAAGTGGCCAATTCTATGATTTGTAATTAAAACTCAATCAAACAATTAAATAAAAGGGAAAACATCAATTCATAATTTCATAAACTAATCATGATCCATGCAAATCCATCAAATTCCTAACAAAGGGTTTAGTTACACATGATTAAAACTGAAGAACAATATAATGAAAAGAAGAAGAACCCATGATCCTAGAAAATCTGAATTTCTTCAATCTTCAACCGGATTCCTCCATTGTTGATCTCCAATGCTCTTCTCAATGCAATTTCTCTCTGTAAATTCGTGTGTAATCTCCCTCCCTAATCTAAATCCTAATTAATAACCTAAAAACTAAGCTAATCCCCTCAGAAATCAGGAAATTAAGTTGATTTGGGCCTGGACCGGGTGACGCGCGCCTGGGCGCGCCAGGTCAGATGCATTAAAAATCAGCGATGCACGCGCGCTGGGTTCCGCGCCTGGGAGCGCAAACTCTGATGGACTATTTTCCTCCGCTGCTAGCGCGCCTGGGCGTGTTGTTTGCACGCTTGGGCGTGTGACACTTGATGTGGCTCCGTTTTTCTCCGTTCTTGTGACATTTTCAAGGTCCTTTTATGCTCTTTTCAGTTCCAATGTTATTTTATCCAATTTAGATTCCAAAAGTACCTGAAACATACCCAAAACGGATCAAAACGTTCAAGGGAATAAAATTTCCTAAACTAATTAAAACTAAACTAAATCTACCTAAAACACTTAAGAAACAAGCCAAAACTAAGCAAAAGGGAGTCAAATTAATCTCTAAAACATCATATGTTAGACCCAAATCACACCCCCAAACTTAGCATTTTGCATGTCCCAGACAAAAGTAAAATAAAAATTCTAAAACAAAAGACTACCATCCAAATCAAAATGCACAACACCTAATTTTAGACTTCGACTCATCAACACAGCCACATATCCATAGAAGCTATTCACATATCAAAACTTGGTTAAAGAAACAAAACCAATCAGAACTCAGAACTAGTGAACACTCTCAATCTCTCAGTGTATATCTCTCATGTGTATCAAGGGTTATAATAATTCACTCAAGTTCAATAAATAGTAAAGTGTTACCATAAGCTTGACCATAGACCCAAGTCTCCACTGAAATTATTGAAAACATGCACAAATCAAAAGGTCTTTATTTTGGTTGTAATGAGGTCATGGCTAAAAGTGTTAAGGTGGGATAAAAGAAAGAAAGGATGAATCTAAGGGCTAAAATGAAAAAACAAATTTCCCTCTAAAAATTATGAATGAGCAATGAATACCATAAGGACTCACTCTCAAAACACAACTATTTCAAACTTTCTCTTTTTCCAATCTTCACTTTACTACTTCTTCCAAACAGATTTCTTTTCTCTTTTTATTTCAACAATGTTCATTTTTTTCTCAACTTTGCTTTTTGTAACACCCCTCAAAATCCTCGTACTATTTTAAATTAAAAAAAAAAGAATTATTTTTGAGCAAAGTATTTTTGAAAGGGTATTTTCTTAAATAAATTTCTTAAATCACAGTTTCAAAGTGGTAAATGATTTTAAAGAATGATTTTGCAAGAAACAATGTTATGATTTTTAAAGTTGATTTTTGGAAATGATTATATGACTGAAATTCTTCTAAAGAAATATTGAATTCTTCCATAAGAAATTATTTAATGAAATGATGATTTGATTTCTAAAAATATGTGTTTGATATTTTTGGGTGTTATTGTGATTTATATGTATGAATAATCTATTTTATATGAGTATATGCATATGTATGTTCGGTTTTGTATATATGTATGTATGCCTAGGATCATGTGAAATTTAATTAGTGAAAAAAATATGATTATATATGCATGTATATATGTGTGTGAAGGTGCTAGGCGTGTAAGCGTAGGTGGTTATGCATGCAAACTTGTGTGTGCCGTGTGTGTGTGTGAGTGTGTGGAGAAAACCTAGAAATTTCCTAAGTGCTAACTAAGTGAACCAAAGTCATAACCAAATCCTAACTAAACCCTAACTAAGTGGATAGGAACCCTAAAGATCAACCACAAGTCAAAAGCCTAAGTGATCTCTAAGTGCCTAGTGTCCCCTACATTGTCTCCTTGGCAAATGTTAAACTCCACCCATGCAAAATTATAGAGAACCGAATTTACCCCTCCCTCAAGAGCTCTTGACCGCATCACACAAGGGCAAAGTGGGAAGCCATGAATTTTTATATAAGCCTTGGCCCTTAGTTTCATTTCATTCCCCCTTCATTTCATTTCTTCACTCCCTCATTTCCAACGTCCCAAACACCCACCAAACACAAGTCTAAGAGCTCATCAAACTCTTAGACTAAGAAATAGAAAGTAGAGAGAAAGAAGAAGAAGGACCGTGAGGTAGGGGAAGGAAGAGGAAGAGGAGATCAAGTCCTAAACCTAGGAAATCCTTGAAGATCAAGTGTTCAAGAGGACTAGAAGCCTTTCTCCTTGGTATAAACCGAAGACCCTAGGAGAATTAGAAGTAGTTCTTGTTTTGTAATTTTATCTTTTCTTCTCTTGCATGTTCATCTTTATGTTTTGAGAGGTGACTTTATGTGTTAATCTTTCTTAACCTTGGACTTTAAAGACTCAATTTAATTTGTAATATGTGTAGATTATGTTTGATGATTCGGTTGGTGTTGTTTATGCTGGATCTTGATGTTCTTCTTTTAGATCTAAAGTTTTGTTATTGTTCTTTGTGAATTTAGAGTAGATCTTCTTGCATGTGTGATTTTGATGTTTAAAACCGTGAACTATGAGATGTTTATGTGTTTATTTGGTGCATCAATGTTTGATCCAAACTTGTTTTTAATTTTTGGTCTTGCATGTTGGTTGATGATGATTTATATGGTTTTGAACCCTTGCATGTTTCGGTTTTGATTTAATCTTGATAAAAGCTTTAATTTGTGTTTTGATTCTTGGTTTTGCCTTGGTCTTAACCTTTGCATGTCTTGATTTTTGGCTTTGATTTGTGATTCTTGCTTTGATCTTTGATTTTTGCTTTGATCTTGAGTTTTATATATGATCTTGAAACCAAAGCTTTAGTGTTTTCTTAATATATGTCACGGTTTGATCTTTTTCTTACTCAAAATGATTTTTGATCTTTGATTTGTGTTTTGATCTTTAATTTTGTTTTGATTTTAAGCCTTGCATGTAAATTTTGAAACAAAAGTTTTCTTATTTTCTTAGACTATGTCTCGGTCTTGGTCCCTTTTCATTTAAAATGACCTTTGTCCTTGATTTGTGTTCTTATGTTTCATGTGATGACTTGATCTACATGATTTATATGCATGCATGTTGTTGTTGAACCTCAAAGAATTATTTCTATGTTCCTTTGAAAAATAAATAAAAGTGATTGTGTGATATATGATAGTTACTTGTCTTGTTAGAAAGGCTTAAGATTTATTCTTGCATGATTTAAGTGAAAGGAACATATTTTCTTTGTTGCATGCCTCGGTTTTGGAAGGGAATTAGAGGAATAAACTTTAAAATAATTTTCCTTGTACGAACATGATTTAACCTAAGTGTTAGTCTTGTGCATGATGCATTAGGCCATGTTTAAATAAAATCCATGCTTTTATTTTATGAGAACTTGATAAGATGTTCCATTTTCTTGCATGATCTTTGATTCGGTTTAAGTTAAGGAAATTAAATTAGAGTTTGATTATTTTTCTAAGATGTGGCTCACGGTTTGGCTAAGAAAAGGAAGAAACAATTGCATGATTTTGTATGTTTGGTGATAAGTGAATCTTGCTTTAGAGTTTCGGTCTATGCATGTAAATTAGGTTAGAATTCTTTTCCATGAAAATAACATAGGAATAATGCACGTATTGGGTAAAATAGTTGATTAGGAATAAGTTTTGTGTGTTTGAATAAATGTATGTGTGTGTATTCGGTTTGTGAGTCTAAGTGTGTTTAAAGGATTTTGTTTTATAAAAATGAAATGGTCTTGAATTGTATTATGTTATTGAAGGATTGGATTAAGTGTGTGATTTGTAAAGTGTTTCCTTAAGAATAAATATTTGTTTGTGATTTAATTGAATAATTGAATAATGCTTATGTGATTTGATTGATCAAAGTGTGTTGTTGTTTGTGTGTGTAATTTGTTTTGAATTAATTTGATTTAATTGAGTTGTGAGATTGTGTTTTTATAAAACTTGTTTTATGACAAAAAACTTGAGTTTTTAAAGTATTAATGTTGAATTAAAAAGTACTTGAAACAAAAAGGAGTTTTTACGATGTTTCCGGATTTTATTAAATTGAATTTTATGAAACATCTCCTTATTGTCCAAGGTTGCTTAAAAACTGTTTTCTTGACTTCTAAAATGAGTTTATGAGACTCAAAGTTTGGTTTTCAAAGGGTAATTGATTGTTGAAAAACCCGGGTCAAAAACGGTGCATTTTTCGGTGTTTTCAAATATGTTTATGGTGCTGTCCAAAACGGACCAGCAACCAAACCAAATGATTTGAACCATTCTATTAAATGTTTTCAAATGGTTTTAAAATAATGAGAAGTGTCTAGGTTATGGAAAATATTTTCTTAATATCAGTTAATAACGTAAGCGTATTTCATTTAGTACGAGGAATTTGAAAAGCAAGGGATTGGGGCAGTCAGCAGCACAGAGGATCCGAGGTGACGGTACGCATTAAATAAGCTGGACCTCAGGTGAGAGAGAAGCTTTCCTAAGACATCGTGGTAGTTAGGTGACTTATTAGGACGTTCCGTATCATCTCAAAGATCATAACTAAGTGGTTCGGAGTCAGTAGTATAGTGGCAATTGTGTGTGTTGTGTGGCCACTTATACGAAGATGACAAAGACCACATTGTTATTGTGTGATGAGTGTGTTATTGTTAGCATACTTTTATATCTTTATGTCATTATGCCTGATGATATTTATTGCTGTTAAATTAAATGAGTAATATGCTGATAGTTACGTTCTGAATGAGAAATAAAAATGAAGTGAATGAGTTGTGAAAGTAATAGGATGGAAAGTAAAGATACAATGAGAAAAGAATAATGAGTGAGAATAAGATATGTGTTGGAGAAGAAAGAAAGATGTTGAGATTGGGGAAAGAATGAAACATAATGTTGAGAACGAGCCAGAGCTGGGGAGAGTGATGTTGTTTGAGATGAGATGTGGTTTGAGCAGAGCTGGGCTCCTTTTTGTTTTTGGTTTTAGTCTGGGACTAGTGTTGAGTTGAGCTTGCTCCTCCATTAGCGCTCAGCAAAGATGTAACTTTTGAAAAGGTTTTCGAAAGGCAGTTTCTTAAAAGGAAAATTTTGAAGGGATTTTTGAAAATAGATTTTTGAAAAGACTTGTGAAAGAGATTTTGTATAGAGTTGCAAAGAGGAAATTTTGGACAAGTCCTTTTGAAATGATATTTTTAAGAAAAGTGTTATGAAATGACATTTTCAGAAAAAGGTTTTGTGAAAAGATTGTTTTGAGAAAAGAGTATGAAAATTTATGATTTGAGACTTTGAGAAAATGGTGATGTACGATTTTGAGAAATTGATGGAAGGAGACTTTGAGAAAGATTGTGGAAATGAGATATGAGAATATCGATGTGATCCCAGCTCTGTGCTATGTGAGAATTGATGAGAGAAAGATTGTGCCCAGTTAGCGGTCGGGACTCGTTGAAGGGATGCACGAAGGACGGGCCGACCTTAGGATAATTAAAAAGTTAAAAGACTTAAAAGACATACGCGGTGAGGTAGGAGAGTGAGAAGTAGTGGAGAGGAAGGAACCATAAGTATCTGCAGATACTTAGGAGGAGATTGCATTAGGGGAGGACGATGACGGTGAAATGTCAAGAAGTCTAGAGTATGTTTCTAGGCAGAACGAACTCCACAAGTGGCGCACTAACGTGGTGGGGACTGGGTCTAATGCCGTGGTAAGTTCTGCGGGCCCACTAGAAACATACTGTCACCCCCTAGATTGCAAATCGAGAACAGTGAGAGGGACTGGAGTAGGGCATCTTGTTTGCCACTGTAGTGAGACAGTGTGCCATGTATATGAATTGATATGATTATGATTTGAGGTTGAGTCCTCCTGGTCTGGTACCATTTGTTGTGTGACAGCTGTCGTGCCCGCACGGTAAAGGTCCTGTACTCCTGTTTGCTTCCGACTAGGTTGGGTGGATGACCGAGGAGATGTAGACGTGAGTGATATCCGAGAACGAAATGAGTACCCCGATGATATCTTGTAAGAGGAAATTATGAGCATGAGAAGGAAAAGGATTGAGGAAGAAAGAATGTTTATGAGGAATGAAATTAAGTTTGAAAGGATAATGAAAGATAAGAATAATGATGATAAGACTGATAATAATGTTGATAATATTCTTGATTGTGGTGTGCTTGTATGTTTTATTATGTATTGTATGGTCCTTCTATCTTGCCTCTCGTAATTCCACACCGTCGATGATGCGTCGTTCGGATTGCTTACTCTCTCCTTTTCGTTGGCATATCGGTGTTGCTGATATCTCAACGGGCAGACGGAGCTTCATAAGGAGATCATCACTCTCGAGGAATCGGAGCAGGAGTTTAACGACAACAGGGGAGCAGCGACATAGGGGACTTCACCTTCAAGAAGGAAGAAAGCATACAAGAAGAAAAGTGAAGTTACATCCGATGGTGTTCAATAGGAAGAGTTAAGGGTAGTGTTCTTAGTTAAGTTTATTGTTTGTGTGATGAGTCAAGGATTACCGAGCAACGAACCATTATGTAATTAGGCCAAGTTTTAATTTTGGAGATGTGGAGTACTTGTAATTTGGAAGGGGAAACAATGTAAACTTTTGAAATTCGTTATGGACACTTTTGATTCAACGCAATGAATCATGATGCTTTTTGAAACTAAGGCATCTTATGGAAATGAAGGTTTTATATATATAAAACTTTTTTAGTAACAACTCGATTTTCCGTAAAGAATGCTAAGTTTGTCCATGACACTTCAACAATGTTTTACAGAAAAAAAAAATTGGCCTCATTTTTAGTAACTTCAATACATCAAAGTTAAGTATTTTGAGTTATGAAAATTGGGCTGTTACACTTTTCTTTTGGAAGAAGAGTAAATCAATCAACACTTTCACAATTTTCACACTTTTTGAAATGTCTCTCTCTCAATTGCTCATTCAAAATTCCTAGGGTACTCACAAAAAATATACAATCAATGCAGGGTACCAAAGAAAAATCATGTTTATATTGGGCTCAAAATGGGCAACTAAGGGAAAACAAATCCACAAACTCTGAGGCTACAAAAACACCATCCTAAATGCCTTAATCATTTTCATGCATGTAATCAATTATCAATCGCAAAATGGTCAGTGGTCAAGTTCTAGAACACAAAACTAAAGTGAACACACTCATGAAAGAATAGGGGTCTCAAATCTAAATAATTCAATAAATCATATACCCCATCAAAAGGCTCAAAATCTCACAGGCTAAAGTTAGTTCACTAATCTCAATTTCTGAAAAACTTTGTCAAAATAACCAAATTTCAAAAATATTTACAGCTCAACAAATAAATAACATGAATCAATGAGTCTAATCCTAAACTAAGTATATACACCTATCATCAGAAAAATATTCCTAAGTCTAGAATAATTACAAAATCTCTACCTAAGACACAAACCAACACTAAAAATGGGGAAATAATTCAGATATGAAAAATTTTTTATTTTTATTTTTCTCCACTCCCCCAACCTTAGAGGTTGGCTTGTCCTCAAGCTAACTAAACTATCCTACTCTACAAAATAAAAATTAAAAGAAAACTTACCAAAACATTGGGTTGCCTCCCAACAAGCGCTTGTTTAACGTCACGAGCCTGACGGGTCACCTCCTTTCGGAGGCTTAGGGAAAACATAGAGAAACTAGGGGTTAAGGAGCTTAGCAATGGTTTTGCATCTCTCCACTGCTCCTCCCAAATAAATTTTCAGTCTCTGGCCATTAACTTTGAAAGTACGACCATCCTTGGGATCTTTCACCTCTACTGCCCCATAAGGGAATACCTGTTCAACGACAAAGGTACCAGACCACCTAGACTTAAGCTTTCCAGGGAAAAGCCTTAGCCTAGAGTTATACAACAAAACCATTTGACCTTTTTCAAAATTTTTAGGGATTATTTTCTTATCATGGTAATATTTAATTTTTGCTTTCAAAGCTCTAGACCAGTTATAAGCTTGTTCCCTAAACTCATCTAATTCAGTCATTTGTAACATTCTTTTCTCACCTGCTTGTTGCATATCCATGTTCAGAAATCTGGTTGCCCAATAAGCCTTGTGCACTAACTCAACAGGCAAATGGCAATTCTTTCCATACACCACCTGGTAAGGTGACATACCCAAAGGACTCTTAAAAGCAGTTCTGTATGCCCATAGAGCATCATCTAGTTTCCTAGACCAATCCTTTCGTGAGCTATTTACAATTTTCTCTAGAATCCTCTTAAGCTCTCGATTGGAAACCTCTACTTGGCCACTAGTTTGAGAATGATAGGGTGTAGAAATCTTATGATGCTTCTCATACTTGGCCAAAACCTTCTCTAACACTCTATTGCAAAAGTGGGTGTCATTATCACTAATAAGCACCCTGGGCACACCAAATCTATTGAAAATGTTTTTCTTAACAAAGTTCACAACCACTGAAGCATCATTGGTGGGGCTTGCAATTGCCTCCACCCATTTGGACACATAGTCCACAGAAACCAAGATGTACTTGTTACCAAATGAGGGTGGGAAAGGACCCACAAAATCAATCCCCCAAACATCAAAAATTTTCACCTCCAAAATATTTTGGAGAGGCATTTCATCTCTTCGGGAGATATTACCTGTTCTCTGGCATCTATCACACTGCATTACAAAATTCGTAGCATCCTTAATGATAGTAGGCCAATAATAGCCACATTGCAAAATCTTAGATGCCGTTTTATCAAAACTATAATGTCCAGCATAATGTGAAGCATGACAATGCCATAAAATATCAGGGATTTCCTCATTAGGAACACACCTCCTAAGAACTCCATCTACCCCTCTTCTAAACAGGAAAGGTTCATCCCAAACATAGAACTTGACATCATGTAAATTTTTTTTTCTTTTGTTGCCATGTCAAGTCTTTTGGGATTAACTTAGCTGCATGGAAGTTAGCTATATCCGCAAACCATGGTGGCGCCACAGATACAGCCAAAAGCCTCTCATCAGGGAATTCATCTTTAATGGGAACTTCTACATTCCCATCACTACCCTCTAAAGGAAGTCTAGACAAGTGATCTGCAATAACATTTTGAACCCCCTTTTTATCCCTGATCTCTATGTCGAACTCTTGTAGTAACAAGATCCACCTTATTAGTCTTGGCTTAGCATCTTGCTTAGCCAAAAGGTGCCTTAAAGCTGTATGGTTAGTATAAACTGTAACACCCTCACAATAATTTAGTTAAATTAAGATTTTATAAAAATTATTACTTTAAAAATTCTTTTTAAATTAAAATATGTAAGAATATTTTTCCGGAAAAACGGACAGAGCTTCCTCTGTTTTTCGGTCTTTTCCAAAATTTCTTGTTTGTACCTGTTCAGGCTGATGAGCATATTATTTCCCATTATTCCTTGCATTATTTTACTCCTATTATTGGTACTTATGGCCCATTTGACATTGATTAGCTTGATTCAGTGATTTAGAGTTTATTGGACTAATATTCCGAATATTGTTTAATTTGGAATTATTTAGCCTAATTAATTCTATTTCTATTTTCAGGTAATATTTGGCACAAGGACACTTTGGGAAGTTTGGAACTGAAGATTGAAGCATTGAAGTGAAGATTGTAATTTGCATTTAGGTCCCTTTTTAATTGTAATTTTCAGAATAGTGTTTCTGAGGACTTGGGCCCATGTTTTAGGCCCATTTTCATAACTAAAGAGGGGAAATTCGTGTAACCCCCAAGACTACACTCCCATTTCAGATTTCTCTCTCTCTCTCTCTAGGTTAGAACTTCTCTCTTGGCTCTCCATAGCATTTGGTGGCTGCTAGGGTTTTGTTCTTCCCCCTTTCTACACGTTTTTCTTGATTTATGACCATGGAAGGCTAACTTCAAGGGTTAATCCCTTTGGTATTGTATTATCTACTCTTGAGCTCTTGTTATTAATGCAATTTCGTTTTCTCTTCTCTGTTTTCATGTTTATCAATGTGTAGTGGTTTTCTTAATTCCATTTCATAGAGATAATACATGAATATAAATGCTTAATTTGTATTAACTCGTAAAACTCCAATTCTAGTTTCTGATGCTTAATTAGAAGTTAGGGTTTGGAGTGACAACTAGATTTTCGCTTAGTATTTGGTTGTCACGAGTTGGACAGAGGAGATGAGAGGAATCTATCTTTAGTGAGCTAGGATTGAGTAGTGCACGTAACCAAAGGGGTTTGCCCGCTTTTGTTTCTGATTTTCTTAATTTTTATATTCTGTTTATGTTTTGTTCTTCACATTTGTCACACACAAACCCCCCCCCCCATTTTACTGCACACTACGTGTTTGATACTTTGCCTAGACCGATATTCGCTGGGAAACGACCTAGGATCACCTTCCTAGTACTACAGGATAAAACCCCTTTTATTTTGATCGGGTACGGCCTCGATCACAGGCCAGAACATTTTAAAATATAAACAGGCACATTATATATTCGATTATATCCTAATGCCCTTACCAATACAAGTTTCGGGCGCACAACTACTACATATTTTAAATTACAAAAATAACAGTTTATCACATCAGCCCACTCATAAAACAATGAACGAGCACACTCCACGTGGTGGAGTGTTATTCCTGCTCGGCCTGAAATTGTGTCCGCTCAAACTTTGAACCTGTAAAAATGGTTGCAAGGGTGAGCTTTACACATGAAATAGAGAAGTAGTTTCTAACTAGGCATAATGACCTACCAAGTCAAACACAATTAGCACGTAGCACATATAATTTCATTTAGGCAAACCCAACATGCGTCATACACAACCAACAGTCTTATTAGTATCCATTCATTTATTCCATTCATATTACCTTTCCAATATCTTCGTTAAGTTTCATTCTTTTCCATTTCCATTCTCATAAATTACCAACTCATGTAAATATATCATTTAGCACATAGACACAATTTCAATATTCAAACACAATTACTCATTCCACTTCTTTTCATTCTAGTCTTTCCATTTACTTTTCTTTCTTGTTTTCTTTCTTTATCTCTTTCTTTTCTTTTTCCTTTTCTTTTATTTTGTCTTTTTATTTTCTTTCTTTTTCTTTTTCCTTTCACTTTTATTATTTGGCCACAGGGTCACCACGACCATCCTGTGCCGATTATCATTTATATTTATTAGGCCACAGGGTCACCACGACCATCCTGTGTCGATTATCATTTATATTTATTAGGCCACAGGGTCACCACGACCATCCTGCGCCGATTATCATTTATATTTATTAGGCCACAGGGTCACCACGACCATCCTGCGCCGATTAACATTTATATTTATTAGGCCACAGGGTCACCACGACCATCCTGCGCCGATTAACATTTATATTTATTAGGCCACAGGGTCACCACGACCATCCTGTGCCGTATCAATTTACTATTCTCATCCTCATTCCGTTTATCTTATTTATTTATGATCTTTTCTCTTCTTTAATTTCTTTATAATTATCCTTTTCTCTCTTGTCTTTTACTATTAATTTGTTATCTCATTCGTCATTCAACACACATTTATCATACAAGCATACACAACAATTTTCACACTTTATATTTTCAATTCCCTAAGTTTATGCCATGACATTTTTAACTCTTTCTATTCCTTAGTTCTCAATCTAATTTTACATCTCATACATACATACTTTCTTTTATTTATTATTCAGTTCATTATGCGATACACATTTAGCACACAAACATCACAATTCAACTACTTAAATGATTTATATATATCTCTTTAAATCAACCAGACATACAGAAAAATAATCATTTATAATCATTCACAATTAACAACCAGCAAATAAACAAACATGATAAAATATAGCACTTAGCCTGTATATTCAATCACAAGTATCAAGTTATAGTTCATTTTATTTACTTTCTTACTTTATATTTAATTTAAATTAATTACCCGAATAATCAATCACAAGCATACCCACATATTCTTAGCAAGTATTATATACTAATAAGAAAATACTCCCTAAAGCAAGGTAAAGAACCCCTTACCTCGATTGACGAGAGTAAAGAGATAACCTCAATCTTCGGGGAAGGAGCGGTGATTCATGAAGCTTTAGAGACTCGGGATGCTGAATGCATCGATGGCGGTCGACGTCGGTGAGTGGCGGAGGTGCACGAACCAGCTAACGGTTCAGTCCCGGTTCACCCAAACCGCAGCAACAGCTGCGACTGTGGCTTCACAGCGGCGGCGATGGAGGGGCTTGGCAACGGCGCGACCTCCATGGCGGCAGAGACACGGCGGATCACGACCCCAGGGGCAGCGGGTCGCGAATCTAGTCCTGGAGGGAGGGAGATCGCGATTTGCGAATCTCCAAGAAGAGGTGGGAGCTTGAGCTTGGCGGCCATGGTGTGGTGTTGGTGGCAGCGCTGTAGCTGTGGCTTCGTTTGGCGGCACCGGAGGCGGACGGAGTGAGAAACCGAGACGAGAGATAGAGCACGGGACCGAGAGAGGGAGAGACGCGCGGTGGAGGTGACTGGCGACTGGCGACCGAGTTGGATGGTGGCAGCGCGCTACGGGAACAGAGGGAGGAGCACGAGCGGCGGTGAGGAGGTTGTCGCCATCGTGAAGGGAGAGAGAGACTTTAGGGCCGGCGGCCACAAAAGGAAGAAGAAGGAGTTGGGGGGAGGGTTCGAACCCCCCCTTCCTCTTTTATTTTTTATTTTATTTTTTTATTATTATTATATTATTATTATTATTATTTTCTTTTTCTTTTTATTTATTATTATTATTATTATTATCACTATTACTTGTGTTAGTATGGTTTTAAAAACACTAATACCATTTTTTTTGTTTATTTTAAATCTCAAGATATACTAATAATAAAATGTAAGCACCAAATAATTACCTCTATAAAATCATAAAGTTAAAAGTCTTGAAGTTCTTAAAACAAATTTAATAATTAAATATGTCGAAAGCAAATTAAAATATAGAAAGTATATTTTTCAATTAGGGTAACTATTTTAATGATTTTACTTTAATATATATAGATAAAATATAGTTTCATAATTAACATAATATATTTTTATGAAACTACCCAACACCTAAGTACTAAATCCCAGGAAACAATTATTTAATTCAATAAAACTTGTAATTTATAACGTTAAAGAAATCATAGTGTTTCAATCCCGATGTCTCCTAACACTTTAGTAAGACTAAAAGGGACCTTAACTAGTTATTCCTAAACTTGATTAGTGTTATTATTATTTCAATCTATTATTATAATATATTATCTATTTAAGGGAAATACCAATAACAAAGAATAAATATATTACTAATACAAATAGAGATATCATAAAGTTAGTACTTTGAAATTGTATGAAACACTCATTTGATATTGCGTATATCCAAATCAAAGTAAAGTAGAAAAAGTGTATTTTTAAAATAGGATAATTACTTTAAATGAATTTACTTTAAAATACACGAATAAAAATATACTTTCTTAAGCAATATAACATACTTTATGAAAATACCCAACTCTTTAATAATCAATTACAAGGATTAATCATGTAATTTGATAAAACTCGAAATTTATAATGCAAAAGAAAATCAGGATGTTACATAAACTATAACTTTCGACCCTATCAAATAGGAACGAAACTTATCCATTGCAAATATCACAGCTAACAATTCTTTTTCAGTAGTCTTGTAATTAATCTGAGCATCATTTAGCACACGACTACCATAATAAATTACATGAAAGACTTTCTCTTTTCTCTGTCCTAGCACTGCACCTATGGCAAAATCACTAGCATCACACATCAATTCAAAAGGTTTATTCCAGTCAGGTGGAATTACCACAGGAGCAAATACTAGTTTTCTTTCTCAAATCATGGAAAGCTCTCATGCAATCATTATCAAAATTAAATGCCACATCTTTCTCCAACAAATTACAAAGGGGTTTGGCTATTTTTGAAAAATCTTTTATGAACCGCCGGTAAAAACCGGCATGTCCGAGAAAACTCCTAATCCCTTTGACATTTGTGGGAGGAGGTAAATTAGCAATTATATCAATTTTAGCTCTATCTACCTCAATACCCCTTTCTGAAATTAGATGCCCCAAAACTATCCCTTCCTTAACCATAAATTGACATTTCTCCCAGTTAAGTACAAGGTTAGTTTCCTGACATCTTTTTAGGACCTGTTCCAAATTATTTAAACAAGATTCAAATGAGGATCCAAAGACTGAGAAGTCATCCATAAAAACCTCAATGAACTTTTCTTTAAGAACCTACAATCGGTGGGTGAAATAACTAGGAGACACTAGGAGAACACCTAGAAGGGGGGGTTGAATAGGTGTTAGAGAAATCTTGAAAGATTTTCGAAAGAAACAAATCGAAACAATTAAAACAAATGATTTTTACAAAAAATTAAGCTCTTAATCGATTAAGCCTTCAATTAATCGATTAACACCCGAAAGGCTTCAAATGATTAATCGATTAATACTTCAGTTAATCGATTAGTTACGAAAGCTTGATTTTGGTTAATCGATTAACAACTTTAGTTAATCGATTAATCACTGTTAAAACTGAAAAATCACTTTTCAATTGAATACGAAAATCAATCAATTAACACGTAAGATCAGAGATAAAGCGGAATTGATTAACACCAATATTCTTATTGATTAGCTAGGTTATGAAAATGATTTTCCCCAAATCAATTTTCACAATTAAGATTCAATTCAATCAATTATGAAAATCAATCTTTTCTAGGTTTTCAACCAAGAACACTATGAATGACTTGAATGTAAAGAGTTAAGAGAATAGAGATACTGCACAGAGATTTATCCTGGTTCACTTTCATCCACTTGAAAGCTACATCCAGTCCCCTCTTCAACCAAGAGAGATTCTTCACTATGAGGAATTAGAGTTCTCAAATTACAAGCAAATGCCTCTCAAGACTCACTTCTTGATAGCCTCCAAGAGATACCACACTCTTGTCTTGCAACCCTATTGAATCTAATCTAACCTCTTCCCTTGCTTGCCAATTCCCCTCAACAAGACTTCCACTTGCTTGATGATACCTCACACCAAGACTTCCAATTGCTTGATGATACCTCACACCAAGACTTCCAATTGCTTGATGATACCTCACACCAAGGCTTCCAATTGCTTGTTAACACAACAAGACTTCCAAGACTTCTTTTGCTTGATGAACAACCACCAAGTCTTCCTTTGTTGTAGATAGCTTGCCTCCTTGCAATGATTACAACCAAATTGAAAACAATAACAATCCTATGAATCTCTTTCAATAGCTATGAAAATATCAACAGATTCAAAGATTCTTGATCAAAGAATGTAAAAGTTGAAAGCTTTGATCTATGAAAGTGAGAGAGAATAGTGTGGCTTGATCTTTGTAAAATTGATGTAAAAATGATACTTGTTAATCACAATGATTTGGAAAAGGTTTATATAGAATACCCAAAAGTTAGGAGCACTAAAAATTGATTTTGAGAAGTGAAAAACGTATTTTAAGAACTAGTTTAACATGTCTTAATCGATTAACACTTGGCTTAATCGATTAACTACTGTAACATGTGTGTTAATCGATTAACCTAACCCATTAATCGATTAGCCACTGCTAAATTCAATTAAAAACTTGTTTTCTCAAAACTAAACCTTTCCTTTCAAACTTTTAAGCCACCTATTGATTTTAGGTTAAGTGAAAACTCAAAATATGATATAATCATGACCTTGATAGAGATTCACTACCCTCTAAAGACTCTACCCAAACTCATCAAAATAAAAGACTCAAACTAAAGATATTACAATTATACACAAATTAAGTCTTCATGAGCTTGCTCTCTCTTCATCATTTGTTGTTTGTTGTTGTTTGATAAACTTCTCCATACTTGAGCTTGATCACAAACACTTGTAGCTTGTTCAAAACCTTTGTCATTATCAAAACATTCTCACTGGATCTAACAATCTCCCCCTTTTTGAAAATGAAAAACACGTTTTGAATTTGTTTGAATTTGTTTGAAGTTGTTGATGCTTGAACCATTTGATACTTGGTGAGACTCTTGTTCCCCCTCAATAAATGCTTTTGAAATTTTGATCTATGAAATTGAGTTAAGCTTGATTCTCCCCCTATCTTCAACAACTTTTCTCAACTTTGCTCAACCTATATAAAAACAACAAAACAACCCTTTCTCCCCCTTTTGGCATTATCAAAAAGTAATATATACCAATTGAAATATAAAATGCTAAGCCAAAATAGAGAAATTATAACATTCATTTCTTCACAACATTGATACCAACTAAACAATGATACCAAATGTAAAACTAATGAACTATACTTTGAAATGTGATACCAATTGGCAAGAAATATGACAATGAAATATGATACCAATTGTAACTAGAAGGTCATAATATCACTTAACAAAGTAAGATATCAATAGTAAAGAAATATTATAAAATTTACAATAGCATGATAAACATATAATGATCACACAATGATATCAATTGAACTTTTTAGAAATAATACCAATTGAAAATGTCCAATAATATCAATTTTACCAATTTGTAGGACTTTCTCTTGAAACTTGAAGAAGCAAATCAAAGAATAACACTTGTAAGTCCTTTGCTCTTCAATCATACCTACAAAACAATCATGCTTTGCCTTTTGGTATCCAAATGGTTTTGGATCCATTTTTGTTAGTTAAGGGACTCTCACCCTTCTTAACCCAAACAAAATTTCCTTTAGGTATACCATGCACTTTAATATAACACACATTTGAAGTATGTCCATGAGTGCCACAATAGAAACATGTTGGAGCATTTGAAAAATCAACAACATTTCTATGAGACTTACTCTTAGCATTAGTATAACCCAAACCAAACTTGTTTGAAATTTCTCTTTGAAAATTTAACAATGTGCGCAATTTAATATCACCACTTGTGAAACATGCAAGCTTATTTTTCAAAATAGCATTTTCATCTTTAAGCAACTTGCAATTCTCACAATCAACCACAATATTCAATCTACTAGCACAATCACAAGAAGAACTAGCATAAATGAGATCAAGAGTTTCATTTTCAAGATTAAGCTCATCAACTTGTTTTTGAAGTTCTAAAATCTCTTGTTGATGTTTCAAAATGAGCTTCTTCCTTTCAATGTTTTTCAAAGCTAGTTTCTTAAGATGTTAATGCATTTCTTCATAAGCATTATATAAAATTTCATATTTGGAAGAAATTTCGGATTTAGTTTCACTTACATCGCTTTGGTCGCTTTGTTCACTTGATTCATCATTTGAACTTTCCTCTTCATCTACTAGAGCTATCAAGTTGAGACAAGTGACTTCTTCATCATCCGAAGAACTATTTGATGTGCTTTTCTTGTCTTCTTCATCATCACTATTCCAAACTATGTATGCCCTTTTGTGTTTTGCATTTTTCTTCTCTTTTTCCTTCTTCTTGAGATACTTAGAGCACGAATACTTGAGATGACCGGGCTTTCCACATTCATGGCAAACTACTCCTTCTTTTGTTGTCTTGGTCTTGTAGTGTGGGGAATTCTTCTCTTTACTTTTGTCTTTGTTCAACCTTCCTTTTCTCCTTAGAAGCTTGCTAAAATTTCTTAGTAGAAGTTTCATCTCTTCTTCATCAATGTCCGAATCGGAATCTTCATTATCATTACTATCAGAACTCTCTTCCTTTTTATATGAACTTTTGGCTTTAAGAGCAATTCCTTTTCTTTTCTTGTACTTATCTGACTCTTCATGCATATGCAAACGTCCAAGCTCCATTTCATGTTCTTGAAGCTTTCCGAAAAGTGTAGCTAAGTCCATGGTGTCCAAGTCCTTTGATTCAACAATTGTGGTAACCTTAGGTTGCCATTCCCTACTTAGACATCTTAAAACTTTGTTAACAAGTTCACAATTCATGAAAGTTTTTCCAAGAGCAATGAGATGATTAATAATATGAGTAAAACGTTTTTGCATAATACATATAGATTCATTAGGCAACATACGAAACAATTCATATTCATGCATCAAAGAATTTAATCTAGCACGCCTAACTTCACTAGTGCCTTCATGTGTGACTTGCAAGGTGTCCCACATTTGTTTGGCATTATGACATTGGGAGACTCTAAAGAACTCATCATAAGATAGAGCGGAGGTGATGATATTCTTTGCTTTTAAATCATATTGAATTTTCTTTTTATCATCATCGGTCCACTTATCTTTGGGGGTAAGTTGAGATACACCTTCTACTTGTTTTGAGGGAATATGAGGACCATTCTCAATGGCTTCCCAAATGTTCATGTCTATGGCTTTTATAAAAATTCTCATTCTAACTTTCCAATAAGCATAACCCTCTCCACCAAGCATAGAAGGGCGGCTAATTGAAGCACCTTCACCACCAAAGGGATTCGTAGAACCCATTGTAGTTTCCTCAAGGATCTTTATGAAAAAGCTATATGCTCGTGTCTTTCGACCGAGCTCTGATACCAATTTTAAGAACCTACAATCGGTGGGTGAAATAACCAGGAGACACTAGGAGAACACCTAGAAGGGGGGGTTGAATAGGTGTTAGAGAAACGTTGAAATATTTTCGAAAGAAACAAATCGAAACAATTAAAACAAATGATTTTTACAAAAAATTAAGCTCTTAATCGATTAAGCCTTTAATTAATCGATTAACACCCGAAAGGCTTCAAATGATTAATCGATTAATACTTCAGTTAATCGATTAGTTACGAAAGCTTGATTTTGGTTAATCGATTAACAACTTTAGTTAATCGATCAATCACTGTTAAAACTGAAAAATCACTTTTCAATTGAATACGAAAATCAATCAATTAACACGTAAGATCAGAGATAAAGCGGAATTGATTAACACCAATATTCTTATTGATTACCTAGGTTATGAAAATGATTTTCCCCAAATCAATTTGCACAATTAAGATTCAATTCAATCAATTATGAAAATCAATATTTTCTACGTTTTCAACCAAGAACACTATGAATGACTTGAATGTAAAGAGTTAAGAGAATAGAGATACTGCACAGAGATTTATCCTGGTTCACTTTCATCCACTTGAAAGCTACATCCAGTCCCCTCTTCAACCAAGAGAGATTCTTCACTATGAGGAATTAGAGTTCTCAAATTACAAGCAAATGCCTCTCAAGACTCACTTCTTGATAGCCTCCAAGAGATACCACACTCTTGTCTTGCAACCCTATTGAATCTAATCTAACCTCTTCCCTTGCTTGCCAATTCCCCTCAACAAGACTTCCACTTGCTTGATGATACCTCACACCAAGACTTCCAATTTCTTGATGATACCTCACACCAAGACTTCCAATTGCTTGATGATACCTCACACCAAGGCTTCCAATTGCTTGTTAACACAACAAGACTTCCAAGACTTCTTTTGCTTGATGAACAACCACCAAGTCTTCCTTTGTTGTAGATAGCTTGCCCCCTTGCAATGATTACAACCAAATTGAAAACAATAACAATCCTATGAATCTCTTTCAATAGCTATGAAAATATCAACATAAGAGATTCAAAGATTCTTGATCAAAGAATGTAAAAGTTGAAAGCTTTGATCTATGAAAGTGAGAGAGAATAGTGTGGCTTGATCTTTGTAAAATTGATGTAAAAATGATGCTTGTTAATCACAATGATTAGGAAAAGGTTTATATAGAATACCCAAAAGTTAGGAGCACTAAAAACTGATTTTGAGAAGTGAAAAACGTATTTTAAGAACTAGTTTAACAGGTCTTAATCGATTAACACTTGGCTTAATCGATTAACTACTGTAACATGTGTGTTAATCGATTAACCTAACCCATTAATCGATTAGCCACTGCTAAATTCAATTAAAAACTTGTTTTCTCAAAACTAAACCTTTCCTTTCAAACTTTTAAGCCACCTATTGATTGTAGGTTAAGTGAAAACTCAAAATATGATATAATCATGACCTTGATAGAGATTCACTACCCTCTAAAGTCTCTACCCAAACTCATCAAAATAAAAGACTCAAACTAAAGATATTACAATTATACACAAATTAAGTCTTCATGAGCTTGCTCTTTCTTCATCATTTGTTGTTTTTTGTTGTTTGATAAACTTCTCCATACTTGAGCTTGATCACAAACACTTGTAGCTTGTTCAAAACCTTTGTCATTATCAAAACATTCTCACTGGATCTAACAATCTCCCCCTTTTTGAAAATGAAAAACACGTTTTGAATTTGTTTGAATTTGTTTGAAGTTGTTGATGCTTGAAACATTTGATACTTGGTGAGACTCTTGCTCCCCCTCAATAAATGCTTTTGAAATTTTGATCTATGAAATTGAGTTAAGCTTGATTCTCCCCTTATCTTCAACAACTTTGCTCAACCTATATAAAAACAACAAAACAACCCTTTCTCCCCTTTTTGGTATTATCAAAAAGTAAAAACAACCTATCTAACATTTTCAACCATATCGAAGAAGATAGATAACCTGCACCTTTGAAAATTCACAGGTGCATTACATAAACCAAAAGGAATTCTACAATAAGCGAAAACTCCAAAGGGACAAGTAAAAGCAGTTTTTTCTTGGTCTCTTGGATCCACAGGAATCTGGTTATAGCCAGAATAACCATCTAGAAAACAATAATATTCATGTCCGGCTAACCTTTCTAACATTTGGTCCATAAAAGGTAGTGGAAAGTGGTCCTTTCGGGTGGCACTATTTAGTCTTCTATAATCAATGCAAACTCTCCACCCAGAAACAGTACGGGTTGGTATCAATTCATTATTTTCATTTTTAACCACTATGACACCACCCTTTTTAGGGACCACTTGCACTGGGCTGACCCAAGTGCTGTCTGAGATGGGGTAAATGATCCCAGCATCCAACAATTTCACTATTTCTTTTCTCACAACCTCTTGCAGAGTGGGGTTCAATCTCCGCTGAGGTTGTATCGCAGGTTTATAATTCTCATCCAAGAGAATCTTGTGCATACAAAAGGAGGGACTAATTCCCTTCAGATCTGATACATTCCATCCTATAGCAGATTTATAATGCCTTAAAACTCTTAATAATTTTTCAGTTTCCAGTTCATTTAAAGCACTATTTATGATAATAGGAAAGTATTCAGAATCATCTAGGAACACATACCTTAGGCCCGGCGGTAGCACTTTCAGTTCAGGTTTGGGTCTGGCCTCCTTTTCCTCTAGCCTCAGATCCTCTGGCTTTCTTTCATTTTTGACCTCTGTAGCTCCATCCAGCAAGGATTTGATCTCTTGAGACTCAGTTCCTTCCTCTGCCTCAATCACCAAACCTGCTTCCACAGCATCATCATCATAGCACATCTCTTCAAAAACCGAATCCACTATAGACTCAATCTCATCTAGCCTCAAACACTGGTCATCTCCCATGGAATGCTTCATAGAGTCACAAACATTAAACGTGACCTTCTCATTATGCACCTGGAGCATGAGTTCACCGTTTTGCACATTAATCAAGGCTCTGCCGGTTGCTAAGAAGGGTCTCCCCAGGAGTAATGGAATGTCCTGATCTTCGTCCATGTCCAGAATCACGAAGTCTGCTGGGAAGATGAACTTGTCCACCTTGACAAGAACATCTTCCACCTTCCCATATGGTCTCTTGATGGAGCGGTACGCAAGCTGTAGAGAGATCATTGTAGGCTTGATCTCTCCGATGCCCAGTCTCTTGAAAATGGAAAGTGGCATCAAGTTGATTCTAGCTCCCAGATCACATAGTGCCTTCTCAACATCCATCCCACAAATATTGCATGGAATGGTGAAGCTGCCCGGATCTTTCAGTTTTTGTGGAAGTTTCTTCTGAAGGATAGCACTACACTCCTCGGTCAATATCACTGTCTCATTGTCTCTTAGGCTCCTCTTGTTAGTCAGCAACTCCTTCATGAACTTTGCATATGTAGGCATTTGTTCAAGAGCTTCAGCAAATGGGATGTTTATCTGGAGTTTCTTAAACACTTCCTTGAATCTTGCAAACTGCCTCTGATTCTCTTCCTTCTTCAACCTTTGAGGATATGGAACTCGTGACAAATCTGGTTGATTCTGTGGCTTTTCTGAGGTAGTTTCTGGACTCTTTTCTGTAGGCTCAGACTGTTGCATTACTGGGGTCTCTTTCTCTGAATTCTAAACTTGCTGCTGATCCTTACCAGCTACCTTGTCATCACTCCTCTTTAGTGGCCCATCATAAGCTCTGCCACTTCGAAGAGTAATGGCCTGGCAATTAGTGCTTGTGTCAGGAAAGTGCCCCGGATGCAACTGTGACAAACTCTGAGTAATGTACTCTATCTTATTCTCTAAGTTGCGAATGCTTTCTCCTTGAGAACTGAAATTAGCTCGAACCTCATCCACAAATAGATTTGTAGTCTGTGCCATCCTTTCTAATGCTGACTCCCAAGATTGTTTCACTAGTTGTGGGCTCTGTGGAGGACTTGGTGAAGGACTGCGTGAACGCTCAGAACATGAATGATAAGTCTCAGTTATTGTCACTGAAAGCACAGTATCACCTCTGAATAGCTTAGTAGTAGGTTGCACCATTTGAACTTGACCCATATGCTGAGCTAACACAGCTATCTGTTGCTGCATTTCCTGATTCTGCTCAATGATAGTCTGGAATTGTGAAGGATCTACATCATTAGGCGGAGTCATTATCTCTGGGGCCTCTTGACTACTGTTGCTTGCCATTGCTACTAGAATCCCTTTGGCTTCCTCAACTGTTTTCTTTGTGAGAGATCCACCAGCTGCTACATCCACTAGATCTTTGTCAGGCTTCATCAAACCATCATAGAACACTCTGATTTGTAACCATTCTGGCATTGAATGAGTCGGGCACTTCTTCAGCATCTTATTGAACCTTCCCCAAGCCTTGCTTAATGTCTCCTCATCTTGTTGCACAAATGAGGTGATGTTCTTCCGCAGCTTAGCTTGTGTGGCTGACAGAATATACTTGTCCAAAAATTTGCGGGCAAGTATATCCCATGAAGTCAAACTCCCCGGTGGCTGGTCTTGGAGCCAGCGCTTAGCTTTATCCTTCAGAGACAAAGGAAAAAGCCTCATGCGAATGGATTCTTCTGAGGCACCTTCAATCTTGAAGAACCCCAACATAGAAAGGAAGTGCGAGATGTGCTCTGTTGGATCCTCTTGTGGATTGCCGCTGAATTGATCCTTCTTGATTAAGTGTATGTACCCCGGATCAATTTTGAATTGTGGTGCTGTGATGGATGGATACACAATGCTAGTTGCACATGCATCCAGACCGATAGTGGCATAATCCGCAAGAGTCTTCGGCTTCACATCCCCTTCTTCAGCCATCCTCTTAGCCTCTTTCTTTCTCTCCTTTTGTGCTTGCTTCCTCCTCTTCTTCGCACTCAACTGAAGGTTAAATTCACTACCTGCAGACGAGCAACTCATAATAAGAGTTAGTAGCACCTGCTAAGATAAAACTCCTAAAGCAAATTTCACTAAATAACTAAAAATAAGTACCAAAAATTATTGAAAACGAATTTAAATTCCCGGCAACGGCGCCAAAAACTTGTTCGGTCTCTAGCAAGTATACTAGATCGCAAAGTAATACAGTCAGTTAAGACCGGATATCGTCCCACAGGGATTGTAAATTGTGTTCAATAATTTCTACCTTATTCCTAACTATTAATGAAATCTGAAAAATCCAATTAAATTGAGAATGAGAATGAATTTAGAACAAATAAATACTGAGTTAAAATTAAAACTAAATCTGAATTAATTAAGTGAAAGTAAGATGGAAAAGCGTTACGAATATGATTTCATTGCAGGACCTAGTTTATTAATTATGAATTTCCGTTTTCCTAATGTATTCAACAACATTCCATTTGTAACAATTACCAAATCCCTTTAATAATTGTGTTTCCTATTCAATTGGAATCCCTTAATTCCTTAAGAAATTACCAACCAATTAGTCATTAATTAAGTTCTCTGAAATTAATTAGTTATATAATCCCCAAAAGTATCCCTACTAATAGGATGATTATAATGTTTGATTGCAAGGTCTATTCTAATCCTAATTTTTCAATTGAAGAACTAGAAACCCAAAACAAAACATAAAGTGGTCAATTCTATGATTTGTAATTAAAACTCAATCAAACAATTGAATAAAAGGGAAAACATCAATTCATAATTTCATAAACTAATCATGATCCATGCAAATCCATCAAATTCCTAACAAAGGGTTTAGTTACACATGATTAAAACTGAAGAACAATGAAAAGAAGAAGAACCCATGATCCTAGCAAATCTGAATTTCTTCAATCTTCAACCAGATTCCTCCGTTGTTGATCTCCAATGCTCTTCTCAATGCAATTTCTCTCTGTAAATTCGTCTGTAATCTCCCTCCCTAATCTAAATCCTAATTAATAACCTAAAAACTAAGCTAATCCCCTCTGTTAGTATTTCTGATCATTCTCCCATTCTGATAACCTGGAATCATTCTGGTTTGACAAGAAAAGCTGATTTTAAATTCCTAAACATGCTAGCCTTGGATTCTGAGTTTGTTAGTATTGTGGACAAGAACTGGAGAAGGGATTTGGAGGGGACAGACATGTATAGACTAATGAGAAATCTGGAAGGTCTGAAACAACCTTTTAGAGCCCTCAATAATCAGAAATATGCTCATATAGATAAGAAGGAATTGACTCTAAGGGAGAATTTAGAAAGAATTCAGGGTTTACTTGCTCAGTATCCGACTAATATTCATCTTCAGAAGATGGAACAGGAAGCTAATCAAGAATATAAAGAAGTTTATACTGTTGCAATTAGTTTCTTGAAGCAGAAGGCAAAACAGAAGTGGTTAGAAGATGGAGATCAGAATACAAGGTATTTTCACACCATGATCAATCAAAGGAGGTATCATAACAGAGTGTTGAGGATAGCTGATGACCAGGGTCAGACTCATACAGATCAGGTGAAGATCAGAGAAGTTTTTGAGAATTATTATAGAAAGCTGTTGACTGGAACTGTTACTGATTGGTACATGATTGATATGGAAATTAACCAAGGCAAAACCCTGTCTATAGAGCAGAAAATTCAGTTGATAAAACCTGTAACTACTGAGGAAATTAAAGCAAACTTAATGGAGATTTATAATGATAAATCACCAGGACCAGATGGGTATGGTGCTGCTTTTTTCAAGGCTGCTTGGTCAATTATTGGTGATGATTTCTGTGATGCTGTGAAGGAGTTTTTCTTAACAGGTAAGCTTCTGAAAGAGGTTAATGCCACTGCTCTTGTTTTGATCCCTAAGGTAAATCCTCCAAATGTTGCTAGTGACTTTAGGCCAATTGCATGTTGTAATACTGTCTACAAATGCATATCCAAAATCATCTGTAAAAGGCTGCAAGTTTTGCTACCAGAAATTATCCATGACAATCAGACTGCTTTTGTCAAAGATAGGTCTATTGTGCATAATATCTTAATAACTCAGGAGCTATTGAGGTTATATGGAAGGAAAGCTACTTCCCCAAGGTGTTTAATGAAAGTAGATATTAAAAAGGCATATGATGTTGTCAGTTGGACTTTCATTGAACAAATGCTAAGTGCCCTCAGGTTTCCTCAGAAATTCAAAGACTGGGTTATGGCTTGTATCAAATCAACCTCTTTCAATCTAGTGCTAAATGGTTCCAAATTTGGTAGACTGAAGAGCTCAAGGGGAATAAGACAGGGGGATCCAATGTCTCCACTGATTTTTGTTTTAGTTATGGAGATGCTAACTAGAAAATTAAAAGCAGCAGCTTCAAATCCTCAATTCAGACACCATCCCTTATGTAAAGAAATTGGCCTAGTCAATCTTGCTTTTGCAGATGATCTTATGATCTTCTGCAAAGGAAATGAAAACAGTGTCAGAAATCTTATGTCAGCTTTTAATGAGTTTTCTAAGAGCTCAGGTTTGTATGCCAATGAGACAAAATCGCAGTTATTCATGGCAGGCATTAAAGATGATGTGAAGAGCAGGCTGTTGAATATCACAGGTTTTGCAAATGGAACCTTTCCTTTCAGATACTTAGGGATTCCATTCTCTGCAAAAAAAATGGACCATAGCAACTTGTCAGGAAATTGTGGACAGAGTTACAAAGAGACTCAACTCTTGGAGCTCTAGGCATCTTTCCTATTAAGGTAAATCCCAACTGATAAATTCTATCCTTCTTACTATGCATATTCACTGGGCTGCAGTTTTTATCATCCCTACTGCTGTAATTAGAGACATTGAGAAAAGATGCAGAGATTTTCTTTGGGGAAAATCAGAATCAGGGAGAGCAAAAGCTTCAGTTGCTTGGAGCAATTGTTGTAAAAAGAAAAGACATGGAGGATTAGGATTCCAAAATGCAGTAGTTTGGAATCGGGCAGCAATTGGTAAACAGTGTTGGCAATTGGCAATAAAAAAGGATCATCTATGGGTTAAGTGGATTTCAGCAGTGTATTTGAAGTAGCAGGATTTTTGGGACTGTCAACCAACTCAAAGCTCTAGCTGGCATTGGAAGCAGATCCTCAAAATTAGAGATAGAATCAGACCTGGATTTTACAATGCTGCTAATTACACAATTCAACAAGGTTACAAATTCTTAATTGGACCTCAAGAGAATTTCAGATTCAACAAGATGATATGGAATGAAGCCTCTATTCCAAAGAACTGTTTCATTGTTTGGCTAGATCTATAGGACAGATTAAAAACCAAAGACAGACTAGCTATGTTCACACACATTGATCTGGATTGTATCTTATGCAATATAGGAGCAGTGGAGACAAGAAACCATCTGTTGTTCGAATGTGAGTGGAGCAGATGCCTTCTGGAAATGGTTTGCAATTGGATTGGTTTCAATCATTGGCACTACAGGTTCAATAATTGGTCCAATTGGCTTCTGCATGGATTCAGAGACAAGCTGAGAAGAAATGTTGTTTATGCTGCAATTTCAGCAACTATCTACCAAATTTGGATAGAGAGAAATCGAAGATGCTTCATGAACAAGCACCTGCAGCCGTATCAAGTGTTCACCATGTTGAGGAAAAAATTAGCATATAGATTAAGTTTTGTTTTTCCTGATTATAAGAATTGGAATAATGCTATTCTTAGTAATAGAATTCGAATTGAAGTAGAGCATTGTAACTAGCTTGGCTTAATTAAAAGTGTGAACCCTTCATAGAAGGTGGCATACTTCTAATTAAGTTTTCTGGCATTTTTCTGTAAATCTTGAACCCTTCCTAGAAGGTGGCAAGATTTATAGATTAATGGCCTTAGGTGTGTAGACTTGAAGCTGCTGGTTGGTAATGAATTTTATTCTCTACCAAAAAAAAAGCTAATCCCCTCAGAAATCGGGAAATTAAGTTGATTTGGGCCTGGACCGGGTGACGCGCGCTTGGGCGCGCCAGGTCTGATGCATTAAAAATCAGCGATGCACGCGCGCTGGGTTCTGTGCCTGGGCGCGCAAACTCTGATGGACTATTTTCCTCCGCTGCTAGCGCGCCTGGGCGTGCTGTTTGCACGCCTGGGCGTGTGACACCTGATGTGGCTCTGTTTTTTTCCGTTCTTGTGATGTTTTCAAGGTCCTTTTATGCTCTTTTCAGTTCCAATGTTATTTTATCCAATTTAGCTTCCAAAAGTACCTGAAACATAACCAAAATGGATCAAAATGTTCAAGGGAATAAAATTTCCTAAACTAATTAAAACTAAACAAAATCTACCTAAAACACTTAAGAAACAAGCCAAAACTAAGCAAAAGGGAGTCAAATTAATCTCTAAAACATCATATGTTAGACCCAAATCACCCGCATTCTCATGACACTGAGGTACAACCAAGGGTCTGTCGGCTGATATATGCCCTTCGTCAGGGTATTATAGTAGACGTTGCATCTATTATCTCTGATAGGACGCATCGTTTTTCTAAGAAGGAGGCAGGGTATGTAGGCTTTCCTTGGGTTATCACCCGACTGTGCACTGCAGCCGGTGTTGATTTCCGTGGGGATGTGAGGGATCTTAGGAGGACCCCGAAGATGACCAGGGCTACGTGGGACATGTTTATTGGCAGATCTATTGAGATAGCTAGAGCCGGTCCACCACAGCCACCACAGACACAGAGTCATATTCCAGCTTAGCAGCCTCAGGATGAGGCAGGTCCTTCCAGCCAGCCAGCACAGCAGAGGGGAGGTGATGATGGGATGATCATTGGGATGCTACAGCGTTTGTTGAGGAGACAGAGCAGAGCAGCTGAGTTCCAGCGCAGAGAGATGCGTAGGAACCAGGCTAGAGATTCATTTCTGAGCAGTATTGGAGCAGCGCAGGGTATGCCCTATGAGGTGCCACCATACACAGATGAGTATCAGAGCTTATTAGATGTATTTCCTGAGGAGGAGGATGAGGACTAGTGTAGGGGATTTGATTTTTATTTCTATATTTTGTACCCTTTCCCCTATTCAGACCTGTACTTATGCCATAACAAAAATATGTATTCGCTTTCTAGGAGTTGTTTTTAGTTTTCTTGCATGGATATTTATTTGGATTATTTGTTATTTGCATCTAGTTATATTCTGTGTGACAGGTGTGAGTTGATGTTTTCCCCATAAGAGGTGCTATTGTGGCACTTGTTTCTAACGACCTGCAGGTACTAAGTTTGGGGGAGAATCTTCTCACTGTTGTTTAGTGATGAGTATTTTATTCAGATGTAAGTGTCCAGATTTATTCCATGTAATTTTTTATTTTGTAGTTAGGTATGTTTAGTTTAGTTTGCTTGAGGACAAGCCAACCTCTAAGTTTGGGGGAGTGGACAAAATAAAAAAACAAATCAGATCTGAATTTTTTCTCCCATTTTTGGTGTTGGTTTGTGTCTTAGGTAGAGGTTTTGTAATTATTCTAGACTTAGGATTATTTTTCTGATGATAGGTGTATATACTTAGTTTAGGATTAGACTCATTGATTCATATTATTTATTTGTTGAGCTGTAAATATTTTTGAAATCTGGTTATTTTGACAAAGTTTTTCAGAACTTGAGATTAGTGAACTGACTTTAGCTTAGTGAGATTTTGAGCCTATTTGATGGGGTATGTGAATAAGTTGAAATATTTGACACCCCTATTTCTTTCATGAGTGTGTTCTAGAACTTGACCGGTGACCATTTTGAGATTGATAATTGATTACATGCAGGAAAATGATTAAGGCATTTAGGATGGTGTTTTTGTAGCCTTCAGAGATTTTTGTTGGATTTGTTTTCCCTTAGTTGTCCATTTTGAGCCTGATATAAATATGATTTTTCTTTGGTACCCTATATTGATTGTTATTTTTATGAGTACCTTAGGAATTTTGAATGAGCAATTGAGAGAGGGACATTTCAAAAGTATGAAAATTGTGAAAGTGTTGATTGAGTTACTCTTCTTCCAAAAGAAAGAAAAAGAAAAGAAAAGAAAAAAAAATTGAGAAAAAGTTGAATGTTAAGAGAAAAGAAATTTGTTTGGAAGATGTAGTAGAGTAAAATTGAAAAAGAAGAAGTTTGAAATAGTTGTGATTTGAGTGTGAGTCCTCATAGTATTCATTGCTCATTCATAATTTTTAGAGGGAAATTTGTTTTGCATTTTAGCCCTTAGTTTCATCTTTCCTTTCTTTTATCCCACCTGACACTTTTAGCCATGGCCTCATTACAACCAAATTCAAGACCTTTTGATTTGTGCATGTTTTTAATAATTTCAGTGGAGATTTGGGTCTATGGTCAAGCTTATTTAACTATTGTATGAACTTGAGTGAATTGATTTATACCCTTGATACACATGAGAGATATACACTGAGAGGTTGAGAGTGTTCACTAGTTTTGAGTTCTGATTGATTTTGTTTCTTTAACCAGGTTTTGATATGTGAATAGCTTGTGTAAATATGTGGCTGTGTTGATGAGTCGATGTCTTAGATTAGGTGTTGTACATTTTGATTTAGATGGTAGTCTTTTGTTCCGAATTTTTATTTTACTTTTTCCTGGGACATGCAAAATGCTAAGTTTGGGGGAGTGATTTGGGTCTAATATATGATGTTTTAGGGCTTAATTTCACTTCCTTTTGCTATGGTTTTGGCTTGTTTCTCTTGTAAATATAGGTATTTTGTATTAGTTTTAGGAATTTTTAGTTTTATAGAATCCTGTGAACGTTTTGATCCGTTTTGGATATGTTTCAGGTGTTTTGGAGCTAAATTTGGAGAAAATATTATTGGAGCTGAGAAGAGCATAAGAAGACCTTGAAAATGACACAAGAACGGAGAGAAACGGAGTCGGAAAATACTTGGCATGCCCAGGCGCGTGGGTGGCGCGCCCAGGTGCGCGTGTAGCGGTGTTCTCTGGGTGATTAGATAGCGCGCGCAGGCGTGCAGACCAACACGCCCAGGCGCGCTAAGTTCGTTAAAGCCCAATTGGGCCAATTTCTGAGCAATTTTGAGGGTTTCTATTAGGATTTGTATTTTATGTATATATGAGAGGTTTTAGAATTAGGTTTGACAGCCAAGAGAAGTCATTAGCAGTCAATTAGAATGATTTAATTAGAGTTTAGAGCTTTGAGAAGGAAGATTACACACTTTTGGAAATCATTCGAAGGAGGAATCCGGAGAAGATTGGTGATTTGAAGCAGTTTTCTATGGTAATTTAGGAATGAATTCCATAGTTATTGTTTTTCTTCTTTTCTCTATTATGTGTAACTAAACCTTTGGTGTTAGGAACATGGTGGATTTGTATTATTAACTTATTTTTATGAATTAATGTTTTTGAGTTTTAAATCACGTGTTTAATTGTGTTTTTATTGTTATGCATGGAAGTAGCTAATCCATGTTCTGGATCTTCTAAATCTGAATTGGAAAATTAGGATTTGAAATAGGTCATGCAATTAAACAGCATAACTATTCGATTAGTAGGAATGCTATTGAATTCTTATGTAACTTTTCATAATTCACTGTTCTTAATCAAGGTTATTCAATGGTTTAAATTTTTAAGGAATTAGGATTTATCAAGTTGAATAATAAACAGTAATTTCATAAGAGGAATATAGGAATTACTATTTTCTGAATTTATTCATGATTTAAATGAAAAATATTGATTTATAATAAATGAATGAATATACAATGAAACTAAGTTCCTAACCAAGTTTTTCCCATTGCAATCTTAGTTTTATTATATTTTTTAGTAGTTCAATTTATCTTTTAATTTATTTATTTAATTCTTGATTTTATCTTTTAATAGATTTTGTTCTAGATTTTTCCTTAGGTAGGATTAGATTAAACAATTCTGAGCCCCTGTGGGAACGATATCTGGTCTTAATCGACTATATTACTATTTGATCTAGTATACTTGCTAGAGAGTGAACAACGGTTGTAATGAGGGAATGAATAATAACTAAGGAATGAAAATGATAAAAAGGACGAGCGAAAGGGGAAATAAGGGAATTAAGCCGAGAGGAAATATGAGAGAAAGTAATTAAATGAAGAGAAAGAATAAGTAAAGAGAAATGGTTGCGTGAGTGGGTCATAGAAGACGCGTACTGGGTACGTGCATTGATCGCGTCAGACGTACACAGGGTGTGCGCAGCTATTAGACGTGCAACACGTATGCGGGATTGCATGCAGTTATGACTCACACAAGGTTCCGAGCAAACGGAATTGGCTAGGTTGTGCTCCTGGTCATAAAAGACGCGTACTGGGTGCGTGCATTGATCGCGTAAGACACACGAGGTGCGCAGCTGTTAGACGTGCAACACGTATGCGGAGTTGCATGCAGTGATGGACATACCTCAGCTCCATAGAAGAAATCGGTCGGATGTGCTCCTGGTCATAGAAGACGCGTACTGGGTGCGTGCATTGATTGCGTAAGACGCACGAGATGCGCTGCTGTTAGACATGCAACACGTACGCAGGGTTGCATGCAGTGATATACACTCCATGGTCCGAGAATAATAATGGTGTAAGATGTAACATCCCTAATTTAATTCCAAGCATAATTAGTGAATTAATAAATTTAAAGTGTAGGGAATGGGTAGATTAATTGCTTAAAGAATTTTGGGAGCAAGGTGAGTGGTAATTATAAGTATTAGGGGTTGTGTAGGAGACATTGGTGTTGGAAACCAACAAGCGGCTCAAAATAGACTAGAGGGGGGGTGAATAGTATTTTGAAGCCTCAACACAAATATTTCGATTGCTAAAGAGAATGGATTTGAGAAAACGAATTTTCTAACAAAAAATATACTGTTTAATCGATTAATTTCAAGGTTAATCGATTAATACCGAAGCTTACTTTTGTACTAATCGATTAACTAAGATGTTACTCGATTAAGACCGAATGATACTTAAAAACTAATCGATTAATTAACCCCTTAATCGATTAATACGAGAGAAAAACAATTTTTCAGAAAAACAATCTTATTCAGAATTCTATGGAGATTGCAATTCAATGATGCACTAACAAATGATTTATGAATGAATTAACAAAGCTAAGTAAATTTACCAAGTCAATTTTAGGTTGATTAACTAGGAAATGAAAAGCCCCAAAATTAACCTAATCAATTGATTGTTCTTGGTTAAAGAAAGCTTGAAGAAAGAAAAGCAAAGAAAGACAAGATTTTGTCCTGGTTCACTCTCTACCACTTGAGAGCTACATCCAGTCCCCTCTATCCAAAGATAGAGAGTTTCTACGAGATACTTCAATTGTTAGATTACAATGTTAAGATGCAGCTCACTCTAGCTCTCCTATCTTAACCCCTTCAAAGAGAGTACCAAACTCTTTGATAATCTACCCAATTGAATCTGTATCTTGTCCTCTTGAATTTGTTGAAGGATGCTCTCCAACTAATTCTTTTCCACTTGCTTTGAGATGCTTCAAAGACTTCCAATTGATAGAATCTTCACTTGTTGTTGAAAGCTTGATTGATACAACCTCTTGTTATGAATTGCTTCAACACAAAGTACTAAAACTAGAAAACTTGAATCTCAATGAAACTTAGAATATTGAATGATTGTAAGTGAAGAAGATTGAAAGATGTTTGAATCTTGATAGGACAATTGGAAAATAGTAATAGCTCTTGAAAGATTATGAAAGTATGATTCTCTATAGAAAATTTTGAAAGTGTGTGTAACCTTGTCAAAGTAGAAATTAAAAGCTTTTAAACAAAATATTATTTTTCTGTTACAACAGTAATTAATCGATTAATGCACAGCCACTAATTGATTAACCTATGTTAACTCGTGCTAATCGATTAACGTTTAAAATACTAATCGATTAACCTTTATTAACATAATCAGTGTTGTACAGTTATACGTCTTAATCGATTAAGCCTATCATGCTAATCGATTAACCACTGTAAAAAGTGATTAAAAATAAAGCTTTTCAAAAGTACTTTGATCAAGACTTTAATTAGAGCTATTTTTATCAAGATTAATCTTTCTTCACTATTAATCAAACAATATTAAAAACCTAGATTGAGATTTCTAATCTACCACCCACTCTCACGAAAAATGGAAAATAAAATATTACAATTGATTAAGAATAAAATAAAACTTAATCTAATTTCCATGAGTGGTGCTTTCCTTGTTGTTAAATGTTGTTGCTTGGCTTTAGTTTGTTAGCATCAAAACATCACAAATCTACAAACTCCCCCTTTTTTAATGATGACAAACCTTCTTTACAATGAAGCACTAAGTTTTTAAATACTCCCCCTAAATGTAACACACTTAGGAATAATATCTAAAAACTTAACCTACATAGCACAACATCAACAAACATTTCTCCCCCTTTTGGCATCATTAAAAAGTAGTGAATATTTAAAAAAAAACTGTTGCCAAAAGTGAGAGGTAAGTACTAGACATTTGTATATATATATATATATATATGAATAAACACTATATATGAACATGAATATGCAGTAAAATACTATAGACATTGGCCATAACCGAGACCATAATATATACCACACTAAAAACCGTAATAGCATAGTCCAAAATAGTGCAAAATACACATAAACCAGTGCATACAACAAATGTCATTGCAGGATATCATGAATCAGCAGCAAAACATATCCAAAAAGTAAACTAAGGCCATACACAGAACCTAAGTCATACAACCATAGCAAAGACAATAAAGTCTAAAACAATTTCGCAAGTACTAAGTCCCAAAAACCATAATCAGAAAAAGTTCAGCAGCATCAGAGAAGTATAAGAGTGCAGCAAAACAGTGTAAAAACAGCAGTGAAAATCAGCATTGAAATCAGCATAAAACCATCATGGACTAAGGGTTAGGAGGAGGATGGGTAAAAAGGCTAGAGAAGTGATCCATAAGGCGTTGCTCCATTGCCCGATTCTGAATCTCAATTCTTTGTTCCATAGCATCAAGTCGATCATCAATGTGCTGAATAAGAGAGTTGTGAGCAGCCTGGGCATCAAAGGGTGCTTCCAAATTGTCAAAGTCAATGAAATCTTCGACATTTACCCCTTGATCCATTTCCATGGGATCAACAACTGGAGGTGCAGCAGGTGCAGCTTGGGGAGCAAGAGGAACTGGTTGGGCAACTTGCTCTAATTCTTTAATTTGGGATTTCCACAACCAGGACCTTGTAGCCTTACGAAAACCAATCCGCATATAATTAATATGATGAATATTCAGACACAATTTCCCTTCCGGATCTTTTTCACAAGGTTCACCATCAGTAATTGGCACACCATAATGCCTAAGAAGCTTAGTCACATGCATAGGGTATGGCAAATATTGTGTAGATGCAGATTGTGTAGCAGTGAGCATCCTAGCCAAAACTATACTATTCCAATTTATTTAACATGATGCTTAATTCCATAAAAGAGTGTCAAGTCATCCTCCTGGACTTGTGCATAGTTTTGATTACCTTTTGGAATAAGACAATAAGCTATAATGTACAATAAAATCCTATCTTCAGCATGCAGCAAACTTACATTTTTAGTACCCTTTTCCCAATGCAACCCAGGTCTAACAGCATCTTGAAAAACAGTAGCAGGATCAACATTAAGTTCCACAGAGTCATCATCACCAAAAAAATGTACCCTCATTTTCCAATCCAAATAACAGACTCAGATCATTAGGATTAACAACAAAATGATGTCCCCTCACTTGACTTTGATAAACCCCATCAATTTTAGTAAAATTCTGATAAAACTGCCTAACAAGCTTAGGGTAGTAGCGAGTGTTAAATTCCAAAAACTTCTTAAGATTCTGAGAAACAAGAAGATCATGGAAACCAAACCTTTCTTTCCTTAACCATGCAAAATTGATGTACCGAATAATCCCAAACAGCCTGTTATCAAACTTTGGTGCCCGTGATTCACACTCTGCCTGAGAAAAACAAGGATTATTTCTGTCCTTGTGTGCTGGTCTCTTCTTGCGTGGAGGAGGAGTAGGATCAGAGGAGGAGGAGGAGGCCATGTTTAAGGAGAGAGAAGGGGTTAGGGTTCGGATTTCTAGGGTTAGGGTTTCTGGAAATTTTGGGGAAATCGATTTTTGTGGGTTTATGGGTGAAATTGATGATGATTTTCGGTAGAAATTTCGTTAGGAGGAAGAATTATGGAAGAAAATGGGTGAAATTTGAGTTACAATAGCCCATTAGAGTCAATATGCAATTTTCGAAAGTGAGAAGAGTAGAGAGAATTCGGAGAAGAGAGAGAAGAAAAAGAGAAAAAATGAGCCAAAGTGCTGAAAAAGTGTTTTTATAAGATTCAAGCCTTAATCGATTAGCGAAGTCCTTAATCGATTAATTTGACCCTTAATCGAGTAGTGAATACCTTAATCGATTAAGTGTGAAAGCAGTTTTAGAATTAATCGAGTTAAAATTCCGTTAACCGAGTAAGTGCGAAAGAGGTTTTAAAATTAATCGAGTAAAAGCTTCATTAATCGATTAAGTACGAAAGAAGTTTAAAAGTTAATCGATTAATGAATGACTATTAATCGATTAATGTGCACAAAACTCAAATTTTTTAAATTTTGAAAAATATTTTCATGCACACAAACACATATAGACACTTAGCATTTAGCACACACAATTAAACAAGCAAACATATCATAGAAAAACACACACATAACTACTAATTTAGAGTATTATGAAAGGTTTTCAAAATACAACAACTCTAACAACAAGACATAAAGAAATAGGCTTAAGGTGATGAAATAAAAAAAAATTCAAATACAATTAGCTAATATTTGATTCATCAAAAATGCCAAGTTCCCTTCTAATACGATAGAAAGTATCTCTTGATAATGGTTTTGTAAAAATGTCAGCTAATTGATCTGAGGTTTGAACAAACTCAATAACACAATCACCTTTTTTGACATGATCCCTTAGAAAGTGATGCCTAATTTCAATATGTTTTTTCCTTGAGTGCAATACCGGGTTTTTAGTTAAATTGATTGCGGATGTATTGTCACATTTAATAGGAATTTTTGACAAGTTTAAACCAAAATCTGAGAGTTGTTGCTTCATCCAAAGGATTTGAGCACAACAACTTCCAGCCGCAATGTATTCGGCTTCCGCGGTTGATAAAGCTACACAATTTTGCTTTTTTGAAAACCATGATACAAGTGAACTTCCAATTAAATGGCATGTTCTGCTTGTACTTTTTCTTTCAACTTTACAACCCGAAAAATCAGAATCCGAATAGCCTATTAAATTTAAAAGAGCATCTCTAGGATACCATAATCCGGTATTGGTTGTACCTTTCAAATATTTCATAATCCTCTTAACAGCAGTTAAATGTGACTCTTTCGAATTGGCTTGAAAACGAGCACACATGCACACACTAAACATAATATCAGGACGAGAAGCTGTTAAGTATAATAAACTACCTATCATACTACGATACTTTGTTACCTCTACGGGTTTTCCGATGTCATCCTTGTCCAAGTAACATGTGACGCTCATAGGAGTTGAAGCTACCTTGCATGACTCCATGCCAAACCTTTTAAGAAGTTCTCTACAATACTTGCCTTGCTGAATGTAGATCCCATCATCAAGTTGCTTGATTTGTAGTCCAAGGAAGAAGGTGAGCTCCCCCATCATAGACATTTCAAACTCACTTTGCATTATTTCTGAAAATTTCTTGCACAATTTTTCATTAGTTGCACCAAAAATAATGTCATCAACATATATTTGTACTAAAAGTATATCCTTACCGGATCTTTCAATAAAAAGCGTAGTGTCCACGGCACCTCTTTTAAAGCCTTTTTCAAGTAAAAAGTTTCTCAGACGATCATACCAAGCTCTAGGAGCTTGTTTAAGACCATACAAAGCCTTTTTTAATTTAAAAACATAGTCCGGATGTTCAAAACTTTCAAATCCGGGAGGTTGTGAAACATACACTTCTTCTTGAATGTATCCGTTAAGAAATGCACTTTTAACGTCCATTTGATACAACTTAAAATTCATGATAGATGCAAAAGCGATTAGAATTCTAATAGCTTCTAATATAGCTACGGGGGCATACGTTTCATCATAGTCTATCCCTTGCTCTTGACTATACCCTTTTGCTACCAACCTAGCCTTATTCCGAACAATAATACCCGACTCATCTAGTTTATTTCTATAAACCCAACGAGTTCCGATTTCAGGACGATCATCGGGTTTTGGCACAAGCTCCCAAACTTGGTTTCTTTCAAATTGATTTAATTCTTCTTGCATGGCCATAACCCAATGTTCATCTTGAAGTGCCTCACTAATATTATTAGGCACTATTTGAGAAACAAACGCAACAAAATAACAAAAGTTATTCAAAGTGCTTCGGGTTACCACTCCCTTATCAATGTCACCTAAGATATTAGAGACCGGGTGATTTTTGTTTGTTTTCCAAGCAATTGGTAGTTCGGGATGCAACTCTTGTGCTAAGTCCTTCTCTTGTGCTTGCATTTCTCCATTCTCAACTTGATTCTCTTCTATTTGTTGTTGTGTCAGCTTCTCATGATCCATAAATGTACCTACATTCTCATCATCACAAGAAACAACACACTCTCCTTTCGGAGATTCATCAAACACGACATGAACTGATTCTTCAACGGTTAAGGTTCTTTTATTAAAAATACGATAAGCCTTGCTATGAGTTGAATAACCAATGAAAATACTTTCGTCGGCTTTTGAATCAAATTTGCCGACCGGATTCTTACCGTTATTTAAAACAAACACCTTACAACCAAACACATGAAAAAAAGAGATATTTGGCTTTCGCCCTTTTAACAACTCATAAGGTGTTTTATTCAAATGCGGACGGATAAGAACGCTATTAATGACATAACACGCGGTATTAACCGCATCAGCCCAAAAATAAGATGGAACTCTAGATTCCTTAAGAATAGTACGTGCAAGTTCCTCTAAGACTCGATTTTTCCTTTCTACAACTTCGTTTTGCTCTAGAGTCCTAGGGGCTGAAAATTGATGATTTATACCAAACTTTTCACAAAACGCATCAAACTTTGAATTTTCGAACTCACCTCCGTGATCACTTCTAATAGACACTATTTTCAAACTTAATTGATTTTGGATGAGGTTGGCAAACTTTTTAAAACTTTTATAAGTGTCACTTTTTGCGGATAAAAACAATGTCCATGTGAATCGAGTAAAGTCATCTACCAAAACAAATCCGTAGTAATTGCCACCTAAACTCCGAACTTGTGATGGGCCAAACAAATCCATGTGGATTAACTCCAATGGCTTTGTTGTGCTTACCACATTTTTAGGTTTAAAAGTGTTTTTAACTTGCTTGCATTTTTGACATGAGTCACAAACGCTATCAAGTTTAAAATTAAGTTTAGGTAAACCAATCACTAAGTCTTTACGTAAAAGTTTATTTAATTGATTCACATTAACATGAGCAATTCGTCGATGCCAAAGACGAACTTCATCATCAAAAGATTTAAAACATGTTGAAAACAATGAAGTTATCTCATCCAAGTCAATTAAGTAAGTGTTATTAGAATGACGACCTACGAACTTAACACTATCATCAATACTACTCTTAATAAAACAAAATTCCGAAGTAAAGGTCACATTGTTGCCCATATCACATAGTTGGCTTATACTAGGCAAGTTGTGTTCTAAGCCTTCTACTAATAGGACATTTTCAATGATAAGGTTAGATACGTTACCAATCTTACCCACTCCTAGAATTTTGCCTTTGTTGTTGTCGCCATAAGTCACATGACCACCACCTTTTGAAGTAAGTTCGATGAAGTGCGTTTTGTCTCCCGTCATATGCCTCGAACATCCACTATCCAAGTACCATCTACGCTCCTTTGTTCGAAGGCACATCTACAAAACAATGTCATTTACTTGACTTAGGTACCCAAGTTATCTTGGGTCCTTTGATGTTAGTTTGGGGTGTAGTCCCCTTCACAATCCATACATACTTTCCACTTGGTATACCAAATTTCTTAATATTGCATTTATTTGTAGTATGCCCAAAAATACCACAATAATGACAAGTTGGAGTTTTTGAAAAATCAATTTTAGAGAATGTACCAACTTTACGAAAATTGCGATTTTTGGGTTTGGTATACCCAAGTCCGGTTCTATTACTATTATTCCTTTGATTAGAAAGCAAATGATCTAAGCATGTGTCTCCTCTTGTGAGCCTTGCAATTCTATCATTCAAATTAAAAACTTCTTTTTCAAGAGATTTGCAATTATCACAAGTAGATATGTCATTTGTTTTCAAATCACAATTGCATGTGGAATTTGCATAAATGAGTTCAAGGGTTTCATTTTGAAGCTTTAGCTCCTCAAGAGAGTTTTGTAATTCCAAAATTTTTTCTTGTTGCTTCAAAATGAAATTCTTTCTTTCAACATTTATTTTTGCTAATTTCTTCAACTCTTTATGCATTTCCACATACATATTATAAAGTTCATTGAAGGAGGGAGAATTAGAATTAGAACTAGCATCGGAAAGATAATCTACCTCATTTGCGTTATCACTTGATTTCATGCTTGAAGATGCTTCTTCATCTAACTTGGTCATCAAGCAAAGGTTAGCAAGTTCTTCATCTTCAGATGAACTAGTTGAAGATTGAATTTCCGGTTCATCCCACACTATATATGCCCTTTTTCCTTTAGATTGATTGGGCTTCCCTTTGTCACTTTCGGGCTTCTTTGAGTTGGTTGGACAATTTGATCTATAATGGCCCGACTTCCCACACCCATGACATATGATGTTGTCTTTATTGGTCTTGTTTCTTGGTTGAGCGTCCTTAGAGTCTCTTGATCTATTTCTATTGAAATTATTCTTCTTCTTAAGGAAACGTCCAATTTTTTTGACCAACAACCCAAGTGTCTCATCATCGATATCCGAGTCGGAATCATCAACTAAAGAGAGTTCTTCATGTGACTTTAGGGATTTTGAATTAGTTTTAAGAGCTATCCCTTTCTTCTTTTTATCGGCATCCTCGTTCATGGATAATCTTCCTAGCTCCATTTCATGCTCTTGAAGCTTCCCAAAAAGTGTTGCTAAATCCATCTCGTCTAGATCCTTAGACTCCATAATGGCAGTGACTTTGGGTTGCCATTCCCTGCTAAGACATCTCAAAACTTTATTAACAACTTCACCATTAGTTAGTCTTTTTCCAAGAGCAGAAAGATGATTAATGATGTGAGTAAAGCGCTTTTGCATGTCACCTATGTTTTCATTTGGCAACATACGAAAGAGCTCGTACTCATGCATGAGAGTATTAAGCCTAGCCCTTCTAACCTCATTAGTTCCCTCATGTGTGACTTGTAGTGTGTCCCACATTTGTTTAGCATCAGTGCATTGTGATACTCTAAAGAATTCGTCATAAGAAAGTGTCGAAGTGATGATGTTTTTGGCTTTTAAATCATATTGAACTTTCTTCTTATAATCATCATTCCATCTTGATTTTGGTTTCAAAGAAACAGTATCATTGACTTTTGTTTGCGGAATAAAAGGCCCATTCTCTATGGCATTCCAAATTTCCATATCAATAGCTTCTATAAAAATTTTCATTTGGACCTTCCAATAAGCATAGCCCTCACCATTGAATAGTGGAGGACGATTAATGGAAGCTCCTTCACCACCAAAAGGAATAAGATTTGAGCCCATGATTTCCAAAATCGGATCTTTGCGAAAAAGCGTTTTAATGCTCGGATCTTTCGACCGAGCTCTGATACCACTTGTTGGAAACCAACAAGCGGCTCAAAATAGACTAGAGGGGGGGTGAATAGTATTTTGAAGCCTCAACACAAATATTTCAATTGCTAAAGAGAATGGATTTGAGAAAACAAATTTTCTAACAAAAACTATACTGTTTAATCGATTTATTTCAAGGTTAATCGATTAATACCGAAGCTTACTTTTGTACTAATCGATTAACTAAGATGTTACTCGATTAAGACTGAATGATACTTAAAAAATAATCGATTAATTAACCCCTTAATCGATTAATACGAGAGAAAAACAATTTTTCAGAAAAACAATCTTATTCAGAATTCTATGGAGATTGCAATTCAATGATGCACTAACAAATGATTTATGAATGAATTAAGAAAGCTAAGTAAATTTACCAAGTCAATTTTAGGTTGATTAAATAGGAAATGAAAAGCCCCAAAATTAACCTAATCAATTGATTGTTCTTGGTTAAAGAAAGCTTGAAGAAAGAAAAGCAAAGAAAGACAAGATTTTATCCTGGTTCACTCTCTACCACTTGAGAGATACATCCAGTCCCCTCTATCCAAAGATAGGGAGTTTCTACTAGATACTTCAATTGTTAGATTACAATGTTAAGATGCAGCTCACTCTAGCTCTTCTATCTTAACCCCTTCAAAGAGAGTACCAAACTCTTTGATAATCTACCCAATTGAATCTGTATCTTGTCCTCTTGAATTTGTTGAAGGATGCTCTCCAACTAATTCTTTTCCACTTGCTTTGAGATGCTTCAAAGACTTCAAATTGATAGAATCTTCACTTGTTGTTGAAAGCTTGATTGATACAACCTCTTGTTGTGAATTGCTTCAACACAAAGTACTAAAACTAGAAAACTTGAATCTCAATGAAACTTAGAATATTGAATGATTGTAAGTGAAGAAGATTGAAAGATGTTTGAATCTTGATAGGACAATTGGAAAATAGTAATAGCTCTTGAAAGATTATGACAGTATGATTCTCTATAGAAAATTTTGAAAGTGTGTGTAACCTTGTCAAACTAGAAATTAAAAGCTTTTAAACAAAATATTATTTTTCTGTTACAACAGTAATTAATCGATTAATGCACAGCCACTAATCGATTAACCTATGTTAACTCGTGCTAATCAATTAACGTTTAAAATACTAATCGATTAACCTTTGTTAACATAATCAGTGTTGTACAGTTATACGTGTTAATCGATTAAGCCTATCATGCTAATCGATTAACCACTGTAAAAAGTGATTAAAAATAAAGCTTTTCAAAAGTACTTTGATCAAGACTTTAATTAGAGATATTTTTATCAAGATTAATCTTTCTTCACTATTAATCAAACAATATTAAAAACCTAGATTGAGATTTCTAATCTACCACCCACTCTCATGAAAAATGGAAAATAAAATATTACAATTGATTAAGAATAAAATAAAACTTAATCTAATTTCCATGAGTGGTTCTTTCCTTGTTGTTGAATGTTGTTGCTTGGATTTAGTTTGTTAGCATCAAAACATCACAAATCTACAATTGGTAGCAAGGGGCAAAATTATCTAAGCGAAGTCGGGGGTTAAATCGGCGTTTTAAGTATTAGAAATCTGCTGGTACAAGAAAATTTGGAATTTATTATAGGATGCTAAGAAATTAAATTCCACCGTTGGATATGAAGTTTAAGGGATTAAGAAGCTTGTCCAAAAAGTTGGGCCCGATCCAACGGTTAACGAAGAAGTTATGGCGATTTGAAGTTAGGACCCCCCGGGTGCGCCCAGGCACGCACCGGTGCGTCCCGGACGCACCAGGTGCATGAATCACGCACCAGTTCAGTAGGTTTTTCGCCCAGGCATGCGCGCGGAGAGCCAAAAACACGCGTCAGATGCGCGTCTCGCGCTCGAGCGCCCGATTCCGCGCTTAGGCGCGAGGGTGCAGATTTCACACACCAGACCCTTAAATTGGCCGCACCAGTCCCTCCTCCCTCATTCTTCTCTGCCCCACTTCTCTCTCCCTCACCCAAATCAACCCCCCAACATCTCCTACCACCACCGGAGCCACCAAGGCCGCCTCCCTCCTTGCTCTTCCTCCTCCCCATAGATCTACTCTCTTCCTCCTCCCTCTTGATTTCTTTCTCTCTCTTCTTGGATCCCCATCTCTCTCTCCACCACCAAACCCTCCACCAGCCACCACGGCCAACCACCACACCGGCCACCCACCACCCTCACAACCTCCTTTCACTCTCTCTCTTTCTCTCCCTTTGAACCTTGCTCTCTCTCCCTCTTCCCCTATTTGGTCTCTCTCCTTCCACCGGATCTCACCGGCGTCGTTACCGATCGGGATCGCACCGGGCTTGTGTTGGGTACTCTGAGGCTTGAAGCTATGGCCTCGATCCGGCCGCGATCGTTCTCACTAACGAGGAGCAACATCGACGCCGTCATCGACACCGAGCTACAATCCAGGTTCTTTTTAAAAAAAGAAAGCCCGAGGTGAGAAGGGTCGTATTACCTCTATTTAAAAAGTAAATTCTAGGATTCTATAGTGGTGACTAAGAATAGGGTAATTAAAGAATAAGTTAATGAACCTTAGGGTAGTCCCTGCAAATATAAATGATTTATTTAAAGTGACAATGGAATACATTGGATGTACATAGAATGAGTTCCGGAGAGAATGAATGTGATAGGATATTAAAAGAGTTAATATAAAATGAAAGTGTAGGAAAACACAAAATAAAACCAAGGGAAATTAGTTAAGGGAAATCAGCGAAGAGTGAGAGTAAAAGAGTATAGAGTGTTTGTAATAGGCGAAGGGTGTAGAATGAGTTAAAAATAAAGGTGAGGAAAAAGAGGAGATAGAGTACGAAAGCAATAAGAAAGCACAGAGTAAACATAGTTAAGAGCGGTCGGGTAGTAATGAAATCGAAATGAAAATGATAAACTAAATTCCAAATACAAGAGGGTAATAGGTAAAAGAATTTAGCGAAAAGGTGATAAGACAAATAGAGAGAATGCAATTATGGTAGTTTAATGGAATGAGGTTAGATGAAAGCTAGAGTAATTAATAAAAAGAATAAGGAAAAAGGGAAAGGAAGAGAAGAAGAAAAAGAAAAGAAAGGAAAAATGGAAATAATTAAGAGTTAGTGACGAAAATTAAAATATAATGTATATGGCCTAGTCAAGCAAAGTTAGATGAGAATGAGAATCATTAATGAATTGAGTATATTTTAAAATAGACAAGAATAAAGAAAAGGGAAAGGACTGAGCGGCAGGAGGTCGGTAGACCCTGTCACAATAATAAAAAGTAATGGCGGGAGGTCGGTAGACCCTGTCATAATAATAAAAGTGGGATGATGGGAGGTCGGTAGACCCTGTCACCACTGTAACATCATAACTTTATTTAATTAATTTTAAGTTTTAATAAAATCAGAGTTTGAAAATTCATTTTCGAATTTGATTTCTTTTAAAAGGTTTTTCGAAAATCCGGCAGAGTTTCCTCTGTTTTTCGGACTTCCCAAAAATTCTCTTCTTAAAACCTGTCAGTCCAGAATATTTAAAAACATAAAACATAATAGTTCAATAACCAGATCAGATCCTAAGGCCCAATTAGTACAAATTCAGGGCATACAATTACTACGCATATTAAATTACAAAAATAACAGTTTTAAAAATAAAATCCGCTCAGGGTATCACAAATACACTCCACATGGTGGAGAGTTTCCAGTTCGGCCCGCAACAGTGTAAGCTCCGCTTCCGTACCTGTAAAATTATATCAAGAAGGGTAGCATTACACAGAACTTAAAAAGATAAATCCTATAAGAAGACATAGCAAATAACTAAGCCTATATAATTATTAATATACTTTATTCATAATTATTCATATAATTAATCTCTTTTAGTTCTTCCCTTATTCTCACATTCTTTTAATCATTGATTCCCTTTTCATTCTTTCTTTCCCATTCTTTATTCTTTTTCCATTTTTCCTTAGGTAGTCCAGCCCCAGCCAGCCGTACGGTACTGAGCGCTAGGAGTTCCCTTTTTCATTATTCATTTTCTTTTCTTTTTCTTTTTAATCGACACGCCTTACCAGGCTCGCATCCATGCCGATACGCCCTACCAGGCTCGCATCGGACTTCCATTTTCCTTTTTAATCGACACGCCTTACCAGGCTCGCATCGATGCCGATATGCCCTACCAGGCTCGCACCGGACTTCCATTTCCTTTTTAATCGACACGCCTTACCAGGCTCGCATCAATGCCGACACGCCTTACCAGGCTCGCATCGGACTTCCATTTCCTTTTTAATCGACACGCCTTACCAGGCTCGCATCGATGCCGATACGCCCTACCAAGCTCGCATCGGACTTTTATTTTCTTTCCTTTCTTTCTCTTTCTTTTTCTTTCTCTTTCTCTTTTTCTTTCTCTTTCTTTTTCTTTCTTTTTCTTTGTCATATATCTTTTCTCTTTTCTGATTTACTGTATTTTTTTTCTTTTATTTCATTTCTTTACTTAGGGACTTATCATCACATTGTTTACTTTTCACTATTTTCAGTATCCTTCTTTCTTTTCCTTTTTCTTCTTCTCTTTCTTTTCTTCTTCTTATAATTTAAGTAATTCTTTTAATCTTTATTTTCGTTTATAACTTGTCATATTTTCTACATTTTCTACTTTTACTCTTTTCCTTTCGTTAGCTTTCCCCGATTTTATCCAACTCTAATTAATACGGTCAAGTAGAGTATATTCTAGTTCTCGTTACTAATTCTTAGTTATTTCTTTATTTCATTTATCCCTCACTCTGACTTAACTTATTATTTCTATTTCATTGATTCCAGTTTATTTAACTACTCTGTTGACTCACATTATTACTCAACTTATTATCTCTATTTCATTAGTTTCATTTTATTTAATTGCTCTATTAACTCCACTTGGTTTCCTTATTTTATTACACTATTCTACCTAATTTCCCTCATAATGTACTCTCTCTTCGTTTTATTATCTTTTTATTAATCCGCTTATCGTTTTCCTATTTTCTTTTGAATCTAATTCATTATTTTGCACCTATTGCCCTAATCGGTCCTGCACGTATTTATTATTCCCAATACCAATCCCTCCTTTATATCACTTTACTCTTTGGGTACTATTATACTTATTATCTCTTAGTTCATTAATTCTACTCTCCCTTTTGCCTATTTCGTTTTACCCTTTTGTCCTTTTACTTCCCCTATGGTTTTATATTTTATGATTGCTCACGTTCTTGTTTTATCCTGACTATTTTAATATTCTAATTACGCTCATTCGTTCCGGGCCATATTCTACGCTCATTCCTTTTATTCCCTAAAGTGTGGTTTCTATTACAATTTTATTTACTTCCTTTATATCCACGAGGGTTACCCTAAGGTTCATTAACATACTTTTTAATTGCCCTATTCTCAGCTACCACTATAGCATCCTAGAATTTACTTTTTAAGTAAAGTTAACGCGAACCCTCTTACCTTGGGGTTTTTTAAATAGAACCTGGATTTTAGCTCGGCGACGATGACGGCGTTGGTGTTGCTCCTCGTTAGCGGGAACGATCGCGGCTGGACCAAGGCAAGAGCTTCGAGCTTCGAGGTTCCCGACACGAGTCCGGCACGATCACGGGTCGATAACGGCGCCGGTGAGATCCGTGGAGAGAGATAAGGCTCGGCCAAAGGGGAAAGAGAGAGAAGGGCTAAGGGAAGGAAGAGAGGGATGGGGAAGCTCACCGTGGTGGTGGCCACGGCTCACGGCGGTGGCGGCCGGAGAGTAGGGAGGTGGGCGGTGGAGGAGGAGAGAGAGATGGGAAATCCAAGAAGAGAGAGGAAGAGAGAGAGAGAGAGATCAAGAGGGGAAGGGAGATAGGGAGGCACTCATGGTGGCTCTTGGGGTGGTGGTTGGAGGTGTTGGGGCGGTTTGGGGGAGGAGGAAGAAGAATGGTGCGGAGGGAATGGGGTTTTGGGGGGACTGGCGCGAGCTTTTATGCTGGCTGGTGCGGCAAATTTGCGCACTGGCGCTTGAGCGCCGGCTCTTGCGCTTGAGCGCGAGCCCTTTTTGGCTCAGGTCTGATGCGTGTTGCGCGCCTGGGGCGCGGCTACTCGCGCCTGGGGCGCTAGTCTGCTGACTCTGGGTTGACCATGCTATATCTCCTTCGTTAACCGTCAGATCTTTCCCAAATTTGACGAGCAGCTTCCTAAAAATCATATCTTCATATCCAACGGTGGCAATTGTGTTTCGAGTCTCAAATCTTTTATTCTAATTTTCTACCCTTTGTTATGTTTTAGTACCGAATCATCTATTTTTCCGGCCTGTTCCCAACTTCAACTTAATGCTCCTTTCTTTTCTAACCTTATTATTATTATTGTTATCCTTTCCTAATGTTAAAATACTTCTTTTAATAACTATTTGTAGCTTATTATCATTATTTCCTTTATTCTAACTATTATTTATTTATTCGTCTTTGGGTTTAAAATTTGGGATGTTACATTTCTCCCCCACTTATTAGAATTTCGTCCCCGAAATTCCGTTCGATTCCTTAAATGGAGAATCATCCCATTGGTAAACTCCTGACTACGGTCTTCTCTTCCCTTCGATTTTTATTTCCCGCTCCAGGTGTGGTTAGGGCCATACCTATTTCAATGCTTGTCTTCTAATATTACGTATTCCTTCTATCTGCGTAGCATCTTCAGTCTTCTTATTATTAAAGTTCCATCTCTCATTCCTTGGATTGAAATCCTCCCCCACTTAGCATCGACATACTTGATTATATCCATGCTAGGTGGGTATGCTCATTCGTTACTCCGAATAGACTACGCAAGTTCCTTACCGGTATCCAAGGCTGAGAAGAGGACACGTATGTGACTGTCTATCGGTAGGCATTGAACTATGCTGGGCTTCTACGACTTGGCAATTCTCACCTATGCATCTGAGATGCTTGAAGCTTGAAGAGAGTGAAGATGAAAAGAAGGAACATGAAGCACTCAAGAGTGAGTCTCATGGTCTTTGCAGGATGACCCAGGATGTACTGGATACTTGTCAAGCAAGAAGACAATGGGGATTATCCCCAAAGTGTGCCTTCTCAGCAGAGAGTCGTCGAAGGATGCGTTTTCTATGGATCTGCGGTTAATTGATTGGTCTCGGTCAACCGGGGTCCTATCAAATGTACAGGGTCCCAAAAGACTGAGATTATCACCTGCGGTGTTCCGACGTAACGTCTCGATTGAGATTCCACTTCGTGACTTCACTTTTATCCCGTTCACCTTTTACTTCTTCAAGTGAGTCTAGCAAAGTCACTCTTAAAATCAATCTTCACCGCGTTTGCATTCTACTTCGATGCTACTTCCTTCTCATTCGTTTAATAATTCCAATTCGGTAAAAGAATTCTTAGAGATCAATTCCACTTGAGGATCAAGGTCAAGGTCTAGTTGTTGCTTCTCAACTCGGTGTTATCTTGGGGGGTTCTTGTTTTATCTCTAGTTTAACCCTTATTCGATTCTCTGTGAAATGTTTGGAATTATCTGTTTAGTAGTCCTATGGCTTACGGTATGATTACGAGTTATTGTCGTTCGTGCAGGATCCGAAATTGAGTCGTCAAGTCTTCCCCACTTAGTATCAACTCACCTGAGTAAGTCGAAGGCAGGGAGGAAACTGGGTTGATTCCGAGAATTGACTAGCTAGGCTCTTCATACCTACACATACGGCTAAGTTCTCGTACGAGTTAGAAGGGTGGTTCGATCATTTAGTTGGATGTTCTCGGTAGAAATATAGAATAAGAGTGTCTTGAATGGGGTTGGCTTGTGAATCACTGTTCATGAGTCTTAGTAAAGATCCTATAGGATTAAAGTTCAATCGGGCTTTCGACAGAGATAGAATTCCTAAATGGTTTGTTCGGATCTCAACTAGATGATTGCAATAATATAACATGTCAATAAACATGAAGACCGAGGTGGTCAGTCCCAATCTCACATTTATCAACTGTACATCACTGCGTTATTGAATGATAGCATTATCTTTTAACAGATGCAAGGGAAAGGATGACCAATCCTGACCTTACACTCTATTAGAGGACGACACTATCACAAGGTTTTTGGTTAGGTCTCTTGTTACTGTCTTATAACTAAGTAAGGTTTTTCCTACGTGTTCCTTTAGATGGTACTCATGATTGGATTGAAGATGGGTCTTTCTTAGGTTTCACAACTTCTAGAAATACAGGATTAGGAATTTAAAATTCCAATAAAATTGATTTAGAATGTTCTACACTAAAACTTAATAGAGATGCAGATTGAAAGTACCTAAAAGGTTTATCCAAGTTTAGGTAAGGTTATGAGTAATAAATCAAGCTCGTATGAGAATAGAAATGTAAAGAAATAATTTTGAATTGAGAGCCATCAGAATAGAATTTTCAACAAAGTAATCGATTACTTGGAAGGGAGTAATCGATTACTTGCTCCCTGGAAAAATCACACACAAAGGGTGCAGCAAAAGTAACCGATTACATTGGTAGCATAATCGATTACTTTGAGTTTTTGGTAAAGTAACCGATTATTTTTGGAGGTGATAATCGATTACCTACCCTCTGAAAATTGTACTATAGTTGTTGCATCAAGGAGGTAACCGATTACTTCAAGCCAATAATCGATTACCCTTCTTGTCTAGGTAATAGGTCACTTATGAAGATTTCAAAAAATGTTTGTTTGGCTAAAAAGAAAAGTTATCCAAGGATTTAAGAGGAAATTCCTCTAAGATAGAATCCAGTGGCCAAGGCTTACAAAATATTTGGAATGATTTCTGGTTATTTTCGCTGCGTACTCTGATTTTAGAGCACTTGGAAACAACAGGGTCTAACTACTACGGATCTCTTCTCATAGCTTACCAAATACATCTTACATCACCAATTTTCAATTGGTAACCTTAAACCCAGAGACTTCGATGATATCACTCTCCAATAAATGCAAACATTGGGGTGATCAAGCCCAACCTTACATTCTATTGGTGTCAACATCATTTCTATATTAACTGAGCTTAACTGTCCTACGGTAGACAACTTGTCATTCCTCTCAAGAAAAGTTACACGACTTAGTTCAAGGTTTAGATGTATGAAAATTTCACTTAAACCATTTTGTGCGAATTGTCACATTTGGAATCGTGCACTATCTTCCAAGTGTGATAATACATACAAAAAGGGAAATCGGATTTTAACACTTTATAGAGTTTGAAACAAAACCCAAGAAATCAACTATGAATTAGGAGATATTAATCTAAGTCAACTAAATCCTAATTCCTATTCTAACTAACTTAGATAACTAACTATCTACTGGTTACTCGCTTGATGAGTAACACAACAGGAGTAATGAGTTACTCCAAGGCCGAGGAAAACTGCTCTGATACCATAAATGTAACATCCTCACTTTATTTAATTAATTTTAAGTTTTAATAAAATCAGAGTTTGAAAATTCATTTTAGAATTTGATTTCTTTTAAAAGGTTTTTCGAAAATCCGGCAGAGTTTCCTCTGTTTTTCGGACTTCCCAAAAATTCTCTTCTTAAAACCTATCAGTCCAGAATATTTAAAAACTTAAAACATAATAGTTCAATAACCAGATCAGATCCTAAGGCCCAATTAGTACAAATTCAGGGCATACAATTACTACGCATATTAAATTAAAAAATAACAGTTTTAAAAATAAAATCCGCTCAGGGTATCACAAATACACTCCACGTGGTGGAGAGTTTCCAGTTCGGCCCGCAACAGTGTAAGCTCCGCTTCCGTACCTGTAAAATTATATCAAGAAGGGTAGCATTACACAGAACTTAAAAAGATAAATCCTATAAGAAGACATAACATATAACTAAGCCTATATAATTATTAATATACTTTATTCATAATTATTCATATAATTAATCTCTTTTAGTTCTTCCCTTATTCTCACATTCTTTTAATCATTGATTCCCTTTTCATTCTTTCTTTCCCATTCTTTATTCTTTTTCCATTTTTCCTTAGGTAGTCCAGCCCCAGCCAGCCGTACGGTACTGAGCGCTAGGAGTTCCCTTTTTCATTATTCATTTTCTTTTCTTTTTCTTTTTAATCGACACGGCTTACCAGGCTCGCATCGATGCCGATACGCCCTACCAGGCTCGCATCGGACTTCCATTTTCCTTTTTAATCGACACGCCTTACCAGGCTCGCATCGATGCCGATACGCCCTACCAGGCTCGCACCGGACTTCCATTTCCTTTTTAATCGACACGCCTTACCAGGCTCGCATCGATGCCGATACGCCTTACCAGGCTCGCATCGGACTTCCATTTCCTTTTTAATCGACACGCCTTACCAGGCTCGCATCGATGCCGATACGCCCTACCAGGCTCGCATCGGACTTTTATTTTCTTTCCTTTCTTTCTCTTTCTTTTTCTTTCTCTTTCTCTTTTTCTTTCTCTTTCTTTTTCTTTCTTTTTCTTTGTCATATATCTTTTCTCTTTTCTGATTTACTGTATTTTTTCTCTTTTATTTCATTTCTTTACTTAGGGACTTATCATCACATTGTTTACTTTTCACTATTTTCAATATCCTTCTTTCTTTTCCTTTTTCTTCTTCTCTTTCTTTTCTTCTTCTTATAATTTAAGTAATTCTTTTAATCTTTATTTTCGTTTATAACTTGTCATATTTTCTACATTTTCTACTTTTACTCTTTTCCCTTTGTTAGCTTTCCCCGATTTTATCCAACTCTAATTAATACGGTCAAGTAGAGTATATTCTAGTTCTCGTTACTAATTCTTAGTTATTTCTTTATTTCATTTATCCCTCACTCTGACTTAACTTGTTATTTCTATTTCATTGATTCCAGTTTATTTAACTACTCTGTTGACTCACATTATTACTCAACTTATTATCTCTATTTCATTAGTTTCATTTTATTTAATTGCTCTATTAACTCCACTTGGTTCCCTTTTTTATTACACTATTCTACCTAATTTCCCTCATAATGTACTCTCTCTTCGTTTTATTATCTTTTTATTAATCCGCTTATCGTTTTCCTATTTTCTTTTGAATCTAATTCATTACTTTGCGCCTATTGCCCTAATCGGTCCTGCACGTATTTATTATTCCCAATACCAATCCCTCCTTTATCTCACTTTACTCTTTGGGTACTATTATACTTATTATCTCTTAGTTCATTAATTCTACTCTCCCTTTTGCCTATTTCGTTTTACCCTTTTGTCCTTTTACTTCCCCTATGGTTTTATTTTTTATGATTGCTCACGTTCTTGTTTTATCCTGACTATTTTAATATTCTAATTACGCTCATTCGTTCCGGGCCTTATTCTACGCTCATTCCTTTTATTCCCTAAAGTGTGGTTTCTATTACAATTTTATTTACTTCCTTTTTATCCACGAGGGTTACCCTAAGGTTCATTAACATACTTTTTAATTGCCCTATTCTCAGCTACCACTATAGCATCCTAGAATTTACTTCTTAAGTAAAGGTAACGCGAACCCTCTTACCTCGGGGTTTTTTAAATAGAACCTGGATTTTAGCTCGGCGACGATGACGACGTCGGTGTTGCTCCTCGTTAGTGGGAACGATCGCGGTTGGACCAAGGCAAGAGCTTCGAGCTTTGAGGTTCCCGACACGAGTCCGGCACGATCACGGGTCAATAACGGCGCTGGTGAGATCCGTGGAGAGAGAGACGGCTCGGCCAAAGGGGAAAGAGAGAGAAGGGCCAAGGGAAGGAAGAGAGGGATGGGGAAGCTCACCGTGGTGGTGGCCACGGCTCACGGCGATGGCGGCCGGAGAGTAGGGAGGTGGGCGGTGGAGGAGGAGAGAGAGAGATGGGAAATCCAAGAAGAGAGAGGAAGAGAGAGAGAGAGATCAAGAGGGGAAGGGAGAGAGGGAGGCACTCATGGTGGCTCTTGGGGTGGTGGCTGGAGGTGTTGGGGCGGTTTGGGGGAGGAGGAAGAAGAATGGTGCGGAGGGAATGGGGTTTTGGGGGTGCTGGCGCGAGCTTTTATGCTAGCTGGTCTGGCAAATTTGCGCACTGACGCTGGAGCGCCGGCTCTCACGCTGGAGCGCGAGCCCCTTTTTGGCTCAGGTCTGATGCGTGTTGCGCGCCTGGGGCGCGGCTACTCGCACCTGGGGCGCGAGTCTGCTGACTCTGGGTTGACCATGCTATCTCTCCTTCGTTAACCGTCAGATCTTTCCCAAATTTGACGAGCAGCTTCCTAAAAATCATATCTTCATATCCAACGGTGGGAATTGTGTTTCGAGTCTCAAATCTTTTATTTAATTTTCTACCCTTTGTTATGTTTTAGTACCGAATCATCTATTTTTCCGGCCTATTCCCAACTTCAACTTAATGCTCCTTTCTTTTCTAACCTTATTATTATTATTGTTATCCTTTCCTAAAGTTAAAATACTTCTTTTAATAACTATTTGTAGCTTATTATCATTATTTCCTTTATTCTAACTATTATTTATTTATTCGTCTTTGGGTTTAAAATTTGGGATGTTACAACCACAGTAAAAAGTAAAACGGCAGGAGGTTGTTAGACCCTGTCACCACAATAAAAAGTAAAACGGCAGGAGGTCGTTAGACCCTGTCACCATAATGAAAAGTAAAATGGCGAGAGGTCGGTAGACCCTGTCATAATAATAATTAGTATAATGGCGGGAGGTCAGTAGACCCTGTCACTATACTAAGGGAAGTTTATGTAGATCTCTGTTTGAGGTTACATAAACGAGATGGAGTGTATGCAGATCACTGTTTGTGGTTGCATACACAGTGTTTGCAGATCACTGTTTGTCGTTGCATACACGGTGTGTAGATTTCTGTTTGGGGTTACACACGATAGTATGGTGTAGACCTCTGTTTGAGGTTACACCCAATGGAAAGTGTAGATCTCTGTTTGAGGTTACACATAATGGAATAAAAAGGAAATAAAAATGGAATAGGTAATGAAAATTGTAATGGAAAGGAAAAATGGATAATAGAATGGACATTGGAAAATGAAATAAGAAAGTGGACAATGGAAATGATATAGGAATTAGAGGAAATAACTAAGAAGAATAATTATGGAAATGCTAGTATAAGTGGCTAATGGAAAATGGATAAAGAATGGAAATGAAAGGATGATAAGAGAAACATAAAATTAAACGAATATGAGAATAACTAAAGGACTGGAAGAGATTAGTTAAATGAATAACGTATGCTAAGAATTGGGTAGGCTTAGTTTATTACTATGTCTCTTTTAGGATTTATCTTTTTAAGTTCTGTGTAATGCTACCCTTCTTGCTATATTTTGCAGGTATTGAAGTGGAGCTTACATGGAATGTGGCCGAGCAGGATTTTCATTCCACTACGTGGAATGTATTTTAAATATTTCGAGTGGACAATTACTTTTTGTAAATTATAATATGGAATTTGTAGTTTGCCCTTAAACTTGTGCTAATCGGGCGTTAGGATCTGTTATACCTATTAAACTGTTGTGGTTTATGATTTTAAATATTTCTGGTTGATAGGTTTTAAGAAGAAAAATTTTGGGAAGTCCGGAAAATGTAACACCCCAAATTTCGTTTTCCGATGTAATACAATTATGATTTATGGAAGATTATTTTATAAATTATTTTCTTAATCATAATTATATTTCATAAATCAATTAGGATGATTATGAGTTAGTATTGGTATTTGCGAAAATAGAAAAAATATTTTAGCAAGAGAATAATATGTGAAAATGAGATTTTTACATATTAGTCCCTGAATGAGGACCTAGAAGCAATATTAGGAAGGCTTTGGAGGGAAGGGCATTAAAATAAATATTTTTGAAATTTGACCAAAAACACTCGAGTATTTCTGGAAATACTCGAGTATTCGAGTCAGTGGAGAACTCGTGAGTGCGGTTGATGAGTCAACACACGACGATTCTCCTGGTTTGACACGAAAACACCCTTAGTACACGATGATGGTTGTCATGGCGTGTTGCATGATCACCAGGAGTGTCTATATAAACCCTGTGTTGTAGAAGATGGAGGATTTTTGGTTGGTTTTTCTCTGAAGTCTTGAGTTAGGATTCTTGATTTCGGGCTTTGATTTCTCGAGCGTTTTTGAGAGTTAGATTTAGTGTGATACACCATTGTAAAGCTCACATCACGAGCTTTACAAAGATACAAAGATTGTGAGCTGAGTGTATGTGTGGAAGGAGAATCGAAGTTGGAAAGTAAGGGTGTTTTTGCTGCCAAAGTCGGAAGCTGAGGTCTGGAGCTCACTTTCAACTTGGATTGTGGTAAGCTCCTGAACCCTATGACCCTCAAATTCGTTTATACCTCTAGTTTAAGTTGCAGAGAATCAATCCTAATCATTTTCCCCAATTTTAAATCGATTTTTGCATGTTAAATTCTCTGGTTTTGGTACTCTGTTCAACTATGGCTGCATGCAAAGGATTTTTGAGGATTCATATTTCCAGCCAATCTCTCTGCAAACTCAGTGTTGATTCACGAATTAGAGGTAAGGGTGAAGCTTCTAATTCACTAGAATAAGTTTAAATTATTTGAAATTAGGATGAGAGTCAATAAATGACTCTATGGGCATAGTTGGAATAGGTTTGAGGCTTGGAGGCCTTTCTGGACTTAACTGAGAGTTTGGACAAGTTTGTTAGGTCATATGCAAGGTGTAACAATGCTGAAAATGTAACGAATATATGTAGAATTGAATTTGGTATGCCAAGTTGTGGAAAAATGCATTTTATGCAATATTGTTGATAATCTGTGATTCAGTGTTAGATGTTGTTAATTCTGTATTGGAACATGTTTAAAATGTGTAATGTAAGCTATATTGATCTTTGGTTTGGACTGGAATGGACTATAATCGAAAATGGTATGTTAAAACTCAAATTTCAGTGTTGTCTGTCTGCAAACACTCGAGTATTATGGGTAATACTCGAGTATTTTTCCTGTTTTGGGAAAATTTATTTTCTGGAAAACTCAAGAACACTCGAGTATTCATGAGGAACACTCGAGTATTCTGGCGATTTTTAAGTGTATTTCTGGAAAATAAAAGAACACTCGAGTCTTATAAAGAGCACTCGAGTATATGGATGAATTTTTAAAAAATCAAGTTCTGGAAACAAAGAACACTCGAGTTCCATGAGAAACACTCGAGTATTTTGGGAAAACTGAGGAACACTCGAGTTTAGGAGAATCTACTCGAGTATTTTGGGACCAGAGACAGAAAAACAACTTCCTTTTTAACATACCTGATGGAATGTCGATTAAGATCAATTATGCTTGTGGGAAAAAGTATCATGTTCCAATAAAAGGATTGGGAAAGTATTAACAACAATTTAACTCACTGAGGGAAAATATTGGATGCACATAATAAGATTATTGGTTAATCTTAGTGTATAATCACATAATAAGATTATTGGTTAATCTTAGTGTATAATTTTATGTGCATACATGCATGGTGAAAGGTTGGGGATAATTCGGTGGTGACTGGCTCGATGACACGTTTTGGTAATGTGGGCAGCATTTGGGAATGCTGTTACGTCTTGGTGACGTTGTGTGCACACTATCCGAGCAGTTCCACAATACATGTTGGTCATGTATGCGAATTATTGGAATGAACGTTCAATGGACAATGGAATTGGGAGACATGCATCATTACTCATAGTTAATGGAATTATTATAAAGGGAATACACATGTTCATTTACATCTGCATTTGCATTGGATGTTTGTAACTGGCAATTGTTACATGCTTTATTTATTCTTATTCGATTATGTGGATTATGTGCTTACCCCTTATTGCCCATGTTAGGTGATGGCACGCTATCTAGCTTGCATCGAGTTGCGCCCGCTCCCTAGTGGAGTGTGGTACTACGAGGACCACAGAGCCACATTCGAGGGTGAGGTGGAGGTGACTCTATACCACCCCAACCCTTTGGCTCGTGTCCGTCCTCGTAGGTTTCGCATCCCTATTCTCTATACGTTGCATGTACCCCCTTTCTATACTTATCATGGACCACCCCCGACTCGACCTACTCGTCGCTTCCACTCTTTCCGTTTTCGAGCTGCTACTAGATCTCATCCCTCTGCTTCTCGAGTGATTCGAGAAGAGACTCCTATGCCTAGTCCGATGAGTCCGGTTCATGGGACACCTTCAGCGGACCCAGTGCCCAGTGGTAGGGTACCCACTCAGTCGGAGGAGGTAGAGGAGGATCCGGAGGAGGGTGAGGATGAGGACGAGCCAGTCGAGCACTCCACTGGGAGCCAGTGGGGAGTTGGGGATCCACCAGGTGATGCATAGTGTAGATGATTAGGATGTGGGACGGGTGGAGCAGCTGCTGGAGACTCTGGAAATCATGCTATGGAGGAGGATCACTGGACCACTTTTGGGATTTCATCTTTTGCTCTATATATATTGTACATATTTTTGGGAGATCTCAGTGATGTGGTCGTATCTTTTAGTTTTATATTATGGACTTGTATTTGTACAAACCTGCTACCTCGACTTGACTTGGATGTATGTTGACTCTTTTTATGGATGATATATATATATATATATATATATATATCTATTTTCTTTCTATAAATAGTTGTACATGTGAATTATCAAGTCAAGATCTCTATTTTCCGCTTACTCTGATAATTACGGTATTTCACCTTAATAAAATAGAAAAATGATTTCATAAATTTTCTGGAAAGATTTTTTAATAACCACAAATGAATACCAAGTTATTTTATAAGAGCTTTATAAATGAGATTTTTATTATATTTCTTCTCGAGCAAGTCCATATATTATATTCAAATAAACAGTAACAGAGAAATTCTTTTAATAAAGTCTTATAATAAATGAACGTGACAGAAAACAGAGGAAACTCTGCCGGATTTTTGTAAAAGTTTTTATAAGTAATCAATGTTTAAAAAGGAATTTTTTTTAACACCAATTTTAATAAAACCTAAAATTAACTAATAAATGTGAGAGTGTTACATTTTGGTATCAAAGAAGTTTTTCCTCGGCCTTTGGAGTGTGGACTCACATCTCCGATGGTTACTCACCAAGCGAGTAACTGATTCATTTAGCAAGAGTCTAAGTTTAGGAATAGGATATTTAGGTTATTGATTAAGTATTCAGTCTTTAATTGGATGTTCCCTCCATGACCTGACAGTATGGCTGGGCGACCTGTCGAAAATGATCAGATGGCTTCTATATTGGAGAACCTGATTCAAATGAATCAAAACCAGGCACGAATGCAACAGAATCAAGCTGAAAACATCGCAGCAGCCGCAGCCGCAACATTGAATCCACCACCCGTTCCTGTCGAAATTGACTGGATGGCTCGATTTAGGAAATGCGAACCGCCTAGGTTCGAAGGAGGTTATAATCCGAATGGAGCTCTGGGATGGCTTCAAGAATTGGAGAAGATTTTCCGCACAATGTCACCACCGATTGAGCAGAAAGTTCCCCTAGCAACTTACATGCTCAGCGGAGAAGCAGAATATTGGTGGGAGCATCAGAGAAGGAGCTTAGAAGCAGCCAACCAGATGATCACTTGGGATCTATTTCAGACCCGCTTCCTTGGGAAGTATTTTCCTGAAGATGTTAGAAGGGAAAAGGATCTGCTATTTCTTAAGCTGGAACAGGGGAGTATGAGTGTCGGCGAATATGCGGCACAATTCGAAGATTTGATTCGGTATTCCAGTGGCTACCGAGATGCGGACGAGCGAGCTAAATGCCTAAAGTTTGAGTCCGGTCTCCGTGAGGATATTCGACTCACTTTCGAATATCAGAACATTTCAGACCTCTCTCATCTGGTCAATGTGGCAAGCACTTATGAAAAAGGGCTCAAAAGAAAGGCAGACACAGATCGAAACAAAGAAACTCAAAGGTCAGAAGGTTCCAGTCGAGGCAGGGAACCGACTCAGGAAGTAGATCCATACACCGACATTGGCATTAGAGCAGTAGTGCCAAGAGATGTGGCCCCGTATGGGGATACCCCAAGAGTTAGGCTACCATGTTCGCTATGTGGGAAGCCCCATAGGCGTCTATGTTTGTTGTTGAAGTAGCACAAGAACAAGGGCCTATGCTATGTATGCGGACAACCGGGACACATTGGGGCGAATTGTCCTGAACGTATCGGTGAAGGGAGCGAATAAACTAATCCAAGGTACTTTTTATGTTAATGTTGCATCAACTGGTTACTTTAGCGTCTTTGCCTAGAGTAAGTGTGAGTAGTGTAATCTAGAAGGAGTTGATAAGTGTTAAAACCTTAGTTAGAAATTCCACCAAGCTCAATTGTGATAGTGTCGTCCTCTAATAGAGTGTAAGGTCAGGATTGGTCATCCTTTCTCTTGCACCTGTTAAAGGATAATGCTATCATTCAATAATGTAGTGATGTACAGTTGATAAATGTGAGATTGGGACTGACCACCTCGGTCTTCGCGTTTATTGACATGTTATATTATTGCAATCATCTAGTTGAGATCCGAACAAACCATTTAGGAATTCTATCTCTATCGAAAACCCGATTGAACTCTAATCCTATAGGATTTTTACTAAGACTCGTAAGCAGTGATTCGCAAACCAACCCCATTCAAGACACTCATATTCTATATTTCCACCGAGAACATCCAACTAAATGATCGAACCACCCCTCTAACTTGCATGAGAACTTAGCCGTATGTGTAGGTATGAAGAGCCTAGCTAAACAATTCTTGGAATCAACCCAGTTTCCTCCCTGCCTTCGACTTACTCAGGTATGTTGATACTAAGTGGGGGAGACGTGACGACTCAATTCGGATCCTATCCGAGCGACAATAACTCGTAATCATACCGTAAACCATAGGATTACTAAACAGATAATTCCAAACACTTCACGGAGAATCGAATGAGGGTTAAACTAGAGATAAAACAAGACCTTCCCAAAATGACACCGAATTGAGAAACAACAACTAGACCTTGATCTTGACCCTCAAGTGGAGTCGATCTTTAGGAATTATTATACCGAATTGAAATTATTAAACGAATGGTAAGGAAGTAGTATAGAAGTGAAATGCGAGTATGGTGGAGATTGATTTTAAGAGTGACTTTGCTAGACTCACTTGAAGGAGTAAAAGGTGAACGGGATAAAAGTGAAGTCGCGAAGTGGAATCTCAATCAAGATGTTACGTCGGAACATCGAAAGTGATAATCTAAGTCTTTTGGGACTCTGTGCATTTGATAGGACCCCGGTGGACCGAGACCAATCAATTAACCGCAGATCCATAGAAAACGCACCCTTCGACGACTCTCTGCTGAAAATGCACACTTTGGGGATAACCTCCATTGTCTTCTTGCTTGACATGTATCCAGTACATCCTGGGTCGTCTTATAAAAACCATGAGACTCACTCTTGAGTGTTTCATGTTTCTTATTTTCATCTTCACTCTCTTCAAGTTCCAAGCATCTCAGATGCATGGGTGAGAATTCGCTAAGTCGTAGAAACCCGGCATAGTTCTATGCTTAACGATAGATAGTCACCCACGTGTCCTCTTTTCAGCCTTGGATACTGGTCGGGAACCTGTGTACCCTATTCTGAGCAACGAATGAGCATACCCCCTAGCATGGATATAATCAAGTATGTCAATGCTAAGTGGGGGAGGATTTCAATCCAAGGAATGAGAGATGGAACTTTAATAATAAGAAAACTGACGACCCTGTGTAGATAGAGCTAGTACGTAGTGCCAGAAGACAGTATTTGAAATGGGCATGGCCCTAACCACATATGGAGCGGAAAGTAAAAATCGAAGGGAAGTGAAAACCCTAGTCAGAAGCTTACTAACAGGATGGTTCTCCATTTGAAGGAATTGAACGGAATTTCGGGGACGAAATTCTAATAAGTGGGGGAGAATTGTAACATCCCTAATTTAATTCCAAGCATAATTAGTGAATTAATAAATTTAAAGTGTAGGGAATGGGTAGATTAATTGCTTAAAGAATTTTGGGAGCAAGGTGAGTGGTAATTATAAGTATTAGGGGTCGTGTTGGAGACATTGGTAGCAAGGGGCAAAATTATCTAAGCGAAATCGGGGGTTAAATCGACGTTTTAAGTATTAGAAATCAGCTGGTACGAGAAAATTTGGAATTTATTATAGGATGCTAAGAAATTAAATTCCACCGTTGGATATGATTTTTAAGGGATTAAGAAGCTTGTCCAAAAATTTGGGCCCGATCCAACGGTTAACGAAGAAGTTATGGCGATTTGAAGTTAGGACCCCCCGGGTGCGCCCAGGCATGCACCGGTGCGTCCCAGACGCACCAGGTGCATGAATCACGCACCAGTTCAGTAGGTTTTTCGCCCAGGCGCGCACCAACCTCGCCCAGGCGTGCGCGCGGAGATCCAAAAACACGCGTCAGATGCGCGTCTCGCGCTCGAGCGCCCGATTCCGCGCTTAGGCGCGAGGGTGCAGATTTCACGCACCAGACCCTTAAATTGGCCGCACCAGTCCCTCCTCCCTCATTCTTCTCCGCCCCACTTCTCTCTCCCTCACCCAAATCAACCCCCCAACACCTCCAACCACCACCGGAGCCACCAAGGCCGCCTCCCTCCTTGCTCTTCCTCCTCCCCATAGATCTACTCTCTTCCTCCTCCCTCTTGATTTCTTTCTCTTTCTTCTTGGATCCCCATCTCTCTCTCCACCACCAAACCCTCCACCAGCCACAACGGCCAACCACCACACCGGCCACCCACCACCCTCACAACCTCCTTTCGCTCTCTCTCTTTCTCTCCCTTTGACCCTTGCTCTCTCTCCCTCTTCCCCTATTTGGTCTCTCTCCTTCCACCGGATCTCACCGGCGTCGTTACCGATCGGGACTGCACCGGGCTAGTGTTGGGTACTCTGAGGCTTGAAGCTTTGGCCTCGATCCGGCCGCGATCGTTCTCACTAACGAGGAGCAACATCGACGCCGTCATCGACACTGAGCCACAACCCAGGTTCTTTTTAAAAAAAGAAAGCCCGAGGTGAGAAGGGTCGTATTACCTCTATTTAAAAAGTAAATTCTAGGATTCTATAGTGGTGACTAAGAATAGGGTAATTAAAGAATAAGTTAATGAACCTTAGCGTAGTCCCTGCAAATATAAATAATTTATTTAAAGTGACAATGGAATACATTGGATGTACATAGAATGAGTTCCGGAGAGAATGAATGTGATAGGATATTAAAAGAGTTAATATAAAATGAAAGTGTAGGAAAACACAAAATAAAACCAAGGGAAATTAGTTAAGGAAAATCAGCGAAGAGTGAGAGTAAAAGAGTATAGAGTGTTTGTAATAGGCGAAGGGTGTAGAATGAGTTAAAAATAAAGGTGAGGAAAAAGAGGAGATAGAGTACGAAAGCAATAAGAAAGCACAGAGTAAACTTAGTTAAGAGCGGTCGGGTAGTAATGGAATCGAAATGAAAATGATAAACTAAATTCCAAATACAAGAGGGTAATAGGTAAAAGAATTTAGCGAAAAGGTGATAAGACAAATAGAGAGAATGCAATTATGGTAGTTTAATGGAATGAGGTTAGACGAAAGCTAGAGTAATTAATAAAAAGAATAAGGAAAAAGGAAAAGGAAGAGAAGAAGAAAAAGAAAAGAAAGGAAAAATGGAAATAATTAAGGGTTAGTGACGAGAATTAAAATATAATGTATGTTGGAAACCAACAAGCGGGCTAAGCAAATACTAGAGGGGGGGTGAATAGTATTTTGAAGCACTAATACCAAATATTTCGATTGATAATTGAAGAATGGAGCTAAGACTGAATTTTCTGGAATCAGACACAAAAGACTCGAGTCTTTTGTGAAATACTCGAGTTTTTCAGTGATGAACAACTCGAGTCTTTTATGAAATACTCGAGTTTTTACTATCAGATAGCAGAAAAACCAGAAACGAAAATTCAGCAATTTAACTCAAATCAATTCAATAATAAACAGGAACTTATCCAACAGAATAGCAAGCAATCTAAATAACTTTTAAACACAAAGATTCCTTGAACTTGCTACCTAATTGTATAAATCCTAATTGATTGAAATGACTTAAGTCTATTGAGCTAGAAAGTAGATTAAAAGCAATAAACCAACACTCAAGCAATTTTATCCTGGTTCACTCCAACAATGAGCTACATCCAGTCCTCCTAATCACTTAGGAGTTTCTACTAATAATCAAATTGTTAGAAATTACAAAGGATTGCTTGAGAATGGCCTCACTCAACCTAACCCTTTCAAGAGTGTACCAAACTCTTGATTTCTACCCCAATTTGATTCCGGTGATTGAAGAACTCTTCACAAAGCTTCCTTGAACTCCCTTCAAGAAACTCCACCGGGCTAGGAACCTCCTAGTCTTGTGCTTGAGAACCTCTCAAGACTTCCAACACCCTAAGCCACTTAGGGTTTGCTTGGGAACAATCCAAGACTTTGAATAATCAAGCTTTTTGTATGTGTATTACTAATCTCACAATGGATTAGCACAAATAAGCACAGCTCAATGTAAGAATTGAGGCCTAAAACTCAACTTGGAATAAAATGACAATATGAGTGAGAAGTTGAGCTTTTTGGGAATTAACACTTGAGAAAAGGAAATTATGAAAGCTTGTGATCAATAATGTGTTGTTGTCTTGTTTGTTCTTGCACAAATTCAAAGAGAAATTTTACAATAAGGTTCTGAATTCTCTCTTAGGGTTGGATGAGACTCAAATGCCCTCAATTGAGTTTTTGAGTCTCTCCAACGTTCATTTTTGCTGACTGGACAAAAATACTCGAGTCTTTTGGTAAATACTCGAGTCTTTTTGGTCGGTGACGAGTGAATTGGTGCACGAACAAGACTAACGGTCATAATTGCTTACCTGGCACAAATACTCGAGTTTTTCTATAAATACTCGAGTATATACTCGAGTCTTTATCAAAATACTCGAGTATTTTGATCAGATATGGGAAAAATTATTTTTCAATTTTATTTTTCCTCTCAAGTATTAATTTTTGGTCAATCTCAACTTAATAAACATATAAAAATTTATTCCTAGAAGAGACTAACTATTTCTACCCACTCTCAACCACTCTCAACATAAATTAGAAATTTAGAATTAATATTTGATTGAGAATGATTGGGCACTTGTCTTCTTTTCTTGACTTCTTGTTGATGTTGATGTTGCAATATCTTCAAGGCATGATTTGTTAATTATTTTGTCATCATCAAAACATAATCCACATAATTAGGAGCATTGAATTCACAATCTCCCCCTTTTTGGTGATGACAAAATAATTGACACTTGATCCATTTGTTAAGCTTGATCCACTTGGAGATGCAACTCCCCCTCACTATATGATACTTTTCACCTATCTAAAAATTCAGCTTGAGCAAGATGTTATGACAATTTAATTTTAGCACCAAGCCTATGGTATTAGAGAATTTAACAATTATCAGAGTATATACCATAATTAGAGATTTTAGGTGCAACAATATCAAGACAAGACAAGTGTAATATCTCTCCCCCTTTTTGTCATACGCCAAAAAGATGTAACAATTTAGAAAAAGATCAGGGGAGGAGAGGTGCATAATCGGAAAACCCCATAACCAACTATGCAAAAAAAAAATAGACTTAATAATAAATATAAAGAGCTCCCCCTGAAGCTTTGCACAAACATCATAATGAAAACCAAATTCATTAACATAAAAACATCATAAAAGGTCCAAATCAAAGGTGCAATAATAAACCCAAAGTCTCAAAACACCAAGTTCTCAAAATACAGAAAATGTAACAAAGACCAATATGATAAAAACAGAATGAAAACTAAGATAGACTGCAAAGGTCAACATCATCAAAACATCGAAGGAGCTGGATCATCTGGAGGAGGATAAAATCGAGAGAAGGCCGCCATCATCTCATCAAACCGGCGGTGCATCTCCCCTGACTGCTGGTCCAGGCGGGCATTAATCTGGGCCGAGTGCTGATCCAAATGAGAATAAAACATGGCAGACTCTGCACTCATCCTAGTGTCTAAGCTAACAAAATCATCACGCTGGCTGTCCAAAGCATGCACAAGGGAGTCCATTCTCCCATCTAAAGTGTCCAGACGTGTGATCACATTCTCTCTCCAGCTCGAGTTGTCAAACCCAGATTGAGATCCAGCGAAGTCATCAAAGTTAATCTGATCAATAGGATCCCCTTCTTCAGCCTGGGCAAATGCAGCAGCTTCCTCTTCCATCTGATGGGCATCCATCCCTTGTTGAGCTGCCACATTTGCAACCCTCTCTAGCTCAGCAATATCAGATCGGTACAAGTATTGGCCAGAGGGTTCATGGAATGCCATGTCCTGGTGACTCAAGGTGCCTTTGTTGAGGCAATGCTGGTTCACATGAAGAGTCTTTTTCTCTTCATTGCGTGGGATAGGCACCTTGAAGTAACTCAACAGATAACAAACATGCATGGCATAGGGCAGGGTTTTTGGGTGTTTAGACTTAGCAGCAAGGAGCATTCTATCCAAAATTATGCGACTCCAGTTCAGCTTCTCATTGTTCAGGATGGCACTAAGAAGCCTAAGTTCATTGTTTGTGGGTTTGGCATAATTGGGTGAGGTTTGAGGCACTAATTGATGACAAACAATATAATGCAACACCCTAGATTGGACAGTCATGTATGAGGAATGCTTAACTCTTTCGGTCCATACACGACCGGGGCGCAAACAACTTTGAAAAATGCCGTCCGCATCGGCCTTTAGAGAATTGTCCCCGTGACGTGTTGTCCCAAAAGCTACAAAGAGGTCCTTAGTGCTAATTTTAAAACGAACACCGTCAACCATTGTTTCTATGACATTGTCCTTTAGCCTAAGGTTTGCATAGAATGTTCTAACTAACCTAGGATATATAGGTCCATGAAATTCCAGAAATTGAATCAGTTTCTGATATCTAAGGTTAGTAACAAAATGGAAACCCTTACTCTCAAGGAAAGTACTATTGATCCATGTGATTACACCGAATTCTCTGGTGGCAAAGCCTTCCATCCTTTCCAAGCGTTCATCCTCTTGATAGTAGTCGGAAATTTCCTCCTCGGAAGATGAGTCAGCAATCCTTACTCTCTTTCCTTTGCCAGATGAAGAAGCCATAGATGAATTGATGTGAAAATAGGAGTTTTTGAAATTAGGGTTTTAAAAGGGGGATGACGGATTTGAGGTTGAAAAGTGTTGAAATTTGTTGAAATAATGGTAGAAAAGTGATTAGAGGATGTAAAACTAGTAAGATTTGGCAAAAATTTGAGTAAAATCGGAGTTTTGAGGAGAGAGATATGAGAAAACCGAGAGAGAAGAGAAAGGGGTTCGTGAAACTCGAGTTTGTGGGGGCTGGAGTATATATAAACTCGCCAAAATACTCGAGTATATTCAACAATACTCGAGTTGTTCGTTGAAAAATACTCGAGTGTTTGAGAATATACTCGAGTCGTTCATGACTCAGCCCAGATTTCCCCAGAAAACTCGAGTAAAAGAGTAAAAACTCGAGTTTTGTCCGAAAGTTCAAATTTCAGGAAAACGCAAAAAACTCGAGTTTTTGGAAAATACTCGAGTTTGGTCTGAAAGTTCAAAAATTGGGGGTTTCGAAAGACTCGAGTGTTTTTAAAAAAAACTCGAGTATTTTAATAAAGACTCGAGTGTTTTGAGAAACACTCGAGTATTTTTATCAGACCCTGATTAAAAACTTTTTCAATTTAAAACTGATTTAATTTTGAATTCAAATACTCGAGTGTTTTTGGAAAAACTCGAGTATTTGGACAGAACAGAAAGTAAAAACTCAGTTTTAAAAGACCAAACACAAATCAAACACAAATGCTTCACTACCAACTTGGAATACAGTACAGAATCACACACAATTAACATATACACTTTCAAATATCATCAAGGACAATTTAACTAAGAATCAATAACACATTAGAGTAAGACTAATATGGTGATTTTCCAAAAATGACACACAATGCAATTAGCCTATATTAGCTTCATCTAAAATACCAAGTTCTCTCCTAATATGATAAAAGGTGTCCCTTGGTAGAGGTTTTGTAAAAATGTCGGCTAATTGATTTGTGGTACTAACAAATTCAATTGTGCAATCACCCTTTTGTACATGATCTCTTAAAAAATGATGTCTTATTTCAATGTGTTTAGTTCTTGAGTGATACACCGGATTCTTAGTCAAATTGATTGCACTCGTGTTATCGCATCTAATCGGAATATTTTCAAGTTTCAAACCAAAATCCGATAATTGTTGTTTCATCCATAACAGTTGAGCACAACAACTACCGGCTGCGATATATTCCGCTTCGGCGGTAGAAAGAGCGACACAAGCTTGCTTTTTAGAAAACCATGACACCAATGAACTTCCCAAGAAATGGCAAGTACCACTGGTGCTTTTGTGATCATGCTTGCATCCGGCGAAGTCGGAATCCGAGTAACCAACTAGACTAAGATTGGCATCAGCAGGATACCATAAACCAGTGTTAATTGTTCCTTTTAGATACTTAAATATATGTTTAACTGCGGATAGGTGAGATTCTTTAGGATTAGCTTGAAATCTAGCACACATGCATACACTAAACATAATATCCGGTCTAGATGCAGTGAGATATAGGAGACTACCTATCATACCCCTATACTTACTAACATCAACCGGTGTACCTTGTTCATCCTTGTCTAGGTAGCATGATGTGCTCATTGGAGTGTAGGCTTCCTTGCACTTGTCCAATCCGAATTTTTCAAGGAGCTCTTTGCAATATTTCCCTTGATGCACAAATATCCCCTCCTTGACTTGCTTTATTTGTAAGCCTAGGAAGAACTTGAGTTCTCCCATCATTGACATTTCAAATTCCTTTTTCATCAAATTTGAAAACTTTCTACAAAGAGACACGTTAGTAGCACCGAAAATGATATCATCAACATAGATTTGTACTAACAAAATGTCATCCTTGGTTTTATAAATAAATAATGTATTATCAACCTTCCCTCTTTGAAACTTGTTTTCTAATAGAAAGGAACTCAATCGATCATACCAAGCTCTAGGAGCTTGTTTCAATCCATAGAGTGCCTTTTTCAATTTATAAACATGGTTTGGAAATTCACTATTTTCAAAACCGGGGGGTTGTTTGACATACACTTCTTCATTTATAAACCCATTCAAGAAAGCACTTTTAACATCCATTTGATATAAAGTGAATTTCATGATTGAAGCATAAGCAAGTAAAATTCGGATTGCTTCAAGACGTGCAACCGGAGCAAAGGTCTCATCATAATCGATACCTTCCTCTTGGTTGTACCCTTGAGCTACTAGTCTAGCTTTGTTTCTTATAATCAACCCGGATTCATCAAGTTTGTTTCTATAAATCCATTTAGTACCAATTATGGTATGATCATCGGGTTTAGGGACTAGATCCCAAACTTCATTTCTTTCAAATTGGTTTAATTCTTCTTGCATAGCAAGAACCCAATGATCATCCTCATTGGCCTTTTTAATTGAATCGGGTTCAATTTGAGAAACAAATGAGACATAGTGGCAAATGTTTTGAATAGACCTACGAGTAAGTACTCCCTTTGACATATCTCCTATGACTTTGTCTATAGGATGAGCCTTGACCGATTTCCAAGTTGGAGGAAGTTCTTCCCTTACTTCTCCTTCAACAACTTTTGAATTCTCTCTCTCTTTTTCTTCTTTTGAAAAGACAATGCCATCTTCACTAGCATCACATAAAACACTATCTTCTTTTGAAGACTCATTAAAAACCACATGAATTGATTCCTCAATAGTTAAAGTTCTTTTATTGAAAATTCTATAAGCTTTACTATGAGAAGAATAGCCTAAAAATATGCCTTCATCGGATTTGGAATCAAACTTGCCAAGGTGTTCTTTTCCATTATTTAAAACAAAAACTTGGCATCCGAAGACATGAAAATGAGATATATTTGGCTTTCTTCCCTTGTAAAGTTCATAGGGGGTTTTATCCAAAGAGGGCCTTATCAAAATACGATTTAAAACATAACAAGCCGTATTGACGGCATCGGCCCAAAAATATTGAGGTACTTGAGAATCATTTAACATGGTTCTAGCAAGTTCCTCTAGCACCCTATTTTTCTGCTCTACCACTCCGTTTTGTTCCGGAGTCCTTGGTGCGGAGAATTGATGCTCAATACCATTTTTAGCACAAAATCTATCAAATTTGTGGTTTTCGAATTCACCACCATGATCGGTTCGAATAATAATTACTTTTTGATTTACTTGGTTTTGCAAAAGTTTGACATGATGTTTAAAAGATTTGTAGGTCTCACTCTTAGTAGTTAAAAATAAAGTCCAAGTAAACTTAGAGAAGTCATCAACAATCACCAATGCATAATAGTTGCCACCAAAGCTTTTTATTTGTGATGGTCCAAACAAGTCCATATGAAGCATTTCTAATGGCCTTGATGTGGACATAACCATTTTTGATCCAAAGGTGTTTTTAGTTTGTTTACATTTCTTGCAAGGGGAACAAACACCTTCAATAGAAAAATTTAGCTTTGGTAAACCAACTACTAGATCTTTAGATTGAATTTTCTTCAATTGGTTTACATTAATATGAGCGGTCCTACGATGCCATAACCAAGTGTCATTTTCTTTGCTCACTAAACAAGTAGAGACCAAAGAAGTGACTTTGTTCAAATCAACTAAGTAAGTATTATTTGACCTTCTACCAACAAATTTGATTGATTCATCTTTGTCACTTTTAATGAGGCAATGGGTAGAGGTAAAAACTACATGATTACCAATATCACATAATTGGCTTATGCTCAAGAGATTATGTTCTAATCCTTGAACATAGAGCACATTATCAATAATCAAGTTTGAAGAGTTTCCGATTTTACCAATACCAAGGATTTTGCCTTTGTTGTTGTCCCCATAAGTGACATAACCCTTTTCCTTTGGAGTAAGCTCAATGAAGTGCCGCTTATCTCCCGTCATGTGCTTCGAACATCCACTATCAAGATACCACAATTGTTTTCCCGTTCGAAGACACACCTACAAAATGAAATCACTTGTTCACTTTGGGTACCCAAACAATGTTGGGTCCCTTAGGGTTAGTGTTGGGACTTTCTCCCTTCTTAATCCACATATAAGTGCCCTTTTTCATTTCAAACTTCTTAATGTGGCACTCAATGTTGATATGTCCAACCTTTCCACAATAAGTACAAGTTGGTCTCTTTGATGAATTTTTCTTAGAAAATGTTCCAACCACCTTGTACTTTTTGTCCTTTTTATGAACATATCCTAAACCGGTTTTGTTGTGATTATGTCTTTGAGAGTTCAACAACCGGTTGAGGTTTCTATCACTATGTGAGATTGTGAGTTTGTTTTTCAACTCTTTCACTTCTTTTTCAAGATCATCACATCTCTCACATGAAGTGATAATTTCCTCATGATTTGCACAATCACTTTGATGACTAGAATTAATAAGTTCCAAGGATTTATTTTGAAGTTTCAACTCATTTATAGATTTTTGCAATTCATCAATTTCATGTTGAAACTCCAAAATTTTCTTTCCTTTTTCCTTATTAATTTTAGCAAGCCTTTTAAATTGAATTAACATTTCATTGTAAGCTTCTTGCAAATCATCATATGAAATGGAGTTTGAAGATGAACAAGAAGAGCTAGAGGTTACCTCATCATCACTTTCACTCATGCCATGATTAGCTCTTGATGAGGACTCATGATTGTTCTTGGCCATGAGACAAAGGTTTGCATTTTCATCACCGGAACTACTTGAAGATGATTCATTGCTCTTCTCCGGTGCATCCCAAACAATGTATGCACGCTTCCCTTTGGTCTCTTGGGTCTTCTTGTCATTCTTCTTCAAGAATGTGGCACATTCCATTCTTATGTGACCAACCCCTCCACATTCATGACACTTAACTCCATCATTGGTACTCTTTTCTCTTTGTTTGGAGTCTTTGGTTCTCTTGAAATTGGATGAAGATCCACCTTTCTTCCCTTTGAAAAATTTGTTGAATCTTTTCACAAACATCCCAAATTCTTCTTGATTTGGTTCACCATCGGAATCTCCACTTGTAGAGCATTCTTCAACTTCTTTTGTAGCTTTGGTTGAAGCTTTGAGTGCTATGCTCTTTTTCTTTTTGTCCGATTCCTCATGCATCCCAAGTCTTGTAAGCTCCATCTCATGCTCTTGGAGTTTGCCAAACAAAGTGGCTAAGTCCATGCTATTTATGTCTCTTGATTCCTTGATGGCGGTTACCTTGGGTTGCCAACTCCTATCAAGACATCTTAGAATTTTGTTAGTAGTTTCACCATTGCGAAATACTTTTCCCAAGGAAATCAAATGATTAACAATGTGAGAGAATCGCTTTTGCAAGTCACTAATGGATTCATTTCGCAACATGTGGAACAATTCATATTCGTGAGTTAGAGAATTCAATCTTGCATCTCTAACCTCACTTGTTCCCTCATGTGTGACTTGCAAAGTATCCCACATTTCTTTTGCCGATTTACATTGGGAAACTCTATAAAATTCATCATGGGATAGAGCCGAAAAGATGATGTTTTTAGCTTTTAAATCAAATGAGACTTTTCTCTTTTCATCATCATTCCAACTACTCCTTGGAATTTCAACAATTTCATCATTTATTTTCTTTTTGGGAATGAAAGGACCATTTTCAATTGCATCCCAAATATCCATATCAATTGCTTCAATAAAAACTTTCATGCGAGTTTTCCAATAAACATATCCTTCACCATTAAATAGTGGAGGACGGTTTATTGAAGCTCCTTCTCCACCAAAGTTATTGCTAGAGCCCATTAAGTTTCCAAAAGGATCTTTTTCGAAAAAGTTGTTACACTCGATCTTTCGACCGAGCTCTGATACCACTTGTTGGAAACCAACAAGCGGGCTAAGCAAATACTAGAGGGGGGTGAATAGTATTTTGAAGCACTAATACCAAATATTTCGATTGATAATTGAAGAATGGAGCTAAGACTGAATTTTCTGGAATCAGACACAAAAGACTCGAGTCTTTTGTGAAATACTCGAGTTTTTCAGTGATGAACAACTCGAGTCTTTTATGAAATACTCGAGTTTTTACTATCAGATAGCAGAAAAACCAGAAACGAAAATTCAGCAATTTAACTCAAATCAATTCAATAATAAACAGGAACTTATCCAACAGAATAGCAAGCAATCTAAATAACTTTTAAACACAAAGATTCCTTGAACTTGCTACCTAATTGTATAAATCCTAATTGATTGAAATGACTTAAGTCTATTGAGCTAGAAAGTAGATTAAAAGCAATAAACCAACACTCAAGCAATTTTATCCTGGTTCACTCCAACAATGAGCTACATCCAGTCCTCCTAATCACTTAGGAGTTTCTACTAATAATCAAATTGTTAGAAATTACAAAGGATTGCTTGAGAATGGCCTCACTCAACCTAACCCTTTCAAGAGTGTACCAAACTCTTGATTTCTACCCCAATTTGATTCCGGTGATTGAAGAACTCTTCACAAAGCTTCCTTGAACTCCCTTCAAGAAACTCCACCGGGCTAGGAACCTCCTAGTCTTGTGCTTGAGAACCTCTCAAGACTTCCAACACCCTAAGCCACTTAGGGTTTGCTTGGGAACAATCCAAGACTTTGAATAATCAAGCTTTTTGTATGTGTATTACTAATCTCACAATGGATTAGCACAAATAAGCACAGCTCAATGTAAGAATTGAGGCCTAAAACTCAACTTGGAATAAAATGACAGTATGAGTGAGAAGTTGAGCTTTTTGGGAATTAACACTTGAGAAAAGGAAATTATGAAAGCTTGTGATCAATAATGTGTTGTTGTCTTGTTTGTTCTTGCACAAATTCAAAGAGAAATTTTACAATAAGGTTCTGAATTCTCTCTTAGGGTTGGATGAGACTCAAATGCCCTCAATTGAGTTTTTGAGTCTCTCCAACGTTCATTTTTGCTGACTAGACAAAAATACTCGAGTCTTTTGGTAAATACTCGAGTCTTTTTGGTCGGTCACGAGTGAATTGGTGCACGAACAAGACTAACGGTCATAATTGCTTACCTGGCACAAATACTCGAGTTTTTCTATAAATACTCGAGTATATACTCGAGTCTTTATCAAAATACTCGAGTATTTTGATCAGATATGGGAAAAATTATTTTTCAATTTTATTTTTCCTCTCAAGTATTAATTTTTGGTCAATCTCAACTTAATAAACATATAAAAATTTATTCCTAGAAGAGACTAACTATTTCTACCCACTCTCAACCACTCTCAACATAAATTAGAAATTTACAATTAATATTTGATTGAGAATGATTGGGCACTTGTCTTCTTTTCTTGACTTCTTGTTGATGTTGATGTTGCAATATCTTCAAGGCATGATTTGTTAATTATTTTGTCATCATCAAAACATAATCCACATAATTAGGAGCATTGAATTCACAATGTATATGGCCTAGTCAAGCAAAGTTAGATGAGAATGAGAATCATTAATGAATTGAGTATATTTTAAAATAGACAAGAATAAAGAAAAGGGAAAGGACTGAGCGGCAGGAGGTCGGTAGACCCTGTCACAATAATAAAAAGTAATGGCGGGAGGTCGGTAGACCCTGTCATAATAATAAAAGTGGGATGATGGGAGGTCGGTAGACCCTGTCACCACAGTAAAAAGTAAAACGGCAGGAGGTCGTTAGACCCTGTCACCACAATAAAAAGTAAAACGGCAGAAGGTCGTTAGACCCTGTCACCATAATGAAAAGTAAAATGACGGGAGGTCGGTAGACCCTATCATAATAATAATTAGTTTAATGGCGGGAGGTCGGTAGACCCTGTCACTATACTAAGGGAAGTTTATGTAGATCTCTGTTTGAGGTTACATAAACGAGATGGAGTGTATGCAGATCACTGTTTGTGGTTGCATACACAGTGTTTGCAGATCACTGTTTGTGATTGCATACACGATGTGTAGATCTCTGTTTGGGGTTACACACGATAGTATGGTGTAGACCTCTGTTTGAGGTTACACCCAATGGAAAGTGTAGATCTCTGTTTGAGGTTACACATAATGGAATAAAAAGGAAATAAAAATGGAATAGGTAATGAAAATGGTAATGGAAAGGAAAAATGGATAATAGAATGGACAATGGAAAATGAAATAAGAAAGTGGACAATCTAAATGATATAGGAATTAGAGGAAATAACTAAGAAGAATAATTATGGAAATGCTAGTATAAGTGGCTAATGGAAAATGGATAAAGAATGGAAATGAGAGGATGATAAGAGAAACAGAAAATTAAACGAATATGAGAATAACTAAAGGACTGGAAGAGATTAGTTAAATGAATAATGTATGCTAAGAATTGGGTAGGCTTAGTTTATTACTATGTCTCTTTTAGGATTTATCTTTTTAAGTTCTGTGTAATGCTACCCTTCTTGCTATATTTTGCAGGTATTGAAGTGGAGCTTACATGGAATGTGGCCGAGCAGGATTTTCATTCCACTACGTGGAATGTATTTTAAATATTTCGAGTGGACAATTACTTTTTGTAAATTATAATATGGAATTGTAGTTTGCCCAGAAACTTGTGCTAATCGGGCGTTAGGATCTGTTATAACTATTAAACTGTTGTGGTTTATGATTTTAAATATTTCTGGCTGACAGGTTTTAAGAAGAAAAATTTTGGGAAGTCCGGAAAACAGAGGAAACTCTGCCGGATTTTCGTAAAAGTTTTTATAAGTAATCAATGTTTAAAAAGGAATTTTTTTAACACCAATTTTAATAAAACCTAAAATTAACTAATAAATGTGAGAGTGTTACATAAGACGTACATGGGGTGTGCGCAGCCGAGCATAAAAGGTGTAAAACCTGTAAAGGTGATTAAGATAGAAAAAGAGACCGAGCCAAGTGATTGTAGAGACTAAGCAAAAAAGCGTAAGATATGATAAAGGAGCATAAGTGTAAAAGGTCAGAAATTTATGATATGAAGCAAAATGAAGGAAATATCCGAGGGATCATTTATGGGCCAAGAAAAAATGTTAATAGATATGCATGCTGTATGATTTGGACTGAATATTTATCTATGTGTACAAATTGTTTGTCTGTGTATGACTTGGTAGATCGGTATGTCATGTTAGAAACTGCTTACTTAAGTTCTGTGTAATGCTCACCTCCTTACCATTTTTCAGGTACTAAGCACGAGCAAGCCCAGTCCCCGGCCGAGTAGGTTTACTCTCCCTCACAGGGATAGTAGGTCTTTTAGGCGGACATTTTTAGTGAATATGTAATCAACTATTTTGGATATGCAAAAGTGAACATTTTAAAGTAACATGGCTATGCACCTCGGTGCTCTTTTATAAACATGTATTGCTGGCACTCTGAAATTATTAAATGAATTAATGTTTATGTGTAACACCCTGATTTGGCAACTTGAAACCATAATCATTTTAAGTGAAAATTAGGGCCATCTTTTTTTTTAAAAGCGAGTAATGTACAAAATGAGAACATTTCTATTTGCAAAACATGGTTACATATAAAACCCATGTCCTCATGTTGCACCAACTCTTTCAAGTTCCAAACCGAGATGTCACAAGACACCGCGCTTCGAAACCCATTTTTCCAAAACCTCATTTAAACAAGATAGCCCATTTGATTTAGTTTACAAAACATCAGTACTTGAATAAACTAGTTGGGGTTACAGCTTGACATCACCAGGTCGCTAAGAACTCATAGTGGAATACATAACTCAAAAGGGAACTACCTAATCTTCTAGTCATGGACCTTTACTAACGCATGCATTCTAATTCTACTCCGTCACTCGTCCTTGTCATCTGCCAGCAGATCCTCAGGGCTAAAGATCCAGCTCTCATCACTGAGATACTCCTCTGGGTCATCCTCAGACCAAAGGTCGGGATCATCCTCCTCCTCAACCTCATCAGCAACCTTCACTGTGGAGTTGTCCAACTCACTATCTGTTTCCTCCTCCGAAGCAGCATCTCTCTCTTCTAGCTCTGCCCTCCTACGCGGAATCTCTATGAAGAACATCACATAAACAGACATGGTGCTGTTGTCACCTCTCCGTGGAGTCGCTCCTATTTCCCGCATCAACTGATATCTCGCAATATTGGCCATCTAGAATTCGTACAATTTTATACAAGACAGAATAGAAGTGATAGAGAGAGTGAGCAACCCAAAACGACAATGTCGACTATGTGGGATTACATCAGGTAAATATTAAGACAAAATAAATATAACAAAGTAAATCAAACAATCAATAAAGCTTAATCAAAACAACACATGATTCTCATCAGGGTATGAACATAAACATACATTTGATCATTCATTTCAATATTTGTAAATTCATTAGGATCACATCCTCCACCAGGATACTTCTCTTTCATTTCTTATTCTCAAATACATCGGATGCTTCAAGGCACTCATATCATATTCCACTCATAAATCTGATCCATCACTTGATATCAGTATTATCTTCATCACTATTATCATTATCACTATTATTACACTTATCTTTGGAACATTTGGGTTATTTAAGTCTTATCATTTCGGTTAGCATCAATGATGAGGGGGAAACATCATTGAGCTCACACACGTCTACATCTCCTCGGTCAACCACCCAACCTAGTCGTAAGCAAACAGGAGTACAGAACCTTTACCACGCGGGCACGACAGTTGTCTCACAACATATGGTCCCATACCAGGAGGAATACATCCTCAAATCAATTCAATTCATTTATCATCAATCAAGGCTCACTGTCTCGCAGTGGCAAATCACAATGCCCCGTTCCAGTCCCTCTCACTGTTCTAGATTTGCAATCTAGGGGGCGACAGTACTTATTCTAGTTTCGAAAGCAGAACTTGCCACGACATTGGATCCAGTCCCCACCACGTTAGTGCGCCACTTGTGGAATTGTTCCGCCTACAATAGTACTCTAGACTTCTTGACGTATCACCGTCATTGTCCTCCCCTAATGCAATCTCCTCCTAAGTATCCTTAGATACCTATGGTTCCTTCCTCTCCACTACTTCGATACGACACTCATTCCTCACCGCATTTGTTAATGTCTTTTAAAAGATTTTAAAGGATTTTAATTACGGCTTATTCCTAATGATCGGCTCATCCTTGGTGCATCCCTTCAATGAGGCCCGATCACTAATCATCCGCATCTAGTCCCCCTAAAGCTCATCTACTATCACTTGAATCATCACAACATCATTGCATCATCTTTCTCTTTCTCATATCACAGCAACATTGCCCTCATTAATCTTAGCTCAACAACATTAGCATCACTATTTCAGGTTAGTTGAAACTCAGCACGCCATCATTGTTCTCTTTGCCAATTGTGACTCAGCAGCATCGCTGGTGTTCTTTCTCGCCAATTCTGGCTCAGCAGCATCAGCAACTCCTCTCATTCTTTCCAAATTTCCAATCACCATCTACTTCTCTCACAATTCATTCTCGTCATAACTTGTCTCTCTCTCTCCCTTCTTTATTCTCATTATTCGAATCCATTATTCTTTTCTTTTCATTCTTAGTTTGTTATTTCCATAACTTCATTACTAACGCACAATGTAACACCCCGCATTTTTCCCGTACGTGCTAGAACGAATTTGTTAAAATAAACCCCGAAGCTCTGTTTTTATAAAAGGTTTTTGGAAAAGTGTTTTACGTAAATAAGAAATGAAGTTTGATTTTTATGAATTTCTATAAACAAAACGTTTGTATAAAAGAGAAGTGAATGATTTTGTTAAAATGTGTTTTTGTTTGAAATTGAATTTTGGGTCTGTTAACTTGAAAAATTCATATCTTTTTAACCATAACTCGGATTTTTACAAACTTTATATCAAAACGATCGTCTTGGAATGTAGATTTTGAAAATTTGATTTTCAGATTTTTCTGGGTGGATACACGAAAATTTATTTTCAGAGTTATAAAATACGAATTTTTGAGAATTTGCTTTTAAGAAAATGAATTTATTGATTTGGTTTGAGATTTTTATGTGGTGAAGTGCTTGTTTTAATATGTGTGTACTGTATGATGCATGGAAATTGATTGTATGAGTGTGATTTTTTAATTAATTATCTTGTTTTGTGAATTGATGAATTTAAGTAAATAAGATTAAGAAAATAAAATGAAAAATGTATGTGTATGTATGAATGTATATATGTGTGTATGAGTGTGTATGTATATATGGGTGTGTATGTATGTACGTGTGTGTGTATGTTAGGGTGTAGGAATTCTAGAAGCTTAAAGATTAAGGAAGTAGAAACCAAATAGAAAACCAAGTTAGTGTTGTAACCAAACTAAGTGGAAACCCTAACTATGGCCAACAAGTCTTTAAGCCTAGCTTGACTTTTGAGAACCTAGCCATGCAACTTTGTCCCCTTGGTTTTGATAACCTCCACCCATGCAAACATTTGGAAGCCCAAATTTACCCTTTTCATGGCTCATGGCCGAAACTTGCACCAAGGGTATAAGGGGGAGATTGAATTTGCCTATAAATAAGAAATGCCTTGGCTCATTTTTCATTTCACCCATTTTCACTTCTTCCACCAACACAAACACCACTCTTAAGAACCCATTTTATTCTTAGAGAGAAAAAGAGAAAAGAAATAGAGAGAGGGAGAAAGGAAGAGAAGCTGTGGGGTATGAAGGAGAAGGAGGAAGATGATCCAAGCCGAAACCTAGAAGCTTCCATGTAGATCAAGAGCATTAGGAGCTAGAAGATTCATTCCTTTCATGGTAGGACTTGATGAAATTGAAGAAGAGTTGTAATAGTTTAACTTTTTCTTTTCGTAGATCTACTCCTTGTTTCTTCTTGCATGTTGATATTATGAGTTGAACTTGATAGATCAAGGACTTAAAGTACTTCAAAATAAATCATAATATGTGATCCTTGTGTTTTTGTTTCGGATTGAATTTTCTTGATAGATCTAGTAATTTTCTAACTAAAAACTTAAAGATCTAAAGTATGGCCAAAGTTTTGTGAAAGCTAAAATAAATTTGCATGATTAATTTTCTTGCTTCAAACCATGATTTATGTGTTTGATTGTGATTATTTGACATGAAAATTCATGATCTAGACTTGTATCTTTATAAGCAAAATTCTTTGTTCTTGCATGTTAAATTTTTGTTTAGATCCTTGATTTATGTGTGTTTCCATAATTATTTGTTGAATAAATTTATGATCTAAACTTTAACTTGTAAAAAGATTTAAGTTTCTAGTCTTGCATGTTGGTTTGATGATGATTTTTAATTGTTTTAAGTATACGTATGTGATTATTTTGTTTGAGGAATGAAAAGTGTTTAGATTCTTGAATTGCATGTTATTTTCAAGGGTAAAGATTATGTTTTCTCTTATGCATGATTCGGTCTTAAGGAGAAATTAAAGAGATAAGTTTTAAGAAATAATTTTCAAGTATGACCATGATTTTCATTAAGTGTTTGATCCGGTACATGAGTTATTTTTTTTAGGAGGCCATTCGGCCATGTTAGATTAATTTAGGATTCATGCTTTTTATTTTGTAAAAACTTGATGCATGTATACTTTAGGGCTAGATCTCATGATTTTATACTCATGCATGATTACTTTTAGAAATTTAAAGTATAACCTTGATTTCTATAAATTGATGAACTTGAGGCTTATTTTGTGAAGGTTGATATGAATAAATCATGAAAGGTGTTGTTCTACATGCTTAGATGTGAATGCATGATTTTGTGTGTTTTAAAAGTGAACCAAAAATCTTGATTAGATGCATGTTGACTTTCGGCCATCCTAGGTTAAATAGGTAGCTAGGCTTGTCCCTTATTCAGGTTACATGCATGAGGAAATTCTTTGAATCTAAGGACTTAAAAAGTACATGCATGTAGTAATTGAATTTAAAAGAAAAATATATGTGAATATTTGAAAAGATTTATGATTTAAATTGTTACTTTGATTTTTTTTTTGAAACTTAAACCAAAGTTGTTAATTTTCCCACTGTATGCCACGGTTTTTAGCACTAAACAAAGGAAAATGATTTCATAATTGTATGTTTTTATTTGTGCATTATATCCTTGCAAATTGGTATGTGTATGATTCGGTTAATGCATGTTTAAGGAGTTAGAAAATTGTCTTCATGAAATAACCTTGAACGATAACTAAATTCTTGGATGCATGATGCAATATGATGAATGAAAGTGATGTGTGTCTCTTTTTGGTTGATCTGATTAAGGTGAAAAGAAAAATTTGATAAAGCAAATTTAATGATTTCAAGTTTTTGAAATTTATTTGTGATTAGGCATTATTGATTATAGTGATTTGGTTTTTGTTAAAATAATTAGAAGATTAAGTTATTTTCTTAAATATAATTAAATTAATTTTGAGATTAAAATTTAACCGATGGTTCTGGATTATATGAATTGTGACTTGCTTTACGTGTGTATTGTTCTGATCTGAATACTATTTGTGTGTGTGAAAATCTGTGGATGAGTATCAAAGAAATTGTTTTAATTAATTGGAAATGTGAACGGTGTGGTATGTGATGATATGTACTGTTTTGTGTGCTGAATCTGTTTGTGAATGTTATTTGTGAAAATCTATGTTTAAAAAAAAGGGGGGGGGGATATGATTTAATCAACTAGAATTAATTTGGAATTTTAGGTGATGTTTGGAAACCAATTAAATCAATTTGATTGGTTTTAAAGCTTTGTTTTCTAGAGCTTTGAATTTTGTTAAATGATTCGGGAAAATGACTTTTATAAACAAAATGTTTTAATAAAAAGATTGTTTTACTTATTCCAAAGTTTTCTTGAAAATCTCTTATATTTGGTTTTGGAGTCTTTGGATATTGAAAATGTACTTTAAAGAAAGGAATTATTTCAAAGAGTTTTATGCGAAACTAAGAATTTATCGAAAACGTTCTAACGCACGGGGGAAAAATGTTCTAGTTCGGATGTTACATTGGACGCGAAGGAAACGTGACGAGGTTAGCGACTGGGAACCTTGGAAAGCTGTCGGATGATTCGTCATCCAGGTGAGTGAGAGTGCGGTGATCCCGTAACGTGGTTGCTCGCAATTCGATTCGACAAATTGCAAGAGTACTACGAATTAGGCAACACAGATGTGTGTGTTAGCTGTTTTAAATGTCTACTTGCCATGCATCACTAGATGTTTATTTGTTGTGCATACTTTATTTGTTTAGTTATTGTTGAGTATGTCTGATTAGCGGAATGATGATGATGGAAACGCGAAAGAAAATAAGATAATTGAAAAGAGAAAAGAGATGTAAGTAAGAAATGAAAGAGATAATTGAGAAGGAAGTACGTGATGAGAAAGTCATAAGAATGATTGAGGATGAGATAAATCATAACGTGAATAGAACGCAAAAAAGAATTGTTGTGTGAGTTGGAAAGGAGTTGAGATTGGAAAGAGAATGCGATCATGGAAATGAGATGTGGTTGGATAGAGCTGTGATTCCTCGTTCATGTTTTTGGGAAGAAGCTTAGTGTTGAGTTGAGCTTGCTCCTCCATTAACACTCACCCAAAAATGTGATTTTTGAAAAAGGTTTTTGAAAAAGAGATTTTTGAAAAGTTTTTGTGAAAATAATATTTTTGTGAAAGTTTTTGGAAACATTATTTTGAAAAGGTTTTGTGAAACCGTGTTCTTTTGAAAGAGTTTTACAAAAGATATTCTTGAGAAAAACGAGGAAAAGATGCTGCTGAGCATGAGTTTATATGAATTGTGATGACGAGCTGAGACGAGAAAGAATGTGTCATGAAATGATATGGGAAAGTGATTTGAGGCCGAGGGCCATTGAGATTAGGGGGAATAGATTGCGCTTAGTGATCGGGCTTCGTTGAAGGGATGCACCAAGGACAGGCCGATCGTTACGATTAAGCCGCTAATTAAAACGTTAAATCCTTAAAAGATTTAAAAGACATTTACAAACACGGTGAGGTATGAGTGTCGTATCGAAGTAGTGGAGAGGAAGGAACGATAGGTATCTGCGGATACTTAGGACGAGATTGCATGAGGAGAGGACGATGACGGTGAAACGTCAAGAAGTCTAGAGTATATTTCTAGGCAGAACGAACTCCACATGTGGTGCACTAACGTGGTGGGGACTGGGTCTAATACTGTGGTAAGTTCTGCACTGCAGACAAGAAGTATACTGTCGCCCCCTTGATTGCAAATCAAGAACAGTGAGAGGGACTGGAACGGGACATTTGTGTTTGCCGCTGAGAGCGTGCCTGTTTATATATGATTGAATTGATTTGAGGCTGGGCCTCCTGGTCTAGGACCATTTGTTGTGTGACAGCTGTCGTGCCCGCATGGTAAAGGTCCTGTACTCCTGTTTGCTTCCGACTAGGTTGGGTGGTTGACCGAGGAGATGTAGACGTGTGTGAGCTCAATGATGTGTCCCCCTCATCATTGATGCTAATCGAGATAATAAAACTTAAGAGCACAAAGCTGTTTCAAATAGAAGTATCTCAAAACAATAAATATTGAATAAGAGTTATAAGATGAGTTTATAAAGAAGAAATTATGGGAATAAGTGATAAGTGTGGAAGAAATGATAAGAGAAGGTTTGAGAAAAGTTGTGAAAGTTGCGAGGAAAGAACCTGAGAATGTGATGGTATTGGTGTGATTAAAATATTATGATATGTTCTGTTATATGTGATCCTTCTATGCTATGTGCATAACATGTTCCATTTGCATGTTGGTGATATTTTAGTTACATTGTTTTATTATTCACCCTGAGACCGCAAGGTCAACCCGTTAGTGTTCGGAACACTGACTCTCTCCTACCGTGTTGTCGTATCGACAATTGTTGATATTGCAACCGGTAGGTGGCATAGCGTATAGTGATGCATCTGCATCCCGGCAAGAAGGAGCGAGTACCAGACGATTCTCGGAGAGAGACTACAAAAATGGTTGACGACGACAACTCTACGGGTGGACCAAGAACTTGGGATGCTGAGATGTAATGATAGAGAGAGAGTTTTGGTGCGTATAACTAGAAGCTAGGCAATTCCCCTGGCGGGATGTATCCCACTGTAATTACTTAGTTACCCTAGCTCGATCACACTGTAACCCGGCAACAGTTTTATGCAACACCGATGTTTTGATATAATTAAATGGGCTGTGTTTTCAAACTGTGTTTTGTGAACGGGTTCCAAAGTGCGGTGTCCTGTAACACCTCGGTTTGGAACTTGAGAAGGCTATGCAAAGTGAGAACATGAGTTCTTATTATAACCATGTTTTGATAATCCAAATGTTCTTATCTTGTGTATCACATGTTTGGAAAAAAAATTGCCCTAATTTTTAGTATATTTGATTTAAGTTTTCCAGTTGCCGAATCGGGGTGTTACACACAATCAAATAATCCTAAAAATATCATATTTATTTAAAAAATAAACAAATCATAAGATAATTAAATAATTCAACACGAACAATCAGAAGACATAACATCATTTTTGATAAACCAATCTCAGTCGTTCGGGTGGATAGCTAAAGCAATCAAACATGTGCTATCCAATATTTAAGATGATTGGACGCCTTAATATGTTACCTAATTACCATGGCGTCTTAAGGGAAAGCCCCTCTCTCACCTCGATGACGAACGTCCTAACGCTCTCCAAAGTTTCCCGATCATCTTTCCTCGTCTCGTACCCTCGCGTCCGTCGCCCGAACTAAGAAATTTTCCCGTGCGTTAGAAACGATTTCGATACATTCGTTGAATTCGTTTTGAAAACAATTTCTCTTTTAAAAACTCGTTATCATTGTCCAAGATTTTCAAATTCATGATTAAAACAATTCTTGAGAATTTTTTTTGAAAATCATTTAGAAATACTCTTTTATTAAAATAAACTTCCTTTCATTATTAAAACTTAATTTAACACATTCATGTTATGAAAACATAGTTTTTGAAACACTCATCAGAATGCAAGGATTAAAGATAAAACTCTAGGATCACATTAACTAGTTCATCAAAACCCAAAACATTCATCATTCACTTATTGCAAAACATTTTTGGGCTAAAGAAATTAACTAATTAAATTATAACACTAACACACAATTTCAATCATGCACAGGAATTAAATCATGGCAAAACCGAATTGCCTATAATTAACATTTCCTAATTCTAATAAATTCTAAACCTTGAAATCGTAGGATTAACATCATGAAAATTAATTCAATTAATTCTGCCTATTCCTAGTCTCTAAAACTGAAAAGAATAAAAGAAATTAGCACATCATTGTATCAAACATATGATAACACAAACATAGAATTTAATCACTCTCATTAGTCATTTTAAAAAGGAAAACCATTCTAAGCACCTAAACATGTACTAACCGAATTATTCAAGTAAAATCTTGCAAAATATGACACACCATCAAAGACATAAAACAATGAAATCATTTTATTTCTTCCAAGACTAAAACCGTAAGCATCATAGGGAAATTAAACAATTTCAATTTCATTTTTCTTAACTTAGTTCAAAGCAACAATCAAGGCCACAAAGCATTTCATGTATGCATCTTTATGTTCCTAAATGAGGCTAATCTTAGTCTACATGCAACTCAAATGATTATCAAGCACACTTCCCTATTTCCTATCTCTAGGCCGAATATCACCATACATAAGACAAAATCTTAGTTCACTTTTCCATGCACTAAAGACAATTAAAGCAAATCATATTACATCAACATGCATGAACCATCATAAGATTTCCTTAAACTTTTTGTTAAATCTCAACTTATAATTTTTCTTAAATAAAAATTTGAATTATAACTTGATCTTCTAAAAAGAATAGCATGCATGGACTCAAGACCTACTAAATCTATCCCTAACGCATACATGCACCCAATAATCAAGCACCAAAACATTTTTAGCACTCATGGCCGAATGGCCTTCACACCAACACCACATGGATAAAACAAACCTTTAAATCAAATCATGTTTATAAAAAAATCATTTTAAAGACCATTACCCTATTTATTGCCTCTAGACCGAGACATACATATAGGAAAACTTAATTTCTTTACTTGAAAACTTAACATGCAAAGCCTCAAAGTCTTAACTTTTAATTAACAAGCATGGATTAATGCATGCACACACAAAATTAACCAAGATCATCATGAAATCAACATGCAAAGCTAAAAATCCCTATTTTCTTCTCAAATAAGCTTAGATCATGAAATTGCTTATCAAACATTCACATAGATGCACATAGATCACGGATTGAGCAAAAGAAATCAACATGCAATACTTGAAATCTTCAATTTATCACAAATTAAACTTAGATCATAAATTATTTACCAAATCCTTTCATAAAAACCTTATAGATCACGGTTTAAGAGAAGAAATCCAACATGCATGGAGTTTCATTTTAGTTTTCACAAAATCTCAAGTAATAATTTAGATCCTTTAAAAGTTTGTTTAGAAAATCATCATGATCTACCTAAAGAAGCCATAACCGAAACATAGAGAGTCCATGAGTTCACATATTACAAACCAATTTAAAAGTCCATAGTAGAATCTAAGTCACACTTGCACTCAACTCTCAAGCTATGAAAATAAACATGCAATGAAAAGAGAAAAAGGAAAAGTTACAAAACCAAAAGAAAATCCTAACTCTCATGGTTCTCCTCTTGATCTTCACATAACCTACCAAGAAAGTGGGTCTTCTAACTTCTAAGGTTCTTGATCTCCAAAGAAATTTAAGGTCTTGATCTAAATCTCCTTCCTCTTCCTTTGTGTTCCTCATGGCCACACTCTCTTTCTCTTCTCTCTCTTTTCTTTTCTAAGGGTTTGATAGTCCCTTAGAAATGTTTGGGGTTGTAAGTGAAGGAAATGGAAAGAAAGTGAAGAAATGAACTAAGGCAATGTGGATTTTGTAACATCCCCGATTTTTCCCCAATTATTAGATGCCTTAATTAATAGGATTTTGATAAGAGTAGTGTTATTTCCAAGTTTTTTAGTATGTATAGAATGTGTTTAGGATGTAGGAATTAGCAAGAGTAGGTTTGATGAAGTAGAATTGGTTTAGAAGGGAGTTTTAGAAGTGTTGATTAGTGTTAGTATTGTAAGTGTTTAAAATAATTATGATTGTTTAGAATTGTTTAGACTTGTTTAGGATTAGAAATCTAGCTAAGTGTAAGTTGAATTGAGTCAAGAATAGGTTAGATTGTGTTTAGAGTGTAGGTTTTGGTGTTAAGTTAAGTTAGAAAGAGTTGTGAAAGCCTAAGAGTCTTAGAAGTGTGAAATAAAGCCATTTTGCACTGAGTTAATCGAGTAATAAGGGCCTTAATCGATTAGAATTTAAGCACCTTTCGGATATACTCGAGTAGAGAGCAGATTAATCGATTAAATTTCATTGCTCTTTCGGCCTTAATCGATTAATGGCCTTGTTAATCGATTAAGGGGTCGAATTAATCGATTAACCCCTGTTATATCAGTCAAACAACACGAGTTTTCAACATTATTTTCATTTGTTTCTTCTCCCTCTTCTTCGAAGCTCCTTTCTCTCTCTGCCCTAGGGTTTTACAAACCAACAAAACAACACAAAATAACAACAAATCATCAACACCAATCATCTCCCTAATGATTCCCTACTAATTTCCCTCTCTCAAATCTCATTTTCCCTCTTTCCCTCAAAATCCCCAAATCAAACCCTAAACCCCAACTTCTTCAATCTTGCACATAGAGCCTTCTAATCTTCATAAAGTGTTGGAAAGTGTTCTAGGACAAGGAAATAGGAGGCTTGGGAGCTTGGCTAAGGCTAGGTGTTGGTGCTTCATGAAAACCCCATTGTCTCCTCTTCTCTTCAAGAGGTAAGGGGGAGTACTTTGGTTCTAATTAGGGAAGGGATTTAATAATAGTAATAGGGTTATAATTAGATGTATTTTGTGTGTATGTTTAATTTATATGCTTGATAGTGCTGTGATGGAATACGAAAATATATGTTATGACTTAGGGATTTGCTTAGTAATATTGACTATTGAATTGACATCGAAATAAATGATCAAATGATTAATATGAGTATGAATATTGATTTTGGTATGATTGGTAAGTTCTCTATGTTGAATGTGAGCACATATATGTTGTGAACTTAAGTTATTGCTAGAAATAAGTTGCTAAAATTGTTAGGAAACTAATTAAATAAATGGTATGATTGTGACCCTTATGGTCGTTGATTGTGATTGTCTCCCTATATGTATATTATGGCCAAAGCTTTAAGTTAGAAAACCCAACCAATTGGATATAATTGTTAAAGGTTCAACTAATGAAAGCCACATAAAATGAATTAGAAACACGTGCATTATGGAGTAAGGTGGACCTTAGGTGTACGGGGGAAAACACACGTCGTTCGCGATTGATGAGGACAAAAGTAAATTAGGAGGATTATTATGGAGGACTTTGATCTTGCACAGGACATGGGTTTGATTCCCATGTTGCAGATTGGTCCTAGGCAAACCATAATAATTCTATTTACTTTGGTTTCTTTGGGCCAGTCGAGGGTGATTTCTGCTAAAGCCAATTCGGGCAAATCAATCCGAATTACATGAGGGACCTTCCTAAGTGGAGGTGAAGTGTTGTGCAAGCGGGTGAGCGAGGGACCTTCCTAAGTGGAGGTGAAGCACCAAACTATAGGTTGAGAAATACTTACTCCTGGTCGGTTTTTCCCCAGAGTGGAGGGTGGGTTTGTGAGGTGGTTGTGTTGTTATTACAAAGGGAAAAGTGTTATTGGTACATTGTGTGAGGAACCCTCCTTCGGGGAGAATGTGAAGCACAATGTACCCGATTGTTAAAAGTGTTATTGTTATTGGATAGGGAGAAGTACATACATGGATATATAATTGGTTTAATTCACTGAATCCAATAAAAGTGTTAAAGTGTTATAGTGGTTAAAGTTAAATGGAAAGTGTACATTGGATTCAGGAATTAAATCATAATAGTATAAAGTGCATTCATACTCATATGATTGAGCATAAAAGCATTGTTATGTATTTGGTATTGTATAAGGAAATGTATTGGCTTAGTGTGATAAAATAGTTGAATGCTAAGGTATAGGAATATATAGTTAATTGGAATAATGTGAGTACGAATATATGTGTGTGGGTATGTCTAGTTATATGCTACTACTGTTATTTTAAGTGTCTTCCTTGATTATTTCTCAAATTACTCACCCCTTAAGTTGACCATCTTAGGTACCATTGGAGAAAGATATTCACCGCTTCCGTGCCGAGAAACTATACTCTCACACAAAGAGAGTATATGAGTTGATGAGACCTTGGTGGTCTTATTATTTTATTATTGCAATCATTGTTAGGATAATGTAACATAAACGTTTTTAATTATTAAAGATTGTTTCAATTGATAACTTTTATTGTAAGTATAAGGAAACTTCTATTTTGTAAAAGGACTTTGTAATGCACATTCCTTTGATTAAATGTTATAGTGGTTGTAAAGGATATAAAAATATCCTTCTCCATATTATTTTAAAGGAAGCTATGACCACCTATAGTTTAATTACTGTTTTGTTTAAATAAACTATTCTGGACTGACAGGTGAAATACTTAACTTGGGGGAAAGTCCATATTTTAGAGTAAACTCCGCCAAAATTTTTATAAAACCCCAAGCGTTTTTATATTAAATACTAACAAAAGTAATATATTTTAAGGTATAAAAAAAATTGAGGATGTTACAGATTTAAGGGCAACCGAAGTGGTCTCTTTTGCCCTTGGATGGAGGTTCGGCCAAGGCATCAATTGGAAGGGCAAAATGGGGTTTCCAAAAGTTTGCATGGCAAGGGTTAAATCAAAGGGAACATGGTGCATAGGCTAGGGCTAGGTTTCATCATGCAAGGTCATTTCAAGTCTCTCTTTTCTACCCATGCAATCCACTTGTTGGGTTCTCAAGTCTTCCTAAGATTTTCTTGCCCCAAAATTCAAAATCCTACCCCTTACACACCCACACATCGCCGTGGCACACACACATGCACACACATCATGCATTTTCATTTTCATTTTCCACTCACATTTGTTTTGAGACATTATAATCATGCAAACATTTTTAAAATCATATACACACATACACACATAAAACCGTAGCACCATTCACACATATATTCACACACTAAAACAAACACATATCATATTGAACATACATCATGAATTAATTTCATGTCATGGCAATTGGTTTAATTTCCTACAAGAACACATTTTATCATGAAGAAGACTTAGGCTCTTTCAAAGTAAAATAATTATCTACATATAATACACACAATTAAAAATCTCAAAAAAATCAAACTCCCATGCAAATGAGAAATTTCCAAAAGACAAATTTATTTAAAGTCATTAACTTCCAAAAATTATTATTTCTCAAAAATTTCGTCCTTCACAATTTTCAAGACAAATTTTGTAAATCAATCCAAAAAATTCAAAAGATCACACTTTCAAAGTTCACCAATCCAAAATTGCAAATTTATTCCATAAAGAAATTCACTTTTTAATAAAATCAGAAATCCTCTTTAGAAAATCCTTTTTGGAAAACAAAAATTCAAGGTTTATTTTTGACGAGTTCGTTTACGCACGTTCGGGAAAATGCGGGGTGTTACATTCTCCCCAACTTAAAGATTTCTCGTCCTCGAGAAATGCTGAGCGAGCCTGGGCTATGGACGCCTAACTCCTTTGAATGCTCCCTCTATTTCCTAACTGCAGCTACCGTTGCAAACATCCGCAGTCGCGCACTATCCATCTACTATCCTTTCGGCTAATCAAACGGATTACTTTTGCAAATAATCTCATGGGGTACTTTTTAACAACAAACGAAATAGGGTTCAAACAATATAGGCTTTACGGAAAGAATAAAGAATAAAGAGGTTCAAAATATCTGAACAATATCCAGACATAACAGAGTTAGACTCTTTTGGGTCAGGGTTCTATTACTTCATAGGGTTAGATCCTTCCTCATCAGTTCAACCCTAATCAAGCTATCTCCTAGAATTTTTCACGTCTTCGCTTGCTCCCCAACTTTAATAAATCATACCTCCACACACCACCTCCTTGATCATAGCCTCAACCCCCAACAACTTTCATCCTTCATCACATCACCATTTCTTACCGCCTAACCCTAACTGATCCTCCAATTATCTTACACCGCATCCATTGATTGCCTCTATCCAACTTCTAGGGTCACTATCTCATCTTCACTTTTCTTCCTTAACTACCACTAATCCTCAAGAAATACGTACTATTTCCCTTTCTATTCTAAACACTTAATCATACAACTTAGACATTCTAAACCTTTTGCCAACTTTTCTATCCATCACGGGTTCTATATCATCAACATTCCTTCAGTTCAGAGACCTATTATTCCTCAAAACGTCAAGTCTTAACGCTTCACCCTAACTTTAGGTCACACCTAAGGGTTCTAATCATGAGTTCCACCACCTCATTGATTCAACCTTACCACATTATCACCTATTCTCCTCTTTCTAACCGCTCTCCTTCCACAAATCAACACACTTAGGATCTCAGGTTCTAAATATTCTCTCAAATTCCTCCCTTAGCTTACCACCACACAGACCACCATTTGGACCAATTTACCCTCAAAATTCTAATTCTTACTCATTCCAAATAACTCATCACCTTTCTACAACTCTAAAGAGTCCTCCTACCTTTTCCAAGGCTCACACTTCTTCCGTTCATGTTGACCAATCCTTAGTTTTCCTTAGTACTTACAATTCTTGCCCCACGGTACTTCTCTATCCACTAACTAATCTAAGAACATCTGTATGACGGATGCCGGATATCAAGGTTTATAGTTTCAATAAGGCTTTAGGAGAGAACAAATATTTGAGCAAGGTTAAAGAGAAAATTTTGGGTTTTATCAATGTTTGTAACAGTTTATCAAGCTTCTTGACAAAAAAAGGGCTAAGGATTTTCTGAAGAAGGCTATTTCAAACATTCTGCCAAAGCAATTTGGCAAAATTCATGGGTTTTGCAAAGAATGTTGCAACAAGAAAGAAGAGTTCAAGACCTCAGGTCAATAGCTCAAAGGTCACTTCAAACAATAAGAGGTTCACATCAGAAAGGAGTTCAACAAGAAGATTTGAATCACCAACTGACGTCCCAAGATAGCATCGAGCATTGCTGCTGAATTCTATTGCGGATGAGAACTAACGTTGTCCGGAGATATGTCGATGCATTCCTAGCGGTCCTATCCTTTCCTATTGCTATCTTACGACTAACGCATACTCAGAGTCACACGGGAGAGTATGTAAGTCCACACACAAGAGTTCTTAGATCAACCACTGCTCTGATACCACAACTGTAACACCCCGATTTGGCAACTTGAAACCATAATCATTTTAAGTGAAAATTAGGGCCATTTTTTTAAAAACGAGTAATGTACAAAATGAGAACATTTCTATTTGCAAAACATGATTACATATAAAACCCATGTCCTCATGTTGCACCAACTCTTTCAAGTTCCAAACCGAGATGTCACAAGACACCGCACTTCGAAACCCATTTTTCCAAAACATCATTTAAACAAGATAGCCCATTTGATATAGTTTAAAAAAAACGGTACTTGAATAAACTAGTTGGGGTTACAGCTTGACATCACCAGGTCGCTAAGAACTCATAGTGGAATACATAACTCAAAAGGGAACTACCTAATCTTCTAGTCATGGACCTTTACTAACGCATGCATTCTAATTCTACTCCGTCACTCGTCCTCGTAATCTGCCAGCAGATCCTCAGGGCTAAAGATCCAGCTCTCATCACTGAGATACTCCTCTGGGTCATCCTCAGACCAAAGGTCGGGATCATCCTCCTCCTCAACCTCATCAGCAACCTTCACTGTGGAGTTGTCCAACTCACTATTTGTTTCCTCCTCCGAAGCAACATCTCTCTCTTCTAGCTCTGCCCCCCTACGCGGAATCTCTATGAAGAACATCACATAAACAGACATGGTGCTGTTGTCACCTCTCTGTGGAGTCGCTCCTATTTCCCGCATCAACTGATATCTCGCAATATTGGCCATCTAGAATCCGTACAATTTTATACAAGACAGAATAGAAGTGATAGAGAGAGTGAGCAACCCAAAACGACAATGTCGACTATGTGGGATTACATCAGGTAAATATTAAGACAAAATAAATATAACAAAGTAAATCAAACAATCAATAAAGCTTAATCAAAACAACACATGATTCTCATCAGGGTATGAACATAAACATACATTTGATCATTCATTTCAATATTTGTAAATTCATTAGGATCACATCCTCCACCAGGATGCTTCTCTTTCATTTCTTATTCTCAAATACATCGGATGCTTCGAGGCACTCATATCATATTCCACTCATAAATCTGATCCATCACTTGATATCAGTATTATCTTCATCACTATTATCATTATCACTATTATTACACTTATCTTTAGAACATGTGGGTTATTTAAGTCTTATCATTTCGGTTAGCATCAATGATGAGGGGGAAACATCATTGAGCTCACACACGTCTACATCTCCTCGGTCAACCACCCAACCTAGTCGAAAGCAAACAGGAGTACTGGACCTTTACCACGCGGGCACGACAGCTGTCTCACAACATATGGTCCCAGACCAGGAGGAATACATCCTCAAATCAATTCAATTCATTTATCATCAATCAAGGCTCACTGTCTCGCAGTGGCAAATCACAATGCCCCGTTCCAGTCCCTCTCACTGTTCTAGATTTGCAATCTAGGGGGCAACAGTACTTATTCTAGTTTCGAAAGCAGAACTTGCCACGGCATTGGACCCAGTCCCCACCACGTTAGTGCGCCACTTGTGGAATTTTTTCGCCTAGAATAGTACTCTAGACTTCTTGACGTATCACTGTCATTGTCCTCCCCTAATGCAATCTCCTCCTAAGTATCCTTAGATACCTATGGTTCCTTCCTCTCCACTACTTCGATACGACACTCATTCCTCACCGCATTTGTTAATGTCTTTTAAAAGATTTTAAAGGATTTTAATTACGGCTTATTCCTAATGATCGGCTCATCCTTGGTGCATCCCTTCAATGAGGCCCGATCACTAATCATCCGCATCTAGTCCCTCTAAAGCTCATCTACTATCACTTCAATCATCACAACATCATTGCATCATCTTTCTCTTTCTCATATCACAGCAACATTGCCCTCATTAATCTTAGCTTAACAACATTAGCATCACTATTTCAGGTTAGTTGAAACTCAGCAGGCCATCATTGTTCTCTTTGCCAATTGTGACTCAGCAGCATCATTGGTGTTCTTTCTCGCCAATTCGGGCTCAGTAGCATCAGCAACTCCTCTCATTCTTTCCAAATTTCCAATCACCGTCTACTTCTCTCACAATTCATTCTCGTCATAACTTGTCTCTCTCTCCCTTGTTTATTCTCATTATTCGGATCCATTATTCTTTTCTTTTCATTCTTAGTTTGTTACTTCCATAACTTCATTACTAACGCACAATCAAATAATCCTAACAATATCATATTTATTTAACAAATAAACAAATCATAAGATAATTAAATAATTCAACACGAACAATCAGAAGACATAACATCATTTTTGATAAACCAATCTCAGTCGTTCGGGTGGATAGCTAAAGCAATCAAACATGTGCTATCACATACACCACTACGCTAAATGAGATTGGGGTCCAATCTTTGAGATGATTGGACGCCTTAATATGTTACCTAATTACCACGGCGTCTTAAGGGAAAGCCCCTCTCTCACCTCGATGACGAACATCCTAACGCTCTCCAAAGTTTCCCGATCATCTTTCCTCGTCTCGTACCCTCGCGTCCGTCGCTCGAACTAAGAAATTTTCCCGTGCGTTAGAAACGATTTCGATACATTCGTTGAATTCGTTTTAAAAAACAATTTCTCTTTTAAAAACTCGTTATCATTGTCCAAGATTTTCAAATTCAATTCAAATTCATGATTAAAACAATTCTTGAGAAAAAATTTTGAAAATCATTTAGAAATACTCTTTTATTCAAATAAACTTCCTTTCATTATTAAAACTTAATTTAAAACATTCATGTTATGAAAACATAGTTTTTGAAACACTCATCAGAATGCAAGGATTAAAGATAAAACTCTAGGATCACATTAACTAATTCATCAAAACCCAAAACATTCATCATTCACTTATTGCAAAACATTTTTGGGCTAAAGAAATTAACTAATTAAATTATAACACTAACACACAATTTCAATCATGCACAGGAATTAAATCATGGCAAAACCGAATTGCCTATAATTAACATTTCCTAATTCTAATAAATTCTAAACCTAGAAATCGTAGGATTAACATCATGAAAATTAATTCAATTAATTCTACCTATTCCTAGTCTCTAAAACCGAAAAGAATAAAAGAAATTAGCACATCATTGTATCAAACATATGATAACACAAACATAGAATTTAATCACTCTCATTAGTCATTTTAAAAAGGAAAACCATTCTAAGCACCTAAACATGTACTAACCGAATTATTCAAGTAAAATCTTGCAAAATATGACACACCATCAAAGACATAAAACAATGAAATCATTTTATTTCTTCCAAGACTAAAACCGTAAGCATCATAGGGAAGTTAAACAAATTCAATTTCATTTTTCTTCACTTAGTTCAAAGCAACAATCAAGGCCACAAAGCATTTCATATATGCATCTTTATGTTCCTAAATGAGGCTAATCTTAGTCTACATGCAACTCAAATGATTATCAAGCACACTTCCCTATTTCCTATCTCTAGGCCGAATATCACCATACATAAGACAAAATCTTAGTTCACTTTTCCATGCACTAAAGACAATTAAAGCAAATCATATTACATCAACATGCATGAACCATCATAAGATTTCCTTAAAGTTTTTGTTAAATCTCAACTTATAATTTTTCTTAAATAAAAATTTGAATTATAACTTGATCTTCTAAAAAGAATAGCATGCATGGACTCAAGACCTACTAAATCTATCCCTAACGCATACATGCACCCAATAATCAAGCACCAAAACATTTTTAGCACTCATGGCCGAATGGCCTTCACACCAACAACACATGGATAAAACAAACCTTTAAATCAAATCATGTTTATAAAAAAAATCATTTTAAAGACCATTACCCTATTTATTGCCTCTTGACCGAGACATACATATAGGAAAACTTAATTTCTTTACTTGAAAACTTAACATGCAAAGCCTCAAAGTCTTAACTTTTAATTAACAAGCATGGATTAATGCATGCACACACAAAATTAACCAAGATCATCATGAAATCAACATGCAAAGCTAAAAATCCCTATTTTCTTCTCAAATAAGCTTAGATCATGAAATTGTTTATCAAACATTCACATAGATGCACATAGATCACGGATTGAGCAAAAGAAATCAACATGCAATACTTGAAATCTTCAATTTATCACAAATCAAACTTAGATCATAAATTATTTACCAAATCCTTTCATAAAAACCTTATAGATCACGGTTTAAGAGAAGATATCCAACATGCATGAAGTTTCATTTTAGTTTTCACAAAATCTCAAGTAATAATTTAGATCCTTTAAAAGTTTGTTTAGAAAATCATCATGATCTACCTAAAGAAGCCATAACCGAAACATAGAGAGTCCATGAGTTCACATATTACAAACCAATTTAAAAGTCCATAGTAGAATCTAACTCACACTTGCACTCATCTCTCAAGCTATGAAAATAAACATGCAATGAAAAGAGAAAAAGGAAAAGTTACAAAACCAAAAGAAAATCCTAACTCTCATGGTTCTCCTCTTGATCTTCACATAACCTACCAAGAAAGTGGGTCTTCTAACTTCTAAGATTCTTGATCTCCAAATAAATTTAAGGTCTTGATCTAAATATCCTTCCTCTTCCTTTGTGTTCCTCACGGCCACACTCTCTTTCTCTTCTCTCTCTTTTCTTTTCTAAGGGTTTGATAGTCCCTTAGAAATGTTTGGGGTTGTAAGTGAAGGAAATGGAAAGAAAGTGAAGAAATGAACTAAGGCATGTGGATTTAAGGGCAACCGAAGTGGTCTCTTTTGCCCTTGGATGGAGGTTCAGCCAAGGCATCAATTGGAAGGGCAAAATGGGGTTTCCAAAAGTTTGCATGGCAAGGTTAAATAAAAGGGAACATGGTGCATAGGCTAGGGCTAGGTTTCATCATGCAAGGTCATTTCAAGTCTCTCTTTTCTACCCATGCAATCCACTTGTTGGGTTCTCAAGTCTTCCTAAGATTTTCTTGCCCCAAAATTCAAAATCCTACCCCTTACACACCCACACATCACCGTGGCACACACACATGCACACACATCATGCATTTTCATTTTCATTTTCCACTCACATTTGTTTTGAGACATTATAATCATGCAAACATTTTTAAAATCATATACACACATACACACATAAAACCGTAGCACCATTCACACATATATTCACACACTAAAACAAACAAATATCATATTGAACATACATCATGAATTAATTTCATGTCATGGCAATTGGTTTAATTTCCTACAAGAACACATTTTATCATGAAGAAGACTTAGGCTCTTTCAAAGTAAAATAATTATCTACATATAATACACACAATTAAAAATCTCAAAAAAAATCAAACTCCCATGCAAATGAGAAATTTCCAAAAGACAAATTTATTTAAAGTCATTAACTTCCAAAAATTATTATTTCTCAAAAATTTCGTCCTTCACAATTTTCAAGACAAATTTTGTAAATCAATCCAAAAAATTCAAAAGATCACACTTTCAATGTTCACCAATCCTAGAAGGGCTGTAATTTAGGCCTGTTTATTTGTTTTTTGTTATTTTTTAGGGGTAATTTAGAAACCTAGCACCCTTCCTAGAAGGTGGCTAGGGACTAAGTTACTGCCTTGTGAGGTGTATTTTTTTTATGATTGTTCGTTGGTATTGCAATTCTTTTCTTTACCAAAAAAAAGTTCACCAATCCAAAATTGCAAATTTATTCCATAAAGAAATTCACTTTTTAATAAAATCAGAAATCCTCTTTAGAAAATCCTTTTTGGAAAACAAAAATTCAAGGTTTATTTTTGACGAGTTCGTTTACGCACGTTCGGGAAAATGCGGGGTGTTATATTATGCGTTTGTCAAAGAATTTTTTTTCTGAGCCTTAATTTAATTAAAAGTAATTATTTAACTAGGGTGTTACATTTATGGTATCAAAGCAGTTTCTCCTCGGCCTAATGGAGTAACTCATTACTCCAGTGGTTACTCACCAGGCGAGTAACCGATTTGTATAGTTAAGTGTCTAAGTTAGTTAGTAGAATAAAAATATATATGTATATATACATGGTTATTTATTTGATCGATCATTAACTGGCTGTCCCTCCATGACTAAACAGTATGGCTGGGCGACGGGCCGATAATGATCGAATTGATGCCATTCTAGAAACTCTGGTTCAGATGTAGCAGAACCAAGCACAGGCTCAACAGAAACAGGCTGAGAACTTTGCACAAATGCAGCAAAACCAGGCCCAAAACATAGCCTTGGCCGCAGCAGCTGCACCTGCGGCCTTGCAACCTCCACCACCGGCTCCGGCTGAGATCGATTGGATGAGTCGATTTAGGAAGAACGAACCGCCTCGGTTCGAAGGAGGATACAATCCTGACGGAGCTCAGAGATGGCTCCAAGAAATTTAGAAGATCCTCCGATCTCTGCAACCGCCTGCCGAGCATAAAGTTAGATTGGTTGAATATGTGCTGACAAGCGAGGCCGAACATTGGTGGGAACAGCAACAGAGAGGTTTGGAGGCAGCAAACAAGAGATAACTTGGGACCTATTCGGTACTCGTTTCCTTGGCAAGTATTTTCCTGAGGATGTCGGAAGAGAGAAGGAGATTGCCTTTCTTAAGCTAGAGAAAAGGAGTCTTAGTGTTGGTGAATACGCGGCGCAATTCGAGGATTTGATCCGTTATTCTGGCAGTTATCGAGATGCTGACGAACGCACTAAGTTCGTCAAGTTCGAATCCGGCCTCCGAGATGAAATTCGACTTGCTTTTGAATACCAGAATGTGGCTGATCTCTCTCAGCAGGTGAACATGACTAGTACTTATGAAAAAGGACTCAAGCGGAAGGCCGACGGAAAGCGGAGCAAGACAGCACAAAAATCAGTCGGTCTTGTTAGGGGGAAAGGAACAATCCAAAGATCGGACCCTTATGTGAATCCGATCTCTAGAAAAACAGCCCCACCAAGGGGTGGTGGTCAGATGGTGATTGTCCCAGGCCCTTATCCGATTTGTCAGCACTGTGGAAAGCAACACAAGGGAGAATGCTAGAGGTTGGATCCAAATCGAGAAAGTGGGAGTTGTTTCCGTTGTGGCAAGCATGGTCACTTTGCGGCCCAGTGTACTGAGGATATAGTGAAGAGGGAAGTCAATATAGCGAAGGCGCAACAAGCTGGAGGTGGTCGACCAATGCAGAAAGGCAAGGTTTATACAATGGATGGTGAAGAAGGGACCGACGCCGATGAGCTGATAATAGGTATTTGTTATGTAGAAGATATTCCTTGTGCAGTCCTGTTTGATTGTGGTGCAACGCATTCCTTTATTTCCATTGACTGCATGAATAAGCTAAAACTGACTCCCGTAGAAATGCCCTATAAATTGTCTATCTCTACCCCTACAAACTCCTTGGTGATCACTTCCCAAATGTGCTTGGATTGTCCCATCCAAGTATTAGGCTGGGAGTTTAAAGTCAATTTGATCTGCCTACCCTTGACTAGACTGGATATTATACTCGGCATGTATTGCTCGACTGTCATCAGAAGACTGTAATCTTCAGCGATTCATCTATAGCCGCCTTAGAAGTAGCTGATGTTTCGAGCGTCGATCAGATTCTTGTGGTTGGCGATTTTCCAGAAGTTTTGTCGGAAGAAATGCCTGGTTTACCACCAAAAAGAGAAGTGGAATTCAGTATTGATCTCATTCCTGGTACGGGCCCGATTTCGGTTGCACCGTACCAGATGGCACCTCCCGAACTAGAAGAGTTGAAGAAACAATTGGAGGAGTTGTTGGCCAAGAAAATGATTAGGCCGAGCGTATCACCTTGGGGAGCTCGAATTCTGTTTGTTAAGAAGAAAGAAGGCAGTCTCAGGATGTGCACTGGCTATAGAAAATTGAATGCGGTGACAGTGAAGAATAAGTATCCACTCCCTCGAATTGATGACTTGTTGGATCAGCTTAAGGGAGCCTTCGTGTTTTCAAAGATAGACCTCCGATCAGGATACTATCAGATTCGTATCCGAGAAGAGGATATTCCAAAGACCGCCTTCAGGACCAGATATGGGCACTTTTGTAACGCCCCGATTTTCACCTCCCAAAATATTCATCATTTATTGAAAAAGTTGTTAAAAATGAGGCCATTTTTTTTTGAGTTGAAAAACGTTTTGCAAAGCGGTTGGTGCATGCTCATGTTCTTACTTTAAAACCGGGTCGTTACTTAAAAAACCATTCCGCACCTTCCCTTTCAAATCTTTCAAAACAGTTTTAAAGATTCGGCCAGTTCACAAAATAAGTAGGGCACAGTTACAAGAGTGATACATTGCTAAGATAGTCCTTGACTCACACTTACAACAACTTAAACTAATTACTCTACCTACGACTCTTCCTAATGAAAACTATTGGGTGAAGCCTTCGATCCTCCTTGCACTCTTTCTTAACTCCAGAAGAAGACGTCACTGCTGTCACTGCTAGCCCACTATTCTTGGGTACCCACTGCATCCTAGTTGGAGCAGAAGCACTCTTCTGAGCTTCACATCGCACCTTCTCCTCATAGTCTCTGTATCCTCGGACAGATACTTGTCCCAACAGTGGTCCTAGGTTGGCTCCGCAAAGTCGATGCTCAGGATCCGGAATCACAATCTGAGAATCACCAATCCATACCCAGCCAGATGGGGTACGCTTCCAGCCGCATCCATGTCTGGTCCATGTTGAAATCTCCATGTGATAATCCATCTGCACGTTGGAGTACCGGGAACACCGATATGCCAACGGGCAGGAGAGAGTTAGCGAACCGAACGACAAGTCGTCGACGTTGTGGATTTACCGCAGGCGGAATATCAAGACAAAACACACAATACAAACAAGGCACACCACACAGCACACATGCATAACATCACAATTCTTATTATATTAACTCATTAACAATCTTATGTAAACATCTTTTATTTTCAATCATTTCCTCAATCACTTTTTCATTCACCATTCTCAATCTTTCACTTATTCCCTTTCCCTCTTCCAGGGTTTCCATCACTTGTTCCAACTTCACCTTCTCATCATCAAAACTTCATAAACTTTACTTTTCTTGATTATACATCTTTTCTTATAACTGTTATCAAATTACAACCATCGATGATTAAGGGGATTAAAGAATCATCGAGGTATGCGTCCGTTCGTAGTTAGCACTCATGTTTCAAGTCTACATCTCCTCGGCCATCCATCCACCTAGTCGGAAGCAAACAGGAGTACAAAACCTTTACCGTGCGGGCACGACAGCTGTCACACAACAAATGGTCCCAGACCAGGAGGCCCAGCCTCAAATCATATCAATTCATATATAAACAAGGCACACTATCTCACTACAGAGGCAAAAAATATGCCCCACTCCAATTCCTCTCACTGTTCTCGATTTGCAATCTAGGGGGCGACAGTACAACTCTAGTGTGCACGCAGAACTTGCCACGGCATTAGACCCAGTCCCCACCACGTTAGTGTGCCACTTGTGGAGTTCGTTCTGCCTAGAAAAGTACTCTAGACTTCTTGACGTTTCACCGTCATCGTCCTCCCCTAATGCAATCTCCTCCTAAGTATCCGTAGATACCTATGGTTCCTTCCTCTCCACTACTTCGGGTTAACTCTCATTCCTCACCGCGTTCGCTGTTAATGTCTTTTAAAAGCTTTTACCTTTTATTAACCTAATGGTCAGCTCACCGTTCGTACATCCCTTCAATGAGTCCTGACCGCTATCTTTGCATCACTTTTCCTTTCATGTCTCAAACATGGCACAGAGCGGGATCACAATCACAACTCGAATCTCATCACAAAAACTTTTCTCAAAACCACCTTTTATACACATCTCTCTCTTCATAGAAAAATCTCACTTCACAACTTCTCAACTCCTCTTCAAAATTTCATTTCGTAAAACCCTTTCCAAAACTTCAGTTCACCAACTTTTCTAAAAATATTTCATTTCATAAATCTTTTTCCAAAATCTCCTTTAGAAAACTCATTTCAAAAATTTTCCTTTCGAAATCCTTTTTCAAAACCTCTTTTCACAATCACTTTCAGAAAATCAATGTTGGAAAATTTTTCTCATTTTGGGAACCCCTTCAAAAATAAATTTTGTAAACTGTTTTCAAAAATCTCATTTTGGGAACCCCTTTCAAAAATACATTTTCAAAAACTCATTTTCAAAAACTTTTCTCAAACATTCCTTTTCAAAAGTTTTTCTCAAAAACTTTCTCTTCTTGAGAGCTAGTGGAGGAGCAAGCTCAACTCAACACCAGTCTCAGTCCAAGAAAACAAAGCCAAAGAATCCAATTTCTACCTTCAACTCTTCACTTTCATTTCCACATCATCATTCCTTCCCAGCTCTGGCTCATTCATATCGCACCATTACATCTTTACCACTCTCATCTCATCATCTCTTCTCAATCATTATCTCAATCCTCTTATCATTATCTCCACTCTCAATGTCTTATCAAACTAAGACTGCCTTGCTCCACAAGGACTTAAGCCACACAAGGGTTGTCTCTTTCCTTTTGTATCTTTCAATTCCAATATCTTTTATTAACATTATCAGTTATTTCTCATTAACAATTCAATATCCACATTCACAAGTAAACAAATACAAACAACACAACATTACACATCACACACAACAATGTGGTCTTTGTCCTATTCGTATAAGTGGCCACACAAAGCACACAATTGCCAATATACTACTGACGCAGAACCACTTAGTTCCGATCTTTGAGCTGATACGGAACGTCTTAATACAACACCTACTACCACGGTGTCTTAGGAAAGCTACTCTCTCACCTGAGGTCCAGCGATTAGATGCGCATAGTCTTCTCTGATCTTGGTTGCTGCCACTGCCTTAATCCCTTGTCTGTAACGTCCCTCGAATTAATTAAAAACACATTTTCATCACTAACTTTTATAAAGAAAGCATTTTCTTAACTAAAACGTTCTTTCGTTCCTCGTCGGAAATCTTAAAACATAATTGTTTTCTCAAAACACCTTTAACTTTTCTTAGTTCCTTAAACACTTGAAATCACTTTGAAAACATCGAATAAAACAATTTAAATCAATTGGTAAGGTTGCTGGTCCATCTTGGACAGCACCTTAACCTCATTCAAAAACACCGAAAAATTCACCGGTTTCAATCCGGGTTTTGCTCAAATCAATTACCTTTTAAAAACCAAACTTTGAGTCTCAGGAACTCAATTTAGAAATTAAGAAAACAATTTTAAATAAACTTGGACAGCAAGGAAATACTTTACAAAAAAAATTAATTTTACAAAATCCAAAAACATCGTAAAAACTCTTTTTGTTCCAAATACTTTTTAGATCAACATTAATGCTTTAAAAACTCAAGTTTCATGATTAAATAAATCATAAATATCAAATCAAATCAAACTCAAATAAGTCAAATCAAATAAATTTCAAAAACACACATACGATTAGCAACACACTTTGATCAAACAAGGCACATAGACAATTAGTCAAGTATTCAATTAAATCACAAACAAACACTCTTTCTCAAATAAACATTATACAAATCAAACACTTGATTCATATTATTCAACACATAATTGATTCCAAAAACATTTCATTTTGGTAAAACAAAATCATTTAGGCACACTTAAGTACACAAACCAAATGCACACACATAGTCATTCAAGCACAAAACCTATTCCTAATCAATTATTTTACACTATACATGCATCATTCCTACGTTACCTTCATGGAAAAGAGTTCTAACCTAATTATCATGCATAGACCGAAAATATCAAAGCAAGATTCATGCAATCATCAAACACACACAACTTATGAAATTATTTCTTCTTCTTCTTAACAAAAATCGTGAGCTTAATCATTAGAAAACCCATCAAACTTTAATTTATTTCCTTAAATCAAATCAAAATCATGCAAGAACATAAAGCATATATTAAGTTCTCACAAAATAAAAAGCATGGATCTTAATTCAAACATGGCCGAATGTATCATACACAAGACCAACACTTAGATCAAATCATGTTCATGCAAGGAAAAATTATTTCAAAGCTTATTCTCCTAATTTTCTTCTCAAAACCGAGGCATGTAATTCAAGAAAACACATAATCTTTTAGTTGAATTTAACATGCAAGAATAAATCCTAAGCTTTTCTAGCAAGACATGTAAAAATCATGGATCATTTTTAACTTATTTCTCAAAGAACATAAAAAATAACTTTTCAAAGTTCAAGATCAACATGCATGCACTTAAATCATGTAGATCAAGTCATGAAATTAAATATAAGAACACATTTCAAAGGCAAAGATCAACTTAAATGAAAAAGGGACCAAAACCGAGACTTACACAAAGAAAATACTAAAGCTTGTTATTTCAAAAATTACATGCAAAGCTTGTAGTCAAAACAAAATTAAAGATCAAGACACAAATCAAAGACAAAAATTACTTTAGATGAAAAAGAGACCAAAACCGTAACATGCCTTTGAGAAAATAAGAAAGCTTTTGTTTCCAAAAATCATTTATAAAACTCAAAACAAAAATCAAGATCAAAACAAAACAAAAATCAAGAATCAAGACTTTCATTAGGATTAAATCAAAATCACACATACACGTTTCAAGATCAACATCATAAACTAACATGCAAGGCCAAAAATTAAGAATAAAATTTAGATCAAGTATAGATTTATCAAATAAACATATAAACACCTTTTGATTCAGGGTTTTGAGCATCAAGATCTAACATGCAAGGAAATCTACACCAAGTTCATAAAGAGCATAAACAAAGCTTTAGATCTAAAAGAAAAACATCAAGATCCAACATAAACAACATCAACCGAATTATAAGGTCCATCATTTAGTTCATTACAAATTTATTTAGGTCTTAAAAATCAAGATCAAAGCAAAAGCATCACATGCAAGCTTAGATCAAACCATAAAACAATCATGCTAAAGAAGAAAAGAAAATTTACAAGGTTACTAGACAAAAGCTAGTTCTACTCTTCTAGGATCTTCGGCTATACCAAGGAATAAGGTCTTCAACACTTCTAAGCACTTGATCTTCAAGAACTCCTAGGTTTAAGGCTTGCTCTCCTTCCTTCTTCTTCTTCCTACCTCACGGTTTCCTCTTTCTTTCTCTCTATTTTCTAATTCTTAGTCTAAGAGTTGGATGAGCTCTTAGACTTGTGTTTGTGGGTGTGTTGGACGAAGGAAGTGAAGAAGTGAGGTGAGAAATGAATGAAATACACCAAAGGCCAAACATATATAAACAACTCATGATTTCCTATTTTGTCCTTGGGTTGCTTCGGCCAAGAGCTAAAGAGGAAGGGGTAATTTCGGTTCCTCATAAAGTTGCATGGGTGGAGGTTAGTATTTCTTAAGGAGACAAGGTAGGGGACATGAGGGAATTAGGGTTCATTCTAGGCTTCTGACTTAAGGACTCTCCTTAGGACTTCCACCATTTGGTTAGGGTTTAGTTTGGGTTTTGGTTGGGACTTGGTTTAGACTTGGTTAGGATTTAGTTTCTTAGTCTCTACTCAAGGAAAGATCTAGGCTACACACACACACACCTTCACGGCACACATGCACATACATTAATCACACCCACATTCATGCTTGCACACGTTGCACACACACATACATGTATATATAATCATGCTCCTTAATTAAATTCTCACATAATTCCAAACATACATACATATAAGACCGTGTTTTCATATGCATACCCACATAGAAAATAAATTATTCATGCATCAAAATTATAATGGCACCCAAAAAATCCAGCACAAAACACACTTTCATAAAATAATTCTTATCATATAATCATTTCCAAAAATTAACTTTAAAAATCATGGCATTATTTCATGAAAAAAATCATTTCTTTAAGTTCATTTACCACTTGGAAAACATGATTTAAGAATTTTATTTAAGAAAAAATCCTTTAAAAATACTTTTCTCAAAAATAATTCTTTTTAGAAATTAAAACCTTACGAGGATTTTGAGGGGTGTTACAACTTTGAATATGTAGTCATGCCCTTTGGTCTTACCAATGCTCCTGCCATCTTTATGGACTACATGAATAGGATCTTTCGGCCCTATTTGGACATGTTTGTGATAGTATTCATAGATGACATCCTTATCTACTCTAAAAGTCCGAGCGAACACGAGGAACACTTGAGAACGGTGCTGCAGGTTCTCAAGGACAAACAACTTTATGCAAAACTCTCAAAGTGCAGTTTCTGGCTTAAGGAAATTCACTTTCTCGGCCATGTGATATCCAAGCAAGGTGTTGCAGTCGACCCTTCCAAGGTGGAAGCCATACTTAAGTGGGAGAGACCTAAAACGGTGACTGAGACTAGAGGTTTTCTTGGACTTGCTGGGTATTATCGAAGGTTTATCGAAGGGTTCTCTAAATTGGCCCTTCCATTGACGATGTTAACTAAGAAGGACGTGCCATATCAGTGGACCAAGGAGTGCGAGCAGAGTTTTCAAGAGCTGAAGAATCGATTGACGAGTTCTCCGATTTTGATATTGCCTGATCTGACCAAATCATTTGATGTGTATTGCGACGCCTCAAAGCAGAGACTCGGCTGTGTGTTGATGCAGCAAGGAAAAGTGGTGGCCTATGCCTCCAGACAACTTTGGCAACACAAGTAGAATTACCCCACTCATGACCTCGAATTAACAGCCGTTGTTTTTGCCCTAAAAATCTGGAGACATTATCTGTACGGCACAAAGTTTGAAATTTTTAGCGACCATAAAAGTCTCGGCTACCTGTTTGACCAGAAGGAATTAAATATGAGGCAGCGTAGGTGGGTAGAATTTTTGAAGGACTACGACTTCAGCCTACACTATCACCCCGAAAAAGCCAACGTAGTGGCCGACGCCCAAAGTCGCAAGAGCCTACATCTGAGCAACATTATGGTCAAGGAAATGCAATTAATGCAAGAATTTAGCAACCTCAACCTCGTTATGCAGGTGAAGGAAAACAACATTGTTCTCGAAATGCTGGAGGTCACAAATGACTTTGTGGGTTTGATCAAAGAATGGCGGGCCGGCGATTCAGAACTTCAGAAATTGTTAGAGAGAGCGGCGGACAAAGAAGAGCCCGATTTCATTAAAGGTACGGATGGTATCATCCGATTTAGAGGCCAAGTATGCATCCCTATGGACTTTGAGGTTCGAAGAGATATAATGGAGGAAGCCCATAAAACGAAGATGAGTCTTCATCCGGGTACAAAGATTTGTGGAATCTCTTAAACCAGCAAAGATCAATTTGACATCACATTAGTCCCTCCATGAGGGACCTAACAGAATCCTATGTGGCACATTAAATGCTTTGTTGGCTCAATCGTGACACCTTCTTAACATTTCAACATGGCATTGGGGCAGACAAAGCATTTAACATGTCACGTAGGATTACGTCAAGTCCCTATTGACGAAATTGGATGAGGGGACTAACGTGATGCCAAATTGATTTTTCGGGAGTTTAAGAGATTCCACAAATCTTTTAGGGACCTAACTGATTCCACAGGTATCATTCGGAGACCTATGTGACTATTAACTCTATAAAAAAGTAGAATAAAATTATGGCTTATTTATGTTTTTGGTCCCTCAAAGTTAGAGCTGTTTTGGTTTTGGTTCCTAGAAGTTTTTATAACCTTGACTCATCCTTAATTGTTTTGAAAATTTGGTTCTAGTCCATATCGTTAAAAATCCGTTAATTATTGCTGATGTGGCTAACGGAACACCATGTAACACCCCGATTTGACAACTTGAAAATATAATCTCTTTGATTAATGTAACATAACATGGACATGAGAATCTCCAAGTTCCAAAATCTTTTATCAAAATAATTTGCAACATAAATTTGATTCTCATATCTCACGTTATACTTCAAGTTCCAAACCGAGATGTTACGAAACATCGCACTTTGAAACTTGCTTTTACAAATCACATTTAAAAGCCCATCTCTTTTATGTTTAACCAGAAAACTTGATATTGATTATCCAGCTTTACAAAACATCTTTCGGGTGCACATATGGATACAGTTAATGTTGTCTAAGTACCTGGTAAGGGAGTACAATACTCGAACATAGACACTATGACGGTAGACCTCCGTCCAACGCAATGCTCCTCCGAAGGGACGAATCATCAACCATCGGGTCCTCGAACCGAGCTTGACCTTCTTCTCTTTCGAGACTCCATCTCGGTCTTGTCTTCATAGGCCAATACTTGAAGCGTCGACTCCCAATATGATCTACTTACTCTGTCGCCTGTGGACATCATCACAGAAGTCCACAGGGACGGGAAAAGACAGAGAGAGTAAGCATTCCGAACGACGCATCATCGACGGTGTGGGTTTACGATAGGCAAAATATTAAGACAATACAAGCACACAACGATTCACATTCACAACACAACAATACAACAGATAATTATGCATGATGCATGAGGATGCGATGCAATCGTCACATTTTCTAATACTTTATCCTTATCTTAAGGGAATCTCTTAATCAATTCATCTCGCAAATTCGAATCTCTTTAACAGCTTGTCTCACAAAGTCAAAGTTTCTTTGTCCACATATCTCGAGTCCATATTATCGGGTATTTAGGCTTTGTGGTTTCGGTTCCAAGTCTACATCTCCTCGGGATCCATCCACCTAGTCGGAAGCAATCAGGAGTACAGGATCTCTAACCACACCGGCTTTTACTGGATGGCAAAACAAATGAATACATAAAATACCCGGGAAATAAGCACATCCGGCCGTGTTCGAGCATCCCTCTCACTGAACAAGATTTGGTCAAGGGGGTGTCAGTCCTCTGTCTAGTGATCATGTGGTACTTCGTCCACACCACTGAGTGACCAACTCCGACCGGTTCAGCCAGGGCCCCTATGGTTTTTCCCACCTAGACAGACTTCCCAAGGCTTATGACGAATCACCGTCATTACCGTCCCCTATCTCAATCATCCAGCTGAACACCACAAGGGTAATTCAGGTGTATCTTCCTCTCCACTACTTCGGGTTAGGGTTTCGAGTCGTGAGGTTATACTAATTCGTTCAATCGTCGACCCATCCTAAGTCATCTCCACCACACAGCTCCGACCATATGCGGAATGCTTCTGTGGGACTCGACCACTGTGTCTGACGGGCTCCGACCCATACTGAGTCATTCTAGGCATACGGCTTCGACCAGTATGCAGGATATCCACAATCTCTCTGACGGGCTACAACCCATTCAGAGTCAACCTCGCCATATAGCTACGACTATATGCGGAATATCAAACATCATTCTGACGGGCTACGACCCACTCAGAATCACCATCGGCATATGGCTCCGACCACATGCGGGATATCCATCAATCATCAATAGATAGGCTCCGACCTATCCCATGTCACCCATACTCAACATATGGCTACGACCATATGGAGGCTATCTCAACACATGGCTACAACCATGTAGATACACTCTCAACATATTCCACAGTCATTGCATCCATGTTTAAAACATTGTCGTCACATTCGCATCATCAGCTCGATCCACGTACTCGGCGCATCAGCATCATCCAATTCCATTGCGTGTTCCATCCCTTAGAGCTTTACTCTAATCGTTGGGGAATTCCTTATAGTTTCTATGTCTCTTCTACTCTTATCTTATGTCGCGGGATGATGCATTATGCTCATGCAATGACAATATAACAACAATGTATCTCAACATAAACAAATATAGCAATCAATCAATACCATGTAATGGTATAGGTCTGAGTCTTCGTATACCGCGATACAAACAAGCACACAATTTATCGGGTATACTACTAGCTACAATAGACCTTTACTCCGACTTTGAGAGAGTACGGAGTGTCCTAATAGATCACCTAAATACCACGGTGTCTTAGGGAAGCTTCTCTCTCACCTCAACTCCAGCAAATACCTCGCCGAAATCGTTGCGGGTCCTTTCAACTGTCAGCTGCTCCAGGTTCTTGACTTATACGCACCTCATACTAGATAGGAGACACTAACGTTACTAGTCTATCTAAATAATCGTCATACTTAAAATCCAAAACGTGTTTTCGAAAACTCCTTTCACTTCTTGTCGGGAAATCGTAAAACTTCAAGACTTTCTCAAATCAAAATCCAACTTTCACTATACTTTAAATACTTCGAAGTCATTATAGAAAAGCAATGAAATCGTTTTAAATAAATGGATCGGTTGCTGGTCCGTCTTGGACAACAGCTTGCTCGATCCCGAAAACACCGAATAACGTCACTTTTGAAATCCAACTTTTCTTAAATCACGTACCATTTAAAACTTAAACTTTAAACCCATCAAACACATTTTCAGGATTGAAAAACAATGTAAATAAAATCGGGACAGCAAAGATACAAGCCCATAAAACACTCTTTTAGAAAATCCGAAAACATCGTAAAGTTGCACTTTTCAAACCAACTTTATCTTATATTAAAACTCAGCTTCAATTCACTTTGAAAACATTTTTAAATAAGAAATACAACTTATAAAAACTCTGGAAAGCATCATATTCTAAATCTCTAGTTCATTTTCCATTATTAAAAACCAATTTAAATCCAGAAACAAGCTAAGCATCTTGAAAACAATTTAATAAACACTTTGATCAACACTTTCTCAAGTTCAAACACTTAAAATCAAACATGGGCAGCATGATGCTTCAAATAAGACAAACCATTTAGCACATAGAACATAGCACATTTCAAATCATAATTTCAAACTAATAGCCTAGACCGAAACACCGTAAACAATTAACTTTGCAAACTCATTCATGCCTAGTCTAAACACACCATCAAGCAATCACTTATTCAATTATTTCAAGACATTATAATCACCATGCAGATCCAGCCAAGTCATGAAATGAAGTATAAAATTCATATTTGTCGAAAACATTTAAATAAAGCCTTTTGTTCGATTACGGAAAAGCTCAAAAGATAAAATCTAAAATTATACCAAATCAATTTGTCTAATTCTCAAAATATCCAGAACATACAAACATATGCTAAAGTTCATCATATAAAATTTCCAGGTCATTTGAATAATCTTAAGTTAGGTTTCAAATCAAATTTTGTATGAAAAGCAAGGTAGAACTGTTGCTGTCCTCAGGCCAAAATGCCATTATTAAAAATAGTGGTTCAACTTCTAATTGCATGAAAATTGGTATACACATTCAACATACAGCCAAGACCATCTCATAAAAATTTCAGATTATTTGGAGTTGTACAAGTCATACTTTTTCAATTAAACTTGTCACTAAGTTTGGAAAATCTGAACCAAACGGTTCACTGTTTCTTAATTAGTAAAAATATCAAACCAACTCCAAATCACCTCAAATTTTACAGAGAGTCACACGACATGTTTAAGGAGCTACCATAAAAATTTCAAGCAATTTAGAGTAGTTTAGGTCATAAAACTCGGTTTAGGTTTTTCCTCGAAAACTTACTTTTCCGAAATCGTTTTCACCAAAATGACTTCATTTCAATTAACAAACCAATTCCAAAAATCTTATAAAAAATCAGGGACACTCAATCTAACCTACTTAAAACAGTGTCCAAGTTTCAGAATCATAAAACATGAAAAAGTGCTACTTATCAAAATCTTTTTTACTAAAAACCTTAGACTTCCATAATTAACACCGAACAACCAAAATTCATTTGAATTACCAAAACAATTCCAAATCCCTTCAAATTTTCCAGAACTCATTTTAATAGCATCAAGGACCACATATCAAAGTTTCAAGGCAATCCAATTAGTATAACTATTCTTTCTTAAAGTTTCTTACAAGAAAATCACTTATGAATCAAGATTTCAGCACTTAATCAAATTGTTCAAACCAAAACATTTTCATGATCTAAGATTTGATTTATACTTGAATGTCATTAAAATCATAGATGCATCAACATGGATCAACAATCCTCCATACAAAATAGTTACAAAAACCGAATCAAACAAGAAAATAAAATCCTTTAAAAACCGATTTGAACACCAAGTTTTCAAACATAATCAATCTCTCATTTTCAAGCCAAGATCTTTACATGCAAGAGATCAAACAAAAGGAAATCAAACTTTCACTTCACAACAACATCAAACCGTGACCAACATGAAGGAAAATCATCAAGAAAAGTTCAATCATTTCAAAGATTTTTCACATTAAGATTCAAGCATCAAGTATAGCATAGTTCAAGTGTAAATCTTGACATGCATGAAGTCAAAACACTAGATCCTTGAAAAATCCTTTATGAGACTTCAAGAATTAAATTCTTTTTCAAAAACCGTTTAAGAATTTAAAAGGAAAGCTTTAAGATCATGGAAGAAAATACTTTCTTAGTAAAACTTCAAGATCAAGTTCAAAGATCAACATGCATGTTAGTGAAATCTTTAGATCTAACATAAAAACAAACATGCATCACACTTTCTCAAGTAAAAATCAAAGTTTAGAAGGAAAGCATGAAAACGAAAAAGAGTCAAAGAAAAAGGTTTAAAACTTTTAAGATCATGAAGCAAAATTCTTACTTAATCAAAAACTTTAAGGAATCAAGTCCAAATCTTTGGCTTTCTCTTTGGTTTTCTCTCCTCCCCTCACGGCTCACTAACTCCTCTCTCTAAGGTCCATGGTTTTTCCTCCTCTTCTTCACTAGTTTGGCTTGATCTTGCTTAGGATGTAAAGTGTGTGGAGTTTGTTTTCCTTCTCTCTATTCGGCCACTCTCTCTCTCTTTCTATGTGTTGAACTTGATTGTGTTCAACATCATGTGTGTGTTTGGTTTGGAATGGGAAGTGAAGGAAATGAAAGAATGGAAACAAGAGAAGTGTGTGTGTTTGATCACTCTCTTTCCACTCTCACGGTTTTGAGAGTGTGTGTTGGTGTGGGTTGTTGTTGTTTGTGTTGATGAGGAAAGAAGGAATGATGAAGATGGAAGAATGAAGATTGAAAGAATGAAAAAGAGTTCACTCTCTTCCACACGGTTTTGGTCCTTCTTTAATCTTCTTCACTTTTCTTTATTTGCCATCAAGGGCTTGCATGGGTGGCTTCCTTGCAAATGCTTGGGGACTAAGTCACAAAACTTGGAGGCCAAGTCTTGCTCCTAGGTCCCTCACGGTTTTCCTCCTTCTTTTCTATTTCTTTTCCTTTTTTCCTTACTTAAGTCATGCATAGGTCATGGGGATGATGTCATTAGTTTGACTTTGGAGCACACAACTTGGTGACTAAGCAAAGCTACTTGGTTGCCAAGTTTCTCACCTAGCATTCGGCCATAGGGTGGTTTAGGGTAGGTTAGTTTAGCTTAATTAGGTTTAAGGAACTAATTAGGTCCTAATCATGATTAGGGTAAGATTAGGTTAATTAATCTAGGTTTAGTCCACTAATCTTTGAATATTAGGGCTTAATCAAGGATTAAGGTGCTAATCAAAAACTTAATCTTTTCTAACATAGGTTTATGGAAAGCTAATTCTAGGTTAGCTCACTAACCTTGAGGGTTTAGGGTTTAAGAGAGTGATTAAGTGCTTAATCAAGGATTAAGAACTCAATTAGGGTTAGATCAAAGATCAAGGATGCTAATTAGGGTTTCTAGAGACGGTTCTAGGTCAAGACGATTTGGACTTTGATTTCTTTGAACTTAGAGGAAATAATTTTCCATCTTAAAACCATAAAACCATATGAATTAACTTAAGAAGATAAAATCTCAATTAAAACCCCAAGCAATATGATTCATTGGAAACCTTAGAAAATCCAACATATAAAATCATAACACAGGAGAATTAAACTTCAAAGTGTAAAAATCCATCTTGAAATCAAAACTCTTTTAAATCGATTCTTAAATCAATTGGGTTAAATCCATAAAGATGTATAAAGAAATTCATTTCTCAAATGAAATCACAAATAATAAAATTATTTCAAACTCAATAAAATCATTTGCTTGAGCTCTATAAAAATCTTTGTTTTCCAAAATTCCATAAAATCGAAAATTGATTACGTAATCGAATAAAATACCCATCGAAAATCATTTGTAAAACAATATCTCGAAATTCTTCTTTAACGAAAACTTATTTATTTTAGTCGGGAAAAATACGGAATGTCACACACCACATCAACATACACATTTGCAAGTATTTCATGCCAATGGTAAAATGACGTAGATGATCCGAATCTGTAACATCCCAGTTCAATAAAAAAAATGTAATATCATTTTCACATTAAATAAAAGGTTTGAATTATTCTGTTAAAATATGGGATTTACAACATGAAATCAACCGCGATTGGGTCGATCTCCTTTCTTTACGGCCTTCAACATTATGAAACTCTGGTTCTTCGCTCCTCCAAGTTTGACCTAAAATGTTATACCACAAGGGAGTGAACATCTTTTCATAGTAGAATAGAAATAAATAATTGAAATTAAGTAAATTAAACTCCACAACAATTTACCTTATTAATTAGTAAACCTTTCTTGTTCTCCTTTATACTGATTTAGCAACTATAAGATTCATGTGTTTATTTCCTTTATTACTCATATTTTACAATATCATATTAAAACACTCTCTTTAATATCATGATTATGATTGAGATTCATTACATCTTTACTTATTTTATTTATAGGAAAAATCTAATCTTCAAACACATCTCCATTCATTTACAATAGTCTTTATATCTTTCTTTAGTAATTGTATTTTACATTCATTAATTATATACTCTATTCATCAATTATCCTACAAGTCAAAATCCTTGAATTTATTCAAGTACAATGACTTATCTTTTAGTACATAATTATAAAGTCACTCTTTCATATGTATTTCAGTTAGTATTACCACACCAAATATTCATTCAAGCATGTCATCGAACATCATGGCACACTTGATTTCTCTTGGGTTAAATTTGTGAGTACAAGATATCAATCAAGCACATAATTATTTATTCCACACACACAGGCATGTGGCAGGGCAAAATCAACTATCCTAGGGTTAAATTTATACTATTCACTAAGCATTTACTAATTCCAAAACCTAATTCATATTCTAAGAGAAAAGAGTTCCTCCCTTACCTCAAGGGGGAAGGAAACCCAACTCCAAAGCACTTGTTTATATGAGTTAACTTCTAAAATCCTTCTCTTTTGGTTGGAATGATGGAAATCCTCAAGATCATGGAGGAATCATAGTCATTTGAAGGTAAAAGAATAAGATTGAGGTGGGATTTGATGGAAGAACATGAAAACAAGGGTTGGAATTAGTGAAAAGGTGTTTGTTGATGTTAATCTATGGTGTTGGGGTTGGATCTTGATGTGTTTTGGCTAGCTGGTGCATGAAGGGGAGTTTTGGTGCATAAAATTTGGCTCCTGGTGCGTGTGAGGATGGACTGGTGCAGCTGGTCCGGAAAATGGTGCGAAAATTCTGGTGCTGGTGCCTTTTTATAGGCACCGCGAGCCTAGGCGCGCCAGGATTCCACAAATTTCCAGCACTTGCGCGTGTCGTCTGGTGCGCTCGTGAATGACCTGGTGTTGTGCATTCCACACGCCTGGGCGCGCCAGCACCTGTGGCCACAAAAAACTTGCTCACCGGTGTGTCTGGGCGCATCGGCTCATGCCTGGGAACACCAGTTCGCTCCGAACTCCCGATTTTCGCATTTTAGACCCGATTTAAGGATTCCTAACCCTTCCTAACACTAAATCAAATACCTATAGCATCAAGACACATTTATGAACATAAAATTCTATGTTTCTCACATGGAGTACCGAATCGCCAAGCCACGAAAAACAACTGCTTCACTAATCAACTTCAAACCTAATTCAATTACTCGTTTTTCCTTATACGACTTAGATCAACTTGCTAATTCCATAATCTACCACTATAACCTAAGAGGAGTGATCAAGTGGTCGAGTAGCATTCGAAGTCTCTGAAGTCTACTTATTTCACACCCCATATGAAAGGATTTCTCTATAACTAACGCTCGTCAACATTTCAATCCCTTGACCTATGTAACATCCTCTACCATCACTCATCTAATTTCACCATACTAACAATGTCCTCTAATCCTTGTTACTCATGCTTTTCGGACATACTTATGAACTTGGATTAGCCCAAGACAATTATCTTCACAATTAAATTTTCATTTAAGATCAATCCACACAACTCTCCCACCTATATTAAACACATACATAATTTTAAGACTAAACTGTCACTTTAGTCCCTCACTTTGTAAGGAGCTTTCACTTTAGTCCATGATTTTTCAATAATTCCTCTTTAGTCCCTCACTTTGAAAAAAGTTACTCACATTAGTCTCTGACAACTTTCTCCATTCATAGACCTTAATATCTTACACACGTGATCGTTAAATAACTTATACGACGTCTAGTGGTTGTGCTACTGCAACAGATTCATCAGCTGCTGTATTTTCTGCAGTTGTCAAAAGCAGCTGCCTTAACTGCCTCTTCAGCGGCCTTACTGCCTTAGCCTCTTCTTCCTTCAATTATTGTCTTTTGAATTCAGCATCATGTGTAAAATGTTAAAGACCACGTGTGTATATGTTATTTAGCGACTACGTGTGTAAGACGTTAACGTCTATGAATAGAGAAAATTGTTAAGGACTAACGTGAGTAACTTTTTTCAAAGTGAGGGACTAAATAGGAATTATTGAAAAGTGAGGGACTAAAGTGAAAAATCTTACAAAGTGAGCGACTAAAGTGACAGTTTAGTCATAATTTTAATTATCAAGTTAAGAAAATCAGGTCGTTACAGGATCTGCAGGAGCAAAAGGGCCAAAGCCCAATCCAAATTGGCCCTTTTGCTCATGTGGGTCCTAATCATCCACATCATCCTACCATGACACGCAATACTTGCACACGTGTATGCTGTTGTGGCGTTCCGTTAGCCACATTAGCAGTTAATGATGAGTCAAGGTCAAAAAAAATTACAGGGACCAAAACCAAAACACTCCCAACTTTCAGGACTAAAGACATAAATAAGGCTAAAATAGTTATTAATTATCTTATTGAAACCCAAAAAAAAGAAAATTATTGTACTACCGTATATCATTGCTCACGAACCCAAAAGTTAAAAACCCGAAAAAGAGAATAATCTAATTTAGTGTCAGCAAACATTTTCTCCTTAACTTTCTCACTAAAATTGAGCTAATTGAAGTGAACAAAAATGAAGAAATGAAATTAAGAAGAAAAAAAAACCCAACTTCATCTGTTCATCATGCAAAGCATTCTCAAACTATAACCTCGTTTTTATCGTTGAACCCCATTTTTATAATAAAATATCAATAATGGCCTTTCCTTATTTTATTCTATAGTGTTTTTATTTTTTTCCTCTTATCTTCCCCATGGTCTCTCTGTCTCCTCTCCCTTTGAACCCTAATTTATCTCTCCACCGCCATAGTTGTTGTCTTCGGGCTCTCGATTTCTTCATTCTCTTTGTTTGAATAGATTTGAACCCCATTGATTCATGATTAAATCAATAGGTTCATGGTTAAATCACCTTATTGATCTAAGCCCCATCGATTCTATGATTTACCTTTCTCAGTGGGATTAATTAGTCAGCAGCCACTTCCTTTGTCTCGTGTTCCCTTAGTCTCACGATTTTGGGTTTGCAGTAGTGGTGGTGATGGCTTGAGACTTGGGACAACAACGATGGTGGTGAGAAAGAGAGTAATTAGGATTTAGGATGTGAGAACGATAATGAATGGAGTTTGAGGGAAATTTTGGATTTAAAATTAAAAATAGGGTTTGTGGATAATACTTGGGGTTTGAATTCCAGGAAAAAAGGAGATAAGCATCTATATACTACAGAATTAAGCAAGGTGCCCAGGGCCCAAAAATTTTAGGGCCCCCTAAAAAAACTTTAATAGTATTTTTACTTTAAAAATGAGTAGTTTCATTTTTTTTTCAATTATTTTTTTTAGCATAGTATCTTAATTTGATTTTTTCATTTGCTCACTTGACTTATAGATAGGAGAACTAATAAACTTTATTTTTATAACCTACACCCTCCGTCTCTAAATATAGCACCATTTTGATAATTTTATTTTGTCTATATTTATAAGACCATGTACCAATTTCCAATGACAATTAAATACTTCTTTCCACAAACACTCATATTTATTTAATACTTTTTTGGATTTTAAGAAAAAAATATATCAAATATTCACAAATTTGAATCTTATCTTGTACCGGAGAGTTCATTACAAACATAAGATTGCGACACATTGCAAAATAAAGATCAATGACCAAGATTTAAAGTTAATAAAATTAGTTCAATTTAATATCAAATAAAAAAGGAAATAAAAATCGTATCAGTCTCCTCTCTTCTGTCTTCTTATTTAAGAGTTTGGAACCCAAACGTCAATGGCACCACATCAAGCCACCGTATCAACACTTCGTGCCCCAATCAGAGTAGCCACCGTCCAAGTCTTTTGCCACCGCCATTCCACAAGCATAGTCAAGATGTGTTGATGTTCGTTTCCGTGGCCACCATCAAGGGTAGTCACGAACGTCGCTGCCCTCATGGAGCCAGTTACAAAGAAAACACTCGGTCATAGTCATGGTCTATGGACGAAGTTGCTCCACTCATCGCCGTCTACCGTGAAAGTAGCCTTCATCTATGAAGTGTTCTAGATCAGAGCCGTCACTAAGGCCAAGAGAAGACCTTAATGGAGTAGCTAGATCTAGGGTTTATGTGTGATCCTTTGAGTTCTCACATGTATTAGTAGGATTACCTGGGTTTCCCTAATCACGAAGTGTGTGCAGTGTGAACTTAGGGTTAGAAGACGTACCTGAGCCCCATGTAGCACTGCACTACTTATAGGGGTGGCTGGATGCCCTAATGGGCCAGATGAGTTGTGGCCAGACGATCCAGCCCGTTATGAGCCGTAAGAGGATGTGACTGAAGAGGCTTAGAGGTCGTTATCCTGTCCTTGTCGGTGTGAGTGACGTAAGGGCCGAGTTGGGGGAACAAGCCCAAACCGTCTAGGTTATGCCTGTTTGCCTGAGGGACATCGATCTCGGCCTGTTAGCAGTGGTGGGGGAGTAGTGTGATCTCGGTCAGATAGGGTTTGGTGCCCTGTGATCTCGGCCAGAGGTTTAGGCCACCACATAGGCCCCCCATCTCGGTAAGACTATGCAAGTCTTATAACGAGTTCGGAGGTGGAAGGCACGTCGGAGTGGTTGACAGCTGGGTTCCCAACCCGTGTTATCATTTCGTTTACCTGAGCGGATTTGACGCCTGTCTTTTCGTCTACTCAAGATGACGTTTGCTTTCCTGCTTTTAAACACGTGTCAGCCTTTCCTTGCGCCAGCGCTCAGTCATTAATGTTGCGCTGCTCGAGATATGCCCATTTGTTTACGCTGAAACACGTGTCAGGTTGCCACTAGTTGCTTTATGGGCTGTGTGTTTTGGGCCAGATCCATTTCCTAGGCCCATCAATTCAAAACGAGAGGGAAGTTAAGGCTATTCTTTTCTCTCTCTTCCCATTTTCCACACCACTTCGCTTTCTCACTCAACCGTTCCGTACTCTTCCAAAACTGCTCCAAATTCCAACTGTTCCAAATTCCTCTCAACACAGAAACTTCCCTTTTCTCCAAAACACTTCATCTTCTTTCACTTGCTCTCTTCTTCTTGTTGCATGTGAGTTAGAACAAACTCAGACTTCACTGTTCATCACTCTCTACGATTCTCATTTTACAGCGAGTCTTCCTTCTCCTTGCGATCCCTTATCACAGCAGGTACACGACTGAGTCTCCTTTATTTCCACTTCTTCGTTTTCTTCTGATTTTTGTTGTCTGGGTGTTGTTTGTTTAAGCATTCTCTTTGGGTTTCTGCGTTCTAGGTTTTTGGGCGTTTTTAGCAGTCATGAGTGGCGAATGGTATAAAAAATGGTGTGGAATTCTTAACCTTAGTACCAGTAGTGATGATGATAGTGATAATGACTCTTCTTCTTCTTCCCAATCCTCTTCTGATTCTGTCGTAATCATCCCTTATCCCCGGCCTCGTAGTATTTACCTGAGAAAATACGAGGCTGTAGCAGAGGATGTTCTTCCCATTGATGCTTATTATCCCCTGGAAATGGCTGATATGAGAGAGAGTATTAGGATGTATGTAGAAGCCGAGAGTAGGGCCGGCGAGGAGAGAAAGGACTATGAGAGGATGGTGAATGTCGACGAACAAAAAAGGTTCTGGGGGGAAGGGATGAAGTTAGAAGGGGGGAGATGCTCACCGCTTGGCACTACTTCTTGGGGGTTTAGGGGGGGTTACTTTTTGTTACCCGTAAATTTAATGCCGAGATCCCCTCTTCTTCTTCAGGTGTGATGGCTCCTCGGAAAGTGGTGACAAACCCTGAGTCTTACCCAGTGCCTTCAGATGCCCACCTATATCCTTGGGTGGATCGCGAAGTGCTTGGGACTCAATCAAAGATGACGACCGAGGAGAGCATCAGCTCGGTCAGACAGTTTTTGCTACCCTGTCCCGATGATGAGGTCGGGACATCGTACAAGGTTACACCTTGTTCTGGAAATGAAAGAGTATGTTCAGTTACGGATGAGAACACCTTCTACATGTATGAGGATATGGTCATTACCCTTGGCATCCGTTTGCCATTTACCGCTCTGGAAAATCGGGTGTTGAATATTCTAGGGTTAGCGCCCACCCAATTGCATCCAAACTCATGGGCCTTCCTGAGAGCTTTTGAAAGGTATTGCCGAGCAAAGGCATTGGTGTGTACGGCCAAGGTTTTTTTCTAGCTCTTCAATCCGCACGCCACCGTGAAGGAAGCCGGCAAATCCGGCAAGATCTGGGTATCGGTAAAACGTCGGTCCTATTACGGCTTTTTCGTCAAGTTTTTCGAATCCTAAAAGAATTTCAAGCCTCGGTTTTTCAAATATCAGTACACTGGCACTGGTCGGCCGTGGTTCCGCACCAAGGATGGTCCAAAGTTTCTGCTCGAGGAGTTCTTCAACCGACATGCCACTCCTCGGAACTGGACTTCGGATCCGCTCACTCCGGATGAAATGTTAACGATGAAACATTTCTTTAACAAGTACCGAGCACGGGAATTAGTTAAACTAGACATTCGGCGTATAGTAAGTTGCGCCGAAGAGTTAGTAGCCTCCGAGATTGGTAAATACCTCTTAAAATAAGCTTTTTTTTACTCATATTTTCTTCTTTTATTATTTCAGTCAAATACTGGAGGGAGATCGCAAACGTCGATCCTGCCGTACTTGAAGAACAAAGGAGGAAAGTGAAGCCGAAGTTAACCTCGGTTTGTGTTACGACATCTGAGGATACCGAGAGCACCGAGGAAGATATGTCTAGAAAAGTGGGGAGCATGTTGGCAGCTGCAGGTTTGAGGAAAAGGAAAAGGGCCGAGGCATCTGGAACTACTCCTCCTCCGACTACTCCTCCCGTGATCGTTCCGCCGAGCACTGGAACTGGGGTGTCCACAGATGATGGCGAGGTGCAAGTTGTTGATCCTCCCCTTAATGTTGAAGTCAGGACCCCCTCCATGTCGGTGGAAACTCGGGCGTCATTCTCCCTTGAGCCGATGGATTTGTCCAAGATGACCGCGGCTGACTGGAAGAAATTGGCTGAAGACTTGGCCGAGCATCTCCAACGTTCAGCCAGTTTGATGATGTTGGAAGTCAAGCTGGTTGGAAGGCATGCTTCAAACTCTCTATGGACTTCAAGTTTAATGCAAATATATGTTTTGATGATAACAAGCCAACTCAAGTTCAAGCTCACAAGTGCAAGCGTCAAGATTGAAGACTCAAGCAAGCCTAAGAATAGAAACCTTCTCCTTAGATCAAATGTAAGGTAATGAAGTTTTTGTTTACTTAGAAGTTTCAAAGCCAACAAAGTTTTTATTTTTGAAGAGAAGAAGAAAAATGTATTTTCTGCATATAAAATGTTTTTCTGCATTTCATCGGAGTAAAAATAGTTGATGTTACAAAACTCTGCATATATATATGATTGTAAAAGAGAATAATCGATTATCTCTTGCACTAATCGATTAACTCTGTTGCATCATAGAAAAATCAGAGAAGCTGTAATCGATTAACTGAATTTTGTTAATCAGTTACTTTCTTATGAAAGTAATCGATTACAACAGTCAAGTAATCGATTATAATTGTTGCATCATATATTTTTCAGAGGCTTAGTAATCGATTACAAGTCTTGTAGTAATCGATTACATGATGTTGCATCATATGCAAATCAGAGGCTTAATAATCGATTAACTCCTCAGTGTAATTGATTATCATAAGTTGCATCATACAATGAACAGGAGTGATGTAATCGATTAACTATTCTTAGCCTAATCGATTACATGTTTTTCAAATGTATTTAAGAATTTCTATTTTTGTAGAAATAATCGATTATTCCTTAAAGTAATCGATTACTTCATGTTTTATTGAAAATCGTGTCAGAATCATTTTTATTATTTCCTGATTTGTTTTTATATAAAAGATTCTGATATATTTTATAAAATTCGAAAATGATTTTTAATTTTGAATTATTTCCTTTTTGGTTTTAAGAATCAAATCTTTATTTTATTTCGAAAATCGTTTTGATTTTATTTTGATTTTAAAACTTATTTCAAATCTTTGTTTATTCCTTTTTGATTTTGTTTTATTAATTCAAAATCGTTTTTGATGCTAAAATGTTTTTCTTTTTAAATATAGATCACTCCAACATTTCAAAAGAAGTTTTTTTTTTAGTTTTACGTTCAGACATTTTTTCACGTTCTCTCTTCTTCTTCTTCTCAAAGTGTTCTGCTTTTCATTGTTCTAATATTTTGAAGAACAAACCTTGTTTGGCTGCGAAAACTCTAAGACAAACTTCTTCTTCATTATCATAAGAGCTTATTGTAGAATCTGTGTTTTTGAGAACACGTGATACTTATTGTAATCACTCACATCAATTGTATTCAACCTTAGTGGTAGGGAGAGAATCCCATAGTTGAACGTTGAGGCGTTCGTAGGGCGAGGAACCCTGCTGTGTGATTGAGGCCCCTAGCGAACGGAGGTTCCTAGTAGTGTGCTGGGTGCTCTTGGTTGTAATAGGGTGCGGCTCTATTGCTTGGTATAAGAACTCTCAGGCGGGTCGCTTGGGGACTGGACTAGGCCTTTCGACGGGAAGGCTGAACCAGTATAAAATTCTCCGGTGCAAGCTTTTCTATCCCTATCTCTTTTACTTTCCGCATATTTAATTTCTTTCGTTTTCGCGCTACTCAATTATTATATTTCTATCGTTTTCGCGATCCGTTTCATTCGTTTAATCTCTCCATCTCAAATCAATTTTTTAATTTGGTACGAATTTTTCAATACATAATAAAACTCGATTCACCCCCCCTCTCGAGATTTTGAGGCCAAAACCAACAATTGGTATCAGAGCTAGTCTCTTGTGTTAAGACTTAACCGTCTCAAGAGTATGGCTTCAAACTCTCTGTTTGGAGGTGAAGGGAGTTCTATTAACCGTCCTCCCATGTTTGATGGGGTAGGGTACGCGTATTGGAAAGCCCGTATGAAAATTTTTATTCAAGGAGTTGGATTAAAAGTTTGGGATGCTGTTGTAAATGGTCCCTATGTTCCTACCTATGTGGTTAATGGTAACACCGTCGAAAAGCCTATGGCTGAATGGACGGAGGAGGAGGAACGTAGAGTCCAATACGACTTGAAAGCGAAAAATATTATAACATCTGCTTTGAGCTGTGATGAGTTTTTCAGGATATCAACATGCGAGACAGCACAACAAATGTGGGATACGCTGGAAGTCACGCATGAAGGTACAACGGAAGTAAAGAGGTCAAGAATCAATACGTTGACTGGTGAATATGAGCTATTCAGAATGAAAGATGGAGAATCGATTCAAGAGATCCAAAAGCGCTTCACAATGATTGTAAATCAACTGACGACATTGGGGAAGAAGTTCACCAATGAGGATCTCATCAACAAAGTTCTAAGGTGTTTGGGAAGAGATTGGCAACCCAAGGTGACGGCAATTGCTGAATCTAGAAATCTCTCAACAATGACGCTGGCAACTCTATTTGGAAAATTACAAGAACACGAAAGTGAACTAAAAAGGTTGGCTCAGCATGAAGAAGAGAACAAGAAAGTTAAAAGTTTGGCATTCAAGGCTGAAGCACCTGCACCAGATAGTGACTCGGACAAAGAATTATTGAATGATGAACACATGGGTCTATTGGTGAAAAAGTTCTTGAAATTTTTGAGGAAGAAAAATTTCAACAAGAGAGACAACAATAAAAGTAGAGTCTCAACCATCACATGTCATGAGTGTGGCAAGCCTGGTCACATTAGAGCAGACTGCTATCAATTGAAAAAGAAAGAGAATTCAGAAAAAGGCACCTCAAGTTCAAAGAAGGGGAAGCAAGCATACTTGGCATGGCTGGACAATGATGGAAGTTCGGATGAGGATTCAGACGAACAAGAGGAGACTGCCAACCTATGCTTGATGGCTCACGACAATGAGGTAACTACTGAACTTAGCTTTTCTTATGATGAATTACAAGAAGCATTTGAATAGTTACATGAGGAATCGATGAGGTTATCCTTATTGGTTTCTCTAGAAAAGAAAAATTCAGCTTCCATTTTAGACAAGAATAAAGAACTTACTAAGGAAAATGATTTTTTGAAAAATCAAAATAAGGAGCTGAATTTCACTTTAAAAAATTCTTCAAACACTTCGTGTAAAGGCATTAAGCTTAAAGCTAGTTCTTCTTCTTGTAAATTCTGCAAGGACCTGGTTAAAGAAATTGAAGATTTAAAAGAAACCCTTGCTAAATTTACAAAAGGTAGAAATACTTTAAATTTAATGTTAGGTAGACAAAAATGTTTCTTTAATAGAGCGGGTTTAGGATATCAACCCGGTAGACATCAAAAGAAACTAAGTACCATTTTTGTCCCTGCCAGTAATCATAAGAAACCTCTTATTATATGTCATATTTGTGGTAAAAAGGGCCATGGTGCACATGAATGCATACACCGAAAAGTGAAGTTCGTTAAACCGAAAAATGAAGCTAGAAGGTGGCATGATTTAAACTATGGTTGTACTAACACTCAAGGACCCAAAAAGATATGGGTACCTAAAAAGAAACCTTGAATTCTTTGCTTGTAGGTTACTCCGGAAGGAAGGAAGGCATGGTAGTACTTGGACAGCGGATGCTCAAAACATATGACTGGAGATAAATCTAAATTCTCGCATCTCGTGCCTAAGGACCAAGGACATGTGACTTTCGGAGATAACAATCAAGGAAAGATTATCGGAATCATTAAAATTGGTACACCTCCTAACCCTTGCATTGAAAATGTTTTACATGTTGAGGGCCTAAAGCACAATTTGCTAAGTATTAGTCAATTGTGTGATAAGGGCAATAGGGTTATATTTGATTCTGATAGATGTATTATCGAGGGAAAAATTGATAATCTTATTAAGCTAATTGCTCGCAGGATAAACAATGTTTATGTTATTGATTTTGATTCAATTCCCTCAAATGATGCAAAATGTTTATTATCTAAAGAGGATGAATCGTGGTTGTGGCATCGTAGAATAGGTCACATCCACATGGCTCATTTAAATAAAATTTCTTCTAAAAACTTAATAGTTGGTTTGCCAAAGCAAAATTTTTCCTTTTCTGAAAATTGTGATCCTTGTTCAAAATCAAAACTCACAAGGGCTACTTTTCCGTCTAAAAATCTTGTTTCAACTCAAAGGCCCTTGGAACTTTTACATATGGATCTTTTTGGACCGTGTCAAACAAAAAGCTTTGGTGGCAACTATTATTGTTTAGTTATTGTGGATGACTATTCTAGGTATACATGGACGCTTTTTATTACTCATAAAAATGACGCATTTCATGAATTTAAAAAGCTAGCCAAGATTATTCAAAACCAATTGCATTTGAGCATTGCATCCATTAAAACTGATCATGGTGGAGAATTTGAAAATCATCTTTTTGAAAAGTTTTGCGAAAAACATGGAGTTAAGCATTATTTTTCCGCTCCAAGGACTCCAGAGCAAAATGGAGTTGTGGAGAGGAAAAATTGTTCATTAAAAGAGCTTTCTAGAACAATGCTTAATGACATGAATTTGCCTGCATATTTTTGGGCCGATGCAGTAAGTACAGCATGTTATGTTATGAACCGTGTTTTGATTAGGCCTATTTTAAAGAAAACCCCCTATGAGCTGTACAAGGGGAGAAAACCAAATATTTCCCATCTTCGAGTTTTTGGATGTAAATGTTATGTGCATAATAATGGTAGAGAAAATCTAGGAAGTTTTGAGGCTAGAGCTGATGAGGGTATATTCCTTGGTTATTCTGCTTCGAGCAAAGCATATAGGATTTACAATAAATCTCGTAATACTATTGAAGAATCTATTCATGTATCTTTTGACGAATCCAATCCCAGAAGGTTGGGAAAGGTATCTGTTAATGACATTTCAGGTATTCTTGGAGATTTATTCATTGATGAGGATAAGGAGTCAAACGCCAAAGAAAAGGAGCATTCCGAAAGCAATGGAAAATCAGTCGAACCTATTGAGGAGAAAAATCAAGAACAATCTTTGGAACTCAACGCTGATTTGCCTAAAGAATGGAGAACGTCGAGGCACCATCCTATAGATCAGATTATCGGGGATATCTCAAAAGGTGTAAGTACTCGCAACTCTATTAGCAATCTGTGTAACTTCTTTGCATTTGTTTCTCAAGTAGAGCCAAAGAATTATTCTGAGGCTATGCTTGATGAGCATTGGCTTTTGGCATTGCAAGAGGAATTAAACCAGTTCGAAAGAAATCAGGTGTGGGAACTTGTTCCTAGGCCTGAGTCTCATCCGATTATTGGAACTAAGTGGATTTATAAAAATAAACTTGATGAGGCTGGTTTAATTGTTCGAAACAAATCTAGGTTAGTTGCACAAGGTTACAACCAGAAAGAGGGGATAGATTGTGAGGAAACATTTGCCCCTATTGCTAGGTTGGAAGCCATAAGACTGCTATTAGCATTTGCATGTATTCTAGATTTTAAATTATATCAAATGGACGTAAAGAGTGCCTTTCTTAATGGTTTTATAAATGAAGAAGTTTATGTGTGTCAACCTCCTGGCTTTGAAAGTTATGAACACCCTGATTATGTTTATAAATTGAATAAGGCTTTGTACGGTTTAAAACAAGCTCCTAGAGCGTGGTACGACCGTCTTAGCAAATTTTTGTTGGAAAATAACTTTGAAAGAGGGAAGGTTGATAACACACTTTTTATCAAAAATAAAGGAAAGGGCATTCTTTTAGTTCAGATTTATGTTGATGACATTATTTTCGGTGCTACTAATGAAATCCTTTGCAAGGAATTTTCTAGTATGATGCAGGAAGAGTTCGAAATGTCTATGATGGGCGAGCTGAACTTTTTCCTGGGATTACAAATAAAGCAAGCGAAGGACGGAATCTTCATTAGTCAAACCAAATACTGCAAAGAATTACTGAAAAGATTTGGCATGGATAAGGCCAAGGCAGTAGCAACACCGATAAGCACATCATGTTACTTGGACAAAGATGAAGGAGGTAAATCCGTAGAAACTACAAAGTATCGAGGTATTTTCGGATCACTTCTTTATTTAACGGCAAGTAGGCCGGATATCATGTTTAGTGTATGTTTATGTGCTCGGTTCCAGTCGAATCCAAAAGAAACGCACATGGTTGCTGCCAAGCGTATAATGAAATATCTGTCTGGCACAACTGATATGGGTTTGTGGTACCCTAAAGGTTCATCGTGTAATCTTGTTGGGTATTCCGATTCTGACTTTGCTGGTTGCAAAGTAGATAGAAAGAGAACTAGCGGCACTTGTCATCTTCTTGTCAATTCATTGGTATCATGGGCTAGTAAGAAACAGTCTAGTGTGGCCCTATCTACAGCTGAGGCTGAATATGTAGCCGCGGGTAGTTGTTGCGCCCAGATTTTATTGGTGAAACAGCAACTCCTGGACTTTGGTATAAGTCTAGATCACATTCCTATTAAATGTGATAATACCAGTGCTATTAGTATTACCAAAAACTCAGTGCAACATTCTCGCACAAAGCATATAGAGATTCGACACCATTTTATTCGTGATCATATTCAGAAGGGTGATTGCATTATTGAGTATGTTGATACTTCGCGGCAGTTGGCTGATATCTTTACGAAACCGCTTCCAAAAGGAAATTTCTTTTTTATTCGTAGAGAAATTGGTTTAACTTCTGCCTCTCATCTCTTTTGAATATATGAATCTTTTATCTCTCATGTTATTATTGATGCATCTTCTTAGTGTTTCAGGGGGAGATTGCACATCTTTTTGATGATTACAAAAGGGGGAGAGAGATTCTGATATTTCATGGCTAATACATTCAGGGGGAGATACTCTGAAGGATGCTTTTTGTCTAAAATGATATATGTTATCTAAGCATTCATACAGGGGGAGAAGAATTAATCCATTATATTTCCTGTATTTAGTGATTCTAAGGAAGGTTTTATTATTATATATCTATTTTTGCTTGTGTAACACTTGTGATGCAGATAATAAAGAGCATATCAGAATGGTTGTTTGCCATCATCAAAAAGGGGGAGTGTTGGAAGTCAAGCTTGTTGGAAGGCATGCTTCAAACTCTCTATGGACTTCAAGTTTAAAGCAAATATATGTTTTGATGATAACAAGCCAACTCAAGTTCAAGCTCACAAGTGCAAGCGTCAAGATTGAAGACTCAAGCAAGCCTAAGAATAGAAACCTTCTCCTTAGATCAAATGTAAGGTAATGAAGTTTTTGTTTACTTAGAAGTTTCAAAGCCAACAAAGTTTTTATTTTTGAAGAGAAGAAGAAAAACGTATTTTCTGCATTTCATCGGAGTAAAAATAGTTGATGTTACAAAACTCTACATATTTATATGATTGCAAAAGAGAGTAATCGATTATCTCTTGCAGTAATCGATTAACTCTGTTGCATCATAGAAAAATCAGAGAAGCTGTAATCGATTAACTGAATTTTGTTAATCAGTTACTTTCTTATGAAAGTAATCGATTACAACAGTCAAGTAATCGATTATAATTGTTGCATCATATATTTTTCAGAGGCTTAGTAATCGATTACAAGTCTTGTAGTAATCGATTACATGATGTTGCATCATATGCAAATCAGAGGCTTAATAATCGATTAACTCCTCAGTGTAATCGATTATCATAAGTTGCATCATACAATGAACAGGAGAGATGTAATCGATTAACTATTCTTAGCCTAATCGATTACATGTTTTTCAAATGTATTTAAGAATTTCTATTTTTGTAGAAATAATCGATTATTCCTTAAAGTAATCGATTACTTCATGTTTTATTGAAAATCGTGTCAGAATCATTTTTATTATTTCCTGATTTGTTTTTATATAAAAGATTCTGATATATTTTATAAAATTCGAAAATGATTTTTAATTTTGAATTATTTCCTTTTTGGTTTTAAGAATCAAATCTTTATTTTATTTCGAAAATCGTTTTGATTTTATTTTGATTTTAAAACTTATTTCAAATCTTTGTTTATTCCTTTTTGATTTTGTTTTATTAATTCAAAATCGTTTTTGATGCTAAAATGTTTTTCTTTTTAAATATAGATCACTTCAACATTTCAAAAGAAGTTTTTTTTTTTAGTTTTACGTTCAGACATTTTTTCACGTTCTCTCTTCTTCTTCTTCTCAAAGTGTTCTGCTTTTCATTGTTCTAATATTTTGAAGAACAAACCTTGTTTGGCTGCGAAAACTCTAAGACAATCTTCTTCTTCATTATCATAAGAGCTTATTGTAGAATCTGTGTTTTTGAGAACACGTGATACTTATTGTAATCACTCACATCAATTGTATTCAACCTTAGTGGTAGGGAGAGAATCCCATAGTTGAACGTTTAGGCGTTCGTAGGGCGAGGAACCCTGTTGTGTGATTGAGGCCCCTAGCGAACGGAGGTTCCTAGTAGTGTGCGGGGTGCTCTTGTTTGTAATAGGGTGCGGCTCTATTGCATGGTATAAGAACTCTCAGGCGGGTCGCTTGGGGACTGGACTAGGCCTTTCGACGGGAAGGCTGAACCAGTATAAAATTCTCCGGTGCAAGCTTTTCTATCCCTATCTCTTTTACTTTCCGCATATTTAATTTCTTTCGTTTCCGCGCTACTCAATTATTATATTTCTATCGTTTTCGCGATCCGTTTCATTCGTTTAATCTCTCCATCTCAAATCAATTTTTTAATTTGGTACGAATTTTTCAATACATAATAAAACTCGATTCACCCCCCCCCCCCTCTCGAGATTTTGAGGCCAAAACCAACAGATGGCTGCCATAACTAGTTCCTCGGCCGACGCGGAAGCTGGCTTTTCTGCAAAGGCAAAGACTGACCTCGGACGGCTCTCCGAGGTAGAAAATGACATGACCAAACTCCGGAAAGGGGCCGATGCTGCCAAGAAGGAGCTAGCTGAGACCAAATGGCGATTGGAGGAACTGAGCAAAAATCAAGAGGAGGTGCTGGCCAAGGTAAAAGCGGACGGTGAGGCGGAGTTGGAGAAGGTCAGAAACATGCTGAAGAAAAGGGCATTTCAAGCGCTGAAGCACAAAACGGCTGCTGCCAAGGCCGAGTTCGACTTGGAGAAGTCAGCGGATTCGCTCTTTGCGAATGCAGTTGAGCAAATGTTGCTGCTTAACAAGGACTATCGGCTGCAATATGTCGGTGCCAGCCCTGAATTCGGGGTTAGTGATGGAAAGCTGGTGGACAGTTCCGACAATTATGCCGAGGTGGATCTTGGCCGTGATGATCTCCCAAACCCCTTGTCCGAAAAGGAGGAGATCGAGTTTGACTCTCGTACCATTGTGCTTTCCGATATTGAAGACTGAGCATAAGTCCCTTATGCTGGGCAGCTTTTTATGCTTATGTTGGTTTTGTTATCCCATTGCTAAACAAGTATAACTTTTGTATTTTCTTGTTTGAATATATTTATTTTGTTGTACTTAAGTTAAATTTATGCAAGGTTTTTATCACTTAACCCTTGTCGCATGTTTTGCATGTTATGTGAAGTAAGTCTTAATGCTGCTCGACATATTGCCACTCCGAGATGCAGCGACGTTATCTGTTTAATGCGATGGGAGACTCAATCCATGCACCTGAGCCAAGGTGTGGACCTCGACCCCCGACTGTTCTAGGCTCCCAAAAGGTAGGCCTGTTAGAGTCGGGTGCTCCCCGTACCTTAGGAAAATTTATAAGCTTTCCTCTGAAAAAAGGTGCTATATATAAATCGCACAGTCCCATTTAGGTGGCTAGTCTAAAATGGAAAGGCATGTACATAGCGCATGTTTAAGATGTAAGCAATTTGGATAACTGAAACTGCATAGTGTACTATTTATTATCAAAAAATATTATTAGTACATGATTGATGCAGAATTATTTTGTTTGTCCGAAAAAAAATAACTGAAATTCCAAATAAATCAAAACCAAAAGTTCCCAACTAAGATAAAAAAACAAGAACTTAATGAAATGAAAATAAAAGTAAGGAAGGAGGATGAATCTATTGCTGATATGTTGTCGATTAGCTGAAATAGGTTCTGAGCTTTGTTGCATTCCAGCTGTTCTTGATCTCGGCTCCACCGAGGGTCTTCAGTCTATAGGCCCCTGAACCCGTCTTGGATACGACCCTGTACGGCCCTTCCCAATTTCGGTCAAACTTTCCTTCGCGAGAGTTTTTCAATCCAACGTCAGCTCTGCCCAGAACAAGGTCACCTACCTCAAAAGATCTCGGCCCTACCGCTTTATTATATTGCTTGGCTTGTCGCTCCTTTGCCTTCCTTTCTCTATCAGCGGCTCTATCTTGGATTTCGTCACTTAGTACCAGTTCTTCCCTTAACAGCATATCATCTGTTTCCTCCAGCCTCTCCAGCATACGAAAAGTCGGAATTCTGCGCTCGATGGGAATCACCGCCTCGCATCCGTAAGTGAGCCTGAACGGAGTTTCTCCTGTCAAGGTCTGCACGGTCGTTCTCAATGACCAGAGGACCTCAGGAAGTAACTCGGCCCAGGCTCCTTCCGCTTCCAGCAACCTTCTCTTCAATCCCGACAGAATAGCCTTATTTGCGGATTCGGCCTGTCCATTTGACTGCGGGTGCTCGACCGAGGAGAAGTGATGCGAGATATGTAGATGCTCTACCAAAGCCTGGAAGGTATCTGCTGTGAACTGTGTTCCATTATCAGTGACGATTGAATGAGGAACCCCGAATCGAGCGTCGACATTTTTGAGGAAGAACTTCTGGATTCTTGCTGACGAGATTGTGGCCAAAGCTTCAGCCTCTATCCATTTAGTGAAGTAGTCTATAGCAACCACTACATATATGAGTTGTCCAGGTGCCCTTGGAAACTTACCCATGATGTCCATGTCCCACTGGTAGAAAGGCCACGGTGAGGCTAGTGAGTGCAACTCTTCTGGTGGTCTGTGAAATAGGTCGTTGTAGTGCTGACACTGGGTGCAACGGCGGACGTGGTCAATGGAATCGGCCATCAAAGTCGACCAATAGTAACCAGCTCGAAGAATCTTCCTGGCCAAAGACTTCCCGCCCAGGTGGTGGCTAGCGATGCCGCCATGAACCTCGTTCAAAACTGTTTCGGCCTCATCCCGAGCCAAACAACGCAATAGAGGTGAAGCAGCTCCTCTTCTGTACAATACGTCTCCGATCAGCACATAATGAGCTGCTTTTTTGATGAGCTTCTTGGCTTGTAGCTGGTCAGTGAGAGTGATGCCGTGTTGCAGAAAAGACTTGATGGGGGTCATCCAGTCAGGCGAAAGGGAGATGGCTAAAACAACGCTAGGTCCTGGGATCTCCTCTTGAATGACGCTCTTGTTGTTCCCGACTCCCTTAGTACTTGCCAATTTGGACAGGACATCAGCCCTTTCGTTGGAACACCTGGGGATGTGAGAAATTGAGAACCAAGAAAAGCCTAACGCCAGATCTTTCACTTTTTCCAAATATTTCTAGAGGATAGGCTCCTTTGCCTGATACTGTCCAGAAATCTGCGAGACAATCAGCTGTGAATCACTGAAAACCTGAATCTCTTCTGCTCCGAGTTCCTTTGCCATTCGGAGGCCAGCTAGCACGACCTCGTACTCTGCTTGGTTATTCGAAGTGGTGAATTTGAATTTGAGGGAGTATTCGATGCTAACACCCTCTGAGTTTTCCAGAATCACGCCTGCTCCTGCCCCCTTCTTGTTACTGGAGTCGTCCACATATATCACCCAAGCAGCCAAGTTCGAGCTTCCCATTGGCTCAGTGAACTCAAAGATAAAGTCAGCCAAGGCTTGGGATTTGATTGCCCTCCTCGGCTCATAAGAGATGTTAAACTCGGATAGCTCCACTGACCAAGCCATCATCCTCCCAGCTAAGTCTGGTTTCTACAAAATCTGCTTGATAGGCTGAGCAGTTCTCACTTCAATCGGATGACCCTGGAAATACTACCAGAGTCGTCTCGCAGCCAAAACCAAGCAGAAAGCACACTTCTTTATCTTCGAATACCTGATTTTGGGACCTTGCAAAGCTCGGTTAACGAAGTAGATCGGGAGTTCGACCTTAGACTCCTCCCTTACCAGTGCCGAGCTTATGGCCAGCTCCCCTACCGAGAGGTATAAGAAGAGTTTTTCCCCTGCTTGGGGACTAGACAAAATCGGGGGGGAAGACAAATATTCTTTCAATGCCGAGAAAGCTGATTCGCACTTTTCATCCCAAACAAATTCCGTGTTTTTCTTTAACAGTTGGTACCAAGGAAGAGCCCTCCTTGCAGCTTGAGGGAGGAATCGAGAGAGTGCGGCCAGGCGACCTGTTAATTGCTGGACTTCTTTGATGTTCTTCGGGCTCCTCATGTCGAGGACGTCCTTGCACTTGTCAGGATTGGCCTCAATCCCGCGCTATGTTAACAGAATCCGAGAAAAGCCCTGGAAGGAACCCCGAATGTGCATTTCTCAGGATTCAACCTCATGTTATGCATCCTGACTCGTTCCAAAATCATTTCCAGATCTCGAACATGACTCTCTCTTGACCTGCTCTTCGCGATCATATCATCTATATACACTTCCATATTTGGCCCAATGAGTCCCTCAAAGACTCTGTTCATCATCCTTTGATATGTCGCCCCAGCGTTCTTTAGACCGAAAGGCATGACTGTATAACAGTATGTGGCCTTTTCGGTGATAAACGCTGTTTTTTCCTGGTCGGATGGATACATCGGTATCTGATTGTAACCCGAGTATGCATCCATGAAAGAGAGAAGCTGGTACCCAACCGAATTGTCAACCAGCTGGTCAATGATCGGCAGTGGGTACTGGTCCTTCGGGCAAGCTTTATTAAGGTCGGTGTAATCAACACACGTTCACCACTTACCATTGGACTTCTTCACCAGCACTGTATTGGATAACCATTCAGAGTAAAAAACTTCTCTGATAAATCCAGCTTCCAACAACTCTGACACCTTCTCTTGGATGGCTCTGGACTTTTCTGCCTCAACTCGGCGCTTTTTCTGCGCCACAGGCTTAGCCTTGGGATCAACACTAAGTCTGTGACAAATGATATTTGGGTCAATCCCCGACATGTCCGCCGAGGTCCAGGCGAATAGATCCTTCTTGCGTCGGAGTAGTTGGATAACCTCGTCCCGAATTGAAGGTGGGAGATCGGTGCCGATTTGGACCATTTTTGAGTCGTCAGTCGGATCCACAGGCACGGACTCCCATCCTCCTTGAGGCTGTGGTCTGAAGTCGTCCTGCTCAGCTCTGACGTCCAGCTCGGCTAAAAGGACCCCTCCCTTGGCCATGGGTGTTTTAGAAATCTTTTCTTCTTTGTCCTTTTTGACCTTTTCGAGACTGGCGCTATAGCACAAACGCGCTTCCTCCTGCTCGGCCCTTACCGTAACCACCGTGTCGTCCGAGCCTACGAACTTCATGGCCAAGTGAACAGTAAACACCACTGCTCCAAAAGCCTGGAGGCAGGTCCTGTCCAGAATGGCATTGTAGGCTGAGGGGCAGTCCACTACCAAGAACTTAATAATCTCCGTTCTCGCGCAGGCTGACCTCCCAGAGTCATTGGTAGCTTGATGACGTCGAGTGGCCGTGTCGCATCCCCCGTGAAGCTGATCAGATTACCCTCAAATTGCTCCAAATCCTCCTGCCGAAATCTCATCTTTGAAAAAGCATGTAGAAAAAGGATGTCGGCAGAGCTTCCCTGATCGATGAAAACTCTGGCGATATCGAAGTTGGCAATTTTAGCTGAAATAACCATCGGGACATTGTGGTCAGGAATGACCCCTTCCATATCCTTATCAGAAAAGCTTATGGGGATGTTCCGAGATGGCCTTTTCCGAATAGGATGGTGATGAACCGCTAACACCTGATTGACATACCTTTTCTGCTCGGACCTGTGCTCTCCCCCCCCCCCCCCCCCCGCGAAACTTCCTAAAATTGTTTGAATCGTGAGGTTTTTTGGTGACTTGTCCAGCTCATCGATAGTGACGAGATTCACCTACCCTCGGTTTTCCGTTTTCTTCTCAAGCGTAGATTCTCGTCTCCTCTTTCCCTTGTTGGGACTCTGGGATCTCCTCCGTGGCCTTTTCTCAATTGCTTCTTTTATGTACCGTTGAAGCTTCCCCTCACGAATCATCTCATCAATGGCATCTCGGAGCCAGGTGCACTGATCGGTATTGTGGCCGTACCCCTCGTGAAAATCACAGTACCTATTCCTATTCACGTTTTTCTGGTTTCGGAGGTACGGGGGCCTGCTGACATGCCTGAGTTCTGTCTACATTGTCTCCCTCCAAATTTGTGACCTTGATGCGTTCAGTGGAGTGTATGAATTATACCTGCGGGGAAGAGGTTGGGGAGGTGGGGGGTGGGCGACGTCCTTCTCGGTCGTCCCTTAGAGGTCGACCCCGAGGAGTTGTGCGGTCCTCCTGTGCAGGATCGCCTTGATTACGGGCCAGTTTGCTGGACTGACCTTTGTCAAATTCTTCAAGATTGATGAACTTGTTGGACCGCTGTCGTAGTTCGGCCATATCCCGAGGTGGTTTCCCGATAAGAGCTTTTCGGAAATCACCAGGGGCCAGCCCTTGAGTGAAGAGTAAGACGGCTACACCTGGTTCGAGGTTTGCGATTGAACTCCACTCGTGATGGAACTGATTAAGATAATCCCTAAGGGTTTCAACTGGTTTCTGCGTCACCGTTGCCAGAGTGTGGTTCGACTTTGGCTGAATACAGCTGGCGGTGTACCTATTGAGAAAAACCCTTTTCAGCTCGGCCCATGAGTTGATAGAGTTCCGTGGGAGCGAAGCATACCATCGTAGAACCGGTGCTTGAAGGGTCATTGAAAATGCCCTACACTTCATTCTATCTCCACCCCCATGAAAGTTCATGGCCCCTTCGAAAGACAAAATGTGATCATTGGGATCGAAGAGACCGTCGTATCTCGGAATGTTGTTGGGGCCGAGGTAGCCCTGAGGGGTCTCGCAGGCCATTATGTAAGGAGTGAAGGGGTGACCTGGATGCTCCTGCTCGGGCTCTAGGTCGGGGTTTAACGGGGGTGGTGGAGGAAGAAAAACCTCCTCCCTCCTATGAGATTCACTGCCTCGATGATGCCAAGGAGGATCGCTTCGTGCCAGAGCCACCACTGGTGCTCGTTCGGCCTCACGCTCACCGTTTCGTGCGGGAGCCACCATAGGTGCTCGTTCGGCTTCACGTTCCATGGTCCTATGTTGTAGATCTGCAATGGCCTGGCCCTGCCATTCCATAATTCTCATTTGTTTTCGCATCATGGCCAGGATTTCATCGTCACGACGTCGTGGTGACGTGTTCGTGCGATGAAATCGGCCAGAGGGGCCAGCTGAATGCTCGTGCTCTCTGTGGTGGTGACGCTGCAACGATGCATTCTCTGCATGGAGGGAGTGTGCTGCTGAACGTCAATCATGCTCCTGGCGATGTGGACTCCTGCCTCCCTGCCTGCTTTGGTGTGATGACTCCCCTGAAACCACGGTGTAGGGACCACTGTGGGTATGTGTGAGGGGTGGTGGTGTAGGGATCACCGCTGGTGGTGGCTGTGTTGGCGGTGCAGGGATCGCTGCTGGTGGTGGCTGTGCTGGTGGAACAGGAACCGCTGCTGGTGGTGGATGTGCTGCCCTGTTTGCCTGAAGGTGATAGCGCAGATCATCCAGTTGCTCCTGCACTGCCGCCACCCTGCGAGGACGCCCCCTTCCTCTGCGTGGGGCATGATTTTCTGCTGCATTCTCCATGGTAGATTTTTGTTGTAGGTGGGAATCGAAGTTTAACTTTCCCACAGACGACGCCGGTGAAGTCTTCTAGATCAGAGCCTTCACTAAGGCCAAGAGAAGACCTTAATGAAGTAGCTAGATCTAGGGTTTATGTGTGATCCTTTGAGTTCTCACAGGTATCAGTAGGATTACCTGGGTTGCCCTAATCACGAAGTGTGTGCAGTGTGAACTTAGGGTTAGAAGGCGTACCTGAGCCCCATGTAGCACTGTACTACTTATAGGGGTGGCTGGATACCCTAATGGGCCAGATGAGCTGTGGCCCAGACGATCCAGCCCGTTATGAGCCGTAAGAGGATGTGACCGAAGAGGCTTAGTGGTCGTTATCCTGTCCTTGTCGGTGTGAGTGACGTAAGGGCCGAGTTGGGGGAACAAGCCCAAACCGTCTAGGTTATGCATGTTTGCCTGAGGGACATCGATCTCGGCCTGTTAGCAGTGGTGGGGGAGTAGTGTGATCTCGGTCAGCTAGGGTTTGGTGCCCTGTGATCTCGGTCAGAGGTTTAGTCCACCACAATCTAGATCTTCGAAAAAGTAGAAAGAGGATGGGTACAGGGCAACGACACGACAATGGAGAACACATTGACGGCAACACGGTGGGGGGCGATGGGCGAGGTGGGGCTGTCACAATGATGGGACAGTGGACTAAGTTTTAATGAAGAACAGTATCACGTTCTGGTTTTTTATTTCATTATCATTATCATTTTTTATTTAAATTTACAGGGAGTTACTAACATGCAATCTAAATTTGAATGGTTGTTATGCAACCCTTTGTTAGATTCATAAGAATTTGTCACCTAATACATGTGTGTCATGTCATTGCTTAAAACATAATGTTGAGAACGTGAAGAAGAAGAAGAAGCAGCAGTTCTAGCAAAATTGAAACAACTTTAATTTTTTTCTAAGTAATGTTTTTGAAAATTAAAAGTTATAATTTGTGTAAAGGTACAAAGGACTAAATTAAAATAATCTAGTTTTTATGTTGGACTAGATTGCAAAAATCAATTTTGACTACTTTAAGCAATGACATGACATACATGCATTAAGTGACAAATTCTTATTATAATTAGTCTAACAAAAGGTTGCATAGCAACCATCCAAATTTAGATTGCATGTTAGAAATATTCTTAATTTTTTTATTTGAGTTTTAAATCACAACCGTTAAATGTTTAGCTTGCCACATGTCACAATATCATAAAGGTAATGGACTCTTGGTACCGGAGAGGATCAAAACTCAAATTTTCACATTTTCACTACAATTAGCAAAATTAATAGATGTGAATACTACAAAAATGGTCTTATATATAAGGATGAAAAGAGTAATATGAAAAAAGGTTTTTATTACCTATTTAATTAATAATTTTTTTATTTTATTTAATATCTATTTTTCTTATTAATTTTTATCATTGTTTTAATTGATTAAATATAAAAATACTCCATGTTTTAATTGATTTATTTTTAATAAATATTTTATAAATTAGAGTCCTCAAATTATTTTTTTTTGTTTTGAGCCCAAAATAGATTTGGGTCGGCTTGAAATTAAGAGCGAGAAAAAATTTGAAAATCTTATCTCATAGAAAAAAAAAATGATAAGTGATTATATACCAAAAAAAATGATAACTGATAAGAGAGAGAGGAAATCGAGTGAGAGGCCGAAGTGGTGAATGATGCATAGGCACAGACGGTCTCCAATGATATTGAAGGTTAATCGCGAACGGTCTCCAATGGGACAATTGAGTCTTTTTGCAAAATGTAGCAATTTGTGAATCAAAATAAGGAAAGGACCTCAAAAATAAATTCGTTAAAATAGGGTATAACTGCGCTGAGGTCAAATGCCAACATTGCATAGGTGCAATAGTAGAAGTTTAATGCATTAACAAGTCCTCGTACAAATAATTTAATTCTTCATACAATGTTTGAGGTTAGCAAGTCAAAGTTGGGTTCTGACCTCAGCTATCCCATTGATTTAACAACCATTTAGATTCCGTGTCATATTTTCTGTCCTTCATCTCACAAACATAATTTTGTTTCAACTTTCAACCCTTGAAAAAAAATATGGAGCAAATAGGCATAATGAGTGAAGTGAATCACCGAAGAATCAAAGCCAACGGTATATGGATACACATAGCTGAGCAAGGGACGGGGCCACTAGTTGTACTGCTTCATGGCTTCCCAGAAATATGGTATTCATGGCGTCACCAGATCAACTACTTGGCCAAGAAGGGTTATCATGCGGTTGCACCTGATCTAAGAGGATACGGTGATTCTGATTCTCCTATCAATTCAGATTCCTATACTTGTCACCACATCGTTGGTGACCTTATTGGTCTGCTTGACCATCTTGGTGAACAAAAGGTATGACAACATTCTCTATCTTGCTTCTAGTTCCAATTGCTGCACTAGAGATATAAGATATTGTCAAAATTATTAGTATTAAGTTCATCGGTCAAACTGGCACGACTACATTCAAAGTACTTTGGGGATCAGAAAGAACTTTTTATGAACACAATTTAGCTAGAATAGATTTATGTCTAGAATATTAAAAGTGTCTTTTTCATTGTAAACTTGGGTATGTTCTGGTTTGATATGATTTTTAAGTTTTAAAAATTTAAAGGCCAAAACTAGTTTTCAATTCTATAATTTTAGTTTTAGTTTCCAAATTTAACTTTTTTTATTATTTTGCTAAACTTATAATTTCTCAAATATCATGTCAACATCGTTATCGTAAATTATCTACCATCACCATTGGAGGATGTCCTTTACTATCGTTCAACACCGTACATCACCATCACCAACACCCTTCATCTCCATTGTCTAGCACCATTTGGAACCACCGATGTGTGGGGATGATGGTGGTGGTGGTGGTGGTTTTCATCAAGGTAGAGGTGGTTTGTGGTTATCACTATTAGGATAATGGTGGTGGTAATGATCAGACCCAATCCTAACATTTAGACTCAGGATGAATTTTGTTTAGGGCCCATAATCTATCAAATTAAAAACTTGTAACTAGATGAATCTTTAACAATAAAATTTGAACAACATTTCCATTAAGATAGTAACTTTCCTAAAATACTATTAATGCTTATAAGTTCACAACAATACAATCAACCATAAAAATGCCTCATATAAGCTACCATAGTTTTGTGAGTAGAGATGTTTGAGAATAAAGAGATTTTTGGGGCTACAATTAATGGTGGACCGTGAACAAAAATCTCGAGAAAATGAAATAAAAATATCATACAATAATATAATTATATGTTTGTTAAAATATCATACAATGCTATTATTACCAATATTCGAAATCGGCATTATGTTAAATATATTTGTTTAGTCCTTAGAAATAGCATTAGTGGCTACCAACAAGGCCCAGCACAGTTGACAGATAGTTGAGTTTCTTAATCATGATGTCTGTGGCTATGAAAAATGCTTTGTTGATAGAGGCAAAACCCACTTAGGTGATCTATATGCCTCAGAGGGGATTAGTCTCAACTATCGGCTAGAGGATACCCTTGATGCACACTAAAAAAAAAAGAAATAGCATTAATGGCTTTGTGGTTGGGGAAATCAAACCTTGATCTCAATGATTAGAATGAGACTAACGACGCAATATGCTAGAGGAATATTTTTTTTATGGGCCTGTTTAAGAACTAGAGCATGGTTGGACTTGTGGAGGTGGTGGTCAACATTGTGATGATGATGGTCATGATCACCATAGTGGTGGTGGTGATTATCATTGGGCTGGTGGCTGAGGTGGTCGTTGTCATGGTGGTGGGGGAGATGAACAATGGTGGAGGTGATGGCGGTCATCTTGGCGGTGATTATAATGGTGATAGTGGTGGTCAAAAGATTGAAGTGGTTTTCTTGTTGATATGTGGTTGTGAAGGCAATAGTGGTACATTTTAAAAAGACATAATCAATACGAAAAAACAGTTTTTTCAATTGTTTTGAAAAAGAGAGAAAAATAATTTTAATCCAAAGTTTGCCCATTGTTAAAAAAAAATTACTATTTCTCAAAAAAGCAAAACTTTGTAACCAACAATCATAACCATGCCTTATAATCAAAATGTTTGTCCCAAAGCTTTTCAATTTTTTTAAATGAAGGAGTGATATATAATTAAGGGTCTTGCTGAGAATACTTGTTAAGGTTATTAAAAATGGAAAATAAATTATAAATCCACAATATTACTTCTCTCGAAAATTTTAAAAACCACATTTTCCAATAATTTTCTACTACATATGGTTTCTTACATTTTCCTATGTTAGTATTTGCCTTTAATTAATTATTAAAATTTTATATGTCCTTAATGAAGGCATTTGTAGTTGGATCTGATTGGGGAGCAACAATTGGGTGGTATCTTAGTCTCTTTAGGCCAGACAAAGTGAAGGGATTTGTTGCTCTATCTGTTCCATACTACCCAAGATCTCCATCTTTAAAACCTGTTGAAACTATCAAGAAACTGTACGGAGAGGAGAGTCATGTCTCACAGTTCCAGGTAAGATTCACTCTTTGCTTCAATAGAGATGTTATTTGTACCTTGAGAAATGTGAAAGGATGAGAGAAATATAAGGAGAGAATAAAAATGATTTTCTATTGTTAAAGTTTAGTTAATGTTAAGTATAGGAAACCAAATTGTTGGTTGTTAGGAAAAGAATGCGAACCATTGTTTTATTAGCTTTTAAGGGATTATAAATATGTAGAAGTTTAATGCTGTAAATTAATCAATTCACATTATAAAATTAGTTGAATATAATATTAAGAAGGTTTTATATTCTCATATCATATTTGTTTCCTTTATAGTTGTTATTTTTTTAGTGTTTTATTATTTGTGAGGTATTGATCTCATATAATCTAGTAGAAGCCAAATTTTCGCTGCAAGAGCTTTAACAATTTGTATCAAGAGCCAACGTCAAAATACCAAGTGGTATTTTTTTTTTTTGAAAAACATTTATAATGGCTTCTAGAAGTGGAACGGTAAAAGTTGGGAAATATAAATTGAAAAGTTCAATGGGAGAAATGATTTTTCCTATTTGATGATGTAAATGAAAAATTTACTAATTTCACAAAAGCTGCACAAAGCGCTAGCGGGAAAAGGATAAAAACCCGAAGATATGAAGAAAGACGATTGGGAAGAGTTAGATCTTGAAGCATGGGCGGCCATAATCTTGTGCCTTGAGAGGGATGTTGCATTCTTGGTCAATAAAGAAGCAACGGCTGTTGGCGTGTGGTCAAAGTTAGAGACAAATTTCATGACGAAAACTCTAACAAACAGGATCTATCTAAAATCCAAATTGTATACATGCAAGATGGAAGAAGGCACCTCAATCCAGGTGTATATCTTTAGTGGACCGACCATTGGTCCAACCTCTCACGTACATGGCCGACCAGACTTGGCTAAATAGAAGACCGTGCCTACACAGACCGAGCATTCATCCAAACACTCACCCCAACGGACTTGGATCGATTAGTCCCTCTACCCCTAGAGGACCCGAGCTCTGGGGCGCGCACGCGACTTACAACAGGGATAAGGCCCTCTAGTACAGGATAAGGATGAATGACTCATCCTCTTATCCTCTAAGGGTCACGTCAGCCCTACTGGACCTCCGTACAGGCCCATAAGGTACAGCACCACATTCCCTATAAATAGCTGTCTCCATCTAGGGGCTCAAGTACATTCCCTTACTCCCTAATTGTTCTCACTTTCACACGCAGTGATTAGGGAAAGCTTAGATATCCCAACTAGATATTTGGAGAACCAAAGAATCACACATCAACCTAAGATCACAATCCTGTTCTTAGATAATCCCTGGTCTAAGAGAGCTCCCTGGTCTAGGACATGACATTGGCGCTGTCTGTGGGAAAAGATAAACCATTATTCCCACCCACAACCATGGTGAATACCCGTGGCAACTCCAAAAACTCCTCCAAAGACCTACGCCGCCAACTGGGGAGAAATCGTCGTAGGCCTCAAGAGGGCAGTGCTGACAACGGAAGGGGCCTTGAGGGTCGTCTCGCGTCACGAAGAGTACCCCCACCACCACCCTCACACAACATCCCTTCTATTAGGCTTGAGGTTCCGACATGCAGCCACTGCACTGCACCCACTCAACATGAAAACCACACCCATAGCGGACCGTACACGGCTCACTCCAGGCAACTAGAGTCAGAGGAGCCTAGACCCCAATGTAGAGAAACAACTTCCTCGAGAGAAGGTCACCGAACCCAGCGGAACCACGGGTCAGGAAGGTTTATTGAAGCTCGGTGCTCTAGCGGCAAGGATCACCAGGGTCAGAGAGAACTGCAGCTTAAGGAAATAATTAAGCAGCAGGCTCAGATGCTCGAACAGCAAGGAAAGGCCATAGCTGGCCTCCAGAAGATCCACATGAACATAGTAGCTGAACGGGTAGTGGAACCAGCCCCAGCATCAAGATTACGTCATGATCTGCGGGAACCAACAACCCTACCCCCACCACCTCCTTTGAACCCTTTTCAAACAACCACCACCTACCCTGGGAAGGACGACACTCACCCGGAGCACCCTTTCACCCCTCATATTATGGCATATGAAACCTGTGACACCCTTCTCGGATTACCCAAATATAAGCTAATAAATAATCTTTTATATTGGATAATATATATATGGACTTGTGAGTGTTAAGAAAATAGGTAGATAAAATTTTCTTTTAAAGTGGGTGCACAAATCGTCACTTGAAAGTCTTGGAGAACAAAGTCTATATTATCTCAAAATCATTGTATCGAGTTCGGCGATTTCTAAAACCTTTTCGCAAATAGAGTAACATTCGATCTTTTAGAAAATGTCTTTGTATCAAGTAGCTTAAGCTACCCTTGCTTTGTACGATAGAACTGATACCATTTATAGCCGAGCTCTTAAGCAGATTAAATCAGAGTAAGCGGAAATTATTGGACTATGCAACTGATGGTAATATAAACATAGGTTTTATATATATAAAAAGAGTCATAATACATAGTCCCATCATGATAGTCTCCAAGACCCAGAAGTACAAGTCCATAAAAACAGATCTACATCACAGTGTAACTACAGCCCTAGAGTATTCCAAAAGTATATCTACAATATATATACATAACCAAAATACAACTCCAGGGGTAATCACGTAGATCTGGCAGCATCAGATGTGGTAGTAGTAGTAGCAGTCTCCAAAAACACAAGTAGTAGCATCATCATCATCACAGCAGCAGCAAAGTATCCTCCACAGCCTCCACAACATCGGATCCTCTGATCCTCATCATATATCCTATACACATACCTAGGGATCATCGTCCCTCCAATCACTCCCAGTAGAATGCACGACAGGCTCGCTCCCACTCTCGTCCTCCACCGGATCCTCCTCGATCTCATCCGAGGGAGAGTGTACCCTACCACTGGGTACCGGGTCAGGTGATGGTGAAACCCTGACTGGGCTCCTCGGATCAGATAGGGGAGTCTCCTCGCGGACGACTCTCGAAGTAAAAGGGTGAGAGCGGGTAGGTCGAAAACGAAAACTATGGTAAGAGCAAGCTGGTCGCGTGGGAGGTGGTCCATGGTAAGTGTAAAACGGGGGTACATGCATAGTGTATATGATGGGAATCCTAAGCCTACGAGGACGGAATCGTATCAGCGGGTTCGGGTGGTAGAAGGTAATCTCTACCTCCCCCTCGAACACCGCACGATGGTCCTCATAGATCCATATGCCACTAGGAAGTGGCCGGATCTCGATGCAAGCAATGTAACGAGACATCACCTACAAGGGCATAGGGGTAAGCAATTCTATACACATAATCAATAGAGATTAAATTATGCAATATAAGTATGTAAATATGCATCAATTAATATCAATCACGTTTAACACTTAGCAGATATTGAATGCAAGTAAGTGTTGGAAAACTACACTCGATGTGTGAAACAAATAGGAACACTAGGAGAACACCTAGAAGGGGGGGTTGAATAGGTGTTATAGAAACTTTGAAAGATTTTCGCAAGAAACAAATCTAAACGATTAAAACCAATGAAAATCAATCAATTAACAAATATTATATCAGAGATTAAGCGGAAACAATCAACACCAATATTCTTATTGATTCACCTAGGTTATGAAAATGATTTTCCCTTTATCAATTTTGCACAATAAAGATTCAATTCAATCAAATATAGAAAAATCACTTTTTCTAGGTTTTCAATCAAGAACACAATTAATAACAAGAATTGTAAAGAGTTAAAGGTTTAGAGATACGACACAGTGATTTATCCTGGTTCACTTTCATCCACTTGAAAGCTACTCCAGTCCCCTCTTCAACCAAGAGAGATTCTTCACTATGAGGAATTAGAGTTTCTCAAATTACAAGTAAATGCCTCACAAGACTTCCTTCTTGCTAGCCTACAAGAGATACCACACCCTTGCCTTGTAATCCTATTGATATCTAATCTAACCTCTACTTGCTTGTTGATAACCCCACAACAAGTCTTCTTTGCTTGCTTCACTCACAAGACTTCCAAGTACTTTGAGATTCTTCAAAGTGCCTTCCAAATGCTTGATGAAATGCTTCTTCAAGACTTTCAACTAAACTTGCTTGATTCACAAAATCAAGGCTTCCTTTGTTGTAGAATGTTTGCCTCTTGCAATGATTACAACTCAATAGAAAACAAAAACAATCATATGAATCTCTTTCAAAAGCTATGAAATATCAACATGAGAGATTCAAGGTTCTTGATCAAAGAATATGAAAATGAGAGCTTTGATCTTGAGAGAGTGAGAGAGAATAGTGTGGCTTTGATTCTTTGTAAAATTGTGTATCAAAATGATTCTAGTTGATAGAAATGATTAGGAAAAGGTTTATATAGAATACCCAAAAGTTAGAGCACTTAGAATGGCTTTTGAGAAGTGAAAAACGTATTTAAAAAACCATATCTGATCAAGTTACTCGAGTGAAATGAGTGTTACTCGAGTAATACGAAAGCTGCATAAATTTCACTCGAGTGAAAAAGGTTTTACTCGAGTAAAAGTTCAGATAATCTATTATCAAAAGTTTGTTAATCGATTATCAGTTCAAAATACACTGTTAATCAATTATCAAAATCTGTTAATCGATTATTAACATTAAAAATCAGTTAAAACTTGTTTTCTCAAAAACTAAACCTTTTCTTTCAAACCTTTAAGCCACCTATTGATTTTAGGCAAAGTGAATACTCAAAATATGATATAATCATGCAATCAAAAGAGATTCACTACCCTCTAATAAACTCTACCCAAACTCATAAACTAAAAGACTTGTGAGGCTAAAGATAAAACAATAAAACATAAACTACCAAACTAAGTCTTCATGAGTTGGTTCTCTCTTCATAACTTGATGTTTGTTGTTGCTTGTTGAGCTTGAACTTGATCAACACATTTGTAGCTTGTTCAAAACCTTTTGGCATTTATCAAAACATTCTTCATGGATCTTACAATCTCCCCCTTTTTGAAAATGACAAACATGTTTTGAAATCGTTTGAAGTTCATTGAAGTTGTTGATGCTTGAACCATTTGATCACTTGGTGAGACTCTTGCTCCCCCTCAATTAATGCTTGATATTTGAAATCCAATTGAGTAAGCTTGATTCTCCCCCTATCTTCAACAACTTTGCTCAACCTATATAAAAACAACAAAACAAACCTTTCTCCAAACATACCATTTCATTTAACAAAATATTTCTCCCCTTTGTTTCAAAACATCATATTTCTCCCCCTTTGGCATTATCAAAAAGAAATATATACCAATTGAAATAAGATCTAAGCCAAAATAGAAGAAATATAACCAAAGCATGAATAGAATAACAGCAATTTGTAGAATTTTCTCCTTGATACCAATTAAAGTAGAAAATGAAAGAATATCACATGAAAGTCCTTTTGCTCTTCAATCATACCTACAAAAACAATCATGCTTTGCTTTTTGGTATCCAAATGGTTTTGGATCCATTTTTGTTAGTGTAGGGACTCTCACCCTTTTTCACCCAAACAAAATCTCCTTTAGGTATACCATGCACTTTAATATAACACACATTTGAAGTATGTCCATGAGTACCACAATAGAAACATGTTGGTGCATTTGAAAAATCAACTTTAGAAAAATCAACAACATTTCTATGAGATTTACTCTTAGCATTAGTATAACCCAAACCAAACTTGTTTGAATTTTCTCTTTGAAAATTTTACAATGTGCGCAATCTAATATCACCATTTGAGAAACTTGCAAGCTTATTTTTCAAAATAGCATTTTCGTCTTTAAGCAACTTGCAATTCTCACAATCAACCACATTATTCAATCTACTAGCACAATCACAAGAAGAACTAGCATATATAAGATCAAGAGTTTCATTTTCAAGATTAAGCTCATCAACTTGTTTTTGAAGATCTAAAATCTTTTGTTGATGTTCCTCAATGAGCTTCTTCCTATCAATATTTTTCTTAGCTAATTTCTTGAGATGTTCATGCATTTCTTCATAAGCATTATATAACATTTCATAATTTGAAGAAATTTCGGATTTAGTAAGACTTACATCGCTTTCGTCACTTTGTTCACTTGATTCATCATTTGAACTTTCTTCTTCATTTAATAGAGCTATCAAGTTGAGACAAGCGGCATGTTCATCATCCGAAGAACTACTAGTTGTGCTTTTCTTGTCTTGTTCATCATCACTATTCCAAACTATGTATGCCCTTTTGTGTTTTGCATTTTTCTTCTCTTTCTCCTTCTTCTTGAGATACTTAGAGCATGAGTACTTGAGATGACCGAGCTTTCCACATTCATGGCAAACTACACCTTCTTTTGAAGTCTTGGTCTTGTAGTGTGAGGGATCCTTCTCTTTACTTTTGTCCTTGTTCAACCTTCCTTTTCTCCTTAGAATTTTATTGAACTTTCTTAGTAGAAGCTTCATCTCCTCTTCATCAATATCCGAATCGGAATCTTCATTATCAACATCATCATCATCAACGGAACTCTCTTCCTTTTTATATGACCTTTGAGCTTTAAGAGCAATTCCTTTTCTCTCTTTGTACTTATCCGACTCTTCATGCTTATGCAAACGTCCAAGCTCCATTTCATGTTCTAATAGCTTTCCGAAAAGTGTTGCTAAGTCCATGGTGTCCAAGTCCTTTGATTCAACAATTGCGGTAACCTTGGGTTGCCATTCCCTACTTAGACATCTTAAAACTTTGTTAACAAGTTCACAATTCACGAAAGTTTTACCAAGAGCAATGAGATGATTAACAATATGAGTAAAACGTTTTTGCATAAAACATATAGATTCATTAGGCAACATACGAAACAATTCATATTCATGCATCAAAGAATTCAATCTAGCACGCCTAACTTCACTAGTGCCTTCATGTGTGACTTGCAAGGTGTCCCACATATCTTTGGCATCACGACATTGGGACACTCTAAAGAACTCATAAACTAAAAGACTTGTGAGGCTAAAGATAAAACAATAAAACATAAACTACCAAACTAAGTCTTCATGAGTTGGTTCTCTCTTCATAACTTGATGTTTGTTGTTGCTTGTTGAGCTTGAACTTGATCAACACATTTGTAGCTTGTTCAAAACCTTTTGGCATTTATCAAAACATTCTTCATGGATCTTACAGTAAGATGCTCACACTTGGTTCATTTATCACAGTTAAATTAAATGAATGGCATGATGCATGACTTTAGCTCTCAAGCCTATCTCCATCATAATACTATGTCACTCTCTGACGTCCATCCCTGACAACCCAGCACTCAACAGTGCGTTGTATTCCTAGGTATACAACCATTCGTACATTCACCTAGAATGTACACGACAAGCTTGGTATCCATGCCACCCGAGCATATCCCGTCATCCAAACGGATCGTCATCCAAACGATATATCCATATCGGCATCCACTAAGCCGACCACGTCAACAACGTGTCATCAAGAAAGCGTATTGGCACTCCCAGAGGCCCTCCACATGTTTAACAAACATGAAATACGTCCTACCATCCAAACTCCAGAATGAATGCAATTTATCTTTTAGACTTAAGGGAAGTTGATTAATACTTTACAGGCCACCTAGGCTTATTTTCTTCATCAAAAGGACCGTCACCAAACGATCTTTTTGTATTAATCAATTTCTCTAAGTCTTGATCCCTTGGACTATTATTAATAATTCCTTAATTTAATAAGTTAGAATTGAAAATGGTGTTTTCAGGTTCTGAACAATTTACTCGAGTAAACTTCAGGATACTCGAGTGTTACTCAACTTTTCCAGATTACTCGAGTGTGCTTAAGACTACTCGAGTGTTCATGACTTTCTGAGGATTTGGGTTTTCAATTAACAATTTACTCGAGTAGTTCATGGGTTACTCGAGTGTTCTTGAACATTTCCAAAATACTCGAGTGGCCTTGAATGACTCGAGTGTTTGACCTAAACTTGTCCTCAGGTCATGCTCGATACTCGAGTACCAGACAAAATACTCGAGTGTTCTTGTTCATTTTACATTGTTTTGAAAGCATTTTACTCGAGTACCCTGCCTTTTACTCGAGTGTTTCGTAGCAGATAACACTGAAACCTGGTTTTAACATAACATTTTCATTTCTACTTAATTCTAGTCCATTCCAGGGATCCACAGAGTTCATACAACATAATTTGAACATGTTACAACATTCATTTCATATCAAAACACAGATTTGACAGAGAATTCAGTAATCATGCATTAAAACACATTTTCACAACTCAATACCTCAATTTGCAGAATAAGCTCAATACCCATGAATTAAAGTTCATTTAAGCTTGCATGCATGATATATAACTTGCTCAACACAGTTTTAGAGCATGGATTGGTCTCCAAACCAAAGTTCCTATTCAATCTAAGCCCTTAGAGCCTCTTGGTGGCTCTCTAACACAATTCATGGAATTTAAACTCTATCTAGTGAATATAATTACTTCCCCTTACCTCTCAGATGTTTTCCAAACAAGGATTGACACGAAAAAGGCTCCAAAATCCTCAGACCAACTTCAAATGCCACATGCAGAGCATTTTGAGTACCACACCAAAATGGAATTGGTTTGTACATGAAACAGAGAATTAAATTGGGGAAAATTAGATTTCTAAACTCTATGCAACATAATCTAACTAAGGAAACTGAAATTGAGACTCAGGGGTTCATGAGCTTACCAGAAATCAAGATCAAAGTAAGCTCCAGAACAGAATTTGACCAAGAACAACTTCACTTCAACTCCTTGAATCCTCCAACACACTCACTCAATCCTCACGATTTTGGTGTTTATATAAAGCTCAAGATGTAAGCTTTATATTCGTGTATGATTTGTGTTTCAATTCGACACAGAGAAGGAGAATTGATCAGACGAAGTTATGAACCCTAACTTCAACAACAACAACAAGGATGAGCAAAATTCTTCACCAAGGAGCGTTGATGAGTTTAAATAGACATGGAGGGTGTTCATGCGTGACGACACGCCACCCAGGGTGTTGGCAATAAGGTGTTTTCGTGGCGGAGGTAGAGAATCGTTCATGGTGACTCATCAAACGCACTAACTCGTGCAGTTTGACCCAGAATACTCGAGTATTCCCGAAAATACTCGAGTGTTTTACCCAGTTTTTGAAAAATAATTATTTTATTTACCTTCCCTCCAAAATCTTTCCTATAATTGCTTCTAGGTCCCAACCCAGGGACTAATATGCAAAACTCTTATTTTATGCATTTAAATTATTTATTAAATAATTTCCACACATCAACTAGTCACATGAACACATATTTTAATCAAGGATTAATATAGAAACTATTAATTATAATTAAATTATAATTAACATTTCATTAATCGGGGATTAAAATTTTGGGGTGTTACAAAACCCCCTCAGCCTTCCTCGAACCTACCGACGTCACAAAATACAATGGACTAACCGACCCCCTGGAACACATTTTATCCTTTGAAGGAGCAATGAATTTTTACGACGGTGGAAACTTAATGAAATGCTGAGCCTTCTCAATGACCCTCCAACTCCCAAGGCTAAGATGGTACTCGGCTCTTCCCAGGAACTCGATCAATTCCTGGGCAGAAATGAAAAAGGTGTTCCTTAACAGGTACACGGCTAGCTACGTCCATCCCAAATTCGACCACGCTTTAGCAGGAGTAATGCAAAAACCAGAAGAGCCATTGAGGGAGTATTTGGCTCGTTTCCATTCTGAGGCAGGAGTCGTGCCAAGCTTTGTAGTGTTTCTTTTCACTCACGGACTCAGAAATTGAGATTTCAAAAACTCGCTGGTCAGCAAGCCACCAAGGGATATGTCAGAGCTGAGGCACAGATCTACTAAGTTTATCAATTTAGAAGAATTCAGCAAATGGCAAAAATTGAGAGAAAGTGGTGACAGATCATAATCTTCATCCTAGGGCACGATGAGGAGAGAAGAGAGGAAAGAGGAAAGAGGAAGAGGGCCTAGGAACAATCAGAAATTCCTCCCTAGATCAAAATTTGAAGAGTACACCCCCGTCACATTTCCTAGGAGCCAGATTCTACGGGAAACCATGCAAACTGATTTAAGGATGGCTCAACGTCCTCCTGCGCTGAAAAAAGCTCCCAAAGAGACCAATCGAAATAATGTGCTTACCACGGAGGGTATGGTCATACCACTAACGAGTATACATGGCTCAGAGACATAATTGAACAAATGATTAGGGAAGGAAGACTCCAACAATACGCTCGAGAAGCATGCACTCGACGCTAAAGGAGAAGAATCCCCTTTCCTGACAGAAATACCCGAAGAAGAACCCCATCACCCACAAGACAACCAGCTACTCAGCCCGCAACCAACATCAAAATACCAACCAGCAACAACATCAAGCTACCAACCAGCAGCGAGTAAGCATAGTAGAGGTAGCCAACCTTGACCAATCCCCCCAAAACGTCAAGGTTAACACCATTGACGGAGGGTTTGCGCGGGGAAGGGGGTGTGAGAGAAGATCAGATCGAAAAAGGTACGTCAACCAAGTGCTCGCATTTCATCATCATCCTATTCATAAAAAGACCTCAAAAAGTGTTCAAATCTGTTTTAGCGATGATGACCAGGAAGGGGTCATCCCAGGCCACAACAACCCAATGGTGATTACTGCTTTGATCGGAATTACAAAGTTGCCAGAGCATTTGTCGATCAAGGTAGCTTGGTTGATATCATGTTTCTTAATCTTTTCAAGGCTCTTATACTGAAGACAACAGACCTCACCCCCTTTGAGGGGAAGCTGATCGGGTTTATCGGGGACACCATTATCCCGTTGGGACCCATCCAATTACAATTGACAATGGGAAATCAACCCTTGGAAAGAACCGAGATCATCAAATTTTTAGTGGTTGATTGTCCATCGACCTACAATGTCATACTAGGAAGGACCTGTCTCCAAGCCTTTGGGGTGGTCGTCTTAACGGTCCACCTAGCCATGAAGTTTGAGGGTTCCGACGGTAAGGTGGTAACCGTCATTGCCGAATAGGATAAAGCTCGACTATGTTACAATGCCAGTCTTGCAAAAGTAAAAAGTCAGGAGGAAGTCCAACAACCAAAACCAAGCCTAAGCAAGGGGAATGTGTTGCTCACAGACCTAGATGTCAGAGCGGATCAGGATGACACCAGGATCCAGTTAGATGACCAAGATCCAACCAGAAGATTGAAGATGGGATCATGGCTTCCTGAGACCACACGAGTAGAGTTACTCGAACTCCTCAGTAAGAACAGGGATTTGTTTGCCTGGACCTCGGCAGACATGCCGAGGATTGATCCCAATTTCATTTGCCATTGACTTAATGTCAATGCGACCGCGAAACCGGTCGTTCAGAAGAAAAGAAGAGTAGGAACTGAAAAAGTCGCAGCAATCGTAGAGAAAGTAGCCGAGCTCTTATCGGCTGGGTTCATCCAAGTGGTCAGTTACTCGGTGTGGATATCCAACACAGTCCTGGTGAAAAAATCGAATGGGAAATGGCACATGTGCGTCAACTATAAACAAAGAATGCCCTAAAGATCAGTATCTGTTGCCAATCATTGACAAACTAGTCTACAGCTCATCGGGATATCAGCTCCTCTCATTCATGGATGCTTACTTAGGGTACAATCAAATCCCAATGTACCCTCCTGACCAGGAGAAAATGGCCTTCATCACCGAAAAGGCCACATACTGCTACACAGTCATGCCTTTTGGGTTGAAAAAAGATGGAGCGACATACCATCGTATGATGAACAAGGTCTTCTCGGGAATAATCGAGCCTGCCTTAGAAGTGTACATTGATGACATGATCACCTAAAGCAAGAGAATGGAAGATCATCCCCGTGACCTAGTGGCAGTTCTGGCTAGGATAAGGGAGCATAACATGCGCCTTAACCCGAAAAAGTGCACTTTTGGTGTCCCTACCAGTGCTTTCCTAGGTTTCATGCTTACTGAAAGGGGCATTGACACAAACCCAGAAAAATCTCAGGCCATTTTGGATATGCACAGTCCTTCACATGTCAAAGGGGTCCAGAGATTAACTGGCCGTATGATCGCCTTGTCCCGTTTCCTCCAATAAGCAGCCAAAAAAGCTCTCCCATGGTATCAACTCTTGAAGAAAAACAAGGACTTTCACAGGGATGAACCCTATGATCGAGCATTTGTTGAATTGAAAAATTATTTAGCTTTCCCCCGTCCTCATCAGCCCTCTGGACGGGGAGACTTTGTTCCTATATCTCTTAGTCGGCGAATCGTCTATGAGCTCGGCACTGGTCAGAGAGGAGTCAGGATCTGAGCAACTTGTTTATTTTTTTAGCAGAGCCCTCCAGGGCCAAGAGATCAGGTACTCAAAAATTGAAAAGCTAGCTTTTGCACTAGTAGTGTCAACTCGGAGACTAAGACATTACTTCCGGAGTCACCCCCTCATTGTCAGAACCAATTAAGCAGGTGCTCCACTGACCAGATTTGGTCGGAAGAATGGTCTCGTGGTCAGTCGAATTATCTGAGTTCGACGTCTCTTTTGAACCCAGGAAGCCCTTAAGTCTCATATACTCGCAAATTTCATCTTGGAATTCACCGAGCCTTTTTCGAGTTTTGAGTCCCAATGATGGAAAGTATATGTCGATGGCTCAAGTCATAGAAAGGGGGCAGGAGCTGGCATCATTTTGTAAAATGCTGAAGGTGTCAGCATTGAGTATTCTCTGAAATTTGAATTTCCCACTTCCAATAATCAAGCCGAGTATGAGGCAGTCCTGACAGGATTACGCATGGCCAACCAACTGGGAGCCTCAGAGGTCCAGATCTTCAGTGACTCTCAATTGGTCGTATCTCAAGTCAAAGGCAAGTATCAGGCCAAAGAATTGATCCTTCAGAGGTACTTAGAAAAGGTCAAAACAATGTCATTTATCTTCTCAAGCTTCTCCATCACTCACATACCGAGGGAATCAAACAGCCGAGCCGATATTCTCTCCAAACTAGCTAATACCAAGGGCTTGTAAAATAACAAAAGCTTGGTGCAGGAGATCGTGCACAGGCCAAGCGTTGTCCTCGCGGTCTCCCTGTCCACCGATTGGATGACACCCATCAAAGAATACTTACAGCACCCGATCCTACCACTGGATCAACTGGAGGCTAAGAAACTAATGTGATAGGTTGCCCACTATTCTATGTTAGACGATATCCTATATAGAAGAGGGGTTAGTTCTCCCACGTTAAGGTGCCTAAGTCCAACTGAGGCAGAGCTAGTCCTTTCCGAGGTACACGTGGGGATTTCCAGCCACCACACGTGGGGCATGGCTTTAGCTCGAAAAATACTCAGGGCCGATTAATACTGGCCGACCCTCCAGACTGATGCCCTTGACCATGTGAAGAAGTGTCCACAGTGCCAGTTCCACGAAAAAGTATACCAACAACCACCAGAGGAGCTCCATTCAATTTCATCCCCTTGTCCCTTTTATCAGTGGCGCATGGATACCATTGCAAAATTTAAAAATACTCCAGGCCAACTGAAGTTTGCTATGGTCGCGGTGGACTACTTCACCAAGTGGGTGGAGGCTGAAGCCTTAGCCACCATCTCCTGGGCAAAAATCCAAAAATTCTTCCTCAGACAACTTATTGCTCGTTTCGGTGTGCCCCATTCTCTGATGACTGACAACGGCACACAGTTTACTGCCCACGTATTCCGGGATCTCGTGAATCACTTCCACATTGCCCACCATTTCTCGTCCGTCGAACACCCTCAAACCAACGGACAGGCAGAAGCAGCCAATAAAGGAATAATTGAGGGAATGAAGAAGAGAGTCCTTGAAGACGGGGGCTCGTGGGCGGATATACTTCCTGAGGTCTTATGGTCGCTCTGCACGACCATACACACCTCCACAGGAGAAACCCCTTACCGACTCACCTACGGCTGTGAAGCAGTCGTTCCCATTGAAAGACAGATTCTGACTTTCCAAATGACGGAACGCTCGTCCGAAGTCAATGAAGCTTTGTTGAAAGAAGAATTAATTCTGGGTGAGGAGATCCGAACCATTGCGACAGCTAAGGAAAGAAGAGCTAAAGAAAGGCAAGCCCGATGATAGAATAGGTCGGTAGTCCCTAGAAGTTTTGCTGTGGGTGATCTAGTCCTCCGTCAAGAAGACATAGGCCTCAAAAACTCAAGGGAAGGAAAGTTTGCTCGGAACTAGGAAGGTCCTTAAAGGGTTACTTCGAGGACTGGCTCGGGTGCCTACCGTTTGGAAACTTTAACAGAAGGAAAAATCAACAACAGTTGGAATGCAGAAAAGCTAAGGCCCTATTTCAGTTGAAAAGGCACATCAGATTCAATCTATCAACACATTACTCAATCAAGCAAAGGCACATGACTCAATCAGTCAAAGGAATACATCGCCCAATTACTATCCTATGTTGTTTTTAATTAGTCGTCTTTAATTAGCTATTTTAATTTAATGAGTTGTCTTTTACATTATTCTGTCATTTAAATTTGTATGCATGACATGTACTTTATGAGACATTTAATGAATGAGTTTTGCAGATTCCCAACTCCAAGTCTTTCTTTATCTGCTAACATACTAGCCCTTTCCTCTCGGATCGCCAACGAGTCGAACCAGGTTGTTTATACGCAATCCTTCCAACGGGAACTTATAGACTAATCAAGTACTCTTTGAGATACCCAACTAAAGGAATTTCTAAAAATAGTAACTACAGTTGCGGACCAAGGACCCCACCTCGGCCAAAGGTTGGAGGTCCAAAATCTCACTAACAGTTAATATCCGAGCATTAATATCAAAGCCAAAGGACAAAACGGCAAATGGATAACAAAAGCATAAGCATTACATGAGCAAAAACACAAGTTCATTAACAGATCCATACATCTAAAGTTTATGAACAGATAACAAAAGGGTTAAAACCCCCAGTACATGAATTCCACAGAGAGGAAAATAAAAAGCCCAAACAAATGAGCGAAAACTACGCATCAACAAGCCTAACTACTCAGTATCAGAAAGAACCACTGTTGAATCGTCAAAATTCTCTTCCTCTTCATTTTCCAAGTCCAGAGGATTAGGTAGATCTGGAGCAGCAAGGTCCACCTCGGCTTTACCTCGGGTGTGGTCAATCAGCCGACCATTCTCCACTCCGTAAAGAGGATGAGAACCCTTAACCCGATTTTTAGGGTTCAAAAAATACAACTTCTCAGTAGCATTCACAAAAGAGTCGGTGGTAGCATGGTCCCAGTTGAAGAAGTTATTCTGGGCTTCCACCTTGTGCTTCAATGCCTTTTTGCACATACTCTCGAGTTGTTCTTGAAGCTTGGTGACGGTGGCCTCGATTCGGTCACCCGACCCTGTACACCCTCAAGCTCGGATATTTGGCATCGAGCTTCCACCAAATCATCCTTGGCAACCTGCAAAGCTTTCTCAGCCTCAACCTACAATTCATCAGCAACCTCCTTTTCCCTGACCGCATCCTCCTTGGCTTTCTCGGCCAACTCCATACTCTTTTGATGCTCAACATTTGCTTGAATCAATGTTTGGTTAGCTTCCTGATACTCTTTCACTTGGGTGGCCAACATGTTCTCCCGAATGGCCAAAGATTTTCTTTTATCTCTCTCGGCTGGCGAAAGAGCCGAGCAAATGTCCTCGGCATATTTGGCCAGGTGGAAAGCGTAGCTTGCCAACCTCAGCATTTCCTTCCTGAGTTGCTGGACGTTATTTTTTAAAATAATTGCAGACTGATCCAAAAACCTCTGTTCGTCGGCCCCAGAATAGACCATCTGCACAAACTTAGGCAGCTTCCGAGCCCATACTGTCTGCTCGGAAGGATCAGTGACCACGAGCCCACCTGTCCCCTTGGTGGAAGTCGGTTTGAGCTAGTCGCTTGCCTTCCCCTTACCTTTGTCAATGCGGCTCTCTTGGCCAAGGGGATGAGGTTGGCTTCATCCTCCTCTTCTTCTTCACGGACTTCAGAGACAACAAAGAACCCTTCAGCAGGCTAGGCCTGGACGGTGGGAACAGTAGACTCTACTACCATCTCGACAGTAGTAGGCGGCGACACATTCACACTCGTCAGAGGAGTAGCCTCACTTGAGGCCTGGGTGCTCGGTGACCCTTCAGCTACAACACCCTTTCGACCAGCGAGCGCAGTAAGTCGGGCAGCAGCCTTGTTTATCTTAGCCATTCTCACTGCAGAAAGAAAACACATACATTAAAAAAAAGAAAAAAAAAGAGCATTACCGAGCTCGGTAACAACAAGCTCCTTGGGAAGAACTACGATATCCTATATCTCCACCTGACTGTTAGCTCGGAGATAATCGAAGTAAGTATCACAAGTATGTCTCTCGGTTGTCGACAATTCCGTCTTATAGTCAAATTGGTATAATTTGGGATGCCTATTAAAGAAATTTGGAGACCACGAAATGGGGAGCCGAGGCTGGTCAACATCCATAAACCAGCAAGACCCCTCCCCCACGAACTGTTACTTAAAGAAAAGAGGTTTAAAGGTTTTCTAAGAATCGGTAAACTTGGTGAACAATGCATGGTGATTCCGAGCCTTCAACGACGCCCAGGCCCTTTTCTTTGAACCTTTCACAAACACGTTCACCTGGGGAATATGAACCCATAAAAACGCTCGTAACAGGCCATCCAGCCTTTGAGCCTCGCAAAACTTCTGAAATGCTCGGGCAAAGGCCCAACTACTCGGGTGCAGCTGAGTTAGGGCCAATCGCAGCCGTCTCAATATATCCATTTCAAATTGGCTAAAGGGAATCCTAACCCCTAGCCATGTGATAACTTCTTCATACATAAAAAAAATCTTTTCTCCCTTCTGGAATCAGGGTGCAAGCTCGGTTATTTGCTGAATGAGCAGCAACCTGATATGAAGTCCCTGCAGCATCCTCGGGGCACGGTCGCACATGAGCCCTGATATGACCCAAACCTTCTGCAATTAAACCAGTTCTTGTCCCGAGTACTTCTCGATCCACCCAGTCGTACTGTGCTTCATCGGTCGAAATTGGGAATTCGTGAGGATGTGACACGCACCGACGAACCATACTTGGGGAAAGGGAACATGACTCGGCATCAGAACACAGAGAATCATTACGAATGGACATAAAATCCCTAGCTCGTTTCCCTCTATAGCTGAGTCTACTACACCTTCCCCTGACCTTTACCGCCTTTCCCCAGAATGGTTTCCTTGTAGCATGTCGTAAGAGTCGCGAGGCTATCTATGCTCGTTCCTCTGTAAACGATAGGCCAGTTTCCTCTACTTCTCCTCAACAAAATTGTTAGGATATTCTATTGATAAAGGTATCTCCACCGTAGGATCAGCCATACGGTGGCGGAAGGGAGGAGGAAGAAACTACAGAACTTCCATCTCAGAGGAAGAAGAAGAAGAGTAATAATCTATCTCGCTTAGATTCAAAACCTCAGACCATTTTTCAAACCACCTACTCATAACTGCTATTTCACAAACCCATAACCACACAACACAACCAAACTAAAAAGAAAAACCCCAGAAAAGACGAAATAGTATAACCTAGAAACGAAAGAAAGCTTCAGAAATCAAGGGGAAGTTTAAGAAATACCTGATGAGGTTGAAGAACTGGAACTAGAACTTGGTGATGAAGAAGGCAAGTTTTGTGGAGAACGAACAACAACTCTAGAAGAAAGGAACAAGGCTGGGCAGAGATGAAACGGGCGTAAAGGATACTGGCAGGAGGTTGGGGAAACGGTGCAAAAGAGGGAAATCGTGGGGATCTGGAAACCTAGAGAAGAAAGTTGCAGAGAGACAAAGAAGATTTCAAATACTCAAAGGTTGGGAAGAAGGTGAAATAAGGTAAGAATGGGGGATGAAGGAGTTTAACTAAGATTCCCTCCAACCCATTATTTCTCAAACCAGCAAAGTGGGCTTGCCAACTCAGCAAAGCCCAACCAACCTTGAGCAAAGGGAAAAGATGTGGCAGCAAGCCACAGGCTGGGATACTTTGAAAACTGAAAAGGCAGTAGGCGTAATAATGACATAACTGACACACGAGACACGTGTCAGTACAGAGAGACCCAAACGTCTTTCAGGACAAACAAAAGGACAACAGAGCAGATGAAAGGACAACAAATCATATGAAGGACTACTTCTCCCCCCTCGTTCCGCATGACACTCGAAGCGGTCGGACCTTTACACCGACTTGATGACTATTAACTCGGCCCAAGACTTAAACAGTCTTACCGAGATGCGGGGCTTATATAGTGGATCGACCCTTGGTCCAACCTCTCACGTACATGGCGACCAGACATGGCTAAATAGAAGACCGTACCTACACAGGCCAAGCATTCATCCGAACACTCACTCCAACGGACTCGGACCGATTAGTCCCTCTACCCCTAGAGGACCTGAGCTCCGGGGTGCGCACGCGACTTACAACAGCGATAAGGCCCTCTAGTACAGGATAAGGATGAATGACTGACCCCCTTATCCTCTAAGGGCCACGTCAGCCCTACTGGACCTCTGTATAGGCCCATAGGGTACAACACCACATCCCCTATAAATAGTTGTCTCCTGCTAGGGGCTCAAGTACGTTCCCTTACTCCATAATTGTTCTCACTTGCACACACAGTGATTAGGGAAACCCTAGATATCCCAACTGGATATCTCAAGAACAAAATAATCACACATCAACCTAAGATCACATTCTTGTTCTCAGATCATCCCCAGTCTAAGAGCAGCTCCCTGGTCTAGGACATCACAATATCAATAAGTTTGATAGGATTATCAGACATAAAGGATATCATTGTGAAAATAGATGAGGAAGACCAAGCACTCATGCTATTACTTTCATTATCGAAGTCCTATGAAAATCTGGTTCAAACATTGATGCTTGTGGGTGATACTCTAACCATAGATGAGACTAGAATGTCAAGTTTAGTGGATGACCTTCGAAAGGTTGCTACAAGTGGGATGTTGTCTAGCAATGGAAGAGAATATAACGAAAAAGCTCAGGGATTATTTGCAAACAAAGGAAGGACCAATGAAAGAGGAAAGTCAAGAGAGGAAAGTCTAGATTTTGAAAAGACCATGTTTTAAATGTGGCGAGCTTAGACATTTTAAGGCTTATTGCCCAAATAAGAAGGTAATATTCAAGAAGAACAACAATGACAACTCTAGAGGAAAACAACAAGAAAAACAAGAGGCGAGTTATGTCTCAAATGACGAGGATGATTATTGTTACTAAATTTTAGAACAATGCAATGAGATATATGGTAAATGGATGTTAGATTCGAGAGCATCACACCATATGTGCCCAAACAGAAAGTGGTTTACAACTTATCAAAGTTTGGATGGTGGCACAGTTTTGATGGGAAATGATCATGCTTGCAAGACTTTTGGGTTAGGTACTATCCAAGTCAAGATTCATGATGGAACAATAATAACCTTGAAGGATGTGAGACATATTCCAGATTTGCGGAAAAACCTTATTTCTCTTGGGTTATTAGAGAAAAATGGTTGCAAAGTAGTCATGGAGAATGGAGTATTAAAAGTTGTTTGTGGTTCCTTGGTAGTGATGAAGGGGATTCGTCACTGTAATCTTTATCCTCTTTTGGGGACAGCTGTTACAGGTGATTTAGTAGTTGGAATCAGTGGAAGTAAAGACCGAACATAATGTATAAGGATATGACATATGCGCCTTAGGCATATGTCGAAAAAGGATCTATCACAACTCTTTTTAAAAGAGTGTTGTTGAATGGGCGCTGTTGATATGTGATTCTGGTGTAGTGAATAACATGAAGAAGCCACAAATGGAGTTTCGTGAGCATTGTGTACGGAAAAGCACACAGGGTGAAGTTCTCTACAAGCAAGCACAAAAGTAAAGGGTTGTTAGACAATGGGCATACAAATGTTTGGGGTCCGGCTAAAGTTTCTTCCGAGGGTGGTTCTAGGTACTTTGTTACATTTGTTGATGATTATTCTAGATATGCTTGGATTTATTTTCTAAAGCACAAGAACAAGTAGAAAGTTGATAACTGTGCGGTCCGATAATGGCACGGAGTACACAGAAGGAGCTTTCAAGGAGTTTTGTGATCAGGAAGACATTGTACGACACTGAACCGTCAAAGACACACCACAATAGAATGGAGTCGCGGAAAGATTGAACCGTACACTACTTGAAAAAGCAAGGTGTATGCTCTCTAATTCTGGGTTAGGAAAAGAATTGTGGGTAGAATCGGTTGCTATAGCTTGTTATATAGTGAATCGATCCCCACATTCATATTTAGATGGCGACACACCTTTAGGCTATGGTCAGGGGAACATGCAGTTTACAAGAGACTTAGAGTTTTAAGTTGCATAGCTTATTATCATGTCAAGGATAACAAGCTTGATGAAAGAGCCAAGAAAGCAACATTCTTGGGGTATCCTAAAGGTGTTAATGTATATCGTCTTTGGAGTATAGAGGATTTTAAATTTGTAATTAGTCGAGATGTGACCTTTGATGAAAGATCCATGGTAGCTTTGTCTAAAGCTATGGTGCAAAATGGTGGTGATGTTGGGACGATTTCAAATACTCAAGTTGTGGAGATAGAATCTAGAGAACAACCAGATTCTAGTCATGTTCAGGTAGAGCATCCAACCGTCACCAAATATGAGGAGGATGATGAGCTTGATCATGATGAGGTTCAGCAGGGAAATGCACATGTATTACAACAACAACAACAACAACAACAACAATCTTTGGCAACCACTAGGCCAATGACGACTTATAAACCAGTTCAGAAGTTTGGGTCAAACAAACCTCTAAGGCATTACGGGTAGGTAAACTTGGTTGATTATGCACTCTCGATGGAGGATGATGAGCCAGTCACCTTCAAACAAGCTATCAGAGACAACGATAGAGTGAATTGGTTGGTTGCTATAGAGGAAGAGATGCAATCTCTCCATAAGAACAAGACATGGGAGGTAGTCCCATTGCCATGGGAAAATTGGTTGTAAGTGGATGTATAAAAGAAAATAAGATCATACCAAGTCTGATAAAATAAGGTATAAGGCTAGGCTAGTGGCCAAGGTTTTTTTTTGCACAAAAAGAAGGTGTTGATTACAATGAAATTTTTTCTCCGATGGTAAAACATACTTCTATGCAAGTGCTATTGAGTCTTGTTTCTCATGGAGATCTTGATCTAGAACAACTCGATGTAAAGACATCATTCTTACATGGTGACTTGGATGAGGAAATCTATAGGAATCAACCTGAGGGATACAAGGTTGAGGGTAAAGAGAGTCAGGTATGTCGCTTGAGGAAATCACTTTATGGATTGAAGCAATCTCCTCGATAGTGGTACAAGCGATTTGATTCCTTTATGTTAAAGAAAGAGTTTTTCAAAAGTAATTATGATTGTTTTGTATACATTCGTAAACTTCGTGGAAGAGATTATATTTATCTTCTATTTTATATGGACGACATGCTTATTGCTTCGAGGAGGATGGTGGAGATAGGTTAAAAACTCAACTAGGGGATGAGTTTGGGCATAAGATTTGGGCGCTGCAAAGAAAATACTGGGTATGGCGATTAGAAGAGAGAAATCAAACCGAAAATTGTTCTTGAGCCAGAAAGGCTACATTGAGCAGGTTATTGAAAGGTTTGAGATGAAAGGTGCTAAGTCAGTGGTGACTTCATTGACTCCACATATTAGACTCTCTGGTAAACAATCTCCTTCAGTTTTGTTAATTCAGATTATGCTGGTGATCTAGATAAATGATGATCTACTACTAGTTATGTGTTTAAAATACATGTTGCTCCAGTCAGTTGGCGATCGATGTTACAAGCTACAGTGGCACTATCTACTAAAGAGGCCGATTACACGACCGTAGCAGAAGGAGTAAAGGAAGCACTATGGTTATGGGGTCTTTTAGATGATTTGGGGTTGAAGCAAGATATTGTGGATATAAGTCGTGATAGTCAAAGTGCGATTCATTTGGCTAAGAATCAGGTTCATCATGCTCGTACCAAGCATATAGATGTGAGATATCATTTTGTGCCAGATACCATAGAGGAAGGTAATGTTTCTTTGTCGAAAGTGCACACAAATGAAAATCCCGTAGACATGTTGAGCAAATTAAATGTATGTCAGGAAGCAAGTCCAACATTGTTTGGAATTGTTAAACATTGTCCCATGTTCGACATTACATGAAGAAATAAATGGAACTACGGTTGGTTTGATCCCGGTCGAAGGGTACATGGGCAGTCATTGTAAAAAATGGTGCAACAGAATATCGATTACGCAATTTGTTCGTCTGAAATTTGAAAAAAAAAATTCAAATTATGAACTAGGTGGAGAATTGTGAGACATGTGAAAGGATGAGAGAAGTATAAGGAGAGAATAAAGAGGATTTTCTATTGTTAAAGTTTAGTTAATGTTAATTATAAGATACCTAATTGTTAGTTGTAAGGAAAACAATTGAACCATTGTTGTTTTATTAGCTTTTAAGGGATTATAAATATGTAGAAGTTTAATGTTGTAATCAATTCACATTAGAAAATTAGTTGAATATAATAGACTTATTTAAGTTTTTGGTCCTTAAAAGTTGACCGAGTTTTGATTTTATTCCATATCTTTTTATTTGACCGGTCTTAATCCTTAAAACTTTAAATTTTTTGGTTTTAGTCCCTGCCGTTAGGGATCCATCGTTAATTGATGACGTGGCTAACGGAGTGCCACATCAGCATGTCATGTGTCTTTTTATTTAAAGTAAAAGGTCCCTGAAAGTTGACGACCGGATTTTGGTTTTAATCCCTATCTTTTTTTTTACCGGTCAAGGTTCTTAAAAGTTTAAACAACTTTTGTTTTGGTCCCTACCGCCGTTAGTAAAATATCGTTAATTACTTAGATGGCTAACAGATTGCCATATCAGCTTGCCATGGGTCTGCATAATAATGACCTGCTGCCACGTTGACAGAGGACATGTAGGAACAGTAGACATGTAAGAACAATATACAATAAGACATGAGTTATATTATGTATTTGGCTTATTATATAAACAGAAAGGGCGAAAGACTAAAAATTATATATTTTAGTTCATCTGAAGTCCCACATCGAAATATTTATGCAAGAATTGAATATTATATACTTCAATGATGACTATGAGTTTGTTTAAGTTATTAGACTCATGTAAGTCGGACAATCTTGGGCCAACCGTGACTAGAGTTTTACTTGTCTTGCTAGGTTATCTATGTCATCTGCCAACGTGACAACAACTTATTATTGTGTAGACACATGACATGTTGATGTGGCAATCCGTTAGTCATGTTAACAATTAACGGTATTTTACTAACGGTGGTAGAGACCAAAACAAAATTTTTTTTAAACTTTTATGGATCTTGGCAAGTAAATAAAAAAGATAGGGACTAAAACCAAAATTCGCTTAACTTTCGGGGACCTTTTACTTTAAACAAAAAGACACATGAGATGCGGACGTGGCGTTCCGTAAGCCATGTCATCAATTAAAGGTGGATCCCTAACGGCAGAGACCAAAACCAAAAAATTTAAACTTTTAAGGATCAAGACTGATCAAATAAAAAGATAGGGACCAAAACCAAATAAAACTCGGTCAACTTTTAGGGACTAAAAACATAAATAAGACAATATAATATTAAGAAAGTTTTATAATTCTTATATTATATTTGTTTCCTTCACAGTGGTTGTTTGTTTAATGTTTTATTGTTTGTAAGGTATTGATTTCATATAATACAGTAGAAGCCAAATTTCCGCTACAAGAGCTCTAACAGTACCATTACTCAAAACAACTTTGTTTTGTTTTTTTTGTTTTTTTTTTAAAAAAAATTATAGAGGGTATAATACTATGGATATAAAAAGTAAAGATATCTATGACTTCTCCAAGATACTTGTTCAAATAACTCTATTGTTGTTTATATAATTTTAATAATTAAAGACGTGTATTAAACCATATGGCTCTTATTTTACTAAAGAAGTGGTGTGGTTTGTGTTTAATCCACTTGAGCATAATTCTATTATTATTTATGCCAGATGCCATGTACGAAATTCGTTATACTGGGTATCGCATACAGGTTTCACCTCAAAATAAATTTTGTAAAATTACTTAAAAAAATGAATTGGAGAAAAATTACATACTTCGACATACCTATACCTGTATCACGTATGTAGTAACTATGGTTTAATTTGTGGGGTTGACTGTGCAGGAACCAGGTCGAGCGGAGAGATCTTTTGCTAGATACGATTGTTTGACAGTGGTGAAGAAGTTTTTGTTGACAACGTGGCCACATTTTCTAGCAGCACCTCATGGCATGGAGATCGTTGATTTCTTGCCAACACCTTCAGTGTTACCATCATGGATAACCGAAAATGAGCTGATGGTCTTTGCAGACAAATTCCAGGAGTCTGGTTTTACTGGTGCATTCAATTATTATCGTGTGATGGACCTGTAAGTATTTTTCATTACTTTCTCTATTTCTCTGCATAATTTTACATAATAGTCGTCATAGTCATAAGTAAACAATGGCTGGTGCTAGTTTTTACCATAGTTAATCTTACAACACAAATATAGCTTTAAATTTTAGTGACAGTCTAAGGTATAATTGTATCAGCCAATATCAAAGATTTTGAGTAAATTACACTTTATCTATTGTCAAGCATCAAATCTAGGTACTCATACTTTATATCTCAAAATTTTATCATCTCCATGTCATTTGACATATGATTTGGCTCAACAACACCTTGGCCCCATGCTATAAATTTGACATAATACTGGCCTATCCTTTTAGCCCGAAACATATTATGTGGTTGGGTTTAGTATGGACTTCTTCATAGGCTATCATGGTTTGATTTCTAGGAAAAACCGAATCAAACTAAACCCAACCACATAATATGTTTTGGTTTTTTGCAATGAACCACTTAAAATGGTTCACCGGTTTATGTTTACAACCAATTTTAGAACCGTTTAGAATTCAAACTGGTTTAATTTGGTTTTTATCCGATTTTTAATCTGAACTGGTTTTAACAAACCAATTTTAAATTGAACCAAAATCCGTTTAAAACCGATTTTGAACCAACACCAAACTGTCTAATGGTTCTGGTTTTGAACCGGTTTACCTATAATAATTTTTAACTGGTTTGGTTAAGTTTGGTTTATAGGTTCAGTTTGATTATTTGATTCTTATAAAAAGCCTTAAAATTTCTTTGAGAACAAGACTACAATGTTGATTATCTAAAAGTGCCTAATGGCAAGGACACAAGAGTGTGCCCCTCGATAATTGTATTCAAATTCTAGAATCATCACTTTAAAAAGAGCTTTACCTAATTATCTTGTCGATATCAAAAATACAAGAATGAACTTTATTCATAACTAATATAATCTATCTTCATTTTGCCTTCTTATTTTGAAAAAAAAACAACTATTTACGCAAGACAAGTTTTTTTCTTCGTTGTTTTAATTGGAGAGAAACTTGGAGGCAATTAAGAAATATATATATTAGTTATCAAATTTTAAAAATGTGCAAAAAGGACCATGATTTATGGTTCATCTGCAAAATGATCCTCCATTGTTGAAAGATATCCTCTGATACTAGGCATGACAGGAGGTTGGATTTGGGGTGAGTTTCACCAATCTCAACCCCGCACCTATTATAAGCGGGTTTGATTTGGGTGCGAGTTTGAGAAAGTATAAAAAGTGAAACTCAATTTGCTCCCGTCAGGTTCAAGGAAACCCACGAGTAACCCGTTCAATTTTTTTTTAAAAAAAATTATCCTTCATTTTATTAAACACAAATTGTATATAAAGTACATTTTAATTCAAATAATATATAATAACGTCAAATTTTAAAAATATCTAAAAAGTTAAGTATTAAATCATGGGTTTACTCCTACTGTAATAGATCCTAACTCTTAGGCAAATATGTTAATTTAACTTAACCATTTTATTATTTTGGGAATGAAGATTATTTATTTTTATATTAGGGCGGGATTGGGTGCGGGGTAGGTACTTACAATCCTCCCATAACTGCCCCATCCTCATTTTTTTTAAACACGTTTTGGTTTCCGGTTTACTTAAACCCAATAAGAACGAATTTTTCAAAATCGAGGTAAGCTTGAACAAGTATCCATGAATGTTGATTTAATTGTCATGCCTATTTGAAACCGTGATCTTTATCTGATTGTGATTCAGTCCCCAAACTCCAAAACATGTGTAAGAAGGAACATGAACTTCAAATAGTTCATGATAAAATAATAATAATAATAATAATAAGGAAAATGCTAAAGTGTGCTTTTATGGTATTGGTTAAAGAAGCAAAAAAGGTAATTTTATCTTGAAAAATGGTGAATTTATAACTTCGAAAACTAGTAAACTTGGATTTTCAATGCAAATTTTCCTTTAATGTATTCCTTAACCAATGTCCTTGGGCACTGGTTAACAATACCCTAATAATAATACGTGCATGCTCAATGGTTACAGAAACTGGGAGCTTCTTGCACCATGGCAAGGATCAAATATAACAGTTCCAACGAAGTTCATAACCGGAAACAAAGACTTTGGATTTGAGAGTGGCGGTGCAAGGGAATTTGTGGAAGGAGATGTGTTCAAGAGCCTTGTTCCCAATCTTGAAGTCGTAATCCTAGATGGCCACCATTTTATACATCAAGAAAAAGCCCAAGAAGTTTCTGATGAAATCCTTTCCTTCATCCATAAATTGTCTCAAGACTAAAAAATCTTGAACAATTTCTGATTAAGACATCCTTTACCTACATTAGATGCTTCTACTATTATGTTTAGGCTTAATTATGTCACAAGTCTCTGAAGTTTGAGGTACTTTTGCCAGATATCCTTGTTCTTTTTTTTTTTTTCAATGTCTGACTTCCCGATGTTACTTCTGAGTTTGTCATATACCCCCACTATCAATTCTGACCAATTTTGCTGACATGTAACATCAAAATCCTGATCAGACGCGGGAGGTTGGTCATGTGATGTCGCGTAATGTCACAGGGGTGAAGACAACCTCTCACTTCAATCCTTTTTTTTTTATTTAACTAAAAATATAAAAATATTAAGTTTTTTAGTTTTTTAATTTAAAGAAAAGCAGAATCTTCGCTCACGGGGCACCACGTGCATTACCTCCTGCGTCTGACCAGGATTTTGTCGTTACATATCAACAAAATTGACCAGAATTGGTAGTAGGGTTATATGACAAACCCAGTAGTAACTTCGGGGAGTCAAACATTGGAAAAATAAGAATAAGGGTATCTGACAAAAGTACCCCAAACTTCAGGGACTTGTGAAATAATTAAGTCATTATGCTTATATAAAAGTCACATGTATATATTTTTAAGCCACATCCAGCTTCTTTATATGCTTCTTTGGATCAAAGTATCACATGTGGATGTGTATACATGCCATTCAAACTAGGCGCAAACAGTCAATTGCTAGCAATTTGTCAAAACTTATTGTATTTTTCTTGCATTTCTATGACATACATTTTATATGTCCTAAAAAATACCAGGGTAAAAAAATCGTTCGCTTGATTGTTTATGTTTCTCATATACATGAATCACCATTATGTAGCACATATATTTGAGATCAGTATAAATGAAATATTTCTCCAAGAAGGTTGAAGTAAATTGTGGACTGCTGGCCATTTATGGTAATTTATGTCCTAGAACACGCACGTCAGAGGAGGAAAAGAACGGTGAACAATATTATACAGAAATTTCATAGATCAACTAGTAAGTATCCAATCTTGGTCACGAAAGAGATCATAGATGGAACTAACCATGCTTCATAACATCATTAAATTACCTCCAATGTACTGGATTACATATTGTAAGAATCCCGCCATTAAAAAGTGATAGGAAAAATAAGCAATTATTGAATGAGAAGAGATTAAACATCGAGAAAAAAAAATTAATGCAAAATAATAAATCATGAAGGAAAAGGAAAATACTTAGTCATTCCTTGGGTTTTGTTTAAGCAATTTTATAACATTTTCATAAACAATAAATGTTATTGAAGAAGTGGGAGCATTTTTCAAAAGGTTTGGGGTAATTCCCTTGTAAAAACCTCGGACACCTTCAAATATGCAAGAACAGGAAAAAGTATATAAATGGACAATAGAAACATAATAATGTATCTCCTCATATGAGGAGATAGCTTCTCTCTTTAGTCTGCTTAGATGCTGCCATGTGGCTTTATTTTTTTAAAAAAAAATTTTAATTAAAAAAAAACCCACCACTGGAACACAAATACAATAGAGAGTAGAGGAAAAAGCCATCCACCATCGCAATCAGAGCAGAGAAACTCAACAACCACTCGCACACCACAGCTCGCAGTCACCGCCGCGCCTGTTGCAATCATCGCCGCTCGCCCACCATCGTCGTTACAGTCACCGTTGCAGTCATCGTCGCCCACCGCTTGGCCACCTTTGCCATCTTCCATAACTCGTCATATCAAGCCAGTATATAGGCAAAACAGGGGCACAATACGTGGAAGTGGAGATTGAGGGGAAATGAATGTGGTGGTGGACTGTGGCTTGGCGGTAACGACTGAAGGGACAATGACGATGGCTGACGACTGAAGGGGCGGCAATAATGGTGACTAGTGGTGGGTATTTCCCTTTCTTTTAGCGATGGTTGAAGTTGTGGGCTCACGCAGGATTTTGGGATTATGGAAGACAGCAATGGTGGGCGAGCGGCGGGGGGAGCGACGGTGACCAATGTTGTCAAATCGCGATTCAAATCGTGAATCGCTAGGCCAAATTTTGAATCGTAAATCGTATCGAATCGTAACATTCATGAACATATAAAAAAATAACTTATAATATAACTTATATGCATTATATATTAAGAAAAAATATCCAAAATTCATAAATCATGAGCATTATCACTGCTCTCATCATTTAGCATAAGAAAAATGAAAGACCAGAGAAGCAGGGTGGCTGAAACAGTATTTTATGGCAGAAAAATGAAAGACCAAATGAAGCAGGGAAATAAGCAAGATCTGCAGAGAATGAACCTGACGTTTCAGGGAATGAAGCAAGGTTTGCAAAGAGGAGGGAGTGGCTCCACGTTTCTGAGAGAAAGAAGGGAATGAAAGAAGGGAATGAAAACTAATTGAAGCCATTATTTGGTTTAAATAGGAAAGAATCAATCAATTATTTTCCCTATGCAAGTAATTAGCCATAATTGTCTAAGAAATCAAATATGAATTTAGGAGAGAGTGGCTGCAATGATGCACGTTTATTATTCCTATATTCCATCCCATGAAAATTGCAATCAGTACCCATTGAGACCCGTTTTCAATCAATATGCATTTAATGTCATTAATGATTTGTTGTTTTGACCAAGGTGGGGCTGGAAAAAAAAAACCTGAAAAGTCAGTTTTAAACCGGGTCGGGTCGGGTTTTACCCATTTGTTGTCAGGAAACCCGTTTCAGATCCCCTCTTTCCCAATCGGTTTTTTTTCTGCGATTCATGATTCAGAAACGAATCGTACGATTCGAACATGAGAATCGTCGATTCCAGGCCCTTCTCGATTCATAGCACCGATGCGTTCATTTTGCATACGAATCGTATCGAATCGTACGATTCGAATCGTGAATCGTACGATTTCGACAACACTGACGGTGACTACAACGAGAGCGGCGGTGGTTCCGAGTGGCGGGGAGCGATGGTGACTACAACGGGCGCAGTAGTGGCTGCAAGCGGTGGTGGGCTGTTGCGTTTCTGGTTTCTGCTCTGCGTTTCTGATGCTTTTTCCTTGTCTCTATGTTCTTATGCTTTTCTGTCTCAATGTTGCTTTGTTTTTTTTCAAATTAAAAAAGCTTTAAATATTAAAGCCACATGGCAGCATCTAAGTGGGCTAAGGAGAGAAGCTATCTCCTCATATGAGAAGATACATTATTCTGTAAGAAAAAACAATTCCACAAATTGTACACAGCCTGAATATGGAATGAGGTGGCAACAATCAGGGGGTGTAAATTCAATTCTTGTTTGTCCATTACACATGATTGCCAGGTTATGGTAGTTTATTGGGTCTAAAACTCTACCAGCAAGCCAAGTTGCATGTATATGTCACTTACAAAAAAAAAAAAAAAAATCCATTAAAATCCAATTCTACAACATTGATTAAGAAATGAACAAGAAAATTCAAGGCAAAAAGAGCCTGATCTAAGTAAAAAATAACAACGAAAAAGGCAGCGGTGAAGGAGCATAGTGTGCTCAGCAAAGTTTGTAAATAATAAAAAATTTAACTGCTTTGCATCATGAAAAGACCTTCACTGATTTCCATCACCTGAAAATGGGAGCCCGACTGTGAAGTACCTGCTGCTACACTTGATCATAACAAAAAATTCTATGCAATGTCTCGTTCTTCATGCTGTTTTTTCCTAGGCCAGTCCATATATCAAAATACTAATCAGAAGTTGAGATTGCCTGAAATCTTTATAGTGGCATTTACATTAAACATATGAGGAGAGAAATTTCACCAGTACATGCATACACACGTTTAAAGCATGAGAATGATGAGATGCTTAAGCTACCATTCCCGACAAATGCAAATGATGTCTTTGTTAAGGTTCCATATTAAAATCAATTGGCGATGAAAGGAATAGCCTAACGGATATTTAAACTATACCACGGAGGATGAGGCAGACGATGTGGGACTTCCAACACACCGACTCCATCAAAGTCTGCGGAACAGGCAGAGGGTAACTTTTGAGTTTTGACCCATAAGGAAAGGGCAAATCTTAAACCATGACAACCGGAAAGAAGTTGAGCTCTGACTCTGATACCATCTTAAGGTTCCACATAGAATGAAGCACGTAATGTGGGGCTTACAACACTTCCCCTCAAATGAAGCCTACTAGACCAGGTGAATGGTTGGTTACTTTTGATCCATGAAGAAAGTAACCAACTTGGCAGCATACTTTATGCTGTCACAGTTTTCCATATAGAACTCGTTTCAGGGTAATAATAAGTAAATATATCAATTAATGATTTTATACAAGAATTTCAATGGTCCAACTATACCTTCAAAGTAAAATCCATACCTGATGCAAGAATGTATTCAACATTCTAAAGATACATTAGAGACAACAGACAATGGCTAGGAATTAGGATTTGCTCAAATACATTAATGTAAATCCTCTAAAAAGGGATAATTTAATCCAACATTTCTAAAAAACCAATGGAGATTGAACTGATGAGACTCCTGGATCAGGGTTTTGATTGGTTTAACCAGCAAGTTTATGGCTGATCCGTGCTTGAACCATGATTGAACAGTTCACAGTCCTTTCTTCCAGTTGACAATGGTTTCTAAAACACATTTAATCCCCGCAAACCTAAGAGCTTTAAACTTTGGTTGTTATTAGAAATGTGCAAACCCAACAAACTCTTCCTTTCCTCCCCAGCAAATGGCCATGGATAGAACTCACAGCACCACATCAAAGAGCCTCAAGAGTAGGTTAAATGAACACAGCTCTAGACCTTACCTTCATATTATTTATGACTATAAAGATACAAACTTCATTCAACACCATGGACTCAATGGATGGCTGTAACTGATAGAACTTTGGTATCTTGTCACACTCTGATATTTCAACAAAACAAAGCCGGGCCAACAACGGTAGGTGACAAATAGCTGGGAGGATTAACAACTTCACCAACTATGATTTTCATTTAAATAATACTTTGCAGCATCATATATCACTTACTTTCTGTTATTAAGCTTCCCTGAATATATTCATACCTAATTCTAATATACACAGCTAATGACATTCTGATTCCTTATTACACCTCACAAGTTGCAATCCCTTTCCCCTACCCTCACTCCATCCTAATTCAAACAAAACATACAAAACAAAACAAAACAAAGAAGCACAATGTTGACAAAGTTTAATCTCTTAAGCAATTAGCAACAAACATTCTGTACCTTATTCCATTGAAACTTTGGCGCCGACCTCCTTCATCTTAGCAATAATACTCTCAGCCTCCTCCCTTGTCACGCCTTTCTTCAAAACAGTAGGCACCTTCTCCACCAAATCCTTGGCTTCCTTCAACCCCAAGCTAGTAAACGTCCTAACTTCCTTAATAACCTTGATCTTGGACGCGGCATCGAACGCATCAAGCTTAACATCAAACGCAGTCTTCTCAGCCTTCTTCTCTTCAACTTTCCCTCCTCCTCCTCCTACTCCGCCCTTGGGCCCACCTTTGGGCGCAACCCTAACCCCCATTCCAGGGGTCATAAGCATCATAAGCGGAAGCTCGGTGATTCCCTTCTTCTCGCGCATTACGTTGACTAAGTCCATCACTTCGAGGAGCGTGAGGCCCGTAAGCTCGTCCACGATCGAAGAAACCTTATCTGATTGGGCAGCCACCGGATTTGAATCTTGCGAAACGGCGCAGTAATTGCGCGTGATGGGAGAAACTGATTGGGGTTTTGGAATTGGGGTTAGGGTTTTGTGGAGATGGGAGAATAATCGCAAATACCTCATTATTTTATTTTATTTTAATTTTTTGGTTTGGTGAGTTGGTCTTGGAAGGCTGAAAAGCTCAAAAGCTTAATAGAAATTGAGAAAAGTATCGGTAATGAGATTAGCTACGCGTGCTTTCTCTTTCAGTGTGATCACGGTCTCGACTCGAGCATTGAGCATAAACCCTACATGAAGACGAAGCTTGTCAGTTTTACGCTTTTGCCCATCGATTATTTTTTATGTAATGCAAGGGGCACATTTTCAGAATTTTTAAGGTGCATGTTAATATATATATATATATATATATATATATATATATATATATATATATATGGGGATTGCTAACATCCTCCAACCCTAATTTTAGTTGGAGGATTTTAGCAATGTCCACCCAAAATACTTGGACAAAATTATCCTTCATCTCTTAACTTAAATAACTTACCTTTTAGGGGTATTTGTATAATTTGATTATTATTAATAAAATTAAAAAAAATAAAAAAATCAACTCCCCACCCCCAAAAGGATTGATCAGATTCATTTGTGCATTCCCACTCTCTCTCACTCATCTCCCTCCTCTTTTCTATTTACCGCCGCCAACAGTCACTACGCCGCCACCGTCGCGCCACCGTCGCGCCACCGCCGTCGCGTCCCTGTCGTCCTTGCCTCGCGTCCGTCCTCTCTCCTCTCTTCTCCCTCCTTCCTCCTCTGTCGCTGCCGCCAACCGTCGTCACCGCCACCCGTCACCGTCGCGTCCCTGCCATGACATTGCCGCCATCGTCCTCTTCACCACCGTCACCGCCACCCGTCGGTGTCCCTACCACTGGTAAGTCGTTTTCTTCTTCTTCTTTTTTTTTTATTATGTTTGAATAATTGAATTAAGAGTTGTGTTTTTTGTTTGATAAATATATGTTTTTTTCTATGAACTCTGTGTGCTTTGATATTATTGTTAAGAGACTAGCTAAGATTGCTCTTTATGGCTCGAAAAGTGAGAAAGAAATACTTATGGTGGAAGAAAAAAAGAAAACGAGAGAATACGAAAACTAAGCACTTCAAAAAAAAAATCCCTTCTTCAAAAATTTTGCTATTGTTGAAGGGGTTTTAATCAATCTCAATCAGTATATATATTATTACTAATACAACAATAAATTCAATTATAATTTTTCATTTGGTAGATTATACTACATACAATACAAACCATTTAATTTTTTTTATATTTATTCCATCATTTGGAATTTGTTTCAATCCAAATTCAAAGATCCTTCGATTCTTTGACTGTAATAGCAGCTTTTGAAGCTAGATCCGGAACCAACTCCAGCTTCTGAACCCAAAAATATGGTATCCATTTTTCATAGGAATAATGATACTTCTTTACCTTGTCTTGTTAGTGTTGCCTATGTAGTGTTTGATAAAATGCTTACTTGTTTGTACTACCTTAGTATGATTGAAACCAATTTAAAAAAAAAAAAAAAAAAACTTGATCAAAGACTTGTTTATTCTTGCTGTAATTGAGGCTCCCTTGTAGTAACTAGACATGAGTAGTTGGTATCTTAATTTTTTAAAGAAGAGAAATGAGTTTACATTAGGCGTGACTATGTAGTTTTGTTATTAATTATTTGAGTTTTTTTTTCAATCCTACAAGCACATAATAAAGTAAAATTATGCCTAATTAACATGAATGCTAATAGATTAACATGCATTTTGTTTAAATAGGAATGAACAATATGACATCCGAAGAAAGAAATGATATTCTCGAATGGCCCAAAGAGCTTCTTAGAGATGATGCTTCTACGGATGATGAATACTTTCAAGAGTCACAAACAAATGATTTGCCTCAAACAAAGCAATTGAAGATGCAGACACAAAGGTGAAGTTACTGCATTATGATCACTAAATCTGCTACTATCAGCAGGGTAATTTTGAACCCACTCTAGAAGCTTTTGTTCCCCATGTGGACGTTTTCGTTCTAATACCCTTCTGCCAGTGAGGATCTCATACAGTACCACGCCAAAACTCCAAATGTCACTCTGAACTTTGAGATGACCTGTTTTAACATACTCTGGGGCAGCATATCCCTGGTCCTACTAGAAGAAAAAACCATAAAGAAAAGCCAATAATCATTGTATATGAAGTCAACAAAGTTCAATGCATTAATAAAAAAATCGTGCACCTAAGCAAATGAGCAAATCTAAATGGTCAACAATAGGCAAGTACAAGGTACCTGAAATTCCAACCCCTCGTGTAGGTAACGTAACCCTTGAGCAGCACCAAGCATGATTTGTAATCTTGTTTTCCAAGACAAGTGAGGCAAAGAAGGATTGAAAAGATGATCTTCCAAGCTTCTGTTAGGCATGAACCCATACACCAACAACCGTTGCATTCCTCTTTCTCTATCTACGGAGCAGTATCCTAAAAGCTTCACCAAATTAGGGTGATCAACGATGCCGAGCAATTGAACTTCTGCAAGCCATTCTTTAGACAAACAAAGCATTCTATCAAACACTACATAGGCAACACAAACAAGGAACATCAAATTGACAATATTCAGTTTAGAAAAAAAAGACAGAGACCAAAAAAAAGAAAAACAGCAAAAAAAATATATTAAAACGACTATGCAGTGGTGATATTAGAAAAAAAAATAAAACAGCAAAAAAAAAGGAAAGAACGACTTACCAGTGACAGAGGAGGGAGGAGGGTTGACGGTGGCGAGGACGGCAGAGGAGGGAGGAGGGTTGATGACGGCGGCGAGGTTGATGGTGGAAGAGGATGGAGAAGAGAGGCGAGAGGAGGGAAGAGAAGAGGGGGCGATAGCGGTGACCCGAGGCGCGATGGCGGTGACGACGGTTGGCGGCGGCGACAGAGGAGGGAGGAGGGAGAAGAGAGGAGAGAGGAGAGAGGACGGACGCGAGGCAGGGACGGCAGGGACGCGACGGCGGTGGCGCAACGGTGGCAGCGTGGTGACTGTTGGCGGCGGTAAATAGAAAAGAGGAGGGAGATGAGAAGAGAGAGGAGGGGTGAGAAGAGAGAGAGTGGGAATGCACAAATGGATCTGATCAATCCTTTTGGGGGTGGGGAGTTGATTTTTTTATTTTTTTTTAATTTTATTAATAATAATCAAATTATACAAATACCCCTAAAAGGTAAGTTATTTAAGTTAAGAGATGAAGGCTAATTTTGTCCAAGTATTTTGGGTGGACATTGCTAAAATCCTCCAACTAAAATTAGGGTTGGAGGATGTTAGCAATCCCCTATATGTATATATATATATATATATATATATATATATATGCTCATATTTGGTTCAACCGTGAGTTAACCCATGATCAATTTTGGAATGTCAACGGTATCAACAGTTGTTTCTTCTGTTCCAAAGTAATTTTGGGCTAGAATTGATTTTGAGTTGTAGATTACAAACCTCATCTTATATCCCCAAACCCCAATTTTAAAAGTGAAATTACCATAATGTCTTAATTAAAAAAAAAACTAAAATATAAACCCCTTTTTTTATCTCCAAACCCCAAAACCCTTTTCAGCTTCCTAATATTATTCATAAACTTCAAACCCCTTTTTTCATATATCCTATTATAGAAACTTCCTACTCCTTATTTTCTTTAAAAAAAAAAACCCTCTTCCTCTCCCTTTTATCACTCAACCTCTCTCTCTCTTCCTTCTCCAAAAGTAATATTATTTTGGCATCCACTTCAATCAACATCGAGTTTTTGGTGCATCACTGGAGTAGTGTTCGTGTTGGCGATTGTCTTGTCACTAAAGTACTTTTTTTTTTAAAACTAAACGTACGTTTTCCGACTATCCAGTCTCGGAAAACCTAATTCCAACTCGAGACTCTCGGAAATCATATACACAATAAAGTCAAATTATATTTTCCGAGATACGTGGGTCGGAAATTAAGCATGATTTCCGAGAGTCCCGAGTCGGAATTTGGTTTTCCGAGATTGATAGTCGGAAAACGTACGTCCAGTTTTTTTTTTTTTAAAAAAGAAAACTTACCTTAGTGGCAACGCGATCGCCAACACGAACACTACTCCAGTGATGCACCAAAAACTCAATGTTGCTGAAAGTGGATGCCAAAAAACTATTGCTTTTGGAGAAGGGAGAGAGAGAGGTTGAGTGATAAAAGGGAGAGGAAGATGTTTTTTTTTTTGGAGAAAATAAGGAGTATGAAGTTTCTATAATAGGATATATGAAAAAAGGGGTTTGGGATTTATGGATAATTTTAGGAAGGTGAAAAGGATTTTGGGGTTTGGGGATAAAAATGGGATTTGTATTCTAGTTTTTTTTATTTTTAAATTAAGGCATTATGGTAATTTCACTTTTAAAATTGGGGTTTGGGGATATAAAGTGGGGTTTGTAATCTACAACTCTGATTTTATTACCCGTATCCAAACATGGAGGGACCCGTCCCTAGGCCCGTGACAAGATATTTGTTATCATGTTTATTATTTTGGTGGGTTTTTTTAATACCTATAGCCCAAATTTTTTTTTTTAATTTTGCAACCATGTTGAGTATTTTGGTGGTTTTTTTGGATCATGTTATTATAGTTTGTGGTTATTAATTTTGTAATAAAGATTATCAACAAGTATATAGATGATTGGGGGTTAATGATAATGTAAAGGTGGTTTGATATGGTTTAAAAATTGAAAGTTTACACTATATAAAGATGACTCATTAGTTGATGTTGTGCTTTTTTAATCAAGCTTAAAGTAAATGATAGGGTATGTTTCTTCAACCCTTTCTAGAAGGTAGGGAGAATATATACTATGATGCTTATTTAAGCGTGATATTATTAATGAAATTTCTTAATTATAAAAAAAGATAAAGTTATTATGTTATCGTGTTGTAATTTATATTGCAAAAATTTTTTGTAGTTAATTTTATGTAATTAATTATTTTATAAAAGAGGGTCCCTATTACTAAATTTGCCTAGGGTCCCGAAAATGTTAGGAACGGCTCTGCAAACATGCTACTCCCTCTGTTTCTATTTAACTGTCCTTTTTTGGAAAAGTTTTTAGTTTCTTTTTGTCTGTCTTTTTGATAATTTCAAGAGTGTAATAAATGTTATTTTTCATGTTCATCCATATTTAATAGGGTATTGGTTTTTGTAAGTAGTGGAGAAAAAGTAATGATTGCGGAGAGAGAAAGGGTATAGTGGAAAAAAATTAATTAATGTATTGAAAATCTAAGTAATGATTGCATTTCTTAAATGGTGTGTTTTGTTTGAAATATAACAGATACATAAAACGGATGGAGTATATATCTACTTCCTAAAAGTGGAAAAAGCAACACTAATTTCAACTTTTTCCTCTCTAGAAAACTTAAAAAATTACATTTTTCAATACATTTAGTTAGCATTTTCCAAAAAAACTATTATTAAAAAAACCCAACATGAATATGACACAAATTAAGAAGTGTAATTAATATATTTGTTTGAGTTAAATTTATGGATATTTTTACGATTTTACTCATGTATCATTTCACTGTAATTAATTGCTCAATCACCAACAATATCAATAACTAGGTACATATTCCTTATAAATATGGATAAAAAGGTAAAAACAGTAATTAATGTTGTATTGATTTTGTATAAAGTCTTATATTTTTTAACAATTTTTTACTTTGAAAAATACTAATATAAAGGAATTGAGGGAATATATTATATAAATTTCTTAAAGTTGAAAACAAGTGGTTAAAACTTTTTGGTTTATTTAAGTTTTTAGTCCCTGAACTTAGGTGCTCTTTTGGAATTGGTGCTTAAACTTTTTTTATGCTTCGAGTCCCTAAACTTTGCTCAAATTTTGGAAATGGTCTTTTCATCACTTAAGTGGTGATATGACAGAGGATATGTCATGTCACCTTCGCCACATCGATAGGTAACGTGTCAAATGATGCCACTTAAATTTTTTAAATTAAAAAAAATTCAAATTTATTAAAAATAATTAAAATTGTATTTTTTTAAAGAAAATTGAATCTTTTAATAAATTTTAAAATAAATTATTTTTTTAATAAAAAAAATAATGTAGTATCCCATGGTTCTACATAACACGTCACTCGTCGATATTGTGAAAGTGCCGTGATATGTCGTAGGCTATATAATCACTTAAGTGACGAAATGACCATTTCCAAAAATTAAACAAAGTCCAGGGATCCAACGCATCGGAAAAAAGTTTAAGGACCAATTGCAAAAAATAACCTAAGTTCAGGGACTAAAATGTTAAATAAGTCATTTTTTTTTACATTTTTACACTATAAAACTAAATGACTAATATTTATGAAGTAGTAAACTAAGTTACCCAATACATCTTTTCTATTTTTATTTTCTTATATTCAATTTCTCAATTTTTAGAGTCGAAGTCAAACAATTTCTATATTGTATTAGGATTTTGTTATTCATTGTTTTTATGACAATGTATATGCAATTTAAAGTAGAAAATCAACCTAAAAACTTATGTATTTTATATTTAAGAATTAATTTTAAAAAAAAATTTCAAGATTAACATTACACTTTCTGATTTTTTTTTATATTACCCATAAAGCAATGTGTAGCACCCCAAAATTTTTAATCCCCGATTAATAGTTATTAATTATAAAGTTTTGTAATTAATTGGTTATTAATTTTATGTTAGTAGTTCAATTTTGTACATTATGTGTACTTAAATAAATAAATATACATGAGGTATTTTTGTCATGATATTTGATGCCAAAATGAGTAATTTTCAGTTTACTCCTTGATATAGGACCTAAGTATAATATTAAAAAGGTTTTTGGAAGGAAAATAAATAAAATATAATTTTTGAGAATTTTAGAGATGGTAATCGATTACAACAGTTGTAATCGATTACCATGGTGGGGAACAACCTCTGTTAGTGTGTCAATTGAAAAATTAGCCATGAAAACCCAGGTTTTGACACGCAGACAAGCTCAAGACACGTCCCCGGACTTGTGTCATGGTGCATGGACCTTGAATTCGTCCATATAAGCTCCTGAGTTGATGAATTCGACTCCCATTTCATGTTCTGAAGTGCAGAAACTCTGTTTAGGGTTCGTGACTTTGCCCCTTTCGTTCTCTTTGATTTTTAAGTCTCTAAGCACAAGCTATACACCATTGTGAAGCTTGAATCACGAGCTTTACAGAGACACCGAATTTGTGAGCTGAGAGTGAGTGTAGAGAAAGTTGTGAGCCCGTGAAGTTGGGTGCTTGAACCTGTCAAACCAAATTTCAGATTCGGGAAGCTGACTTTGAGCTTCGATTGTGGTAAGCTCAAGCTTCCTCTTGGTCTGAAACTTGTTCGTTTTCAAAGTTGATGTTGCATAGATATGTCGTTAACCTTTTTCCCCCAATTTCTATGTCCATTTCATGCTTCAAATTCTCTAGTTTATGCACCCTATTGAACTGTTCGGGTCTGAGATGGAGCTTTTGGAATTTGATGTTCTTTTGCAAATCTCTACTCAAATCTTGTTCAAACACAAACCTAAGGTATGGGGGAAGCTTACCATTTTCTAGTATGAGAATAAATTGGATTGGAAACTAGGATGAGCCACCATGAGGCTTAAGGGCATAGTTTTGAAATAGGATTTTGGCTTAGAGGCCATAATAAGCTCAAAACTCAATTTGAGCAAGTTTATTTAGTTGCATGTGAACTTAACCAATGCTGAAATCATGCAAATTATGAGTATAATTGATTTTGGTATTGTAACATCCTAAATTTAATATCCAATTTAATTAGAATAATCCTGATTGAAAATAATGGAAATCATAGAAATAGGTTAAGACTTATTAAGAGAAAAGCATGTCAGAATAGGAGAACCTTCACAAAGAGTAAGAGAGTTCGAGTATAATTGACCAGACCTCCTTTCGACCAAATACCATCTTAGTCGAGCATATCGAGACGATCCGCGATGGACGATTACACGCACTTGACTTAGCCATGTACAGCCGACCACATCGAGTCACCTTGTATTAACCGACTATAGGTTCGGCCTTCAACCGGCCGACTAACGAGAGACTAAGCTAAACTTGCATCAACACCAAGATATCTCGGCTCCTCGCTCCGAGCATTTCACCTTACTGTCTTATTTCAAACGGGTGTTCCCCAGGTCCCGAGTACCGAGATCCTATCATGTCAAGCTAGAGCCAAGCGCTTACGCTCGAACACGCAACTTGCGCATCGTTATCCGCGCCAGACGTACAAAACGTCTCTTTCAATCGCTGTCTGTCACTGTTAGATCACTGATGTCCTTTTCAAGTCACTATTGGTGACTTCCTCAAGAAGCCAATGAATCATAGCCACATGTTCCTAAAGCTTCCCAAAGAGGCTTCTCACCAGGACCACACATTTATTTCAAAAGAGAAAGAAAAAGCAAAGCCAAGACCAACACACCAACATACGTAATACACCTCTTCTTTGTCTACTCCATCTCTCTTTAGGGTTCTAGTGACAAACACCATTCTCACAACCTTTACTCACAGACTACACTCTTACTCTCCACTTTCACTAAGCCTCCACCATTTCTAAGAACCAAGGATCTTTCCCTCCACTTCCTCTTAAGCTTCGAGTTCTCCTCGACGTTTCTAGGGCTCTGTTAAGGCGACACCGAGGGTTCAAGGGACTACAGGTTAGGGAGTTCGAACGCGAAGAACAAGGCTCAAACTCACAATACTTCCTTATCTTTCACGGTTTTGAGGTAAGGAGTGGGTGTTACCTTAGCTTAGGTTTGGGTTTCTAGTGTGCTCATAGTGAGTACTAAGAATGGGTGTTAGATTAGGATATTGAACCGTCTGATAGTGGATATAGAATATTATTGGTAAACGAAGATTAATAAAAAGAACCCAGTAAAGTAAAAGTGAAATATGTGTATGTTTGAATCATGTTGCTGCATAACTGTGTGTAAAATGAGATAACTGTTTATTCATGTTTGCTAATGTTCGATTAGTATGTGTGCCGACATTAGGTGGCAGAATTGGTTAACAGGGGGTAGAAATTCTAGGGAAAAGATTGAACAAGGAATAATAACTAAAGAACAAAAATTCATAACAAGAGGACGAGTGGAATGATAAACAGGGAAATGAGCCGAGAGAATTTTAGAGTGAATGAATAATAAGTAAAAGAATAAGTAAAGAATAATGGTTGTGTGAGACTGGTCATAGAAGACGCACGTTGGATGTGTGCATTGATCGCGTAAGTCGCATGAGATGCGCAACTGTAAGACGCGCACCACGTACGCGGGGGTGTGTGCAGTAATGATTCACACAAGATTCCGAGTAACGGAATCGGTTTTGGACGTGCTCCTGGTCATAGAAGATGCACGTTGGACATGTGCATTGATCGCGTAAGTCGCACGATATGCGCAGCTGTAAGACGCGCATTACGTACGCTGGGGTGCGCGCAATGATGGACACTCCATAACTCCAATAAAGAAGTCGGCTGGACGTGCTCCTGGTCATAGAAGACGCACATTGGACGTGTGCATTGATCACGTAAGTCGCACGAGATGCGCAGCTGTAAGACGCGCATCACGTACGCGGGGATGCACGCAATGATGGACACTCCATAACTCCAATAAAGAAGTCAACTGGACGTGCTCCTAGTCATAGAAGATGGATGTTGGACGTGTGCATTGATCGCGAAAGTCGCACGAGAAGCGTAACTGTAAGACGCGCATCACGTACGCGGGGGTGCGCGCAATGATGGACACTCCATAACTCCAATAAAGAAGTCGGCTGGATGTGCTCCTGGTCATAGAAGCTGTAAGACGTGCATTGATCACGTAAGTCGCACGAGATGCGCAACTGTAAGACGGGCATCACGTACGCGGGGGTTCACGCAATGATGGACATTCCATAACTCCAATAAAGAAGTCAGCTGGACGTGCTCCTAGTCATAGAAGACACATGTTGGACGTGTGCATTGATCGCGTAAGTCGCACGAGATGCGCAGCTGTAAGACGTGCACCATGTACGTGGGGTGTGCGCAGTGATGGACACTCCATAACCGAGAATAAAGGTGTAAGACGTACACTGGGTGCGCGCTGCCGAGCATAAAAGGTCTCTAAAAGACATGAAAAAGATGAATAAAAAGAAAAGAGGAAAGAAGGCCGAATAAAGAGACTGTAAGACACGATAAAAGAATAAAAGTGAGAATGATCGGAAATAGGTTAATAAAAGTGAAAGGTAAAAGATACAGGAGAGAATAGGTATGGGCCGAGCAAAATGATGATAATTGTGTATGATGCATGTTTTGGACTGAGTATATGATTATGTGTATAATTGCCTAACTGTGTTTGACTTGGTTGGTAGGTATGTCATATTAGAAATTGCTTACTTAAGTTTTGTGTAATGCTCACCTCCTTACCATTTTTCAGGTACTGAGTCCGAGCAAGCACAATCCCCGGCCGAGCAGGTTCACTCTCCCTCACAGGGAGAGTAGGTCGATTTAGTCGGACGCTATCCATGTCCTCGGTCCTCTGGACGATGACACACTGATGTTTATTTATTTTGTTTATGTAAAAGGGGATGTTCCCAAACTCTACTTTTGTGCACTTCGGTGCTTTATGTAAAGATATATTTTTGGCTGTCACTCTGAAAACTATTAATGCAAATAAAATTATTATGTTATTCAAAGAAAAATTTTCGAGTCTCAAATTAAATAAGGGAAGAATTTAAATAGGGTGTTACAGGTATCTTGAGTTGTGTAAAATTGTGATTTTCATGCATAATTGATGAATGATTTGTAAAATCTGTGAATTGGAATGGTTTCGGTGTTGAGACATGTCCACTTTATGTAAATAAAGCACTGTTGATCATTGGTTTAAATTAAAATTGGTTAGAAATGAAAATGGTATGTTAAAACCCAATTTTTAGTGCATCTGCTGTCATGGTAATCGATTACCACGATGTGATAATCGATAACCAGACCATGTCTGATGTAGAATATTGAAAAATACATGTGATAATCGATTAACAGGACTGGTAATCGATTATCAAGATTGGAAATGCTTAAAAATGCCATTTTTAATTTAACTTCTTTTATTTAAACCTAATTACACTTAAAGTGGAATGATATGATACTTCATTTGATAATTTTATTATCAATTATGATGTGCATGAAAGTTTGTTATATTTATTGCATGATGCATATAATGAGATTAATGACTAATCTTTAACGAAAAGATTTATGTGCACTCATTCATGGTGAATGATGATAAGTTATCGTTTGTCATGTTCGTGAAACATGAAGAGGATACTCTAGGAGTACCAAATGGATACGACAAGTTTGATGACACATTCAGGGAATGTGGGCAACATTCGGGGAATGTTGTTAAGGTTGATGAGTACGCGTTCTGGGAACGTGGGCGTACATTTGGAATGGAACGTTTTGATTACATACCAATCTTGTTTGTTATTGATGTTTGTTCTGGGTACGTGAGAATGTACTCTGGGAGTACCAAAGGTTGTATGGCAAGCTTGATGACACATTCTGGGAATGTGGGCAACATTCAAGGAATGTTGTTGAGAATGATGAGAATGCGTTCTGGGAACGTGAACATACAATCCGAGTGGGACGTTTTGATCACGTGCCAAACTTGTTCATTGTGACGTGCTTGATGACACATTTTGGTAATGTGGCCAGTAAAGGAGATTTACTATTGATGTGGTTATTACGTCTTCGCGATGTGACGCACAATTTGGGAGTGGCGTTATGTACCACGTTCCAAGCATGTTCGTTATATGGTTGCGGCTTGCTTGATGACACATTTTGGTAATGTGGCCAAATTGAGGGATGTTGTTGATGTGGTTATTACGTCTTCGCGGCATGGCACACACTTTGGGAGCGCCGTTATGTACCACGTTCCAAGTAAGATTCGCCATACGTTCTGGGAACGTATTATTGTTCTCTAGGAGTACACGTACGGTGATAGTACAGCGGGTGAAACTGGATGGACGTCCGAGAGGGACTAGTATTGGAGGCCTTAGGATTGAGAGATAGAAAGCATACATCATGCTACTTGCATTGAAAGAGAATAAAATGAAATGGCGTGTGCTCATGTGTATATGCATTTCTATCATGCTGGATTGCTTAATTGTGAATGTTAGAGTTTTATTCTCATTTAATTATGCGAATGTGTATAGCTTACCTCCCTGCCCTTATTAGGTAATGGCCAGATATCTCATTAGTTTAGAGATCAGTGGAGGTGGATAAACCTTAGGTGTATGCAGTATATAGATAGCATGGAGAAGGAACTCTTTGTACAGCTCTTAAGGACCCGACCAAATGGATGAATGGACAAAGACCAGTGGCCAGCTCTGGAACGTCTCTATTTTGATAATACATACATTGTACATATTTTGAGAGATGTATCGGAGAGTGGATTTAGTATTCATATATTGATACTCATGTGGTACTCATGGATTTATTGTACTTTGATTTATGGATAAGTGTCCTACCTTACGTTTTATAAACTTGAAGTATATAATAAAATTATCTTGTTATATTCCGCTGACTCTGATTTTATTATTCGAGCTCGGTATGAAGAAAGTATTGATGAAGTTAATCTCCTGAGATAACTTTATTTATTAACTAAGTTATTTATCAAGAAATCATAATTTTTGTAAGCTATTTCAAGCTATCAAAGTTATCTCGAAATGATTTTTAAATATAATTATTTCTTCTACCGAACTCAGACCCAATTATACAACTTCAAAATTGAGTACCATAATCAAAGGTTTTCAAGAAAGGAAATTTTTATATTCAGATTTTCCAACATTATCAAGTTCAATAATATGAATAAATTACTTCTTCTTTTAAGTGAGGTAATTAAATAAAGGGCTTTACAACTTTTATGGTATCAGAGTAATGGTCCTGACTCTTGGTCCTTGGGTGTCTGGTCCAATACGCTGGTCATCGATATTTGTGAAGTATACTCTTACATATTTCTAATTGGAGCAAAGGTTCTACCTCTTAGCCCTTGGTAAGTGGCCTAGTACCTGTCTGATAGTGTTTTATGTAGTCTAAGTCGAATTATGATAGTAATGTACTTCCTTCTAGACCTGTTTTAACCAATGAAAAGTGATTTCAAAGGATCCGTGAGTAAGCCAGTGACTCTAGGGAGGGTGTTTACCCTCAGTGGTATGAAAGCTAATCAATCCCTAGATCTAGTGCAAGGTAGTCATATTCTCAATAATCAGCCTTGCAGAGTTTGTTGAACAATGAAGCTACCCATCCTTTTATTTCTCATAAGGGCGTGAATCGATGGAATTTTCCTGTGTTTGATTCACCCTACTACCTCAAGGTAGAAACTCCTACAAGTTTTGTGACATCTCGAATTTTATTCCAATAATAATTAGAATAACAATAAGATTAGAAGATGATAATTATGTTAAAGGAGGACCGAAGGTGATGGATTAGGATTTCTTTGAGTGTCATGAAGGAGTTAAGAAACGTTGTCATCGGATGGGATATTTAAAGAAGACCAAATGAGGGTTAAAAACAGTGTTTTCGGTGTTATAAACACCTTATATTTGGAAATTCAAAATAAAAGATGGACAACTCAAAACATAATTTCCACCGTTGGATATGAAGATAAGTATTTTAGGAAGCTTTCTCCCAAATTTGAGCAAGATCCGACGGTTAACGAGGAAGTTATGTCGTTTTGAAAGCAGGAAGAAAATAAAAGGAAAATAGAAAATAAATAAAAGGGGAACTGGGCAAAAGACTCGAGTATTTCGAGTAGACAGGGAAAAAATAAAGGTTGTGGGGCACCCGAAATGCCCCATTCTTCCTCCCCAAGTTGGGATATCAAACTTCCAAGACAACCCAAGGTTCCATAGCTCATTTCCAAGCTTTTTCCTTCATCATCCAAACTTCACCATCATCATCCTCATCATCATCACCCTCTCCACCTTGCTTTCTCTCTCAAGCCATGGCCAAGAGTTAGGGTTCAACACCCATTCTTGATTTCCATCATTCCAAGCTCAAAGTAAGTTGGATTCAAGCTTTCCAACCCGTTTCCTTCATGTTACACGAATTTCCATCATCATTCTCACTATTATTACCTCTTTTGTTTCTTAGTTCTCTCTCCCTCTCTTCTCCATAGCTTGTGAAGCTCTCTCTCTACACTAAGGCTAAGCGGAGCAAGCTCTTTTCCTCTCTCTCACTACACATTTGGTGGATATTTGGTTAGATTCCAAAAGAGTTAGGGTTTGGTGCATTCTCTCTCTCTACAAGGTTAAGGTAAGAAGGTAGTGTTACCTCTATTTAGGGAATGGTTTCTAGGATGTTATAGTGGTAGCTAAGTTTAGTTAATTAGTTATGAAAATAAACCATAAGGTAGTTGATATAGAAATAAAGTATATGAATGAATGAAAAGAACCCACTAGGTAGTTTTATGATTTTTGTGAACATGAAAATAGTGTTAAAAAGCTAAGTATGGATGTAACATCCCTAAGTTTAATTTCGGTATAATATGATTTATGCCAAGCATTTAGGAGAATTATCAAGTTTAAGAGAGGATTTTAAGTAGTAATCCAAGCCTGAGTGAGAATGGGGGCCTAAGGAGATGAATTGGAGTTAGAAAATCATCAAAATCTGACTTTTCACTGAAGTAATCGATTACTCTGCATGGCAGTAATCGATTACAAGGCCTCTGGTGGAAACACTTGAGATGTTGCAGCAATTTAATCGATTACAAGGGTAGGGTAATCGAATACTTTGAGTAGTAATCGATTAAATTCAGGGAGTTAATAGATTACTTAGGCTCTGATGAATGTACTGAGAAATGTTGCATTGAAGAAATAATCGATTATCAGGCTAGGGTAATCGATTATTTTAGGGTCTGTACAAAAAAAAAAAAAAGAAAAAGAGGAGTGCACGTGATGTAATCCCCTCCACACAAATAGGATCTTTCTTTTGGGCTTTCATTCACATCCACTCATTTTTCCTTCTAAATCAAATACAGTACACTCACTTTCACTCTCATAATTCACCCTCTCTCAAAAACTCATCTTCTCCTTTCTCTCTCTCAAAAACCCACGAGTTCCTCTTCTTCCTCACAAGGGTTCGATTCCTTTCTTCTCAAATCAAGCAAAGGCAAGTGATTTCCCACAAAATCCATCATCAAACCTTGCTTTTCTCCTCTCCAAGTAAGTATTAAGTTATGGGTTTCCCTCTTTCTCCCTCTAAAACTCGTTTTCTCCTTTCTCTCTCTACCATCCATGGTGGTTTTCAAACTCTAAGCCATGAAGCTTTATTTTTCCTTGAATCTTGGCATGAACCATGGTATAGATGATAATCCTTTCTCCTTATGACTCTTGTTTTAGGTACTTCCACTCTCTTGTTGGTTATAAGCTTTTTGGTGGGAAAGGCTCAAGTTAGAACAAACAAAATTACTCTATCTCTTGATATTTTGAGGTAAGGAGTGAGTATTACCTTAATTTAGGGATGAGTTTCTAGTATGTATATAATACTTGCTAAGAGTTAAGTGTTAGTTAGGGTATAAACCATAGGGTAATGAATATTAGTAATGATTATAGAATTGAAGTAAAGGAATTTAATTAATCATGATGCTGTGTATAAGTGATTATTTCTGAATATGTGTACGTTTGAATTTTAAGTGTATATTGTGGAATTGTTGGTGATGATGCTAAGTAGTTTAATGATGTGTTGCTGGCCATGTGACTAAATGAATAATGGATTATGGAAATAAACGAATGGGATTAGTGTTGACAATACTTGAAAAGTGAATTGATTAAGAGATTAGAGAAAAGGGGAGTGATGGTTAGAAAAAGTGATGTGAAGGAGTGGAGAGGGAATTATGAATGAATAAAGGAATGAAAATTTAATAATAGCGAAGGTCATAAAGACCCAGCGCGACCATTTAGAATTCATGTTGCGAAGGTCACGGTGACCCAGCGCGATGAAATAAACTTAATAATGCGAAGGTATATGTACCCAGCGCGATATGCGAAAGTCATATCACCCAGCGCGATAAGAATACATAATAATGCGAAGGTATATGTACCCAGCGCGATATGCAAAGGTCATATCACCCAGCGCGATAATAATACATAATAATGCGAAGGTATATGTACCCAGCGCGATATGCGAAGGTCATATCACCCAGCGCGATAATAAAACATAATTATGCGATGGTCACATCGACCCAGCGCGATCATTTATACTCAATAATGCGATGGTCACATCGACCCAGCGCGATCATTTATATTTAATAATGCGATGGTCACATCGACCCAGCGCGATCCTTTATATTTAATAATGCGAGGTCGACACCGACCCGACGCGATAAAAGGTTAAAACAGGGGGAAATAAAGTAGACCTATAGCATGATAAATTAGAGAATAATAATTTGTTGGTTTGAAAGAAAAGATGGAGGTATTGAGATGAAAGAAAGGTTGGTAATGTTTTGTGTTAATAACTTTAAGTGTGAATGACTATGTGAAATATCTGAACTATATGTGTTTGGCTTGGTCGGTTATTATGTCATATGAGAAACTGCTATTCCTACTTTATTGTGTAGTGCTCACCTCCTTACCATTTTTCAGGTACTGAACTGGAGCATACACCAGATTTGGCCGAGCAGGATTACTATCCCTTACAGGGATAATGGGGGTGTTAGGGGATAGGATATGACACTGGACCTAAGCCTCCTATATTATTTTGATGTAAATGTGTTGTATATACTTTTTGAGCGAGGCTTAGGATATATCTCTTTTGTTAAAAAGCTTAGGGTCTTTGAACGTATATTTCTAACTTGGTGTTTCGCTGCTACTTTTAACTCTGATATGGAATTTGTAATTTTGAGCCTTTGGGCCTCGTTATGATGCAAATATATTCTTGTTGTATGCCCTGCTGGCTACTGAATGTTTATTTGATAAATGTTTTCACAGGTGAAATTTTGGATAAGTCCGAATTTCAAACAAAACTCCGTCCGTTTGACGGTTGATTTTATTGTAATAAAAAGAATTTTTCAAGTCCGTATTTTATTATAAGGGGAATTAAGGGTAATTAATCCTAGGTGTTACATTATGGTATCAGAGCAGTTTCTCCTCGGCCTTGGAGTTATGCAACTCCAATGATTACTGACCTAGCGAGTAATTGATGCTCATAGTAATGGTTTAGAATTTCTATAAGATATTTATAGTACTATATATATATATATTTAGTAAGCCTTACTCGTCTGTTCTCCGTGGATAAACAGTATGGCTGGAAGAAGGGTAGGAAATGATGGTCTAGCAGCCATTCTGGAGCATCTGACTCAGATGCAGCAGCAACAGGGAGAACAGATGGCAGCTGCAGCAGCAGCAGCAGCCACAGCAGCAGCAGCAGCTCTGCAACCAGCTCCAGTTGAGGTTGACTGGATGGCTAGGTTTCGAAAGAATAATCCACCTCGTTTCGAGGGTGGAAATAACCTTGATGGAGCCCAGAGATGGATTCAGGAGATCGAGAAGATCCTCCGCTCTATTCACCCACCCATGGAGTAGCATGTTCGACTGGTTGAATTCATGCTGACTAATGAGGCTAAGCATTGGTGGGATCATCAAAGGAGGGGATTGGTGGCAGCCAATCCGGTTGTTTCTTGGGAAGTGTTTAAGGATCTTTTCCTGGGGAAGTATTTCCCAGAAGATGTCAGGAGGGAAAAGGAGATTGCTTTTCTCCAGCTGAGACAAGGCTCTATGTAAGTTGGAGATTACGCAGCTCGGTTCAAAGATCTTATTCGTTTTTCTGATTATCGCGATGCAAGTGAGCGCGGTAAATGTGTTAAGTTTGAAGCTGGACTTCGAAGTGATATTTGTCTCTCTTGTGAGTATCACAATATTGACAACTTGGCCCGCTTGGTCAACATGGCAAGCACTTATGAGAAGGGTCTTAAGAGGAAAATGTCGGAAGATAAAAGCAGGACAGGGCAGGGAAGTGGTGGTCAAATCAAGGATAAGGGACCAATTCTGAAGTCAGAACCATATCCTTCACCTAGGGCACTAGTTCCCATGGCACCTGGACAGGCAGTGAATGCGTATGGTCCCATTCCCACTTGCCAGCATTGTGGCAAGATGCATAGGGGAGTGTGTTGGAGTCTGAACCCAAATAGAAAAGAAGCACTTTGCCATCATTGCGGGAAGCCGGGTCATTATGCAGTCACTTGTCCCCAAAGGACAATGAAGAAAGAGGTGAACGTAGTTAAGGCGCAGAAAGATGGTAACGACAAACCACCTAAAAAGGGCAAATTATTCACCCTCGATGGCGAAGAAGTGACAGAAGCTGATGAGTTGGTTGGAGGTACACGTTAGGTATTCTTTTGTATTAGTTTTGTAAAGCATATGACGTATATTTTATTTCTTGTTCCAATTCGGGGCGGGGGTTGTTCGTTATAAGACTGATCTTGTAGGAAGTTAGAAGAAGTTTTAAGGAAAGTAGTAAGTGTAGAAATCATAAGTGAAGTAGCAACTTTGATTTTTAATCAAGGATCCCTTTTACTTCAACCTACCCATGATTCTCTGCTCGATTCTTATCCTAGAAATCCTTCGGTTCTTAAATTTCTATTCTTATTAACCCATTCGTGTCCCTAATGAAGAGGAGAATCCTTACCACGAACGGATGTTCTTTTGCAATTAGTCATCCAAATCTCATGGCCTTAGTTGTTCTCTCGGAAAGCAAGTTTAAGTTCCTCGAGAGTTACCATGAATCCATTCCTCTTTGTACCTTAAGTCCTTATGCTATTATAGAAGTGGCATAAAAGCCGACTAGAAACCGACATATCCAAATTCCTATCTTGTTGGAAGTAATTCAAGTAGTATGCCAATGCTAAGTGGGGGAGAGCTTAGCAAACTAACTTAGAATCCCGTTTAAATAAGAGCAAGACATAAGGGAAGTAAAGGTATGAGTTATAGGCCCTACCTTGGGATGGTTCTCCATTTAAGGACCTTATCGGAATTTCGGGGGCGAAATTCCAATAAGTGGGGGAGAATTGTAACATCCCTAAGTTTAATTTCGGTATAATATGATTTATGCCAAGCATTTAGGAGAATTATCAAGTTTCAGAGAGGATTTTAAGTAGTAATCCAAGCCTGAGTGAGAATGGGGGCCTAAGGAGATGAATTGGAGTTAGAAAATCATCAAAATCTGACTTTTCACTGAAGTAATCGATTACTCTGCATGGCAGTAATCGATTACAAGGCCTCTGGTGGAAACACTTGAGATGTTGCAGCAATTTAATCGATTACAAGGGTAAAGTAATCGATTACTTTGAGTAGTAATCGATTACATTCAGGGATTTAATCGATTACTTAGGCTCTGATGAATGTAATGAGAAATGTTGCATTGAAGAAATAATCGATTATCAGGCTATGGTAATCGATTATTTTAGGGTCTGTACAAAAAAAAAAAAGAAAAAGAAAAAGAGGAGTGCACGTGATGTACTCCCCTCCACACAAATAGGATCTTTCTTTTGGGCTTTCATTCACATCCACTCATTTTTCCTTCTAAATCAAATACAATACACTCACTTTCACTCTCATAATTCACCCTCTCTCAAAAACTCATCTTCTCCTTTCTCTCTCTCAAAAACCCACGAGTTCCTCTTCTTCCTCACAAGGGTTCCATTCCTTTCTTCTCAAATCAAGCAAAGGCAAGTGATTTCCCACAAAATCCATCATCAAACCTTGCTTTTCTCCTCTCCAAGTAAGTATTAAGTTATGGGTTTCCCTCATTCTCCCTCTAAAACTCGTTTTCTCCTTTCTCTCTCTACCATCCATGGTGGTTTTCAAACTCTAAGCCATGAAGCTTTATTTTTCCTTGAATCTTGGCATGAACCATGGTATAGATGATAATCCTTTCTCCTTATGACTCTTGTTTTAGGTACTTCCACTCTCTTGTTGGTTATAAGCTTTTTGGTGGGAAAGGCTCAAGTTAGAACAAACAAAATTACTCTATCTCTTGTTATTTTGAGGTAAGGAGAGAGTATTACCTTAATTTAGGGATGAGTTTCTAGTATGTATATAATACTTGCTAAGAGTTAAGTGTTAGTTAGGGTATAAACCATAGGGTAATGAATATTAGTAATGATTATAGAATTGAAGTAAAGGAATTTAATTAATCATGATGCTGTGTATAAGTGATTATTTCTGAATATGTGTACGTTTGAATTTTAAGTGTATATTGTGGAATTGTTGGTGATGATGCTAAGTAGTTTAATGATGTGTTGCTGGCCATGTGACTAAATGAATAATGGATTATGGAAATAAACGAATGGGATTAGTGTTGACAATACTTGAAAAGTGAATTGATTAAGAGATTAGAGAAAAGGGGAGTGATGGTTAGAAAAAGTGATGTGAAGGAGTGGAGAGGGAATTATGAATGAATAAAGGAATGAAAATTTAATAATAGCGAAGGTCATAAAGACCCAGCGCGACCATTTAGAATTCATGTTGCGAAGGTCACGGTGACCCAACGCGATGAAATAAACTTAATAATGCGAAGGTATATGTACCCAGCGCGATATGCGAAGGTCATATCACCCAGCGCGATAAGAATACATAATAATGCGAAGGTATATGTACCCAGCGCGATATGCGAAGGTCATATCACCCAGCGCGATAATAATACATAATAATGCGAAGGTATATGTACCCAGCGCGATATGCGAAGGTCATATCACCCAGCGCGATAATAAAACATAATTATGCGATGGTCACATCGACCCAGCGCGATCATTTATACTCAATAATGCGATGGTCACATCGACCCAGCGCGATCCTTTATATTTAATAATGCGAGGTCGACACCGACCCGACGCGATAAAAGGTTAAAACAGGGGGAAATAAAGTAGACCTATAGCATGATAAATTAGAGAATAATAATTTGTTGGTTTGAAAGAAAAGATGGAGGTATTGAGATGAAAGAAAGGTTGGTAATGTTTTGTGTTAATAACTTTAAGTGTGAATGACTATGTGAAATATCTGAACTATATGTGTTTGGCTTGGTCGGTTATTATGTCATATGAGAAACTGCTATTCCTACTTTATTGTGTAGTGCTCACCTCCTTACCATTTTTCAGGTACTGAGCTGGAGCATACACCAGATTTGGCCGAGCAGGATTACTATCCCTTACAGGGATAGTAAGGGTGTTAGGGGATAGGATATGACACTGGACCTAAGCCTCCTATATTATTTTGATGTAAATGTGTTGTATATACTTATTGAGCGAGGCTTAGGATATATCTCTTTTGTTAAAAAGCTTAGGGTCTTTGAACGTATATTTCTAACTTGGTGTTTCGCTACTACTTTTAATTCTGATATGGAATTTATAATTTTGAGCCTTTGGGCCTCGTTATGATGCAAATATATTCTTGTTGTATGCCCTGCTGGCTACTGAATGTTTATTTGATAAATGTTTTCACAGGTGAAATTTTGGATAAGTCCGAATTTCAAACAAAACTCCGTCCTTTTGACGGTTGATTTTATTGTAATAAAAAGAAATTTTCAAGTCCGTATTTTATTATAAGGGGAATTAAGGATAATTAATCCTAGGTGTTACATTATGGTATCAGAGCAGTTTCTCCTCGGCCTTGGAGTTTTGCAACTCCAATGATTACTCACCTAGCGAGTAATTGATGCTCATAGTAATGGTTTAGAATTTCTATAAGATATTTATAGTACTATATATATATATTTAGTAAGCCTTACTCGTCTGTTCTCCGTGGATAAACAGTATGGCTGGAAGAAGGGTAGGAAATGATGGTCTAGCAGCCATTCTGGAGCATCTGAATCAGATGCAGCAGCAACAGGGAGAACAGATGGCAGCTGCAGCAGCAGCAGCAGCCACAGCAACAGCAGCAGCTCTGCAACCAGCTCCAGTTGAGGTTGACTGGATGGCTAGGTTTCGAAAGAATAATCCACCTCGTTTCGAGGGTGGAAATGACCCTGATGGAGCCCAGAGATGGATTCAGGAGATCGAGAAGATCCTCCGCTCTATTCACCCACCCATGGAGCAGCATGTTCGACTGGCTGAATTCATGCTGACTAATGAGGCTGAGGATTGGTGGGATCAGCAAAGGAGGGGATTGGTGGCAGCCAATCCGGTTGTTTCTTGGGAAGTGTTTAAGGATCTTTTCCTGGGGAAGTATTTCCCAGAAGATGTCAGGAGGGAAAAGGAGATTGCTTTTCTCCAGCCACTACACCAAAAAGGAGTTTTAAAAGCACACATTTTAAAGCATTTGTATCTGAAATGCTGTAAAATATTGGGAGAGATAACTAGATTACATTTTTAAAAGCATTTGCTTAAGCAAATGCTGTAAAAAGCCTTATAAAAATTATAAAAATTGCATTACTTAATTTAAAGCGCTCCTTTGAAGAAATGCTTTTGAATGTCTTTAGCAAAATTTTAATTTACAACGCTCCCAGCACTTGACACGCTTTAATTTTGTTTTTATGTTCTGAAGTTCTTTTCCTTTAAAGAAGTCTCTTCTCCGTCTTCACTCACTTCCCTCTCATGCGGCTAGGGTTTTCTTTCCTTCCTCTGAATCGCGCTACCGCTGCCGCCGCCATGCTGTCGTGCTGGTGTCGCCGCTACTGTGCTGGCTTCGCTGATGCCATGATTGCGCCTCCCATCTCTGCTCGCATCGCTGCTGCTCGTGTCGCCGCTGCTCGTGCTGCTCGCGTTTGCTGGGATTCGGGTTCAGTGATAGAAACCACCGGCCGAACCCACCACCACCTCTCTTCTCCTATGTAGCAATAGAAACCCACGACCCACGAACTCGCAACCTCCGTCTCCAAGGATGAAGTCGCAACCTCCGTCCCTCTCCTCCTCTCCCCTCCTCTTTTACTTTCTTCTTCCGTCGTCCCTCCGCCGCCGCACCCCCACGACCTCAGCCCCAGCTTTCGCCCTCCGCCTCCCCCACCCGACACCCTACCTCGAAAGATTGGGAAATCCACTCACCGCCCCGGTGCAAGGGTTTATTCCTATGTCAACGTTCCTGAGGAGTATTGGGACTATGAGAACCTCACCATTCAGTGGAGGTATCTCCTTCTTAACCCTTCAATTTTCAATTTCTGTTAATTTTGTCCTTTATTTTGTTCAAACGTAGCATTTATTCCATGAGCTTTGTCTCTAATTTTTCAGCTCGAACATATTTCTTTTTCACATTGTGATTGTCCAAATACAGGACTATCAACCAAGTTACTTATCATAAAACAATAGCAGCCAAGTTGTGTTCAATTGGTGGGGTCGCTAACTTGGATCAACTGAGGCTATTGAACTCTATCAAAAACCTAATTTTATTTTAAGTAAAAACCATGGACAAAATCTTATTTTCTTAGTGTTTTTCCAACGTGGCTTGCTCTTGTCATATTAGTATATGAAATTAAACAATTCCATGCTGACAATGCTAATCTAGAGAACGTGATCGCTTTGAAGGATGTTATGATGCCAATCCAGAGAAATTTTTTTAAGGATGTCTACTTGGCCTATGAACTCATGGATCATCACATTATCATGTCCTCACAGCCACTATCTGGTGATCATTGCAAATATTTCTTGTTTCAGGTACTAATCAGTTCACTATTGTATCTTCAATTTATTTAGCTCTTCTTTCTAAACCTTTATGGTTATGGTTTTTTTTTGAAGGAGCTTTGTTAAGGATTTGAACTTTGAATTTCAAGTCTACTCACAATGCACCTTTTTACAGTTTTTTAGTTAATTAAAAACCTTATAGAAATTTTGTTACAAAGGCGTGATTAGTTTTTCAACACTGTCACAAACTTGATACTAATCCTTTTTTGCTGTTTGTCAAGTCTGTTGTTCTTTTCTTTGTCTGCACTTGTTTTGTGTATCTTGACTATCTGCTTGATGTATTAGGAACACTGCATTATAAGATCAAAGAAGTTACATGCTCCGGCAACCGAGTTACAGAGATGTACAGTCTCACTCTCCTATTTTTACTTTGTAACATTTGATCATTACTGATTTTAGTGCTAATTTCTGATGAATATGGTTTTGTTACTTATCAGTAAGTTATCTAATCTTGAACTAACTGGAAGTTTGCCTTACAGAATTCAACCCTTGACATCTCTCACCAACCTGTAAGATTAATTCTCTTATTCATAGCATGTGTAGTTTTCTATGCATCGTTACTGTTGTCACGACTTTTTAAATTTTTGCAGAGATATGAGTAACAACAATCTTGGAGGCACCATACCTTACCAACTTCCTCAAAATTTGCTGCGCTTGTAGGTTTCTGTGTCTGTGTGTGTGTTAATGTTCAGTTTATTTTGCTTTTGATGTTATGATTTTTAACTTCCGACATTCTTAATTCTTTTGCATGCAGAAACCTTGCTAATAATAACTTCACCGGGCCAATCCCTTACTCTATTTCTGATATGATGTCTCTTACGGACCTGTGCGTAGTTTTATCTTCTCTTGTATATTGATCATGGTTGTAGCTTGTCAGTCACCTCCACAAGCAAGTGGAGTAATTTTTTTTTTATTATTTTTGCTGAGAGTGCAGGAATCTTGGTCACAATCAGCTCCAGCAAGGACTGAGTGTTGACTTTGAAAAGCTTTCTACCCTCTCTACACTGCGAGATTTCTTCCTACACTTCAATTTAATTAAAAAAGTGGTCTGCATGGCTGTCAAGTTATTGTTAAATTAACTACATATTTTTATGATATTTTGATGGATTAATTACCATGTTTGTTGTATGCACAGAACAATGGTTTCCCAATATTCTTCTGATTGCATGTCAAGGCATTTTTTATTACATCAGCCAAAAATGGTCCATATACATATCTTGTTGCACTCTCTCATGTTATATGTTTTTGACAGTTTTAAAAATTACCCGCTCTTGAAAACTGAAGCTATGTTTGGGTTTTGGTGACCATTGAGGGCCTATTGGCTAAAAAATCTTTTACTCGTTGCAGGGATGTCTCTTTCAATGCTCTGACAGGTGACCTCCCTCAGACTTTGAGCTCGCTTTCAGGCGTAAACTCCATGTAAGTACCCAAAATGTTAATTTTTTCTGTTAATACTTTACTTGGTATTTGACTATTGATTGCATTCCAAGTTGATGTGTTAATATCTTCATGCAGGTATCTTCAAAACAATCAGTTCACTGGCACTATTGATGTCCTTGCTAATCTGCCTCTTAAAAATCTGTGCGTTTCAATTGCCTAATATTGCATTAGCTTAAATATCCTATCACAAATTTCCATAGATAAGAACTTAATTGTTAAAAACCAATTTTATTTATTTTCTTGAATTCTTCGCAGGAATGTGGAAAACAATCACTTTACAGGATGGATACCAGAACAGTTGAAAAACATAATAAAAATGCATGTAGAGCCAAAAATGTGGATGATGATCTTATTTGGGTCTAACAAAAGATATACTTAACTATCTTTCATGTGCAGACATAAATGGTCCTGTTATTTCTATTCTTTGAAACTAGTGATGTTTTATTTGACCATTTATTCCTGCAGGTGCTTGGGCTAGAAGCTTTATTTGTTGTTTTAGTATGTGGCAGTGCCATATAACTATATTAATTACTTCTTGAACAAGGTAAGCTTGGGTATTATATTGATTTGGCTTAGATAATTGAACATATCTAATGAGTGTTTTTTTTAAAGTCGTGTTTTCCCTACTATTTGTAGCTGTAGCTTGCTATTGAATACATGGTAAAGCCTAATCACTTAGTCTCACTAGATACTCGAAGGATCCTGCTGAACTGCACAATTCTGTTTTTTCTGGTTTTTTCACTACTACTGAATTGCTGCATACTTTGTTTTTTTTCTCTTCTGGTTCTTATGCTATTTTATGGTTTTTGGCCATCGGTACTGTAATGGCCTAATGTGAGTTAGTGAACTAATGAGATTAAGTATATGTAAACACAATGATGTAGGGTGGGGATATAAATGCATAATAGGGTCTTTTGATTGTTGGTTGGTGTTGTCACTAGCTGCATGCCATTGTTTTCTGCAATGAATGTATTATTCTTTGTTCAATATAATGTGCTCATAGGCATATGTTGACTTATATTTTAACATTGAAGTTGTTAATGTTTTATTGATTCTTCCTACAATGCGAAGTTATGTTTGTATTGACTTTCACTTTCAAGTTGATATTATTCTGAATGTCATTTGTTCCCTGGTTGAAGTTAGATTTTTAATTTTGTCCTTGAATTTGCTTTTTTTAGGTACACAGATTATGGAACTTGTCAAGGCGCTTCTGAATGTAGAGGATGAGGTCATCGGTGCATGCTTTCAAATGAGACATTCTCGAGAAGCATGCTTTTGAATGACCATATAGTCACTTTTTATTTGTGATAAAATTTAGTATTCTAGCTAACTTTTTATGAATTAGTATCATTTGCTTGTTTAAAATTGTTGCTGATTTTATTTGTATTTAGATCCTTATCTTAATTCTTTTAATGTTGTAATAATTTTTATAAGTTATTTTATATTGCTTATCTTTGTTATTGCACATGGTTGAGGACTTGAGGGAACTACATTGGATACAGGGAAATGACAAATAATGACAATTTTTAGAAAATTCCAATGTTAATTTCGCCACAGCTGTATCTGTGGCTAATTTTTTTTAAAAAAAATCGTTCTATTGTTAGGGACGGTTAAAACCGTGGCCAAATCATGGAAAATCGTGGCTAAATAACTACCAGACAATGCTTCATCAAGGGAGTGCTGTTAAATATATGCCTTCGGAATGACATTCAACAGCGCTTCATCAAGGGAGTGCTGTCAATATTAGCCTTCGGAATGACATTCAACAGCACTTCTAGAATGCCGTCTTTCTTTAGACATGTTTTAACTGCACGCAAATTGACAGCACTGCCGAAATGCTGTTGAAAGCTTAAAAGAAGTGCTGTTATAATCATTTTTTGGTGTAGTGAGCTGAGACAAGGCTCTATGCCAGTTGGAGATTACGCAGCTCGGTTCGAAGATCTTATTCGTTTTTCTGATTATCGCGATGCAAGTGAGCACGGTAAATGTGTTAAGTTTGAAGCTGGACTTCGAAGTGATATTTGTCTCTCTTGTGAGTATCACAATATTGACAACTTGGCCCGCTTGGTCAACAAGGCAAGCACTTATGAGAAGGGTCTTAAGAGGAAAATGTCGGAAGATAAAAGCAGGACAGGGCAGGGAAGTGGTGGTCCAATCAAGGATAAGGGACCAATTCTGAAGTCAGAACCATATCCTTCACCTAGGGCACTAGTTCCCATGGCACCTGGACAGACAGTGAATGTGTATGGTCCTATTCCCACTTGCCAGCATTGTGGCAAGATGCATAGGGGAGTGTGTTGGAGTCTGAACCCAAATAGAAAAGAAGCACTTTGCCATCATTGCGGGAAGCTGGGTCATTATGCAGTCACTTGTCCCCAAAGGACAATGAAGAAAGAGGTGAACATAGTTAAGGCACAGAAAGATGGTAACGACAAACCACCTAAAAAGGGCAAATTATTCACCCTCGATGGCGAAGAAGTGACAGAAGCTGATGAGTTGGTTGGAGGTACACGTTAGGTATTCTTTTGTATTAGTTTTGTAAAGCATATGACGTATATTTTATTTCTCGTTCCAATTCGGGGCGGGGGTTGTTCGTTATAAGACTGATCTTGTAGGAAGTTAGAAGAAGTTTTAAGGAAAGTAGTAAGTGTAGAAATCATAAGTGAAGTAGCAACTTTGATTTTTAATCAAGGATCCCTTTTACTTCAACCTACCCATGATTCTCTTCTCGATTCTTATCCTAGAAATCCTTCGGTTCTTAAATTTCTATTCTTATTAACCCATTCGTGTCCCTAATGAAGAGGAGAATCCTTACCACGAACGGATGTTCTTTTGCAATTAGTCATCCAAATCTCATGGCCTTAGTTGTTCTCTCGAAAAGCAAGTTTAAGTTCCTCGAGAGTTACCATGAATCCATTCCTCTTTGTACCTTAAGTCCTTATGCTATTATAGAAGTGGCATAAAAGCCGACTAGAAACCGACATATCCAAATTCCTATCTTGTTGGGAGTAATTCAAGTAGTATGCCAATGCTAAGTGGGGGAGACCTTAGCAACCTAACTTAGAATCCCGTTTAAATAAGAGCAAGACATAAGGGAAGTAAAGGTATGAGTTATAGGCCCTACCTTGGGATGGTTCTCCATTTAAGGACCTTATCGGAATTTCGGGGGCGAAATTCCAATAAGTGGGGGAGAATTGTAACATCCCTAAGTTTAATTTCGGTATAATATGATTTATGCCAAGCATTTAGGAGAATTATCAAGTTTAAGAGAGGCTTTTAAGTAGTAATCCAAGCCTGAGTGAGAATGGGGGCCTAAGGAGATGAATTGGAGTTAGAAAATCATCAAAATCTGACTTTTCACTGAAGTAATCGATTACTCTGCATGGCAGTAATCGATTACAAGGCCTTTGGTGGAAACACTTGAGATGTTGCAGCAATTTAATCGATTACAAGGGTAAAGTAATCGATTACTTTGAGTAGTAATCGATTACATTCAGGGAGTTAATCGATTACTTAGCCTCTGATGAATGTAATGAGAAATGTTGCATTGAAGAAATAATCGATTATCAGGCTAGGGTAATCGATTATTTTAGGGTCTGTACAAAAAAAAAAGAAAAAGAGGAGTGCACGTGATGTACTCCCCTCCACACAAATAGGATCTTTCTTTTGGGCTTTCATTCACATCCACTCATTTTTCCTTCTAAATCAAATACAATACACTCACTTTCACTCTCATAATTCACCCTCTCTCAAAAACTCATCTTCTCCTTTCTCTCTCTCAAAAACCCACGAGTTCCTCTTCTTCCTCACAAGGGTTCCATTCCTTTCTTCTCAAATCAAGCAAAGGCAAGTGATTTTCACAAAATCCATCATCAAACCTTGCTATTCTCCTCTCCAAGTAAGTATTAAGTTATGGGTTTCCCTCTTTCTCCCTCTAAAACTCGTTTTCTCCTTTCTCTCTCTACCATCCATGGTGGTTTACAAACTCTAAGCCATGAAGCTTTATTTTTCCTTGAATCTTGGCATGAACCATGGTATAGATGATAATCCTTTCTCCTTATGACTCTTGTTTTAGGTACTTCCACTCTCTTGTTGGTTATAAGCTTTTTGGTGGGAAAGGCTCAAGTTAGAACAAACAAAATTACTCTATCTCTTGATATTTTGAGGTAAGGAGTGAGTATTACCTTAATTTAGGGATGAGTTTCTTGTATGTATATAATACTTGCTAAGAGTTAAGTGTTAGTTAGGGTATAAACCATAGGGTAATGAATATTAGTAATGATTATAGAATTGAAGTAAAGGAATTTAATTAATCATGATGCTGTGTATAAGTGATTATTTCTGAATATGTGTACGTTAGAATTTTAAGTGTATATTGTGGAATTGTTGGTGATGATGCTAAGTAGTTTAATGATGTGTTGCTGGCCATGTGACTAAATGAATAATGGATTATGGAAATAAATGAATGGGATTAGTGTTGACAATACTTGAAAAGTGAATTGATTAAGAGATTAGAGAAAAGGGGCGTGATGGTTAGAAAAAGTGATGTGAAGGAGTGGAGAGGGAATTATGAATGAATAAAGGAATGAAAATTTAATAATAGCGAAGTTCATAAAGACCCAGCGCGACCATTTAGAATTCATGTTGCGAAGGCCACGGTGACCCAGCGCGATGAAATAAACTTAATAATGCGAAGGTATATGTACCCAGCTCGATATGCGAAGGTCATATCACCCGGCGCGATAAGAATACATAATAATGCGAAGGTATATGTACCCAGCGCGATATGCGAAGGTCATATCACCCAGCGCGATAATAATACATAATAATGCGAAGGTATATGTACCCAGCGCGATATGCGAAGGTCATATCACCCAGCGCGATAATAAAACATAATTATGCGATGGTCACATCGACCCAGCGCGATCATTTATACTCAATAATGCGATGGTCACATCGACCCAGCGCGATCATTTATATTTAATAATGCGATGGTCACATCGACCCAGCGCGATCCTTTATATTTAATAATGCGAGGTCGACACCGACCCGACGCGATAAAAGGTTAAAACAGGGGGAAATAAAGTAGACCTATAGCATGATAAATTAGAGAATAATAATTTGTTGGTTTGAAAGAAAAGATGGAGGTAATGAGATGAAAGAAAGGTTGGTAATGTTTTGTGTTAATAACTTTAAGTGTGAATGACTATGTGAAATATCTGAGCTATATGTGTTTGGCTTGGTCGATTATTATGTCATATGAGAAACTGCTATTCCTACTTTATTGTGTAGTGCTCACTTTCTTACCATTTTTCAGGTACTGAGCTGGAGCATACACCAGATTTGGCCGAGCAGGATTACTATCCCTTACAGGGATAGTAGGGGTGTTAGGGGATAGGATATGACACTGGACCTAAGCCTCCTATATTATTTTGATGTAAATGTGTTGTATATACTTTTTGAGCGAGGCTTAGGATATATCTCTTTTGTTAAAAAGCTTAGGGTCTTTGAACGTATATTTCTAACTTGGTGTTTCGCTGCTACTTTTAACTCTGATATGGAATTTATAATTTTGAGCCTTTGGGCCTCGTTATGATGCAAATATATTCTTGTTGTATGCCCTGATGGCTACTGAATGTTTATTTGATAAATGTTTTCACAGGTGAAATTTTGGATAAGTCCGAATTTCAAACAAAACTCCGTCCGTTTGACGGTTGATTTTATTGTAATAAAAAGAAATTTTCAAGTCCGTATTTTATTATAAGGGGAATTAAGGGTAATTAATCCTAGGTGTTGCAATGGAACTAAAGAAAATGAAACCACTAAGATGATTGTGATGTGTAATGATTGATGTCAATGGAGTATTTTCAATAAAAGAAGGAAAACCCATTTTTAATATGTTAATGAATATATGTGATTGGTGATGATGTTTGCGATTAGTTGAAAGGCCTTGGGCATAATGAATTAATTTAAGCGGAATCGAGGGAATTAGAATTTATAGAGATTAATATAAGATGTTAAGCAAGAATGAGAGCTTATTTAATAGTAAGAAGATAGAAGAAGATGTAAGGATCGATAATATGGAAATGATTGTGTTTGTATGGGTATTATGAATTGTATGATTTGTTTGTTAACCCTTGGGGGAATAAAGTGAAAATGATAGTAAGTTACTAAGGAAAGGAATGAGAGAAGTGAATAATGAATAGACACTAAAGAAGAGCTAATAAACTAAAAGAACGAAAGAGAACTAAGGAACTAAAAGTAAAGAGAAAAGACGAGTTAATGATGAGAAAGAAATAATAGACCGGCACAGGTTGGTTGTGGTGATCCTGTGGCCTAATAAAGATAAGAGACAATTGGCACAGGTTGGTTGTGGTGACCCTGTGACCTATTAAAGATAAAAGATAGCCGGCACAGGTTGGTTGTGGTGACCCTGTGGCCTAATAAAGATAAGAGACGATTAGCACAGGTTGGTTGTGGTGACCCTGTGACCTAATAAAGATAAAAGAAACGTACTATGTATCCCCGGTAGGGGAAGATGTACAAAAGAGAAAAGAAAGAGAAAGAGCTAAATGAAAGTAAGAAAAGTAAAAGAGCTATGAGAGTAGTAAATAAGAATAAAATTTTCGAAAATGTTTATGAATGTTATGTTATTAATATAGATGTTAGGCTTAGTTTATTGCTATGCTTTTTAGAAGCTACTTTCCTAAGTTCTGTGTAATGCTACCCTTCTTGCTATTTTTATTACATGAGTCATGGCTGAGCAGGAGCGCACTCCACTCCGTGGAGTGTGGGTATTAGGGGTTTGACCACTTGATGGTCCGGGGTTTTATTTTGAGATCAGTGTGCGTATATATTTAATTTATCTGTGGTGAGCTAATGAACTCCAAGGGCTTATTTTTATTTTGGAAATGATGTAATAAATGAACTAATGTATGTTTTGCCCTGTTGGCATTATGATGATATTAAAAATGTATTTTCACAGGTTAAGCAGGTAAAAGATAAATTTTGGAAAGACCGAAAAATAGAGGAAACTCTACCGGTTTTTTTGATAGAAATTTTTATAAGTAATTGAATTAACAAATAAATTTTTAAGTCACTAATTTTAAAATAAGAAATAAAAAGTAGGATGTCACAATTTGGTATTAGAGCAGTTTCCCTCGGCCTCTGGAGTGTGGACTCGCAACTTCAATGGTTGTTCACCAAGCGAGTAACCAAAGTGTCTAGTCAAGTGTCTATGTTTAAGATTATTATGCAGTTAATTGCTTAGGCAAGTATTGATTTGTACCTTCTCCAGGACTTCGCCATCATGGCTAGGAGGTGTGCCGAAAACGACAGAATGGCTGCTATCCTAGAAAATCTGATTCAGATGAACCAGAATCAATCTGCGAATCTAGCTCAGATGCAACAGAACCAGGTGCAGAATATAGCAGCAGCAGCCGCAGCAGCTGCTGCAACACTGAATCCACCACTAACTCCTGCTGAGATTGACTGGTTGGCACAATTCAGAAAGAATGGACCACCCAAATTTGAAGGGGGGTACAATCCTGGTGGAGCCCAGCGATGGCTCCAAGAGATTGAAAAGATCTTGCGCACCATGGCGCCACCTGCTGAACAAACAGTGTTGCTAGCACAGTACACACTGACTGATGAAGCAAAGTATTGGTGGGAACGAGTGCGAAGAGGTTTGGGGGCGACCAATCAAGCAATTACCTGGGATATGTTTAAGGCCCATTTTCTGGGAAAGTATTTTCCAGAAGATGTGCGTAGAGAAAAGAAGATTTCTTTCCTGACGCTGACTCAGGGGTGCATGAGTGTTGGGGAGTATGCAGCACACTTTGAAGATCTCATTCGATATGCTGGAAGCTACAGGGATACAGACGAGAGTAGCAAGTGCATCAAGTTTGAGTCAGGGCTCCGTCCGGAGATTAGGCTTGAGCTTGAATACTAGAACATAGCGGACTTGACTCAACTGGTTAATATGGCCAACACTTATGAAGGAGGATTGAAAAGGCTAACGACTGAGAAAATAAACATGAATATGAAAGATAAAGGAGGTTCTAGTAGGAACAAGGGACCGACTCAGGAATCAGACCCATATACCGACATCGACACTAGAGCAGTTGGGCCAAAAGATGCGGCCCTGAATGTGAGTGCTCCAAGAACTAGACCACCATGTCCACATTGTGGAGGATTCCATACTCGTACATGTTGGATGCTTAAGCAGCGTAGAAAGGACGGTCTCTGTTTCCAATGAGGGCAACCCGGACACCATATTGCAGGATGTCCCGAGAACACACTGGAAAAGGAAACGAACACTGCTAATGCAAGAAGGGCTGGAAGGAGCGAATGATCTTGTCCAAGGTACTTTGCATTGATAATGTACTAAATGTTTTAATTAGAGTGTTTCGACAAGGAACAAACATGTTTCACCTAGTTTAGTAGAAATTGAAAGTGATAAAATGACGAGCCTTAGGAAGAATTGTTAGTTCCATGATGAACATGATGAATGTTTTGATAATGACAAAGTGTTTTTGAACAAGCTACAAGTGTTGATCAAGTTTCAAGCTCAACAAGCAACAACAAACATCAAATGAAGAAGAGAGAAAGCAAGCTCATGAAGACCTAAGTTTGAGTGTATTTGTATTTCTTTTATCTTTTGCCTCTCAAGCTTCATAGGTTTTTTTTTTGGGTAGATTATTATAGAGGGTAGTGAATCTCATTCATAAGTCATGATTAAATCATAATTTGAGTTTTCACTTAACCTAGAATCAATAGGTGGCTTAAAGGTTTTAAAGGAAAGGTTAGATTTTGAGAAAACAAGTTTTGAACATGTACAGTACCAACTTAATCGATTAAGTGATAACTTAATCGAGTACTACTCGAGTACACGACTTGCTTAATCGATTAAGTACTGCTGAACTGATTTTTAAAATACGTTTTTCACTTCTCAAAATCAGTTTTTAAGTGCTACAACTTTTGGGTATTCTATATAAACCTTTTCCTATTATTTGTGATTAATTAGAATCATTTTCATACAAGTTTTACAAAGAATCAAGCCACTCTATTCTCTCTCATTTTCTAAAGATCAAAGTTCTCATATTTTCATATTCTTTGATCAAGAACCTTTGAATCTCTTATGGTGAATTGTCATAACTCTTGATTGAGATTCATAGGATTGTTTTGTGTTTTCTATTGTGTTGTAATCTTTGCAAGAAGGCAAGCCACTACAACAATCAAGAAGTCTTGGTGTGTCGATTTTATCATCAAGCAAGTGCATTCTTATTGAAGAAGAAGAAGAAGTCTTGGTTGTGAATCAAGCAAGTGAAGCCTTGGTGTGTGGATTATCATCAAGCAATTGAAGACTTGTTGTGTCGATTATCAACAAGGGGTAGAGGTTAGATTAGAGAGAAGATCAATAGGATTACAAGGCAAGGGTGTCGGTTATCTCTTGTAGGCTAGCAAGAAGGGAGTCTTGTGAGGCAATCACTTGTAATTTGAGAACTCTAATTCCTCATAGTGAAGAATCTCTCTTGGTTGAAGAGGGGACTGGATGTAGCTTTCAAGTGGATGAAAGTGAACCAGGATAAATCACTGTGTCGTATCTCTAAACTCTTACTCTTTATATTCAAGTCATTTGATTGCGTTCTTGATTGAAAACCTAGAAAGATTGATTTTCATAATTGATTGAATTGAATCTTTGATTGTTCAAATTGATAAAGGGAAAATCATTTTCATAACTAGGTTAATCAATAAGAATATAGGTGTTAATCATTTCCGCTGAATCTCTGATCTTGCATGTGAATTGATTGATTTTCGTATTCGAATGAAAATTGATTTTTCTGTTTTCTGTCATATTTAATCGATTAAGTTCAAGCTTAATCGAGTACTACTCGAGTACACGACTTGCTTAATCGATTAAGTACTGTAGAATTTGTAAAAATCATTTGTTTTGATTGTTTAGATTTGTTTCGTTTGAAAATCTTTCAAGGCAGCTTCAACACCTATTCAACCCCCCCTTCTAGGTGTATTCCTAGGGTTCCTAAGTCTCTCCAACCACCAATTGCGATTTCCTCAATTGGTATCAGAGCTCGGTCGAAAGACACGAGCATAAGAGCTTTTTCGTAAAGATCCTTTAAGAAAATCGCAATGGGTTCTACGAATCCCTTTGGTGGTGAAGGTGCTTCAATAAGTCGTCCTCCATTGTTTGCCGGAGAAGGCTATGCATATTGGAAAGTTAGAATGAAAATCTTTATCCAAGCCATAGATAGTGAAATTTGGAAAGTAGTTGAAAAAGGTCCTCATATCCCCTCTAGTTTAGTTGAAGGTGTAGAACAATTGATCCCCGAGGATAAGTGGAAGGATGATGATAGAAAGAAAGTACAATATGATTATAAAGCAAAGAATATCATTACATCCGCTTTATCCTATGACGAGTTCTTTAGAGTTTCTCAATGTTCTAGTGCTAAAGAAATGTGGGACACTTTACAAGTGACTCATGAAGGAACTAGTGAGGTTAGGAGAGCTAGATTGAATGCTTTAATGCGTGATTATGAATTGTTTCATATGCTTCCAAATGAATCTATAAATGATATGCAAAAGCGTTTTACTCATATTATAAATCATTTACTTGCTCTTGGTAAAACTTTTCTTCAAGGTGAACTTTCTAACAAAGTGTTGAGATGTTTAGACAGGAATTGGCAACCAAAAGTAACGGCTATTGTTGAATCTAAAAATTTGGATGCTATGGATCTAGCAACACTTTTCGGAAAGCTTCAAGAACATGAAATGGAGCTTGGACGATTAAGTATCAATGAAGAGTCGGATAAAAACAAAGAAAGAAAGGGACTTGCTCTTAAAGTCAATAGATCATACAAAAAGAAAGATAGTTCCGATGATGATGATAGTGAAGATTCCGATTCCGATGTTGATGAAAAAGACATGAAACTTTTGTTAAAAGAATTTGACAAGTTTCTAAAGAGAAAAGGAAGGTTGAACAAGGACAAAAGTAAAGAGAAGGATTCCCCACACTACAAGACCAAAAATTCAAAAGAAGGTGTAGTTTGCCATGAATGTGGAAAGCCCGGACATCTCAAGTACTCATGCTCTAGGTATCTCAAGAAGAAGGAGAAAGACAAGAAAAATTCTAAATCTAAAAGAGCATACATAGTTTGGGATAGTGATGAAGATAACAAGAAAAGCACATCGAGTAGTTCATCGGATGATGAAGAAGCCGCTTGTCTCAACTTGATAACTCTAGTAGATGATGAAGAACAAAGTTCAAATGATGAATCAAGTTATCAAAGCGAGGATAGCAATGTAAGTGAATCTAAATCCGAAATTTCTTCTAAATATGAATTGTTACATAATGCTTATGAAGAAATGTATGAACAACTTGAAAAACTAGCTTTGAAAAACATTGAAAGAAAGAAGCTCATTTTGAAACATCAAAAAGAGATTTTAGATCTTCAAAAACAAGTTGATGAGCTTAATCTTGAAAATGAAACTCTTGATCTTATATATGCTAGTTCTTCTTGTGATTGTGCTAGTAGATTGAATATTGTGGTTGATTGTGAGAATTGCAAGTTGCTCAAGGATGAAAATGCTATTTTGAAAAATAAGCTTGCAAGTTTCACCATTTGTGATATTAGATTGCGCACATTGTTAAATTTTCAAAGAGAAAATTCAAACAAGTTTGGTTTGGGTTATACTAATGCTAAGAGTAAATCTCATAGAAATGTTGTTGATTTTTCTAAAGTTGATTTTTCAAATCCTCCAACATGTTTCTATTGTGGTACTCATGGACATACTTCAAATGTGTGTTATGTTAAAGTGCATGGTATACCTAAAGGAAATTTTGTTTGGATGAAAAAGGGTGAAAGTCCCTACACTAACAAAAATGGATCCAAAACCATTTGGATACCAAAAAGCAAAGCATGATTGTTTTGTAGGTTTGATTGAAGATGCAAATGAATGACACATACCCTCAATTGGTCTCAACTATGAATGTCTATATTCACATCTTCAATTGGTATCACACTTGCATCTCAAGTGAATGTCCTACAAAGTGGTAATATTTGATATTGATATATTATCTCAATTGGTATCTTCTCAATTGATATTACTTTTCTAAATGTTTAGTTAATTCAATTTGTATCATTGAGAGATTATTAGTTGATTATCATGTTTTTGTGATTATTGATTCTTCTTTACAATTGATATCTTCTTTGTTAAGTGATATTATGATCTTTTTAGTTCTCAATTGGTATTATATTTCATTGTTATATTCTCTTACCAATTGATATCACATTTCAAAGTATAGCTCTATTGTATTTGTTCAATTGGTATCAATGTTGTGAAGAAATGATCATTGATTTCTTACCTTGGCTTAGATGTTATATTTGAATTGGTATATATTACTTTTTGATAATGCCAAAGGGGGAGAAATATGATGTTTTGAATTGAATGAAATGTTTCTCAAATGGGGAGAAATGGTATGTTTTTAAAAAATGAGAGAAATATGATATTATATTTTTGGAGAAAGGTTGTTTTGTTGTTTTTATGTAGGTTGAGCTAAGTTGTTTAAGATAGGGGGAGAATCAAGCTTCTATCTCAATTGGATTCAAGTGTTATAGCATTGATTGAGAGGGAGAAAGAGTCTTCTCAAGTGATCAAATTTTTCAAGCATCAACAACTTCAAATGATTTCAAAACATGGATTGTCATTTTCAAAAAGGGGGAGATTGTTAGTTCCATGATGAACATGATGAATGTTTTGATAATGACAAAGTGTTTTTGAACAAGCTACAAGTGTTGATCAAGTTTCAAGCTCAACAAGCAACAACAAACATCAAATGAAGAAGAGAGAAAGCAAGCTCATGAAGACCTAAGTTTGAGTGTATTTGTATTTCTTTTATCTTTTGCCTCTCAAGCTTCATAGGTTTTTTTTTTGGGTAGATTATTATAGAGGGTAGTGAATCTCATTCATAAGTCATGATTAAATCATAATTTGAGTTTTCACTTAACCTAGAATCAATAGGTGGCTTAAAGGTTTTAAAGGAAAGGTTAGATTTTGAGAAAACAAGTTTTGAACATGTACAGTACCAACTTAATCGATTAAGTGATAACTTAATCGAGTACTACTCGAGTACACGACTTGCTTAATCGATTAAGTACTGCTGAACTGATTTTTAAAATACGTTTTTCACTTCTCAAAATCAGTTTTTAAGTGCTACAACTTTTGGGTATTCTATATAAACCTTTTCCTATTATTTGTGATTAATTAGAATCATTTTCATACAAGTTTTACAAAGAATCAAGCCACTCTATTCTCTCTCATTTTCTAAAGATCAAAGTTCTCATATTTTCATATTCTTTGATCAAGAACCTTTGAATCTCTTATGGTGAATTGTCATAACTCTTGATTGAGATTCATAGGATTGTTTTGTGTTTTCTATTGTGTTGTAATCTTTGCAAGAAGGCAAGCCACTACAACAATCAAGAAGTCTTGGTGTGTCGATTTTATCATCAAGCAAGTGCATTCTTATTGAAGAAGAAGAAGAAGTCTTGGTTGTGAATCAAGCAAGTGAAGCCTTGGTGTGTGGATTATCATCAAGCAATTGAAGACTTGTTGTGTCGATTATCAACAAGGGGTAGAGGTTAGATTAGAGAGAAGATCAATAGGATTACAAGGCAAGGGTGTCGGTTATCTCTTGTAGGCTAGCAAGAAGGGAGTCTTGTGAGGCAATCACTTGTAATTTGAGAACTCTAATTCCTCATAGTGAAGAATCTCTCTTGGTTGAAGAGGGGACTGGATGTAGCTTTCAAGTGGATGAAAGTGAACCAGGATAAATCACTGTGTCGTATCTCTAAACTCTTACTCTTTATATTCAAGTCATTTGATTGCGTTCTTGATTGAAAACCTAGAAAGATTGATTTTCATAATTGATTGAATTGAATCTTTGATTGTTCAAATTGATAAAGGGAAAATCATTTTCATAACTAGGTTAATCAATAAGAATATAGGTGTTAATCATTTCCGCTGAATCTCTGATCTTGCATGTGAATTGATTGATTTTCGTATTCGAATGAAAATTGATTTTTCTGTTTTCTGTCATATTTAATCGATTAAGTTCAAGCTTAATCGAGTACTACTCGAGTACACGACTTGCTTAATCGATTAAGTACTGTAGAATTTGTAAAAATCATTTGTTTTGATTGTTTAGATTTGTTTCGTTTGAAAATCTTTCAAGGCAGCTTCAACACCTATTCAACCCCCCCTTCTAGGTGTATTCCTAGGGTTCCTAAGTCTCTCCAACCACCAATTGCGATTTCCTCAAGAATCAATAAGTGTAGAACTATAATAGAAATCTAACCAAGACCCGCGATTATGTTGTTGTTTAATAGAATGTGAGGTTAGAACTGATCACTCTAATTCTTACATCTATTAAATGATAATATTATCAGCAAAACCCGACAATGATGTGCTGCTGATAGATGTGAGGTTGGGATTGATCACCTCAATCTTCGCATCTATTAGCGGATGATATCATTGCAACCTTTTAAGTGAAATCAAGACAACAAAGATAGTAGTTTACCAAGGAATAGATCCTTTAGAATTAAGTATGCTAACCCAGAAAGTATTCTTTCCGAATCTCCACGCAGAATCGAGAAATAGACCTAGAACAAAACTGTAGGATAAGAATCTCTATCTATCTTGTCTGTTTAAGAGTAACGTAGCATAATACATAACCCTTGCAAAAATCAAGCAAACTTCATAAGAATTCCCTCTGACCATCATGAAAACTAAACCAGATGTAGGTAACCCAACAACTTACCGGGAATCTTACTACGGTTCCTGAAACACCTTATCAAGGTCCCCGAATGTTCTACCAAGGTTCTTGAAATGACCACCCATTAGAAATGCCAATCCTACCAACTTCATGAAATCTTCACATCGAGACCAATCAAGTTGAATAGTTGAGCTGTACTCTTCTTTGAGTACAAGAAACTCGATGTGTGCGGATGTGAAATTTCGCAAATCTTAGAAAGTTTAGTCCAACCCACCGACCGCCGCCGGGTAGTCAACCCAACACGGCTCTCGATTTCGAGACTAAAGTTACCCTCAAGATTGATAAAAAGGTCAGATTCCATTAGCATTCTCAATCTGTATCAAGTTCATTCAAGCTTGTCTCAAGATCCAGATCAAAATAAGTCAAAATGGAATTGCTGGCATACACCCCAAAGTGTGACTTAAGTGTCTTAGATTTCAAATAGTGCCTAATAAAGAGTCTAAATTTCAAGAGGGTTTGCCTATCCCAACTAGTGGCCACCAAGTGTCACTCAAGGCTTTCTTAGTGCTTCGGTTGGACCTAGAACAATGTCGCAATTCTTGCAAAGGAACCTCTTGTTTCATATTTCTCTTTGGTCTTATTCAGTTCTAAAGCAGCAATTTGATCACCATCAAAGGTTTTCTCGCTCCAACCGACTAAAGATTGTGTGCTCGCGATCTTCTCCTTGTCTCTCACCCTTGAATATCAATCATTCTGGGAGTTTTAGTCTTGTCTATTCAGTTCGGTTCCTCTTTCACGAGGAAAGTTCTAACCATAATTTGTTGCATTCTGCAAAAAGTGTAACATCCTGAATTTATTATCCAATGTAATTAGAACAATTCTGATTGTAAATAATGGAAATCATAGAAATAAGTTGAGACACATTAAGAGAAATACATGTCAGAATAGGAGAAACCTTAACAAAGAGTAAGAAAGTTCGAGTATAATTGACCTGATCTCCTTCCGACCAAGCACCACTTTAGCCGAGAAAATCGAGACGATCTGCGATGGACGATTACACGCATTTGTCTTAGTCATGTACAGCCGACCACATCGAGTCACCTTGTATTAATCGACCATAGGTTCGACCTTCTACCGGTTGACTAACAAGAGACTAAGCCAAACGTGCCTCAACGCCAAGATATCTCGGCTCCTCGGGCTGAGCAATTCACCTTACTGTCTTATTCCGAGCGGGTGTTTCCCCAGGTTCCGAGTGTCGAGATCCTACCATATCTAGCTAGAGCCAAGTGCTTACGCTCGAACAAGCAACTTGCGCATCGTCTTCAGCACCAGACGTACAAAATGTCCCTTTCAATCGCTGTCTATCACTATCAAATCACTGTTGTCCTTTCAAGTCATTATTGGTGGCTTCCTCAAGAAGCCAATGAATCATAGCCACATGTTCCTAAAGCTTCCCAAAGAAGCTTCACACCAGGACCGTACATTTCTTTTCAATGGGAAATAAAAGCAAGGTCAAGGCTAACACATTTAACCTACGTAATAGTCCTCTTCTTTCTCTAGGGTTCCAGTTTCAGACACCATTTTCACCAACTTTACTCACAGACTACACTTTCACTCTCTACTTTCTATAAGCCTCCATCAGTTCTAAGAACCAAGGATCTTTCCCTCCACTTCCTCTTAAGCTTCAAGTTCTCCTCGGCGTTCCTAGGACTCTGTAAAGGCGATACCAAGGGTTTAAGGGAATACGGGTTAAGAAGTTCAAACGCGAAGATCAAGGCCCAAACTCACAGTACTTCCTTATCTTTCACGGTTTTGAGGTAAGGAGTGAGTGTTACCTTAGCTTAGGTTTGGGTTTCTAGTGTGCTCATAGTGAGTACTAAGAATGGGTGTTAGATTAGGATATTGAACCATAGGATAGTGAATATAGAATATTATTGGAGAACGAAAATTAATGAAAAGAACCCAGTAAAGAAAAAGTGAAATATGTGTATGTTTGAATCATAGTTGTTGTATAAATATGTGTAAAAGGTGATAACTGTTTATTCATGTTGCTACCGTTTGATTAGTATGAGAGCCGACCCTAGGTGGCCAAGATAGGGGAAAATGGTGTAAAATGTTAAGTAACAGATTAAATGAGGAATAATAATTAAAGAGCAGAGATTATAACAAGAAGACAAGTTAAACGGGTAAAAAGGGAAATGAGCCAAGAGAATTCAAGAGTGAATAAGGAAAAGAATAAGTAAAGAATAATGGTTGTGTGAGACGGATCATAGAAGACACACGTTGGGCGTGTGCATTGATCACGTAAGACGCAGTTGATGTGTCCTGTGCAGCTGTAAGACGCGCATCAGTACACGGGGGTGTGCGCAGTAATGACTCACACAAGATTTCGAGAACAAAATCGATTAGGACGTGCTCCTGGTCATAGAAGACACACACTGGGCGTGTGCATTGATCGCGTAAGTCGTGTAATGTCCCAACAATTCTTAATGGTAATTGAAAATGCTAGTTAACAAAAACTTTTCTTAACAGAGTGTGAATACTAAAAAAATGCTTTTTCTTCGAATAATATTTCTTTCACAAATTAGTCTGGGTGTAAAATAATATACTTATACAAAATCCCAAAACCCCTGTTTACACCCAGAGCATTGGTCTTCACAACTCAATCCTTGTGCAAAAGGATTCGGATAACGAGGCGTCATCCTGGTTGTTCTCTTCTATGAACTCTCACTCCAACAGGAGTGGCTTTATTCTTGTCCTTCGAAAGAACCTACCACATACATAGACATGGCAGATGGGAGTAAGTCACTTGTCATATCGGATAAGCAGATTAAGGATTGGTTCAAGCACAAACATTCACACACACAATCATAATGCAGGTACACATGCTCAATCCCTTGTTTATAATCATATTATCTTATATTTAGGTGGTATGATGCATGTCTATTCCAAAAGACACGGTTTGACAAGAGCCGGTCTCAGACCAGTCATCTTCCTAGAGTCAGACCGACGTATATTCTTCCCATTATGGGCGTCTTGTTTCACCGTGAAGGTAGACCTTTCTGTCTTCCACTTATGGGCGTCATACTTCACCGGGAGCAATGCATCCTTGTGCGGCTCAACCAGTGTGAAGTAGGACCTTTCCTTTCTTCCACTTATGGGCGTCATACTTCACTGGGAGCAATGCATCCTTGTGCGGCTCAACCAGCGTGAAGTAGGACCTTTCCTTTCTTCCACTTATGGGCGTCATGCTTCACTGTGAAGTTAGACCTTTCCTTTCTTCCACTTATCAATCGGTGCATCAGGAACATGCACCAGATTTCAACATCGGTGCATCAGGAGATATTTACCAGATTTCAGCATCGGTGCATCAGGAGACATGCACCACGGATCAGCACCAGAGAACTAGCACCAGCAGCACCACCATGCACCAGAGCTTGCATCAGCAGCACCACCATGCACCAGGACATGCACCGTCACGCACCGGAACGAGCACCGATTGCACCGACACACCGTACCACGAATCTTACATCCTCGATTCAGCACCGACCGAGTCGAAAACAACCCCAAACAGCAGCAACAACAAGCACGGTCCAAACACCCTTAAACTCATAGATTTCACTCACTTCCACTCACTAATTCAAAACTTTAGGTGCAGCTACCAAAGGCTAGTCACTTGCACGAATTGAGAATGAATTTGGACAGTGTCTCAGCAATAGAAAACATAAAGAGGAGCAAAGGCAACAACAACCAAGTTGTAGCAGAAATAGGATAGGAACAAGCAAGAACACAAGGAATTTACAAGCTCCCTTACACACAAAGCCCAAACTATATGTGCAGCAAATCAAGGCAAGTTACTTGCACGATTTTAGAATGAATTTGGGCAGGGTTTGGCTCTGGAAAATGAAAGGGAATAGGCAAGAACAATAACAACCACATAGGCTTATTTATAGAGGGAAAAGTGAGAGGATTCTTCATGAGGAAGAAAGCTCAAGCCTCCTCATCACATCCCAGCCATTTGCATGTGTCCCAGGGTGTCTAGGAAGGTCACACGTGGCTTGGAAAGACTTAGGGGCGAAGAAACCTCGCTTCCCAAGCTTACACCGACTTCAGATTTTTGCAGATTCAGTGTCACTAACCGGTTACTGGCTTTACTAACCGGTTAGCCACTGGTAAAATTCAAATATTCAAAATAGGATAACCGTTGGGCGGGAAAATTGATTTTAAATAGTTTTACTCCTCAAAACAAAATTTCCACCGTTAGATGTGATGATAAAATAGTTAAGAACCTTATATCAAAATTTGAGCAAGATCCAACGGTTAAGAAGGAGATATTTCCCGATCTTTGAATGATATTTTACTAAAATATTACTTTTTCAAATATTCTATTTAATCCTTTCTTACCAAAACTCATTTTTATTTCCAATGTATGTTTCCTTGTTTTTATTCCTCAAAATACTTCACATAAAATAATTTTTCATAATAAAGTAATTCTTTTCCAATCTAACAATAGACTATTGTTTGTTTATTAAAATATTTTTCTTTTATGTTAAAATACTACCTAATCTAAAATAATTCATTTTTACTAAACTATTATCTAAGGCATCCTTATCATTATATAAAATATCTTCCTTTATTAATAACCATTATAAAAATACATATTTTATTTATTTATAAAAATGAGGGACTTCACATCCTCCCCCACTAAATTGAATTTCGTCCCCGAAATTCGCTTTCTAAAATCTTTCACTTTCCAAAATATTCCCATAAAAGAAAATTTTCATTTCATTTTTCTCAAAATATCTTTGGGAATTCTCCCCCACTAAAGAATTCAGTTACGTTTTTCTCAAAATTTTCAATTTCAAACATATTTATAGAAAATTCTCCCAATAAATGTTCTAAATAAATTCTTTCAAATGAAATATTTCGAATAAAATTCTTCAAATTACACAGTTTTTCATAAAACTTTAGGGAAAATTCATCTTCCGCTGCGCACTCTGATTTCTCAGGCACGAATAACGAAATATTTATATGACTTTATTCCGTAACAGTTGTAAACATCAGGGTGATCAGTCCTAATATTCAAACCATTAATAACAAAATTATCCCTTTCGGATAAAATCTTTCACAAGAAAGATCATATGAGGTGTCTTCAAGTTAGATGAACTTAAAGATAAAGTATTTGTCACCGTCAGATTTAGCTAGACAGTCAAGTTCTAGAGACGTACATTTCCGTTGGGGAGACAAAGATTTGTCCTTTCCCGTTGGTTATTAATCTCTCAAGCCTTAACTAATCCTTTCTATCTCTAGAGTGTTCACAGATATTTACCACATCCAACTGTGATAAAGGTTTTGATCACAGAAAATTTAGGCCAAGACTTCATCAAGATTCTCGGATTATTAAACAATTAACGCAATTGTAACAGCCCAGCCCCAGCCAGCCGTACGGTACTGGGCACTGGGGCCCAGCACACCGCCACGTGGATATTGTCCGCTTTGGGCATCCTTCACCCTCACAGTTTTGCTCTTGGTCCCACACTAACAGTGAGCCCCAAAACGCGTCCACGTGAGATAAGGTATCCACACCCTATATAAGGCATGCTTCGTTCTCCTTACCAGCCGATGTGGGACTAAGGCGTACCTTACATCCACCCCCCCTTGGAGGCCCAACGCCCTCGTTGGCACACCGACCCGGCCCTGGCTCTGATACCAAATGTAACAGCCCAGCCCCAGCCAGCCGTACGGTACTCGGGACTGGGGTCTAGCGTACCGCCAAGTGGATATTGTCCGCTTTGGGCATCCTTCACCCTCACGGTTTTGCTCTTGGTCTCACACTAACAGTGAGCCCCAAAACGCGTCCACCTGAGGTAAGGTGTCCACATCCTATATAAGGCATGCTTCGTTCACCTTACCAGCCGATGTGGGACTAAGGCATACCTTACATCCACCCCCCTTGGAGGCCCAACGCCCTCGTTGGCACACCGACCCGGCCCTGGCTCTGATACCAAATGTAACAGCCCAGCCCCAGCCAGCCGTACGGTACTGGGCACTGGGGTCCAGCGTACCGCCACGTGGATATTGTCCGCTTTGGGCATCCTTCACCCTCACGGTTTTGCTCTTGGTCCCACACTAACAGTGAGCCCCAAAACGCGTCCACGTGAGATAAGGTATCCACACCCTATATAAGGCATGCTTCGTTCTCCTTACCAGCCGATGTGGGACTAAGGCGATGTAAGGTACGCCTTAGTCCCACATCGGCTGGTAAGGAGAACGAAGCATGCCTTATATAGGGTGTGGATACCTTATCTCACGTGGACGCGTTTTGGGGCTCACTGTTAGTGTGGGACCAAGAGCAAAACCGTGAGGGTGAAGGATGCCCAAAGCGGACAATATCCACGTGGCGGTACGCTGGACCCCAGTGCCCAGTACCGTACGACTGGCTGGGGCTGGGCTGTTACATTTGGTATCAGAGCGGCTCCTCTCCCAGTACGGTGTGATTCGGGGACAAACCAGGCGGAAGCTGGTGGGCATGTAAGACCCCGGGCTGATGAGGGCGGGGAGTGATCGCCGGTGCAAAGAGGCACGGACAAGGAGCGGCTCCTGGCAGGCTTCTAAGGGAGGGGTACATGGATGAACCGACACACCGGAATGAGAGGGTGATCCTGAGACTGTGTAGGAATGGGACTACATTGTACAGGAAGGCTTAAATGAATTGATTAGTACTACCCATATCAACAAGATGCATCTTCTTTTCGGTAGTCCATCACTTAAGAACTCCATAGTTAAGCGTGCTTGACTTGGAGTAATTCTGGGATGGGTGACCTCCTGGGAAGTTTTCCCGAGAAGTGTGCGAGTGAGGACAAAGCACACTGAAAAGAACCGTGTTGGTATGTGGGGACAGTCGCAATCCATTTGCCTGCCAGGAACGTTACAAATGGTATCAGAGCGGCTCCTCTCCCAGTACGGTGTGGTTCAGGGACGAACCAGGCGGAAGCTGGTGGGCATGTAAGACCCGGGCTGATGAGGGCGGGGAGTGATCGCCGGTGCAAAGAGGCACGGACAAGGAGCGGCTCCTGGCAGGCTTCTAAGGGAGGGGTACATGAATGAACCGACACACCGGAATGAGAGGGTGATCCTGAGACTGTGTAGGAATGGGACTACATAGTACAGGAAGGCTTAAATGAATTGATTAGTACTACCCATATCAACAAGATGCATCTTCTTTTCGGTAGCTCATCACATAAGAACTCCATGGTTAAGCGTGCTTGACTTGGGGTAATTCTGGGATGGGTGACCTCCTGGGAAGTTTTCCCAAGAAGTGTGCGAGTGAGGACAAAGCACGCTGAAAAGAACCATGTTGGTATGTGGGGATAGTCGCAATCCATTTGGCTGCCTGGGATGTTACAAATGGTATCAGAGCCAGGTTTCGATCCTGGGACCTGTGGGTTATGGGCACGCCTTAGTCCCACATCGGCTGGTAAGGTGAACGAAGCATGCCTTATATAGGATGTGGATACCTTACCTCATGTGGACGCGTTTTGGGGCTCACTGTTAGTGTGAGACCAAGAGCAAAACCTTGAGGGTGAAGGATGCCCAAAGCGGACAATATCCACGTGGCGGTGCGCTGGGCCCCGGTGCCCAGTACCGTACGACTGGCTGGGGCTGGGCTGTTACATTTGGTATCAGAGCCAGGGCCGGGTCGGTGTGCCAACGGGGACGTTGGGCCTCCAAGGGGGGTGGATGTAAGGTGAAGCCTTAGTCCCACATCGGCTGGTAAGGAGAACGAAACATGCCTTAAATAGGGTGTGGATACCTTACCTCACGTGGACGCGTTTTGGGGCTCACTGTTAGTGTGAAACCAAGAGCAAAACCGTGAGGGTGAGCGTAACCCAAAGCGGACAATATCCACGTGGCGGTGCGCTGGGCCCCAGTGCCCAGTACCGTACGGCTGGCTGGGGCTGAGCTGTTACAGCAATCGAAAAATAACTGACTACGTTAATTCGGTTTAAGAGAATAGACGATCACGAGTTTACCTTTATCAAAGATCAGACTCAACTCCTAGTAGATCGAACACCTTCCCATGCTTTGACTTGCTAGTCAGTCATTCCCTTCTTGATTTTTCTCCCATTCCCGTTATTATTGCCTTTCCTTCACTCGGGGCTTCTCTAATGTAGGTGCTTCCATGGCGCGTCTTTTCAATGGTCTTCCTTTTTATTTCAGTCAATTTCTCCTTCACTTGATTCCCTTTTCTTTTGAGCTCAGAGTTCCCCTTAGTATACTTCTTTTGTCTTCACATCGCTTCTGTCATTCCGACGCCGGTGCAGGGAGATTCCTTATTTCCCGATAGTTGAGGGTTGACTTGAGAACTGGTTGCCATAGATACCTGTACTCATAGAAACTTAGGTAAAAGACACACAACCTAGCGAGTATGAGACACTATACTCCACAACCGAGAGTTGGAACCATTGCTTTGATAGCACAGATGTAACGTCCCAAAAATTCTTAAAGGTAATTGAAAATGCGAGTTAACAAAAACTTTTCTTAATAGAGTGTGAATACTAAAAAAATTCTTTTTCTTTGAATAATATTTCTTT